>OX493386.1:13474838-14960097 GCA_950371165.1 Lacanobia oleracea
GTGTATTGCGAATTTCATAATGGACAAAAATATCGAACAAAGAGTTTGTCTTAAATTTTGCATCGCCAATGGAATTTCGTGTTCGGAGTCACTGAAAATGTTACAGAAGGCTTACGGTGAATCGACTTTATCAGAAACTCGTGCTTATGAGTGGTTCAAAGCGTTCAAAAGCGGTCGAGATGTGATGGAAGATTTGCCTCGCTCTGGTAGGCCGTCAACGTCTGCAACTGAAGTTAACATCGCAAAAGTGAAGGAAATAGTGACTGAAAATCCCCATTCAACTCTGAGAGAGATAGCCGCCGAACTTTCTGTATCTCACGATTCGATCCGTACCATTTTAACTAATCATTTGGGTATGAAACATGTTGCTGCTCGGCTAGTCCCAAAAGATCTGAATTTTCTCCAAAAACTCAATCGCATGAAAGTCGCTGAGGACATGCTAGAACGAGTCAGTTCGGACCCAACATTCATGAAACTCATTGTTACTGGTGACGAGACGTGGGTTTACGAGTTTGACATGCAAACTAGTCAACAAGCTTCGGAGTGGCGCCTTCCAACTGAACCGTTTTCAATCGATAGAAGACATAAAGGAGAATTCGCGGCGAGAACTCAACTCAATTCCGGAAGCAGCGTTTAAAAAATGTTTTGATGAATGGATTATTCGTTGGCGCAAGTGTATCGTTTCTAAAGGAGCATACTTTGAAGGTGATAAAATAAATTTGGATGAATAACAGACATTTTGTGTATTATTGATCTTTTCCCGGTACTTTCTTGACAGAGTAGTATGTCGGGCATGTCACCGTCCGGGAGAATCAATTCGCCACATTGTCTCTGGTTGTTCTCGCCTAGCTAACGGAGAATACTTGCATTGCATAGGCACAACCTTGTAGCCAGGATTATCCATCAGCAACTTGCTCTGAAATACTCTTTTGTGGAGTCGGAGGTGCCATACTATAGGTATACGCCCGACCCAGTTCTCGATAATGGCAATATCACATTGTACTGGGATCGGTCCATCATCACTGACTGGACAATTGTTGCCAATAAACATGATATAGTGGTGGTGGACCGAATTGTGATGAGTGCAATGATTGTAGACATAACCGTCCCGCATGACGAGAACCTCGTGAAAGCCGAGAAAGACAAACAAATCAAGTATATTGACTTGGCTCGCGAGGTTGTTGACATGTGGGAAGTAGACTCCGCAATCATTGTACCGATAGTCGTGTCGGCCAATGGCTTTATAGCGACGTGCCTCGACCAACACCTTAGGAGGCTCTCGTTGGGCAGCTGGATCAAGGGCTTGATTCAGAAAGCGGTACTTCTGGACACGGCTCGCATTGTCAGGAGGTTCCTTTCTCTGGAGCCCTGACCACCGGTAGCTTAGACCCTGTTCCCGATATCGGTGGGCTACTATTTTTATATTTTTAAATGTTTTTTTATTTATTTTATTCAAATATTTAAAAATATCATTATGTATAGTTAAATGAATAAAGGAGATAATAATAATAATAAAAGTATTTTATTCACATTAATTGTACAATAAACACTTATGTAGACACTATGCTAAGTTACAACTAGGGGAAGGAGTGTTTTCGATGGGCTCTGGCACCCAGAGTAAGATTTAACTTGTGTTTAGGGTGCCAGCGTCCTCGCCTATGATTTGGACATGTAGCAGTAGTTGTAAGACAAGCACAGTAGGTACCTACATCATTATAACATTATAAAAAACAATCAGTGATACAAATGCAACAATCAGGGCTTTTTAATATTCTACGGTGAAAAACTTATGTATTTGTAATTCTGTATAAAATATGAATTATAAACATAACTATTATACACTTTTAAATTTGGTCAAGCAATTGATATCTGAAGTAGATCTTCAGTCTTATTATAACTCAGTGGCAACAGCCTCTTCGTTACCTTGCTTCTACATCCATTTAGACACATGGGAGTAATAGAGCAGACTTTATTAATTTTATTGTATAAATGGTTTGAGAGAACACCAAAATGACGCTAGGCTAGGACTGCTCTACATCCGTGAGTTGAGCATACTTCGAAGTGTCTACGCTTTCTGGTAGCATTTGGATCGTATAACACTGAGGGATATTTGCGTAGAATAGTCGCAAGGACAAAGAGCTGTCTCACAGTAAGAACCTGGCATTCGGCGTAAAGAGTCGTGGTGGGATACCTAAAGGGCTTAAAGTTCATAAACAAACCTTGAGAACAGCTCTCTGCGCTCGCTCCAGAGGCAAGAGGATTGTCTTGGGAGCCCCACCCCACACAGTGTTGCAGTATGTTAGTATGCTTTGACAAAGGGCGCAGTAGATAGTTTTAAGTGTAAGGGGGTCCGCGGAGTGCCTTAGTTTTTTGAAAACAAATATACACTTGCGGACTCGTGATATGAGATTACTTAGGTGAGGTTTCCAGTTTAGTGCACTGTCTACAAATACGCCAAGATATTTTACAGATTCACACCTGTCGAGTTGAGGGCAGCCACATTGTGAGGAAGATAGACCGAGTGAGCAAGTATGAGCTCTGAGTACCATTGAATGTGGCGAAGGTAGGTTGGTGGATAGTAAGGAGAAAGGTAAGTAAACGGTCTTTTTTAAATTTAAGGTAAGGATATTAACTGAAAGCCAATTCATCACTGAATTTAGAGCGAGTTCCGCGTATTTTACTGTTTCAGGCCAATCACAACCGTGAATTACTAGAGCCGTATCATCTGCGTAAGTGAAGATTGAACAATTCGTTAGAGAAATTTTGCATAAGCCGTTAATATATTTAAGAAACAGGTTAGGACCCAAGATAGAGCCTTGAGAAATGGTGTCACTAACAACATCATTTATTTCAGTTGATCTGCCAGCTCTAAAATCATACTGATTATTACTCAATAATTTATATGACTCAAGATAGTCTACCAAACGATTATTAAGTATTTTTTCTAATATTTTAGAGATGGCAGGCAAGACTGTGTCTGTCCCCATTCTTGAAGATTGGGTGTACAACAGCCCTTTTGAAAACCCTTGGAAAGCAGCCTGTGGAAATAGAACGGTTGCAGATATGAGTAATAGCAGGAACTATCGCGGGCAGACAGGATTTTAACATTCTCGATGAAATGCCATCCCAGCCAACCGCAGCATCAGTTCGTAACCCAATGATGAGATTCGAGACCTCCACTTCATCAGTTGGTAGAAGTACTAGCGAGTTAGAGGGAGATGCATCGAGAGAATATTCCGGGGTATAGGAGGTGGAAGCGAATTTGTCAGCCAAGTTCTTGCCAACATTAGCAAAAAACTCATTGATTTTGTTGACGGAAGTCTTTTCATCCGAAGATAATTTTAGTAGCTCATTGGGGGGTTTAGCATTGAGGATAGATCCAGTAACCTTTTTGACGACTTTCCAAGTGGCTTTAGGGTTGTTCTTCGCCATTTGGAACTCCTTCCTTTCATATTCATGTTTTAAGTTTTTGAGAAGCTTGTTACAGAAATTACGGTATCGTTTATATGTAATCACGAGAACAAGGTTATCAGGATCTGCCTTTACCGTTCGAGCCATGCTGTCTCTATTTCGAATACAACGAAGGAGTCCATTTGTAATCCAAGGTTTAAGAATTTGGTGTTTAGTAGACATGTATACCGACTTGGAGTGATTGGTGATGACAGAGCTTATAGCAGAAACCAGAGACTCAGTGGCATTGTTTGGGTCTTCAATAGTCAAAATTTCACTAAAGTCCATTGATAAAATTTCACTGACTGCCGCTGTATAATCAACAACTATGCGAACATGTTTGGGGGCAGGGGGTGAGACTACATGTTTAATGCTTATAATCGTGGGCCTATGATCAGTAATATAAGTGTCAAGAACCAGAGTAGTATTCTTATGGTCTGATCTTAACATTACGTGATCTAAACAAGATATAATGCGGGTTGGGAAAGAATGTGTAGGGAGGAGGCCATGTGAGGCAATAAGGTTAAGGTACTGTTCCGCTTGTTGAGAGATAGCATTCGGAGTGATGTCAATATTTATGTCACCCATAATCACAAGGTTTCTTTGGACCGACATCTGCGTGAGGATAGTGTCTAAGCTATTGATAAAGTTGTCAAGGTTTTGTGTGGAGGGAGAGCGATATAGCGCTAAAAGCAAGAGATTGTGCGATTTCACATTACAGATCAGACAACTAGCACCAGATATGGAAGGTTCTGTGACAATATGAGGTAAATCTGATTTTACCTCAAATTAAATCCTTAACCGCACTTATAGGGCCTGAATATTTATGTTTGTTTTTATTGCAATTGTTAACAAAACGTAACACATACGCAAATGTTCTACTTAATTTATTGAAACTGGAGTACCTTTTGAAATCTATAAACAAACTACCGTCATCAGAATTGTCTACTGCAGTTATCAACGAATGTACCTTTAACTCAGGTAAGTTTTGAACTACGAAAGAATTCTGTGGCCACTCTGAACGTTCCTTCTGTAGGAAAGAAGGACCTTCCCACCACAAAGAAGAAGATAAAAGGTCCTGGGGTTCAACCCCCCTTGAGGCCAAGTCAGCTGGGTTCATATTCGTAGGTACATGTCTGTGTTCAAAACCGCTTGTTAGCTCGTTGATTTCATTAACCCTATTGCAGACAAACATTTTAAGATTTCTTACATCAGTTCTTAACCATCCTAAGACAACTGTTGAATCTGTCCAAATAGTTTTGTAAGTTATATTAAATCGTAATGACTGTATAATTTTATCACATAATCTAGCGCCCAGCAAAGTACCGAGTAATTCCAATTTTGGTATAGTAATAGGTTTTAAGGGTGCAACTCGTGCCTTGGCGCATAAAGCCTAACAGTGACCTCATTTTTGTCATTCATTGACCGTAAGTATACACATGAGGCATATGCTTTCTGTGACGCATCAACGAAACAATGTAATTCTATTGACATAGGGTTATCGCAAAGAACATTTCTGCTAATTTTAATATTAGAAATGTAGTGCAAATTAGAAATAAATTTTAACCACTTATCTAATAAATTTTGTGGTATGGGGTCGTCCCAATTTAATTTAATAACCCATAATTGCTGTAAAAATATTTTTGTTTTAATAATACATGCACAAATTAATCCCAACGGATCAAATATTTTACAAATAGTAGCTATTACGACTTTCTTTGTAACAATTTGCGGTGGCAATTCCACTTTCGAGGGAAACTGAATGATGTCGAGTTTTGGAGAATAATTCAAACCTAGCACGCTGGATTCTTTAGTCAAATCTACCGGGTCGAAAACACTGTCATCACAATCAAGTGCCTGCAAACAGTTAGTACGAATTTTTCTTAAGGGTAAACATGCTGAATCCAAAATTTTCTTAACATTCACATATATATGCTGTAATTTACTTTCTCTATTCGCACCCGTATTTAAGTCGTCAATGTAAAAATCATTTTTTATTATGTTCGCGATAACGTCATCATTACACTCCTTAGCTAACTGTAATAAACATCTGGTGCTCAAAAACGGAGCGCTGGCCATTCCATACGTTACTGTATTTAATTGTAGAATCTTTAAATTGCCGTTATTATTTGGTTCCGTACTAACGGATGAATCCCTCCACAAAATTAACTGAAGGTGACGTTGAGATTCATGCAAGGCCGTTTGTCGGTACATTTTCTCAATATCTCCTAAGAGAACAAACCTGTGCCCGCCATCGTAACAAAATTGAGAATAAATCGGACTGCACTACTGGACCTACAGCCTGTATGTCATTTAATGACTTCCCAGATGATGTTTTGGCTGAGGCGTCAAACACTACTCTCAATTTCGTCGTTTCACTGTTCTCGAGAAGTACACAGTGATGTGGAAGGTAATTGCCAAATCTTGGGCGATCTACCTCACTTAAATGACCTAATTCTTTGTATTCATTTATAAATCTAGTGTATGACTCCTTAAGTTTCGGATTTTTATTTAATTTTAATTCTAAATTTAAGAAACGTTTTTTAGCCATGTAATATGAATCACCAAGACTAGTTTCAGGTTTCTTTAAGGGCATACGTACACAAAACCGACCGTCGGATAAGCGAGTTGTGTTTTCTATAAAGTCAATTTCACAAAACCGTTCCTCTAATGAGTATGTTTTTAATAATAATAATAATAATAATGTTTTATTGTCAGGCAACTAAGACCCATACAAAAAATACACAATATAATATTACATAAAAATAAACTAATACACATAAAAATCACAAAAATTAAAACTTAATACTTATATTCTACAACAGACAGGGTTGTTATTATGAGATGCCCCATTATTGTAAGCCTGTCAGCTATCACCTTCAAGAGGCTGTTGCCACTGCCACGCGTTTTTGTCTCTGCAGGTAGTTCTTCAATCTCCCAAAACTTCTTCAGGGAATTATCAACATTCGAAAACTGATTGAAATAACAATAGACCTCAGACTTGGATTGACTGTTACCGAGTGGGCCGGCTATTAACCACCCTAATTGTGATTCTTGTAAAGTAGGTTTATTAGACCCTAACTTAATTTGATTTGTCCCGATAATGTTCCAAAAAACGTCAGCTCCTAAAAGCATATCTATAGTGGAAGGCTGGAAGAACCTTGGATTTGCTAGTTGTATACCACACGGAATATCTAACTCGCAAACGTCTATTTCAACGCTGGGTAAAATACCTGTTATCGTTGGCACTAATAAACAAGAGACTGGAGTGCTAAACGTAGATGAACAAGATTTAATCGTTACGACACACTTTCCTAAAATGTTAGTTTTAATATTAAGACCGCAAACCTTTAAGGTTTCACTATAAATCTTATTGAACCCTAATTTCTCTCTCATAGCTTCGGTTCAAAATGACGATTGACTACCAGTGTCCAATAATGCTCGCGCCTTAACCTTTTTATTGTTCTACTCATTAACGATTTCTACCTGCGCCGTACACAATAACGTATGAGTCATCGTCGTAGCTGATAACGTAACCGGTTCATTTTGTTGACTATTTGCATTTTGTTCTGAAGAAGTATTCAAATTATCTTTATGAACCAAAGTGTTGTGTTTACCTTTATATATTTTGCAAGAACCCTTTAAGCGACACTGATAACTATTATGGCCACTACGTAAGCACTTAGTGCACAATTTTAATCTTTTTACTTCGCACATTCTTTTGTCATAGTTCATTTGCTTGAACTTCGGACATTCATAAACAAAATGATTCTGGCTACAAACAACACATTGATATTTTCCCGTTGAATCCGAAGCAGCCAAAAAAGATTTCACCTGTCTTTTATTTTGAGAGTGCATAATATTATTATGTTCCTGTTTATCGGATCTATTATAATGCGTTGTTTCCAAGATGTCTGCTCGGTTACGTAAGAATGAATAAAATTGATCTAACGTTGGTAAATCCGATAGACCATTTCTATATTCCTCCCATTTTATACCAGTGGTGGAGTCCAACTTTGCTGAAACTATGAATATCAACAAAACATCCCACTGATCAGTAGGAAGCCCGAGAGTGTGCAAAGAACTCAAGTTTTTAGATAAGTGATCAATTAAATATCGCAACGCTTTGAATGATTCCTTCACAATTGGTTCAATACTTAGTAACGACTTAATGTGGTTATTTATTAAGATATTTTTACTATTATAACTTTTACACAAAATTTGCCATGCCTTTTCATAATTGTCAGCGGTAAACTCAATTGATCTTATAACGACAGCGGCACTATTTTCTAAGCTTGATCTAAGATAGTGATATTTATTAATTAATGGAATAGAATAGTTTTTATTAACGAGGGAATCAAAAGTGTCCCTGAACTCAAGCCATTTCAAATAGTTCCCGTCAAACTTTGGCAAATTTATAGTAGGTAACTTTATAGAATTCATGGAATGTGAACATTGATTGGACATACTTTCGTCATGTAACGATCCCTTCTCTAAATTCGCACATTCAATCAATTCTTTAGCCATGGAAAGAAGAGAAAAGAATTGTGATTCTATAGAATCCCGCTCATTTAACTGTTCATCGTCATTTGAAGAGAGTAATTCAATATCCGACTGTATGACGTTAAAATCAGACAGTAATTCTTGAAATTTATCAACCCGCAAAGATATTTCTTTAACTTGAATGCTAGTTTTCTTTTTCGCACCTACCTGGGTTAAAACATTCACATAATCTTTGAATTTTGTTAGTCTACCTTTGATTATGCTACGCTTTTTGATAAGCTCCTTTAAAGATTCTTTTCCTTCCATGACTAATCAATAAAAAGAAATTGAACAATGAACTAGGCAAGATAATGAAATGATCAAACCAGTTATAACGGTTCCGACGCAGTGATCCAGCCGCCCTGCCGTGGTTACCACTCGGATGCTTGATGGATTCACCAACCACAAGCCAAGCACTACGCAAGAGATAATCTGGAATTTACATAAATGTGTAACGTTAATATTTAAGTATGTTTATAAATTTTTATGGAGGGTAGGCGATCCAAAAAAAATGACTGGGCAAAATTGAATAAATAGCTACGTTTAGATTTTAAATATTTAACTAGGAAGTAAATAGCGTAACTGGTAATATAATTTTAAGCCAAAACCATCATCCAATGGGGTTTCTGACTTTTTTAAATTTTGAAAAGACAAATAGGAATGAAAATGATAAAGCGATAGGTATGTACCTATAGGCAAGCTTTCGCAATAGCCGAAGCGTAAATTACAACGAAGAATAGAAGTGGTGCACTGGAAATACTATCCTGTAACGCTATCGGAGCGGCAAGCCGTACGCAAATCGAAAAGGAAAAAAAAATGAGAAATAGTGGATAGGATAAAAGGCCAACTTCCCTTGGGTATTCCGCCAGACGTCCTCCAGCAGTCCTCAGCAAAGTTTTACTCCACCAGGGCAGAAGGCAGCATAAGCAGCAATCCAATCCAATCTCTTTGTTCCGTAAATTCAAATCCCAGTAACGGTTTTTCGTTGTTCTTCGATGGTTATCCGAAGATTACAGCTTTGAGTCGGGATTGTAAACGGTCGCCAGAATGTTAAGGATTTAAATGATGAACGACTCGCTTTAGATAAATAATTACTTTAATACAGATCGATTTACAAAATATAATATTTGTGTGAGCGCACGACACGTCCGTTGCTGACCGAATCTGTGGCGAGCCGCGCGGGGTGCGGCGGCGATGCGCCCGATCAGCTGTGTGCGTCCCCCGCCCGCCGCGTCTCCCGCCGCTGTTGTCCACACGTTAGATGCGTGAACACATATATTATAACACCATCATTCTGATTAATAAGTTTGCTCGTGTGGTAAGAGACATACCCTTCTAGAGATGGAACTGTTGACACCCTCAGCCAACACACCGATAGAATCAGAACATCACAGGAAATTTTTATCCTAGCCAGGAGCACAAGGAAGCTGTCAAAGTTACAATTTACACTGCGTATATTTATGTGTAATAAATTAAGCGACTTTTTAGTGTCATGAATAAATCGTCTGCACGACTCAGGTACACAAATATGTGAATCACTCATACCAAAGGAGTCGAATGTGATTAAAAGTTTCAGAATCTAAAATTGATGTTTGGTGTTATGTGCATATCGATTGCAACCATAAATATGTGGACTATGTGTATTTTAGTTATGTGGATGTTTAATAAATCTGCTAAGGCGGTTATAGCCATTAATAATAAGGTAGAAAATAGGATGTATTTAACCACAGGTATGATATGATTAGTATAGTTATAAAACGTTATTAAATGATTACTATGTTTGCACAGACCAAATAGGTACGATGTAAAATACAGAAGCTGGTATAATGAACAAGATGCATTATATAAAGTTGACAATCCCAATAATATTACAATAAGGCAAAAAATTATACTAATTAAATAATAAAAAACTGTTCGGTAACACGAGTCTCGAGTAAATGAAAAAATAAAGTTTCAATATATTTTAAAAGCATGCAGTGAGAATAAAAAAAGGATGCCTTGCGGTTACTTTGCAGTGTTAAGCAGTTTCTTAAGACAAGAGGATGCGTTGATGACAACAGAGTCCTTTCCTTCACATTTGCGAAGAAAAAATTTTCCATTTTGCGACCAACAAAATTTGTATTTATTTGTTTTTGCAAAAGAGCGAGCCTCGAAGAATAGTTGCCGCTGCGTGCGAGGCAGGTGGTCGGCGATATAGACGGGTTTGACTTCGCCGGGAACACCAATGTGTCCCGTGTTTAGTTTTTCAGTAGATGGCAGACCCTTATTGAATGTACGGCAGGCATCCAGTACTTGATTCTTCGAGGGGACATTCAGGAACTCTGCAACTATCGGTCTGTTTGAGCCTTTTTTTCCGGGCAATCGATACACGTCACGTAGTTGCGGTGGGTTTGCTGACGGCTGGATGGTCTCACAGGTTTTTAAGACGATGGAAGTTAGGTCCCTAGCTGTTTCCTTCTCAATTGCGGGACATTCCTTATCTCGATACATGATGATCGGGAGCTCAACTGAAGATCTTCTACTTTTTTTTCCAGCTCGAGAATATAATTCCGCTGTGCAGAGTTTTATTTTTCTAATTTTTGCAGTGATTTTTTGATACAATCTTAATCTTGACTTAGAAATTCAACCGTTTTTTAAGTTTCAGTATTGGTTTTTTGAATCACCGCATTCTGAAGTTTACTCTCAGTCAGCTCCGATGTTAATTTCCCAAGCAGGGCTTCTTGGTCAGTCTTCCAAGAATTAAATAACTTCATTATTTTATCCTCGAAATTCTTCCACTCGCACTCCGGAGAGAAGTCTGGTCGAAGTCGTTTAGGCCGCGAAGTAACATTTGAGGTTCCGGGCTCAGTGGGGTTGTTAAAAAGGTGGAAACAGCACTATGCTGACTGAAGAACCCGTTTCGTAGCCGATCTACGCGTAGCACAGCTAAGAGATGTAACGTAGCACTCGCTCTCGCTTGTAGTCTTATGTTATGTAGATGGGCAATCCACCGGGTTTAAACCCGGTGCTTTGATAAAAACCCGATAAACACCCGCAAGCACCCATAAACACCCAGAAAATTGGGTGTTTATTTGATTTGATGAAATTAAATTAGTTATGTTAAAAAATATGTTTTAAAAGTGATTTTCATTCATTTCATTTCTTTGTAGGCACCATTAGTTAGATCAGGGAGGGTAAAATAAAATGGTACGAGATAAAAACGAAATTTAAAAAATCACATTTTCTATTATTTCAACTTTTGGGTAGCTTATTTTATGTTGTAGTGTTTAATTAGTGTTGAAGACTCGAGCGTAAGCGTGTTAGTTTTCATATTCTTCATTTGTAAGTTGATTTACATGATACTCCTTAGCTTCCTGTAAATACTTTAAGATTTGTTCATAGCATTTCGTGCGCACACATGGCTTAATATACTTAAATTCCTCCGCCACTAATTTTCCGAAGAGCTCATTTCGTTTGTCTTCTCCCTCTCCATATAAAGCACATTCTGAACAATTAGACTTCTTCACTGCGTTATCTTTTAATTCTTTCATTCTTTTTATACCCGTGGGGACAGAAAGAATAGATGGAGAACTTGGTCTATGTAGCTTTGTTGGTGACGGTAAATCATCTAAACATTGTGTCTCACTATCTAAAATGTTTGGCGACCGGTTCCGATAGCAAAGTCTGTTCTTTTTCTCTCCTACGATTACATAATAAAAATGAAATTAGATGGGCTATAATACCTACATAATGTTGCAGAGAAATTATAAGTATGTATCTAATTTATTTATAATACTCACGTAGTTTTGTTTGCATCATCTGCTTTAATGCAACATTTTTATCATCACTTTGGTTTCCTTCCATTCTGCTTAACAACAAATTTTACTCTTAGCACTTTGATCGTATTCCTTTAACGCTTAACTTCGAAACTATCTAGCTCATGCCGTTTTTCTACATCGAACGAATGACATTCATTCGTTCATTCTGCTAGATAAATCCCCGAAATCAGTGTTGCCATTTAGCCACAATTGGCAGCTCCAAATGATAACAAAATTATATCAATTGTTAATTTGCAGAAATCCTAGCTTGTTTTGAATGACTATTCACTTCAATTGTTGTAATTTATGTGACCGGTTTCAGTATTTGATTTTAATTTTAATTTTAATTATTTTTTAAATGTCAACACAAATTGCTAGAATTAAAATGAATTTTAATCATACAAAACAGCTGAGATTGCGCTCAATCATCAATTGATTTACATTTTTTATTATTATCCACAAACTCTATAAAAAAAAATAGCAAAATATTTGAATTTTACGTGGGCTTAAAATACAAGTGGCTAAAATCTAGTATAAAAAGCAAATAACGCGCAAACTATGATCGGGGATTTCCCGACGCTGCTGAGTGCTGACAAATAAAAATAGACTACAGAGATATAAATGCAATTTAATTGTTGCTTAAACGTGTGAAGAAAGAATCGACGTCTTTGGTTTTACTAGAATCCATAAAATACTGTGTACCTATATTTTATTTTTAAAAGTGTTAGTCGGTAAGTGCATTATTTTTATATAATTATTTTTTAAATTATGCTTTGAAATTGTTCGAAGTGTCGTAAAATTTCTCGAGCAAATTATCAATTTTTTTTATAGTCACGCTTTGTTGGTTACAATAAATACATAATATAACAATATACCTATAATAATACAAAATCAACTTTGCTATCGCAAAGTACCTACTCTCGGTTGGTTGTAAAATGATGTGGAATTTTTACCATAATCTTACTTTTAAATAACTTAATTTTAAATAACTTAGCTCTGAGCTAGACCGAAAGCAATTAATATTATTTAATTATTCTTTTTTATTTTAGATTCAATGGGGCGGCCTAAGGATCATCGCATATGGCAGCATTACCGGATTTTACCAAACAAATCTGTTTATTGCAAGTTTTGTGAAAAGATCTATAAATTTAGTAATGCAGCCAAAATGCGTCAACATCTCAGTACTTGTCTAAAAAGTCCAGAAATAGTAAAAAAGGGTATGAAAACAATACGAGATGACTTTTTTAAAAAAAAGGGGCACGTACTGCCAGAGAGAACAGATATTCATATGAGCCCCTCATCATCTGCTAACGTCACTCATTTTGAGGACGCCGATGAGATTGACCTTACAACAACACAATTTGCGAAAGCTATATTTGTATCAGGGACGCCATTATCGATAGTGGAACATCCATTATTGATACAAGTTTTCGAAAAATTGCAACCAAATTTCAAAATGCCTTCACGTAAAGTTCTATCAACGAAATACTTAGAAAAAGTGTATAAAGAGATGCGTGTAGAGTTAGATGAGGAACTAAACGCTTGCAATTACTTGCATCTTCAGTGTGACGGCTGGAGTAACCTGAGAAATGAAGGAATAATAAACTTTTTGATATCAAAACCGCAACCTGCATATATAAAAAGCTTGAACACGGAAACTAATGCACACACTAGTGAATACCTAAGTCAAGAAATTGAGAAAGTAATGAGAGTATATGGGGTAAATAAGTTTCTTGTCCTCATTGGTGACAACGCCAGAAATATTCAAAAAGCATTTGGATTAATTAAAGTTAAATATCCACATGTTGTTCCTCTCGGTTGCTGTGCGCATGTTTTAAACTTGTTATGCCAAGATTGCTTAAAGGTAAAAGACATTAAAATTCTTGTAATGGAAGCCTTAAATCTAATAAAAACTGTTAAAAAGAGCCAACGACTAAATTCGCTACTGACAAAATTGAGTCAAAACCAGGATTCTGCACGAACATTAAAACTACCTTGTGTTACTACATGGGGAAGTCACGTTATTTCGTTAAAAAGTTTAAAAACAAACAAGGTAGCCTTGCAAAGAATGGCTGTTAGTGAAGATGTGCTGATTGCAAGGGATATTAAAAATCTAATTTTAAATGACGATTTCTGGAGGAAGACCGATGAATGTACTACTCTGTCAAGAAAGTACCGGGAAAAGATCAATAATACACAAAACGTCTGTTATTCATCCAAATTTATTTTATCACCTTCAAAGTATGCTCCTTTAGAAACGATACACTTGCGCCAACGAATAATCCATACATCAAAACATTTTTAAACGCTGCTTCCGGAATTGAGTGCAGTTCTCGCCGCGAATTCTCCTTTATGTCTTCTATCGATTGAAAACGGGTGCCACGAAGTGGTAATTTGAGTTTAGGAAAAAGAAAAAAGTCAGCAGGAGCCATATCTGGTGAATATGGTGGTTGCTGGATGGTATTTGTTGAGTGTTTGGTTAAAAATTCGTTCACAATGATAGCCTTGTGCGAAGGCGCATTGTCGTGGTGCAAAATCCAAGAATTTTCTTTCCACAAATCTGGCCTTTTTCGTCGAATTTGCTCTCTTAAACGCCGCATAACGCTCAAATAATATTCTTTATTTACCGTTAGACCTTCCGGTAAGAATTCAGAGTGCACAACACCGCGATAGTCAAAGAAAACAGTCAACATGACTTTGACTTTTGATCGACTTTGGCGTGGGTTTTTCGGTTTCGGTTCAGTTGGAAGGCGCCACTCCGAAGCTTGTTGACTAGTTTGCATGTCAAACTCGTAAACCCTCTCGTCACCAGTAACAATGCGTTTCATGAATGTTGGGTCCGAACTGACTCGTTCTAGCATGTCCTCAGCGACTTTCATGCGATTGAGTTTTTGGAGAAAATTCAGATCTTTTGGGACTAGCCGAGCAGCAACATGTTTCATACCCAAATGATTAGTTAAAATGGTACGAATCGACTCGTGAGATACAGAAAGTTCGGCGGCTATCTCTCTCAGAGTTGAATGGGGATTTTCAGTCACTATTTCCTTCACTTTTGCGATGTTAACTTCAGTTGCAGACGTTGACGGCCTACCAGAGCGAGGCAAATCTTCCATCACATCTCGACCGCTTTTGAACGCTTTGAACCACTCATAAGCACGAGTTTTTTTATAAAGTCGATTCACCGTAAGCCTTCTGTAACATTTTCAGTGACTCCGAACACGAAATTCCATTGGCGATGCAAAATTTAAGACAAACTCTTTGTTCGATATTTTTGTCCATTATGAAATTCGCAATACACACTTTATATTATATTACTAAAACCAGCACTGTATTTAATATAAATAACAGATGCAACTCAAACTCCGCGTCAAAATGGAAAACAGTTGTGCCAATCTAACAACTACAAAAAACCAAAAATTTGAATTTGGAACCATAATAAATCATCCATTCCCGATACTTTTTGACTGAATGTATAAGTATTCTAGAACCTATTACTGAAATTATATTTAACTTGGAGGGAGATCAGTTTGGTATCCACAAAATAGACATTACGTTTAAAGATATACTGGCTAAAATACGTTTCGCATTGCCTCATACTTCAATGTTGAACGAAGAAGATAAACAGCAAATTCTGACATCAGTCGCTGATAGGTGCAAAATGTCCATTAGACCAATTCATTGGGCAGCGTATATGCTGGATCCTTCAGCTCAGGGTGTTGAACTTACTCAAGATGAAGAACTTCAGCCTATGGAGTTTATCGACGATTTAGGCCAGCAACTAAGTTTACATAATAATTATAATGGCCGAACTGGCTTGTTACAAAACTAAAGAAAACTTTTGGGATAGACAATTTATATGGAATTCAGTGCGTAGCATTGAGCCCATTGTGTGGTGGAAAGGAATTTGTAGTTCGACTGAGCTAAGCAAAGTAGCGGTACGCATCATGTCAGCTCCGTGTACATCAGCAGCAACCGAGCGTTCTTTCAGTATTCAAGGATATATACATAATAAGAAAAGAAATCGACTTTCAACGGAAAGAGCCGCAAAAATTTCATATATTTGTTACAACTGGAATCTTAAACATAAACTTAATAATGAGAACATTCAGTTAGATGAAGAAAATGAAAACGAAAACATAATAGAGAGTTTTATAGACCAACTTAATGAGAGCTATGATGAAAATGAAACCGGAATAGAGAGTTCTATAGACCCGATAATAGTGGAGGACTACAACGAACCTACACCTTCAAAGTCAGGGGAAGCCAGTCAGCCTTTACATTTTGTCGTTTGTAACAATGATAATGAAGAATCCAATAGTGATTGAATGTTAAGTAGGTCATTTAGGTAGGTTTTTGATTAGTACCAGAAATAAAAAATTCTTGCATTATTTTATTTCCCTAATTATGTATAATTCAATAAAAGAACAATAATTAAAAACTAAATGTCATTTATGTATAAAAATCATTTACACCCGAAATTTGGGTGGAAATCGGGTGTTTATCCTAAAACACCCAAAACACCCGGTTTAAACCCAGGTGGGTTTAAACCCGGGTGGGTGGACTGCCCATCGTTATTTACGTCTTATGGGCCATAAGACGTAAATAACAGCTCAGTAATAAAGGCCCTCTCACCGGTTCGGAACAAAAGTACAGTACCAGTAATAGGTGTACAGAAATAAATGCACACTAATAAAGGCTCCGGTATCGGCATATGTTTATTTTGTTAAATTTGAAAATTATAACACAGGATTAAACTAAATAATAACGATCACATATATTACAATATTAATTACAAAATAAAAACGATTGCATATATCAGCTGACCGAAGCACGTAAAATACAAATAATGTATATATTTTTTTTATTTCTTCATTTAGGGGGTATTAATAACCCCCAGACCCTGACCCTGTAAATATTAATTCATACATATAATAAAGTACGATAATGGATCCGACATTTGTTTTTTTATGTTTCTTAAAGGTCTCTGCCGACTACACCGTTTCATACCATGACCGTATTAGGAACGTGTCAGACAAAAAAATATTTTTTGTACTGAAAACTATGAGACGATACTCATTAGACCGATCCGTCATCGACCAGCACCGTCGCGTGCCATGCACGGACAGTTAAGAATTGTTTGGGAGAATATTTTGCCGGTGCCGATACGCTCCGCGCATGGCACGCGACGTTGCCAAACCGATGCGCGCTGGCAACAAAACGGTGACTATACGGTTAGAACCGCGTATGATGACCGTTATATAGGCGTCATAAACGCCTTCACTCAATTTAGTTAGTCATCCGTTGCTAGTTCAACAGGACGCAAGTGTCTCCTCTAAGGTGTGAAATCATAGATATGGGCCATAAGACGTAAATAACAGCTCAGTAATAAAGGCCCTCTCACCGGTTCGGAACAAAAGTACAGTACCAGTAATAGGTGTACAGAAATAAATGCACACTAATAAAGGCTCCGGTATCGGCAGTTTGGCCGCGTTCGCGAGAAGAAAGTAGTAAGCGCCGTGCAACACTGGGCGGTTACGCGTTTTAACACCACGTGCAGATATAAGCAACTGTCGGTAGGCAGGATTATTTTATTTTATTTTTTATCAGGATTATTATAGTTTATTTAGTCTATATTTTTAATACTAAGTACTAAAATACTAGATTATTTTCACAAGTTTATGTAAGTGATCGCCCTCTAACAGGTTTACACTTGCGAAAGCACTTTTGATAAGTTTTTGCACTAATTTCAATATTACTTTACTGGAGCAACAACAACTAGCAGTTACACACAGAACGTTCGAGGAGTGAAGTGCTGTCAGCAAAGAAGACGGGGTCCGCTAGGAACAATGCCTGCTAGTGCTGCGGACTTTGTTTGAAAGAGGTACCGTAACCTTGAACGCAAAGGGCACTAGGAGGAACACGGATGGGTTTTAGTCAGTAAAAGTCTGACACTTCTTCCTGCTTCACCCTGAGCCGGAGGAGTCATTAGATGATTTCCCATCTTTAACAAAAAAAAGAGTATGTGGGTATCTGAATTCGTTTAACCTCACTTTCCATAATGTTATATTTTGTTATGTTTATTTTGTTAAAGGAGAATGGGCAAAATCGTACGGCACTTGGTCTATCAGCGGCCAGGAACATTTTATTTTTTTTTGGTTTAATATCACCCTACAATAACGGGTTCAAGAAGTTTTATATCTGTAGTGTCATTATTAATGGAACTAAATACATTTTTATTTTAGATATGTAAGCCTGTGATTTAGCGTATTAATTACTAAGATTTAGTCTTAAAAATAAGGAAATAAAATAAAATGACTTGTTTACTTCAATACATTTATTTTACATACATTTACATACATAAACTCACGCCCTTTTCCCATGGGGGTAGGCAGAAACCACAGAACGCCACTTGCTACGATCCTTACATACTCCTTTTGCCTCGTCCACATTCATACATTTAATGTACAATAATAGCACTGAGTTCTGATGCCGGTAATAAAATATCCTCGTCTTGATGTCTAGCCCATGCCAGATACCACACTACACACATAACGTGTGCGCAACAACCGATTGTGCGCCTTCCACTCAAACAACTGCAATAATAATGAGCAATTGCTTCTCTATTTTGTCTTTGTCGGTTAATTACAATATAAGAATAATATATTCTGGACCTTACATGTCTAGATTGTATTCGCACACGTAATAACCAAATATCTTCTTCTTCAATAAAATCTCTGAGCTGACTTTTTTTTTTTTTTTTTTTTTTTTTTTTACTATTGATAGGCACGCGTTTGACCACTATCTCACCTGATGGTAAGCGAGGATGTGGTCGAAGATGGAGCACGCTTGCCTAGAAATAACCTATTCACTCTTGATTTAAAGACTCCCAGGTTGTAGCTATCAGGAAACACAGACTCCGGCAGGGAATTCCACTCCTTAGCTGTACGCACTATGAATGTGTTCCCAAAACGTTTTGTGCGTATGGGTGGGATGTCCACCATGTACCGGTGGCGCATCGCCGTTCGTCTTGTGGTCCGATGATGGAACGGGCTTGGCGGACTTATTTGTCGCTCCCGGTATACTTCGATATTGTATAAGCCTTCAATTAAGTGTTCAGCGTAGTAGCTGCGAGCCAACTTGATTTGGTATGTGCCAAGTGCAAACAGAATT
Organism: Lacanobia oleracea; assembly: GCA_950371165.1. Lineage (NCBI taxonomy): Eukaryota > Metazoa > Arthropoda > Insecta > Lepidoptera > Noctuidae > Lacanobia > Lacanobia oleracea. The sequence continues at coordinate 13,493,798 of OX493386.1, forward strand.
AGGTCTTCTTCAGAAAAAACCGGAAAGTCTTCAAAAATAGGTTGGTCGCTGCTGAGTCTTTCAAATGATGCCCTCTGTCTATTTATGTTATGACGGATAACATAGTCCGCTAAGAGGTTCGGTATTTCAAAACGTTCATTAATTATATTTACGAACGATGATGCATGAATACTATCTTGTATTGGTGTTTGGAACGCATTGATGAGTGCCGCTGCGTTTTGAAAGTCCTCAAACATGTGACTTAAGGCGCGATTAAAATATTCTTGCCTAAACAATTTGAAATCTAGCTTGAACCTGCCATTTATAACTTCCACTACCCAGCGGCATAGAGTTACCAGCCTAGTTCTATTGGCCTGTTCAGTAGTAAGCTGGTCTGCACCGCGGTCTTTGGTTTCTGGCATATAGGCACTGTAGTTGCATCGCTCCAAATCGCCACAGACGTCTCTAAACCCACGATCTAAAATGAATATGTCGCCAGCCCGGTAAAACCAGTGAAATGTGCCTTCTTCGTCATTTATAATTCTTTCCAAAATACTGGCATCTGAGTCGGTAGCAGCATAGGGCCCGCAAACATCAATTATATGCCCATCGGAACACACCATTAAGAACGGTTTTAATAGATTTTCGTATTTGTGTAGACTGTAGGTCTGTCGCTGGAACGAAAAGTTGGAGCTCTTCTGTATATAAATATATGTTCCATCCATGATTGTTACTGCCTTCCTTTCTTCTGGAGAAGACTCGGGATTTCCAAATAACGCGTTTGGTACAATAAGATTACGGTCAGCGACCATTCTTCTATTTAAATGGTCGAGTCCCAGGTGTCGTGGCTTAAAATCCAGAGATATAGCATCACGCGCGGTTTTTAAATGCCTTTCAAGAGTCCTTCTACTTATGTTAAAGAGCGTGGCTAATCTCTCGTTGCTATCACCAGTTCGCAACTTCATTAAATAAATGGCTAGTTTTGTTTTGGCGTTTGACTCAGACAAAGAAGGCGTTTGTTCCAAGATTGTATTGAATTGATCTCTGCTAACGCCCAATCGAATATGAATCTCATTAGGATCCATATTTGCAATATCTTCAAAGTCCAGAATATTTTTATTTAAAACAGCTTTTTTAAAAAGCTCTAGTATTTGCACAAAATGAGAGCTGTTAAAATCATGTCTGAGATTTGGACTATCAATGAGCTCTTCCCAATCATTTGATGTTAAATGTGCATCACATATTCTGGCACTGTCTGGTATGAATAAGTTAGAATGTAACATAAGAGTAATCCTTACATTCTCAGGCATTCGACGACGTGAAACACTACGGCATCTGTCAAACATACAGTTTGCCGAGGTGCTAGGCACTCGTGAATATTCTTCCACTTGAAGAACACATTCGTGCGGGGCAGGGTTATTGTTTGGCTGCACAGCCCGTTGAGCTCGTTGCCAACAGGGTCGACAAACGTATTCTCGGCCGTTGTATTCAACCTGAAAAGGAAAATAGTTTATAACATAGTATTTAAAACTCACAGCAGTTTCAGTTAAATCATGTGTTGTATAGTAGAACATGCCGAGCTCTTTTTCAACGTGACGAATGAGTCATGCTCATACGCATTGTTAATGAGTGGTTGGCCTCTATTATATTTCGAAGCTAGATAACGTTGGCTCTGTTTCCATATGCACCATGTGTGTAAAAGAGAGAGAAGATCTGTTTTGACTATAACTTAAGTATTGTTAGAAAAGAACCATACGCTTAAGGAAATAACATAATTCACTAAAAGGACGTACATAAAAATACAATCAAAACTGTAACGTGGACTTTCAATAAAGAGCCCACACTTCACCCAACGATGTGTCGCATATGCACATCGTGACACAATATTATGAGGCCATCACCGCTATAGGGTGCGTACATACGGGTAAAAACAACCAAAAAATAGTCTAAAAATACTTACTTGCTGTGGAGCTATAGCTTCAATAATATATTGAGCATTGGCAGCATTTTCCTCAAAAAGAGCATGGGTTATTTCTAACCTTCTTCTATTAACCACTGATCGATTGCACAAAACACATATAGGTCGATTTTCTGCCATTTTTCAATAATGTTCCGTTGGCGTACACAAGTCCAGAGTCCAAGTACACAAGCACAAACGTACAGAAGTTCAGAGTTAATAGCCAGGTTATCAGGTTAGGAAGAAACACAGTCCAGAGGGTAGCCAGGGTCAAAACGTTTGAAAAAGAATCCGTAGATGAGCGCACAGTACACAACGTCACAAGGGTAAGCGAAGGACTGCGCCGAGTGACGCACACGCACCCCACACCTCGGCTCTTTTGTTTGCACTCGAAGCTGATTGGGCCGTTCGAACTCAGGTAGTCCATGTAGTAAACCCATTGTTGAGCTGAGTCTTGTAAACGGTATGCTGACAACGTTTTGAAATACTTTTGAAGACATAAACTAATGTTAATAAGTATTTTATAAAATGGGTTTGCACATTTTCTTGCACTTATTATCTAAGTATTTTACCTATATGTATTTTTTTTTCTAAATGAGCTGCAATGTTACGTTCATAGTAAAAGTTAGTCCTTAGTAATAGTACTTTCATTTAATACCTATTTCGTTGTTGGCCGCTCATAGACCATTTTGCTCTTTCTCCTTTGAAAATTATAACACAGGATTAAACTAAATAATAACGATCACATATATTACAATATTAATTACAAAATAAAAACGATTGCATATATCAGCTGACCGAAGCACGTAAAATACAAATAATGTATATATTTTTTTTATTTCTTCATTTAGGGGGTATTAATAACCCCCAGACCCTGACCCTGTAAATATTAATTCATACATATAATAAAGTACGATAATGGATCCGACATTTGTTTTTTTATGTTTCTTAAAGGTCTCTGCCGACTACACCGTTTCATACCATGACCGTATTAGGAACGTGTCAGACAAAAAAATATTTTTTGTACTGAAAACTATGAGACGATACTCATTAGACCGATCCGTCATCGACCAGCACCGTCGCGTGCCATGCACGGACAGTTAAGAATTGTTTGGGAGAATATTTTGCCGGTGCCGATACGCTCCGCGCATGGCACGCGACGTTGCCAAACCGATGCGCGCTGGCAACAAAACGGTGACTATACGGTTAGAACCGCGTATGATGACCGTTATATAGGCGTCATAAACGCCTTCACTCAATTTAGTTAGTCATCCGTTGCTAGTTCAACAGGACGCAAGTGTCTCCTCTAAGGTGTGAAATCATAGATAACCTTTTTTCTTTTTTTTACTATAGATAGGCACGCGTTTGACCACTATCTCACCTGATGGTAAGTGATGATGTGGTCGAAGATGGAGCACGCTTGCCTAGAAATAACCTATTCACTCTTGACTTACAGACTCCCAGGCTGTAGCTATCAGGAAATACAGACTCCGGCAGGGAATTCCACTCCTTAGCTGTACGCATTATGAATGTGTTACCAAAACGTTTTGTGCGTATGGGTGGGATATCCGCCGTGTACCGTTGGCGCATCGCCGTTCGTCTTGTGGTCCGATGATGGAACGGGCTTGGCGGAATTAAATTATGCAATTCCGTCGCACATTCCCCAAAATGCAACCGGTAAACAACCGACAGGCTAGCAACTCGTCGTCGATGTTCAAGACTTTGGAGCTTCGTCGCGACAAGCCTCTCATTTCCGATGATCCTCTTGGCTCGTTTCTCAATTGACTCAAGGGCATCAAGTTGGTATCTGGCAGATCCATCCCAAAGATGAGAGCAGTACTCCATACACGATCGAACTTGCGCTTGATAGAGTTTAAGCAGCTGTTCCGGCGTGAAGTATCGTCTCACCTTTGCCAGAATCCCCAACTTCTTTGCAGCCACTTGAGCCTTTGCCTCTATGTAAGGGCCAAAATTGAGAGTAGATGTTAATGTAACCCCAAGAAGCTCAAGTTGGTCGGTTATCGGCACGGTTAAACCTCGGAAAGATGGAGCTGGGTGGAATTGGCTCCTTTTGGCGGAAAATAGACACGCTTGGGTCTTAGCAGCATTGAACTTGACCAGATTGGCATCGCCCCATTCAGAGACAGCCTGTAAGGACACGTTCAAGCGCTCAACCATTGCCTCCCGGAGAGACCGGATCTGCGACCCACCAGCTCGTGCGTCGGACACGTATCTCTCAGCAACAGTGCTGTCGTCTGCATACCCAAAGGTACCGGGTTTAAGCAGATCATTAATATGCAGTAAGAACAGTGTTTCCGAAAGCACCGACCCCTGAGGAACCCCGGCATTAATATCCAGCAGTCCAGACGAGCAGCCATCTATGACCACTCGGATAGACCGATCCCTCAGGAAGTCTGCGATCAAAACCTGTGAAATGGATGACGAAAAATTAATTGAACGTGTACGTAAATATGATTTTTTATGCAACCTACAACACTCGAAATATATGGATACTGTAAAAAAAGAAATGGCTTGGAAGGTAATTTCTGAAGAACTAAAACAACCAGGTATGTTTATTAAATTATTGTTTATTTGAATAAGTAATTTGATTACATGACTATTCAGTCCGATTGTCCTTGAGTTGTTTGAAAGAAATCCGCGAATTGATTGCGTACTGTTATATCCCTGCTATATTAGAAGACTAGCCCTTAAGACTAGCTCAGCACCCCTATAAATGACGTCATGCTTAGGTCATCAGTAAGCAATTTGCCCTACGCGCCCAGAGTTGCGCGCCTCAGTCCTTTCCCGACCTCAGTCACAAACGGTTGCCAAAAGATATCTTTGTTTTAAAGTGTTTATTAAGTGCTTATACAATAAACCCTTTTCCTTAATTAAATTGTCTTTTTTTTAAAAGACATTTATCCAAGGCCGTATAACATTTTCGCAGCGGTGGGATCCGAAAATCTCCAGTGCCTGGCAACCGTTACGTGGACTTCGGATCCCGTAAATCAATAAACTCTTAATCCAAATCGTGAAAAACTTTGTGAAACTCTATTCAGTGTAATGAGTGCTGTTCACGAGAAAAAGCATTAGATTTTATAAAGAGGTCTAAAGAGACCTCAAAAACATATTATGACACTCGCACTCGCCCAATCCAGTATTAGGTTGGCGATTATGTTTACCTCAAAAATAATTTGAGACTACGCAAGGCGCTCTCTCCTATCTGGAAGGGGCCCTATAAGATTGTTAAAATTCTTCGCTGACCACATGAGTAACACAATGCAGTATGTAGATTATGCTAGGTACAAATCTGAGCCCTATTTTACGAGGTCAGGCGTAAGTCAGGGCAGTAATTTGGGACCATTTCAATTTATAGTCATGGTAATTGACTTGCCCGAGGTCGTCAGGAATGCCAAGTGCCTGTTGTTTGCTGACGATCTAAAATTGCTACTATCTGTCAAAGAACAAAAGGACTTTGAGGGCTTACAGGAAGACATAGACAGGGTTGTTGAATGGGGAAAGAAGCATAAGTTGGTGTTTAATACGTCAGTGTTCAGTAATAACTTTTAGTGAGATGAAAATGCCCAAGAAATATGACTATAGAGTGGACAACACGTTATTGAAAAGAACAGAAACGGTGCGTGATTTAGGAGTACGCCTTGACTCGGGCCTGGCATTTCGTAATCACATCGTAGATGTTTGTAAAAAAGCTTATAGGAACCTAGGGTTCGTCCTAAGAAGAGCAGAGGGTTTTACAAGCATCGCTGCGCTAACTTCTTTGTACAATGCATTGGTAAGAAGTCAGCTCGAATGTAACGCAATCATATGGGCTCCGCATGAAGCTAAGTAAAGTCTCATGCTGGAGCGTATACAAAATAAATTTACTAGGTTTCTGTACTTAAGGTTGTATGGTGTATATCCATTTTATCCATTGATGTATCCAACCTTGTTTGTTATAGGCATGGTGGGATACAATAAATTGGAATCAAGGAGGGAAATAGCTCTTGCTACCTATATTTTTAAATTATTGCGTGGCAAGACTTCAAACCCAGGTATATTAAAAGAAGTAAACCTGTGTGTGCCCGACAAGTATGTATTACGAAGGCGACGGCCACGTCTATTGGCGGTCCCCAGTGGTAGGACCAATCTACTGAGTAAAGTATAACGCGTACCTTGCGTGTACTTAATGACGTAGCAGACAGCATAGATCTTTTTACTTGTTCTCTGAGTGAGTTCACAAAAATCACGATGTACAGAATATGTTAATTATGGCCACACTATTGAATTAGGACATTCTTGTAATGATAGTGATGATGAGTTAATAAATAAATAAATAATCAAATAAATCGTAAAAACACACTTACCTTACTTGTTAACCGACGTCACGTCATCCAAAACTTTGATGAAGTGAAACCAGCTGATGTCGAAACAAATCTGTAAACAAGAATATACTTAGCTTAAGTTAGTTTAGATACATTTTATCATTACGTAGAATAAAATAGGATAGTTTACCTTAGTTCGCTAATAACACTAGTTATTATTTACAGTCCAGTTCGGGGTCAACCTCACCAAGACTTCATCCAGCCAATCACAACGAGCTCTGGCTTATATTTTAACTGTTTAGGTAAACTTAAAATCAATAATGTTCAATTAAACGTTTTAATGTTTTAAAGAATGTTAAACATGCCTTAGAAGAAACTAAGTATTTGTGCAACCAAACTAGAATAATAGAAGTTAATGCAGAATGTAACGGTATGTTACAACCTCTAACTGCACGATTCCAAGATATGGAAAAGGAATTCCAATCTATCTCTCATTTAATAGATAATAGAAATAAACGTGGTGCTTGGATAGGGGGAATAGGTTCTGTATTAAAACAGATATTTGATACCTTAGATGTAAATGACGCCTTAAAGTATGACGAAGCAATAACATCTCTGCAAAACGATGAGAAACGGATGACTTCACTGATAAAAGAAAATATTTTAATAACCACTTCTGTAATAAAATGTGTAAATTTTATTCAAAGTATTCTGTAATACTTTGAATAAAATTAAAATAAACGAAGTAAATCTAAACGAAGCTATCGACAACCTCTCCCTAAATATAACAAAAAACATTTCTGTAATTACTAATGGACTTCATATATTAACTAAAATTAACAGGATCCTAAACGTATTGGAAACATCAATAATTACCTTGTCATTCTAATTGGAAGATATAATTAATGCCATCTTATTTAGTAGTCAAAACATATTGCATCCGTCCATTATGACGCCGACACAACTACATAGAGAGCTTGTCGATAACTACAGACATTTGCCAAACGACCTTGAGCTGCCTGTAACCTTAGATATTAAGTCGATACATTTCATCTTAAGTATTTCTAAGTTGTCATGTCATTATATTAATAATAAGTTAATATTTGTACTACAACTGCCACTTGTTAGATACGGACCCCTAATGGATACCGCCGACTTCGCACATTCCTACATGTTTACGCCAACCGCATAGAAACTGCAGCGATGACGTCCGTTCAGCCACGAGCCGCCGACGCAGCAGAAACACACCAGTAGCAATAAGTTATTTTTAAGTATTATTTTGTCATTCCATATTCTAGCATCGAATAGGTTTCATCAATTTAATTGTAATATTTTCTTTTAATTAAATTAGTTTTAAAATCACTTTGGTTTTTTTTCGATCCATCATCTACAGTCTACGTAATTCACTGGTCAACACCAAGGAGTACATATTGCTTCAAAATATTGCTCTCCCAACTCCACATAGTACCAAAGTACCGAATTCATTTAGCCTAATTATCCCTAGTTCCAAATACATAGCAATGACCAAAGACAAATCCCAATGCTGCATTTTAAATAACCTAGAACAGTGTAAAGTAATCGGACCCGGCAATTACATCTGTGACATAGAAAAAATCTACTCTACCGAAGCAAAACTTACTTGTGAAAGTGAACTTTTAGCAAAAGTGATTAGCCAGAAACCATTACAATGTGAAATGAAAAATATATTTAGAAAACTAGACATTTGGAAACCATTAACTAACAATAGATGGATCTATGTACAATCAGAACCTAACAAAATCTCTATTGACTGTGTCAAATCCAAATTGTATGAAACAACTATATGTGATATTTGTAAATAGGAGGTACTTGTCTTATGTTCTTTGTATTGTGCAACCGTCAGCCAGTCTGCGAATACACGCCCTATAGTCAAGTCGTGGTTTCATTACCTGTCCCGATATTCCTCAGTGGCGACGAGCAGTATCGAATTACGCGTAAAATAGTTTTATTTGCAAAATGTCGATCGGAAAGATTGCGGAATTTAAAGTACAAAGTGACGATTGGAAATTGTACATGGAACGTTTAGAACAATATTTTCTTGTGAATAAAATACCCGTTGATTTACAAGTGCCTACACTAATAACGGTTATGGGGGCAAAATCTTACGAACTTTTGGTCAATTTGTGTACGCCAGAGAAACCTAAAAACAAAACATTCACGCAGATTACGGACATTATGGAAAAACACTTGCAACCCAAACCTAGTGAGTTAGCCGAGCGTTACAAATTTAGAAATAGGAAACAAAAGGAGGGTGAAACTATTTCGGAATATACCGCGATTTAAAAAAAAATGACCAAGACCTGTGAATTTGGAAGCTGGCTAGAAGGGTTAAAATTTCCATTATAGCCCGCTGATTTAAGGGACGCGGGGGGCGGGAGGGGAGGGAGTGAGGTTTGGTTTGCCCCCTGCACCACCTCCACCCCCCGGAGCCCCATGGTTATGGAGATATCCATGGTTAAAGTTTTGAGGTTAGAATAGAATTTGAGTTAGAAAAATAGGTAAAATTGAGTATCGTTTAGCAGGAGGAGGGAGTGGGGAGGTGCCCCCTGTGCCCTAGCACCACTCCCATGTAAAAGCGACGCACTGTTCTTGAGAAAAAATAATTATAGTAACCTAACCTCAAAACGTAGTAGCAGGAGCCCCGCGATGAGTGGTTTATAAAAAAATAACCACGAAGGGGATGGCGGCCGTAGAGATGGGTCTAAAATTAATAAGCTGCTAAATTAACACTGCTAAATTTTTTTAGTGTCAACACCTGTTAAATAAGTTCTGAGATAGCTGTTAAATTTAGCAGTCACAACAAAATAATATCTGGTATCAGCCTTGAGCCTTCGTCAGTGATTGGCTGTTTGTTTTGATAATATAGCGTCCGAAACGAGGGCACGCCGAGGATTTGCTCCCCGTGGATAATTTGTCTCGCTTTATCTCACTACTGCAGGCCGCAGGCAGACGCGACGGCAACAAAACAACAAAGAAAACGGTCGTGTTCCTGTTTCGTTTCCGTCTCTATTGAATTGTTTTCAACATAGCGATTGTAAAATGCGTTATTTAATTAAATGATAATTATAGTTGCAGTTGCACAGATTTTTATTTAGCGTCTTTTTTAACATAAGCTTTTTCAACTTGACAGTTATCGAACACAACCGAATTCAAATATCCGACGCATCGACTTTTATATCTACATAAGCCTAAATATAACCATGAATCACTCAATAAACTGTATAATATTAATTAACAGCTAGTTGCAAAATTATTGAACAGCATATATTATATTTTAATTAATCATCACATTATCATTCGACGCACCGGAAGCTGACAAGCGGAAAGTAAGTAATTGTATAATTAAACATTACGATATTAAATTTATAAACCAAAATAACTAGAACATTCTTCTTAAAATTAAACAAGAGTAAATAAAATAAAATGAAAATTATTGATGACGTTGTACTTTACACCGAGTTGGTGTGAGCAGCACCGGAAGTGGATTTATTTAGCAACTACTTACACGATTTATTTAGCAACTTCTACTAATTTTAGTGACCAATCACAGTTAGAATGTTAACGTCGAGCGAGTTCATTTAATTAACTGCTAAGTGCTAACTGCTAAATTTGGAAATAGTCTATTATAATATTTAACTAGTGTTAAATAAAGATTGATTTTCGTTACGAAGGTTTACGCGAGTTTGTTATCTAAGTAGTAGATAGTTAGTGTTGTGACTGTTGTGTGAATGAAAATTCCAATTGTTTGACTGTTTGTGTAGTGTTGTTTGCGTTTGAAACAGAATACTTACAAATTGAAAGAAAACAACAAACATGGATATACAACGCCAAAAAAAAAGTGAAGTATGGAACTTTTTTACGGATAGCGATACCGTAAAAAAAATTGGTACGTGTAATTTGTGTGAAAAAACTATTTCATACAAGAGCTCAGTTTCAAATTTAAAATCCCACATGAAGTTTAAGCATCCTACTATTAATATCCAACAGGCACAACAACAAAGTGCCTGTACATTATCTGAGTCTGAGTGTTCCGTTAGTTCTCAACAGACTGTTCCTATTGCTGAAAATGCCCCCAGTACTTCAAGTTCTTCGAGTACTAATGATGAGTTTTTGCCACCACCAGCAAAGCAGAGAAAAATTCAATCAAGCGTATCAACTTTTGCCGTAAAAAAAATTACGTTAAAAGAGAAACAACGACTCAATTATTATTTAATGCAGCTTTTCATACTTGACTTTCAACCATTTTCAACCGTAGAAGACGTCGGCTTTATCCAATACTCAAATGCTTTAAATTCGTCTTACACGCTTCCATCTCGAAAATATCTATCAAATACACTTTTACCTACAATGTACGAACAGTGTAGAACAGAGGTGCAAGAAGTAATAAATAAAGAAGTCGAAACAATCTGCATTACGACTGACAATTGGACTTCGGCGAGAAATGATAGTTTTATGGCTGTTACTGGGCATTTTATAAATAAAAATTTTGATTTGGAATCGATTGTTTTGGACTGTGAAGTAATTTCGGGTCCTTCCAATAGTGAAAATACAGCATCTCAGTTAAAAAGTATTACCGATTCTTGGGGTATTTCAGCTAAAATCAATTTAGCTGTCTCTGATAACGCGGCTTACATCAAGAAAGCCATATCACAGGAGCTAGGGTGGAAACATTTCGAATGTGCAACACACACAATAAATTTGATAGTGCAAGAAGCGACGGAAAAATCTGTACCCATCAAGTCTGTGATTGAACGTGTGAAGCTCATCGTCACTTATTTCAAGCGAAGCTCTAAAGCCACTAAAAAACTTGATGAGTTTCAAAAGCAAAATGGAGCAACACAGCCAAAACGACTGCTTCAAGAAGTCCCGACGAGGTGGAATTCCAAATTCTACATGCTCGAAAGCATCGTAGAAATTCAAGATGCCGTCAAGTCATCCATTGCCATTTTGGGTGTTACAAGCTTACCAAATTTAATGCCGGAAGAATGGTTACTTTGCAACGAAACTTGTAAAGCCCTGAAATGTTTTGAAGAAGCATCAAATTATCTGAGTGGTGAAAAGTATTTGACGGCCAGTCAACTATTAATAATCATAAAAGGCATAAAGAGAGTTCTCAGCGATAATTTAACCTCTGATTCTTCCGGTTATCACTATCTGCCAATAACGTATGATTTTGTTCGAGCTTTGTTAGATTTAACTCATAGTCGTTTCGAAAATATAGAAAATAGTAACACGATTGGGGTAGCTACTTTTTTGGATCCCCGCTTTAAGTTACAGCCCTTTACATCTTCAAAGCAAGCAACTTTGAGGGAGAACATGATCAAACTTGTCGCTCAAGAAATAAATCGAGAAGGACCATGTGAAAATATTGAAGTTAGCAAAAGTTCGCTTGACCCACCTCAATATTTTACGACTAGGATGCTAGGGAGGCTGTACCGCAATCAATTGAGTCACCAACTGCACGAGCAATAATAGAAATAGACAAATATTTGAATGAAAAAGTGATCAGTCGCAATAATTTACCGTTGAGCTGGTGGAAGCAGAACCAAGGCATTTTTCCACATTTGGCTAAGTTGGTTCGAAACAAATGTAATGTACTTTGTACTTCTGTTTCTTGCGAAAGACTTTTTTCGCGAACTGGTTACATAATTTCACAACGAAGAACACGCCTTGGAGTCCGAAAAGTCAAACAATTAACATTTTTAAATGGAAATAAAAAATATATAAAATTTTAAGATAATTATTTTGTTACTAAGTGATAAGTAGATACAAGAAAAAAAAAACAAAAGACTATTATATAAAAATTACGAATATTAAAAAAAACATGAAAAAAAAAAGAAATCGTTGTAAATAAATTGATTCTCATTATAAATACGCCAACAGAAAAAGTTGACAGTCCTAAGCCTGTGAAAAGTATGAAGGAAATGAGAATTAATTAGGTGATAAAAATCTGTCTGTGACTAAATTTAACAGTTGCTAAAAATAAGCCTGTGAAAAGTATGAAGGAAATGAGAATTAATGACGTATAAACTCACTCTTTATACGTCTGTGACCAAAATATAACAGTTGCTTTTCAGCAACTGTTAAATTTTGGTCACAGAAATCGTTGTAAATAAATTGATTCTCATTATAAATACGCCAACAGAAAAAGTTGACAGTCCTAAGCCAGTGAAAAGTATGAAGGAAATGAGAATTAATTAGGTGATAAAAATCTGTCTGTGACCAAAATTTAACAGTTGCTGAAAATAACCGCTAATTTTAACTGTTAATTATTTTTAGCATTAGCATTTAGCAGTGTTATTTTTTTTTAACGTTTAAGGCCATCTGTAATGGCGGGGTCTAATCGCTCGCTTCGTTCGCTCACTCGACCCCGCTATCCCCTTCTAACCTAACCTGTCCGAGTCGGGGTGCCCCCAAGTCCAGAGCTCGCTTCGCTCGCTCTTTCATCCAATGGCACTTCCCTTGGCTAGTCAACGGAGGCCCAGTCGACGGACCTACTTAAAAAAATAACCACGAAGGGGATGGCGGGGTCTAACCTAACCTCTCCAAGTCGGGTTGCCTCCAAGTCCAGAGATCGCCTCGCTCGCTCTTGCGTCCAAGTTCCCCTATTAGCAGTAGTAGTAGTCAGTGGAGATTTATTGGCCAACACTTACACATCACTCAACTCTTCAGACGCTGAAACACAGGGCTTCGGAGACGCCATGGTAGTCAAATGTTGTATACACCTTGTAAGGCTTACAGGAGTACGTAAAACGATCTCAACTGCAAGGGCAACAAACGATGACTAACGCTGACAGCTGAGAGATAGCATGGCGTCGCTTCACGTTCCGTTCCACATAGTGTAAAAAGAAATCGTAATTCTAAAGAATCGAACTTCCAAAGTAGCGGGCTATAATGGAAATTTTATCCGAAGAAAGTTTGAGAGACCAGTTAGTTTGTGGCATAACTAATGAAACGATACGACAACGATTATTCGCCGAAAGTAAGCTGGATTTCGGCAAGGCGTATAAGTTAGCGATTAGTATGGAGGCGGCAGAAGTGGTCAGACAGGGAGGGTCGGCGAGCGAGACAATGGCAGCGGCGACGTCGGTGACGTGTCAGGCGATGTCGGCTGCGAAGTCATCACGGTGGCGGAGCGGGCCAGCGGCGGCGGCTCGCGGAGCGCGGGACGGCAGCGGAGTGGTGCGGGAGGCCACTGCGCAGCCCGCGGGGAGGCGAGGCCCGCGCGCACCACCAGCATCCGCGCCCGCGCGGGGTTATGGGACATCTCGCCCATGCAAAAACTGGCCTGCGGGCCAGATGTCTACTTTTCAAAATATGCATGGGTAGATTCGCCCGGACCAGTTTAGTAAAACGGGCCAGATGTCTCCTATTAAAAAGTAAAGGGATATTTCGGCAAAATCGTATATTTTTTCATTAAATATCTGATAAATCTGTAAAAATCATAACATCAAATGACAATAATGATATTTTTTCATTAAATATCTCTCTAGCCTTTTTCTCAACTGACTTGGGATCGGCTTCGATTAGAAGGTAGATTAAAATATTATTTAACTGTCACAATTCTAACACTAGTGTTATTGGTTAACAATAAATGCTATAAATTTACAGTTTAGTTAATTCTTACTGTAGTTTTTACGGGCTAAAACACTATTCACCGCACCACACGGTAATTCCATTTAGTAACGTTGTAAATAAGTTTGTAAAAATATTCGTACATTTCATTCTACTTTTTTTGTTTATTCATTTGATAGATGGCGTGTGAACCATCAAGTAGCCAAGTTAACATATCTGCGGATTTTAAGATTATTCCATCGCAGAGAGGAGGTGTCCTTTTGATATCAAATGGATTTAGATTCACAAAAAGGAGGCAGAACAAAAACGGGCATGAAATATGGCGGTGCGTTAAAAGAAAAATATGCAAGGCATCCTTGATTACACACCAACAATCTATAATTAAACAGGAAAATCATTCATGTACTCCAAATGAAGTTGATAATGAGGTTAAAGTTAGAGTACAAAGATGTATAGAACGAGCAGTGACTGAGACAACGCCTATTCTGTCAATTTATTCCGAAGTAGTAGAAGAGCTCAATGTTGCAGAGTATGACTTTGTAAAAAAATGCCATCATTTGATACTATGAAAAAAGTTTTGTATAGACGTCGAAATCAGGCATTACAGACAAATAAAACTCGTTTTTTATTAGTCCGGGATGTTAAAATTCCTGGCAAATTTCAAAAGTTTCTTTTTGCAGACTATTATGATGATGGTTGCAGGATTCTAATTTTTGCTTCGCCAAAAGGGAAAAAGGCGATAAGCAGTAGTAAGCATGTTTTCTTGGATGGAACTTTCAAATGTGTTTCGCCACCATTTACTCAACTTTACACCATACATGTACACTTAAATAGCACCGATGAGAGCAATAGTATTCTTCCCGCTGTATATGCGCTGCTACCAAATAAAAAACAAAAAACTTATGAAATTTTATTTTCGCTTTTGAAAAGCCAAGTGCCGTCATTTAAACCAAATGTATTTACACTAGATTACGAAGCTAGCGCAATGGCTGCAATATCGGAAGTTTCCCCAGGTTCCAAAATACAAGGCTGTTCTTTTCATTTTAGTCGTTGTTTGTGGAGAAAGGCAGAAAAATTAGATATAAAAAAAATGTTTAGATCTCACATTAAACGTTGTGTAGCATTATGCCACCTTCCCGAGGAAATGGTGATGGATGGTTGGTTGTACATTAAGGGTGAGAATGCACAAATTGGTAATGTTAACGAGTTTAACAATTATTTTGAAAACACATGGCTAGACAAGAAGTCTCTTTTTTCTAATAAATGGTGCTTTTATAATGTTGAACATAGAACAAATAACTCTGTCGAATCCTGGAATGGAAGATTTATTAAAAAAATACAACCAAAACCAAATTTAGCTACATTGTTGGATAAATTGCAAAAGGATTCAAACTATAAAAAAAGAAGTGACTAAATTAACGAACACTCGGATAACGACAATTTTTAAAGAATTAGTGGACCAAGAAATAAGCGTAGGACACTGCATTGAAAAACTATGTAATTTGTAAACTAATTACATATATTAAAAATTATACAATTGTTCATCATTAATATTTGTACCAAGATATTGTATTAAACTAGTTAATTATGTAGGTGCTTTTGATATGATGGTTACTTTGCTCTGTATTTTGATAGTTAATTTGATTGTCATTTGATGTTATGATTTACAGATTTATCAGATATTTAATGAAAAAATATACGATTTTGCCGAAATATCCCTTTACTTTTTAATAGGAGACATCTGGCCCGTTTTACTAAACTGGTCCGGGCGAATCTACCCATGCATATTTTAAAAGTAGACATCTGGCCCGCAGGCCAGTTTTTGCATGGGCGAGATGTCCCATAACCCCCCGCGCGGCTGGGTGAGCGTGCGCAGCGGCAGTGTCAAGTGTGCGGCGCAGGTCACGACGCGGCCACGTGCAAGTTTTCGCCTTACGTTTGCCGAGTATGTAACCGAGTTGGACATCTGCGACGCGTGTGCCCGAATTTAGCGAGACACTTCAACGTCGACATCGATCAAACAAGGGAAGAAAACTCAAACGAAAGTATGAGAAGTGACGAGGTAATTTTTATCGATGTCTGTAAATTATCCGATATAGAATGTAAACTAGTGTATCTAGAATTAAACGTAAATGGCAAAAACATTAAAATGGAGTGCGATACGGGTAGTGCTATCTCATGTATAAGTCGGGAATGTTACATGAGATTATTTAAAAATCTATGTCTAAAGCCATGTCAGTTAACGCTTAAATATTATACGGGGGAGTTAGTCAAACCCCTAGGAGTCATATTACCAACTGTTAAGTACAAAGATCTGAGTAAGACATTAGAATTATTTGTTGTGGAGAATGGGAAAACTATTCTTTTAGGACGGCAATGGATGGCCGAATTAAAAATACAGTTACCTATTGTAAATTACGAATGTAACAATGTGGCTATGTACAAAAATAACTTGCATGCTTTCAGTTCCAAATACTCTGAGGCAGCGGCGTGCCTTTCATAAAGACAGAAAGACACTGCCTACCCTAGTTCTGATAATAGATCTAATATTATTTTATCAATAAACAAAACAACATAAAAATCTTAAATCATAAATCAGCTCCATCTATCGAGTGCCGGTGTTATCATTAAGATCGATACAGTTTACTGCACTAGCGCCACCTCGCCTTGGCCACGGCAAAGCCACAAACTATTTATCTCTGAATGTTTTGTATGTGTGCTCCGTGGAAACTCATGGTCATGCGTATTTTTATGTGTTTGTAGTGTTCCTATAGCTACGTGGGCTTTGCTGACACACAATGACAAAAATCACGCACACAACTGCATGAAAAGCCAGTGTCTTGTTCTAGTTATTCTTAAAGCTAACACGAAAAATTACGATCCTTGCCGAACATTTCCGACGAAAGTTTGCTATGCAATGCGAATATTTTAAGAAGTAACATTGTTTCATTGAATTTTATATATTTAGATGGCCATCATTTTTTTGTCGTATTAATTTTCCTTTTTAATACGTAATTTCAATATTCAATAGTAGCCATATTGTTTGATGTGTTTTGTGATGGAACAGTGTTTGAGACTTACGCTATCAGATATTTAGGATTTTAACATTGTGATTAGAGTGAAAAATGGATAATATTGTCTGTGAAAGTTGATCAGATGGTGTGTGTATTGATAAAATAAAATATGACGCGTTTTCAAAACTATCTTTTAGTGTTAAAAAACAAGTTATCGAGATAGGTCGTCCTACACCAGATTTGCAATTAATACAAACTCACGGTAAAGTCAATCGTAAATTCAATACAAAACAATATGACTCATATCATTGGCTGACAGGTTGCATACACAGTAATCGGTTATTTTGTTTCGTTTGTCTACTATTTTCAAATAATAAAACCGTCTGGAACGACATCGGTTACGCTGATATTCATAATTTTCCTACCGCCGCGAGAAAACATGAACAATCTGAAAAACACTTAGAATCTTCCCTTAAATATCACACCTTTGGAAAAAATCGTATAGAGACGCGTTTAAACTCTCAGATACAAATCGACATCGATAGACATAACGCGAAAGTCGATCGGAACCGAAATATTTTTCAGCGACTTATTGACATTGTTTGCTTTTTGGGGAAACAAGAGCTCGCTTTTCGTGGACATGACGAATCTGCTTCGTCAGTAAATAAGGGCAATTATTTAGAAATGGTCGACGTGCTCGCGAAATACGACGGAGTGTTGGAAAATCATTTACAAAATTGCACTAGCTCATTTACGGGTTTATCAAATCGTATTCAAAATGACCTGATCTCTAGTGTAGCGTCTGTAATGATCGAAACAATAAAACAACAAATCGCTTCCACTGATTTTGTAGCTGTGATGGTTGATGAAACACCAGACGTAAGTGGCAAAGAGCAACTAGTATTGGTTTTAAGATATTTTCATAAGTCAGAAGTTTTTGATCGATTTATAAAATATATTGACGTAAGTTCCAACCGTACCGCGAAAAATTTAAGTGCCATCATACTGCAGACTTTATCAGAATTTAACTGTTTGTCGAAATTAGTAGCTCAGACATATGACGGTGCAGCTGTCCTGTCATCTGAACGGAACGGCGTTCAGTCGCTGGTTCTTACAGAAAGATAGGCGTGTGGATTTAATATACAAATAAAACAATCCTATATACTTAGTATACTCACACCACCATCTTTTCAATGATTTTATTTAAATTTTGCAAATCACACAAACATTACAAAACATCAACAAACGCGCCGAAAGGCCACTTCGAATATCCGTAAATTGATATGTCTATAAAATCAGTCAATCTATGGATATTTGAGTTGGCATTTGGCAATTACCTACATCATCAATCGACAAGACGACGAACCAAAACCAACGTGTAGTATTTTTGGTGAGTACAATTTTCTGCCTACCCTGTCTTAAATCTGTGTGCACGCCGCTGCTCTGAGGTGTTCGCGGACGGTCTGGGGCGATTCATCGGTGGCAAAGTGAGCGTGCATGTGCGCAAGGGCGCGCGGCCGGTGTTCATGCGAGCGCGGCCGCTGGCGTACGCGCTGCGCGAGCCGGTGGAGCGCGCGCTGGCCCAGCTGCAGCGCGACGGCATTCTCTCGCCGGTGGAGCGCTCGGACTGGAGGTCAATTCCTCTAATAAATTTACAACGAAATCGCAACAGAACCGTAACTAAACGACCGCTATTGAGCGTTTTTCTATTCTGCTAAAATAACAACGATATAAGTTTAGTTCTAGTTAAGTTGAAGTTAAAAACTCGATTCTACTAACACAACCGATCCCGAACGGAACGTTAACTTGTTAAAATCGCTATTCTACTAATGTTTTGACACAAGCGTCACTCGAAAACAAAACGAAACTTGAACGGAACTAAGCGTCTCATCTGTCAAAATTAGTCGCTACGGAAAAGTTGGCTTTGTATAACTTTTTCTTGACTGTTCGCATTTATCCTTTAATTAAGATGATGTTCTACAATGAATATCTTAGTCTCGCCGATCAAGTAGACATCGGAAGAGTGAGAAGACGAAATTTGGCGTCAAGGCTACGTAATTTCGCCTTTGACTTAACCGATCGCGAGTTTGTGAAAACCTATAGGCTTTCCAAAAACGTCGTTCAGCAGCTAATTGACGATATTAGCCCCCATATGCCTATTAGCCTTCGTTCTGATGGTATTGATACACAAAGGTATGATTTATCTTGTTACCTATCTACATAACCTCTAACATGTCTTAATTTTTTTTGCTTTCTCATGAACCAACTATTAACTCAAGTTCTATTCCTTTTAGATCTTGGTAGCACTGGCATTTTATGCGTGTGGCTCATACCAAACCTTAGCTGGACAATCATCTAGTCATTCATTGTCACAACCATCGGTTTCCCGTGCCATTCAACAGGTTACAGAGGTTCTTAATCTACCTCAAATATTTAATAAATATGTAAAGTTTCCTGGCACACAGGAAGATCGTGAGAAAATAAAACGGGGGTAGGTACAGTGTTTAATTAACTTTGTACATTTGTAACTATGTTGTAATAATCAATGCAATTCATTCGCAATTCATTTTTTGCAGTTTCTATCAGAAATTTGGCATGTCAGGTGTCCTTGGATGTTTAGATGGTACACATGTTGCAATTGTTACTCCTGCAGAACATGAGGAAAGATATTTCAACAGAAAGGGGTATCATTCGTTGAATGTCTTAGTCGTAAGTTAATGGTGTAAACTTGTTTATTCAATAAATTGCTATGGTCAATAAGGTATAAAATTTTCCTTAACTTTGTTTCAGATGTGTGATTCGGATGCTAGAATTATGTGTGTTGATTCTAGTAACCCTGGTTCAACTCATGATAGTGCGGCATGGAACAATAATCCCCTTAGTAATACCCTTAATGATATTGTAATTAAAAAATTTATATTTATTAGGTAATTAAGCAATATTCAATATTATCTATATTCTATGTCTTCGAAAACAGCAATGAAACAAGGAGCTTGCTGATGATTAAGACTGCAATGACGGCTGCCGCCAAGAATGGTTATGTCATAAACCGCCCTCTGGTGGGGATAAGAGGAAGGGAAAGGGAAGGTTTATAGGATAGGTTTAGGAATATTCTCAATTTAGTTACTAAAAAGGGAAGGTATTTGTGATTTCTTACAGAATCATAAGACTGTTTCTTCATTATCATTGATGTGTTTTCTTCAACATATAATACCTGTTTTGTCTTAATGCAAAACAGTCATAATGTGAACAACTATCATGTTCATCAGTCACCAAGTAAAATGTTTTTTAGGAGATGCCGGTTTCCCTTTAAGAAGAACTATGATGACTCCTATATTGAACGCTCAAGAAAATACTCCAGAGGCACTATACACAGAAATGCACATGACTACTAGAAATGTTGTGGAAAGGTGCATTGGCATTTTAAAAGCACGTTTCAGGTAAGCTTTTTAATAAAACTATAAAATTGTCAGTAAGATTCGTGCTTTAAATTCATGTGAATAACATAATACTAAACTATAACTCAGAATTCATTAATATTATCAAATTCATATGGGTTCATTCATTTTAATTTATTTATAATTACTAGATATGCTCTTGACAAAAATCTAAAAACTAGACTAAGATTATTACAAACTATTTACATGAAACCTTAAAACACACAACTATTCGTTTTTTAGGTGTTTGTTGGTAGACCGAAAACTTCACTACAAACCACAAGTTGCAGCAAAAATAGTTAACGCTTGCTGTGTTCTTCACAATATTGCTCTTCAATGCAATTTAGAGTTTGAATATGGAGAAGACCAGGAAGCGTTACAAGAACAAAATGAAAGAGAAAGGGATGCCCACATTGATGCAAGCCAAACATCAAGAGTAGATCATAGGAACCATCAATTACAGGAAGGACGCACTTACCAGCAAACATTAGTACGTCGTTTATGGAGAGCTAGGTAGCCTTTAAAAATGGAAATATGGCCAAGGGGCTCGGCGGTGCTGTGAATTTATTTTTTTTACATTTTTCAGCTGAATGGTAAGTTGTGTGAATTTGAAAATTTGAATTTGAAGATTAAATCTATGTTAATTCATTTTTTTTTTGTGCACCACGTCTTATGGTTTTGTTTGTTTGAAATGTTTGATTATTAATTATTGTTTTATAGCTTAGTTTTTTATTTTACATTTTCTTAGTGTTAAAGTTTTTGTTTCTAAAAGCCTGAAACTATATGACTTTGTTTTAGTTCCAAAAATATTATGAATGTAATATATTATAATTGTATAACATGGCATTGAAAAGAGCAACTACTCGAGTTTCTTACCGGTATCTTCTCGGTAGACCCTGCTTCCGAACCGGCAGAAGAATCAGTAACTTTAGTATGTTTTTTTTAAACACAAAACAGAATAAAACTTTCACGAAGTACGAGTACCTATTTTGCTTTTCGCGCTTTGTCAGCTATTTTGAATCGACAGATTTTTTATGTTGGCAATGTAATCAGCGTAAAGGATTTCATTGTATTAATATGTTATATTCAATTCTATGTTTTAATATTGTCTCCCTTACGTAGATAATAGATGTATTTGCAATCAAGCAGAGATTTCAATTTATTTAAAGCAAGCAAAACGTAATTTTATATTTTAGAATTTTTTTTCTTTTTTCTTATGGTATCTCGCATACGTACTTTTTAATCTGTGCAATACAATTCTTGGCACAATTTCGTTTCGCTGATTATGCGACGTGTTCACGTTACAATAGCGTTGTAGTTGCGTTGCGGTTCCTTATCAGTTTTAGTTTTAAAATAGTAGAATACCAAAAACCCTAATGGTCGAAACTGAATCGAAACATAAACGAAACAGTTCGATTATTGTTAGATATTAGTAGAATTGATCTGCTGGGCGACCCCGATCGTGCCCGTCGTCAAGAAGGACGGTAACATTAGGATTTGTGCTGATTATAAATTAACACTCAATAAAGTTATAGAAGTTGACCGTTATCCGTTGCCTAGGTTGGAGGAACTGCTGCTTCGACTGAGGGGTGGTAAACACTTCAGTAAAATTGACTTATCTCAGGCCTACGCTCAATTTGAGCTAGATGACACCAGGAAATATACAGTGATAAATACCTACAAGGGTTTATTTATGTACAACAGGCTAGTATACGGTCTTTCGTCAAGTCCGGGTATTTTTCAAAGACGGTTAGAACAATTATTTGCGGATATACCACAAGTAGGTATTTTCTCGGATGATATTATTATCACAGGGTCAAATAAGGAGTCTCACATGCGAAACTTAGGTAAAGTATTTGATGGTTTAAAAAAATATGGCCTGAGGGTAAAAAAAGAAGTGTGTATTCTTCGCGGAGTCAGTTAATTATTTAGGGCACACCATAAGTAAAGACGGCGTTCACACGTGTCCAGACAAAGTTAAGGCTATAATTAAAACGCCCGCCCCCAAGAACGTCTCCGAGTTGAGAGCCTTCATCGGTATGGTCATGTACTACGGCAAGTTCGTAAAGAATGTTAGCACAGTTTTAGCACCCCTTTATAATCTGCTCAGAGCGGGTGTTCAGTACAGTTAGAGTAAAGAGTGTCAGGACGCGTTTAGCAAAGTCAAATATTAGGTCTTTACCTATGAAATTGCCGTTCTGCAGTACTGGCCATTTCAAATCAAAATAATTTTTGTTTGGCTAAGAATTCTAATTTCAAATTAATTTTATTTTAAAAACATGGTTTTTTTTCCAAAAGTAGTCATTTGTTTATTGATTAGTGTTACATTTTCATCGCATTTCAAACTTTTTCGTCATCATGGATACATTAAAAATTCGAGTAATTATGGAATACGAATACCGTCGTGGCAGCAACGCGGCACAAGCGGCACGCAACATCAACGACGTTTACGGAGCTAACCTACAAACCAACGCACCACCTGTTATTGGTTTGCTCGCTTCCGTTCTGGAAATTTCGACCTGAAAAATAAACCTCGCGGTCGTCCGAAGACTTTGGTAGACAATGACGAATTAAAGGCGATTGTGGAAGCTGATGATACACAATCTACGGCTGAATTAGCAGCAGCTTTCGACGTTAACGTCAAAACAATATTGGTCCATTTGCGTCAAATTGGCAAGGTAAAAAAGCTTGACAAATGGGTGCCTCACAAACTCAATGATCGCCAGCGCGAAGTACGCGTCGAGACGTGCCTTGCACTGCTCAACAGACACACAAATGAAGGAATTTTGAACCGCATTGTTACCTGCGATGAAAAATTGATTCTGTTTGATAACCGCAAGCGCTCAGCAAGTTGGTTGGATCCTGGTTCTGGTTCAGCACCTAAACAATGCCCTAAACGAAAACTTACCCCTAAAAAAGTGATGGTCACTGTTTGGTGGTCTAGCGCCGGTGTGATTCATCACAGCTTCTTACCAAACAGGGTGAGCATTACTGCAGATGTGTACTGTGAAGAACTGAATGGAGACGCTGGCACATCTCCAACCAGCATTGGTCAATCGCTTGTCTCCGCTGCTCCTGCATGAGAACGCGCGACCTCATACTGCACAGCAGACGGTCTCCAAGTTGCAAGAACTAGGGTTGGAAGCTCTCCGTCATCTGCCCTACTCACCAGACCTTGCGCCTACAGACTACTACTTTTTCCAGAATTTGGATAACTTCTTGGCGGGAAAAAAATTCAATACCCGAGAGGCAGTACAAAATGCCTTTGAAGAATTTGTTGCCTCCCGTCCAGCTGATTTCTTTAAGAAGGGCATCAATAAACTGCCACTGCGTTGGCAAAGATGCATTGATTGCATGGGTGATTACTTCGATTAATACAAATAAAAAATACATGAAAAAATATCGTTTAAATTTTTTCATACAAAACGGCAATTTCATAGGTAAAGACCTATTTTTTATTAACCAGTAGTGAAGTTTTAATGCATTATACACCGGAGTTGCCTGTAATATTGACGACGGATGCGAGTAGCGTAGGTATCGGCGCGGTGATATCTCATGCGACGTCGGACGGCGAGCGGCCAGTGGCGTACGCGTCGCGCTTGCTGACGCAGGCTGAGCGCGCCTACTCGCAGATAGACAGGGAGGCACTCGCAATTGTTTTCGGGATTCGTAAATTTCACCAGTACCTTTATGGGCGCAAGTTTAAATTGAGAACTGATCATAAGCCTTTGACTTACATATTTGGAGATAAGGCAGGGATTCCTGTAATGGCCGCATCCAGATTACAACGTTGGGCGGTGCTATTAGCGGGTTACACCTACGATATTGAGTATGTTGCGTCAAGTAAAAACTGTGCAGATGCGCTGTCACGGTTGCCATGTACAGAAGTAAATCATGTAGGTACACAGAACGAGAACACTTATGTTAATTTCGTAGAAGATTTTTTACCGATTACGAGTAAAGATGTTAAGGAAGCAACAGAAAGTGATAAGGTCCTTAGTAGAATTTTAACATATACTCAATCCGGGTGGCCTCTAACTTGTTCAGATGAATTGATTTAACCCTATTTTAGAAGGCGTAATGAATTATACACGGAATGTGGGTGCTTAATGTGGGGGTACCGTATGGTGATACCATTTTCTTTACAAAATAAAGTTTTAAAACAACTTCATAGTAGTCACATGGGGATAGTGAAGACAAAAAGTCTAGCTCGTAGTTATGTGTGGTGGCCTAACATAGACGCGGCAGTAGAAGCAATGTGCAAGCAGTGCGAGACTTGCGCGGCAGAGGCGTACGCGCCCCGGCGGGCTCCGATACAACCGTGGCAATATCACACGCGCCCCTGGAGCAGGCTTCACATTGATTTCCTAGGTCCGTACAAAGGCTTAACCTTTTTAGTTATAATTGATTCTACCTCCAAGTGGGTAGAAGTTTTTGAGATGAACCGTACTAATGCTTCAAATGTTATAAAAGTATTAAGATCAACATTCGCGAGATTCGGTCTACCGGAGGAATTAGTTTCTGATCAAGGTCCACCATTTACCAGTAATGAATTTAAAAAAATCCTTAAAAATAACGGAATAAAACAGAATTTTTCACCGGTTTACCACCCATCCTCACACGGAGCAGCAGAGAACGCAGTGAAATTGTGTAAACAAGCTATCAAAAAAGCGTATAGGGATAAGGTAGATATTGATACGGCATTACAAACCTTCCTACTAGTATACCGCAATACGGTACACAGTACAACCGGGGAAACACCAGCCATGCTCCTGCAAAGGCGGACGTTACGGTCAAGACTCGACTTATTGCGAACTGATCGGGTCGTCGAAGACAGAGTACGTGCAGCCCAGAGACGTCAGGTAGAATACGCTGGTGGAACGTCACGTACCTTTAGAGAGGGGGACTCAGTTTGGGCTCGGGAGTATGGCTCTGGGGATAAATGGATGAAAGGCACCGTACAAGGGGTGGACAGTTGCCGTAGGTATTCAATAGCGGCGGATAGCGGTCAATCACATAAAAGACATATAGATCAAATGCGCCGTAGGTCCAGATTTTCTGATGTTACCTGTCCGGAAGAGCATGATGAGGGCCAGCAGGGTGAAGAGAATGTGGTCGAGCTGTTAAGCAAGGGTTCAGAAAAAGTTATGCCAGAAACCCTAATAGTAAACACCAATAAAGAGGCCGAAAATGTTACCCGGGGCGATCAAGCCGACGATCCTTCTGAACATTCCTCACCTAACGTACTATCGCCATCTCTGTCACCGGTGAGTCGTTATGCTAGGCGGACGCGGAAACCAGTGGAGAGATTTAGGATAGAATAAGTTAGATCATAAGAATACCTAGTTTAAGTAAGTGTTAAGTGATTAAGTTATATATTTTATTTGGCAGTTCTATCCATTGTTTACCATTGTTGTCGCAAATAAATTATAAAACTTAGTAAGTATTGTAAGTTCCCTTAAAGTGTAATTATTTCTATACGGAACAACCTGTTAATTACACAAACCTACTTTGACTTATGTCAAGATCAGTTACCCTAATTCTAGTATAGTGGTGGAGGTGTGATATTTGTAAATAGGAGGTACTTGTCTTATGTTCTTTGTATTGTGCAACCGTCAGCCAGTCTGCGAATACACGCCCTATGGTCAAGTCGTGGTTTCATTACCTGTCCCGATATTCCTCACTATACTAGGGACAGGAAAACTTAACATTCCTAATGGCTGTATTGGTTATTTTAGAAGTACCACACTTATACCTAAGTTAAATGTTTTAAATATTACCTCGCCAGTTAATCATGACCCAGATTTTAATCTAATCAATGACACTTGTTGTAATATTGTCAATTTAAGTAATGTTTTAAATAATGTGTCCCCTGTTTATCTAAATGACATAGATCTGGATGATCTTAATAAAGAAAATAAAAATAAATTGCAATCTCTTCTCAGCGACGTTAAAGTTCTTGAACACTCTCAAGACCATCATATTATTAAATATGGAACACATTATTCTATTCTTATAATCATTCTTGTAGTTATAATCATATTATACGTAACTTACTTATTCTCTAAGAAAATTTGTAAATCTGGCAGCAAGCGACGTTTATTTAAGTTTAATGTCAATAAGACACCAAACCCTCCTGCTCAAGAAACCCTGACCCTGACCATGACTGACAGACAGGATTCGGAACAAGAGATATCCATCCCTATTGCTCCAATTAGAACTCGAGTTTAACAGAGACTTGTATAAATTCAACCCCAAGTCTGTTCTCAAAGGGGGAGGTGTTATATCCCTGCTATATTAGACCCTTAAGACTAGCTCAGCACCCCTATAAATGACGTCATGCTTAGGTCATCAGTAAGCAGTTTGCCCTACGCGCCCAGAGTTGCGCGCCTCAGTCCTTTCCCGACCGCAGTCACAAACGGTTGCCAAAAGATATCATTGTTTTAAAGTGTTTATTAAGTGCTTATACAATAAACCCTTTCCTTAATTAAATAGTCTTTTTTTAAAAAGACATTTATCAAAGGCCGTATAACAGTACGTCAAAAGCGGTAGAAACTGCATTGGTGTCTTAGGTTGGTAAATTGTACGGGAGTATTTGTTTCCGCAGTATATACAGTTTTGCCGCGTCTTATAAAATTACACAAAATACAAGTAGTTAGTACAATTTTCTCTGAAAATTCTGGCTTCAAATACAAACGTCTATTATAAATACGAAATGTTTGGCTTAAAATACCAAACGCATTTTCTACTACGCGTCGTGCTCGGCTAAGGCGATAGTTAAAGTGGCGTTTCTTGTCATCGTTATTCGACTGTTGTGATGGATAAGGTCTTAGGAGATTAGTTCTTAAAGGAAAAGCTTCATCTCCTAATATTACACACGATGAACTTACATTACACTTCGGTAAAAATTTGCTACTCGGAATATTAAATTTACTGTCGAATATAGCTTTGCCTAATTTTGATTTTGACAAAATACCACCATCACTATCTTTGCCAAAAGCTCCGACGTTAACGGCTATGAAGTTTAATTAGCATCAACCAAAGCCAAAAGTACAATAGAAAATTTCTTTTTATAATTAAAATACAAAGAACCACTGTTAGGAGGTGCTAAAATAATCACATACTTCCCGTCTAGTGATGCAACGAATACGAATACGAATATTCGTATTCGCCGAATAGTAGACATTTACCGAATAACCCTATTCGGCGAATACTAAGACGAATATTTAAAAACTAATATTTTTGTACGCAACTATATTTACTGCAGATTTGAAAAACGCGCGTAAAAATATGACGTGTGCTGAGGCCCTTAACCACAACGACGACGCGACGGGGGCTCCCCGGCCATAGTTTATACAGTTCTCGTGGCTCCGGGAGTTTCCCTATCATTACGATTACGAACCATGGATTGATTAATTCATTCATTTCCTTTCATTCATTTCATAATGTCTTCTCGTAAACGAGAACAAAGTGATATATGGAAACACTTCGATAAATTACCTAGTAAGTATATGTATATGGTCTGTATTTCTTTTGTATCAATAAAAAGTACGATAGTAAGTAACTTAGACGAACGTTAGTAATGGCTGCGTCTATGTAGCCATTACTAGACTTTGCCAGCGACTTCGGCCGCGTAGACTTCGGTTTTACTTTTGTATGTAATATTGTTGTGGGATAGGATTTAAAATTGTATTGTTTTTATTTTAGACAATGAAAGCAAAGCTAGATGCAGATATTTTGCGTGTGAATTGTCTCGGGGAGGGAAAAATGCATCTATTAAAGGATTTACTACGACCGCACTGTGGACTCATGTGAAGAGATTTCACGAGAAGGAGCTTTCTGCCTGTATAAATACTGTAGATGAAACAAGCACTGAAGTTGAAGTAACACCAGCGAAGAAACAAGCGTCCTTAAAGGAAATATGGGAAAAACGTACTACGTATTAAACTAGTGATCCTCGGGCTGTCAAAATCACATATTTGATTGCTGAACAAGTTTGTCTAGACATGGAGCCCCTGGATTTAGTAAATAAAAAGGGATACCGTCGTTTGCTCAGTGAACTAGCTCCAAGGTTTGTTTTTGTTTGCTTTTATTAAAATGCTAAACTTTTGTTCATGCATATTAGTAGGATACTCTTTAAACTTTCACAAAACCCTATTTTAATTCCTGACTGTAATTTTTTTACAGATATAATATTGTTAGGAATAATTAGTGAAATAAGTTAAAAAAAATAAACAAGCTTTAATTTCTTTAAATTGCACTTTAACAAAAATATGGAAATATCTAAATGAACACTTTAAATATTAATCAAATAGAAATCACACAATCCAAAAGAGATAATTAGTACACGAACCAAAATATAACCTAAATTTAACCTAGTACACAATAATGGTCAGGTAGCACGTCCGTTCCGACCGCCGTCCAAGCAAAAAAAGGGGTGTTGCCACACCGCGCGCCTCCTTTTATACTTCCATCGGATGACAGCTGGTGGCGTGACTTCTTCATAACGTCACCTCGTCTTCCGTTACCAACACGGCCTCTCCTGATGATCTGACGTCCTCGTCAGCTCCAGAAGATGGTACCGCCTCATTAATAGCAGTGTCTTCAAACAAGACGCCTGAGTCTTCACCGTCTTCTGTAATCAGAGAGTCGAATTACATAAAAAAAATAACAAACGTAGAAGTGAATACATCTATACACACAAGAGGTAATGCGCATTACACGTAAAATTTCATGACATGTCAAAATCTTAGCTAAGAACACACCAAGTACATAACTTGGTCGCACTGCAGACAGAGGCACCTAGTTAGCGTGTCTCACAGCGGCTGTCGGCATAGGCACCTAGTTAGCATACCGCCCAGACTTCCACATACACCGTAGACATAGGCTCTCAGTTTGCATACCTCCCAGTGGCTGTTGACATAGGCACGTTGTTAGCATATCACCCAGACTTCAAAACAATACTTGCCCTCGAAGAATGCGGCACATGTCTCAGGAGTCCACTCACCCCTCCAGGGTACCATGAACAGTGCTGCAGCATATGTGGTCTTCCCGTAGGCCCCAGCCAGAAGCTGCAGTTCATAGCGCCCATAGTCCAGGACTCCAACTACGCGGTAAGGTCCGCGCATACCAGGATCAAGCTTCCCCGTAGACTGGGAGTACTTGATAACGAAGACCAGGTCATCTTTGCTGTAGACACGTGGAGGCTGTCGATCTTCATTAACACGTCTGTCTTGATCGACTTGATTCTTGCAAAGCCGTTCGGCCGTCCTTTGTCTCCTCATCTCCCGTAGCGGCTCACGGTTCTCACCAGACGTTTCTATGGCAACGTCTCGGATTAGCGTGCGAATGACTGGGGTGGCTCCTTCGGCACCGATAAGCAGGTTAAGTGGGGACTGCTGGGTGGTCTTTTGCTTCGTCAAGTTGAGTATCAGCTGTAACCTCCACAGCTGTTAAGACCATTCCCCTTTCCGATGGTTCACCTCAATCCTCAACATGTTAAGGACGGTGCGAACGTAACGCTCCACCTGACCATTGGCGTGGTGCATCTCAGGAGTAATGTAATGAATCTGACAACTCAAATCATTCATTAGCGACACAAAGCCAGATGACTGAAACATTCTACCTCTGTCATATACAATAGTCTTAGGCGTTCTAAATAGAGACACAACATTTTGCATAACACGTTTTAACTCATTTAAGTCCTGAGTACAAAAAGGGTTCAATAAACAATATTTCGTAAAAGAATCCACAACAACCAATACGTGTTTATTACCGTTAGATACTACCAGTGGGCCTAGGGCCTACATGTAAGGTGTCAAAAGGAACATTTGGTTTTGTCCATGAGTTAATTGGTTGTAGTGGAGCTCGAGGAACTCTCTTGTGAGCTATACATAAGTCCAGGAAACCAAAAGTGTTTTAGGATAAGGTCAGCAGTTTTTTCGGCGTTAATATGGCTATGTTCGTGGAACATTCGGAGCAGGCTCAAACGATGACCTTTTGGTATATAACAAAGTAACCTAGACTCTTCAACCTACAGGTGTGTAGCGATAGTACAAAATATTATTGCGTTTAACATAACGTGAAGAGTCCAAGCTTCCCTCATCTAAAGACCTGATTAACGTTTGAGTCTCCTCATCTCCTGTTTGCGCGATTTGAGCCCAATTACGCGGTTTCTCAATGTTATTTACTGTATGTACAGGGTTACGACTAAGATAGTCTGCGTGAGGTATCATTACCCCTTTCCTGTATTGAATGGTAAAGTTAAAATCTTGAAGGTAAATCCACCACCTCGCTACCCTTGGTAGTAGGTCTTCTTATTTTGGGTGGCTTTTAAGGCATTGCAGTCTGTCACTGCAGTAAATGGCATTCCTATGAGATAATGCCTAAAATGTTTAAGTGCTTTTACTACTGCGAGCGTTTCCAGTTCATAAGAATGGTAACGTTGTTCAGTACTTTTCGTAACTTGACTATAGTAAGCAACCACACGCTTATTACCATCCTTATGAGCCTGTAGAAAAACTGCACCGTAACCTGCACTACTTGCATCTGTGTGGACCTCAGCGGGAAGCTCTGGATCAAAAATGGCTAATATTGGCTCACTAGTAAGACACGTAATAAGCTCTTTGCGAACGCTTTCCTGCTGTGGTCCCCAGACAAATTCAACATCTTTACGCGTTAAACGAGCAATGCAAGCTGTTTTTAGGGAGTAATTAGCTATGTACTTCCTGAAATAACCAGCAAGGCCCAAAATTTGTCTCGCTTGTTTGACGTTTTGGGGAACAGGTGCATTCACGAGTGCCTGGACCTTACTTGTTGACGGCCAGACTCCACCATTTGATATTATTCTGCCTAAATATTCTATTTCTTGACATAAAAATGAACACTTACGTAAATTCACTGAAAAACCGGCCTTGGTTAAAACTGCTAAAACTTCATCTAATATCTGTAAACCCTGGTCAATTGAACTGGCCAATAACATACAATCGTCGACGTAAACTAATACTTTGCCCGCCTCAATGAATTCGTGCAGTGTTTTTGCAATAATACGTTGATATACTATGGGTGCGTTGGCTAACCCATATGGCATCTTCAAATATTCGTAATGCCCTTCGGGCGTCACGAAGCCATTTAAGGGTATTGATTGCTCGTCTAATTTTATTTGTAAAAATCCGGTAGCCATATCAAGTACCGTGAAGAATTTTGACTTGCCTAGTCGATCAATGTGATCGTCAATTAAAGGTAAAGGATATCTATCCATAACCGTGATTTTATTAAGTGCTCGGAAGTCCACGCACATACGATCCGATCCGTCCTTTTTCTTTACAAGAAGAATCGGACTCGAATATGGTGACTCCGAATCACGTATTATGCCTTTACTAAGTAAATCCTGAATAATCTCTCTAACTTTAAGCATTTCATTGTAAGACATTTTGTAAGGACGATAATTTACAGGTACCTCACTGTTCAATCTGATGTGCATATAACCTGTGGTAACTGTAGACGTAGCCGTACCAGAAATCATATATGCCGAATATTTATCAAGTATTCTTGCGAGTTTCTCAAGGTTTTCCCCAATTAATGAGGTTTTAGAACCATTGGGTTGCTCGCCAGATTGAACCGTGGAAACCCACGTTAAAGTTTTATTATGAGTTAAACGTTGAGATTCCCTAGTCCTTATATAGATAAGTCCTTCTCTATTTAGTACATCGGTACCAATAATAATTGGTGCGTTCATATATTCACTAGACACAACAAGCAAATCTACTTCAAGGATTATTTCCTCAAGCTCTATTACAATTGTGACGTAAGAATCAACAAAAATAATGGAATTACTAATTCCTTTCAATTGTTTATTAGTAGGTTTCTTCGGACAAGAAAAATGATTGACTATGGATGACGAAATCAACGAGACTTCTAACGCCCCACTATCAATCAAAACGTCTACAGGTATACCCTGAACCATTCCCACTACTATATCACTGGAGTTATATTTACTGGGGGTCGAACAAAAATTGACATTACTTTTATTAGGCTTATTATCTGCACGCTGCTTAGCAAAACAAACACTAATATTATGACCCGTTTTTTTGCAATAGGCACATACTGCCTTATTTGAGGTAGAATTCGATTCAGATTTTATTGATTCAGATTTATTTATTTCAGTCGCATCATTTGATTTCGACTTTTTAAAACAAGCCGCCTGTTTATGCCCTATCTGACCACAAGTGAAACATTTGGGACCCCGACCCCCGAATGAACGCTTAGAATTATTTTTATGTGGGCTCTTGTCTTTAGAACGCGAACTGTCACTATTTTGCTTAGCAGTAGGCTTCACGAAAGAAGATAGGTAGTTAACGACATTGTCAGGCGTCAGGTTTGCATTAGTAGCAGCAGCTTTGATTTGAGGGTCTTTAATTCCTCTAATAACAATCGCCGCTATCAACTCGTCTGATAGGCCTTTTACGATTCGTAAACGTAGTAGACATCTACGTGCATATTCAGCGTAGGTTGGATAACTGTCCGAATTCGAGGTCATTACTTCATACAAAATACTTGCCACATCAATATTCTTAACACAAAGTGACCGAAAGTCTTTTTTAAAATTACTCCATGAACGGTCATTTGTAACCCATTCACTAAGCCAAGTCTTAGCATCTCCCTTCAGACAGCTCCCAACGCGGGAAAGGCACTCATTTTGTGACCAATTATTCAAAACCAGAGCCCTGTCAACCTCGTCAAACCACTGGTCAACATCATGCACATTAGGGTCAAAATTGGAAATATAAAAATGATGGGTGCTTACTGACTTTAACGACTGTATTGCCTCCACTATTTTCACCGTGGCTGCAGTCGAAACGTCAGTAGCAGTACCTGTAGTTTCCGGGGTAGCCATTACCCGTGATTGTTCTTCTAAAGCCTACAACCGCGAGACAATCGTCTCAAGCGATCGTCGGCAAAGTGACGCGGTGACGCAGGGCTTCGCGTCTTCACGCGACTCTCACGACGATCTCGTTCGCGCCTGGAACGGCGATCGCAATCCCGAGACTTGCTACGTGACCTTCTGCTCCGCTTATGGCGGCTACGAGATCGTTTAGAACGCGGTACATTAGTTTTTGAACGTGAACGACTCGATCTATCCATTTTTAACTACTACCCGCTTTAATCTAAAATTAAAAGCCTAAATATTACTTATAACTTGTGGGCGAAGTGAATCTTTATCCCACTTCTGATGTTAGGAATAATTAGTGAAATAAGTTAAAAAAAATAAACAAGCTTTAATTTCTTTAAATTGCACTTTAACAAAAATATGGAAATATCTAAATGAACACTTTAAATATTAATCAAATAGAAATCACACAATCAAAAGAGATAATTAGTACACGAACCAAAATATAACCTAAATTTAACCTAGTACACAATAATGGTCAGGTAGCACGTCCGTTCCGACCGCCGTCCAAGCAAAAAAAGGGATGTTGCCACACCGCGCGCCTCCTTTTATACTTCCATCGGATGACAGCTGGTGGCGTGACTTCTTCATAACGTCACCTCGTCTTCCGTTACCAACAATATTATATCTAGAACCCATCTTACAGAAAAAATTCTTCCTGATATTAATGAACGTGTTAAAATAAAATTGAAGGAGCAGTTAACAAAGACCCCATATCTGTCTGTCACAACAGACATGTGGACCAGTGACGCTTCCTCACAAGTCAATGATTTTATAAGTCTTACTGGACATGGAGTCAATGAAGATTTCCAGCTCAAATCTTATTGTCTGGAAGTGTTTCCTTTTGAAGGCGACTCACATTCAGGAGAAAATATTGCCCACAATATGCATATGATGTTTCTGGAATGGGAGCTGGTGTGTAAAGTTGCAGCAGTTGTAACGGATAACGCACGGAATATGGTTAAAGCAAATGATGAGCTTGGTCTTAGCCTTAAACATATTTCTTGTTTGGTACACAGCATACAATTAGCGCTGAAAAAAAGTTTGTTTGGTCAAGAACGCATAACCGAAATGTTAACCACATGCAGGGGAGTTATTACTCATTTTAATCACTCAACCTCCGCACTCAAACAGCTGAAAAATTCTCAACAAGCTAACAATATACCGAAACATGTTTTGTTTCAAAATGTTGAAACTAGATGGGACTCAACATATCAGATGTTGAAGAGATTACATGAACAACGCATAGCGATTCAAGATGTTTTACCATCTCTACCAAATTGTCGTCATGAAATTACAGCAAGGCAATGGGCTCGTATGAGCCAAATCATTGATATTCTGGCCAATTTTGAAGAAGCTACTAAAGAGCTGAGCAAAGAATCAACGACATTATCTCAAGCAATCCCAATAGTACGAAGTCTTAAATCTTGCCTCAATAAAATTTCAAATGATCCTTCTTCTCATCCTGATGTGAAAAATCTGGCAAACTCCCTATTCAGTGAACTTTCGAATAGATTTGCGTTTATGGAATGTGATGAAACTTATCTGTTAGCAACGATCCTTGACCCACGATTCAAAACAAGGATTTTCAGCTCAACAGTGGTCGCTAAAACCGCTCGATCAGTTCTTCTTAACGCTGCTGTTGATAACAGAGAGGCCGTAAGACCGACAAGACCTCCAGAGGAACCTCAACCGTCGACAAGTAGAGGAATTTGGAAAGTATGCCAAGAAATAATTGAAGAGGCCGAAATGGAACAGCCAATTTCAATATTTTCTGGTGAGTATGAAAAAAGTTAGAGGAGTTATTAATAAGTAATGTAAAATAGGTACTCTTTGTCATCTACATAGTATAGTAAAAGTAAAATTTAATTTCAAAATGTTTTTTTACAGGGGATTCGCAAACTAAAAACGAGATAGATGCTTATCTAAAACTCCCAAATTTATCGCCGACTGCTGATCCACTGGCCTTTTGGCGAGAAGATGTCCATTTTCCAAGTCTGAAAAAACTCGCCCAAAAATATTTTTCACTGAAGCCATGCACAGTCGCCTCGGAAAGACTTTTTTCAACGGCTGGGAACATCCAGACTGAAAAAAGAAATCGCCTAAAACCAGAAAATCTACAAATTTTATGTTTTTTAAGTAAAAATTTGCCTGTTGTAAATTTTAATTATTAGAAGAGTAAACATTCATCAAATAAATAAATCTTTAGGCGAGATATTCGTATTCGTAGTCGTATTCGCCGAATAGTTGGTTTGATATTCGTATTCGTATTCGTAAAAGTAGTATTCGTTGCATCACTGTTCCCGTCTATAGCACCTACACATTTAGGAAAATTCCACTTACTCCAGAACTCTTCTATACTTTTCCCATTGTTCTCTGCCAAGCGTAGAAATACATTCTTGCAATAATTTTTTTATTATAGCATCACAAACTTCCAACACGGCACGTCTCACAGAACTGGGGGCCTAGACAAAAGCCAAGCGTTTTCTGTTCTCGCGTTTTCCGTCCACGCTAAGGACTTGACGTTAGCGTGTTGAAAATGGTAGACAAGTCACACATGGAACGCAGAACGCTCGTTCCGCAGCGTTACCCGAAGCATTCTATATTTAGTCTATGGAATAATGTGTATCGAGCGTCAGGGAGGGCCGGAAAACGTGTAAGAGGAAAGGCGCGTTTTTTAATCCGATATATTTATTTTCATAATTTGCACAACATCTTTGTAAATTTTTATATAAATACTTAGTTTGAAGTCTTATTGTATAATTAATTAGCATTTCAGTTTCTCATATTAGCAAAAAAGAGAAAACAGAAGGAGGGAGAACCACCTGCGGATTCCCATTCTCAGCAGGTATCTACTGATTCAGACTCAGGGGAATCAGCGTCAACAAGTTTTTCTTCATACAAGGACACAAAAGATAAGGACCCGAAGGGCAAATACGCAATTTTCAAGGTAAAGGGTTACTACACCCGTAAGTATCCAGAAGACACGAACCAAAAAGAAGAAAACAATCCTTTCAGCGATAGGGATTGTATGGCTCTCTCAAAAGGTATACGCGAGCATGGCGTCTCAGGCGTCATGCATTTGCGTTCAATTAATAAATATAAGGTTGGCCTATTGGTTGCCTGTTGAGAGTTCTCTTTGCACAAAAATATGTACATCTGCGAGTTCGATTAAACACCTTATAGATACGACACAGACTTGTTTAAAGGCATTGAAAAATTTTGGGGTTGAGTCAGACAAATGGAACATGATTATCAACTATCTAATTGTGTCCAAACTGGATGCAGAAACAATGAAGCAGTGGTAACAACAACTTAGTACAACCAACTGCGACCTACCCACTTGGCAAGATTTGAGAAATTTTCTGGAGTCAAGGTTCAGATCGCTGGAAATGATCGAGAGTAACAAGATTAAACCTTCGCAAACGAAACCAGCTGTTAAACCTAAGTCATTTCATTCGAATGTCAACAAGGATGGGAAAGAACGCGAAATTAAATGTGCGTTATGTAACAGCGAGCACTACATCTACCATTGCAAAGCATTCGCAGACATGTCTACCAAGGACAGACAGGAGTATGTTCAGAAGAACAAGTTGTGTTTCAACTGCCTCGCGTCATCACACTCGGTGAACAAATGTCGTCAATCAGCGTGTTGCAAAAGGTGTGGGCGGCGACATCACTCCCTTCTCCACTTCGAGAGAGACCAAAACACGGACAAATCAAAGGAGGGAGCAAACATGACTACAGGTACCGTTACTGAGGAGTTAAGAGGTAAGTCCACTTCGTCTTCAACTGATGCACATATTGTTTCATGTCATTGTGAGCATATTCAAACAAATTCTGTGTTATTAGCTACTGCTAAGGTGTTAATAAATAGCAAGAACGGTCGCAAACATGTCATTAGGGCCTTGTTAACCCCTCGTTTTCACCAAGAAACAAGTTAAATACTAGTTTGATACAAAACTTGTAGAATACTTGTCAAAACATAATTATTTGTTTTATACATGTATTGAGACTGTCTCAAACATTCTTTCGTTCACACTGTGTTGCCAACACGTATATATACAAGTATAAAACACATTTGCGTTTACACTGGAGTCTGTGACATATTAGATCTTGTCTGATACATTGATAGCGTTCTCACCTACAAAATACAATCGTGTTTTAGACAAGCATTGTTTATTTTATTGCAATTTATGTATAATACTAATTACAAACAAGTTTTAAACTTTATCCATGCGTGTTGGATAAAGTTTTCAACATACCGGACAGACCGCGTTTTTTTCCTTAGCGAAAACGAAAGAAGAAGTATGGAGTGGTCAAAGAAACAAACTTTAGAACTCATTGAGCTTTTGCATGTACAAGAATGCCTGTGGAATGTGAAAAATGAAGTTTATAAAGATCGTCAGAAGAAAAAAGACTTTAAGAGAGGCAGCAATTGCTTCGCAAATGGACATTAATGTTAATGATGTAGATAAAAAGGTAACGAACCTCAAGAACCAGTTTAATAGGGAAGTAAATAAAATGAAAACTAAGTCAGGGTCAGGTGCCGGTGATGTATATGTCAGCCCCTGGTATGCATTTAAACCATTAAGTTTTTTAAGAAATAATAATTTACCTAAACCAGCTAGAAGCAGTGACATTATTTCTGAGGTAAGTGCTTTTTACAAGCTTTAATTTAACTAGATAAGGTAAAGTAAGTAGTAGGTAGGCAGTAGGTAGATAGTAGTTAAGTAGATAGTAGGTAGGTAGGTGGTAGGTGGTAGGTAGTAGGTAGGTAGGTGGTAGGTAGTAGGTAGGTAGGTAATTAGGTAGTAGGTAGGTAGGTAATTAGGTAGTAGGTAGGTAGGTGGTAGGTAGTAGGTAAGTAGGAGGTAGGCAGGTAGGTAGGTAGTATGTGTATGTAGTAGAAAAAGCTGCATTGCAACGTACAGCTAGTCTAAAATAAAGTATCGTCTTTTGTAATTGTAATCTTTTATTAAGCATATTGATTTTGCCAAGACACTTTTCCTAAATCTGTTAAAAAATATGCAGCAAATTCATCCCTCACTTGTCGACTAGAAAAACTTGCTCTTCTTGCAACTCGTTGAAGAGGGGTTAGATGTATTGAATTAAATCTCCAAGAGCTAGGATTGACAACACCACAATTAACATTTTCTTCATCAAAAGAACCTTGTGGTGAATATGTCTGTTCGCCATTGACTCGCAGATAATTGTAAATGAACACACGCCAAAACAACGCTTTCTGCCTTTTTAGGACATAAGTGGATAGGTTTAAGCAAAAAGCATTTTCGACTGTTACCCGCGCTCTGCTTAGGCGGTAATTATATATTCTCTCTGATGAACCACGTATATGTGTACCAGGATATGGTTTCATTAACATGTTATCAAGTGCAAATGCATCATCAGCTACTATTACGAAAGGCGAGTTTACTGTCCTGCTAGGCAATGGTCTTGTTTCTGGAATATTTCTCTGTTCTTTGAGAGCTTTATAAAACGAACAGTTTTTGAAAACTCTTCCATCTGATATCCTACCTTGTACACCAACATTGACATATATAAAATTATAATTTGCATCCACTAACGCCATTAGTACTATGCTGTACGTCTTTTTATAGTTAAAATATTCACTGCTAAAGATCCAATACAATAAGGGTAGTTCCACTTCGTTTCAAACTCTACTTATTTTTAACCATTCTTGTGTAGTTTCTGGTATCTGAAAAAAGTTAGTGTTATAGTAGAAATAATAAAGCAAATTCAAATAAGAATAACTATTTTCAGGAACATAATGAGGACGAAGAGACAAACTTTTTGAATTCACTTCCCATAGAAGATCATGATATACCTAGTGTATCGGGAGCATCGGATGTGTCGACCATCAGTGAGAGGAAGGGTTTGAAAAGAGTCAAGCCATCAGGTGAAAAGCAGAAAGAAGCGCTGTCTATATTGAAGGAGGCTCGTGACAATATCATTAAACGCCCAGCCAAAGATGAGTTTGATGTGTTCGACGAATATGTCGCTTCTGAGCTACGAGGTGTTACCGGCAAAAGACATATTTTGGAGTTGAAGAAACAAATACAATATTTGATTTATTTCACTAAACTGAATGAAATGAAATGTGACTCTAATGTTTCTTCACGGCCGCCAGCGAGCCAGGAGCAACTGAGTGAGCTAAGAGTTTCGACTGGAGGAAACCAAGACATGGAAGTTGCCGCAAATTTAGTACTGAATTCAGAGACCGAAGCAATAACTCTCATATGTATCACACATATGAGATACGAGATGATACCGACAATATTTTAATTTCATTTAATAAATAGTTTCTACATATTGGTCGGACACATCCTTGAACTGAACATGAGAAGTCAAGCGCGTTAAAGACATTTTGAGAGAAGAAATAGGTACCTTTTTCAAGTTTTCTAGGAAAATTGAAACTATTTATTTATTTATTTTATTTATTTATTTAACAATTTATGTACACACATTTTATAGGATAAGAAGAAAGAAACAGAAAAATAAGTACAAAGGTGATGCTTATTTCAAAAGAAATCTCTTCCAGCATACCTGCGAAAGGAGAGTAGAGTAAAAAGAGATGTAGACATAGTGTGTAACAGTAAGAAGCTAAAATAAAAACTATACATATTAAATATAACATACAATACATAATTAACATACTAATACATACTATATGATATAAAAGATAAATAATAATACATACCTATTTGCAACTATGACGAGAAGGAAAGATAGTGATCTTTCACTCTTCTTTTGAAAACTGCAAGAGTTTGGCAAGCCCTAATGTCAGGCGGTAGTAAATTCCACAACCGTACCGCATGTGCAGTAAAGGAGTAGGAGTAAAAATCGGTAGAGTGGGGAGGGGATTTAAGAAGATTTCTAAGATGCGACCTGCAAGGCGCATCCGAAGGACGGGAATAGGAGAAACGTTCTCGCAGGTAGGAAGGCGTTTTAGGATTGTGAAGTATGTTAAATAGCAAACACAATATCCGAGAGTTCCTGCGAAGTCGAATAGGGAGCCACTTGAGAACCTTGCGAAATCCTGAAACATGATCATATTTTTTAAGATTGAACACAAAACGAATACAGATATTTTGCAAACGCTCAAGTTTATTTAAAAGCTCCTCGGTGGCATCCAAATAACAGGCATCAGCGTAGTCAATGATGGGCTGAATGAGAGTTTGAGCCAGGGAAATTTTGGTTTTCAAGGGCAAAAAGCTCTGGAGACACTTCAGCGAATGAAACGTGTAATGGACCTTACGACTGACTTCAGCGATATGGTTAGTCCACGATAAATAGGAGTCCATGATCACCCCCAGGTTTCTAGCTGTCTTTGCGTATTCAATCTGTACTCCATTCAGCCAGAGTGGAGACAGCGTTGCAATATCTAGCCTGTTCCGCATATACCTGCCGCCGATAACCAAGGCCTGAGACTTCTTGGGATTGATTTGCAGCCCAAAGGACTGCGACCACTCCTCAATTAACCTCAGGTCACGGTTCACGGAGGACACAGCAGCTTCTGCATCTTGCCTTAGAAAGTGATGGTAAAGCTGCAGATCGTCGGCATAGAGATGGAAGTTAGAGGAGATGACTTTAGTGACAGAGTTTATAAAAATAGAAAAAAGAAGAGGAGAGAGAACGCCACCCTGAGGAACACCCGCAGTAAGGGCACACCAATCCGAAAAATATTCATCAAGGCGCACCCGCTGCGAGCGACCTCGAAGATAGGAGTCAAACCATTTAATTATGGAAGAGGAGATATTGAGAGTTTTGAGTATCCCAAGAAGGATATCAAAGTCAACAGAGTTGAAGGCGCTGCTAAAATCCAGAAGAACAAGTAACGTCAAAGATTTGTGGTCCATAGCCCAGCGGATGTCATCAGTAACCTTTAAAAGAGCTGTAACAGTGCTATGGCCAGGCCGAAAGCCGGATTGGAAAGGACTAAGAAGGTCATTGCTGGAAAGAAACAAAGAAAGTTGCTGATGAACAATATGCTCAAGAACTTTGGATAGATAAGGAAGGATGGAAATTGGTCTAAAATCGGTCGGAGAGACCGGGTTAGAGCTTTTAGGTAACGGAATGATATGGGCTTGTTTCCAAGCATCGGGAACAGAACAAGAGAACAAGGAAAAGTTAAAAATGTGGGTCAAAACAGGAAGGATAGTGGACAGAATAGGAGAGATCATTCTAGAGCAAAGGTTGTCATTGCCAGCAGCGGAAGAGGAGATAGCAGAAATTGCTTTTTTGACGTCACTTTCACTCACAGGACTGAAATCGAAAGAGGAACACTGTGGCCTTGGCAAACAGGAAAGCTTAGTTAATGTTGCTGATTTGACGCGTGGATCTAAAGTAACAGGAGGGAGAGAGAAATATTGATTCAGAGCGCACACGTCAATGTCTTTACTAGAAACTGCCGGAGATTTGCCAATGCCAACAGTTTTCAGAAACTTCCAGACCTCAGAGGAGTTCCGGTTGTCAAGAGAATTATGAAAATAGCGTCTCTTTGCATCTCTACACATACGACTGCAGCGATTACGCAGCTCTCTATAAAAACTCAGATTGTGCTCTGAAGGACAACGCTTGAGCCTCCTTTTGGCTCGGTCTCTGCTGGCCATCGCATCCTTAATGGCAGGAGTGAGCCAGGGAGCTGGAACATATTTAACTTTAACTCGACGTAAAGGGGCGTGTTGGTCATATAAACTAAGTATTTTACTGTTAAACATGTTAACCATATCGTTAATAGAGGAACTCTCAAAAACTGCCGTCCAATCAATGCTACCAGCATCACGCAGCAATGCCTCGAGGTCTATGCCCTTGTAGTTCCGAAGGAAAATATATTGCGGTTTGCGCTTGGGAGAGCGAATCTTATATGACATAAAAATTAGATCGTGATACGAAAAACAAGCAGTAAGCTGACCGTGAAGAGCCACATTATTAGGTTTTGAAACGATCATAACATCCAAAAGAGAAGGAGTGCAATTAGGGAAATGATGAGTAGCGGAGAGAGGTAGAATACTGAGGTTAAAAGAAGATAAGAGAGACTGAAGCTTGTGAGTACGACAGTCATTCTTAAGAAGGCATGTATTGAAATCACCCATCAAGACTACGTGGTCATAAGTAGGACAGAGATCGCTTAGGAGCGAATCAAAAGAATCAAAGTAATCGATACTAAGGTTGGGACTATACATCACCCCAAGAAGCATTTTAACATGATGTAAGGATATTTCAAGAAATAGATGCTCAGCTGATCCCGAGTAGGATGATGGTGATGCACTGATAATCCTGAAGGGTATACCAGCACGCAAATAAATGGCAACACCACCACCACCCTTCCCCGTTCTATCATTACGAATAAGGACAAAGCCAGGGAGGGCATAATGAACCGATAATAAAGAAGGTTTCAGAAACGACTCAGAGATCAGTAAAGCATCTAAATGGGCACTGTTAATGGACGCCAGAAGATCAGAGTAATGGGAAGGAACACTCTGGGCATTGATGTGGGCTATGTTAAGGTTATTAGGGTAGTGGGAAAGCAAAGAGGAAATCTGATCGCCAAGTACCAAAGGAGTGGAAGAACCACTTGCTACACTATAGAAGCTGCTAGAAGAGGAAGAACAGGAGAAAAAGTCATCATCAAAATTACCATCGATCATGGTTGCAAAATATAAGAAATAAAGTATATATATATAAATAAATAACTATGTTTATATAATATAATTAAAAACACCAAAAAACAAAACGGAAAAACTAAATATGCTTAAGTAATAAAACCACCTGATCGCTGTAGATGGAAGAGATTTTAACAACAATATATACTAAGAAAGTTTCAAACATAATATAAAATAAAAGTGCGAAAGTAAGCTAGCGAGAATATCAAACCACAACAAGCGGATACCGATTAAGACAAGCACAAAGTGTAACGAAACGTTATTATTTTGAAGTTGACAGACGTCAGATGTTATAAAAATAAATATTAACATCTACCACCAGAACATTCATCGTGTTAAAAGTTATAAAATTTACTGAAACAGTAGAAACTATGGGTAGATTACAAAGAGAAAAAATAAAAACAAGTATATAAAAGTTCATAAGAGTACCGACATTACTAATTACTACATTAGAACAAAATGGATGATATAAAACATGCAAAGTATCACCAGGTCAACAAACTCAGCGACGAGCCTTCCTCACAGCTTTGCCTTTAGGGGTACCGGCTTTAGGCAAAGTAGCCGTGATCGCTGGTGAGGTTGACGTAGCAGGTCCGGGAACGTTAGACGTACCAGCGTTGGATGCCATTGGAAATAGCGCGACTAGCTTATTAAGCTCACCCATCGACGATATCTTCCGACGAGACTTGTCAGGCGTCAAGACAACAACCTTTCCCTCAGCAGACCAGCAGCTGTTGATGCCAAAGTACTTGCGGGCAGCCATAAAAACCTGATGCCGCGTTTGGGTCAAGAACTCTGAAATGGTAACACCGCTACCTTTGAGTGATGTCTTTGTATCCCAAACCAGTCGACGATGCTCCATCATCTTGAACCGCACCAGTATGGGTCTAGTTTTACCCTTGGGGGCTCCAAGCCTGTGACAAACATTCAAATAATCCGATTTGAAGTCTTCAATCTGCAGTTGTTTTGAGATGAGATCAACGATTGACTCACTCAACTTTTCCCCGGGCTTCTCAGTGATACCGTGAAATAGTAAAACCTTCCGCCTCATTGAAGTCTCATGGCTGTCCAAAGTTAGTGACAAGATCTCAATTTGGGTTTTAAAGTGAGCAAGCGTTTTACAAACAAAGGACTTGAAGTCTGAGAAATCCCTTGAAAGCGAAGCGAGGTCCACGTGAGAGGTGTCAGCTCCAGCTGTAGCTTTCTGCAGCTTATCTTCGTACTCACGCATGCGGGAGCTAAACAGTTTTTCGAGTTCCTCCATACTGTGTACCAGCTTGCTGTCCATGTTGAGTAAAAGAAATAGTCCAAGTGTTGTGGTAGTGATAGAGAGAAAATGAAAGGAGAAAACGAAGTAAAGGTGGGTTTATATGTTACTTAGCACATAAATACTGATGTAAATAATAAATAACTATTTAA
Organism: Lacanobia oleracea; assembly: GCA_950371165.1. Taxonomy (NCBI): domain Eukaryota; kingdom Metazoa; phylum Arthropoda; class Insecta; order Lepidoptera; family Noctuidae; genus Lacanobia; species Lacanobia oleracea. The sequence goes on from OX493386.1 coordinate 13,538,172, forward strand.
AAATTAATTTTAAATACGGAGCTATAAAAGATTGTTTAACTGTCAAGCCTACCCACGTAGGAAAAAAGTATCAGTAGTACTATTATTTGTATCAATAAATTTTTTTTTTTAAATCCGTTGCTTATTTAATCTGCTTCTAATTTCATACTAGTTATGTCACAAATAATTGTACTGTTTGCAATAGAAAACCATATTTTTTATTAAGTTACATGTTAACAAGAATACTAAAATCATTACGAAAACAAACTCTCTAAATATCTCGAAAAAAAAAAACAAGTTAAAGGAACTGTTTATCTTTCGGCTTACCTTTATACTTTCAATACTTTTATAATCGCCTCGCAAACTTCAGGAATGCATTGGCTAATCTTTGTCTTCGATATCCGATGCAAGTACATTAAAGAAGAATACGAATCACCAATAGCTAGAAATCTCAAACAGCTAATTGCTCTGCTGGCGTGATGGCATCTCGAAAATGTGTATTCTGTTTAGAAATATATGGTGCAACTCTTTGAAGCAAATTCTCGAAATATACTGGAGTCATCCTAACATAATTTCTAAATCCACTTCGGTGTCTATTCTTAAATCATTTAAAATAGAACGGTAGGCCCCTTCTTGGTCTCTTCTTCTCAAAAATGATCGCGACCAGTACTTGCGTCTTTTCCTCGAATTTGCTTCAGTTTGCATGTACCAGTATACTGCACACATGAAGTAAAGTTCTTCAGCGTCTTCTTTTTCCATTGTCACAACAGTTTTTTATATTGGTTGAAATTATAAAACTACGGACTGAATTTGTCTAGAATTCTACAAGTTTAGTTAAGTACAACAAAAACATGAGATCATAAACATGTAGATACCTAAGCAACTAGAAGTTTTCAATCAACAAGTATCATACAAGTTTTGTATACTTACAACAAGTTTTATACATATATATAGTTTCATACAAGTTTTGTATACTTACAACAAGTTTTATGCATGTATATAGTTTCATAGAAGTTTAGTTTACAAATGTTTTATACATGTATATGAGAAACGAAAACATTGTATAAAATTTGTAAAATACATGAATTATACCTTGGTGAAAACGAGGGGTTAGACCAGGGGTCGCAAGCATCATTCATAACGGAGGCGACCGTTCAGTTATTAAATCATACACGTAAATCAGTGAGTGGTTGGGTGTCCGGTGTAGGAGAGGGGCAAACGAAAATAAAAAACATGGTTTCATTCTGCGTGAAATCACGCCACTTATCAGTGACAACATGCTATATTGTGGTATAAATCGATAGTATACAAACCCATATTTAACATAGTTTCTAACTAGGAACCTTGAATCACGAAAAGACTATAAAAATTAGTACAAATAAACTATCTAAATACCGTATAAAAAAAATTCACCTTACATTTCGCTATATGGATTTTTTCTTTTTGATTTTTTCTTTTTCAGTTTTTTTCCCCTTTGGACCAACGAAAATGTACGGCATATGAAAAAATATTATCTATGCATAAAATACTTTCAAAATAAATTTATTTCATGTTATGTCAAATCACCCCCTGGACTACGGAAAGAGAGGGGATTGCAACCATCGATTTTCTCCCCTTGTCACATGATTTTTGTACGGCGTTGCAGAATAATGGATTAGAAGCAGTATTGAAATAGTAACAGATGCCGTACAAAATCAAATGACCAAATTTACCCTGGTAATTGTCGGAAAATAAAAAAAAAACCGACTTTGTGGCGCACCATTTTTTACGGTACTGTGCGTTTTCTTATAATTTTTCATGGATCTATCGGTGGTAAGAATGCCGTACAAAAATATGTGACCAAAATGTACTCACTCTACCTGTACTTCCGAATTCTCACCTGCACTCAGTTGGACAGCTTACAAGTGACGGCATAGTGCTGAATCTTATTATTTTATGCTCTTATATCGTTCTAGATAGGTCACCTGGTGGTTCAAATGACCCATAATTTTTTCAACATGGGCCTGTAGTCTATAAGCTTTATGCTGTCGGTTTTGTTACTTTTTCGGTCAAACTATATGTTACCATGTCTGCAGTGACAAAACCGAAGTAACATAATCTAACCTAACCAACCAAAAAAAAAATTGCTTTTCGTTTTCTCCCTAAAGTAAATTACATACAACAAGTTGTTCAGTATAAAACCATGCATTTCATTATCAATTTATTATAAAGAACGTACAAATGAATAATTAAATACGTTAGTACAAACCTGACGACGAATTTCTTCTTAACCCAACCGGTAACAATTATTTTTTCAACCATAATTTTTTCAACATGGGCCTGTACCTGTAGTCTATTAGTTTACACAGCGAATTTAACTAATATAGATAGGTACCGTCCACTACTCGTACCTTAAAAAGCGTCAGGGTACATCGCGAATTTTAAATTTTCATACGTTTTTTACAATTTACAATTTAGTAACAGATTGTATGATGATTATATTTTCGGTCAATTTATAGACTGACGACACCTTACACATATTGCTAAGATTTATTGGAAACGAGTTGGTTGTGTTTAATTGTAGGTAGGTAGATATTATGATTTAAACATGGGTGTTTCCAATCGGTATTTTAGAAGTAACTTTCTTCAGAAGTATGCCATTAACAGCAAAAGAAAAAATGCGTAGGTATAGAGAGAGGTTAAAAAGGGAAAACCTGCGAAATATGAGGAACAGCGAAAAAAGAACTTAGCAAGAATTAAATCGAAAAAGAAAAAAAATGCAGAAATGACACAAGCTGAAGCAGAATCAAAAAGAAAAGAGTGGAGAGAAGAAAAACGGATAAGCAGATAACGTCAACATGATATTAAGAGCGCTTTCACAATTTTTCTTGAATTTGAGCGTTGATTCGAGTTTTGATGTCTAATTATGCTTTAGATATAGCACAAAAAAAAAAAACAAAAATACGCCTAAGAAAGTATGATAGTTGATCTTGGGAGTGTTCTAAATATATCAATTTGTTCACGTACATCAGTAAATTTCTTGTCTCCGCAAAGGGTGTTTCATAAAATTACGCTTTTGGGAATCTTTTGATGCTTTGGTACACCGAAGATATAATAATTTAATCAATTTTAAAAATGTCCATGATACAACTGTACCTTCTACTTTGGAATGATCAAATCAATTTGTTACGATTCATTCACTAATAAACCAAAAATAATTTTGTAAAACTGAGAATTATTGACAATTTTCCGTACGAAACTATATTTTTTATCTATGAAAGTATAATCCAAATTCAAATAAAAATTATTTAATAATTAAGGACGTATTGTTATAATGCATGAAAAAAAAAATTGGTCTAATTAAAAGTAAACTCATATTTTTAAGCAATTTTTGTATACAGCCCCACAATCACTATAAATCTCGGGAAACGCGGTTTGTAGCTTTAGACCGGGGCAAGCGCTCGATTTTGTAATAGCGCCCTTAATAGACCATCGCCTATGCCTGTGCCTCAAAACAGAACACCAGAACAAGAACCGAGAATAGAGGAAAATAAAATTAAAAAATGTTAAAAAGAACAAAAGAAAACAAAACCAACAGAATAAAGCTTTAATTAATAAGATGAAAACTAAAATTGAATGTTAAGAAAAAGAATTCAAAGATCACAACAACTAGCCAGTAAAACCATAGCGTCTTTACAAAAACCATTAGATATTGTTAAAGCTCGAAACGAAGTATTAGAAAGCTCAATAAAGACCAGTTTCTCAAATTGTACGAAACATTCAGAAAAACAGTTGTTGAAACAAGTGGTTCACAATTCGAAAAATAAACAATATACTTCTAAAGTGCTTGGATTAAAAGTGACAGCAAGACTTAAACCAAGGAAGGCAAAAAAAATGAGATTCCAGAAATAAAAGCTTTCTTCGTAAGAGACGATGTTAGTAGAATAACATCAGGTAAAAAGGAATGTAGAGTAAAAAATAAACAACAAATAAGGTACCTTATAGATGGCATTCCAAATCTCCATAAGAAAAACAGAGCAGAGGGAGGACGTTATGGCATTATTACGTTTTACAAACATAAGCCTTTCTTTGTTTCATCTCCTCCCATCCAATCCAGGTCCACTTGTCTATGCGAAAAACATGAGAATATGAAATTTCAATACGAGAGTTTACGGAGACATCAAATAATAAACGATGATTTTGACACATTATTGCAAGAATTAGCATGTGATACCAAAAACCTTGAATGTATGTATAACAAATGTGAGAAATGCAAAAATAAAACACTAACAATTGCAGTAGATCAAGACATGCTACATACGGTTAATTGGAATCAGTGGGAACGCCAAGATCATGTATACACAAAAAAAGGTGGAACCATAGTTCACGCAAAAAGACTGTTCGAGTAACGAAGACTGATACAGCGCTAAAATTGGTGGATGATTTTAGCCGCGACATTATATCTTTTAAGAAACACCATTATAACAATATTCACCAACAAAAAGAATACCAAAAGGCGGTTACTAATATGAAAGCTACTGGGGCCGTTTTAATTTGTGATTTTTCTGAAAATTATTAGATTAAACTGACGGAAAAAATACAATCCATGCATTTTGGTGCCTCGAAATCTCAAATTAGTCTCGGCATGATTCATTTGAAAAATAGATCACAATCTTTTTGCACGATATCCGATAATCTCACTCACCAACCTCCAGCTATATGGGCCCACTTGACTCCTATTTTACATACAGTTAAAGAGATGAACTCGGACATAGATGTTATCCATTATTATTCGGACGGTCCTTTTTTTTTACATTCTCTAATTACCAGGTAACTTAATCTCTCTTACTCAACATGGTCATTTTTCAAAGCTGGTCATGGCAAGAGCTTGGCAGATGGAATCGGTGGCAAGATAAAACGGATGGATGTTGGATATGAAAGTATGTCATGGCGTCGACATAAAAAATGCTAGAGATGCATACGAGGCAATTAAACAATCTGAAACAATTATACAAGTTCATCTTATTGAGGAAGAAGCTATAAATGCAATTACAAATAAAATTTCTGAAAATAGTGTTACCCGGTACCATGAAAGTACACCAAATCATTACAGACACACAGACAGACAGTCGTAAAATAAAATACAGAGATGTCAGTTGTTTTTGCGAACCGCTAAGAGGAAAGTGTTCTTGTTTTTCTCTGGGTGAACACTATCTACAATTAACCAAAGGTGATCCAATACAACCACTTCTATCCTATGCAGAGTTGGATGACGCTGATTTGTTACATGATTTAGTTGAATTTGATCTTCCATCACGCCCACCTTCTTGTTCTATTCTAACAAAAGATATCGCTTTATTCGATACAGTTGATAAGGAAGAAAAACAAGATTTTATGGACAATACGAGCAGTATTTTAGACTCGGCACTGGATATAGACAAATTACCCTTCATTATTTTGCCTACCTCTCCTGACCAAAGTTCTAAGCAAACTAACGCACACAATACGCCAAGATTTTGCACTTCTAAGAGAAATATGAATTTTCAAATTTGCAATAAATGCAGATGTACAATACTAAAGCCAGGTGACTAAATGTATGACTTGTAAACAATTTTACTGCGAAGATTGCGTCGGCGGCGGACCCAGTTTTTTTGATTATATTTGTGATAAATGCTTTCAAGATAGTGAAGGAAGTTCCCGCTTGACTTTCGTTTTAGATTAAATTATTTTTAATCAATTTACTAATTTCCCTTTTTTATAGATTGATTTCCATCCAAGGATTGAGAGGTCTCAAATTCAATTTTCAATCTGTAACACATACGCTACGGCTTTCAAAGCACAGAGGCTTCAACTACTTGTATAGGTTGGTGTATAAAGTAGCTAAGCTTGTGATTGTATTTCTATACCTTCTTCTTTTCTTAAAGCGAGTCCCGCTCGCCTATCGTTAGAGATTTCCAGATCGGTCTAAAGTTCGTTATTTATTTTATTAATACTTGTTTTTTTACAGATTGATCTTCAAGTGATATTGAGACAAAATATAGTCAGATCTACTTTAAGGATGGTGGTTTTGTGGACATTGATAAAGTATTAACAAAATACGATTTGCTGCAATATTATGACTACAATTTAAAGTGGCCGTGGGCTGAGACTCATTTAATCCTTTCCTCTGAGTGTGGGAAATGCCATGTAAATGTAACACATATCAGTGCTATGGGAATTCGACCGTTTCAATTTACGCTAATAATGAATATAAACGATATTTTGTTGTGATCATTTTGATGCATTCATTTACGACCATCATCCAAACGACGAATGCATAGTATATTCTTATACCTAGTGAGAACCACTTGGTTAAGATGGAAAATAGTGTTTTTAATAATTTCTGTCATATTTTAAGATTTTTGTAAGTGACGAATATTTGTAATGACGAATATTACGTTGAAATGATGATTATTAATAAAACTATAATAATTTTAAGAAGACTTAAAGTGACATAATTATGTTGATTATTTTAAAAGAAGCATAGTATGCTAAAAAGTACAAATATTTATATACTAGTATCTAAGTATTTGTAACACGCTTTATACCACTAAAGCCGACAAGACTTGCATAATTGTATAAACATATTTAAGAAAATGTTGAATATTTCTTAAGAAATAGGTAAATAAATACTTACTGTGTTCCTTCTTATGGATCTCATTAGAAATAAAGTAAGAGTTAAGCTAGTTAAATTAAATTAAATTTCTTAATGACATAAACGATACCTTTGTGTACCTAAATAAATAATAAAATATTTAATTAACGCCTAAATGTTTTAAGTTTAATTGTTGTGTTGAGGGAATGTAAACCAAGCCTAACAATTTGTTACCGTCGTTTTTGTTACTGTCCCCTCTTTGTTTTTAAACATTTTGTAAGATTTTGTCGTAAAATTCTTTACTTTCAGGAATATACTTGGTTTTGGTTACGAATGTTATTATTTAACAACATCTGAACATGTTTGTAATATGATATTGTTCAGCTTACATCATACGCATGAAAAACAATAACTGGTTTGGAGACTGTGGTAACAAAACCGAGATATAATTGTATTTTTAACTGTTTTCTAAATTGTTTTTGTAACTTGTTGATTCGTTAAGCAATAAAAAAAGACTGTATTTTTTGAATAAATATATTAAAGTGGTAAAATCCCTCATAGTTTTATTTATTATTCGACTCGAAGCATGATAACAAAACTGACATAAAATAATACCTACCCTTCACATTTTTACGTTTTAACAAAAAAATACTATCGATTCGTGAAACATTTAGAGGAAAAGGTGGTAATGTGACCCCTTTTTTTTTTTTTTTTTTAGGATGGGAAGTCATCAAATGACTTCTCCCGCTCTGGGTACAGCAGGAGGGAGTGTCAGACTCTTACTGACTAAAACCCATCCGTGTTTCTCCTAGTGCCCTTTGCATTCCAGGGTACGGTGCCTCTTTCGAACGAAGTCCGCAGCCCCAGCAGGCACTGGCCCTAGTGGGCCCCGTCTTCTGTGCTGACATGTCCTTGAGGCGCGTTGGGATCGCAGCGCGCCGCCGACCCGGGCCTGGTTCTGATCAGACGGCGAGCCACCCCATGCTCGCCGTCCGCAGTCCCACGCCTACGGTGGCCGAGAATCGTCCTGCGACTCCCGACGCCCGGGGCGTCTTCTTCTGTTTCGGCGGCTGGGGCGTGAGGTTTCCCTCTCTCTCACGCGTTCGGCTTCCTCCTTTGTTAGCATTATTGCTTCGCAGAAGGAGGTGACCGCTTCCCATGTCTCGTCGCTCCGGACCATGGCTTGAACCAGGGCCGGACGCGAGAGATCCCCGCCGCCGATCGCCTCGACGAGGACACGGCGGTGCTCCGCCCAAGCAGGGCAAACCTCCACCGTATGCTCCACCGTGTCCTCCGGACGATCCTCGCAGTGTTGACACCCGGGTGTATCCTCCCGCCGTATCCGAAAAAGGTACCTCCCGAAACAACCGTGTCCGGTGAGTACCTGCGTCAAGCGGAAGGTAAGGACGCCGTGGCGCCGCTCTAGCCACTCTTCAAAGAGGGGACTTATCGCCGCAATTGTGGCGTGCCCAGCGCTGGGTTGCGACAGTCGTTATCTCCATACTGCCATGAAATCCTGCCGGAGTTCCGTCCGCCGTGCTGCAATTTGCCGCGGCAGAGGAGTCTCGCCCCGGCGTAGCGCCTCCACGCGCCATTCGTAAATGACCGCGAGGGCTTTCGCCTCTAGATACCATGGCGGCAGTCCGGCAAGGAGGCTCGCTGCTTCGCCAGAGACCGTGCGGTATTGCAGAGATCCTCTTTGGGAGGTGCAACCTCAATGACATAAGCCTTGAAAGAATTAAGAATAATAAAGTTAGAATTCGAATGTGATGTCATAAAGAAGTGTGAGTTTTTTTATAGGAGATTCGATTGTTTGCCCTGAGGTTGAAAGCACGTAAAATATATAATTCTTCTCTGAAATAATTTTTTTTTAACTGATTCAACAACTCCTCTCGCAATAGCTACAAGCGAGAGCTCTACAAGTGGCGGAGGTGCCTGATAATTTACGCGTGTGCACTGCGTAATGTATAAAAGTGCATGAAGAAACTCCCAATTTTATAGATTCATCTCGAAAAGGACGAGATGCGAACGATTTTCAGGCGCTAGATGGATGGACGCCTGCAAAGAAAAGCTAAGTGGTTTTTATATTTGAAAGAAAGATTGTATGTGTAAAAGATGTCTATGTTATATACCGGTATAGACCGAGTATGCTTTGAAGAGTTCGTAGCCGAATTCAGGCGAGTCGCTATCGAAAGCGAGTGGCGAGAAGCAGATTATTCTTTAATTTTGGGCGCATTTCTGCAGAGCGCTGCTAGATATTTTTATAATACGATATACCATGACGGTATAGATTTTTCGTTGCTATGCGACAAAATAAGAAAAGAATTTCCGTGCAAATGCATTTCCTGTAAACGACGACAGTCATTGGAGTGCTTTGTTTATGTTGAAAATACGATCGCTGAAGTGTCTGACGAATGCGGACAGCAGGAATATGGAAATATCGATAATAATACACCATTATATTCCAGTACGAAAATTGAAAATCAACCAATCGAAAACCATGATGACAATGATGACCATGATGACAAGGATGACAATGATGACGACGTCGAGCAGAGCTGTGGAGAGAGCAGCCTAGTCAAGAACGAAACTGAACTGGACGGAACGGAGGAAAGTGTACATGCTGGTTTATATATTCCAATATTTACATCTGAACTCCTTACAGAAAGCAAGATTCTGAGGTCCGAACCAGAGCGCAGTTCCAATGACAACCATGATGTGGATGCTGTCGAAGTGGATTCAGGAGAGGGTGACCAGTATGCAGACGCCGCGATGGAAGTTGAGGAAGCTGCCTCGGCGGAAGACGATCAAAAGGAGATGGTTCAATACGGAACACAACTCGATGTGTCGACGAATGTTGTTTTATGTTCATTATTAAATTTTATTTCGGCCAATAAGGCAAACCGTAGCGTAGAAAATAAAAGTGGTAGGGACGTTTTATTATTTGATAGGAGAATTTTACACACAGACATACACACACATAATTTCCTTAATAGGCGTGAGTTAATTACTCAAAATGAGTATAAGTTTTCTCTTCATACCCGGAATAAAATAAAGAAAACAAGGGTGATGAAAAAATCAAGGAAATATTGCACATATATTTATACATCTAAAGATAAATCATACACATCAAATCATATAAAACATTTCACTAATGGTTTGATAGTTCAGCAACCTTTAATTTACATATGGAGATATTTTAGAAAGAAATACGTAATTATTATATACAATTATAAGGTCAGGAAACGTTTTATTTTGAAGATTTTATAGTTGTTCGAAATTTCACTTTATTATACTTGCTAGATTTATATAGTGTTAGTTATTTTCAAGTTTTCTGCTAATTTCATAACATATAATTTATTTATTTTAATGGCAGCGAAAGCCGAAGGATTGACTTGTATTATTTCAGTCATAGGATGACATGACAACATAAAAAACAATGTCATATTGAGTCAAACTAATCAAAAAGTTTATTGTTTCATATAGAGCCTGTAAAGGTTGAATTGAATAAGGTTCTATAGTTAATATTCATATGAATAGGTTGAAACCATTTTATTATAAAGAATATTTATGGTAATAGAAAAAGTAGGATGTCAAAGCAGATAGATGTCAATTATAATGTTATGTAAACAAAAATTTTTTTGTTGGTAAGTTGAATAAGATATTGAATGAAGTCTTCCGTTCCATGTACATTCGAAGACGGACGTGCACGTGATCGACGACTTCGAGGGCGCTCCCAGATTTGTGAAGAGCGCGTTTAAATAGTATTAGCTAGGGTGAACTCATTCCAGTGGTGTTGAAGGTAGAGTTTTCGCGATTAATTTTACGCCATTAAAAAAACTCCATGGGCGGTTAAACTAACTTTGCATACGAGGTATAACCTTCGCGAAGGGTGGCTAGTTGTCACCATTGGTTAAACTGATTATGGAGGCAATTGATTACAATTCTTATGTATTAGAATCACTGGAGTAAGTTCAAAGTTAAAATTTAAAAACTTTAGCAGACTAGGTTCATCCGACGAGCAACCACATAGATTAGTTAGGGTAAATCTAATCAATTCAATCCCTTCTGGATAGATGTGAATTGTCGCATCGATTTTGTTTACGTCCGACAATGTGTTGCAGGTTTTTGTGGCGTTTTACTGCAGCAGGGTTTCAGCATAACTGCTTTAAGTTATTGCGCAAATGGCGCATAATAATATAAAGAATATTGCCCAGCGCAGGGTATGACTGAAACTGCTTCTATTGAAGTAAGTGTCAAAGTGTCTACGAAGAGTCGCCACTTAGGCAGGGACTTCGGGTTAGGAATAGGTAGGTGCTTGACTCTTCCAAGGCTGGGAATGTATGATTGCAAGAAAATCATTCTTACTATCCTCCATTCTTCGGGGGGTAGCTCATGCAGAGATCCTCTTTGGGAGGTGCAACCTCAATGACATAAGCCTTGAAAGAATTAAGAATAATAAAGTTAGAATTCGAATGTGATGTCATAAAGAAGTGTGAGTTTTTTTATAGGAGATTCGATTGTTTGCCCTGAGGTTGAAAGCACGTAAAATATATAATTCTTCTCTGAAATAATTTTTTTTTAACTGATTCAACAACTCCTCTCGCAATAGCTACAAGCGAGAGCTCTACAGTATCCCCGGGCCAGCCGGATGGCCATGACCCTCTGGGACGCGTTGAGGTAACGGGCAGGTCGCTTCCTCAAAGTAGGCGCCCACACCGGCGCCCCATAAAGGGCCATGGACCGCACGACCCCCGCGTAAAGCCTTCGGCAGGAGGCGTTTGGACCCCCTAGATTGGGTAGAAGCCGCTTGAAGGCAGCCCCGGCTCGCCCCAGTCTGGGAGCCAAACGTCGGAAATGCTCGACAAAGTTCCACCGGCTGTCAAGGACGAGACCCAGGTACGTCATTGTCGATCCGACACCGATGTGAACCCCTCCTACTGTTATTTGGGATCCCGATGGCAACCTGTTCCGAGAACCATGAAAGCACATGGCTTCGGACTTGTGTAAGGCCACCTCGAGACCCAGCTGCTGGATCCTCTCAATGACTATCGCAACCCCGCGTGTCATAGCGTCGGCCGCCGCCTGGTGCGATCTCCCTTGCGCCAGTACCAGCGTGTCGTCAGCGTAGCAGACCACGCTGACGCCACTAGGGAGGTCAGCGCGCAGCACCCAGTCGTAGCCGATGTCCCACAGAGGCGGCCCCAGAACGGAACCCTGTGGAACACCGCACGACATCTCTCGCCGGTTCCACTCTCCCAGGTGACCGGGGTAGATGACGGCTCTGTCCGTCAAGTATTCCTCGACTACGCGACGAAGATAGGTCGGCACCCGGTGATACCGAAGTGCCTCCCTGATGCAACTCCAGGGCAGGGTGTTGAAGGCATTGGCGATGTCTAGAGACACCGCCAAGACGACCCCGCCCCGGGAAACCGCGTCCCCCGTCGAGAGGGCTCTCACGCGCATGATGGCGTCCACCGTCGAGCGTCCCGTGCGGAAACCGAACTGGTTCTCCGCCAAATCCGGCCCCACCCTCACTAGGTGCTCGACGAGGCGGTTTGCAATAACTCTTTCAAAGAGCTTGCCCACCTCATCGAGCAGCACAATGGGCCGGTATGCGGACGGAGAGTCCGCAGGGCGCCCCGGCTTCTTAATGAGGACCAGTTTCCCCGTCTTCCAACGAAGTGGGAACTGGCCCCTCTCCAAGCATGCGCTTAGGAACCCTCTTAGTCGAGGCCCGAGAGCCTCCAAGGCCAGGACCCAGGCTTTTCCAGGTAAGCCATCGGGTCCTGGGGCGGTATTTTTGGCCTTCAGCCTATTAACCGCCACTCTCAGGTCTACCTCAGTCACCTCAGGAGCATCGTCATCGTCGTCATCGGTGTAGTCCGCATCGGGCACCGCAGGTGGCGGAGCCATAGGCGGGGGAGTATGCTCCCCTCGCGAGGGGAACAGAGTGCTCACCAAGTCCTCCACCAGCTGGGGCCGGAGACTCTGCGTCAACGGGGGGGCCCAGGTGCGGAGCTTATTCCGCACCATTTTGTAGGGTCTTCCCTACGGGTCCCCGTTCAGAGACTCCAGGATCTCCTTGCGAGCCAGATCTTTGGCCTGCAGGATCCCTGCTTTGAGGGCGCCCTTCGCCACTTTGTACTCCTCGTACAGCTCCGCCTCTCTGACCTGCGCATCCAGAGGGCGGATGCGGCGCCTGCGGTGCCTAGTGTACCGGCGCCGTGCGGCAACGCATGCCTGACGCAGCGTCGCCAGCTCTTGCGACCACCAGTACACCTGACGGCGGGCGCGTCCTGGCTTAACCCGGGGCATTGCCACGTCACAAATATCGGACATGGCCTCCTGGAACCACTCCGCTTCGTCGTTGATATCAACAGGCCTGTCCGGAGGTGACACCCAGGCCTGCACGATAGAAGCTTCCAGGAGGAGCTCCCGGTCGAGCTGCTTCAGCGCCCACCGCGGACCACTCGGGGCTTGCCGGACTGGCGCGGTTGAGGTCTGGGCGGAGACGTCAAACCGGATATACCGGTGATCGGAATAGGTCTCCACCTCCTCTAATACGCGCCAGTCAATGACACGTGGTGACAGAGCAGGGCTAGCGAACGAAATGTCCACCACCGACTCCCCCTGCATCCGCACACATGTGGGGACAGAACCCCGGTTTAGGACAACTAGGCCTGTCTCCAGAGCCCAGTCCTCCACCATCCTGCCCCGTGTATCCGTATAACGGGAACCCCATGACAAGTGCTTGGCATTGAAGTCCCCAAGAACGAGCACGGGTAGGGAACGATAACCAGCGACGACGACGCCCAACTCCATAAGGGAGTTCTGGAACTCGGCGAGAGTTCGGTTCGGGGAGAAGTACACTCCTACCACGACAATCTCCCCGAACCGTGCCGCTACGCACCCCTGTCCTCTTTTGACACTCTCGAGGGACGGGGTCCCAGCGGTAGCCGACGAAATTAGAGCCACTGAGCCGTTTAGGTCCCCTACCCAGTCATCCCTGGGCGGGACAAAGTACGGCTCAGCGACCACGGCGATGTTAATCAACCACTGCTCAATGCTCTGGACCAGCAGGTCCTGAGCGGCGGCGCAGTGGTTAATGTTCGCCTGGAGGAGGCGTAATGGAGCCGTTGTTAGCACTCCATTTCATCCGCCTCTTGAGCCCCCTGTGAAGGCTCCACCGCGGCAGCCGCAGTGGCATCGGTGGTGGGGGTAGCAGCAGTGACAGTGGTGGCGGCTGCGGCTGAGACAGCGGTGGTAGAGGGTCTCTTCTTACTCCCGGCCTTGGTAGGTGGAGCGCAGGCCTTGCCCCCAGCCCAGTGATCGGCCGGCTTGCCAGCTGCCGCACATATGACGCAGTGCGGCGTGGCGTTACAAGAGCCGGCCCTATGACCGGGCTGACCACAACGGAAACAACGATCGCTGTAGTCCACCTCCGAGGTACACTGAGCTCCGACGTGGTTGCCCACTAGGCAACGGAAGCACCTCAGAGGTCTGGGTTCCAGCAGTTTGACCTGCGCAGAAACCCAACCGACCAGGAGCCTTCGGCCCTCCGATATTTTCTTGGCCGCCGTCACAGGGCAGCTCACCACGACGGTTTGCATGCCCGTGTGGTCAGGACGTATAGTGCCTGCCTTCACCTGCTCAGCAGAGCACTCCCCAGTCCTGACGATGGCGGCCACAACCTCTTCCTCCGTGATGGAGTCGTCCAGGCCCAAGATGCGCAACTCAACACACTTGGTGGGCCTGTACACTCGGACCTCATCCGCATTTAAGGACGCCCTGAGCCTTTCGGCTAGAGCGTCAGCGATCGAGCCGCTAGCTGCACCGGGGATCTCCAACATCCGAGCCCCGGTCATTGTCATCTTGAACCGAAGGCCTCCAGTGATTCCGAGCTCCTTCAGGTCCACCGTCTCCTTTGCCTTCGTGATGACGTCACGGTAAGTCATACCCCTCTTCTCCGCGTCTGGCTGTAGTGTGACCACCACAGCAGCGGTCTCCGGAGTGCGGAGCATAGCCGCGACGCTTCTCGCTTTGTGTTGCCGCTTCCTCTGTCGTTTTCTAGCCGCTCTGGCTGCCTTTGCTGTCTTCTTTTTCTCCCCGGCCACTTGCCATCCGGCTTCGGCCGCAGGAGAATTTGAAGGCGGGGTCTTGGAAGTCAGGGCTGGCTTTTGGACTACTGGTGCTGGAACCTTCGCCGCTTGTTCCTGTGCAGCCGCTCCGCCCTTTTTCTGCCTGGCCGGTGCCGAAGGAGTCGGCCCGGCTCCTCGGTTGGCCTGGCCTGACGACTCCGAATAGGCAGCCACGGCGGCTGCGTACGAGGCCACCTTCTTCTGGCCCGAGGCCTTCTGACTCGCTGCTAGCGGAGGGCGCAACACGATGCCCTCCAGGGGGTAATGTGGCCCCTACAGATATCTTGGCCCCCTTAAATATTTTAAACTTAGAATAACGCCATCTAGTACATAGTGCATGAAATACGTAGCTCTTTTGACAGCTATCGAATATAACCAACAAAATCCGTGAGATGGTGTTACGTGCGTTTGTTATTTGAACAAGTCGCTACACGCACCGGTCAAACTTTTGAAACCGCTCTGCATTTTATTCTTTTTTTTGGAAAAGCTAAGTTTTACGTCTGGTGATTTGAACATTGTGTTTGATAAACGTTTTTCTGCTGGATTTTAAAGGTAATTATACAAAAACTTTAGATAAATATATGTATTTTCGCATGTTTACAAATCGTTGTGTTGTTGTAATTTGACCCCCTCACAGTGTTCCTATTATGATCCCCGGGGGCCATATAAAATGTTTGATTGATGTATCAGTCTTGCATTTTCTTAAATATTGTTTTTAGATGCCTCGAGTCAGCCTGCTCTCTCCATCTTCGAAAAAAAAGGAAAACGTGGGATCCTGATCAAATGAAGAAGGCAATCGAAGCTGTAAGGACAAAGGTCATGGGCTATAAAAAGGCTGTAAAAACGTTTTCTGTACCAAGATCCACATTGAAACGATTGGTGAAGGACTCTCAAGAAACTTTAGAGTTACTGGTGCATAAACCGCTTGGTAGAAAACCCGTGCTTCCACTTCACCTGGAAAAGAGGTTAGTGGAGTATCTTTTGTATATGGAATCTATATACATTCAGTCAAAAAAGTATCGGGAATGGGTGATTTGTTTATGGTTCCAAATTCAAATTTTTGTTTTTTTGTAGTTGTTAGATTGGCACAACTGTTTTCCATTTTGGCGCAGAGTTTGAGTTGCATCTGTTATTTATATTAAATACAGTGCTGGTTTTAGTAATATCATATATAGTGTGTATTGCGAATTTCATAATGGACAAAAATATCGAACAAAGAGTTTGTCTTAAATTTTGCATCGCCAATGGAATTTCGTGTTCGGAGTCACTGAAAATGTTACAGAAGGCTTACGGTGAATCGACTATATCAAAAACTCGTGCTTATGAGTGGTTCAAAGCGTTCAAAAGCGGTCGAGATGTGATGGAAGATTTGCCTCGCTCTGGTAGGCCGTCAACGTCTGCAACTGAAGTTAACATCGCAAAAGTGAAGGAAATAGTGACTGAAAATCCCCATTCAACTCTGAGAGAGATAGCCGCCGAACTTTCTGTATCTCACGAGTTGTTCGCGGTGTTCAACGGAACTGTAGCGCGATCTAATAAGACTATGTTGAATAGTTGTACTTGGCCTAACTAGATGGCGTTAGGATCGAAATAGATCGCGCTATGGTTTCGTTACAACGAATAGGCTAAGTAACCTTATTTTTTTTGTTGTTTTCGAGATTGAGATTGATCGAGATAGATTGTTGGCACGATAACTTGTATCTTGTGTAGTTCAATACAGTTTTCGGGAGCGCGAAACAGTCTTTAATTTCATTTCTCCAAGAAGTCGACCACCGTCGTACGTCGCTGTACATGGTCCTTCAGAGTCGGAGACAGTCGCGAGTGGTGATTTGGTGGTTCCGGCGGTGGTGAATTCCACCCTGCGTGCGTCATTACTGGTCAGTGGATCGCTGGCCAGAGCAAACCCTCCCTCGGCGGGCACCAAGTGCGGTGTCCGGGATTGGGAGGCATCAGTGCAGTGCAGTGCAGTAGCTGGTGCCGGGAGCCGGTTGGAGCAGGGAGCCAGCAGCCAGTGGAGCGTGGAGCAGCACTACTGGGGGCAGCTATCTACAACTGGAGGAGCGACGCCGCAAACAGGCGGCAGAGGGCGCCACTTGGGTGGTGCATTTGACGCGACGCCGCGTCACGAAGTTTCAACTGTGTTAGTGAGTGAAATTGGTGATAAAAATCGTGAGTACAATTTACATAATTATTGGCAGGAGAATTTAATTTGAAGGTAGACAATTAGTGCAGTAAATTCAAACTTAATTAGAAAATTAACTTGTAAAATTTTAACGCTAAAGTGGTTCAAACGGGAAATCTATGCCCGATTTTACATAGAAATAAAACGGCAAAAACACTTGTAAAATTTTAAGAACTTATCAGAGACTTATAAATAATTGCGATCATAAAAGTGCAAGATTCTAGTGGACTTTAAGTTATTTTAGCGAATAATTATTTTCATCCACCTTCATTTTTGTGTATTGTGGAACTATTGCTTTTATTATTTGTGTGTTTTGTGCGTATTTCTCAATATTTGTTGGGTTCCGTTGTAATTTAGGTTATTGTTTATAAAATGGATTCATTAAACGATATCCAAGAGGATGTTAGACTTAAAATGAACAAGGCTATTTCTAATTTCAAAAAATGTCCAAAAGATCGTCGTACTGTCTCATACCTTGAAACACGTTTGGAAAGTCTAGAGCAACAGTGGCAATTGTTCAGTAAAACCCACGTTACAATAATTAGTGAAATAAAAAAGTCAGAATTATATAGTTAGTTCCAATTATCATAAAAATTGTGTATATGATGATGTTGAAGAATTATATATACAGTTTAAAAGTGAGTTAAAGGAATCAATATCGAAATGTAATGTCATTCAATCTAGTGAACCTAACCGTAATCCAGGACCTAATAATGGTATGGAATCGATAAATTTTAGATTACCCGAAGTCAAAATACCCGTTTTCTCGGGAAAATATATTGAATGGAAAACATTTCGAGATTTATTCCTTGGGTTGATACTCAACAATAGCAGATTAGACGACGCACAGAAGTTGTACTATTTGAAAGGGTATTTAGCTGGGGAGGCCGAGTACTTATTGCGAAATGTTGAAGTGACCGCGGATAATTATAAGGTTAGTTGGCAGAAATTAGAGTCGATGAACAACAACAAAAGATTTCTAGCTAATGGCGTTTTAAAAAGCTTTTTAAATCAAAAAAGTATAGCGAATGAGTCCGCAGCCGATATAAAAAGGCTTGTTAGTACAACTTCTGACTGTTTAGGCTCACTAAAGAACCTAGGAATCGACGTGACATCTTGGGATATCATTGTGATACATATTGTTAGCGCGAAGTTAGATCGAGAGACCAGACGGGCCTGGGAATTGATGGTGGCGTCGGTTCCAACTGACGACCTACCTACTTTTGATCAATTTAGGGAGTTTTTAGTGAGCCGATATCGAGGTTTAGAGAGCATAAATACTAAAACCGATACTAGGAACACCAAGTCTACTCATGCACTTCATGTAGTTGGTAAAGAAAAAGGCGAAGTATCGTGTTCATATTGTTCTGCCGCTCATAAGACAACGAATTGTAATTCATTCATAAATCAAAGCGTCGATGTTCGCCGTAATTTTGTGCATGAAAAACGCTTATGTTTTACTTGTTTAAGCAGCAAACACTCCAGCAGATTTTGTAAAAATACTGGAAAATGTAATTTGTGTAAAAAACGTCACCATACGCTACTTCATTCTTCCGATGATTCACAGTCGTCCGAAAAAGCTACGTTAAATACAACCGCGGATTTGAGTAAGAATAGGTTGCCTGAGGAGAATAAAACGGCCACTCCACGAGCGGAGGGATTTGATAGTGCGATCGTTTCATGTCTTTCTACAGGAACGTGTAAAGACACCGTTTTATTACCTACGGCATTAATAAACGCGGAGGCTAGAGGAGGGACGTATAGGGTAATTCGTGCATTAATAGACCAAGGATCCCAAGGGTCTTTTGTCACGGAATCTATGGTTCAATATTTAGGGTTGAAGAAAACTCCAACAAACCATTTAGTAGCAGGGGTAGGTGGTCACAAAACTGTTAATTGTAAAGCAACTGTTAACATAAGGGTACAGTCTAGAGTCGATCCCACTTTCACCGTCCAAGTCAAGGCTTTCGTCTTAAAGTCCATTACCTCCCTGCTTCCAGTTGTTAAGGCAATCAGGTTAGAATGGGTTGATTTGAAGGATACTGACTTAGCCGATCCGGAGTATGACAGGCCTAATAAAATAGACGTTTTATTAGGTGCTGAAGTTTACTGTAAGATCATTCAAGATGGCATTAAAACCGCGGGAAGTGGGCCGCTCGTAGCGCAGGATACAGTTTTAGGCTGGATTCTATCCGGAGTTGTAGGCACAGACAATTCAGAACATGTAAACTCATATCCATGCATCACTGTCCTACACTCCAATATTCAGGCAGACGATTTATTAAAAAAAGTTCTGGGAGATAGAAGCCGAGCCATCTGGAACAAAGAAAATGCTCACGGAAGATGAGGTTAAATGTGAAACTTTGTTTACAACTTCTACTATACGAAACGGCGAAGGTAGATATATAGTAAGGTTACCTGTCCGTGATGTTGATTTGTTTGATGAGATAGGTGACTCCAAGTTGATAGCTGAAAAGAGACTTAGAGGTTTAGAGTTAAGATTAGGTAAGAACACGACATTAAGAGACAATTACACTGAGGTCATACAAGAGTATTTAGACTTAAATCATGTGAAAAGTGTAATAGAAGGCAAATCAACTAATAATAGGGCAGTATACTTACCTTATCACGCTGTCGTTCGCGAGGATAAAGATACGACCAAGGTGCGAGTCGTATTTGACGCCTTCTGTAAAGGTTCAAAGGGGACGTCACTTAATGATAATTTGTTAGTAGGGCCTACATTACAGGCAGATCTTCGACATATTGTTATGCGATGGAGAACTCATAGAATATGTTTAGTCGCGGATATTGTAAAGATGTATCGACAAGTTTTAGTCAATGAAAAAGATACAATATATCAACGTATTCTCTGGCGAGATAGTCCCACAAGAGAAATAGAACAATTTGAATTAGTTACGGTAACATTCGGTACGGCATCGGCACCATATTTAGCAGTGCGGGCGTTACATAAAGTAGCTTATGATGAGTGTCAGAGTTGTCCAAAGATAAGAGATATCATTTTAAATGACTTTTATATGGACGATCTCATGACGGGAGCTGAAAATATAGAAGAAGCTTATGAAATTTACACTAACATTAATGAAAAGTTAAAGAAGGGAGGTTTCGTATTGCAAAAGTGGAAAGCTAATAGTAGGGAATTGTTAGATCAAATAAAGGTTGGGAAAGGTACAGAGGAAGAATTACATATAAAATTAGATGAAGTAACTAAAATCTTAGGTCTTACCTGGAACTCCAGCGAAGATATCTTCCAATACTCCATTAACCTTCCGACCACAGCTACACCTGCAACTAAAAGGAAAATAATTTCTGACATTTCTCGGCTATTCGATCCGCTGGGATGGTTAGCTCCTTGTATAGTTAAAGCGAAAATCTTGATTCAAAAGTTATGGTTAGCCGGCATAGGATGGGATAAAGAAGTGCCAGAGCAGTTATTAAAGGAATGGTTAACTTACCGTGAAAAGATGTCCCAGCTGGTAACCATCAGAATTCCACGATGGATGCATGTCACTTCCACAAATGTAACCACCGAGTTACACGGTTTCGCCGATGCCTCGAAATTAGCTTATGGCGCAGTTGTATATTTAAGAGTGGTGGATGTTTCAGGCAATGTATTTGTGTCATTAGTCGCTTCTAAAACCAGAGTAGCACCGGTTAAACAGGTGTCTATTCCGAGGCTAGAGCTTTGTGGCGCTTTACTCTTGGCTAAATTGCTTATAGAAGTCGGTGAAGTAATGGCTATTCCAAGGTCAGATTGGCACGCATGGACAGATAGTGAAGTGGTACTCGCATGGTTAAATAGCCATCCGAGTCGTTGGAAAACGTTTGTGGGTAATCGAGTGTCAGAGATATTGACTTCTTTAGACACTCATCACTGGGCTCACGTATCCACAAAACAGAATCCAGCAGATTGTGCTTCACGTGGAATTTGTCCATCCGAGCTTGAGAAGACCTCTCTGTGGTGGGATGGCCCGTCATTCTTAAGGGATCAAGTAATTACGTATAAAAAGCCGAAGCATTTAGTGACACAATTAGAAGAAGTAAAGGTTCACACTAGCACAGTTGATATTTCATTTGAGAGTCAATTCTCATCGTTATTGGACTTAATTAGAACTGTTGCTTATGTTCGGCGCTTTCTACTTAACTTAAAAAAGCACGGTATGAGTTCGAACGAGCAAGCAGTTCCGCAACCTCCATCTAGACAAGAACTAGAAGAGGCTCTGATTATTCGTATAAAGAAATGCCAGGAAGAAATTGCTGCGGAATTAGACCTTTTGAAGTCTAATAAACCTCAGAAGATAGGAAATTCTTTAAAATCACTTAATTTATTCCTCGATTCTAAGGAAACCATGAGAGTAGGGGGCAGACTTGAGAGATCGCAGTTAAGCTACGATAGAACTCATCCTATTTTGATGCCGAAAGATTCCTTATTAACGGAACTTCTCATATCTGATGCACACAAAAATACTTTGCATGGTGGAACTCAGCTTATGACCACTTATTTGCGGTCTAAGTATTGGATAGTAGGAGTAAAACTATTAGTTAAAAAATATGTTCGAGGCTGTGTAAAATGTATTCGTTACTCAGCACAGATCAAACCCCAATTAATGGGACAGTTACCCGCCGCTCGTGTAACTCCAACGAAGCCATTTTTAAGTAGTGGAGTGGATTATGCAGGCCCTATTAATATTAGGGTCTCTAAGGGGCGTGGTAATACCTCATATAAGGGTTACATCTGTCTATTTGTTTGCATGGCCACAAGGGCTGTGCACCTGGAGGCCGTTAGTGAATTGAGCTCTAAGGGATTTCTGGTCGCTTTCAAACGGTTTGTTGCTCGTCGTGGTCGGTGCTCAGAGCTGCACAGTGACAACGGCACAAATTTTGTGGGAGCTGCGCGGGAACTGCTCTATTTATTTAACAAGGAGAAATCCTACTGTAACCCTGAAATCGCAGAAGCTTTAGCGGATAACGGCACAGAGTGGCGTTTTATTCCTCCTCACGCACCTAACTTTGGTGGCATTTGGGAGGCTGGCATAAAGTCCACCAAATTTCATCTGAAGCGGGTAATCGGTAATTCAACGTTGACCTTCGAAGAAATGGCTACCGTGTTAGCACAAGTTGAGGCGTGTCTCAATTCGAGGCCATTGTCGTACCACGAGGATCAGGACCAGTTAACTATTTTAACGCCAGGCCATTTTCTGGTGGGTGAAGCCCTAGTTTTGCCGCCTGAATATAATTACGAAGCGAGCAACATAAACAGTTTGCAAAGATGGCAGCTTCACCAGAGAATGGTCCAGGATTTTTGGCGTCGTTGGTCACAGGACTACTTGCATCAATTCCTCCAACGTCGTAAATGGAGTCACGTGAACCCTGAGCCATCGGTAGGTGACGTAGTGTTGGTGAAGGAGGACGATTTACCACCGGGCAAGTGGTTGCTTGGTAGAGTTGAACAAAAACAACCGGGTGCTGATGGCATAACGCGAGTTGTGACCCTGCGTGTTAAATCTTCTTCCATAAAAAGACCTGTATCAAAATTGTGTGTCCTACCGATAACTTAAATTTAATGCTAAGCTTGTAAATTGTAAACCCTTCACCAGGGCCTGGCCTCAGCACTGTTTCCGCATGGTGGGCGGTGCTGAAGGACATTAATTTGGCAGTATGTCCTTGGTGGGCGGTATGTTCGCGGTGTTCAACGGAACTGTAGCGCGATCTAATAAGACTATGTTGAATAGTTGTACTTGGCCTAACTAGATGGCGTTAGGATCGAAATAGATCGCGCTATGGTTTCGTTACAACGAATAGGCTAAGTAACCTTATTTTTTTTGTTGTTTTCGAGATTTAGATTGATCGAGATAGATTGTTGGCACGATAACTTGTATCTTGTGTAGTTCAATACAGTTTTCGGGAGCGCGAAACAGTCTTTAATTTCATTTCTCCAAGAAGTCGACCACCGTCGTACGTCGCTGTACACGAGTCGATTCGTACCATTTTAACTAATCATTTGGGTATGAAACATGTTGCTGCTCGGCTAGTCCCAAAAGATCTGAATTTTCTCCAAAAACTCAATCGCATGAAAGTCGCTGAGGACATGCTAGAACGAGTCAGTTCGGACCCAACATTCATGAAACGCATTGTTACTGGTGACGAGACGTGGGTTTACGAGTTTGACATACAAACTAGTCAACAAGCTTCGGAGTGGCGCCTTCCAACTGAACCGTTTTCAATCGATAGAAGACATAAAGGAGAATTCGCGGCGAGAACTGAACTCAATTCCGGAAGCAGCGTTTAAAAAATGTTTTGATGAATGGATTATTCGTTGGCGTAAGTGTATCGTTTCTAAAGGAGCATACTTTGAAGGTGATAAAATAAATTTGGATGAATAACAGACATTTTGTGTATTATTGATCTTTTCCCGGTACTTTCTTGACAGAGTAGTACTACGGACTTACTAGAATGGATGTTAGAAAAATGGCCTATCAGCTGGCTGTCAAAAATAAGATCGCAAATCAATTTAGAAATGAAGTAGCAGGACGTGCTTGGATGGACCATTTTCTGAAGCGACATAAAGACAGCTTGTCCCTACGCAGACCTATGGGGACTTCGTATGCTCGCGCTCAAGGCTTTAACCGTGAAGCAGTTAAAGGATTTTTTGACATCTTAGAAGCTGAGATGAGCAAAATAAACTATCCTGCCGACAGGATTTTCAACGTCGATGAGACGGGGCTTACAGTTGTGCAGTCAAAAATACCACAGGTGGTGGGAAAAAAGGGAAGAAGCAGATAGGAGCTTTGACTGCTGCAGAACGAGGTTCCCTATGTACTTTAGTTTGTTGCATGAGCGCATCAGGTATCTTTGTACCGCCTATGATGATTTTCCCTAGAAAAAACTTTACGGATCTTTTGATGAAAGGTGCGCCACCCGGAGCCATAGATAGAGTTTATCCATCTGGTTGGATTCAATCAAATTTGTTTTCCGAATGGTTCAGGCATTTTATTGAAAAAACAAATCCAACAGAGGCCTCTCCAGTATTGCTCATCTTTGATGGACACTACAGTCACACTCGTAATTTAGAGGTAATAGAGCTGGCCCGCGAAAACCATGTCACTATCATCAGTCTACCACCTCATACGACCCATAAACTCCAGCCATTAGACAAGACGTTCATGGGTGCACTTAAGAGTCATTACAGTGAGGAGATTCGCAAGTTTCTTATTCATTCTGAACGAATGCTTAAACCTTACGATATTGCTGAACTTTTTGGCCGAGCATATCTCAAGTGTACTGCGGGGGAAATTGCAGTGAATGGTTTTCGTGCTACAGGCATTTTTACCCATTCAATTCCCAAGTTTTTACAGATGTTGATTTTATAACGGAAGCATCAAACAATAATCAGTCTTGCCACAATCCAGAGGGTCAAAGTACAAGTGTTGTGGCTGACAAAGGTGCCCCAGAAATGATTACAGGGGTACAAGAGATGCCGACTGATTTGATCCTGCCAGAAGACATTCTGCCCATCCCCGTGGCTAAGACTAGGACATCTAATCGTGGAAGAAAATCTACAACAGCAAAAGTGATCACATCATCACCTTACAAAAATCAATTAACCGAATCTTTGCGTTTAGCTGAGACTCGTGGACGGGGCCGTGGCGGTGGACGTGGACGAGGGCGCGGTCGCAGTCATGGACGCAACCAAAGTGGAATGGGCAGTGGCAACAGGGCTCGACGTCAGAGAGTTGATACAACCAGCAGTAGCTCTGAAATTGACGCAGTTATTGAATCTGACTCTGAATATGACGAGCCAGTCGATCCAGATAGGATGACTGAAAATATAGATACGAGCTGTATATTTTGTGAAACAAACTATTCTAGCGATAGGCCTGGAGAAGAGTGGAGTCAGTGCTTGAGTTGAGTTGCAATTTATGGGCCCATACAGCCTGTGCAGGCCCTGAAGGCGAATATTATATTTGTGATTTTTGCCGTTAATGTACGTTAATAAAAATTCAATATGTTTAATATGGCCTCCAGGGTGCCATATAACCCTCACCTAATGTCATATGGTCAAATTTGTCATTTTTTTAAATAAATCGTTTTTTGATAATTCTGTGGTTATTTTATTTATTCTACAGACAGGTATGCATAGAGGAATAGGTAAGGAACACTGTAAAGTACTTACTGGATTTATAAGAGTAGTATTTTTGACATTAGGTCTCAAAAACAAAGTAGGGGGCCACATTACCACCCTTTCCTCTATTATTTTTTTAAACTAGAGAATATAAGTACGTTATTTCAGTTACTCAGAATACCGTACGGTAACAAAAAAAAAATTGTTTTAATTTTCATCAGTTGTACTAAAGTTTTGAATCTCCTCACATGGACTGAAGATATAGCGTATCGTAGAAGTTCAGAAGTCGCAAGTGCACTCTTGAGGTTTGTGGAGGTAGATGTTACCAAGGTAAAGGTCATTTGATAATTCGGTCAGATTCATGTTCCGGACAGAACAAAAATTTCAATTTAAAGGCTTTACCAATACTTAATCTTAAAAGGATATTTTAAAATCATTGACCACAAATTTCCCGAACTGGGACATTCATATTTGGATTCGGATCGAGATTTCGGGAGGATCGAAACAGTGCTTCGAAAAAATGATGCATTCTATGCACCTGAACAATACCGAACCATTATAAGCAAAGCTTCACGAAACAATTTAGTTATTGATATGACTGACCGTTTCAGGAAAATAAACGATTTGCAAGTCAATTTGAATTTGATTCACAGGGAAAAAAATACAAATAATGGAAAAATTAGTTTTAGGGTTCATATTTATACAAAGAGTCATATGACGAAATGACACCATTCCAGAAATTTGACATTAAAAAAGGGTTAAATTAATGCAAATTTTGAGGTGCCACGTGTAGATGGAAAATATGGTACTGTGTCAGTTGAAAAAAAAGCTAATATTAAGGACAAGCTAAAATTTGTTAAACCGGAATATCGATATTATTATCAAACCATTCTTGGAGAAGAATAATCGTTTTTCGTTACTTTTTCTAATTTTTTAAGCAACTTGTCTCCTTCAGACCTAATTTTCTCAAATTGATTAAAAATTCATTTGCAGAAGGAGTTATGTTAAGTTTTTCTTAAAATAAAGTACTAAAAATACCCTAAAATGTTTATGCGAAAACTTTGAACTCCATTTTCTCGAAATTACAATTTTGCGACATATCACCTTCATCCACTTACATTCAGTCAAAAAAGTATCGGGAATGGATGATTTGTTTATGGTTCCAAATTCAAATTTTTGTTTTTTTGTAGTTGTCCGATTGGCACAACTGTTTTCCATTTTGGCGCGGAGTTTGAGTTGCATCTGTTATTTATATTAAATACAGTGCTGGTTTTAGTAATATCATATATAGTGTGTATTGCGAATTTCATAATGGACAAAAATATCGAACAAAGAGTTTGTCTTAAATTTTGCATCGCCAATGGAATTTCGTGTTCGGAGTCACTGAAAATGTTACAGAAGGCTTACGGCGAATCGACTTTATCAAAAACTCGTGCTTATGAGTGGTTCAAAGCGTTCAAAAGCGGTCGCGATGTGATGGAAGATTTCCCTCGCTTTGGTAGGCCGTCAACGTCTGCAACTGAAGTTAACATCGCAAAAGTGAAGGAAATAGTGACTGAAAATCCCCATTCAACTCTGAGAGAGATAGCCGCCAAACTTTCTGTATCTCACGAGTCGATCCGTACCATTTTAACTAATCATTTGGGTATGAAACATGTTGCTGCTCGGCTAGTCCCAAAAGATCTGAATTTTCTCCAAAAACTCAATCGCATGAAAGTCGCTGAGGACATGCTAGAACGAGTCAGTTTGGACCCAACATTCATGAAACGCATTGTTACTGGTGACGAGACGTGGGTTTACGAGTTTGACATGCAAACTAGTCAACAAGCTTCGGAGTGGCGCCTTCCAACTGAACCAAAACCGAAAAAACCACGCCAAAGTCGATCAAAAGTCAAAGTCATGTTGACTGTTTTCTTTGACTATCGCGGTGTTGTGCACTCTGAATTCTTACCGGAAGGTCTAACGGTAAATAAAGAATATTATTTGAGCGTTATGCGGCGTTTAAGAGAGCAAATTCGACGAAAAAGGCCAGATTTGTGGAAAGAAAATTCTTGGATTTTGCACCACGATAATGCGCCTTCGCACAAGGCTATCATTGTGAACGAATTTTTAACCAAACACTCAACAAATACCATCCAGCAACCACCATATTCACCAGATATGGCTCCTGCTGACTTTTTTCTTTTTCCTAAACTCAAATTACCACTTCGTGGCACCCGTTTTCAATCGATAGAAGACATAAAGGAGAATTCGCGGCGAGAACTGAACTCAATTCCGGAAGCAGCGCTTAAAAATGTTTTGATGAATGGATTATTCGTTGGCGCAAGTGTATCGTTTCTAAAGGAGCATACTTTGAAGGTGATAAAATAAATTTGGATGAATAACAGACATTTTGTGTATTATTGATCTTTTCCCGGTACTTTCTTGACAGAGTAGTATGTCCTCAAATGTTTAAATAAAAATGGCACCAGCCGATCCAGCAGCAACGCATGCTCAAATTGAGACCCTCCTCAATTTTATGAGCGAGCACACTCAGTTGGCTCGCGGTCTATGGAGGGTACACGACGGGAGAATCCGTCAAAACGGCTGTGGGAGAGCCTGTGCAACTCGCTAAATTCAATGGGAAGTTACACAAAGACCGTGGAGCAGTGGCAAAGGGCGAGTTACATTACTCGTATTAATATGATTGTATGGTCTCGTCACCATTAAAGTGAAAGGTACAATGATTGGTACTTAATCAGACGTCCTCCAAGTATGATACTTATCTGTAGGAGGACCTAAGAGTGTACTGGCTTGTCTTGTAAGTAATTAAAATAACAACATTTTAGGTTTGGGCTGATGATAGAAAACATTTGGCTAAATAAATACAACTGACTTCTAAAAACAAAACACTACAAGATATAAAATAACTTCTGAAGAAAGAAAAGAACATTCATTTCTGAAGTCGGTGATTTTGGTTATTTTTTCGTTTTTTGACACCGACTTCCGAAATTAAAGTTCTTTTCTTTCTTTCGAAGTTATTTTGTACCTTGTAGTGTTCTGTTTTTGGAAGTCAGTTGTATTTTTTGTAAAAAAGTCTTTAATTTTTCACTTTTTAGCGCAATTTTATGTTAAGAACTGGTATATACACTAAAAAAACATGCGATTTCAGCAATCCCGATCCGTTTGCTATCATTTATTGAAGAGTTCCGTTGCCTACTTCCGAAGTTCTTCGTCAGATCTTCACCAAATTGAAACGGGACCAGTCCAGGAAAATACTCTTTCAAACAAAAAAATAATCATTCAAATCGGCTGATAATTGGCGAAAGTATCGCTGCGCAAACATTTTTCATGGGATCTTTTTATTTTATTTTATTTGATAGGAATAACAAACAGCAGTATATTACATATTAGGCACACAATATAAAAACTTATAATAAAAGTAACAAATACACATCTCGAGACGTTATCCACAGATTACTACACAGAATAGCTAGCTGTTAGCTGAACAAAACAAAAAAGCAATTACTTACTAATTAACCGGGTTATGATCTCTTAAAATAGTCGTAATTTCACGCTTAAATATAGCTTTGCTGAGATACATGATATCCGTGGAGCCAAACTGTTTATTATAGGTGTCAACCAAGCGACGTAACGGCGAGCGAGCACCTGAGTTAGTTCGACAAAATGAAGTAGCAAATAGTTGTCTCGAACGAACTTCTCGACCGATCACAGTACGAGGGATCAGGAAGCACAAACTGTTCACAAGATCAGTACAATCAAATTTATTGCGGCATTTCAAGAAGGGTGCGACGGGATTGTAGGGTCATGAGGTTATATTTTTTAAGCAATAACTGATATGACGTTTTGGTTTTAAAGCATCTGTAATGCATGGAACGTAGGTACTTACGTTGGACCAACTCAATGATCTCAACGTACTTTTTGTAATAAGGGTTCCAAATGGGTACTGCGTATTCAAGTTGTGGCCGTATTATTGATTTGTACAGATGCAAGTATGTAGAAGGCCGATGAAATTCTCTCGAAGCTCTCATTACGAAACCAAACATTTTATAAGCCTTATTGACTATGTTGTCTACATGGGTGTCGAGATGGAGCTTGGAGTCTAGATTTACGCCAAGGTCACGGAGGGATGAAACCTTGTTCAGGGCAGTGTTTCCAAGAAAGTAATTGAACTTCGTCACATGTTTTTTCTTAGTAAACGTAATGCTGTAACATTTAGAGATACTAAGATGAAGCTTATTAACAGTGCAGTATTCCGAAAAACAGTCAAGATTCTTCTGAAAATCTAAGCAGTCGGTTTGAACAGCAATATTTTTGTAAATTTTCAAATCGTCCGCGTATAGTAGAAACTTTGAATTCTTAAAGCAATCTTTGATGTCGTTGACGAATAAGATAAACAGAAGGGGCCCTAAAATTGAGCCTTGGGGGACTCCTGAAGTGACCTTAATCGTATGAGACTCAAACCCATTAATGACCACTTTCTGGGTCCTATTAGTGACATACGACACGAACCAACGCAGTAAATATCCTCTAATGCCGTTGAATGCGATTTTGTTGAGTAATAGCTTATTATCTACCTTATCGAACACCTTCTGGAAGTCTGTATATACAGCATCAATTTGCTGCCCCTTGTCTAAGCTTATCTTATCATCAGATCCTAAACCTTTCATCATCAGTTCAGCAACATGAGATGATGATTACCTGGCACAAATATCTGAATTGCGTTAGAAAGTTCATGAGAAACATTGTATGTACCTATAAAATTTGAGGGTTGTTCTCGATTTTCGTGGGATCCCATCATCAGATTCTGACATGGTGACAATGGGACCAATCGAAAAGTATACCCTTTCAGATGAAACAAAAATTCTTCAAATCGGTTCAGAAATGATGGAGTTATGAGGTAACAAACATAAAAAAAACAACCGAATTGAGAACCTCCTCCTTTTTTGAAGTCGGTTAAAAAGCAGCTGGAGCTGCAAGGCAGTCAGCAAGTGCTACTCTCTCCGAAGTGGAACTGAAGATCCAATCAATTATGGGAGAGGGTTTTGGAGAGCTGCAAATTGAGGCAAGAGTGCCAGCTTTTTCATCGGTAATAATTTAATTAATAATTTGTGATAGTGTGTTCCAATGATAAAAAACAACAAACAAAATAAATAATGTTTTAATTTATTTTGCATGAAGTCTGCAGCTGATATACTCGTAATTATAAATAACAGATACGTAATTATATAAGGAAAATGGAGGAGGAGGAGTCGGTAAAACCCACCAAGAAACTATCCCTAAAGATATAGACATCGACAACTGAACTGATTTTGAGGGGACTTTTGATTGATAGTTTGGGGTCTTTTCAGAGAGTAATTGAGAGCACTTTTTATTTATCACGGGAAAAATTGGGTCCCTTAAAGTGTGGTATATAGTTTCAAATGTGACTATCCAAATATATTATAACTCAATTGAACTCAATGACCAATTTCTGTGTTTTTTTTTTAATTTCAGGTCCTTCAGGTGTAAGATTTATAACTAGAAAATACATTTTTGAGAAAATGCAACACCAAGACCTACCTGATTTCAATAAAAAACTTGAATTTACAAGGTAATTCTAGAGCAAATAAATGAAAAAAAACACAATTTCCATATGTAAAATCAGAATTAAAAGAAGATGGAAGGCTTCAACTTATAATCTTGATAACTTTCTTACGAAAAATCGTGATTGGCTACAGGGCACTTTCGAATTACCAAAAGTTAGTGGGTCCACCAGCCGACCAGGTCGGCCAGTAACATCCTTTAAAGCTCTAGTGAGAGGACAAAAAGAAGAAAGACGGAGGAGCTTCGAGGGGCCGACCTTGGTGTTCTTACCCATACCACTCAATCTAAATTATATAGCATGGGAAAAGAGACGCCTTTCTAGTATTAAAAGAAATGAATGTCTCTCCAAGGCGTGGATCTAAGTACAAGAAAGCATATTTTAAAAAAGATATGATACAAAAATGCTTAGTCCCTTTGAAGCCCTTGCTATGATTGTAGAGGCGAGTCTTACGAGAAGACAATACGAAATAATAAGAGCTACTAACAAGAAAATGTTTCCAAGCTACAAATTGCTGTGATTCAACATGCATTGTTGCCTATTGGGCAACTTTCAGAAGAGGCTTCTGAAGCACGAAATAAACATTATAAATCATATCGCCTAAATTTTGCCCGGTAATTTTCTCGGGAAGCCTGTAATTTAGATGTGCTTAAGAGATTACTTTTGACTTCTGATCCTCTTTTGTCCGCAAGAAGACCCAAAATAATTAAAAAGACAAAACCCTTCCTGCAAGAAACAATGAATTTATTGATATCAGCACAACCTCATCCTGATTCCGAATCTGAAGACAGAATATTCGCTTTCCGAATCTTCAGAAGATTCGGACAAAATGGAACCACCCTTTTCATCATTAAGTTTCTGAAGATTCGGAAAACGAACTACTACTATGATTTCTCTGTTTTAAATATGTACTTAATATCTGTTAATAAAACTGTATTATAATATGTGCTTATTCTTAAGGCGATTATGATTTGCCATAAAAAGTTAAAATAATTATGCATGTTTTTTGTCTCTGTTGCTGTAATATTTAGTAAACAGTTTTATGTAAATTACGTACGATGTTTTATGTAAAATTGTAGGTGTTATCTTTTACTCACGTTTCTCATATTTTTTATATCTTTGATTACGTTAATACAATCATACTTATGTCTATTACACAATTTACACAGCATAAATCTGTTTTTATTTAACCATCATATCGCAGATAAGCACAGAAAGCCTTAATAATCGGTTTCAGAACCAATTAGTAACGTAGATAATTTTGACCAACTAGATCGTTAAAATGCCCCTTAGTGGGCCGGTGCGGGCGACCAGTGTCCTGTGAGCCTTGGTGGGAGATGGCGGCGTTTTTTGACCCCCGCAGCGTCACGGTTACAGTACTTGTTACACGTACTATTTGTTTAGTTAAGTATTTATTATGTTTTTATGTAAATTGAAAGTTAAATAAACACTTTTTTAATTGAGTTATTTTAGTTCGATGAATTACTTTGTAATTTTAATATAATTTCGTCGTAAAGTTTGACTGCTACGATCCTGTGGCTTCGGTTGTGTGTGCGAGAAATAAATTCAAAACATGGTACCGTAAAACGGGGTTACTTTGAGAGCTGGGGTAACTTTGATGATAGCTAAACTTAGTATGTTTTTTTGAATTTATTGTGTGATACTGAACGCAGCCAAAATTTTGTTTGTTCTGTTGGCCAAACTGACAGATCGGCCATATTTTGCCGAAGAGTCGACGAGTAGTTGTTTTCGGAACTATATAAAATTATTTGTTAAAGTTTAGTGTGAAAAAGGTTTTAAAAAATTGTCTGAATAACTTCAGTGGCACAGGCGTAAGTATTATTGTTTGATTTGTAGTTTTTCACTGTTTTAATTAAACATTTCTTCAAGATTTAGAGCATGTTTGCGTTTTTGGTGACGTTCGCCATTTTATTTTGCATGAACACTGTAAGTTCATCGGGGCTACATTGATAGTATAGACGAGGCGACTTTGATAGTTATCAATTTCACCCCCATGGTTGTGGTACCCAGCCTTATAGGAGTAATATACAAATTATCAATGTAACCCCATTTGTTGCTTTTGTTTTAGTTGCCTCATGGTTCGCACCTACAAAAAGACCGCGGGTACCCGCAATTATAAAAATTACACAGAGGAGACAATGGAAGAAGCATTAGAAAAAATCACAAATAGCGAATTGTCTATTAATGCTGCTTCACTTCAGTATAAAATTCCGTTTGGGACACTTTATAATAAATATAAAGGATTACACGGAAGAACGCCTGGTGCCCAACCAGTTTTCATGCACAATGAAGAAATCGCAATATTACGTGCTGCGGCTACATGCGGTGATTGGGGTTTTCCTCTTTCTTTGTTAGACCTTAGAATGTTTGCAAAGGCTTATTTGGATAAGCAAGGGAAGACAGTAGAACGGTTTACAAATAACCTACCAGGTGTCGAATGGGCCATTAGCGTTCTGAAGCGCCATAAAAACGCCTATGGTCAAAGACTATCAACTAATATTAAAAGGTCTAGAGCGACTGTGGGCCGCGGATCACTAAATATATATTTCGACAACCTTCAATCTGAGGTAGAAAATGTACCACCGTCTAATATATTCAACTATGATGAATCTAATATGGCCGACGATCCGGGGAAAAAAAAATGTGTTTATAGAAGAGGAGTAAAATATCCTGAGAAAATAATGAACTTTTCTAAGAGTTCTACTACAGTTATGATTTGTGGTTCTGCAGATGGCACATTATTGCCGCCATATATCATTTACAAAAGTACCCACCTATATGATACATGGAAGGAAAGAGGTATTGTTGGTAAACCGTGCTGTGAAGAGCCATGTGGTAGCCGGGGATGCCGTTACAATAGAACAACTAGTGGATGGATCGATACACCAACATTTAGAGATTGGTTCATGACTTGTTTTTTACCCCATGCCAAAAGACTAGAAGGGAAAAAGGTGTTAATTGGTGATAATCTATCGTCTCATATTGACAACGATGTAATAGCTACTTGTGAAACAAATAACATCAGTTTTATATGTTTGGTGCCTAATTCAACCCATTTAACCCAGCCGCTTGACGTTGGTTTTTTCCGTCCGCTAAAGATTGCATGGAGACAAACTCTTGAAGATTGGAAAAAAGCCAATTTACGAACTACATCTGTACCTAAGGAGTCCTTCCCACATCTGTTGAAAAAGGCAATATTAAATATGGATCAAAAACCACCAAAAAATAATATAGACGCTTGTATGGAGCTGTCAGCTGTAAAAAGAAATTTGGTGAGCAGTTTTAAGGCTACTGGCATCGTTCCTCTTGACAGAAATAGGGTTTTAAACAAATTGCCACCCGAGTCACCTTCTCCTGAAATGGAAACTGTCGTCCGAGATTCTTTAACAGAATTTTTAAGAGAACAAAGATTTGGGAATGAATCACAGCCACCAAGGAAGAGGACAAGACTTCAAATTGAACCCGGTAAAAGTATCTCAACAGTAGATGAAACATCGAATCAAGAAGTTAATGTTGTTGAGCTTGAACACACATTGGATCGACATGATTGTCCTGTACAAACAGGAACAACGTCTATGCAACAATCGAGGCGAAGTCCTGTTCCTATTACCAGCGAGCCATCCACAAGCTATCAAACTGGTCAAGAGGACAACAATCATGATATTACCCATTATGATTCAGATTCTGAAAATATAGTGCCGAATCATGCTAGAAATACTTTAAGCGATTTCACACAGATTCCCAAAATAGGACAATTTATTTTAGCAAAATTTGGATCACAGAAAGGGAAAAAGACATATCATTATGTATGTTCTATTGAAGATATCATTGACACTAAACTGATTGTTCAAGGTTATAAGTCCCAAAAAAAAACCAAAACTATTTTTAAGGAAGTTCCCAAAGATGTATCAATCGTTGAAGTAAGTGACATTGTTTCTTACCTTCCCAAACCAAAATACAACAACGAATGCTACTCGTTCCCAAATGACGTGATGATCAAAGAATTGTAGTTTTTTATTATATACCTAACTTTTTGATAACATTTTAAACTTGTTGATTTTTTGTTTTTTTAAAGCCAATTCAAATAATTATAAGTGATAAGAAGACTGTTGTAATAGTTATAAGTGATACAAATATAATATACTTGTTGATTTTATAAAGCCAATTTATATAATGATGAGACTGTTGTAATAATTAGTGATGAAAATATAATTGATCTCGAAAGTAAATGTTACTTTATTTTCTTAAATATTAATAAAAATATTTGGTTTATCTCGTTTGTTAATATTGTAGTACCCGCCATCAAATTCGCCCCTTGACTCAAAGTAACCCCAAAAATATTCAAATCGCAATATTACATAAAAGGTAAATTAAAAAAAAAAAATTTTTTTTGAGTTTTGTCGTCTATCGGGGTGTCTTTTCAATGGAATAAATAAAAGAGTGGGTCACAAAGTAGCCCCATTATCAATATAACTTTGATAAACAGGTATTTTTTTTTTTTCTAAAAAAATATTAATTTTTTATTTATTTTTTGTTCTCATAATTAATTTACGTAATGAGTATATACTACTGTTTTTTTTTTACATTTTTATCGTTGAAATTACAAGCGTGGCATCCATTTAAAATTTAAAATTAATTAATGTCACCCCGTTTTACGGTAACCGTTATTTATTGATTTTTGCCTGGATTTAATTAAAAAATAATATATATTTTCTTATTTTTAGGACGGGACTTAAATGACGATCAAGTTTTGGAAATCTTGGGTGATGGAAACCTTCCCGAAATTGAGGATTTTGATGAAGATGATGATAATTTTCAACCAAATGTCCTGGAAGACCTCAATTTCGAGGATTTATTGTCTGGCATAGAAACCGAAGAAGAACCTGAGGTGAATCCTGAGCCAAACCCGCGCCCAGTCACTCGCACCTTCAACAGCTGAGAGCCACCGCCGAACTACGCAACCGGCACCTTGGAAGCGGGTCTGGAAACAGGTACCTTCCAAAATTTATCCCATGACTATCCTTCGCTGCCAGTACCTACTGTGAGGACCCCCATGGAATATTTTTCTGATTATTTTGATAAAGATTTTTTTGAAGAAATATCTAGGTGTACAAACTTGTACCATCTTAGACCTTGGGCCACGAACTTGAAACTACTGCAGTCCATATAGCCAAAGTGCTATCGATCCACATCATCAATGGATGTATTCATTACCCCCGAATCCCAATGTACTGGAGAGCAAGATTAAGATTAGAGGTTAATAGCAAGCAAATGGCTCGTGACCAATTTTTAACTATCTGCAATGCACTACATGTTGTAGATTCAGACGAAGCTCCGCCAAGTGAAAGAACCAATCCATTGTGGAAGGTACAGCCGATGATAAATAAAGTAAAAGCTACTTGCAACAAACTTGAAAGAGTGCCTGGGTTTAATCCGATTGATGAACAAATGGTGCCTTTCACTGGTAGATGCTTGACTTCGACATCAGGGGCTAAAACCATGTTTGCAGACTCACCACTCGGGCTGGGGCCTTCTGTGGTTCTCCATTTGAGCAAGAGTGTCCCACCTGGAAGCTGTATCTACCATGACAGATATTTTACTACCGTCGCATTGATCGAAGAGATGCACAAGAGAAATCTTCACAGCACTGGAACGATAATGATCAATAGAATCCCTGATCGTGCTGCAATTAAATTTAAAACTGACGCTAGGATGACTCGAGGTGAAAGTCAACAGTATGTCTGCAAACCGACAGTTATTGTAAAATGGAAAGACAACAAGTCTATTTTAATGGCGTCAAACTGCACCGGATCGTCCACTACATCTGTAGTAAAACGATGGGATAAACGCACGAAAACTTACGTGGAACATCCACGTAAGTTTTCGTGCGTTTATCCGCTCCTAAAGTAATTTGTTATATTTTGTAACAAATATTACTACTAACGCCATCTATTGTACCTATAGTAATCTAATGTTTCTTATGTCAAAATAAAGTCAGTCGTAAACCAGATACAGCACGTTTTATTAGGTTATGGGCAATTATCCCGTTTTTTTAAGTAATACCAGTTTACAGTTTAAAAATAAGTGCTCAACTTTGTGTAGGAAATGGCTATGAGTTACATACAAAGTGTTCCGAAACTAAAAGGACGCGAAAATTATGATGAGTGGAGTTTTGCGGCAGAAAACTTGTTGGTGCTAGAAGGAATGATACATTATATCAAACCGCAGGCGGCGATCGAAAGAAAACCAGAAAAAGATGCTAAAACAAGGGCGAAACTGGTTTTAACAATAGATACCGGATTGTACGTGCATATCAAAGAGACATCAAGTTCGGAAGAGTTGTGGAAGAAGCTCAAGAATATGTTTGATGACTCAGGTTTTTCTAGAAAGATAACCCTACTGCGACATCTTATCTCAATACGTCAAGAAAATTGCGATACAATGACTTCGTATGTAACGCAAGTAATTGAGACAGCGCAGAGATTAAAAGGCACAGGTTTTGCAATTACGGATGAATGGATCGGGTCATTATTGCTAGCAGGTTTGCCAGAAAAATATTCTCAATGATCATGGCCATAGAACACTCAGGTTATCAAATTACCACAGACTCAATAAAATCAACGCTGATTGATATGGAGTTTTCGAGTTTTACCGACACGGATACCAGTGGCGCTGCATTCGCTGCGAAAAAACCGAACTGCAATCGAAAGAACAACACTAGTAAAAATGGCGGGGCCGGGACGGGAATGTCATCAAAAGTGACAGATGAAAAGAAAATTTTAATTTGTTACAAATGTAAACAAAGTGGTCACTTTAGAAATCAATGTCCATTATTACAGAAAAATAAGCAATCAAATGCTTTTAGTGTGGTATTTTTGAGCGGACAATATAGTAAACACGAGTGGTACGTCGACTCCGGCGCAAGTGCACATATGACGGCGATGAAAGATTGGATAAACAATGCAAATTACTCGCCGAGTTTATCAAAAATTACTGTTGCGAACAATACAGTTGTGCCAGTTTTGTGATCAGGAAACGTACAGATAACCACGGATTGTAACTTCGATATCAAAGTTAAAGATGTGCTATGTGTGCCAAGTTTGTCAACGAACTTATTATCAGGGAGCGAGTTAATCAAAATGGTAACAGTGTAGTTTTTGAATCAAGCCACTGTTACATACGTAAAAAGCTTGAGAGGTGTCAAGGGACACCCGGATGGAACGAAGTTCCTACGCCGCATGGCTTACAACTATAGCAAAAAGTGTCGTGGCAACTTTTCGTAAGAATTTTTTCCGTCTAGCCCCCTTTCATTTTTCATTCCATTCCACTGCATTCCATTCAACTCCATTCCATTCTATTCCATTCCATTCCGTTCCATTCCAACTTGAGAGATGTCAAGGAACACCTGCGAAATAGAAATGAAAATATCTGGCTTGCTTTCTATAAGAGAGAGAGAGACAGACAGAGAAACATGCGACGCCGCACAGCTTACAATAGCTTACTATAGCAAAAAGTGTCGTGACAACTTTTCGTAAGATTTTTTTCCGTCTAGCCCCCTTTCACAACGCGCGATAAGGAACTTCGTTCCAATAAGAATAATGTGTTGGTGGCAACGGCGATGTCAACTAATGGTGTTTACAAGCTTCAGACTAGAGAGGCAGATTGTTTGTTAGCGGCACGAGGCACGGCAAGTGCAGAGATGTGGCACAGAAGACTAGCACATATTAAGAGTTGAATAAGATGAAGAATGGGACAGTGAATGGATTGTCGTTTAATGGTACTAGTGACATGACGAAGGATAAATGTGTGACCTGTTGCGAAGGCAAACAGATGAGATTACCATTTTCACATGTGACAGAACGTAGTACTGAGACACTACAGATAATACATTCTGATGTATGTGGTGCTATGGAGACAAAATCCATTGGAGGAGCCCGGTATTTTCTTTTGTTTGTGGATGACTATAGTCGTATGACTTTCATATACTTTTTGAAGAATAAAGATGAAGTATTCAGCAAGTTCAAAGAGTTCAGAATGATGGTTGAAAATCAACAGAATAAGAAGATAAAGGTTCTACGTACAGACAATGGTGGTGAATTTTGTAATAATGAAATGAAGAATTATTTGATAACAAATGGTATAATTTATCAGAAAACCGTTGCTTACACGCCCGAACAAAATGGTGTTTGCGAAAGAGCGAATAGAACTATTGTTGAGAAAGCCAGATGTATGTTTGATGCAAAACTTGGAAAACAGTTCTGGGCAGAAGCAGCAAACACTGCTGTATATCTTAAAAACCGCTCTATAACTACAAGCCTTGAAAACATGACACCATATGAAGCATGGTATAAAAAGAAACCAGATGTTAGTCATATTCGTCTGTTTGGAAGCCCGGTAATGGTTCACATACCCAAAGAAAGAAGATTAAAATGGGACAAAAAAGCTGAGCAGTACATTCTCGTTGGCTATGCGGATAACGTGAAAGGATATCGCGTTTATGTTCCAAAGAAAAATGAAATTATCATTAAGAGAGACATAATAGTGATGGAAGGAATACAGGGTATTGAAAAACCAGAAGAGAAAGCTATTTGGATTCAGAATGGCGACCAGAACTTAAGAGAGGAAACTGAGATAACACATGTGCTGGAATCTAGCATAGAGACCAGAGATTCAGTGGGGGATGATAACATAATGAATGAATCTCTGGCTAGTACAAGTTCTGATTTATTGGCTTATATGAATCCATATGATACTACAGTGAACACTTCAGTTGACTCAGTTATTTCAACAGATATTTCACAAAGTGAGTTACGAGCTCTAGAAGGTGGTGAAGAAGTTGGCAATAAGAGAGTGAGAAGACCGCCAATTCGCTTTGGTTACACAAACATGTGTACTTCAAACAACTTGCCAGGAGCCGAGGAGATAGACTTCTCTGAAGCACTGTGTGGACCTGAAGCAGAGCAGTGGAAGCTGGCCATGCGTGAGGAGTTGCAAGCATTTGAGTGCAATGAGGCATGGGAACTCATTGATGTACCAAGTGATACTTCACTAGTGCAGTGCAAATGGGTTTTGAATAAAAAGTTTGATGTTAAAGGTAAAGTGAGATATCGTGCTAGATTGGTGGCCAAAGGTTTTTCACAACGAAGTGGTATTGATTATGAGGACACTTTTTCTCCGGTGGTAAAACATTCTACCTTAAGAATGCTATTTGCTCTTAGTGTACAGTGGGGCATGGACATAACACATCTTGATGTGACTACTGCATTTTTAAATGGACATCTAAAAGAAAATATTTGTATGACTATTCCTAAAGGTTTTGAATGTAAAGATAAAGGTAAAGTTTTAAAACTTAAGAAAGCTATTTATGGGCTTAAACAATCATCTTTAATGTGGTATGAAAGGGTAAAAGATTGTTTAAATAAATTAGGTTTTAAAATTAGTTGTCATGAATAGTGTTTATTTACAAAATTGTGTAATGATGTTAAAATAATAGTAGCTGTTTATGTCTATGATTTTTTGATATTTTCTACATGTAAAAATGAGACAGAAAAATTGATAAATGTATTAAGTACAGAATTTAAAATAAAGGATTTAGGTTGTGTAAAACGCTATTTAGGTATGAGAATAAATGTAGATAAGAAGTCTAATACCATTACAATAGATCAACAACAGTATATAGAACAATTGTTAGTGAGATTCAAAATGTTTAACTGTGGATTTATAGATACTCCTATTGAATGTAAGTTAAATCTTGAAAGGGCAGAAAATTGTGTAACCGATGTACCTTATCAAAGACTTATAGGAAGTTTAATGTACTTAGCTGTCATGTCTCGACCTGATATTTCATATTCCATTATTTATTTGAGTCAATTCAATAACTGTCTTAATGAAACTCATTACAACCATGCTAAAAGAGTATTGAAATACTTATAAAAAACCTAACATTATTGCTTAAAATATAGTAAAGATAAAGATAATTAAGAGTTAAAAGGTTTTGTTGATGCTGATTGGGCTAGTGACACACTCGATAGAAAGTCCTATACCGGATTTTGTTTCACCATGTGTGGCTCAGTAATATCATGGCAGAGCAGGAAACAGAAAACAGTTTCTCTGTCTAGTACGGAAGCTGAATATGTAGCACTATCAGAAGCAACTAGAGAAGCCATATATTAAGAAATTTGTTTTATGAGATTACTAATAAGTTATGTACTGTTATGTTACATTGTGATAACCAGAGTGCATTGAAATTGGCAACCAGTCACCAATCACTCAATAGAACAAAACATATTGATGTACGTTATCATTATGTCAAAGATGCTATAAAAAATAATTTAGTCAAAGTTATGTATATCTCAACTCAAGATATGCCTGCAGATTTGTTAACAAAAGGCTTATTGTCAAATAAACATTATAAATTTTTAGAAAGCATAGGACTCGTTCCTCAGTAAAATTTAAATGTAG
The DNA here is from genome assembly GCA_950371165.1 of Lacanobia oleracea. Classification (NCBI taxonomy): domain Eukaryota; kingdom Metazoa; phylum Arthropoda; class Insecta; order Lepidoptera; family Noctuidae; genus Lacanobia; species Lacanobia oleracea. The sequence goes on from OX493386.1 coordinate 13,579,293, forward strand.
TTTAAGAATTTTATGCCTTTAAGTTCATTGAAATATTGTGTTAAGTGGGGGTGTTATATTTTCTAACACATATTACTACTAACGCCATCTATTGTAGCTATAGTAATCTAATGTTTCTTATGTCAAAATAAAGTCAGTCGTAAACCAGATACAGCACGTTTTATTATAATTGAGCGTTATGCCCGGTTTACATTATTCCAGTCCAGCGATCTAGTCCAGTACTGGATTGCTTACTGGAAAAATGTAAACCGGCACTGGAATGAACTGAATCCAGTAAGCATTCCAGTCCAGTAACTGGATTCGCGGTCTACTTTTGAATCCAGTGCGACCAATCCAGTGCAACTGGAATAATGTAGACGGCCAATCCAGTGCCATTCCAGTGCTGACGAAGTACACACGTGTTGGTTGTTTTTGCGGACTTTTTTGCAAAGAAAAAGGATTTAACAATGGTGAAGAAGTTATCTGAAGACGAAACTGTAAAGTTTGTCACTATATACAGAGAAAATCTCCGTGTTTATGGGATATAACATCAGAACATTATAAAAACAAACCTATGCGCCAAACTGCTTTGCAAAATCTGTGCATTGGTATGGAAATTGAAGGATTCACACCGGAAGATGTGAAAAACAAAATAAAAAGCATTCGTTCGACATACTACCTTGAACTAGACAAGATTAAGAAATCATCCACATCTGGTGCTAGTGGCAATGTTTACCAACCCAAAGTGAAATGGTTCGCCGAATTCAATTCATTTATTAAAATGTGATGGTGAAGCGTAAAACACAGGTATTTATTTTAAGATTTTTATTTATTTTAATTTTAGTAGCATATTATTTGTTAAAACACACAAATTTATCAATGTATCATATGATTTTGCCATGGTACTTTTCCTTCGTTCACAAAATAATTAGTAAATTGAGTTCTTTTTTCCCTGGCATGTGTTGCTGAGTTGTTACTGCCCTGCTGTATGATACTATCTAAAGAGGTTATTTCGGATCTCCATGTTCCATTAATCAAATGATGGTCGTTGTGATCGTCATGGTCTACACAAGAAGTAGTCATATAATTGCTTGACTTTTTTCTCAACCAATTGTGTAGAGAGCAAGCTGCATACACAATGTGATCCACAGTATGTAACTTAGTTGAAATAGCTTTTTCGAAAATTCTGAATCGACTTACTAATATTCCAAAAGCGTTTTCTACAATGCGTCTAGCACGGGACAGCCTGTAATTATATATTTTTTGTTCAAAAGTTAAATTAGCCCCAGGATATGGTTTCATTAAGTATATTTTTAGTGGAAATGCTGCATCAGCCACAATCACTCCATCTTCTGGAATAAAACTGCCATTTTCTAATTCAGTAAAAATGGAACACTTTTTGAAAATACCACCATCCGAAGCGCTTCCATTTGCGCCTACATTGATATACGTAAAACAGTAATCATGGTCAACAAGAGCCATCAATACTATGCTGTTTTCTTTTTTATAATTAAAGTTCGTACTTCCATATTCATAGGAGCCAGTAATTTTTATGTGTTTTCCGTCTAACGCTCCGTAGCACAAAGGAAAGTTCCACTTATTCCGAAAGCCTTCCTCGACTTGTTTCCATTGTTCCGCAGTGGGTATCTGCAAAAAGAAAGTAAAAATATTTTATTTTCAGGAAAATACTGATGATGCTCAAAATAAAGAAAATACTGACAATACTCAACCTAGTGACCAATGTGGGACCAACCCTACCCATACAAACCCAGAAGTAAGTTTATCAGAACCGCGAAAGAAAAGAAGTAAAATTTCACAGCTGTCTACAATAGTCAGTAGCATGAAAGATATGCAATACGATTTATCCAAATCAGAAACAGTGGAAGATGAATTCGACATCTTCGGGAAACACATTGCGAAGCAATTAAGAACCCTTTCTACAGAACAGGCTATCCTAGGCCAAGAAGAAATACAGAGTGTGATAACAAGATGTCGACTACACGATTTGAATAGTCCTATAAAACCGAATAGACCAAATTACAATTATGCGTCAAGACCAAGCACGAGTAGTAGTACTTATATGCCATTGAATAGTCCAGCGTCTGTAGATACACAAACCACCGAGGACTCGTTAAATGTAGTAAGCGATGACCCAGAATACATTAATATAATCATGAATGCTTTTAATAATGCTTAATTTGTCATAGATATGATACTTAATAAAAAAAATATTACCTTGATGTGGTCTTTTAATGCCCTTTTAATTTCTTGACAGACTTCTGGTATAATTTTTGAAATAGTTGGTTTTGGCAATCGAAACATACGACTGAGGCTTCTGTAACTATCTCCAGTACTTAAAAAAGAAAGAGTGACTTCTAATTTTAATTTTGCGGGTATAGCATCTCTGAACAACGTATTCTTACGCTGGATATTAATCGAAACTAATGATAACAGTTCTTCAAAGTTTTCTGCTGTCATTCTCAGTGCCAGTCTATATTCATTGGGATCTTCTATCTTCAGTTGTTGCAAAAGTATTGCTGACCCTCCTTTTTGATCTCTTTCGCTGATCCAATTTCTCACCCAAATCCGTTCCTTTTTTTTAGTTCCTTATCAACCTCATTAATAACTTCTTGTAGCAAGAGTGATTGAGCACGTTTGAAACATTTTCGAAACTGATCTCTTCTTGAAATCATTGTCACTATAGTGTTCACACTTCAACGGCTTCTAAATAACTGGAATAATGTAGACGTTACAGATCCAGTCCAGCACTGGACTGGGATCTCGCTAGATCACTGGACTGGAATAATGTAAACCGGGCATTACAACCAGTACATGGGCGGAGTGGACGTACTCGACCAGCAGATGGAGTACTATAGAACATTTATAAAAACTAGAAAATGGACGCTCAAGGTACTCATTCATTTTCTCGATTTGGCCATCGTAAACTCGTGGCGACTGTATCGCAATGACTGCCAAGCAAACAATTAAAGCAGGAAAGACATTTTGCCCTTGTTAGATCTTCGTCTGAACATAGTGTAATATATTTGGGTTTACCCACATAAGAAAATTAGTAAGTAAGGTCACGTACAAATAAGCCTGCATGATTGTAACCGGGGAGTTCGCATTATACGCTCGCTACAAGCTGACGTCCTTTTATTTATTACTCCCAACACTTCAGTGGCGACGAGGATCACTATTTGTGCGTTATAATAATCATCGAAGTTCGTCTGTAATTATTCGAGGAAAATGTCGGTCGGCAAAGTCGGCAAGATTCGCGATTTTGATGTGAAGTCAGGCAACTGGACTTTGTACGAGGAGCGGTTGCAGATGTTTTTCAAGGTCAATAAGGTCGAGAAGGACATGTGGCTGCCGATGTTGATCACGGGCGTGGGTGATGAGGCGTACGAATTGCTGAGCACGCTGTGTAATCCAAGGAAACCAGGGGATTTAACGTACGAAGAGGCCGTTACGATTTTGAAAAATCACCTACAACCGAAACCTGCGGTCATGGCGGAACGGTATCGGTTCAGACAAAGAAGACAGAAAGACGACGAGAGTGTAACACAATATCTGACCGAGTTGAAGAAACTCTCGAAAACTTGTGAGTTTGGTGCAAACTTGGAGGAGAATTTGCGCGACCAGTTCGTGTGCGGAGTGAAGAGTGACGTCATCAGGCAAAGGTTGTTTGCGGAAGACAGTTTGACGTACTCAGGAGCAGTCAAATTGGCGGTTGGGCTGGAGGCGGCCGAGCGGGATGCGGCAGTCGTGGAACAGAAAATGACGGCGGAGGCATCGGCAATCGTGAACACGTTGCGGGAAAAGCGTGGGCGCGGTCAGTTTGCAGACAATGCAGCGGACCAACGAACGAACCACGGGCGTGTGGCGCGGGACACCGAGAAGGGCGCGGGGGGCTGCACGGCGTGCGGCTGGCGCGGGCACAGCAAGGAGGAGTGCCGCTATAAGCATTTTGTTTGTAGTAAATGCAAACAAAGCGGACATTTGAGGCGTGTTTGTCCGCGGATGGAGGCGAACAGTGGCAGAGGGAAGAGGCGCGGAGTGAACCACGTGGATGCCACCACGAGCAACCATCCGAGGGCACGAGCGGAAGACTCCAGTTCGGACGAGCTTGAGGAAGAACTTCATCAGCTATGTTTGAGCGGCTACAACCCGGTGAGTTTATCATTACTGATTGATGATAAAACATTAAAAATGGAACTAGACACAGGCTCGGCAATTTCATGCATCAGTAAGAAAACATATGATAAACTTTTCAACAATAGAGTAATTAAGCCATTTAATTTGGTGTTAAAATTTTATGATGGTAGCAATATAAAACCACTAGGGGTTATAAGACCGAAAGTTCAATACAAAGATAAAATTAAATATCTAGAACTGTTTGTGATAGACGGGGGTACAACTTCCATGCTGGGCAGGCAATGGTTAATAGAATTGGGTATTAAAATACCTCCATTTCAACAAGAGATTATCCATAGTGTACACAAAACGTCTGATACTGTCGATTGTTTGTTGAACAGGTATAAAGAATTGTTCAGCGAGGGACTGGGGCGGTACACAGGCGGCAAGGCAACGCTCCGGTTGCGGGAGAGCGCGAGGCCGGTGTTTTGCCGCGCGCGCCCGCTGCCTTACGCTCTGAGGGGTCAGGTCGACGCGGAGTTGGACGCCATGTTGCGCGCGGGCATCATCGAGCCCGTCGAGTGCTCGGACTGGGCGACGCCTTTGGTACCGGTACGTAAAGCGGACGGAGGACTCCGTATCTGTGCGGATTACAAAATAACTTTAAATCCTGTCTTACTGGTCGATAGATATCCGTTACCCAAGATAGATGACTTGTTAGTGAGTTTAAACGGTGCTAGTCATTTCTCAAAAATTGATTTGTCCCTTGCTTACAACCAGATTGAATTGGATAATACTAAAGATTTAACTGTAATAAACACACATCGAGGTCTTTTTAAGTATAATAGACTTGTGTTTGGGTTGTCTTCTAGTCCGGGCATCTTCCAGCGTATTATGTCGAATTTACTTAGTGGTATTCCGGGGGTAGAAGTATTTTTAGATGATATCATCATCGGAACGGCGGGAACACAGGATAATCACTTGGAAACGTTAGAAAAAGTGTTCCAGCGGTTACAAAGTCACGGTATGAAGCTAAAAGGGAGTAAATGTTCATTTATGGTTAACGAAGTCAAATACTTAGGTTATGTCATATCAAAAGATGGGGTTAAAGTAGATTCAGATAAAATAAAAGCAATAATAAAAATTCCCAGGCCAACAGATATTTCAGAGTTGCGTTCCTTTTTAGGTTTAGTTAATTTTTATGCTAAATTTGTTAAGAATTTGAGTACTATTTTGTCACCACTGTATGAACTTTTAAAAAAAGAGGTTAATTGGAAATGGAGTGCGGAGTGCGAAAAAGCGTTTGTAAAAGTTAAAAAAATATTAGTAGGCGCAAAGGTATTAGCTCATTATGATCCAAACAAGCCGTTAGTGTTGACATGCGATGCGAGTGCGCGGGGCGTAGGCGGTGTGCTCACACAGCCGGGCGCCGACGGCCGCGACCACCCGGTAGTGTATGTGTCACGCGCGTTGAATAACGCCGAGAAACATTATTCACAAATAGATCGGGAGGCGTTAGCTATCGTATTTTGTTTACAAAAATTACATCAGTATATTTATGGTCGACGTTTTGTCTTGCGTACCGACCACAAACCGTTAGTAAGTATTTTTGGACCAAAACACGGTGTACCAGCGATGGCCGCGAGTAGATTACAACGCTGGGCAATTATTTTATCTGCATATACGTACGATATTGAATATGTAAACACTAAACAAAACGGTGCGGACGGGCTGTCGAGACTGCCGGTTCCGTGCAGTAGCGATGAGTCACTGCGGGTCCCCGAGCAAACGTATTTACATTTTGCACAGAATGCCTTATTATTAGATTATAATACAATTAAACAACAAACTATGGTAGATCCAATGTTAGGTAGGGTTTTGAATTATATTCGTGATATGTGGCCAACGGATAATGATATTCGAGAATTACAGCCGTATTTTAACCGCCGTAAGGAACTGTACGAAGAGCTAGGCTGCGTGATGTGGGGGCACAGGGTAGTGATTCCTGCAAGTGGTCGAGCCAGGGTACTACAGGAATTACATGAACCTCATATGGGCATAGTTAAGACGAAGGCGTCAGCTAGGAGTTATGTGTGGTGGCCGGGCATAGACGAGGCGATTGAGGCCACGTGCAGGGAGTGCGCGTGTGCGCGGGGGAGGTGGACGCGCCGCAGCGGCACGCGGTCACGCCGTGGCCCTGGCCTTCGAGACCGTGGGCGAGGGTGCATCTGGATTTTCTAGGGCCTATTTTCGGAAAAATGTATTTAGTTATGGTTGACGCTAGAACTAAATGGTTAGAAGTATTTCCTGTACCTAGTACGGCGGCTAGTTCTACCATTGAAAAGCTTACTGAAGTTTTTTCTAGATGGGGTTTACCGAGACAGATAGTCTCAGATAACGGACCACCGTTCACGAGCAAGGAAATGGCAGACTTTTTGGCTAGTCAGGGAGTAGATCACGTTTTTTCTGCTCCGTACCACCCAGCATCGAATGGGGCTGCAGAAAATGCAGTGCGTACGGTTAAAAGAATTATAAAAAAAGGTTATAAACAAAAAGAAAACATTAATTTATTTTTAAATACCTTCCTTTTGCATTACCGTAATACGGAGCACTGTTCAACAGGGGAAAGTCCAGCCACATTGATGTTAGGTAGGAATTTACGTACCAAATTAGATGCATTAAAACCAGATATAGAAAATAAAGTCAGGAAGGCTCAGGAACGACAACAGAAAGCAGGAACGGACATCAAACGTTCTTTAGAGATAGGAGGAAGTATGGATGAGACAATATAGGGGAAATGAAAAATGGAGTCCGGGGCAGGTAGTAGACAAAATGGGTACTACAGATTATAAAGTTATGGACTGTTCAGGCAAGAAAAGCCATAGACACATTGACCAGTTAAGACAGCGATCGCGAAGCTCATTGAGTTGTCCGACTAGCACATCCGAACGGAGTTCTCTTGATGCGGAACGTTCCGACTATCCCGAGGTGACGAAGCCAGCGTCAGTCCCCGGAGAGACTCGGAGCCCTCGGAGCGTGAGGGAGTTCAGTCCGGTTCGAACCGCGACTACCGTTGAGTTGCCGTCTACATCTGCTTCTGGATCAGTACCTCTCAGTAATGTACCCAGTCTTGAGGAACAGGTGATAGTTCCCCAATCCGAGGATGCTGTTCCAGAGGTAGTCCGCCCCCGTCCTGTACGGGCGTGTCGCTTAAAAAGACCGCCCCAATATTGTGATAGCTAAACATTTACCTATTTCACTTATTTCTGAATTAAATTATACTGGTAGCTATCGAAGACTAAGTTCCTATTTCAATTATGGTTGTATAACGTTGTAAACAGTTTTAAGATATAAAATAGTTAGTGTTAAGGTTATATTTTGTGTATTTTAGTTTTATATAATTTAGGATATGCATTATTTAAGGTGGAGGATTGTAATATATTTGGGTTTACCCACATAAGAAAATTAGTAAGTAAGGTCACGTACAAATAAGCCTGCATGATTGTAACCGGGGAGTTCGCATTATACGCTCGCTACAAGCTGACGTCCTTTTATTTATTACTCCCAACACTTCACATAGCTGACGGATTATCAAGTATTCCGAATGTCGAGTGATATCGAAAATGATCCGACAGTGGAAAATTAATTTCCAATTAGAAGACACTACAGACCGGCAAATAAGCCCTCTGAGGCAAAAAGATATGATGATTATGATAATTTTCCGGTGTTTGACGAAATAAAAGCCCCAAGAAAGCCGTGTCGGTGTGAAACTTGTGGCAGCCGCACGAAGATACGATGCGAAAAATGTGATACATATTTATGCATCTCACGTGGAAAAGATTGTTTTAAATCTTATCATCAAAAAGCATTATTTTGATAGTTCTTTATTGTTTTAAAATAATATAAATTAGCTAAGCTTTAGAAGTTTTCTTGTTTTGTTGCAAATTATTGCGAAATATTACGACTTTGTGATTGTGACCAATGTTATTTTTTTAAGAAATAAGGATTAGATAGTAAGTTTCATAATGTGGACTGATGAATGACTGATTAAAGAACTAAGCCCTTATACAAATAAACATTAGTTTCATAGTTGATAAATATCAAACGCCAATATGTCCACCACGGACAAAAAAATACTTTTTTACATCAACGTTTTTAGAAGAAAAATATTAATATTTCAATGTTTTACAAATTCTAATATGTCCACTTATTTACTACAAAAACATTGGACAAAACCTCTGTTTCTTTTCAAAATCTAGTAAGTCCCCAAAGACATTCATAACAAAATCCAATACGTCCAAACGGCCCAATCAAATCAAGCGACTGGTTAAGATGGCGGTCATTAGTGTTTTGGTTACAGATTGTTTTTGATACGGCTCCGCAATTAATATTCATTTAAAATAGTTAAATAGTGTTAGAATGGACTCGCAAGTGAAAAACGTTGAACCTGATAAAGCTAGGAAAAGGTCAAATATAAAATCGCAGCAGAAGAAAGCAGAAAAAAAACGGAAATTGTAAGTTTAACTTTCTTTACCTAGGCTGAGTTTGCTCTAGTAGGTATAGGGTTGCCACCGCATTCACTACGATTTCTCATGTAATTCGAATTCCGGGATTTTTTTATAGAATTCTAAGATTCTATACCTTTTCTATTCCAATTAAAATAAATTAGATTAATAGTTTTATTTTTGTCAGTCTAGTTGTAAATACCTACAGAAAATATCGAAAGCTAATAAATCGAAGACGATAAGGGTTATGAAACTTGTTAAGTTTTTTATGGATTAGTATGGATTTAGTAGAGGCAACGACACGTGAATGGTTCTTTTTTTTTCAGATATTCAGCACCGGGTTTACCTAAAAAGCCTACATGTAAACATAACTCAAAGACTATGAAATGTTTGTCACTTTCAAGTAAGGATCTCTTTTACTTTCATCAAAGAATTTATGAAAATGACTCAAAAATTGAACAAGACAATTTTATACTTAAATACATTGCTGTCACAAAAGTAAAACGTTATCGGCCCAGAAAAGGGATTAAAAATCCTAGAGGTTTTGTTGTAAAGTTTCATATACCGAATTGTAAAACTAAGGAATTTGTCCCTGTTTGTAAAAAAACTTTCTTGCTGGCTTCCCGATTAAAGTCATCCAGAGTTGAAGGAGTAGCGAAAAGACATTACGAAACTGGTGGTTTAGCTAAGGAAAGAAGAGGAGGCAACAGAAAGCAATTTGCGTTTGCCTCAAGGGCAGAAGCCGTAGAAAAATTTATTAAAAGTTTCACACCTTTAGAAAGCCATTATTGTAGACAACAGATAAAAGTGCGGCAATATCTTCACCCAGATTTAAACATTAAAAAAATGTATAAAATGTACGATGATCAGTCTTTGCCAGGATTTAGTGTTAAGGAAGGCTTTTTCAGAAAAATATTTAACACGAGATTCAATATAGGATTTGGTAGTCCGAGGACAGATGTATGTTCTGTCTGTCTCCAACTGATAGAAAAAATTAAAGTTGAGTCGTCACCAGCGAAGAAACAGGAACTTATGACACAACACAGAATACACAAATTGCGTGCTAAACAATTTTATAAAATGCTACAAGAGGAAGTCCCTGGTCTTCTAATAATTTCGTTTGATTGTGAAAAAAACCTTCCACTCCCAAAAATACCGGACCAATCAACATACTACTCAAGGCAATTGTATTTATACAATTTTACAGTTGTTATTGGTACTTCACATGCATCCATGACGTCCAATAATATCCATGCTTATGTTTGGACTGAAGATGAAGCGGCTAAAGGTTCCAATGAGATCTGTTCCGCTTTGTACCACTGTATGAATACAATAGATATGACTGGAGTGAACAAAATAAGATTAATTTCAGATGGCTGTGGCGGCCAAAACAAAAATTCTATAATTATATGTATGGTGATGAAATGGCTTCTAGAAACGACCGCTAATATCAAACAAATTGAAATGGTATTTCCCGTGACTGGACACTCTTTCTTGCCCGCCGACAGGGTGTTCGCATTAAATGAAAAACTTATAAAGAAAAGGGAGAACATTATTAAGCCGAGTGATTATGAAAACATTATTAGAGAACATGCAAATATTCACAGATTGGCGACGGAAGTACCCGTATTCGACTGGAAAGACAAAACCAAAGAATTTCTTAAAGGAACTCAAAGTTGGCATTTTCAAATCAGCAAATGCAAAAGAATTTTATTCAACAAAGTAAATCGTAATTCAGTTCATGTTCGCGGTGAAGTTTCCTATCGAAATGACATTTGCAACAATAAATCGGTGACAAAACGCGGAAAGAGATTAAGTGAGCTAAGTTTGATTCCAATACCAGCTGGAGTAACCGTCAAAGCAGCAAAATTGATTGATGTTAACAATCTTTTAACAAAACACTATGGAGACAAATGGCAGGATCTTGAAGATCTATCTTATTATAAAAATATTCTTACCTCGAGCGACAATAGTGCAATAAATAATGATTCCGAAATTGAAAGTGTAATAGATCCCGGAGATATAGAAAACGAGGAAATTACTGACTTTGTTTAACTAACAATAATTTACTACTGTTAAGACTGATTTATGAGAAACCGACTGATTTATTATTAAAATTTATGACTCATTAAAATTTTCGTAATACATTTTTTTTTAATCTGATATTCAGAGTAATTTTTCACACCATAGTAGGTAACATCTGGTGTCACCCCTAGGTTCTAGCGCAAAGATGGCGTCATTCTATAGTATTTCTGATCAAATTCAAATATGTCCTACAATGCTTTTTTTTCAAAGTAGTTTATGTCCATTAGTTTAGTTCAAAACCCAATATGTCCAAACCAGTTTTAACGAATGTGGCAAGATTTGATTTGATTCGTTATATTTATATATTGCCGGGAATAGTCATTGTCAAACAAAGGTAAAATAAACCTTAAAATCTAAGAAATAACGTTGTCAGCACCTGCAAATGAAAATACTATAATATCTCCTTTTCACTTACTATGGACATATTGGCGTTTGATATTTATCAACTCTAATATTTATTTTATATCCAACTATCAAAATAAACGTTCGGTTTAAAGTACCCTCACGATCGTGAGTAGTCAAGTTGTACCTAAAACTCACGACCATGAGGGTTAACTCCTTGGTTAGCTATAAACTTGTGTTTTTTTATCAGTATTTTTACGTAAAAATACTGAAAGAAAATACTAAAAATAATGCTATAAAAACCATGACAGAAGATTTCGAAATAAAAATCTGTCGGGGTTATAACAAAACCAAGGGTTTGTGAAGCAGATAAAAAATGCTCGATTTTTCCAGCAGCCGCCGTACAAGAAGATGGCCCATGGTGCTATATTTTACCGCATTGTGGACTTGAGTGGCATGAATGCATATACTATTCTTAGCAAACTACCCTACCACAGAAGCTGGACAAAGTGGCGGTGTACGAGTATAAAATCGGCTGTCAAACATTGATCGGCCCTTTTTTCTATCTGCGCTGCGCTTGGATCGGACGGACCACGGACGTACATAGTATTGCGTGTTAATTAGTCATTTAGGATTGGAAATCATATAATTGCGGAGTCTATAATTGTTGTAATTTTCCATTAAATAATAAATCGTTTTATCTAGGGTGATCGTTCGTTGTTTTTTTATACCCAATTTCACTCCTGTTTGGTAAGATCAGGCGTGGGATTGAATTCACGTGTCGGGAGCTCGATAGCCATCAGGTTTTAGTGTATCTTTCCGTTATAAGTGTGATGCAAATTAGTACTTAGTGCGGTAATTAGTTCGTTGTGTAAAATGTCGGGTAGATCAAAACATCGTGATTGCTCTAAAAATAAAACTCGCGACCGTGACTCAAGTGATAGCTCGATTGAGCGTCGGCATAGATTGCGTAAAGCGGTCCCTAGACGGTAATGCAGCATGACATGCGTTACGTGCTGTCATGCATGCATGATCGTTTAATTGTATTGATTGATGCGAATGACATGCAAACTACGTGCTGTACATTGATTGTCAATTCGTTTTATTTTTCGTCCTGCAATACATGCATGACATGCGCGCATGATCGTGTTGCGATCGGCATGTCATGCAACAACTCATTTCGATAGCGCAACCAAGATGGACACGGTCAACGAGGCACCGCACAAGGTTCCTGACGATAATGACGAAATCAACGCGAACTCAGATTTAAAGGAATTTGTTTTATTACTAATATCCATGTATAAAGACTGCCCAGAGTTATGGGACTCAAAAAGAAAAATATAAATGGACAGAAATAAGAAAACTATAGCATTAAACAAAATAACCAACGCATTGAAAAGTTTTGAAACGATTTTACTGTAGAGAAATTGAAGCGAAAAATAAACATATTACGGTCAAATTTTAACAGAGAACATTCGAGAATGAAAAAGCCTTAAGTCTGGAATGGCAAGTGATGAAGTGTATCAACCGAAACTATGGTTGACAAGGTGGACTGTATATTTTTGAGTAAAACTCCGAGCTTGACTGTTCTTAATTTATTTCTGGTTGCCTCGGGACTGGCTTGCTGCTGAATGTTTGCGTGACGAGTGTTGATAGGGGAAGAGACCCGCGCATTTTTTTTTTTTTTTTTTTTTTTTTTTTTCGGATAGGGCCACTCGCAGTTCACCTCTAGAAGGGTGGCTGCTGCTTAACCGGACTAGCCTGTGGTGACCTTAAATGATTCTAAGGCCCCCAGCCAAGGCAACAAAAATTAAAACTACAACTCCGCTCGCTGAGGGCACCCCCTGTGGGGTACGGACCTCGGCTCAGGAGCGTCGTTATCGGGGGGACAGCTAGGGACAAGCTGGGTCATGATTATATTATTTGGGGAGTTTAAAGCTAAAGGCTCAGCGACGCGGGCTGGCCCGTTAGGCAAAAGACGGGGAGTATTTACTTTACTGGGACGTCGCGGTGGACCTCGTCGGCGAGGCCGGAAGGCGGCGGGTCGCGGTCTGTGTATCTGTGTCCTAAGAGTGCTTGTTTCCCTACAGCTTTCTTGGACAAGGGTAATGGGATCGTCGGGTTCGACTAGGGTATGACGGGGACGTCGAATCCTACTGATCCGAGAGGGAGTGTATCGGGCGGCCGAAGCGATAAGTGGGTTCTGGTGCGATTCGGCGGAGTCTATGAAACGCTTTGTAAGGCGTTTCATGAATTGTTTGATGGTAGGGACTTTGAGGTCGACATGGAGTCGCTCATTCCTAACGAACCACGGGGCGCCCGTGGCTTTTCGGAGAAACCGGTTCTGGAGGGTCTGCATCCTATGGATCCGGTATGACTTTGTGTGGGCGAATGCAGCACACGCATAGGTCATAATCGGGCGAATGCACGTGGTATAAATGCGCAGTTTGCATTTTAGGGAGAGGTTGCTGCGTGCATTCAGCATGGAGTGGAGCCTACTGAGAGCGAAGGCGGCACGCGAACGCACCGCCTTTATGTGCTCTCCGAAGGTGAGGGATTGGTCGAGGATAACACCAAGATATTTGGCTCGCTTCTCCCAAGGGATCGGCTTACCAAACATGGTGATCTGTTTTGGAGTCGGGGGGGGTCTCGACCGCGGTTTGCGGAACAAAACTGCCTGACTCTTTTCAGGGTTGACCTCGATCCTCCATTTCCGGAACCAATCGCCTAGGCGTTTGGCGGACTTTTGGAGGTTTTGAGCAATGGCATTGCTACTCTTGCCAGAGTAGTAGATGGCCGTGTCGTCGGCAAAAAGCGCTAACTGCGACTTGGGGTCGGAGGGGATATCGCTAGCGAACAGCGTGAAAATGAGTGGCGAGAGCACACCGCCTTGCGGTACGCCAGCGCGGATGGGTCGGGGGGTGGAAAGCGCACCTTCGATGCGGTACCGAAAGGTGCGGTTCGACAGATAGTCTCGTAAGATGAGCACGAGACGATCTGGCACACCGAGTTGATACAACTTGTATATCAGACCGTTGTGCCAGACCTTGTCGAAAGCTTTCGCAATGTCGAAGAACAGGGCTCCCGTCATCTGTCCGCGTTGAAAGCGGCCGTTGATATGCTCAACGATGCGGTAGACCTGTTGGACACACGAGTGGTCGGCCCTAAAGCCAAACTGCTCGTTAGGGATGAGGCTCTTGCGTTCGACGTAATCTCTGAGACGCTTATAAATAAGCCTCTCATAGATCTTGCCGAGAGCGCTGAGCAAGCTGATGGGGCGATAGGAGGACGGGGAGGACTTGGGCTTACCCGGCTTGGGAATACCAATCACGGTAGCCTCTTTCCACTCTTGCGGGAACATGTTGTTGGACAGAGCGCCATTGAAAATGGCGGTCATCAACACGATGAGTGTCTTGGGGAATAGGCGGAACACCCTGTTGGTTATTCCGTCCAACCCAGGGGCTTTCCTGGGTTTGAGTCTTCCGATGATCTCCTCCACCTCGTCCGGAGTGACGGGGGGGAGGGGGTCATCGGGGTCCTCGACGGGTGGGAGGGAGGTCCTACGTTCAACCTCGGCGTCAACCTCAGCGAGGTGGGCCGGGTCGACTGGGTTCGAGCTTGGGGAACACTGGGACTCTAGGCTGTCAGCCAGGCATTCAGCCTTCTCGTCGTCGTCAAACGCGAGAGAGTTGTCGGGCCGGGTGAGGGGAGGCATTGAAGTAACCTCAGAGGCGCGTAACTTCCTCTGAAGTTCCCAGAATGCAAGGTGGTTGGGCTGGAGTTCACCGAGCATTTGTTCCCAGTTCTCGCTACGCAGCTCTTTGATGCGTCTGCTTACTTTACGCTGTAAGTAGCGCATAAAAGCTTTGTTGCTAGCACAGGGAAAAGCGCTGTAGGCTCGGACGGCCGCGTTCTTCTCGGTCAACAGCTCACGCACATCGTCCGGGAGTTTCCAGCGACGATCGTTCGTCGCCGGAGCCTCCCTTGAACATTCGTTCAGGACGGATTGCACGTGGTCAGTGAGCGAGCCGATCGCGGCCGCCGTGTCGGCAGCAGACTCGATGTGGTCCGGGATCTTGTCCAAGTGATGTGACGTGGTGGTTTTCAGTTTTTCACTTACTTTCCGCCAGTCAGTGATCACTCGGGAAGGAGGGGGTTGAGAGGGGTCTATTGGACCATGTCTGGGGATGAGCTCCAGAACTACTGGCCGGTGGTCGGAATCGAGCTCGTCAATCGTCTCAACAGCCTGCAAACGTAAGTTTACATTCTTGAGGAGGGCGATGTCGAGCACGTCCGGTCGGCAGTCAGGGTTAAAGGGGAAATGGGTAGGATGCATCGGTGCGATGACATCAAAATTGAGGGGGCTGCATAGCTCGAACAGAGCTCTGCCTCTGGGATTAGTCGTAAGACTATTCCACGAGGGGTGTTTGGCGTTGAGGTCCCCCGCCAGAAGGACGGAGTCGCTCAAACCAAGAAGTTTGGAAAGATCATCTCTTATGGAAGGGGAGTTAGAGGTGGCGGGAGGGGCGTAGGCAGAGATGACCGTTATGGGTTGATGTCCTGTCATGCCCAGCCGACAGACAGAGACCTCAAGCTCGGTTAGAGTGGGTGGATCCATAGGGATGCAATAGAGGGACGATTTATAATAAATAAGAGTACCTCCCTTGTGACACCGAGTCCTATCGTTGCGAACTATACGATAGTTGGCAATATTAGGGTCTCGGTGATGGGGCTTCAGGAAGGTCTCCTGCACCAGAAGTATGTCTAACCGATGATCGCGGAGGAAGGTGGCGATCTCATCGCGTTGATTGGGAAGACCGTTGGCATTGAAGGACCCTATCCGGAGGGCCTTCGGTTTGAGCCTACAGACTTGATTTGGCCTAGCCATGGAGGGTATGGTAAACGCCAATATCTGAGACTACATCGCTGAAATCGCGATATATCGACGCGGTTTCAGCGATATGGGAAGCTTTTAGAGCTCTGGCCATTTCCAGGGCTCTGGGGGAGTAAAAGGCTTTGTAAAAAGCCAAATTGATTTGAAAGGCCATATCGGCCTCGCTGGCTGCTGCTGAAGCAGCTATAGGTGCAACCTTTGGCGGGGGGGGAGGGGCAGATGCCCGTGGGGCAGCTGCTCCAGCGGCCGTTGGCCGGTGGAAGGGAGGGATGGTTACATCCATCAGGGCCGGGATGGCCGGGGCGGGTTTAGGGGCCGCAGGTGCCGGGGTTGGCGCTAGGGGCTGCGTGGTCGCGGGATTAAGCGCCGGGAAATGAGCCAGGTGGTTCAGCGCGTTCCATGGGCTGGGGCGCTGAGGGTAAAGGGCCACGGGGGTTCTGGCTGAGGGAGCTTCCCTCTGCTGACGAACGTTATCACGCTTCATCAGCTTGGGAGCGGATGATTTGGGGGCCTTGGGGCAACCCCTGTAGTTGGCCGGGTGCCCAGCCTCTCCACACAGCACGCAGCTGGGTGGATCGGTGCACTGGGAGCGGTCTTTGGGACGGGGACAGTCTGGGGTGCCGTGGTCACCCAGGCATTTCACGCAGCGGGGCTTGCCGAAGCAATTCCGCTGCGAGTGGCCGTACAGTTGGCAGTTGTGACACTGGCCAACAATACCGCTACGGCGGGGCTTTTCAATTTTAAGACCCTCTAAGTTGCAAATCTTAGCGATCTTAAAAATCGGGTGGTACTTATCTGTGGTCGGATTTGATACAATGAGCACCATGTTGTATGGTGCTCCGCCACGGCGGTGCATGCGGTGAACCGCAGCGACCGGGATCTTCTGGTCTATCAGATCCTCCTTGATCAGGTCAGTTGAGATGCCGTGGGGGACGTTCCTCACGACAACTCTCACTAACTGTTCCTCCTGAAAGGAGAAACTATGGAATGGGACTTTCCTTGCTACCAGGAGTTTGTGTAACTCCCGGTAGTCGTTCGGGGAGGGGACAGTGACTTTGACGCCACTGTTAATACCACGAGCGTGGGTGAAATTTATACGCCGCTCTTTGCAGGCGGTGGACACTTCACCCCACTTCTCGGAGTCATGGATAAAGAGGGGCGGGGGAGGCTTAACCTTGGCCTTGCCCGGGGCGGGGACGGTGTTAGCCGGAGCGGCTATGACCATCGGGCTGGGGGGGCGAGAGGGCTGCTGGGAGGTAGTGGCAGCAGGGGCTGTGGCTGCGGGGACTAAGGCAGCGAGGGGGGCGGGGGAGACAGCCGGGACTACTGTCTTCCTGGCTTTGGCTACTGATTCAGCAGCGGGGAAGGACTTTTTCCTCCGCTTTCCTTTACCCACAAGGGTAAATTCGGCGGAGTCGTCAGATGAGTCCGAGGATTCGGACTCATACTGAGTTTGATGATCCATCGGCGATGGAGTGCGGGATAACTCATCATCAGGGGTGATGGAGCCGTTTGGCTCTTCATCGCGGGCTTCAGAAGAGCCCTGAGGGAGCACGGGGGAGAGCGTCTTGCGGGGGGGGGTGCATTGATCACCCTGGGGGGCCGAGTTTCTCTTAGACAGGTCGGTCAGCCTGTCGCTGACCCTCTTGACGAGATCCCTGTCGGGATGACCTTCCAGTAATAGCTGGACAAGATCCAGCAGGATCCTGTCCACACCCATACTGGATGAAGGGAGGACTGGGGCTTTTTTTTTTTAAAACATCTGCCTTAAGGGCGGGGGGAGGGGTAAGCCTAGTGTCCTAACTCCCCGGGTAGGAGTTCCCGGGGATGTGTACCCTCCCTGTCGGGTGAAGACAGGGAGGTGAGTACCTAAGGTGAGCCCTAAGCTTGTAATCCCGCTGCCAGTCTTATTGTGCAGCGGGTCCCTATGGGTCTTGCGACCGACCGTAGAGGCTGAAAAAGAACGGGGTTAAGCAATTGGTCGCGACTAGGAGATCCCCCAAGGCCGCGGGTCCAATGCCCTTCCGACTGTTACCTTTCCCTGAGGGGGTTAGGTAGGTGTGTCGGGTCCACACCTACTTGGATTCGTTGACACCGTGAGGTTTCAACCAAGTAACCACGAGAACGTGGATTTTCCCTGATGGGGCACCACGTTTTATTGATCACTCTGTATGAGAAATAAAATATCGTCGGCCGCCTTGAAAAAGACGGCGTCGGATCAGATGACGTCACGGCAGGCGAGACGGGAGCAGCGAGCGTAGCGGAGAGTCACGGAGCGGCGGGAGGCACGTCCGTCACGGGCGAGCGTCGCGAGCGGAATGAGGCGAGAGACCCGCGCAGCAAGCCACACTTGTTTTATACAAGGCCGGGTTAGCGTGGGCTAACCCAGGTAGAAGGGGGCGCAGAGCGCGGCTTGGTTTGCCGTCGGCCAATCGGAGCGCAGCGTGAGCGCGTCGTTTGTTTGCACCCCGCACATGTCTGGACTTGCTCGCGCTCTGTGCCCTCTTACAATAGTAAATTGCACGTGGTAATTTTAAGTCCTAAAATAACACGTGGTCATACTTTAGTCTAAGACACTCAGTAGCATTAATATCACCTAAATACCATTAATATCAACCTAAATAACATTACAATATACTTTTCAGCTATCTAGCTTATCAGTTTACTTAAATCTATCGGGATCATTTATTTACACACATATAACATTACTTAAATCCTAACTTAGCTAAGACGTCCGTAACAATGGTATTATCAGGAAATGCTATTTATCACAGACTCAATCGAGATTGCAGCGACAGAGGGTTCGATGGAAAGGAGTGTAGTTAGTATTACTTTTTATTATTATTTATACACCGTGAAAGTTTAATTCGTTTTGCATCCGTTGCCAGATAGAAGTATTATACATTTTGGTCGAGTAGGTGTATGTACCTTTTGTATGGAATATCTGAAAAAAAAAATCGAGTTATAAAGTTGGTGCCATAGAAAAAGTTGTTCGTATTCATGAGTACTACCATATGGCAACGGATACAGAACAATTTAAATTTCACGGTGTAAATTAATATATTTAGACCGGCCTGTTAATCTAGTAGGTAGCTCTGCCTTCTAAGCTGGAGGTGACGGGCTCGATCCTCGCCCAGGACAAAAAATTGTGTGATGAACATAGATGTTTGTTCTGTGTCTGGTACCCACCAGACACTGACATACATCCAAAAAAACCTGTGCTATGGGTATAGCATAGGCTTTGTCTAGTTTGGGATTAGGGACCTTGTGTATGGGAAAATAATATAATACGATCATTATAATCAATTATTATTTTACTAACGTAATGAATAGAGTGCAACGTGTATTGTAAAGTTTTACTTATGATAAACATCTTTGTTGCCACGAGACCGCGCCAATTGTATTAAAATATTCACTTATAATACCACAAGAGCTTCAAAATTATCGGGTATTTCCCGATAGGTTCGTTGCAAACAAATGAAGGAGTCAAGTTTTTCAGGTTATAAAATCACGAGCGCGAAGCGCGAGTGATTTTTCCTGAAAAACTTGACGACTTTATTTGTTTGCAGGGAACCTTGAGGGAAATGCCAGATAATTTTGAAGCTCGTGTGGTATTCGGGGGATTATTTTTCCGTCCCAAATGTCGGCCAATAGAATTGCACCATGAGACGAAATGTACAGTTAACAAATAAGAATTTCATAATGAATAAAACAACATTTAATTAAGATTCACAATTGAATTCAATCTGTCAGTTTGACGTGTGGTTAATTTGACTGGATCATGTTTTGTTTTTTATATATAGCAACTACCAGAGAAAATTTTCAAAAAATTATCAGTATAATACCATGTAGGTTGTACCACGTGACGTCGAATGGTGCAATTCTATTGGTCGATATTTGGGTCGGAAAAATAATCACAAAAAATATCACGAATTCTTTTTGCTTCCACTGCTGAATTCCCTCTGTAGTTTTGTAAAGGCAAGGTTGTTATCGTATCTGCTCTCCAAGACCCCGGAATTATTGTTCCAGTTTGTATATCCTCGAAGTCTACATCGTCACGTCTAATATAATTTATTCTTCTTTTTGATAAAAATTTATGTAAATGACAGCAAGCCAGTACAATTTTTCTCACTTTTTGTGGAGGCAGAGTGTCTAGGGCTAGACTATATACTTGTGGTGTCAGGTAAGTGTGCGGAGCTGAAAATAAACTCGGACTGCCAAAATACTACTTATATATTTCCTTTGTAGATTTTACAAACTGATTTGTTCTTTATGCGTAATAATGAATATAATACTAGTGGTTGTTCGCGATGGTTTTTTAAATGATTCGGCGCACACGTATATATAGGCCCGGGTCGCGTGGTAGGGCCGAGCGGACCCCCCACGCATCTCAGGGCTAGGCGTTGACATCCTCCCGCCTTGAAGGTTGCTCCTTCAAACAAACATCTGGGTTGAACAATGGGCACAAGCGATTGACTGCACGACGAACGATACCATTCACCGTCCTCACGTCTGCTACTCTGGCCACTTCATCGTTGCCTACGTGCAAGGCCTGTACTCGTCCTATTTTCCATTTGAGAGGAGGCAAGTTGTTATCCTTGATAATGACCATATCTCCAATTTGTAGTCTTGTATCCGCCTTACGCCATTTGGTGCGATGCTGAAGCTCAGTGACGTAATCATGCTGCCATCTCATCCAAAAACATTGTCTCATCTGCTCTAACTGTTCGTATCTGTGGAGTCGATTGCAATGAATATTTGACAAGTCAGGAGAAGGAAGAGATATCAGTGGTTTACCGACGAGAAAATGCCCAGGAGTCAGGGGTTGGAAATCATTAGGATCGGATGACATGGGAAATAAAGGCCTGGAATTCAATATGGCTTCTACTTGAACAAATAATGTGGAAAGTTCTTCATATGTCAAGTGCCTATTCCCTAATACTCTTTTTATATGAAATTTGGCAGACTTTACCCCTGCCTCCCATAACCCTCCAAAATTCGGGGCATATGGTGGTATGAATGCGAATTTCATACCTTTATCTGAACAAAAATTATCTATTTCTCCCGTATTTACCAACAAAAATTTATTTAGTTCATTACTAGCACCTAAAAAATTTGTCGCATTATCGCAATATAGTGTGTTAGGTTTTTGTGAAATAAATCTTCTGAGTGCCAATAAAAACGCTTCAGTACTAAGGTCACTGACAACTTCTAAATGCAGAGCCTTGGTTGTGAAACAAACGAATAAACACATATAACACTTACTGATTCTACAACCACGACCCTTTCTATCAGTGATGAGATAAGGACCAGCTAAGTCGACTCCAGAAGTTTCAAAAGGTGTCCCTGGACTCAAACGCTGTTTGGGTAAGTTCCCCATAATGGGCGATATTGACTTAAACCTAAATCGCTTACATACTATACAACTATTAGCTACGCTCCTAGCTACTTTACGAGCATTAATTACCCAATATTGTTCTCGAACAGCTGATACCATTAATTGACATCCACCGTGAAATAACTTTTTATGCTCGTTATCAAAAATAAGCCTTGACAATCGGTGAGTGGAATCTAAAAGAAACGGATGTCTTTTATCATAAGAAAGAGGTGAGTTACGAATACGACCTCCTACCCGCATTACCTTAAGTTCAGAGTCCAAAAACGGGCTAAGAGATAACAATTTACTTTTATTACTTAAAGGCTTATTCGTTAATAGCTGATGATACTCGTTACTAAATGAATCTAACTGCGACAATCTAACTAAAATAAGCATGCTATCATTTAACTCGTCAACAGTTATATAACTACAAGTAAGTCTATTTTCACGATTCTTAATTCTACAATTCTTAATAAATCTAAGTACGTAGGCCATTGTATTTTGTAATCTCTTCAGCTTAGAATAACGATCAAAATCAATTAAAGTATTTTTAATATTTACATTTGTTACCAATGAACCTACGAGTTTCACTTCGGGTAACTGTACATTTTTTAATTTATTCTTATCTACCATTGGCCAATCAGTTTCTGATAACGATAGAAAAGATGGCCCGTTCCACCATAATTTCTGCACTGAATCCTTCATTTGGTCTACCCCTCGTGAAATGTAATCAGCTGGGTTCACATCGGTTGGTACGTATCGCCATTCACTATCCTTTGTTAAATTTTTAATTTTAATTATTCTGTTCGCAACAAACACCTTTAATTGTTTTGAAACTGCGCGATCAGTACGCAACCAGCCGAGCACGATCATCGAGTCTGTCCAGTACACACAACGAACTACATTACAACGCAAGGACTTAGTCACCCGTTTTCCCAACTCGGCGGACAATAAAGCCGGGTATTCATTAGGCAACATTTGTTTATAAACACTGTTTATAAACAGTTTATAAACAGTGTTTCACAATGTTTCATCATCTCTGTAAACAGTTTATATATGACGGCAGCCACATTGTCAAGCAGCTGCGAGAGACGGCGACTAGATGGCGCTAGTGGAACGTGCACCAGACGCATCATTCACTCTATCGGTCATTTGGATTAAAAGGCTTGATATTCAAGCCATTAAAATATTGGAACGATCTCCCTCCACTAGCGATCGCCTTTATAAGGCGCTACACCGTTGAGTCGGCACGCTACCCTCGTCGACCCTGACGACCCAATCACCGTCCTTCAAGAAAGCTGTAGGGAAACCAGCACTCTCATGAAACACAAATACAGACCGCGATCCGTATTCCGACCTCGCCGCCGAGGTCCGTCGCGACGTCCCAGTAACGTTCCCCCCCGTCTTTTGCCAAACGAGCCAGCCCGCGAAGCTGAGCCAGTAGTGACAAATATCTCCCTAAATAATGACATGACCCAGCCAGTCTCTTGCTGCCCCCCCCTAAACGACGCCGCTGAGCCGAGGTCCGTACCCCACAGGGGGTGCCCTCAGCGAGCGGAGTTCTAATAAATATAAATTTGTAGCCTCGGCTGGGGGCCTTAAATTCTAGAGGCCCACACAGGCAAGTCCGGTTTAGTAGTTGACAACCCTCTAGGGTTGATAACTGCGAGTGGCCATCGACAAAAAAAAAAAAAAAAAAAAAAAAAAAAAAAAAAAAAAAAAGAGTCGGCACGCATTTCCAACGGATGCGTCTTGGTGCACGGACCACTGTCTCTCGACAGTCAGTACTGCCCGGTTAGTGGATGTGGAACATTGTCTCTGATAATTAGTACTATCCTTATTGCGGTGGGTGCACGGACCACTGTCCCTGACAGTCAGTACTGCCCTACGTGACCGCCTCACTCTCATAATTATTTGTTTAGTTTATTTTACTTTACCGCTATATTATTTTAGACTGATTATTTTATTCCCATATTGTTTTAGACTAATTATTTTATTGCTATATTTTAAGACTGATTGTTTGATTAAAATAAATTTGTGTATAGCCATATCTGAGTTTTACTTCTGATGTCTGGGCCAAACCCGACATCAGAAGTGGGATTCGATTGCCCGCCCACCAGTGACACTCCACCGTCACGAAATATGCAGGAAAATATTCCGTTACCCTCGAATAGTTTAGAAGCATTTCTTTCAAAATTAACTGATGCTCTACTTCCCCGGTCCAATGCACCACCACTCACGGCGTTGGTACCATATGATCCTGATGACCCCAATTCAGACATAGAGGGCTGGTGTCGGCTGTCAGATACCATTATTAAGAGCAAAGATTTGAAAGGTGTCGATCTTATCATGACACTGACTCATTGTCTTCGAGGCCGCGCAGCCACATTACTGACCAAGATACCTCCCAATCAATATCAATGGGAAGATATACAGGATACTTTAAAAGCTAAGTTCTCTCGCCCTATGCTTATTCAGGATCATTTTGACAGTATTCTCAAATTTCAAATTACATCTAATGAGACCCCCGCCCAGGCATGTTTGCGTCTTTGGCAATTAATTGAAAATATCCCTGACGCGACATTATCTGAAAAGGTTGTGACGGGCTTTGCCATTTCCATACTATCTCAGTGTGATGTTCAAATACGTCGTGAATTAAACTCAACTGTGGTAAATGACAAATCCCAACTATTTCGAGTACTGCGAGGCATCTCCTTGAAGAGAAAGTCAGAATTACCGGAGTCAAACGATTCTGATGTCAAACGCCCCCGTGCTACGTTTGGCTTTCGTGGCACCTGCAACGTATGTGGCAGAACTGGGCATCGTGCGGCTGATTGCCGTGAAAGAAACAAACAACTGAATCGTCCTACAGTCACGGATAAACGTGTCAACCAGAAGCCACAAGTCACATGCTACGTCTGCGGGGAGCCAGGCCACGTCGTTTCCACCTGCCCAATGAGGGTTGACTACACGAAGAAGGAACAAGTCGCTACTGGAAGCAAAGAAGTCAACGTGTGCTCGAAGATTGTAAGAGGTATTATGTACTGTAATAGTATGACATTTCCCTTTATTTTTGATTCCGGTTCAGAGTGTAGTTTAATAAGGAAAAGTTTTTCACACCTTGTCGGTGGACAAAGATCGCATGACCTTATCAACATGACCGGTATCGGAAAAAGTATGATTAGTAGCACAGATCAAATCGCTTGTAACGTAAAAATACAGAGCATAGAAATTAGCGTCACTCTTCATGTAGTTCCGGATGATTGCCTACGCGATGCTATTTTATTAGGTAGAGATATACTTGAGCGCGATATTCTAGTTGAGATTTCAGAGAGCGGTTTAACATTCAAGCGGTATAGGGAGTCTTATATGTGTACCAAAACCAAACCTGTTTTTGATATTGAATCAATTAATACTGACTTGACAGGACCTGATAGAGTAAGACTTTTTAACATATTAACGCAATATGCAGATAATTTTATTGAAAATTTTCCTACAACCAGGATTAAAACGGGAAAGTTGAAAATTGATTTAATTGATCCTCATAAAGTAGTACATAGGAGACCGTATAGGCTATCCCCTCAGGAAACTAAGGTAGTTGATGAAAAAATTGAACAATTGTTGAAAGCAAACATTATTAGGGAAAGTTTGTCTCCATTTGCGAGTCCTATTATCCTTGTAGAGAAAAAAGACTGTAGCACACGCATGTGTGTTGACTATAGGGAACTGAATAGTAATACTCAACCGAATCATTATCCTTTACCTCTGATTAGCGAACAAATTGATAAACTTAATGGCGCTCATTATTTCAGTAGTATTGATATGGCTTCGGGGTTTCACCAACTACCTGTGCATGAAAGTTCCATAGAAAAAACTGCATTTGTAACACCAAAAGGGCAGTTTGAATATTTGGCCATGCCCTTTGGGTTACGCAATGCCCCTTCCGTTTTTCAGAAGGCTATTAATACTGCTTTAAAGCCTATGAATGATGAAAAGATTTTAGTTTTTATGGATGATGTACTTTCGATTTCAAAAGAAATTGATGAGGGACTTAACCGTTTAGACAAATTACTTCAAACACTGTCCAATGCAGGGTTCTCGTTTAATTTAAATAAGTGTTCTTTTCTGAAAGTCCAAACTGAGTACCTTGGGTATATTGTTTCAGCTGGGGAGATTAGACCAAATCAAAAAAAAAATACAAGCCTTAATTAATGTCCCAACTCCAAAAACTGTCACACAAGTTAGGCAGCTCATAGGGTTAGCAACGTATTTTAGACAGTTTATTCCTAATTTTTCCCAAATAATTCGGCCTTTGTATCCCTTAACAAAAGGAAAAGGCAATGTTAAATGGACCCCAGAGCATGACCAAATACACAAGAATATTATTCACATTTTAACGTCCGAACCAGTTTTAAAAGTTTTTGACCCTTCCTTGCCTATTGAACTCCATACCGATGCAAGTAGCGAGGGATATGGTGCCATTCTTATCCAAAAATATAATGAGACCCCTCACGTAGTTGCATATTATAGTAGGAAGACCATAGATGCAGAGACACGATATCACTCTTACGAGTTGGAGACCCTTGCGGTGGTAAAGGCAATCGAACATTTTCGCCATTATTTGCATGGACGAAAATTCACTGTGTTTACCGATTGTAACTCCCTTAAAGCTTCTCATTCAAAACGGGATTTAACTCCAAGGGTTCACCGTTGGTGGGCTATATTGCAGGCTTACGATTTTGATATCGTGTACAAAGAAGGTCGAAAGATGGCTCATGCAGATTTCTTGTCACGCAATTTGTCGAGCACAAATTATTCTGAACCTCGTATAGTAAATTTTCTTGAATTAGATAAAGGTTGGTTAGTTGTAGAACAAGAACGCGATTCGGAACTTTCTGAAATTATATCAAAAATCCGGAGTAATCAGTTACCTGAAGAGATATCACATACGTACGATTTAAGACAAGGAATATTGTATAGGAAGATAGAACGTAGAGGAGTTTCTAGTTGGCTACCTATTATACCCCGTTCTTTGGTTTGGTCACTAATTAATCATGTTCATAATGAGGTAAAACATTTAGGTTTTGACAAGACTTTAGACAAACTTTACGAATTTTATTGGTTTCCTGATATGGCTAAATTTGTAAAAAAGTTTATTAACTGCTGTGTAGTATGTAAAACTTCTAAAGGCCCTTCAGGCGCACAGCAAATGCAGTTGCATTCAATCCCGAAACACCCAATCCCTTGGCACACAATTCATTTGGATCTAACTGGAAAACTTTCGGGAAAAAGTGATAGAAAAGAATATTGCTCAGTTTTAATAGATGCCTTTACAAAGTATGTACTGCTCGAATATACTCCGGCCTTAAGTTCTTCATACGCTGTAAGAGCAATTAAAAATGCTGTAAACTTATTTGGTGCTCCGAAGCGCATTATCGCAGATAGAGGACGTTGTTATGATTGTAATGAGTTTAAAAACTTTTGCAATGATAATAGAATAGAGCTACATTTAATAGCCACAGGTTCTAGTAGAGCTAATGGGCAGGTTGAGAGGGTCATGCGAACTTTAAAGAATATTCTTACCGTTATAGAATGTAATTCTAATAGTGCCTGGAGGGATGAACTAGGAGAGATTCAACTTGCTATTAATAGTACACGTTCCAGGACCACAGGTTTTACACCTATGGAATTGATGTTTGGCATTCAAGGTTCCTCACTTAATTTAGCTAAAATAACTCCTAGTTCTTCTGAACCAACTGTAATTAATGTTGAAACGGCTCGTTCATCAGCATCAGAAAATATTCAATGAGTGGCTAACGCTGACACTATAAAGTTTAATAAGGGAAAAGCCCGGATTAAACCTTTTGCAGTAGGTGAATTTGTTTTCGTAAAATGTGAAGAAAGACATCAAACTAAGTTGGATAATAAATTTAAGGGACCTTATAAAATAGTCACTGTGTTAGATAACGACCGTTATGAACTTAGACATATTAACGGTTCTAACAGAATTTATAAATTTGCTCATGAAAATTTAAGGGAAGTACCTAAAGGGCAAGAAGGCTATGTAGAAATTTGCGAAAATTATAGTTATGAAAATGATGATAATGAACGGACCGTGACGGCAAATGATGAGTTCAGTATGTCTGATGTGCCTGTAAATAATAATGTGACCTCGGATTCGGAGGAAACCCGTACTGTTAGCTCTCGTACATTGACTGTAGATGATTCAGAGGAAACACTTTCCATAAGCTCTCGTACATTGACTGCAGATGATTCAGAGGAAACCCTTTCTGTAAACTCCCGCACCTTAAGTGCAAATAATTTAAATAACTCTGAAGAAACTTTCTCCCTTGGCTCTTAAACGTTAAGTGTAGATACTTCCGAAGCTATGTTTGAATCTTTGGAATGATCAATTGGTATGGTCTCTTCTACTTCTGTGGGAGATGATTATTACTGCAACAAAATATTAAAATCACTCCTGCTGGTGTCAGTGATAATCTGTGATACGCTGTAGAAATCTCTCCTGCTTTAGTGGGTGACGATTTAGACCAGCCTGTCCGAACTGTGAGGATTTTCTAATAAGATCTCTCCTACTGCTGTGGGTTATGATCTATGATGCGCTGCAGGAATCTCACCTGCTTTAGTGGGTGACGATTTAGACCAGCATGTTTGAATGAGGATTTTCTAGAAAAGGTCTCTCCTACTGTTGTGGGTTATGATCTATGATGCGCTGCAGGAATCTCACCTGCTTTAGTGGGTGACGATTTAGACCAGCATGTTTGAATGAAGATTTTCTAGAAAAGATCTCTCCTACTGTTGTGGGTAATGATCTGTGATGCGCTGCAGGAATCTCACCTGCTTTAGTGGGTGACGATTTAGACCAGCATGTTTGAACTGTAGGGATTTTCTGTTGTAAAGAATTACCAGACCAGTGATTACCATTTTGATATGTAACGATGATGTAGATTAAGGAAAGTCTCCTTTTTGTTATAGATGAATAAAAACACTCGAGGACGAGTGATTTGTCAGAATGGCCGTGACGGCAGCCACATTGTCAAGCAGCTGCGAGAGACGGCGACTAGATGGCGCTAGTGGAACGTGCACCAGACGCATCATTCACTCTATCGGTCATTTGGATTAAAAGGCTTGATATTCAAGCCATTAAAATATTGGAACGATCTCCCTCCACTAGCGATCGCCTTTATAAGGCGCTACACCGTTGAGTCGGCACGCATTTCCAACGGATGCGTCTTGGTGCACGGACCACTGTCTCTCGACAGTCAGTACTGCCCGGTTAGTGGATGTGGAACATTGTCTCTGATAATTAGTACTATCCTTATTGCGGTGGGTGCACGGACCACTGTCCCTGACAGTCAGTACTGCCCTACGTGACCGCCTCACTGCCATAATTATTTGTTTAGTTTATTTTACTTTACCGCTATATTATTTTAGACTGATTATTTTATTCCCATATTGTTTTAGACTAATTATTTTATTGCTATATTTTAAGACTGATTGTTTGATTAAAATAAATTTGTGTATAGCCATATCTGAGTTTTACTTCTGATGTCTGGGCCAAACCCGACATATACAAAGGTGATGCAACATTGTTTATTAAACATGTTGCCATGCTCCCCACTTCGAGTGGAGAGCAAGACGAAACGTCTAGTTTATAAGCAAAAGTCAATAGGTGTGGACGTGTGTTGCGCGAGTTTATAAACATGGAAGTAGTGTGGTCCAACAACCAGGTTTCGATGCTCATAGAGCTTTACCAACAGCGTAATATACTTTGGGATGCTTCAAATAAAGATTATAAAGATAAATTAAAAAAAAATGATGCTTGGGCCGACATTGCTGCAGAATTGAATATGTCGCAAAAGGAAGTGGAAACAAAGAGCATATTCTACGCTCACAATTTTCTCGTGAAAAGAAAAAACTTAAGTCATCAAAAAGAACTGGAAGCGGTGCCGAGGAAGTGATTAAAAGCAGATGGCAGTGGTATGATCCGCTACAATTTTTATTACGTGGTGCAACGACATCTGGAACATCGGATACAATGGGAACGGTGAGTACCTACATTTTTATATTATTTGCTAAGTTGATAATATTAATGTAATTTTTTCATCTTTTCAAGGTAACGGGTTAGTAAATTTTAAATCAAACACAAAACTCTAAATTATAATCAGAACTTTATTTGGAAAAAAACAGGTAGGTACATAGGTACCTACTATTTTAAGTATTATGCATGAGAATTTTGCCACGGCACACTACCTTCTGGACTAATGAAATATTCAGCAAATTGATCTCTTACAACCGTAGCAGCTAGTGGGGGATGTCTTGCAATAGGTTGTAAATCCAACATGCTGTTGTGAGGGCCGATTTCTCTTCGCCAAAAACCTTCTATAATGTTATATTCTGAGTCTTCATAATCGAATGTTCCTGGTGGAGTATATATAGCCCGAGACTGTTTATTGCGCCTCAAAAAGTTATGCAAATATACACATGTCATTGTTACAATTTCACAAGTAGCAGGCTTAAGAGGTATGGCTTTTCTGAAAACGCGAAAGACAGCACATAATATGCCAAACACATTTTCTACTATCCTTCTTGATCTGGAAAGACGGTAGTTGTAAATGCGCTTTATAGTTCCACGATTGTGAATACCAGGATAAGGCTTCATAATATTTTCGGATAAGGCAAATGCGCTGTCCCCTACTATTACATAAGGTAGATTCGGACCATTTGGTAAAATTGGTTGTGGCTGTGGAATATTCAAATTGTTTTGAGTAATTGCATCGTAAAATGGAGTTTCTTGAAATACTCCACTGTCGGAAGATCTGCCTTTAGCACCACAATTCGCATATATAAAGTTGTAATCTGCATCAACTATTGCCAGTAGTACAATGCTGAATTGTTCTTTATAGTTGAAAAAATCACTGCCAGAGTTAAATGGTGCTTCAATAACAATATGTTTTCCATCAATGGAGCCGATACAATGAGGGAAATTCCATAATAATTCGAACTGGCGAGCTTTGTTTTTCCATTCTTGTTCAGTACTTGGAACCTGTAACCAATTTAAAACAATGATTTACAGGATGGCAGTGCCTCAACGCAGCCGTCAAATACACCGCCAACTGTGCCGCCGCCACCGCCAACATCACAACTGCCACTGCCACCGCCGCCACCGCCACCGCCACTTCCACAGTCAAACAACTCCAAAAAGAGGAAGTGTGACGAGAATCTCAATGAAATGTATGAAATTATGAAAAGTGCCAAAAAGAAGATGGAGGAACCTAAAGACGAATTTGAAATTTATGGCCAGTATG
This sequence comes from Lacanobia oleracea, assembly GCA_950371165.1. NCBI lineage: Eukaryota > Metazoa > Arthropoda > Insecta > Lepidoptera > Noctuidae > Lacanobia > Lacanobia oleracea. The sequence goes on from OX493386.1 coordinate 13,609,935, forward strand.
TGGCATCTGAATTGAAAAATGTGAAAAACCAAAGAGCACTGTTACAGGCCAAGTATTACATAAATAATATATTGCTACAAGCGAGAATGGGCAATTTCGATAGTAATTATTTTGGTGGATATCAAGGCTATGGAGATGGATGGCTCGGCTATGGCGACGGATACCGCACCACATCATCAACGTCGATATATGCATCTACACCAACGCAGACACCAGAACCCCAAGTCCATACTGCTACTGGTGACGAGTTGCGCTTTAGTAATCTTGACGAAATAGTTTCCCAGTTGGAAGATGACACACAATAAATAAATTGATGTGATTTGATTTAAATATTTGATAAATACCTACTTGAGTGATTTGAATTTATTTTATTTTACTCACCTTTACATAGTCCTTTAAAACTTTTGTCAATTCCTGACAAACTTCTCGTATAATCTTGCTGATTAATTGTTTTGATACTTTAAAAGTATATGACAGTGAGCCATATGAGTCACCTGTTGCAAGAAACCTTAAAGTTATAGCTAGTCTTCTCTGGGGCTCAATAGGATGCCGAAATTTCGTTTCCTGTTTTGTTATGGCTGGTCCAATCAATCTCAGTAAAATTTCAAAATCTGATGTTGACATTCTCGTGAAATTTTGAAAAGACCCATCAAATCCACGAAGGTCATGAAATACATAACTTCTATTTAAAAGATAATTTCGAATCCACCACCTTTTCTTCTTTTTTTTTCTAGTAGCACTCTTATGTAATATTATATAAGCAGCACAGAGCATCACTACCTCCTCGGGCGACATCCTGGCAACAACTGAGAAGTGTGGACTGCCAAGTTTCAGAAACAGTGTTTACGGTAAACTTGTTAATAAACCCGTCATAAACAGTTTATTAACAAATGTTGCCTAATGAATACCCGGCTTAACGCGCCGCACAACTCGAGTTTAGGTATAGTTAGGCTTTTTAATGGAGCGACCCTTGATTTAGCGCAGAGTAATTGTACATGAATATCTCCGTTCCGATTAGTTGAGCGCACATAGGCACACGTCCCATATGCACACATGGAAGCGTTAGAGAAGATATGAATTTCAATATGTACGGCATCTTCACACATAACATGCCTAGGTACTTCAACACAAATAAGAGAATTCATGTTTTTAATAAAGTTGTGCCACCAAGTCCGTATTTCATCGGTTACGGGTTCGTCCCACCCATGTTTACATAACCATAACTTCTGTAAAATTAATTTAGCCTTAATCATAAATATACATAAAAGACCTAAAGGATCGAAAATCCTTGCAATAGAAGATAATATACTTCGCTTGGTAATTTTTTCATGGTTGTCTATTTGTACACAAAATTTGAATACATCAGACTGAGGAGACCATGTTAACCCTAAAGTGCTAGTTACCGTTTTGAATTCCGTTATTGATTGCACTTCATTAGATTTGTTTTCACAAAACAACTTAGTAGCGTTTGATCTAAACTTTCGTAAACTAAATCCGGCTGAACTTAAGATTTTAGTAATAATTCTACAAATTCGATTTAACCCTTCCTCAGTCTGATGCCCGGTAATCAAATCATCCATGAAAAAATCCCGCTTAATTATTTCTTTAATTTCTAAATCATCACACTCATTTGACAACTGCAAAAGACAACGAGTACTTAAAAACGGGGCAGACGCGGTTCCGTATGTAACAGTGTTTAACGTCAAATACTTAACCGGGTCGTGCTCATTATCCCTCCATACTATCATTTGCAAATCTCTTTGACTTTCAGATATTAATATTTGCCTATACATTTTTTCAATGTCTGACGTCATGACAAATTTATGTTGCCTAAACCTGGTCAATAGACTGAATAAATCATCTTGAATCACTGGACCAACCATTTGTATATCATTTAACGAGTACCCACTACTTGATTTCTGTGATGCGTTAAACACGACTCGAAGTTTCGTAGTCTCACTTTTTTCGCGTATTACGGGATGATGCGGTAAATAATATGCACAGGCAGGCTTACAAGTCTCAGACAAGTGATTCAATTGTTCATATTCCTTTATAAATTGTGTATATGAACTTTTTACACTAGGTTGCTTTTTAAACCTTTTTTCTAAATTAATTAAACGCGATTTTGCTATCCCTAATGAATCGCCTAACACGGACGGAGGGGTGTGAAATGGCATCTTCACACAAAACCTACCGTCACTTATTCTACAGATATTTTCTACAAAATGTTTTTCACAAAATTCTTCTTCAGTGCTATACTGTTTTTCGTTTATATTTAATACTTCTTCAATTTTCCAAAATTTCTCTAATTGTTCACTAATACTTCTAGTTAAATTACTTTTCACTTCAGATGGTGGAGCATTTCTACTATACACCGGACCAGTGACAAGCCAACCTAACTTAGAATTCTGCAATGCGGGTAGACCCTTACCTAACTTTACTTGTTGACCGGTCACTAAATCCCAAAACAAATCTGCCCCTATTAATATATCTACGTCGGCAGGTTCATAAAATCTACTGTCCGCCAAATCCCTGAATATGTCACCCGGAATATTCAAATCATTTAAACCTTAACATTGGGTAACCTATTCGTAATTTTTGGCAAGACCATGCAGTTAACTTCTACCGAAAAATCGTTTCGCAGTGAGTTTATTACTAACTTACAGCTGTTTGCTACTTGTATCTTACTATTTCCTATACCATAAATATTCAAATTTTGATCAGTTCCTTTGCACGACAACCCTACCTTATTACATAAATCTACAGTTACTATCGATATTTGGCTACCAGAATCCAACAATAAGCGTGCTACATAATGTTTGTTATCTATTTTGCTAAATACTTTAACTAGCGCGGTTGAAAGAAGTACGTGTTTAGTGGCGATCGTCGATAAGGAAACCGGTTCCGCTGCGAGCTGCGCCGGCGCCGCCGGAGCGGGCGCATGTTGCTTAGGCGCAGTGATCGACTCGGCGGGCATTGAAGTCCGCGCCGGTTCGATTATCGCCTGATGCACACCGCTGGTCGTGTTTACATTATTATTTATATTTGCTGTTTGAGGTTTACTTCTATGCAACAGAGAATTATGTTTATACTTGCATGTTTGACAGCCAGAAGATTTACAATTATAGGCTCGATGACCCGGTTTGAAACAATTGAGACACAGTTTATTTTTTGAAACTACTTCGTTTCTTTCTGCCAAACTCATAGAAAGAAACCTCGTGCATTCAAACAAGCGATGATCTTGATTACAAACGACACAATTCGAAGGACGATTACTGCTAATTTGAGCAGACGCAACCAAGTTCATGGTTCTTTCATTTTTACTATTTCCACTTGTTTTACACGACCGGCTAGCTTCGATTACGTCCGCTCGATCACGTAAAAATTTAAAGAATTCTTCGAGGGTAGGTACATCTCCTAAGGTACTTTTATATTCCTCCCACTTTCTAGAAGTTACATTATCTAGTTTATTTACGGCTAAATGAATTATCATGGTATCCCAGTGTTCTACCGGTTGTTCTAACGTCTTTAAGCCTCTTAAATTCTTAGTTATATTGTCGATCATAAAACGCAAAGATTTTTCAGACTCTCTTGTAACACCTTCTATACTAAATAATGCCTTCATATAATTACTTATTAAAAGTCTTTTATTGTTAAATCGTTGACACAGTAAGTCATACGCAACGAAGTAATTATCTGAACAAAACGACAATGAGTTAATTATTAATGCAGCACTACCCTCTAATGATGATCGCAAATAATGAAATTTATTTATTGTGTCAATATTCTCATTTTTATGAATCAATGCCTCGTATTTATCTCTATACTCTAACCATTTGCTATAAGTCCCATCAAACGTAGGTAAATTAATAGTGGGTAATTTTATAGAACTGGTAAATGCATCGGCACTTTCGAAACTTCCAGATTGTCTGAACGATTGATGGGCTATACTTTTTCGTTTAGCATGAACTTCTAATTTATCTAAAATGCATTGACCTTGAGAAATTAAAGAATAAAATTGACCTTCGATCTCGGAACGAATCTTCATCTGTTCGCTTGGATCTTCAGATTCAATTTCAATGTCAGACTGTAAATCATCGAAAGTTGAAAAACACGCTTCTAATTTAGATAATCTTAATCGTAACTCTGAAATTTGCTGATCTGATAGTTTTTCTAAATCGTTAATATCTTCTAGATACGATTTAAAAATTGTCAATCTACCCTTTATGTAGCTGCGCCGTTTTATTGGCTCGGCACTTTTTCTGGCCGTTAAAGACATGATATAATACGACAAATTTTACGTTGTGCAATTAAAATATACAATACCCAGGTTCTACACAAACAAACACCAGAATATCAGAAACTTTACCACAAAATCTATCGAATATCGGCACTAGGAAAACGTAGGTAGTCAGGAAAAAAAGGAATGGGCTCACCAATTATAGCGTAAATGTCCCTTTGGTATACTCTCTCTTTCCTTTATCCTTTGCTTTGTCCTTCTATTTGTTCCCTTTTTGATTTCCACAATTTCCAATATCCTGATATCCTGGTCACGGCACCAAAATGTCTAGGGCTAGACTATATACTTGTGGTGTCAGGTAAGTGTGCGGAGCTGAAAATAAACTCGGACTGCCAAAATACTACTTATTTATTTCCTTTGTAGATTTTACAAACTGATTTGTTCTTTATGCGTAATAATGAATATAATACATCCGCAAGGCAGTTTTGTGGCGAACTGTTGGGCACTAGCGACCCCACGGACCTGATCTCCAGGGAGAATTCTTGTTCCTCATCTCCGGCTTGCCTTTATTGGCTGGCCGGAGTGAACACTGACGAGGAACAGAGCTCCCACCTCTTTCTAGCCTTAATCGGCCGATCTGAGTGGAGATTCGCAAGAGCAAACGTGCTCGGGAGAAGGACGTATAATCCAGTAAGGTGCTGGTAGGGATCTTGACCGTACTTCCGGGATTGTCCTGATAGCCGTGGTATACCTCTCCACTCCTCTAGCACCTCAGGATATGTTGCCCCCTTGGCGCTACGTCACTTTGTGCTAGCGACCCTTATCGGGGGGCCCATTTATTGAGTTTGCAAGTCACCCCCTGCTATTTTAAAACCGTTTTAATTGTCAATGGTCAGGCAGGGGCCAATAGTTCTTCCATAGTAAACGATTATTAGTCCACTAAACCAGCCAAACCCATAGCGTTTCATCTTTTGTTTCCATATTTTGCAATAGTTTTGCTCCAACCGGGGATTGTCCTTGGGTATACTTTCACAGTGCATACAGGGATAATCGTCGGTTGGTGTCCCATTCCATTTGAAATGTCTAAAGAGGCCTCTGCGAGTTGGCATCGGCCCCTCGTACGCCTACCAAAGGACCGGGTCTCTAGGGACCCGAGAATGTCAAAAACTAATATAATACTAGTGGTCGTTCGCGATGGTTTTTTAAATGATTCGGCGCACACGTATATATAGGCCCGGGTCGCGTGGTAGGGCCGAGTGGACCCCCCACGCATCTCAGGGCTAGGCGTTGACACAGAGTAATATTTCTTTTGAATATTTTAAATCTCGTTGTCAGAATCCCGAATGTATTTTCGATAACCATCCGTGCTCGAGATAATCTATAATTGTAGATTCTGCGCTCGTCTGTTAAAACAGCTTGATTAAATGGTTTCATGAAATTTGAGGTGAGCTGAAATGCCTCGTCGCCAATGAGAACGTAGGGTAGCGTTTGGTTTGTTGATGGTAATTCTGAGGGTTGTGGAATATTAAGTTGGTTTGATGAATTCGGTATTTTTTAAAACGCCGCTATCTGACACTTTGCCATTTGCTTCCGCATCAATCATAATAAATTCATAGTTAGAGTTTACTTTAGCCATGAGAACGATGCTATATGATTTTTTATAGTTATAATAGTATGATCCTGAATTAGCTGGCTTCTCAATATTTATATGTTTACCATCAACACTGCCTATACAATGAGGGAAATTCCATCGATTTTGGAATTCTTCGGCAATTCTGCACCACTCTTCCGATGATCTGGGAACCTGAAAACAAAATTAATTTACTTATAAATAAATTTCACTTTTTGTTTTCTGTTACAGGAGGTCGCGGAAAATGGGCCGACTAACTCTCCTATTACAAACACAACTCGGAAGAAACAAAAAAAGTCCAAAGACGATGATTTTTTATCTTTAGCCACGAATTATTTTAAGAAACCAGAGAGTGACACCGATATTATCGCGAAAGATTGGGCAATTAAACTTAACAGATTAAGCCCCCTTCAACGACGGTTTGCAGAAAAAATAATAAATGACGTTCTTTTTGAAGCAGAAATGGAAACATTAACACGAGATGGAGTTATTTTCACATCACCAACTCCACATACACATTCTATGTCTCCGGCCTATTCAAACATTCCTTCTGTTGAGTCAGGGAGTTCCCAGTCATTGCCTATTGTAGTGTATGTAGATATTATTATATCACACTACAAACCGATAACAGTGCTTTGACGTTGCCTCGGGCGCGCACGTCGCACATACGGGTATTTTGCTAATCTACGCGGCCAAAAGTAGAATTTACAAACTGTAGATAATGTTGAATAGGACGACTACGTGAGCTAGAGAACAGTCCAGGGAACAATAACCCGCCCTCCCCGCTCCGCTACCTGCACTAGTCGCGTCACGCAATTAGTTGGAATTCGATCGTTCAACTTGTTGTTTGTGTCTGTTCTCGGCGCTCGTGCAAAAACATTAACTTTGAAGTTAAATATTAAATATATTGCGTGAACTGAAGAAGTGTTTGTGATGGATCCTGATGTAGCAGGTATTTATGCTGTGTTTTATTATTATTTTTTAATATTTTCATAATTACAAAGGTAAGATATAATCATTTGAAAGTACCCACATGTTAGGGCGATTTTTCATTGTAAATATTTTATTTCTTCGTCTATTTGTTATACTATCCAGTTAGATCCTGCCATAATTCCATATACAAATGAAAGTTTGAAGCTTTGAGTAGTAAAAAATAAAAAAAACTGCCGCGGATAAGCGCGGATACGTTATGTTTTGATAATTTGAATTTATTTTGAGTAATGTATAAAAAAATGACTGTAATTCTTATAATTAAAAAAATATATATCTTTTTGTTTTAGGTTTACGAGGTACCTCGGGAGTAAGAGTAGTGACCCGTAAATACATGTTTGATCGTGTGCAGAGCTATGATTTGCCGAACTTGGAAGAAAAACTCAATTCCTTCAGAAGCCATTTATTGTCTGATGAAGATTACACGGAAGAACAAATTGAGACCCTGAAACGTAACTTTTCGCACTTCAAATCACAAATTAAGCAAAGATGGCTAAAAGCACATAAGAAGGAGGACGTATTTCGCAAAGTTAACCACACATGGCTCGAAGGAACGTTTGAGATACCCGCAATTTCACAAAATCGACCAGGACGACCATCTAAGTTATTTAACGAATCGAGTGAAAGGACCAAGAGGAGGAAAACTGAAGAGATTCGGTCTGTTGTGGCACAAGATATTATTGTTCATGCAGCTCGGGTTGAGTTGCGGAAATCTGGAAAAAGAGATGCTTCCGAAATACTTAAAGAGATCACCAGTACTCCAACTCGAGCATCAAAATATAAAAAGGCTTTTTCTAAGTCAACAAGAGAAAAAACATGCTCACTTACTCCAGTACAAGCATTGTCGATGTATGTCGAAGCCGATCTTACTCGTCGACAATACGAAATAGTAAGAAATACTAACAAGAAGTTCTTTCCTTGTTATACTCTGTTACAGAAAGCGAAACAAGAATGTTATCCGCCCCCAGAATCATGCAGGGTGACGAGTACCTATGCTGAAACCGATTTACAACCTTTGGTTGACCATACAGTTAGGCGTTTATCTATTTTCCTAGAAGAGGTTCTAACAACATTAAAAGAACAAGAACGAGAGAGCTTAAAATTAATTTCTAAATGGGGATGTGACGGCTCACAGCAATCACAGTTCAAACAAAAGTTTGCAAATGATGCAGACTCTGATGCCAACATATTTCAAAGTAGTTTCGTACCTCTACGATTAGTTTCCTGCTGTGAAGGTGAAAAACTTGTATGGGAAAACCCAACACCTTCTTCTCCACGATTTTGCCGCCCTATAAGATTTCGATTTGTTAAAGAAAATACTGATATAACGGAAGAAGAAATTAACTTCGTGAAAAATTCTTCTAATTTTCTAAGGGCCACAGAGGTTAACATGAATGGGACTAATTACTCGGTCTCTCATGTCTTTGTCATGACAATGGTGGATGGCAAAGTCTGCAATGCGGCCACTGGCACGAAATCTACAAGTCGATGCTACATATGTGGTGCAACTTCTAAGGATTTTAACAAGATTGATAATCAAAGAGAAATAAGTCCCGAGGCTATCGAGTTTGGACTCTCAATTTTACACGCTCGGATTCGTCTATTTGAAAGCATTCTCCATTTGGCTTATAAATTGCCAGTAAAGAAGTATAGACAGAGGAAGACAGAAAACGAAAAAAAAGTGGAACACGAAAAAAAACTCCAAATCCAGAAAAGATTTCGCGAAGAAACTGGATTATTGGTGGATATACCAAAGGCAAATTTTGGCAATACCAATGATGGTAACACGAGTAGGAGATTTTTTGAAGACCCAAAATTGGCATCTGACATAACAGGCATAAATTATGACCTAATATACAGACTTAAGGTCATACTAGAAACTATTTCGAGCGGCCATATAATTGATTCGGAAAAATACGACAAATACGCTTTGGATACTGCCCGCTTATATATCGATTTATACCCTTGGCACCCAATGACTCCTACAATGCACAAAATTCTAATTCATGGTGCAGTGGTCATAAAAAACGCGCTGTTACCTATTGGGCAGCTATCAGAAGAGGCCGCAGAAGCGCGCAATAAGCATTTTAGATCATATCGCCAGAATTTTGCTCGAAAATTTTCAAGAGAAAACTGTAACAGAGATATTTTGAATCGGTTGCTTTTGACATCAGACCCTCTTATAAGTTGTATGAGAAGCTTAAAAAAAAGAAAAATGCAGAGTTTTTTGCCAGAAACTATCGCGCTTCTCATGCCTGGGGAACCTAATGTTGATACTTCAGAGAGCGAGGAAGAGAACCAATAATTTAATTTTAATTTTTTTTACATACTTTTGGAAAATATTATAAAGTGAATATATATCAATAAAACCTCTTTTATACCACAAAAAGTATTTTTTCTACTAATTTATATCCTTTAGAAAAGAATAAGAACTTAAAATAATTTTGGCCGCGTAGATCGTCAAAATACCCCTACGTGCTCGGTTATAAATACCGGTCCGAGTGGTGGGGCGGGCAGTCGTTGTCGAACTGTCGGCCTGTGCGGTGGTGCGTTGGCGAGTCAACTAGTGAGCATATTCTACATTGGCGACGAGGAGAAAAAAACCGTGAGTTTCTATTTAAATTATCTACAAAGGCAAGTGAGACAATTTACTCATGTTCATAAAGTAAAATAACATTTATTTTTTGGAGGTAGATTGAAATAAAGTATTTTTTTTTTCTCTCATTTACACAAAGAACCTATTTACGATTGACAAAAAGACAGTTATTTATTCTATATACCGGGAAGGAAAACATAGTCTCCTACATTTTCGAAAATAAAAATATGAAATATTGTCACATTTCAAAAAGTCAAATAAGTTTTAAACATCACGCCGATATTCCTCAAAGGGAATAGGCAGCGATGTGAGGTGTAACCATGTTTCAATAATTACGATAAGCATGCCTGTTGCCATTAATCGGACGCTAGTTCAGATTTCGATCTGTCCTTGGAAAGTTCCATAAGGAAAAACTGAGTGACACTGCCCAATCTGGGAGTCGAACCTAAGATGCTTATTTAATTAATTCGTGCAACTAATCATTAGTTCAATAATAAAACAAAGAGCACATAAATGTTCTAGCAGTAGAATATAACTACAGGTCATTAAATTGACAAGTTATCAAAGGATGACGGTTATTGCAGTAGGCTATATCTACTGGTCATTAAATTGACAAGTCATCAAAGGATGACGGTAATTGCAGTAGATTATGTCTACTGGTCATTAAATTGACAAGTTATCAAAGGATGACGGTTATTGCAGTAGATTATATCTACTGGTCATTAAATTGACAAGTCATCAAAGGATGACGGTTATTGCAGTAGATTATACCTACTGGTCACATCAAGAGTTGTGAGAAAAAACGTGCTGACATCAAGAGTTGTGAGAAAAAACGTGCTTCGCTGCTACCTTTTGGTGGAGTAGAGTTACAGGAGATATTTTATAATATACCGGATGCAAATGTATCATCAGCGAATGGAGTGGACGTCTTCGAAGTGGCTATCACCAAACTCGACGCCCACTTCCTTCCCAAACAAAGCAAGATCTACGAACGTCACCTTTTCCGACTGATCGCACAAGAACCAAACGAAAAGTTCGAGAAATTCATAGTAAGGCTTAGACAGCAAGCAGACAAATGTCAATTTAAAGACAAAGACGATCAAATAATCGATCAAATTACAGAAAAGTGTTCCTCAAAAGAGCTCAGGAAGAAAATTCTACAAACAGGAGACTCAATAACATTAACAAATATAATTGCTGAAGCAAACACTCTTGAAGCCGTAAGTCGACAAATAGAAGAATTTGGAGGAAGCAGCACATCAACTGAAAACATTAATAGAATAAAAGACACAAAATCAGAAATGAAGGAAAAAAACAATAGCAATGATAAGAAGTGGAAAAGACAACCAGGATGTGGAAGATGTGGAAACTCAGGACACGCATCTCACGACAGCAAATGCCCAGCAAAAGAAATAGATTGCTATAAATGTGGGCTAAAGGGACATTTCAGACAATTTTGCAGGACAATGACACGGAACAGAACGAATAAAAGGAAATATGAGGAAAACAACAACAAACAAAGCGGAAATAAAAAAATGAAAAGAGATAACAAAAGAAACGATACAAACCAGATAGATAAAATAGAATCCGAAGGCATACAATATGTGTTCAAAATCGACGATAACAGTGTATTGGGTTGCCATGTTGGCGGAATGAAGGTTAAAATGTTAGTAGACTCTGGGTGTAAATGCAACTTGATCACAAACAAAGCCTGGGACAACATGAAAAAAAATAAGATACAGGTTCGTAACCAAACATCCATTTGCAATAAGACTTTTTATGGTTATGGAAGTAAGAAACCCCTTGACCTAATGGGATCATTCGACGCAAACTTAAAAATCGCAGACAGGTCAGAAGATGCAACCTTCTACGTCATCGCTGATGGAACTAGAGATTTACTTGGAAAAGATACTGCCATGGCTATGGGGGTACTTAAAATTGGATTAGAAATCGACCAAATGGAATCTAAGACAGAATTTCCGAAATTCAAGGATGTTTTAGTGGAAGTACCCATCGATGAGAAAGTACAACCAGTTTCTCAACCATTAAGAAGGATCCCCATACCACTGGAAGAAAAAGTCGACAAGAAAATAAAAGAACTGTTGGAGAAAGACATCATTGAAGAAGTTTAAGGATCCTCGAGATGGGTATCCCCAATAGTCCCCGTTTTGAAAAACACCGGAGATGTTTGCTTTTGCGTGGATATGAGGCGGGCCAACACAGCAATTCTACGTGAAAATCACCCATTGCCTACTATGGACAAGTTACTACCAAAAATGAAAAGTGCAAAGTACTTTTCAAAACTGGACATTAAAGATGCTTTTCATCAGGTGGAATTGCACCCCGATTCTCGATATATTACAACTTTTATTACTAGTAAAGGCCTGTTTAGATACAAAAGATTAATGTTTGGAATATCCTGTGCTCCGGAAATATTTCAAAAGACCATAGAACGAATGTTATTGAGATGCAATGGCACCATTAATTTTATAGATGACATTTTAGTATACGGAAAGGATGTAGAAGAACACGATCAAAGATTAGAAATAGTAATGAAAACTCTAAAAGAAAATAATGTAGTACTGAGAAAGGACAAGTGCATATTCAGGGAAGAAAAAATTCAATTTTTGGGTCACGAATTATCACACAAAGGTGTAAAACCATTAGATAAGTACGTGATGACCATTCAAGAATTTCGTCCACCTATGAATATAGGTGAGCTTCAGAGCTTGGGATTAATAAATTACGTTGGAAAATGGATTCCAGATTTGGCAACAACTACTGAACCATTAAAAGAACTGCTAAGAAAGAAACAGAGCAAAACCACTGAATTAAAAAGCCTTTGGGGCAGTAAACAGGAATTTGCATTTAACAAATTAAAATCGGCTTTGTCTAATATTCCAACTCTATGATACTATGACGTCAAAGATCGGACTATGGTCATAGCAGATGCCAGTCCGGTAGGACTAGGAGGAGTATTAGTTCAAATTAATGATCATGGACCTCGCATTATAGCGTATGGCCATCGGACACTAACAGACTGCGAAAGGCGATATTGCCAAACAGAAAAAGAAGCCTTAGCTCTAGTCTGGGCTGTGGAACATTTTTATGTTTTTCTGTTTGGAAAAGAGTTTGAATTAGCAACCGACCATAAACCACTTGAGGTTATATTTGGTCCTAAATCAAAACCATGCGCAAGGATAGAAAGATGGATACTACGCCTTCAAGCCAATAAATTCAAAGTAATATAAAACCTGGAAAAGAAAATATAGCAGATAGTTTATCAAGATTGTGTAAATTAAATACAACAACGCAGGACAAATTGGACAACTATATTCACCAAGTTGTTGAAGGAAGCAGACCAATAGCAGTATCACTGGAACAAATTATGGAGGCATCAAAACAAGATAAGGAAATATTAAAGGTAAGGGAGGGCCTGTATAACAACACATGGGATGAAGAGGTAAAAAAATTCAAAATCTTCCAAAATGAATTATGTTTTTACGACGGAGTTTTGTTGAGAGGCACAAGAATTGTTATCCCGAGAAAATTGCGCAGCCAGGTGTTGACAGCCGCTCATGAAGGGCATCCAGGAATAGTTTTAATGAAGGCAAGACTAAGAACCAAAGTGTGGTGGCCTAGATATGACAAAGAAACCGAGAACTTTGTTAAAAGTTGCAAAGGCTGTACGTTAGTTTCAACCCCAAATCCTCCAAACCCATTGAAGCGACGGGCATTACCATGTGAACCTTGGGTAGATACATGTATTGATTTGTTGGGCCCTTTACCAAGCAGCGATTACATATTGGTTATCGTCGATTACTTCAGTCGATACAAGGAGGTGAAGATTTGTCAGAAAATTACCAGTACAGACATAATAAAATCTCTAAAAGAGATTTTTAGCAGACTTGGTAACCCGATGACGATAACAGCTGATAATGGGAGACAGTTCTGCAGCGAGGAGTTCAAAAAATTCTGTATTGAACGGAATATAGTTTTGCATAACACGGTACCATACTGGCCTTAACAGAACGGAGAAGTCGAACGTCAGAACGTGACATTCTAAAGCGACTAAAAATTAGCCAAGTTGAGAATAAAAATTGGCAAGATGCTTTGTTAGAGTATTTGGCTATGTACAACAGTACTCCACATAGTGTTACGGGTAAAACACCAGCAGAATTATTTTTCAAACGGCAATACCGTGATAACATACCCATGGCAGGAGACATTACACACACACATAAACCGGAAGATGCAGATGTTCGAGACAGAGACCAAGAAAAGAAAGAAATTGGAAAAAAATATGCTGATAACAAAAGAAGAGCTCGTGAATGTCAACTAGTGCCTGGGGATAAAGTTTACGTTAAGAATATGGTCAAAGATAAACTAAGCCTAAGTTATGACCCAACTTCGCATACAGTGGAAAAAAGTAAAGGTGGAGACATAAGTGTTCGAAACGACATAACTGGGAAAGTATCACGAAGATACGTTGTTCATTTGAAGAAAATTGAAGGCCAATGGGAAGTTGTAAATGATCAAAGTAAAGAAACGGACAGAGGAGAAGATACAAACGAATCAGAAAATAGAATAGAAGAAGAGTAGATGGAAGTAAATACTAAACTAAACAATGAACGATTTTTAATTTTTTGTGCTATGATTTTGTTATGCTAGCGATATGAATTAATTATGAATAAAAATAATAATAATATGCCAAATGTCTTATTAATCACTCTGCTTAAAATACAACAAGTTTAAAACAAGGAAGGGAATGTAGTGTATGTAGATATTATTATATCACACTACAAACCGATAACAGTGCTTTGACGTTGCCTCGGGCGCGCACGTCGCTCGGTTATAAATACCAGTCCGAGTGGTGGGGCGGGCAGTCGTTGTCGAACTGTCAGCCTGTGCGGTGGTGCGTTGGCGAGTCAACTAGTGAGCATATTCTACACCTATATTTAGTCCATGTACCTTGCCCAGCCTATCTCCTACTGTATCTATTCCATCCCCTGTAAATAACCCTCGCCCAAGGGATTCACACACATCGGTTGTTTCGACTCCAGTTAATCGTCCTACACAAAATGTTTCATGTACAACAATCCCATCCCGTAATAACACTGGGCTTGGCGGTTCGCTTACTCCAGTTCCGTCTCCAACTGACAACATCCCATCTCCTAATCAGTACGTAGTTTACCAGTCACCACCAGCACAAAACCAGCCACACACTATGACGCAATATGTGATTCAAGAACCTTGCACATCGCTGCAGTTAGCTATTAATAATCCTGGACCAAGCGGTTCAAACACATCGGTTGTTTCGACTCCATTTAATAAGCCTACACAAGAAAAATCTTTTGAAACAGAGTCTGAATGTACTGGAGCTGAAACGGGACCGCGGCTAGCATTTACAAAACTTTAGTTCATTTTAATTTTTTTTTCCTAATACTATTCTTTGGTTCTAAAATAAGCAAGTAAATAAAGTTATTCTCTTACCTTGGTGTTTTCTTTTAGTGCTGCTATTACCGCTTCACAAGTTTCAATTATAATACCTTCGAGTGTGTACGGAGCTATTGCACAAGTAAATTTTAAATCCTCTAGATCCATACCAGAAACTAGATATCTTAATGTCACACTAAGTCTTTGATTTGCAGGTATTGCCTGTCGCATTACAGTATCCTGTTTCTCAATTCTAGGTCTTATTAAATATAACAAATGCTCGTACGTAGTTTCATCCATTCTTAGGAAGTTTTTAAAATCATCAGGTTCTGTATCGGCAAGTACTCTTTGTAAATGTTCATGCGTAAATCGGTGCCTTAACAAGTACCACTCTTTTGACCATTGTCTTGTTCTCTTCTTTTTACGCAGTATAGCAGCTGTCATCACAAGAAAAAATGAATCTGCCTTTGACAAATACTGATCCATAGCAACAAAGAAGACCTTCTCACCGTATTACATAGAAATGACTGATAAAAATGATTGATAATGCTGCATGGTGAAACATGGGCGTTCATGCAGCAGCACGTAACGCATGTCATGCTGCATTACCGTCTAGGGACCGCTTAAGCGTCGTGAAATCTCACGTGAATCCCGTAATACGCCTCGTAGGCACCGTTCTCGCGACCACCACGATAATTCGCGCGATGAAGCATTAAGTCAAATAATTAGTTCATGGTTGGACGCGATTGAGAATAGGACAGAGCCCACGGTGTCACCACCATCTATTAGTTCTCCGTCACAACCACGTAACGAACGCGACGTAACATTACCAATAGTGACGAATGCTGTTAATGAGTTAGGCTCCGGTATAACGAAGGTTTCATCTGAGGGTACACCGCGAGGGTATAGTGTGTGACGTTAATAATACCATGGCAAAAGACGCAACGGATAAGATAGTTAGGGGGCTGTCATCTGTTTTGGTTCATGTGCGCTCACAAAATTATTTCATATCCTCTTTCGATCCTAGTATAAATGACTTCGACGTGTGGTGTACGGAGGTCGATCGCGGACAACGAACAAACAAGTGGGATGACCGTGAGTGTCTCGACGCATAGGCGGTTGTTTACGTGGTGACGCAAAGTCATGGCTGAATGACTGCGTTACCAACGACAGGGCGTGGAGTAACTTTAAAATTGAATTTCATTCATTGTGTCCGCGTAATGTTGATAGAGCTACGGTCTTGTATGAAGTCATGTCATTGTGTACTAATTCTGGTAAATACACGACTTACGCAGAGTACGCTCGTAAGTCGCTTTTACGTCTCAACATAGTAAAGGGTTTATTGAATGAATTGAAAGTTGCTATCGTCATACGGGGTTTGACTGACCCTCAAGTAAAAGCTGCGGCAAGTAACGCTAAGTTAGAGTTCAAAGATTTAGTTGAGTTCTTGTCGGTGTATAATAAGCTCAAAAGCGAATTACAAAACTCTGGCATCATCCGTCCAACTAATAGTTCAGAATCGTCAAACTCGCGAAAACGTGAGGTAGCTAAAACGTACGATAACATTACTTGTCATATTTGCGGTATGTCTGGTCATAAGAAGTGGTATTGCCCGAAAAAAACCTAAAAGTGAAACAAGCACGCAGTCAGGGTTCCTAATAAACGTGTCGTCAAGTGATAACAGATTTTCTAAGCATTGTACTTTCTGTAAACGCAACGGACATTTAATTGATTCGTTTTTTGAAACAACGAACTGAGGGTAAAAATGAAAAAACTAGTGATGTAAATTTTTGCTTAGAATCGAATCCAAAAATAAAAACGTAATGTCCGCTGTAATCCAGAAGTACCCGTAGATATTTTGATTGATAGTGGTTCCGCTATTTCGTGGATTTCGGAATCGGTTATAAGGCACTTTACATTAAATAAAATTCCGAGTTATTGTTTAATGCGTGTGATATAGTGATGGATTAATTAGCATTAGCATTCATTATTAGCATGCGAATATGCTCAATTAACATTTAACAAATGAAATGTAGATGCGAAATTCTGTGAAGTGCGAAGTGAATTCATTGCTTCGTATTCCGTTTATAACTTCACGCTATTGATGCACGATAATGCCGCGGCACGCAGCACTGCAGCAGCAACGTGCGCTCTCCGTCGCACCCACGGGAATACTAAATCTATCTGTTTCATGTGACCCTGACTTTTAGCAGGTGCATTTGATGCGAAGAATAAGGTTTAGCAATTATTATCTTTATTATCTTTGATTTGCTCGTACTTAGGGTCGTATATTGTATGAATGCGTGGAATTATTTAATAATAATTTGTGTGACACGTGCGTGGCGCGCGTCGTATTGTGATTTATTGTGTCAAAGTTCAGTACGTTTTGGCAAGTGATAGTGAGAGTTAAGTTTTTTAAATTACACTCTTTCGTTACGCTAATTATTGTACTTCAATTGATAATAGTGTGAACTCATTAGATACCTATCTGTAACTGTAAATAATAGTAGGTACCTAGTTAAAAGTAGTGAGAACTGGCTGTGTATAAAAGTGTAAATAATAATTTTAGGTTTTGTGTTACTTATATAAATATTTCAGTGTAAATTATTTACGTATAGGTAATAGGTATAAACTTTAAACTTGAAAATGTCTCACCGAACTAACCCTATATGGGATTATTTTTCAAATGTTGCTGGAGAAAATAAAATCGCTAACTGTAATCAGTGCTCTAAAAACTTCTCATACCGTACATCAATCACCAATTTAAAAACCCATTTAAAACTAAAACACATTGGCCATTACAATAGCTTTTTAGCCGAAAGTGAATCGACTCGGTCCCGTTCGGTACAGGTGCATCAGCTGCAAAATGCTGATGCACCTGCACCTTCGCTACCAGTTCAACCGGGATCTGTGTCGTCTACATCCGCGCACCGACAGGAAAACACTGCTACCAGAACCCAAAGAAATATTTTAGAATATACACGACTTCGAAGACCTTTACGTACCGAAGAACAAAAATATATTGATGCCATGTTTTTGAAGTTCATTGCAAGGACGTACCAACCGTTCTATATTGTTGATGAACCTGATTTCGTAGAATTTGTAGAGGCGTTAAACCCTAATTACGTTTTACCGGGGCGTAAACTTTTATCGGAAAGGCTAATACCATTTTTATATGACAAATGTTTAAAAAACCTGAAAACAATGTTGTGTCAGGAAGCAGTATCAATTTGCCTAACTTCCGATTGCTGGACGTCTGTTACAATGGTCGCTTTTATAGGTGTCACTGCTCATTTTAATCAAACATTGATCGGCCCTTTTTTCTTCCTTGCTGCGCTTGGATCGGACGGACCACGGACGTATATAGTATTGCGTGTTAATTAGTCGTTTAGGAATTTAGGATTGGAAATCATATAATTTCGGAGTCTATAATTGTTGTAATTTTCGTGTATTCCCGTTCGTCCCCTCGACTTCGTCCCCCGAGGGGGACGAACGGGAATTTACAAAAATAATATTTAATTTGTTCCCGATCGTCCCAATCCTAATTCAAGAGAGGACGAATGGGAATATGTTCTTCGATTAGTGCCATTCGTCCCACTAAAAAGATTTGTGCAGAAAATATGTTTATTCGATGTTTCGTAGTTTACTTTTAAATTAGTTTCTTCGTTAGATTTAATCATTATTTTACAAAATTCTTCTCTATTTTTTTATGAATTATAAAACGTATCCTAAGTTTATCATTGTTTCATTATGTTTACCTACACTAAATATAGCAACTCTGACGGGAAGCGCCGGCGATTCTGGTAGTTAACAAAAGAGTGCCGATAACATTGTGTTATTTGCGTAAATCCTATTGGTTTACCTGACATTCTCTCCCTTTCCTATCCTTAAATTAGACCGGTCGGGTTAGTGTTGACAAAACAATGAAAGTGCACGGGTGTTAATGTAATAATATATATTCGACACGAGTTCTGCGGAAAACTACTGATGTAAGTACCTACATTTTTGTAAGTTACAAATATTATTAGATTGTTTATAGTCAATACTATATTGTCTCATGTCTTATTAATTTATGCTAATAATGTACGGTATCAATATTTGTATTCAATTTTAGTATTTAATTTTATATATTAAATATCATTCTAAATTATATTAATAAGTGTGTAATTGTTGTCTCCTGTTTTTTAGAGCTTAACAATGTCACAAGAAGCGCATCCTGGTCCCTCTGGTAGTACAGGAAGCTGTTTGCAGTATATACAAAGGAAAGGTGGAATCGTGCTTCTGCGTGCTGGATACCAATTTTTAAGGAAAAGGCAAAACAAAAGTGGAGCTGTTGTATGGGAATGTCATCTTAGAAGAAAGAATAAGTGCAGTGGGACCTTAACCATAAAAGTAAGTACCTACTTTTTTGACTTCTTTTTTCATGCAAAACCAGACAATGGGTAAATAAATTATGCACGTTTATTGCAGAATGATCAAATTTTGAAAGAAACCACACACACATCCTGTACACCGGACTTCAATAAAAACATAATAGACATTCATATTGATGAATGCAAGAAAAATATAACTTCTGATGATGTACCTTGCGTACCAGCCGCCTTTAATTCAACAATTTCGAAAATTTTGGACGAAGGACTTGATAAAGTAACTTTACCCAAAGATATTCCTAAGTTTGCAAACATCAAAAGCACTTTGTATCGCCATCGAAATAGCACTTATAATATGAGTAAAATCACTTTCAATGACGTTAAAACGGTTGAGGTTCCTCAAAAATTTCAATCATTTTTGTTAGCAGATTACTGTTACGGTAACACACGCTTACTCATTTTTTGTTCCCAAGAAGCTAAAGAAAAATTGATAGTTTTAAAAAATATATTTGGTGACGGTACATTTAAGAGTTGTCCACCTCCATTCCAACAGCTCTACACCGTTCATGGTGATTTAGGAAGTAATAATCAAAGCACAGCTATGACGCCATTATTTTACGCTTTAATGTCAAACCGTAAAAAAGAAACATACGAGATACTTTTCAGACTTGTTAAATCTCAAATCAACGATTGGAATCCTACATCATTTACCAGTGATTTTGAAGAAGCAGCTATGTCTGCTATGCGTACAATTTTTCCAGAGATAAGTATCCACGGCTGTTATTACCATTTTAATAATGCTATTTGGAGGAAAGGCCGTGAATTAAATCTAACAAAAAATAAAACTTTAAGACGTCAAGTAGCCCTAAGTGCGGTGCTTCCATTATTACCAGAGGAACGTATTTTTGAAGGCTGGTTTTATATCGCTAGCGAAAGCCCCGGTGATAGCCAAAGTGAAAAATTTCGGCAATACATGCTATCGCAGTGGCTTCAATCGAATTTCGTAAAAGTGTGGTGCAGTTTTGGAAAACGACACCGTACTAATAACTTTGCCGAAGGGTGGCATTTTAAATTAAATAGTGCCATAGGCAAAAAAAAACCTAATATTTTAAAATTGCTTACGGTGTTACATCAAGACTCTAACTTATACAGCGTGAAAGCAAAACAAAATCCAAAACGGCGTAAGCTACATTCAATCTTGACAGACCAATATATTATGGATTGCCAAATGCAACTTCTTAATTCAGAAATAACTGTAGGACATTTTTTAGAAAAACTTACGTAGGTATTAATCATAATAAGTAAAGTGCTCGATGGTTGTGTACGTTGATGTAATCTCTAGGCTTTGTGTGCAATAATTATTACTGCCTACTGTTATGACCTCGACTACTTTCTTCAATACTTGTGAATTTTTTATTGTTGTTACCCTCTATGATGTTTTGTGTTCATGTTTTTTCACTTTGATTTTGTATATGTTTTTTATTTTGATTTTGAAATTGTGCTAATTGACGCTATTTATATGTAAAATTAATGTGTAACCTGTTCTGATTCCTTATACAATATGTAACACAAAAATGTGACACCGTATACCTATACATATAAGCAAATGTGACTTTTTAAAAATTAGTACGATAAGTTTTTTTTTGTTATTTTTATCTTGATTTCGTGATATTTTAGGTATTTTATTTAATTTTGCTTTTGAAAGTGTGATAATTTACTGACCCTATTTATGTGTTAAAATAATGAGTAAACTTTTCTAATCACTTACATAACGTAAAACGTAAAATCTTGCCACCATACATATAAGCAACTCTACGAAAAATAGTGACTTATATTTCAAAAGGAAACAACCTGAATGGTAAAAAGTCTGTTTGTAGTGTTTAATTGTAATATAATACAGACTTTTTTTATTGTAATCTGTATACACAGATTTTTAAATCATAATTTTTAGTTATAAGGAGAATTTTATTCATAATTAAAAAAATATTATATATAAAAATATTGCGAGTTATCGCAAAGTTGATTCTGTGATTTTTACTGTGATTTTTATTCCTTAATAAATGACTGATTTTTATTTCAATTTTGTTTTTTTACCAATTAAAACCACCAGTCTTATATTATTTAGTGGGAGCAATAGACCCAAAAAAGAATTAATAAATTATTCCCATTCGTCCCCCCAAAAAATTTTGAGGGACCATCGGGAAAATAAATAACGAATTCCCGTTCGTCCCCCTCGGGGGACGAAGTCGAGGGGACGAACGGGAATACACGGTAATTTTCCATTAAATAATAAATCGTTTTGCCTAGGGTGATCGTTCGTTGTTTTTTTATACCCAATTTCACTCCTGTTTCGTAGGACTATATAATATGCATCAGCCCAAGATAACAGACAGAGGAGATTTTCTGAAGTCATTAGCCCGTTCGCTAGTGCTACCACAAATGCAGAGACTTGTAGTGTGCAATCAATTACCAAGGGAGTTACGATTAGTAATAAAGCCAGTTCTGGGAAACGGTATGGTTGAAGAAGATGTCCAAACTCCTGAAACTAGTCGGGGCAAGCGAAGGGCATGCAGTATTTGTCCGCCTAAAATACACAGAATCACAATGTACACACGCCTCGGGTGTTGCAATCCAGTATGTTTGCAGTGTTCTGGCCCCTTGTGCAAAAATTGCCAATAATTTAGGCTAAGTTGAGTACATAGGTGTCAGAATATTTATTTTTGTTTTTCAGAAGTTGCTTTTATGTTTTTTTATTGATTATTTTGTAAGAAAAAATATTTTTAATTTGTCATATTATTCATGTAAGTTCTATTAAAATGCTATAAAAAGGATCTCATGTCAATAAAGGCTGAAAAGTACCACTAATTGTAATTAGTCGTATTTTTTTTGAATAATAATACATACTGATTAAATTCATTGATATTTATTTAATTATATTCCAATTATTAAACTCCAACACAATATTTAACTGTCCAAATACGAAATTTTACTTTGAAAGAAGTAGCCTATGACGCGTCACGTCCCCTATAGTGTTATAAATTTGTCATGTCACTGGTCAAAGGTTAAGAGAATTATTTGTGATTCTATGTATATTAAGGGTGATTGCAATGTTCCTATTTTGAATTTCTAAGTACTATAAAACTGGGTGCCATAATTGTGTTAGAAGACGTTAATTAGAGTCGTTGTGGGAACAGTGAATCAAGTGTACACAGTGAAGCATCGCCATATTGGACAGAACGAATGGTGTGACACAGGCTATCTCTTTCTCTCGCCTCCCGTTAAAACATACGACACCACCGCTCTAGTGTGCGCGCCTCTGCGCCGTCGCAAACACGTGTGTTATATGTTTTGTGAATCGCGAGCTCGAAAAAAAAAAGAACATTTAAGTATTGGTGATTTCTCTCTTCGTATGTATTCGTTTTATCTCTTAGTTAATACTTTTTCATAAAAACTATTTCTAAAGGACCACTTTCAGGGTAAGTTTGCCACGTGTTGCAATGTTATTTTTTTGTTATGATGCAATAAAAACAGTATGGCGGGGGGGTACACAGTGGATCGTTCATTACGGGGACACAGTGAATAATGATTCACTGTGTACCGTCATAGTAACGTACATCGGTTTTCTAAGTGTAATCATGTTGATGTTTATTTTTTGCAGAATGCCAAGGAAACCGGCACCAGATGGCAGAAAAATTGGAAATGTGACAGAAGAAGCAATGAAAGATGCTCTTCAAAAAATATTACAAGGTAAATCAATTCGTCATGTATCAAAAGAAAAACACATTCCGTTTGCAACCCTATACCGATATAATATGAAAATGAAGGCTAGAGGTTCAATAGAGGACATGAGACTTGAACCCCATTACACCCTGAACAAAATTTTTAATGCTGAACAGGAACAGGCTCTTAAAGAATACTTTGAAAAATGCGCCCTCATGTTTTACGGTTTATCAACCAAAGATTGCCGAAAAGTGGCTTACGAGATGGCTGTCATAAATAATTTGAAAATGCCAGCCTCTTGGACTAAAAATCAATTAGCAGGAATCGATTGGCTAAAAGCTTTCCGCAAACGTCACCCTGAGCTTTCATTACGACGCGGACGGCCAGAAGCTTGCAGTTTAGCAAGAACGACGGCATTTAATAAGCATACTAAAGCTATACATAGTTACTTACTTACAGTTGACTTAGTACTTCAACAATTTGCATACTGTGTACCATAGATATCCCTGTTTTGCCGATGGCACAAGAGTATTTAATTTAGATGAAACTGCCACAACAACGGTGCAGAAGCCCCAAAGAGTAATTGGTCCAAAAGGAAGAAATATCAATAAGGTGACGAGTGGCGAAAGGGGCATTCTCGTAACCACTTGTTTAATAATTTGTGCCGCTGGTTACGCATTACCACCTGTGTTAATTTTTCCAAGGAAAAAATTTAAAGACATATGATAAAGGGAGCCCCACCTGGAACTCTAGGTCTGGCAACCCCAACAGGTTGGATGAACACCGAAACCTTTGTCCAAACAATGGCTCATTTCATTAAACGCACGTCTAGTGCCATCGATAATCCTTCACTTCTGGTGATGGATAATCACGAATCCCATTTATCAATCGAGGCCTTAGACCTGGCAAAAGCTAATGGGGTGACAATCATAACACTTCATCCTCACACGACTGCTAAAATGCAGCCATTAGACGTGGGTATTAATTCTCCATTCAAAGTCTTCTATAATGGTGAAATTGATTCATGGATGATGAGAAACCCAGGGAAACTAGTCACGATATATGATCTTGCTGAACTAGTAGGTAACGCCTTCAACAAAGCTATGACGCCAACAAACATAGTAAATGCATTCAAGAAAACTGGCATCTTTCCATTTGATAGAAACATTTTCAGTGAAGATGATTTCCTACCCAGCTCTGTAACAGACCGTCCGTACCCTGAATTATCTCTTGGCGAAACTATAAATATTGAGTGATCTAGGTAGTCCTTTGATTTTGCAAAATACACCTGATTTATACCACCTAGACGAGGTCCAAAGCAATGAACAGGGCCTGCACCTAGAGCTTACTAATTCGGAGGTCTTGATCCAGAAAACTCCTCCACCACTACCTCTTTCAGAGATTCAGTGCGTAAGTCCTCAACCCGGATGCTCTAAACCTACATCGACATCATCTGCAACTTTTATTAAACCAAGTCAGTTTCGACCACCCATTAAAGCTCAACCAAGAAAAAATACCCGAAAAAGGAAATCAGGACGAAGTATGATTGCGACGGACACGCCGGAAAAAGAGGCCAATAGAGCACAAAAAGAAGAATCTAAGAAAAGCAAGAAGCCAAAACAGAAACCCAAGAAGACAGTTGTTAGAAAAGTCCTATCGCAAAATGAAAGTGACTCGGAAGATGATGTTGAAAATGAGAACATTTCAATACACGACGAAGATTCCGATTGGTGTGAGGAAGACGAGATTGATATAGTAACAGTAACGGATGAGCAATTACTCAACAGTATTTTACCTCGCATACCTGAAGAGGGTGACTATGTCCTGGTTCGTTTTGACACTAAACGAAGAAGCGTTTATTATGTTGCCAAAATATTACACAATCGTAATGAAAACTTGGACTACTACGTCAGTTATTTGCGCGGAAACCGAAAACACCAGTTCACCATGCCGACTGTTCTTGATCTGGCCTACGTGAAGGAACATGATATAAAATTTATACTGCCCAAGCCTAAGGTCGAGGGTAGCACATTGCGCCAGCAGTCGTACTATTATTTTGACACAGACATTACCCAAATTGATATTCGTTAAAAAATTACCTACCCAGTTGGTAATGTAATATTTTGTAACTTGTATTCTTGTTATTTGATATTATTCAATTATGCTAATTACCGTAAATGTTTGATCTCAGATAATAATATGTTCCTGATTCGAGACTGATTATTATAACATAAAAGTAATAAAAAAATACGATAAGTAATACTTGTACTTTTGTTTTATTCACTGTGTACCCTCTGATTCACAGTGTACATGTACCACGTTTCATTGTGTACCCATGTAAGTACACAGTGGATCATTTCCCATTAAAAAAAAAATCAATATCATCAAAATGGTTGAGATAGGTAGCTGCCGTCTTACAAAAATGTAGACCAGTAATCTACTTATCTAGCTATACAATTATGAAAGTCGAGAGTAATATAGTGATGTATCTACGATGTTTTGAAAAAATACTGATCCACTGTTCCCACAACGATCCTACTATTAGATAACTTGACTTTTTTATTTGTATGAAAGTAATTTTTTAGTTACATTATAATTTTAATTAAAGCGAATACTAAGTATCTCTTGTTGATTATTGTGCCTTAAACTAATTTCATGATGTAAGTAAGCCATTGTTTTCGTAAATTTGTACTTTTTAAATACACGATCTATATTCTGTTAGCGTGTTTTATTTAACTTATCACACAGCCTTACACCTAAATTTAATGTCTTCAATGTGGTATATCATTATGTTACAAGCATTTTGTGACATATTTTCATTAAAAACGTGACATATGTGACTGTGTTTTTTAAATCAGTTTTTTTTACTTATTTCACATTGAACAGAGTTTTATTTTTCTTATTTTCAGAAAAACATTAATTACCGCAACAATTGAATTGTTATCCTACAGTAAATTTATCAATATTTTACAATTTATCAACGCTTAAATGTTTAAAATTGCTCTCCTGTAAAGTTGTGGTTTAAAAAATATCACGTTGTTCTTGTAAAGAGGCGATATGTCCACGGAAGATACTTATAATAATATCACACTACAATAAACATTATTTCACTGTTATGGGAAGCATAAAAAAAATAGCATTGATTAAGCGTTTGGTTTGCCTGTATAATGAATT
This sequence comes from Lacanobia oleracea, assembly GCA_950371165.1. Taxonomy (NCBI): domain Eukaryota; kingdom Metazoa; phylum Arthropoda; class Insecta; order Lepidoptera; family Noctuidae; genus Lacanobia; species Lacanobia oleracea. Next base: position 13,636,091 of record OX493386.1, read on the forward strand.
TATAGACTTCATACAAAAACCCATAGGAAACGGCTAGCAATAGGTATAAAATGGTTATTTTTTACCTGCCATGCCTCGTTCAAGATCGAGAATACAATAATAATAATAATAATAGGATGTGTGTGATGTGATGTGTGTCGTGTCAGGATGCTGTCTCTGTTTCAGGACCTGGAACCAACCGTGAACGTCTCGGCCCAACGATTGTCGGATCAGGTGCGGGTTATCCAACGTAATCATAGGTTGGACGATGCCGCACTTGACAGGCTGCGCTCAGAGGTACTGAGCAATCTTATCATCTCAACCCCGACACAGACCGCGGTTCAGGCGCCAGCTAGTGGCGCAATCACACCGCGGCCCAACAACGTCAGTGATGAGGTAGATGATAGGGTTGTCACGGTAAGTAGCCAGTGCAACGATAGACTGAGGAGCGCACTGGAGGATGCGCTTCGCGAGTATAGGTCAATTCCGACCGAACTTAGGCCCCGACTACCACGGTTACCCATGCACAAAAAAAATAGGGCGCTGGTGTGTGCCTTGGACTCGCTGCTGCAGAAAATCTTTGAAAGCAGCGAGAGCCTCCTTGATACGCACTCGATCCTGTATTGCGGGGCTGTTGCGGCATGTCGTTTAGCAAATGTCAATTTTAATACTACTGATGAAGCTATTCGACCAAAACCTGCTGCACCAGCCTGGCAGTGCAGGATCGAGCGGCGCATCGATGAGGCTAGGGCACTCATCGGCAAACTATACTGCTTCAGGGAGGGCAACAAACGCCCACGCGTGATGCGCTTTGTGAGACGGGCGTTTTCGGGGACTGATATCAGCCTTCGAGATTACACGTCCCGTGTCACGGAGCGCATCGACTTCCTGAAACAGAAAGTTTATGCATGGGCGAACCGTATTCGGCGGTATAAGCGGCGGGTTGATCGATACTCGCAGAATCGCATGTTCCAAAGCGATGAAAGGTGGGTGTATAGAGCTTGGGAGCGACCTGAACTAAGTGTGATGGATGTGTGCCGCCCGGATGATATCGCCACGAATACATTCTGGCGAAACATCTGGTCGGTGCCCGTCTGTCATACCGAGGATGGCTGGATGCGCGATGTCGAGCGCGTGTGTGAAGCTATACCACAAATGGAAAAAATTTACATCTCCCCATTAGATGTAGCCAAAGCAGTCCGTCCGTTACCGAACTGGAAATCTCCAGGACCGGACGGACTGCATAACTTCTGGCTCAAATGGTATAGCAGCTCACACGCGCTCCTGGCAACTCAATTCCAGTCATCCTTAGAGTCTGGGTCGCTACCACAGTTTCTAACAACTGGCGTTACCCACCTGCTCCATAAGACCGGTAGTCCCGCGGAACCCAAGAACTATAGACCAATTACTTGTTTGTCGACGGTCTATAAACTTCTTACATCCATTCTCTTCGTCATACATCTATTACACATCCATTCTTACACATTCTTTAGTACATCTATTCTTCCTCTTTCGTCCATGCCGTGTTCCTAATCGGACGTGTTAACTATTTTTATTTAAATAATCTTTGCATTTTATTATTTGTGGCACCCGGAAATATAACTTAAGTAACTGTATATAAGACTCTGAATTAAGTGCTATTCGTGTGGAAAAGTGAAAGGCAAGCCCGACCTTGACAAACGCGGAGTGCCTGTGCGAGTAGTGCGTACTGTGTCAAAATAATTGTCGTCTTTGTCTTGCGCGCACGACGTTTGAGTACCTGCTTGCTACACGGCGCGCGGCGGTGCCGGTGGCAACGTAAACAAACATTCAATTACTTCGCATAACGAGCGCAGAATAATATTACACACAAGTACAAGTACTTTTACAACTATGGACACTTTGTTGAATAAATCACTGTCAGATACTGATGTAAACCTTCTGGGAAATACAAATAAAACCCCACCTAACTATGTTTTTCATCGTGCCAAGAGGCCCCGAGATGAGATGGATGATTGTCTCTCTAGTCAACTAGATGAATTTAAAGAAGAGATGAGGAAGATGATGTCCCTTTTTTCGGTTAATCAAGGTAATGAGATGTCAAAAATCTCCGCTACTCTGAAGGAAATTCAGCTATCAAATGCCAAGATTGAGAACTCAATAGCCTTTCTTACCGCACAAAACGACGAATTCAAGAAAAAAATTCATCAATTAGAAACCGAGGCGAAGAAAGATAAGGAGTATATAGTTTTATTGGAGAACAAACTTGAAGACATGCAAATTGGCAGTAGAAAATCAAACTTTGTAATAAAAAACGTTCCGAAAAAAAAAAAACGAAACTAAGGACGATCTTATGATTATGTTTATGTCCCTGTCGCAAAGTATTGATTGTAAAATTAGTAAATATGATATAAAGGATATTTACAGACTGCGAGGTACCAACAGGGACAACAAACAGTCGCCTATTATTGTTGAAACGAGTTCCACTCTTTTGAAAAATGAAATATTGAAGATGGGAAAAGCGTTTAATATCAAACACAAAACCAAGCTATGCTGTAAACACCTTGGCTTTAAAACGCAGGAAGATACCCCAATATTTATTTCGGAGCATTTAACAACAAAAGGATCTCGCCTACATTTCCTCGCACGAGACTTAGTAAAATCGGGCGCCTATAAATACTGTTGGACAGCCTACGGTAAGGTGTATGTAAAAAAGGACGAACAATCGCCGACTATTACTATTAAAAGTGAAAGCCAGATTCACAAGCTGACTCTGCAGAAATGACTACATACATGTTTCTTCCGGTATTTGTTTCGCACTATGTTTTATACTATAAATATTGCATACAGACTTACTGCTTCGTTTCATGTTTTTTATCCAGTTACCCACTATTTACTTTGTACTGTTAATAATTTCTGTCCGGTGCAAATCACCCTAGTTATAAATAGATGTTATATAACACGTCGCAACTTAGTATCACATACGTTCACACATAACTCATATACATGCATTATACACTTACATAACAATCATTTATCCAAAACAACCTTATTTCTCATAGCCATAGACTACGCTTCCCCAAATAAAATTTATTTATACATATACACATCGTTATTTACATTTTCAATACATCCAGTCTCTATTTACATATACCTCACTCTGTGTTGTGTACTACGGTACATTAGTAATATAAAAAGAGCATTCGTTCGTTACTTTAAAAATCCTGCATTATATTTTCATATAACCATTGACTTTGTGAGTACAATAATTACCATTACTTTAATGTATTCGCTCCTTGTAATGACATTCATTCTATTTAAATTCCAACTAAATGAGTGATACGCTACAAACAGTTACTGATATAGATAATTTTGAAATTGCGCGTACCATTGAATGCGACAGTAATGAGCTGAATAAACACATTTTTGTAAAGAAAAGTGACCTAACCATATTTTCACAGAACATCAGAAGTATTTATTGTAACTTTGATGATTTTTTATTGACATTGTCTACATTTAATTTCGAATCAGATATTATAATATTTACCGAGTGTAGATTAAATTCTAATAAACCCATTCCTCAAATTAACAATTACAGTTCATATATGACCTCAAGTCAATTAAACCAAAATGATGGGGTAGTCGTTTATGTGAAGAGTGCACTCGAACATCAAGTTACAGAAATATTACTATCTCAAGCCTCTTGTCTAAGCCTGGAAATATTAAATAATGTCATTCTCTGTATTTACCGCTCACCATCAAACCCAAATACTGAAAGCTTTGTCAGTTCGCTCAACAATCATTTAGAGACCATAACATCAAATAAAAATATTATTGTAGCAGGCGACATAAACATTAATATTATACCTAAACTAACTGAGCAGTCTCATGAACTGAAAAATAGAATGAACTACCTCAACATGTTGTCTTTACACGGTATCCTTCCAGGTCATCTGCTGCCTACGAGAGAGAAATCATGCCTGGACCACTTCATGCTGAGAGTAAATAAGGAAAAGTTTTCATCCACTATTGCTATCCTTAATACCACAATAACTGACCATTATACAACTTTCCTAGTATTATCTAAGCAAAAACATTTACAAAATGGTAGTAAAACTAAGACATTTGTTGACTTTGAACAGGCCCTACATTATCTAAAAGAAAAAAAATTGAGTGAATTACTTTTCTGTGATGATCCAAATTCTCTGTGTGCTCTGTTGATACAAACTCTAGGTGATTCTATTAAATTAGGTACAATCACATTAAAGATACCTAACAAAAAACGCATTTTAAAACCGTGGATTACCAATGGTATTTTGCGCTGTATACAGAATCGGAATAAACTTCAAGATAAACTTCGTCAGGATCAAACTAATGAAATTCTAAAAATAACATATAGACGTTACAGAAACTACTGTAACAATTTGATTAAAAAACTAAAAAGACAATACGAAAGGAATTTGATAACTAAATCAATTAATAATAATAAATTGCTGTGGAAAAATATAAAAGCTATTACCTACTTACAGAAAACAAATAACTATAATGCAGAATTGCTTAAATTTCAGCCAACCCCGTCTGATTCAGTAAATTTTATCAATAATTATTTTTCTAAAATTGGTCATGACCTGGCGCAACAAATCCTACCTACAACTAACAAATATGTCTTTGATCAGAGCAGTGGCACATCTAATTTATTAAATTCTTTTGCACTTTTCGAAACTGATGCCGACGAAGTATACAGAGTATTAACTAACCTAAAAACTGAAAGTGCCCCTGGCTGGGACAACGTCTCTACAAAATTTTTGAAGTTTATAGGCATGGAAGCTTCCCCTGTCATAGCCCATCTTGCGAACCTCTGTTTTAAAACTGGCATCTTCCCTGCCCCGTTAAAAATAGCCATAATTACTCCTGTGCACAAGGGTGGGGGTAGAGACGATATTAATAATTATAGACCAATTTCTGTTCTTACTAGTATATCCAAAATTATTGAAAAACTGATAAATGTTAGACTTCTCAATTACTTAAATAAATTCAATATCATTTCCGACTCTCAGTTTGGTTTTCGGCAAGGTATTTCCACAGAGGACGCTGTCATATCACTAACTTCATTAGTAGCTAACCATTTAGACAATGGAGATAAGTGCCTAACTGTTTTTTTAGACCTTAAAAAGGCGTTTGATACTGTCTCTATTCCTATCCTTGTGAACAAGCTGGAAAAAATAGGTATTAGAGATGTTGCCCTTGACCTGTTAAAAAACTATCTTTTAAATAGGAAGCAGAGAGTTAAAGTGGGACAACATATCAGTGATGTCGCAGATGTATCATACGGCGTCCCCCAAGGAAGCGTATTAGCCCCAACGCTCTTCTTGATATACATAAACGACCTGTGTAACATGAAAATTCCTAATGCCAAAGTCCTGTCATACGCCGATGATACAGCTGTCATCTTCTATGGTAAAACGTGGCATGATGTGCAGCTAAGTGCTGAATCAGGGATGTCCCATATTGCGAATTGGCTCAAAGCTAATGTCCTCACATTAAATACCTCCAAAACAAATTTTATAAGTTTCAGCATCTCCAATCGTACTCAACCAACCGGTGATTTTCGAATCGTTGTACACACTTGTGATGGTATTAATGTTGATAATTGTAGCTGTTCTAGTATTGACAAAGTTCCTAGCACAAAATATTTAGGGGTAATGCTGGATCAGAATTTAAGCTGGTACCACCATCTTGAACAAGTTGCCAATAGAGTCCGCAAGCTGAACTGGATTTTTAAGACTCTGCGTCACGTGCTGCCTACGACTAAACAGAGTAGCGATAAGTCTGCTAGAAATGTGCTCACACAAATATATATTTCTCTTGCTCAATCAATATTGACATACTGTATTCCAATTTGGGGTGGGGCAGCAAAATCTAACTTCATTCAATTGGAGCGTGCACAACGAGCCCTGCTCAAAATAATGTACTTCAAAAAAAGGAGATATTCGACAGATAACCTATACAAACTTAGTGATGTATTGTCAGTAAGAAAACTATACATTACTCAAATAATTTTAAAAAAGCACAAAATCTTACCTTTTAATGCGGATATTCACTCTAAAAGAAGAAAACACGATATAGTTCAAATACCTAAAACCAAAACCAAATTCGGAGCTATGCAATTTAGTAAACGATCAGCTCAATTGTATAACAAAATAAATAAAGAAATTTTCGTATTTGACAAATCTTATCATATATGTAAAGAAATGTTGATTGACTGGATAAAACCATTGACATATAGTAATACTGAAGCTATCCTGGAAAACGTTACCTAATACACGCACACGACCCACTCATGCGCGCACAGACTCTTTCGTTATCTACACACATACACACACAACCACACATCCATAACACTCACGTACACTCAACAACACACCCTCACTCACGCACACGCACACACACGTACACGTAATTATTCTTTTGTTTTACTCCACCCATGTACTGTCTTTATTGTGTTTTAAGTAAGTACCTACTGTTGTGAAGGAGCGGAGTCTTTAAACACAGGCATTATTTGCTTAAATAAAGACTCCAAACCCAAAATTGTTTGTGTAAAACTTTTAGACACAATAAACGTTATTATTATTATTATTATTATTATTATTCTGAGAGTGAAGATTAATGAACACATTGAGACTAATTCAATTATGTCCACCTCTCAGAATGGATGTAGGAAGGGGTCTCGCGGCACTAAGGAGCTTCTCCTCATAGACATGGCTATAAGCCAACAGGTTCGTCGATCTCGCAAGGATCTGTCGACATGTTGGATAGACTACAAGAAGGCCTACGACTCTGTGCCACATACATGGCTCATGAGGGTGTTGGAGTTGTACAAAATAGATGCAACTCTACGCACCTTTCTTGAGTCATGTATGAGGCAATGGAAAACAGTCCTTCGCTATCCAGGGTGTCGACCAATTCAGGGAGACGATGAATCTGTGTGGATTAAACGGGGAATATTTCAGGGCGACAGTTTGAGTCCGCTTTGGTTTTGCTTAGCTCTGAATCCTCTAAGCACATTGCTGGAGGGTTCAGGTCTAGGCTATCGGTTGAGAAGAGGTGGTCAGGCCATATCTCACCTTCTTTACATGGATGATCTGAAACTCTTTGCCCCCAACAATTCGCGACTGATGGAGTTACTGAAGGTAACTGAAACCTTCAGTAGTGCCATCAGGATGGAATTTGGTGTGGACAAATGTGCAGTCATGCATGTAAAGAAAGGGGAGATTATGGAATCTGAGAGATTTCAACTCTCAGATTCCATACAGGTTAGATCCCTCAGCTCAACCGAAACCTATAAGTATTTGGGTATATCGGAAGCGTTGGGCATTAATGTTACTGACATGAAGCAATCGTTGAAGGAACGCTTCTTTGGCCGCCTGAAAAAGGTTTTGAATAGCCTTTTGTCGGGCGGAAATAAGGTGCGCGCCTTCAACGGTTGGGTCATGCCGGTATTAATGTACTCTTTCGGCATACTCAAATGGACTCAAACTGAGCTTGACGCCCTGGATAGGAGGGTCCGTACACTGCTGACCGCAAACCGGATGCATCACCCACGATCGTCGGTGATGAGATTGTACATCCCGCGAAAGTGTGGAGGTCGAGGCTTTTTAAACGCCAAGACTCTCCACAACCGCGAGATGTGCAATCTCAGAGAATATTTTCTCAAAGCTGATGTGGGTATGCACCGAGATGTTGTCGCAGTGGACAAGGGTCTCACCCCGTTATCCATGGCTAAGGAGAACTGGCGCAAACCTGTGATACTTACCACAGATGACCGCAAGGAAGTATGGAAAAGCAAGGAGCTTCACGGGCGCTTCTATCGGGCTCTTCATGGGTCCGATGTAGATTTTTCAGCGTCCGTGGCCTGGCTACGATTCAGTGATCTCTTCGGGGAGACTGAAGGTTTTGTCTGTGCGATTATGGACGAAGTTATCTTGACGAATAACTACCGGAGGCATATTATGAAGGATGGGACGGTGGACGTGTGTCGGGCATGCCACCGTCCGGGTGAGTCCATCAGACATATTATCTCTGGTTGTTCTCGTCTGGCTAATGGCGAATACTTGCACAGGCACAACCAAGTGGCCAGGATTATCCATCAGCAACTAGCTTTGAAATACAAACTTGTGGATGCTGAGGTACCGTATTATAAGTATGTGCCCGACCCAGTTCTCGAAAATGACCATGTCACGTTGTACTGGGATCGATCTATCATCACTGATAGGACTATTGTTGCCAATAAGCCTGATATAGTGGTGATAGACCGATTAGCGCGCCGCACAATGATAATTGATGTTACCATCCCGCATGACGAGAACCTCGTGAAGGCCGAGAAAGAGAAACAAATCAAGTATCTCGACTTAGCGCACGAGGTTGTCGACATGTGGAATGTGGACTCAGCTGTCATTGTGCCGATAGTCATTACGGCCAATGGCCTGATGGCCAAAAGCTTCGACGAACATCTGTCGAAGCTGGCGTTACGCGGTTGGGTAAAGGGCTTGATACAGAAGGCAGTACTCCTCGATACGGCTCGTATTGTGAGGAGGTTCCTTTCTCTGGAGCCCTAACCACCGGTAGCTTGGACCCTGCTCCCGACACCGGCGGACTACTACTTTTTATATTTTTAAATGTATTTTTTTATGGTTTTTAGAGATATATTTAAAAATATACTTTGTATGTAATAAGAATAAATAAACGAAATAATAATAGTACTTGCACAGGCACAACCAAGTGGCCAGGATTATCCATCAGCAACTTGCTCTGAAATACAAACTTGTGGATTCTGAGGTACCGTATTACGAGTATGTGCCCGACCCAGTTCTCGAAAATGACCATGTCACGTTGTACTGGGATCGGTCTATCATCACTGATAGGACTATTGTTGCCAATAAGCCTGATATAGTGGTGATAGACCGATTAGTGCGCCGCACAATGATAATTGATGTTACCATCCCGCATGACGAGAACCTCGTGAAGGCCGAGAAAGAGAAACAAATCAAGTATCTCGACTTAGCGCACGAGGTTGTCGACATGTGGAATGTGGACTCAGCTATCATTGTGCCGATAGTCATTACGGCCAATGGCCTGATGGCCAAAAGCTTCGACGAACATCTGTCGAAGCTGGCGTTACGCGGTTGGGTAAAGGGTCTGATACAGAAGGCAGTACTCCTCGATACGGCTCGTATTGTGAGGAGGTTCCTTTCTCTGGAGCCCTAACCACCGGTAGCTTGGACCCTGCTCCCGACACCGGCGGACTACTACTTTTTATATTTTTAAATGTATTTTTTTATGGTTTTTTAGAGATATATTTAAAAATATACTTTGTATGTAAATAAAAATGAATAAACGAAATAATAATAATAATAAATCGTTTATTTCTCACCACAAACCAAGTAAAGAACAAAAATAAATGATAAATATATGCTAATAAGTTACAACTTAGGTTGTGGATCGCTGGTGCCTGTGGTAGGTAAAAAACACCTGTATTACAGGACACCAGGCCTCCACCTCATATCGCATTAATTATAAAACTAGCAAATAAATGTGCAATGGCGCGTATAGATTGTCAAACAATAGGTGAGTAAGCTAAAATAATGAAGACAAAAAAGTGTGTGTGTGGTGTGTGTGTTGTGTGTGGTGTGTGTGTTTGGTGTGTGTGTGTGTGTGTGTGCAGAAGGGATGTGTAAAGAAGGGATGTGCCTAAGTTAGTGAACCCGTGTATACCAAATTTTATAGCCTGATATTATTATCTCCATATTAACGCTAGAATAGTTAGAGTGAGGACAAAAATTACTGGGGAACTTCCAGAAGGGCTTCAGTTTGTGAATATCATTGTGCAAGAAGCCAATTCAAGAGAGTAGTTTTATATAGTCGGCGATTTAAGTGATGTATGGATAACAATTTATGGAGTTTGTTGTACAAGTATGGTCCAAGGAAGACAAAGAATCTGTGGCTAAAGGATGTACTTAGTCCGGTAGAAGTTGCTACGAGATGGTTACGAGTGGTAGAATTCCGGTTGAAGGGGGTAATAGAGTGCTGCTTCATTGCAGTAGCCATAATAAATAGCTGCCTGACAGTAGGAACTTGGCAGAATTCGTATAACTGGATAGTAGGAAATAGGCGAGGCTTAAAACAGCACACCTTGAGCACTGCTCTTTGCGCCCTCTCAACCTTTATCAGGTTGGATTTAGCTGCACCACCCCATGTGATTGAGCAGTAGCTCAAGATGGACTGGCCCAATGCTAGGCACACCATTTTCATGACTTCCGCGTCAGCTGATTGACGTAATTGTTTAAAAATGTAGATGAGCTTTCTGACCCTCTTAGATAAGGTTTCAATATATTCTTTAAATGTCAAGTTGCTGTCTATTACTACACCCAAGTATTTTACTGATGTAACACGCTCAATTACCATAACACTCGAGTCGTTAGCAGCATGTAAAGGTTTCGCAGATATTTGCAAAGACGAATCTAAAGAATTCGATGGATTGCGAATAGAAAAATTAAGAAGTTTGGTTTTAGATGTGTTTAAGGTGAGTCAATTGTTATTTAACCATTCTCTAACAGTATCAAATCCAGTTTGAACAAAGCGATAGGTCTCCATCCAGGTGTTTGATGAAAAAATAAGTGCTGTGTCATCAGCGTAAGAAAATATGTTACCGCCTTGAAGAGTGAGGTTGCAGAGGTCATTAATATAGACCAAAAACAAGGTCGGGCCAAGAATACTCCCCTGAGGGACTCCGTATTCAATAGGTAGTTCAGAGCTAGTATAAGATCATATTTTGACGCTTTGGGTTCTTTTGGTTAAATAACTCTGAAAAAGGGACAGCTGCACCCCTCTCACTCCCAGAGATTCGAGCTTATCAATAAGCATGGAAATCGAAACCGCGTCGAAAGCTTTCGCGAGGTCTAAAAACAGTGCAACACACTTATGGCTTTTATCAAGTTTCTTGACTACATGATCCACTAGATTATGTACAGCATCATTTGTGGACAGATTTCGTCTAAAGCCATATTGATTTGGAGATAGGAAGCTGTGTGTCTCCAGGTATGCAACAAGCCGAGAGTTGATAATTTTCTCAAGTATCATAGACATCGCGGGTAAGACAGAGATGGGCCGATAATGTTCGACGCGGCTTCGATCTCCAGATTTAAAAATCGGATGCAGAAGTGCCCTTTTAAATAGGTCAGAGAAGATACCTGTGGTTAAAGATAAATTACAAATGTATGTGAGCGGAGGAACAATAATATGTTTATACCTCTTTAGGAATTCAGAAGAAATGCCGTCCCAACCAGCTGCTGAACTATTTTTGAGAGAAATTATCAGGTGTTCCACCTCTGACTCATTGGTATTTAATAGCACAAAGGATTTTGGCTGAGAGCAAGAGAACGACGGGGAAGGGGGGGTTTGGGTGCTCTTGTTTATATTTTCAGCTAAATCCCTATCCACTTTTACATAGTACGAGTTAACTTTGTTTAAAGAAGTTTGCTTATCACTGCAGGATTCTAAAAGTTCATATGCGGAAGGTTGAGATTTAGATAAGACAATAGAGCGAAGAAGAAAAGAAAAGAAGGCGACGAGAGCAAAAGAATATGAGCATGCGCCAAGCTCGAGCTAAGTTAGGTGCTGCTGCTATTGAAGAAAGCGTAGAAAGGACAGAGAAAGATATCACGGAAAAAAACAAGGTGGCTTAGTAAAGACTATAAAAGATTTTACACCTAGAGAACAGCGCCAAATACGAAAAATTTTGCGGAAAAAATCTAAACAATACGAAAAAAAAAATCTTTCAGAAGATTAAAAAATAAAAATACACCACCCTCTAACCCTCGCTCTTCTCATGGAACAGGTGCCGAGGGTACATACTTGAATATCGAAGATTAAAATATACCTATGGTTAAAATGTCGATGTTCAAAACATCGAAAATGGCAATATCGAACGACCATAAAACCGAAAAGTAAAATGTATATTATCGAAATGTTAAATAGCCTAACGTATAAATATATCTAAATATCTACAAAAGTTACATCGAAAGATCTTAATACCGAAATACAGATTATCGAATGTCCTAAATATCGAAGTACAAAATATCGAAAGTCCTAAATATCGGGGCGTGTAAAAATTGGCTAATTTTCAACATTTAATACATTCCTTATTTAATTCATTCTAAAAATACCCACAAGTTTAAATATCAAACTAGATTTAAGTAGTGTGAGTGGAAAAAACTTGCATCTGGAACATCACCAGCGCTACGGAAAGGACATGGCCGGAATTTGTATAGAGCCGTGCCCTAAAAAAAAAATTCATGTACATTAACATACAGCACGTCATATTAAAGCTTACATGTATATATTTACAATACTTTAAGTTTTATTATTAGAGAAGAAGCGAGAGACGCGATAAATAGGATAAAACATTCCGAGTTTTGTAGACGAAACAACATTACGAGTGAATAGCCAAAAATCAAAATACCACTAATTACACCCAATACCAATGTCACTAATTACATCGCTGTATATATTAGTACTAGTTGATCCGCGCGACTTTGTCTGCGTCACAATTTTCAATACTGCTACGCTCTTATTGGTCTTAGCGTGATGATATATAGCCTATAGCCTTCCTCGATAAATAGGCTATCTAACACTGAAAGAATTTTTCAAATCGGACCAGTAGTTCCTGAGATTAGCGCGTTCAAGTAAACAAACAAACAAACTCTTCAGCTTTATATATTAGTATAGATTAGTCTCTCATCAAATCAGCCTCTCATCATAAAAAGGCCGAGATAGCGAAGAAAAGTACTATATAATAAATCTGGGCATTATAACTTCCTCGTAGAGACTGCAAAAAAATATACAATCGGATAGGCAATGAAACACTAAAATAGCACTTGAATTTTTATTTAAGTATGTAATTAAGTAGGTACATAGGTAGACAGATATATATTTGATTATTAAATATATCTACTTCTACCTACTTCTTTTACAGATATTTTAAGAAAATCATCATTGCAATCACTCAGACAAGACACATACTATGTTTTCATCCACTTTGAACCCTATTCATCTTCAAAGATCAATAAAATGTTATCGAGGAATGAGGCTGGTGCCGTTATATTTGCTTGGTGCCTGGCCCAGCTCAAATACCATAACAACGTCATAACATGGCAACAACACCCAACTGTCCGATTTCCAACTAGGCAGCTACAACAATAGCCTAAAATGGCATCCAAGGGATTGGGGCTGGATGGCTCCCTTTAAAACAAAAAATATGAAAAATATTGTTTACGGCTTATGTGCCGTGATTTTATTCGCCCCCTCAAAAGATAAGGGCTATTTCCACGCACTTGTGCAATCATATTTTGAGCATTTTGCAATTCTGGACACACTTCCACTTCGTAAATGCCGTTATTCCTAACATGCTCTCCGTAATAGGAACGAGCTTGCTTTACCTGATAAGGCCCAAGAGACACTAACATTAATTGCTCATGTGTGAATTGAGGGAAACTTGCTAAGTCAGGCATATTTGCATCAATTCTTGAGAACATTACCCGCCTTCTATTAAGATTTTCTTCAGCAACATATTCAGCTAAATAATTACGGGCGTGTAAATATTGCCTAACTCTAATTATAATATCAGGAGCATCAGACCTGTCTGTGATTAGCGGATGGAATCTGTTGATGAGTGCTGCAGCAATTTTAAAATCTGTCATTAGATGCTTAGATGCAACATTGAAAAAGTCTTGTCTGAATAATTAGTAATCACGCTTAAAGCGACCATTTACGACCTCTACCACCCATCTACACAATGTAACACATCGGCTTTTATTAGCCTGCATTGTTGTTAGTTGTTGTTGACCTGGGTTAACAGTTTCAGGCTTATGTATTTTATAATTGCATGATTCTAGTAATGGAATTGCATCCCGGAACCCTCTATCCAAAATAAATACATCATTTTCCCTATAGAAAGACCTCATGCGGCTTCCTGAATTTTGAAATAAATCTTTCATAATATCCGCATCAGTTTGTGTGGCAGCATAAGGCCCTACGACATCTACTATATGACCATCTGTATGTATCCACACAATCATGAATGGTTTGACCAAGTTTTCATATTTGTGAAGACTGTAAGTTTGTTTCTGATAGAGATAGTTGGCGCTTTTTTGAATATTTATATAGGTTCCATCACAAACTGAAATGGCAGGCCTATCTTCTAAAGGAAGCTCTTGGTTGCCATATAATGCATTAGGAATAGCTAGGTTCTTTTCTGCTATTTGTTGTGGTGTTATATGCTGTAATCCGATGTACCTTGGGACACACTTAAACATGATCTCACTTTATTCATGTGTGATTCTAATGTTGATCGGCACATGTTAAATAGTGAGGCCAGTCGCCGATTGCTTTCCCCAGTCCGAAGTTTAATCAAATAAATAGCTAATTCAGTTTTCGGTTCACTGACTACATTTTCCAAAGGAATTTCAATATAATAATACAGTGATATGAACTCCGTCACTGTAAGTCCTGTCCAATAGTGACAAATGTGATGGGGCATTTGATCCACATTATTAAAATCACAAGTTACTGGATCTCTTTTCAGAAGTTGTATTAAATCTTCTGACTGTTGAACAGTAAAATAAGACGAGGTATTTGTGTTCTCAGGTAATAAATGCCACTCATTAGCAAATAAATGTATCTCGCATGTTCGGCAACTGATGGGAACATAATAATTGTGTTCTTTAAGCAACATTACCTTAACAAAAGTAGGAATTAAATGCCCTGATTGATTATTACACTCCCTAAAAATACAATGGCTAGAAGTATTCGGAGCACGTTTGTAACTAGGCAGATAAATTCATCTGGTCAATTCTTCGTGCTTCAGCAGGATTATCAGCTGGTGGAGATGGTGGTTCATGTGCGGCAAAAGGATTAGCAACTGGTGGAAGTGGAGGTGGTTTGGGCAATCCAGGTTCATTTTCTTCCAGTTCTTCGACCTGTCTGTGTGTATTTAGTGTTAAGTGCCGATTAGCTCGCATCCAACAGGGATGACATGCTTGTAGATTTGCCCTCCGATCCTGTAACAATGTCAATGACATTTTACCTATGAAATCTTCACCTTAACCTTTTAAAGGACATGGTAGAACTGTTACGGCCAATGTAATAGATGTGCTTAGTATTAATAATACACAGTCTCACTTGGCATATAGATTGACTGATTGCCTGAGTTAGCGCCCAATACTATATACAATAGAATGCCCATACTACGCTAGTATTATATTATCTGTGCCCATACTATGCATACAGTACACCATTTGAACATGGTGCGGACCATTGAAATAGTAATGGATGGGCAAATAGTTGGCGGACTATATGCCAAGTGAGACTGCACCCTTACTCATTAATTGTAAGGATTTGCTTCATCATCGGAATTTACAGCAGCCAGGGCAAAGCAAGGCTAAATATGTAAGTTCAAAAGCACACACTAACCTGATTGTGGGTATTCCATGAGAAGAAAATATCAATTAATGAACTGTTTTCTTCAAGGGTGTGGTATCGCACTGGGTAGCGACTCCCCATAACTGAACATCCACATCAAATACACACCATTGGGTAGCCCAGTACTCTGCTATGTGTACCTTCTTCTGAGCGTTGGTTTAACAACACATAACATGCATTGCAAATCAGTCCATCTGAAGGAAGCTGAAAAATATATTAAAAATATATTACGCTAACATTCTTTCCGAATAAGGATCTCAACTACTTAAAATGGTAGGTGAAGTTTACCAACTTCGCCTGCCATTTATTTTA
Source organism: Lacanobia oleracea (assembly GCA_950371165.1). Classification (NCBI taxonomy): domain Eukaryota; kingdom Metazoa; phylum Arthropoda; class Insecta; order Lepidoptera; family Noctuidae; genus Lacanobia; species Lacanobia oleracea. The sequence continues at coordinate 13,651,895 of OX493386.1, forward strand.
TATTGTAGCAGTATGAAAATAATTACAACTTGGGTACGTACCTCTTGTATAGATAACCATTCAGTCAATGTATTTTGTAACTGCGGTGTTAAAATGGTTACAATATGCCTTCGCATTCGATTAGTGGCCACACTACAATCCAGGCACCTTGACATCGTGAGCGACAGAATCCAAATCACAAGCAAACAATTACAACATACACAGTAAACGAAAGTCCGATGAACGATAGCGTGGGGTCAAGTTAAAATATCCAACAGAGTAAAGCGAAAGTCTGATAAACGATAGCGTGGGGTCAAGTTAAAATACATAATAATGAAACTAATAGAAATAAAGAACGAAACACTGATTATTTACTGGAGACTACACATGGTGCCAAAAGCTCTAATTTAGAAGTAGCTCAAGAATTTGTAAATTTTTTCACCAATATACCAACTAAAACTACGGAATATTTAAATTCTTCACCTGAGGTCTCATATAATTTATTAAAAGCTAACGTTCCAGGTTGTACGGTTGAATTCCAGTTCAAACATATCAACCCTGTGACAGTCATAAAAGCTTTCCGGCAAATCAAAATCAAATTGACCGAAGACATATGGGGAATGTCTATTAAAGTGTGCACGTCCATAATTGAAACTATAGCACCATACTTGGCTTTAATATTTAATTTATGTGTGGACCAAGGAGTCTTTCCGGATATAATGAAATATAGTAAGGTTATACCACTATTTAAATCGGGCGACAGCAAAGACACCAATAATTATAGACCTGTATCTGTTTTGCCGGTTTTTAGCAAAGTGTTTGAAAAAGTAATGCTCAATCAGATGCTCAATCATTTTAACATCAATAAAATTTTACACGATCAACAGTATGGTTTTACCAGGGGTCGTTGTACGACTGACGCTGGTGCCACGTTGTTAAAACACATATACTCAGCGTGGGAAGAGGCACAAGATGCCATAGGAATCTTTTGTGACCTCTCCAAGGCATTTGATTGTGTAAATCACGAAACCTTGCTCCTAAAGCTAGGACATTACGGACTAGGTAAACTTGCACTCAGTCTAATAAAATCTTACTTAAATGATAGACAGCAGCAAGTTCAAATAAATGGTGTCAATTCACGGGGTTTAAAAGTCAAAATGGGGGTACCACAAGGCTCTATTTTGGGTCCTTTCCTCTTTCTAGTATATATTAACGATCTACCCCATCTTTTAAAAAATCAACCTCATATGGTATTATTTGCTGACGATACGTCCTTAATTTTTAAGATAGATAGACGTTCCATAAATCTTGACGACGTAAATAACGCCCTACAGCAGGTCCAAAATTGGTTTACTGCTAATAATTTAGTATTAAATGGAAAAAAAACTAAATGCATCAGATTTGCCTTACCGAACGTTAAAAGAAATGATTGCGACATAGTATTGAACAAGGAGAAACTTGAATTCGTCGAAAACACGGTTTTCCTGGGGATTACGCTTGACTCAAGGCTACAATGGGGTCCTCATTTAACATCTCTTGCGGGACGGCTAAGTTCAGCAGCATACGCTGTCAGAAAAATCCGTCAATTTACCGATATAGATACCGCGAGGCTGGTCTATTTTAGTTACTTTCATAGTATCATGTCTTACGGTATCTTATTATGGGGACGTGCTGCAGACATCGAGTCTATATTTATCCTGCAGACAAGAGCCATCAGAGCCATTTACAATCTCCGTCGGCGTGATTCCCTAAGAGAACTGTTTAAGGATATCAACATCATGACGGTACCTTGTCAATACATTTACGAAAATATTATGTATGTTCGGAAAAATCTTCATCTCTTTAGCAAGATTAGTGACAGGCATAATTTTAATACTAGAAATAGGAACAAATTAGATCAACCCCGATTCAGATTGGCCAAAGTACACACTTCTTTTATGGGGTACTGTATTAAATTTTATAATAAAATACCAGTTGATATTCTCGAACTGAATGAGAGAAAATTTAAAGCATGCATAAAACGCACACTATGTAGACAAGCGTATTATAAACTGGAAGATTATATCCTCGATAAAAACGCTTGGCTAAATGCTGGTCCTGCTCCACAGTCACAGCTGCTTAGGTCCACTTTTTAGGTTTCTGTTTTTATATTTGGAAGAGATGCTCGCTCCTTTTAGAGGTTCTTACATTATTTCGTTTATTTATTCTTATATACCTACATACAAATTATATTATTATATTAATTACTTATTTATTCTTTTTGATGTAAGATCTTAATCGTTCTCTTTATTAATTTATTTTTCATTATTTGGTCATTGACAACCATAGTTTTGTGTAAAGTAGAAGCATATTTTTCAAATTTTGTAAATGTGAGTACCATGAAACCATTTACATTTTATGTGAGTAGTTATAGTTTTACTTGTTGGACATGAACGAGCATGGTGGTTGAGAGCATGTCATGCTCACTCAAATGTCTCGCTGATGGCGGCGCGTGGGTTTGATCATTCGGTTCCCTTCGAAATGGTTGAGCTGAAGGGTGCCGATACACGCGTCATGTTCGTGAACAGGCGCCGTCGTTTGAGACTGGTCATCTCTTAACTGCCATTGGCTTATTTTAATCTTTATATTTAAAATTCTTATAATAAGCCCTTTTTTTTCCTTTGCATTGTCCTCACATGCAGAAGCAACAAGTATATGTAACTTGAAATTTTGTAAAACCAGAACATGATTTAAAAGAGTGTCCGTGGAGTTTCTTGCACGTTCTTCTCCATAGAGATCTACGCTTTGGAACGTGCAAATAGCTTCCATGTTTTTGACTGACCGACCTTGACGTTTCAAAAGTGCCTGTGAATGGTTTATTTGAAATAAAATGCTTTGAATTTGAATTTGAATGAGCCTATTGCAAAAGAGGCACGAATCTCGACTTCAGGCCATTTCCGATAATTTTCTCATGGAGTAACTCTGTCCGTACAGGGAATACAAATCAAGATCTCAAGCACAGACGCTAGAGCGACAAAGACCGGGTAATTTCATCAATAACTTGTATGAGTGCTACTGCCCACGGCGGCCGACAGCGGCCGCGTGGGTACGACACACAGTCACTGTCGCACCAACTGCTAACAATGCATCATAATAACATACATTGTTTTTTATTTAGTTAGTGCTGAGGCGAATTCTTACCAGGAAACAAATGTAAGTCCCTAAATAGGTTAACAACCGGAATTGTTTCTAACAATTCTCATTTATTTATTTATTAAGCACACCAACGACATATTTACAATTAAGTATAACAATAACTGGCAATCACAAATCTTCAATTCTGTGTAAATATATCACTTATAGGTCTGCACAGCATTCTCAATTAAAGAAAATCATCATCAAAACCATTTGTTTTTTTTTTTGTGTTTAGAGTGTTATTTTGAGAGTCGATCAGAATACGGAAAAGTTTATTAAAAGTACAACACTTGATCCTATATTAATTAGATTTAATTTACTTTAACCTTTACATAACACTAGATATTAAGTACCTACATCTATAAAAATTACTAAAATAATTTGAATTGTAAATTAAGTGTTATGGATAAATGGGCTTTACTATTACACTAGCTTCTGCCAGCGGCTTCGCCCGCGTGGTCCCTAGGGAACATACTCCTGGGATAAAAAATGGCTTATATCCTTTCTCAGGCTCTAGACAATCTCTGTACCAAATTTAATTTAAATCGGTCCAGTAGTTTTGGCGTGAATCGCGACAGACAGACCGTTACTTTCACATTTATAATATTAGTAAGGATTATTATACAATACTTGATCTAGATATCCTACATTTTCGTGCGAATGATCGTTCGGCACTAATTGCCAGAAGAACAGATTGCTCAACGCAAAGTCATGGTTCGCCTAAGAATTAGAAGATACTAAATACTACTTGCAATGCTTATTAGCATTACATCATCAAAAATGTTTTTCTATCGACAGTCATTACTGTATCATCACAAACTGACCCATTTGTTAAGTGCAAGTCACATGCAGTTTCCAACTCATATAAAATTATGTCATTGTCTTTTTATTAGAACTCATGCCATAAGTAAATGCGCAGTAATTATTGACCATTTTCATAAAAAATATGACGAGAAAATTTGATGTTTTTTTTTTTGTTCATGTCTCATTCAAGGTTATGTGAGTGCTCATTGATCGATTGAATCATACACAATTGCTGTGTATTAAACAGAGACAAGACACATCTTTTAGAGGTTCTTACATTATTTCGTTTATTTATTCTTATATACATACAAATTATATTATTATATTAATTACTTATTTATTCTTTTTGATGTAAGAACTTAATCGTTCTCTTTATTAATTTATTTTTCATTATTTGGTCATTGACAACCATAGTTTTGTGTAAAGTAGAAGCATATTTTTCAAATTTTGTAAATGTGAGTACCATGAAACCATTTACATTTTATGTGAGTAGTTATAGTTTTACTTGTTGGACATGAACGAGCATGGTGGTTGAGAGCATGTCATGCTCACTCAAATGTCTCGCTGATGGCGGCGCGTGGGTTTGATCATTCGGTTCCCTTCGAAATGGTTGAGCTGAAGGGTGCCGATACACGCGTCATGTTCGTGAACAGGCGCCGTCGGTTGAGACTGGTCATCTCTTAACTGCCATTGGCTTATTTTAATCTTTATATTTAAAATTCTTATAATAAGCCCTTTTTTTTTTCCTTTGCATTGTCCTCACATGCAGAAGCAACAAGTATATGTAACTTGAAATTTTGTAAAACCAGAACATGATTTAAAAGAGTGTCCGTGGAGTTTCTTGCACGTTCTTCTCCATAGAGATCTACGCTTTGGAACGTGCAAATAGCTTCCATGTTTTTGACTGACCGACCTTGACGTTTCAAAAGTGCCTGTGAATGGTTTATTTGAAATAAAATGCTTTGAATTTGAATTTGAATTTGAATATCCAACAGAGGAAAACGAAAAGACAACACAATAATACGTGATAAGATCAACGCAAGACTGCACAATGCAGCGCGCGCAGCGCAGAAACGTCAAAATACTATGACGTTCGGTTCGGATTCACACTGTTGAATATATTACCGATGTATAAAACGTGTTCCACACGGATGTAATCTAGCGTTCCATCCAATCCTATCCAAGGTGACCTTGGAGGGAGGCACGATTGCATTCGCGGATTGTGTTTCGACTAGGGACATGGATGTAATCTAAGCTCTATCACGGGCGAGCTTCATTGTGAATCGCGCTCGCGTAGAGATAAGACGTAGAAATGGCTCCTAATTATCGAAACCGGTCAAGAGCTAGTTGGACTCGCGCACCGAGGGTTCCGTACCATCATTAAAACATGAATGCTGGTGGACCGTCGGACGGACAGCAGAGGCTTTGTTATAGGGTTCCGTTAGTTACCCTTTAGATACGGAACCCTAAAAAAGGAAAAATGTTTGAGAACGTACAAATAGCGCTCTTTCGTATGATACGGTGATACCCCACATGCCCTAGTAGCCCCACTTCGTATTTTTAGAACCCTCTTAGTCGCTGTTGCAAGAAAAAATATACATTTTTATTTCTTTCGTATTTGCAAAATAATTGAACAAACGTCGTCTAAAACTCTTTCAAGTTGACAGCATTAGTAGTTCTTGTGATACCCAGCTGTGTCAGACGGACAGACTTAGTCACAGCATAAGGGTTCCTTTTTACCATTTTGGTACGGAACCCTAAAAAATAAAGTATGTGAAGCGCTGGTTAAAGGAACGATGAATTCTCAGTCATTCAGTTTATTGGAATTATTTATTTACTATATATTTAATCGATAACCTATACCGATCATAACATTTAATTCATAATTGGACGTGACGTGATAACCTGCCGTAGCGCGACTGTCCTTGTGTCCGTCCGACGGTCCACCAGCATTCATGTTTTATTAATGGTACGGAACCCTCGGTGCGCGAGTCCAACTCGCTCTTGACCGGTTTCGATAAATTAGGAGCCATTTCTACGTTTTATCTCTACGCGAGCGCGATTCACAATGAAGCTTGCCCGTGATGGAGCTTAGATTACATCCGTGTAGTCGAAACACAATCCGCGGATGCAATCGTGCCTCCCTCTAAGGTCACCTTGATAGGATTGGATGTAACGCTAGATTACATCCGTGTAGAACACGTTTAATGCGTAACGTGATCGGCATCATGACACGCGGCATGCAGCTAGAAAAATGGTGTCTGCGATAATAGGTAGTGACTGTTGACTTTTATAGATGACGATTCTGGCAGTCGCGGGTATTTTTTATTTTAGTCTGATCTTCAGGCTTGCTACAGATACTGTTTGTCATATGCGTGTATCCAAACAGAGAGGCAGTTGTGTACCTAATGAGTAGAATAATGTCGAAATCAAAAACCTCACAAAATCAATTAACACACATATTTTTTTGTCATTTTTTGTCGCCTGTTTTAGAGAAATGTAATTGTTGCAATTTATTTCTGTTTATTATATAAGTACTTTTCACATATTAATAATTGCTGTACATTTATGTAACTATTCTGGATTGATTAAGGGCAGAATTAGGCCATGTCATTTATATACACTCAAGGGATAACAGCCGAGTTTTTGCGGGCCGAGTCACCCGCGTCCGTAGGAGAATATCCAATACTAGACCCTACACGTGGTTCCCGGGTGGTGCTTATCAGGTGCACTAACCGGTGGTAGGCTTTGGCGGACGGCTTGTGACCACCCACTGGGCAAAGACGTACCGCCAAGCGGCCTGGCCGTGTTCCGGTACGACGCTCAGTGTAGCCAATTCATAGGAGTTGGGCCGAAATGGTTGTTCCAATGCAGGCAAACTGACCAGGCTCGCGTTGATATGGGTGTATCGGGATGCTAGTCGCGGAGGGTAGCGGGATCCGAGCCCCGGTGCGCCGCTGGCTGACCGCAGGCAGTTGGGAGCCCAAGTAGTGTGCTAGTCACACATGAAAGGTTGCCCCGCCAACTGTTGAAAAATCCCAGGGTGCGCCATCGTGCTGGCTGGTGACCAGATGGGAGGACCCGATGAATTTCCCTCGGGGGCTCGGGCGTCCCCGCAGTCTTCAGACTAGTCCCCCAATGATGTCGTCCTGTCAGAGCGTGCCTGAAGGTAGCAGCATGGAACCTCATTTCACTTCCTTCTCCTCTACCACCTTCACTCAAACATGATGAAAAGGAACAAAATAAGAAAAGGTGTACAGCGGCAGCACTTCGTCCCCCACAAAGTGCACCTCAGCGTCCTCAGCACTATTCGAGGTCTGCACTCGAATCTCGCCGCAGTCCATTACAACCGGGAGACCGAGAAACCAGCACTCTTGTTCCTTTCCGAGACGCAGATCAGATGTCCGCCACACGTGTCTTACCTTTCCTACCCAGGCTTTACCCTGGAGCACAATTTCAAACCACGTACGGGCGTATGTATGTACGCCCGTGACGACATCTGTTATCGGCGTCTCCGTAATCTTGAGGACTCCAGGTTCTCAACGCTGTGGGTCTTAGTGGACAAAGGCCTGGATAAAATTGTCTACGCTTGTGTCTACCGTTCGCACAGCGGTGATTTGGAGACAACTGAACTCACACAGCACCTGAGTGTGGCGGCGGATGCGGCTCAGCAAAGGTACCCTTCTGCCCAATTGATGTTACTGGGGGACTACAACGCCCACAAACAGGAGTGGCTCTTCCCATACCAGGGCACAGACCATGCTGGACGAGAGACGAAAAAGCTAGCCCTAACGCTAAATCTTACCCAGCTGGTCCAGGGAGCAACGAGGGTGCCGCATGTTGATTCGCACACTGCCTATTGCTTGGACCTCATACTGACAACAGATCCAGACTGCTACTCGGTGTCGATTTTTTCACCACTGGGTAGTTCTGACCACTGTCTGGTGAAGTCTGTGTCCGTTTACACCCCGCCCGATCCTAGCCCAAGAGGCATCCGAAGGGTATGGCGGTACAGGTCAGCAGATTGGGATGGCATGCGATCTTTCTTAGCATGTTATCCTTGGCAGCCTACTTGCTCTTCTTCGACTGTTGCTTCGACGTGCGCGGACGCCGTGACGAATGTGTTGCGGAGGGGAATGGAGTACTACATTCCATTCTCTGACATAACAATGTCTGGCGAAGCTCGTCTATGGTTTGGTGCAGAGTGCAATCGCGCTGATATGCTGATATACGCAAAGCTAATGACGTCACTGGGAAGAAGAGAACATTCAACATGGCTGCCAAGTCCTGCAAAAAGGTGTTGCGGAGGGCACGGTTTGACCACATTAGCCGAACAGGGAACAAACTTGCTTCATACCCAGCAGGTAGGTAGTAAGGCTTTTTGGTCCCTGGCTAAATCGATCGAATCGAACTTCTGGCGCCACTCACTGTTTTTTTTTTTTATGTATGGGAAATCATCAAATGACTCCTCCCGCTCTGGGTGAAGCAAGAAGAAGTGTCAGACTCTTACTGACTAAAACCCATCCGTGTTCCTCCTGGTACCTTTTGCGTTCCAAGGCTACGGCACCTCTTTCGAACAGATTCTGCAGCCCCAGCAGGCACCTGCCCTAGTGGGCCCCGTCTTCCACGCTGATATCTCTTTGAGGCGCGCTGGGATCACAGCACGCCGCCGACCCGGGCCTAGTTCTGATCAGACGGCGATCCACCCACTGCTCGCCGTCCGCAGGCCCGTGCCTACGGCGGCCGGGAATCGTCCTGGACGCCTGGGGCGTCTTCAAATTCAAATTCAAATTCAAAGCATTTTATTTCAAATAAACCATTCACAGGCACTTTTGAAACGTCAAGGTCGGTCAGTCAAAAACATGGAAGCTATTTGCACGTTCCAAAGCGTAGATCTCTATGGAGAAGAACGTGCAAGAAACTCCACGGACACTCTTTTAAATCATGTTCTGTTTTACAAAATTCCAAGTTACATATACTTGTTGCTTCTGCATGTGAGGACAATGCAAAGGAAAAAAAAGGGCATATTATAAGAATTTTAAATATCAAGATTAAAATAAGCCAATGGCAGTTAAGAGATGACCAGTCTCAACCGACGGCGCCTGTTCACGAACATGACGCGTGTATCGGCACCCTTCGGCTCAACCATTTCGAAGGGAACCGAATGATCATACCCACGCGCCGCCACCAGCGAGACATTTGAGTGAGCATGACATGCTTTCAACCACCATGCTCGTTCATGTCCAACAAGTAAAACTATAACTACTCTCATAAAATGTAAATGGTTTCATGGTACTCACATTTACAAAATTTGAAAAATATGCTTCTACTTTACACAAAACTATGGTTGTCAATGACCAAATAATGAAAAATAAATTAATAAAGAGAACGATTAAGTTCTTACATCAAAAAGAATAAATAAGTAATTAATATAATAATATAATTTGTATGTATATAAGAATAAATAAACGAAATAATGTAAGAACCTCTAAAAGGAGCGAGCATCTCTTCCAAATATAAAAACATAAAAACCTAAAAAGTGGACCTAAGCAGCTGTGACTGTGGAGCAGGACCAGCATTTAGCCAAGCGTTTTTATCGAGGATATAATCTTCCAGTTTATAATACGCTTGTTTACATAGTGTGCGTTTTATGCATGCTTTAAATTTTCTCTCATTCAGTTCGAGAATATCAACTGGTATTTTATTATAAAATTTAATACAGTACCCCATAAAAGAAGTGTGTACTTTGGCCAATCTGAATCGGGGTTGGTCTAATTTGTTCCTATTTCTAGTATTAAAATTATGCCTGTCACTAATCTTGCTAAAGAGATGAAGATTTTTCCGAACATACATAATATTTTCGTAAATGTATTGACAAGGTACCGTCATGATGAAGATATCCTTAAACAGTTCTCTTAGGGAATCACGCCGACGGAGATTGTAAATGGCTCTGATGGCTCCTTTCTGCAGGATAAATGTAGACTCGATGTCTGCAGCACGTCCCCATAATAAGATACCGTAAGACATGATACTATGAAAGTAACTAAAATAGACCAGCCTCGCGGTATCTATATCGGTAAATTGACGGATTTTTCTGACAGCGTATGCTGCTGAACTTAGCCGTCCCGCAAGAGATGTTAAATGAGGACCCCATTGTAGCCTTGAGTCAAGCGTAATCCCCAGGAAAACCGTGTTTTCGACGAATTCAAGTTTCTCCTTGTTCAATACTTTGTCGCAATCATAAACTTCTTCTGTTGCGGCCACTGGGACGTGAGGTTTCCCTCTCTCTCACACGTTCGGCCTACTCCTTTGCTAACATTACTGCTTCGCAGAAGGAGGTAATCGCTTCCCATTTCTCCTCGCTCCGGACCAAAGATTGTGTCCGGTGAGTACCTGTAACAGGTGAGTACCTGTGTCAGGCGGAAGGTGAGGACGCCGTGGCGCCGCTCCAGCCACTCCTCAAAGAGGGGACTTATCGCCTGGATTGTTACGTGCCCAGCGCTGGGTTACGACAGTCGCTGTCTCCATACCGCCATGAGAACCTGCCGGAGCTCCGTCCGCCTTGCTGCGATTTGCCGCGGCAGAGGTGTCTCGCCGCGGCAGAGGTGTCTCGCCGCGGCGTTGCGCCTCCACGCGCCACTCGTAAATGTGCGCGAGGGCTCTCGCCTCCAGATCCCATGGCGGCAGTCCGGCAAGGAGGCTCGCCGCCTCGCCAGAGACCGTGCGGAATCCCCGGGCCACCCGGATGGCCATGACCCTCTGAGACGCGTTGAGGTAACGGGCAGGTCGCTGTATCAAAGTAGGCGCCCATACCGGCGCCCAATAAAGGGCCATGGACCGCACGAACCCCGCGTAAAGCATCCGGCAGGAGGCATTTGGACCCCCTAGATTGGGCAGAAGCCGCTTGAAGGCAGCCGGGGCTGCCGCCCCTCACTACCACCACCGCTGAGACCCGACGGGACGCTGGCCCACTCCGCTGAGGAGAAGGCGAACTTGCTTGCTACCTTGTTTGCGGAATCTTCGCGTCTAGATCCTGGTGGCGCGAGGCGTGAAAAGGCTAGTGGCCCCGACGGGATACCGGCAATTGTTCTGAAAACTTGTGCGCCTGAGTTGTCTCCGATCTTGACACGCCTTTCGTTTGAGACTGGAAAAGTGCCGAAGGCTTGGAAGCAAGCTAACGTGTCGAATTATAGACCCATCTCGGCAACGTCCATACTCTGTAAGACTGGAACGCGTGCTGAATCATAAACTTCTGGCGTACCTAGAAGCGAATGATATCCTTAGTGACCGAAAATACGGGTTCCGCCGAAATCGGTCAACTGGGGATCTTCTAGCGTATGCCATTCACATATGGAGTGAGGCTATAGAGAAGCACGGGAAGGCACTAGCGGTCTCCCTTGATATCTCGAAGGCCTTCGACAGGGTCTGGCACGATAGCCTTATTAGTAAGCTTCCTTCCTTCGGTCTGCCCGCCGGTTTGTGTGATTGTATCGCAGATTTCCTGAGGGGTCGGTCTATTCGAGTGGTAATATATGGCTGCTCGGCTGGACTGCTGGATATTAACGCAGGGGTTTCTCAGGGGTCGGTGCTTTCGGCAACACTGATCTTGCTTCATATTAATGATCTGCTGAAACCCGGTACCTTTGGGTATGCAGACGACAGCACTGTTGCTGAGATACGTATCCGACGCACGAGCTGGTGGGTCGCAGATCAGACTATGGTTAAGCGCTTGAATATGTCCTTACAGGCTGTCTCTGAATGGGGTGATGACAATCTGGTCAAGTTCAATGCTGCTAAGACCCAAGCGTGTCTATTTTCCGCCAAAAGGAGCCAATTCCACCCAGCTCCATCTATCCGAGGTGTAACCGTGCCGATAACTGACCAACTTGAGCTTCTTGGGGTTACGTTAACATCTACTCTCAATTTTGGCCCTTTCACAGAGGCAAAAGCTCAAGTGGCTGCAAGGAAGTTGGGGATCCTAGCAAAGGTGAGACGGTACTTCACGCCGGAACAGATGGTCAAACTCTATCAAGCGCAAGTTCGATCGTGTATGGAGTACTGTTCTCATCTTTGGGACGGATTTGCCAGATACCAGCTTGATGCCCTTGAGTAAATTGAGAAACGAGCCAAGAGGAACATTGGCAATGAGAGGCTCGTCGCGACGAAGCTCCAAAGTCTTGAGCATCGACGACGAGTTGCTGGCTTGTCGGTTTTCTACCGGTTGCACCGGTTTTACTTGTAGCATTTAGCATCCCTATCAATCAATATCAATCAGCAAAAGACGTATGGTAACAAACCATACAGTCATGTAACTTCTCACAATGTGTACCAATAAATAACAATTATGCGAAAAAACGAGTTGTTTTACATTTATTTTCCAAATTGATTACGACAGGACCGCTCCGACACAGACGTCAAACGTCAAGTTCGATTTTATTTTATTTTAAATTAACAAATGATTTAATTACTCTATCCGACCTCGAAGAAAGTTGTGACGACTCTGTTGTTGATCCCGATTTTATAATATCTAATTCATATTCCTCCGACGAAGAGAGCTGTATAAATATCCGCAAATTTATAAGGAATCAAGAAAACATTGCATGAATTCCCGAAGAAAACATTCCTTCCAAAACATCATTTCCCCCTTGCTTAACCTCCGAAGGCATTTAATTTTATAGCCGCTTATCCAGAACCTGTCATTTCTGCTGATAATTACAATCCGGATATAGATTACCTGACAATCGAGGAAACTACTTCTCCGACAGAACAAAACGTATAAATCCCATTCCATTAAACATAATAAAAAATAATAAGCAAAAACTAAAACACCCAATGATTACTAAAGATTGTAAGTGTACACGAGAATGTATGAAATTCACACCTGAGGAACGCCATAATATTTGGAATAATTACTGGGATTTGCCATGTAAATCCAGACGCCTATTTTTGAATAAATGTGTCACAATCCGGTCAGTAAAAAGACGTAAGACCAATTTTAAAGTAGGGTCCACACGGCAGCGACTTTAATCGATAGCGACTCGCTGGCGATGTCAAAATCTGTGTGTGGACGTGAATATTAGCAGCGATTTATAGTCGCTGTCAATGCGGCGATCGAATCGCTGTAAATCTGAAAAGTCGACAGTCGCCAAACAGTCGCCAGCGACATCGTTGCTGTATGGACGTGAGCGATTTTAAAATGGCGGACCTACGTAAATATTCTCGGGCTTTTGTAACTGAATTAATAGAATTATACCGGGAATTACCTTCATTATGGATGGTTAAGAGTAAAGATTACTCAAACAGAGATTTAAAGTCACAAAGCTATGAGATATTAGTGGAAAAATTTAAGGAGGTGGAGCTAAACGCTGATCGAAATTTTGTGATAAAAAAAAATATAAATATGAGGGATGTTTGGCGAAGACCACATGAAAAGATTGAAAAAAGTTTGAAATCCGGAATGGCTGTGGAAGATATTCCTACTCCATCATTATGGTATTATGATTTACTCAACTTCTTGAAAGATCAAGAGACGACTAGAAGTTCAATAACTAACATTAAAATAGGAAACAAAGATCGGGTAAGATGCGAAATAAAAATACAATTTATGCTTTAGGACTCGTATACTATATTTGTTTATTCATATTGTTATCAAATAACATTATGTAAAGGTATTTAAATTAGTGAAACGGTTTTGCCACAAAACACTACGCCTGCCATCTAGCCATGGTTTGACTTTGACCTTGATTCGTTATTTGTAAATCTAACAATTCGTTGTTGGCTCTGTAACCTGTACTTATGTTGCCATCTTCTAAATTTTCAATATCCACACCCACTCGGATATATTGATTACAATATCGACGTAAAAAGTTATGCAATATACATGCTGCTATTACTATTTTGTCAATGGTTTTCACATCTAAATTGATTAAAGTTTTGAATATTCGGAATCGATTAAAAAAAAATGCCAAAAACGTTTTCAATAATGCGACGGGCTCTTGATAGTCTATAATTGAATATTCTTTGTTGAGGACTTAAGTATGGACCTGGGTAAGGTTTCATCAAATCTGGGCGTAAAGAAAATGCATCATCCCCCACGAAGACGTATGGCAAAACAGTTTCACTATTCATTATCCTTGCTGCCCTAAGAATATTTAAGGATCCTGTGTTTAGTTTCTCATAAAAAATACTTCTATTAATAACTCCACCATCAGGTATTCGGCCATTAATTCCTATATCTACCATTATAAATTCGTAATTTGCATTTGCTATTGCTAATAAAACAACGCTGAAATCTTTTTTATAGTTAAAGTAGTATGATCCACTATTTGCTGGGGGCACAATTTTTACATGTTTCCCGTCTATAGCTCCTAAGCAATGAGGAAACTGCCACCTTTCTTCAAATGTTTTTGCTCTGTCTAACCATTCATCTTCAGTTTCAGGAAACTAGAACAAAAATAGGTATTTATATTTTATTTCAGGGACCTTTCGATGAGGAATTAGGAATAAATAATAATAATAATAAGCGACGAGTACTTCTCGCCGCCCACGACGCCACCACCTGCTCGTCGGCGAAGAGGACGCCGGCCGCCGAAAGGCTTAGGACCTCGAGGCCCACCGGCCTCTGACAGGGTCCCAGCTCCCGGCGGAAGTGTGCAGCGTATGCGATGGACACGTTCCATAAATGAAAATGTGATACGTGCATACTTTGGGGCTACAGAGGGAGGAAACAACCTGACCGCGTACCGTGTTCGGATGCTCTCTTTGTTTCAGGTGCTTGAGCCAGTAGTCAACGTATCGGCCCAACGTCTATCGGATCAGGTGCGGGTCATCCTGCGTAACCATATGTTGGATGATACTACACTTGATCGCCTCCGAGCTGAACTGAGTAGCCGTGCCATTGCCCCCTCGTCGCAGACTGTGGTACTACCACAGTCTCACTAAATTCCCAGCCATGTTGACGAGAGTAGTGACAGGGTTACAAATGTAAGTACCCAGTGCAGTGACGAATTGAGGAGTGCTTTGGAGTGTGCTATTCGGGAGTATCGTTACATGCTGCCTGAACTTAGGCCACGCTTACCTCGTTTGCCCATGCATAACAAGAATAGGGCGCTGGTGGCTGCTCTGGATTCGCAGTTGTCAAGCTATTTTGATAACTGTGATAACCTCACCGATACACATTCAATCATGTACTGCGCGGCTGTGGCGGCTTGTCGTGTAGCTCACGTCAAATTTGCTGATCACAGGGCTACACCACCAAAACAAGCCGTGCCGGCTTGGCAGTGCAGGATCGAGCGTCGTATTGGTGGGGCCAGAGCACTCATCGGCAAACTAATTTGCTTCAGGCAGGGTAACACTCGCCCAAGAGTGATGCACTTTGTGAGACGGGCGTTTTCGGGGACTGATATTAGTCCCCGAGAGTATTTGTCCCGGGTCACAAAGCGCATCGACTTCCTGAAGCAGACGGTGTATGCATGGGCAAACCGTATTCGGAGGTATAAGCGGCGCGTGGAGCGATACACCCAGAATCGCACATTCCAGAGTAATGAAAGGTGGGTATACAGAGCTTGGGAGCGACCGGACCAAGGTGTGACTGACACGCGCTTGCCGGATGATGATGCCATGTGTTCGTTCTGGCGCAGCATCTGGTCGGTGCCTGTCAATCACACCGAAGCACCGAAGCTAGAGAGGTCGAACGAGCGTGCGATTCAATACCAGAAATGGGGGCAATCACAATCAGCCCCCAAGTGTAGCTCGTGCAGTCCGTCCGTTGCCTAATTGGAAATCTCCAGGACCGGACGGACTGCACAATTTTAGGATTAAGTGGCTACAAAAGTCGCACGTTCGGTTGGCATTTCAGTACCAGACTGCCTTGGATACCGGCTCACTACCCGAGTTTCTTACAACAGGAGTTACCCACCTGCTTCACAAATCTGGTAGCACCGCGGAACCAAAAAATTATAGACCGATCACGTGCCTACCGACGGTCTATAAGGTTCTTACATCCATTTTAAGAGCTAAAATTAACACTCATATAGACAGCAATTCGATTATGTCTGCCTCTCAGAATGGATGTAGGAATGGGTCCCGCGGTACTAAGGAGCTGCTCCTCATAGATATGGCCATTAACCAACAGGTTCGGCGTTCCCGAAAGGATCTGTCGACATGCTGGATAGACTATAAGACGGCCTATGACTCGGTGCCTCATACATGGCTCATGAGGGTGCTAGAATTGTATAAAGTTGATGCAACGCTACGCACCTTCCTGATGTCATGTATGGGGCAATGGAGGACAGTCCTTCGCTATCCAGGATGTCGAAATATCCAGAGGAATAGCGAACCGGTAAGGATCGAGCGGGGTATATTTCAGGGTGATAGTTTGAGTCCACTTTGGTTTTGTCTAGCCTTGAATCCTCTTAGCACACTGCTGGAGAAATCAGGGCTAGGCTATCGGTTGAAGAGAGGTGGTCAGGTTATATCTCACCTCCTTTACATGGATGATCTGAAACTCTTTGCCCCCACTAATCTGCAACTGATGGAGCTACTGAAGGTAACTGAAACATTCAGTAACGCCATCAGGATGGAGTTTGGTGTGGACAAATGTGCAGTCATGCATGTAAAACGTGGAGACATTATGGAATCCGTGGGAACTCAACTCTCGGATTCTATAAACCTGAGATCCCTCTCTCCAACTGAAACTTACAAGTATTTGGGTATGTCGGAAGCGTTAGGTATCAATGTTACTGACATGAAGCAATCGTTGAAGGAGCGCTTCTTTGGCCGCCTGAAGAAGGTATTTAATAGCCTTCTATCAGGCGGAAATAAGGTGCGCGCCTTCAACGGTTGGGTCATGCCGGAACTTGACGCCCTGGATAGGCGGGTCCGTACACTGCTTACTGCATATCGAATGCATCACCCACGATCGTCGGTAATGAGACTGTATGTCCCGCGAAAGTGTGGAGGTCGAGGCTTTTTAAATGCTAAGACTCTCCACAATCGTGAGATATGCAGTATTAGGGAATATTTCCTAGCTGTCGACGTGGGTATGCATCGAGATGTAGTGGCGGTGGACAAGGGACTCACCCCGCTCTCCTTGGCAAATGAGAACTGGCGCAAACCTGCGGTGCTTGACACTAACGATCGCAGGGCGGTATGGCAGAGTAAGGAGCTTCACGGACGCTTTTTCCGGACCCTACATGGGCCCGACGTAGACCAACTAGCGTCTGTAGCCTGGCTGCGTTTCGGTGACCTCTTTGGAGAAACCGAAGGTTTTGTTTGTGCAATTATGGACGAAGTTATCATGACGAATAACTACCGGAGATTTATTGTGAAAGACGGCACGGTCGACATATGTCGGGCATGTCACCGTCCGGGAGAATCAATTCGCCACATTATCTCTGGTTGTTCTCGTCTAGCTAACGGAGAATACTTGCATAGGCACAACCTTGTAGCCAGGATTATCCATCAGCAACTTGCTCTGAAATACTCTCTTGTGGAGTCGGAGGTGCCATACTATAGGTATACGCCCGACCCAGTTCTCGATAATGGCAATATCACATTGTACTGGGATCGGTCCATCATCACTGACAGGACTATTGTTGCCAATAAACCTGATATAGTGGTGGTGGACCGAATTGTGAGGCGTGCAAAGATTGTAGATATAACCGTCCCGCATGACGAGAACCTCGTGAAAGCCGAGAAAGACAAACAAATCAAGTATATTGACTTGGCTCGCGAGGTTGTCGACATGTGGGATGTGGATTCCGCAATCATTGTACCGATAGTCGTGTCGGCCAATGGCTTAATAGCCACGAGCCTCGACCAACACCTTAGGAGGCTCTCGTTGGGCAGCTGGATCAAGGGCTTGATTCAGAAAGCGGTACTTCTGGACACGGCTCGCATTGTCAGGAGGTTCCTTTCTCTGGAGCCCTGACCACCGGTAGCTTGGACCCTGTTCCCGATATCGGTGGGCTACTATTTTTATATTTTTAAATGTTTATTTATTTACTTTATTCAAATATTTATGTATAAAAATATATATAATATATATATATGTATAGTAAATGAATAAAGGAAATAATAATAATATATATTTATTTTCTCGCCACAATACATATTAAAAACAAAGTTTCCAAGGAACAATAGTACACAATAAGTATATTGTGGGAGACTGGAGCCTAAACTAGGCTTGGGGCCTGTATTTCAGGACACCAGGTCTCCACACCTTAGGTAATATAGCATTCTTACTTATTTATTTATTTATTTACCAGAGAAATAGAAATGAAGATGTAGATTCTGATATATTTTCGGAGTCAACGCAATCACCAGCACCCTCAACAGTGTCTACTACGGCATCTCGTGATAGTAATAAAAAGAAGAGACCAAGAGAAGATATTCTTAGTAAAATCAATGCTCATCTCAGCGAACCTATTCCGACAGACCGCTGGGAACATACAGCAAAATCATGGGCTAGTATTTTAAAGAGTTTACCAAATACGGCACGGTTGGCGCAGTGGTTGAGCGATCGGCTGCTGCGCTGCATGTCGCGGGTTCGATTCCCGCTCGGAACAAATATTTGTATGACCTACAGATAGTTGTTTCGGGTCTGGCTGTTTGTGTATGTGAGTTTGTATGTTTGTGAACGCACCCACGATACAGGAGAAATTCCTAGTGTGGGGCAACGTTTTTAAAAAAAAAAAAAAAAAAAATGATCAACAAATTTTTGCGGAGAAATTAATTAACAACGTTTTGTTTGAAGCACGAATGAATTCCCTCTCTCGTCAAAGTCGTATTTATGTAAGTCGTATTAATGTAAATCATAATGTTAATATACAATTGCTTTCTCAAAATGAAAATGTTCAAACTACTACTACTACTACTACTGCTTTTTCACACAGCCTTTTGATAGATCCTGTGAGTGGTCAATTAGTTCATGTTCCTCAGGAGACGAACAATCAGTCACTAGAAATTGCAGAAACCCAATTGCTCAATTCTAAAACATCTCAAAAGCTTACGATGTATTTTAATATTTTACAACCATAATGTATAACTGTTAGCACATAGTAAATACGTAACAGAAAAGTTTAGTTTTACTAAAAAGCACCTTTAAACCTACCTTTAAATATTCTTCTTGCAATGTAGCTATGATCGCATCACATGTTTCTGGAATTATCTTGCTTAGAGATTGCTTAGATATTGCAACGCTGTATTGTAAATCCTCATAAGATCGTCCGGTTGCTAGAAATCGCAATGTAGCTGATAATCGTTCGTGAGCTGTTATCGCTTTTCTCATGCACGTATCTTGTTTTGTTAGCATTGGCTCCAACATAGACAACTGTTGATATGTACAAGAGTCCATTCGTAAATAGTTTCTAAAATCGTTCGGTTCTTGTAGTGCTAGCTCGGCCATTAAATTTATATGCGAATATCTTGGTATTTTTCTTTTCTCTCTCTTTGTCACATATGCAAACGGCTGCTAGCGCTAGTAACATTCGACGCCTTTCTTCGGAAATTTACAAAGAAACGTTCACAAATAAAAAAAGTTAATAACAGACACCGGTATACACATCTACTTTCCCCTATATATTATTATACTCTTTGCGTCTACTGCCTTCTACTGCGAAACGAATACTGATAAATCGCTATAATATAGACACAAAAGTCATAAGTCGCTAGCGAGTCACCGTCGATTAAAGTCGCTGCGTGTGTACCGGGCTTAATGTCTACCTCAAAACTGAATCTCGATACTATGCTCTTCCCAAAATGATCGACGGTAATCAAACATATCAGCCAGTTTGTCGACAATTCCTTCTGAATACACTTGTATATACGAATGATTCGGTGATAACGGAATTGAGTAAAGCTACAAAATTGGCTTTAGAAGACAAAAGAGGCGGTAGAAGAAAAGTGATTCAAAGACAACCCATCCAGGAGCATATAATGAGCTACCATCCAATTCAGAGTCATTACAGAAGACACAATGCACCGATCACACGCTACCTACCACGCCATTTGACGATCACAGATATGTACACGGATTTTCGCACTAAGTATCCCGATTATTATTGTGGTACCGAAGCATATATAAAGATATGAAAATTTCACTTCTCATGCCCAAAAGCGACACGTGCGTAGAGTGTGAAATGCATAAGAAAAGTGAAGGTACGGCTACGGAATCCTCGTCGAGGCGATCGGCGGCGGCGATCTCTCGCGTCCGGCCCTGGGGGATACTCTTCACTAATTTTAATTCCAATCCTAGGCCAATACGATTCCAATGTTAATTTTGCAGTCACGTGACTCGGTACTCTTGAAAACAATATTGTCAACATTGGATTGAGATTGGAATTGCACCGCGATTGTTTTGTTTCACGTGAAGTTGGTAATGTTACGGGCCGCAATAGTGTTGGTCGACTAATTTCGATAAACCGGTAATAAGGTTTTAAAACGCTTTATTCTTTAAATAATAAGGCCATTAAGTAAATATTATATAAATGACTGTTTCATTGATTAATTGTAACGAATTGAATTCGATTTGATAAAAAAAATTAAAACAATAAAATGAATTAGGCTGTATGCAGTCGGATCGTTGCCTACATTACTAAAAAAAAAAAAGTCGGCGTCAAAGTACTCCAATTTCAAAAATAATTTCAAGTGGTTTTGTGAATTCGAAGTGCAAGTTTGTTTGTTTGTTTGTAGCATTAAGTATAAGTATTCAGTTATGTGCGAGCTGGTTCCTATTGAGTAATAAGTTGTCGTTAAGTTTTAGTTTTATACAAGTAGTAAGTAAATATACATTCATATTTTATTAGGTAATTAACGTTATTTTCGTGGTTTATGTCAGTAACTCTTTGTAACTTTGTGTCGATACAAGTAAATAAATAGGGGTAGGTACTCGTACCTAACCCCGCGTTTGTTCTGTTTCCATCTGTCTTCACGATAACTTTGGAACGGATTGACCTGTTGTACATACAATAAAAGTTTTTAAATTTCAGTTACGATGACAAATCGTTCCAGTCATGCTCAATTAGAAGGTTTGGTGGATTTTTGGAGCAAAACCCAGGCATAGCAAAAGGTTTGCTTCGGACCAGTCAGGGCAAAATGGAAACAAAGAGAAAATGGGCAAACTTGGCCATAAGTATGAATTCTCTTGGAGGAGCAAACAAAAATGGTGAAGGATGGGCTAAAGTATTGAAAATAATTAAATATCTTAATACTTACATATTGAGAATCATAAGGTACAGCATTTCATTAAAATAATGTGTTTCTAGTATTGGGCTGAGAAGAAATGTGCTCTAAAGAAGCAGTATGCGCAACTCGCAGCTTCAATGAGGCGCACTGGTGGTGGGACAGCAGACAACTTGCCAGCATTGTCTGCCTTGGAAAATAGATTGGTGGCGGTGATGGGTGGACTTGAATTTGCCACAGGAGATTCAAGATTGGCTGTCAATCTATTTCCTCAATTGGTAATACATATTTATATTTATAGTATTATCATACCTATATTTAATTTTATTTTATAGCTAGTTGACCCGCGCGATTTCGTCTGCTTCACTCCTATTAGCGTGATGATATATAGCCTATAGCCTTCCTCGATAAATGGATAATCTAACACTGAAAGATTTTTGCAAATCGGACCAGCAGTTCCTGAGATTAGCACGTTCAAGCAAACAAACTCTTCAGCTTTATTATTAGTATAAGAAATATAAGATAATGTTTATTTCTTTTTACTAGACCTACTGAGTCATCGATTGTGGAGTCAGAGGAGCATTCACACACCAGTGTACCAGTCCAAGAAGACACAGATATGCATTTTTCTGGCATACAAATGTCGCCTGTCCCCAGCACATCACACAATGATGCAATTCCAGCACCATCCACAAGTAAGTCTTTATGAATAAGTTTACAAATTCCTTTAGGAATGTGTAAACATTTTGAATTAGCCATCAATCTGTCACACAACCAACATGAAAACATGTGCAACGATGAAAAGTTTTAGTACTAATCACAATTTGGGCAAAAAAGAAACAACTTTAGTATTATTTATTTAATGACTTATTTTTTACAACTCAGAAGTTTGAAATTTGTTTGGTCAAATGCACAGTTTTATTAGGGTTCCGTTCCTTAAGAGGAAAAAACTAAACCCTTAAAGGATCATATCAAGACCCTTTGGCAAGTAATACCGTCTTATACTTTAAGTACAGAGAAAAATCTGAAACCTGTACATTTGTAATCTACTATATAAAAATAAGTCGGGTTTTCCTTCCTGACGTTATAACTCCAGAACGCACGAACCGATTTCCACGGTTTTTCATTCGTTGGAAAGGTCTCGGGCTCCGTGAGGTTTATAGCAAAGAAAATTCAGGAGTAGGGTAGGTAGGGTAGGTAGGGTAGGTAGGGTAGGTAGGGTAGGTAGGGTAGGTAGGGTAGGTAGGGTAGGTAGGGTAGGTAGATAAGTATAGTAGCCAGTTGACGGGAGCGAAGCCGCGTGGGTCAGCTAGTTAAATTATAAAAAAATAAGTCAATCATGTTAAGTAGAAGCAAATCATATTTTTTTGGTTTATGGTGCGGAACCCTTGGCTGGTTCGAACTCTCTCAATGTGAAAGTTTGGATGGATGTTAGTTACTCACTTGGCTGGTTTTTTTATATAAATGTTTACATTGATATATTTTATATTTTCAGTACCTGCGCCTGTTCAGAGTTCCGTACTACCACGACCCCGACGGCGCCACTCTTCAATTCCGAGGGCGTCGGATGTAAATATGGAGCAATTAGTCTCTATCGAAGCACGGCGGGTTGAAGCGGAACTTTCAACCGCACAGGCGTTTTCACAAATGTCCTCGAACTTCAGTCAAATGTCCGCAAACATAACCCAATTGTCCGACAACATTGGCAATATCGCAAGTGCATTGAATAATATTGCTAATGCAATTTTGGATGTAGCCAAAAAAATGCCAAATCATTGAAGAATTTTGAGCTCAACATTAATCACTAATGACAGAGGTTTATTTATTGCTGATGTTTTCGGATATTGAGTATTTTTTTTTTATTTGTGATGGGTTTGCTCTTGACTCTAATTTATGTCAGAGAAATGAAAAAAAAAATTGCTTTTAATATCCAATTTGATTTCTAGTGTTGATTTTTGTCATAGTTTCATTAGTAAGTAAATAAAATATTTAAGCAAAATAAAAACAATTTATTCAGTTATCCATTTTTAAGAAATGAGGACAAGAAAATGTTTGGGAATTCATCATTGATAAACCAAACTGTAGAAATACAATGTCAAAAATAGCATGAAATCTAATCTAACTCTAACTTAACCTGTGGTCGATCGGTCGCAATCTATAATATTGTAAATGTGAAAGTTTGGATGGATGTTAGTTACTCAATCACGCCAGAATGGCTGAATTAATCTGGATGAATTTGTAACAGAGATAAATTATAGTCTGGAATAGCACTTAGGCTACTTTTTATCCTGGGAGTATGTTCCCTATCACGCGGGGGAAGCCGCTCTGGCAGAGACCATTAAATTATAAAAAAGTGATAAAAAAAATAAAAATAATCTGTCTTAACCTAACCATACCATTTAACTTCTACTCGCCCACAGCTGCTGAACTAAAACATTTCGCTTTTCGAAGCCTTGTCTTAGTTCAGCAGCTGTGCTGCTAGTCGATTCTTCAGCAGTGATAACTGGGTAATCATTGTCATACTCTGCTATATTTTCCACAGGATCAATATCTGATTCCTTATTTATACACATGTTGTGTAACACACAACAGGCATTAATTATTTTGGCTGAAACATCTGGATGATAATATAGCACCCTATGCCCGAGTAAGCACCTCCATCTGTTTTTTAGGACACCGATGGCACGTTCCACTGTATTACGCGCAGAGCAGTGCAACTTGGTGTAATATGGCTCTGGGGATCCTTCAGGAGCATCTACTATCGGTGTCATCACACGCTGCTGGGATAAGGAATTATAAACCGGCACTGAAAATTGCATTAACACCTGCTCATCGCGAAGAAAGGGTCCGTTTTGGCCAGGAATATTTAAATTTTAATTGGGAAGAAAATGTTGTGATCTTCACTGATGAAAAATCATTTAAATCGGACAAAGATGGACGTAAAATCTTATGGCGAAGGAAAGGATAACGCTACAATGAGAAGTGCTTGCTACCTTGTAGAACCAGCGGTAGAATAACCCTGGGCTACTGGGCTGGATGTCGTCTATGGGACCTGGTGAATTGGTGGAAGTTGGTGGTAGGTTTAATAGTAGTTTGTATTTGGAGATTCTGCGTGACGTCATGCTGCCGACTGTGCGAATTGCCTATCTAACATCACATATTTATTTCATGCACGATAAATGCTCCATCCACCGTGCAGGCATTGTGCAGGATTGGTTAGCTGCTCAAGAAGGTGTGACAGTTTTTAATTGGCCATCTAAAAGTCCTGATTTGAACCCTATAGAAAATCTATGGGGTCAAATGGTTTTAAATTGGGACACAACGGAAGTGCGAAACAAACACAACTTGGCTGAGATCGTGACATCGACTTGGGAGCACATGAGAGGCAAAGATTTGTGTTGGAATATGGTGCGCGGTATGCGTAGCCGCTTACAGCAAGTTATAGCAGGGGACGGTGCGCCAATCCGCTACTAATTAATCTAGTGTCTAGGCATTTTTAAACACACCATGTAAGTAAATGCTCAATGGATTGACTGTTAAACCATTAAAATGTTGCTGGTTATGTGGTGATGTTATTGTAATAAATAGATTTTTCTATTTAAATAACATGTTTATTCACTACATATAGGCAGCTATAAATCTGTAAAGCATTTCACAGAAGAATTCATTTTCTCGATAACAAACATTTAAGCATAAGCACACCTTTTTTAATGTTTATAAATGGTTAGATTTGATTATGGCATACTAATATAAAATGTATATTAATTTGGAAATATATGAGCATTTACTTACTTTATCATAACTAAGTGTTTTAATGAAATAATAAACATTTTAAACTTGCAATTGTTTAGTTTTATTTCTATACAAACTGCCCTTTTAAAAAGACAAGACCCTACGTCGTCCATTAAAGAAATGTAAAATAAAAGTTATGAAATAATTAAAAAAAAAACAGCTGAGCAAAAAGCTATATTGAAACACAGGAAAGCGAAAAACAATTTTCTCGATTGTAGGTAGGTATTTATTGTATAAATTACAATCGAACAGAGTTTCGGCTTAGGCTAGGTTCTAGATCAGAATAATGTTATAAATGCGCTGCGTGACCTATTTTATAAGTTTACCCCCACTCTAAATCGAGGAGGGGATCGCCGCTCGGTAACGCCCATCGCGTTAGGTTGACAAGCGCACGTGACGTGCTAGTCAATCGACTTCCTCTTTGTTGTGGCTGCCGTGGCGTACTTGGTCGTCATGGCTATGGCTTTGGCTGAGGCTGTGGCTGTGGCTTTGGCTGCACCAAGACGACACGGCATGGCATGGCTTTGGCATGGCTGGCAATCGGGTGACCGTTACAGTCGGCCATCCTGAAACAATTGCTCCCGCAATGGGAAAAGGGAACACAATTAGCTTTCCAGTAAATCTATTAGGTCCTCTGTCTCTAACTGCTCATCAGAGCTGCTGGCACTGTCAGATACAGGAGCTACACTTTGATAGGGTCGCAAGGATTCAGCAGATACTAAACCTATGAAGTTCTTATATCCTCTCAAACCTTTTATACTCCTGATCCTGTATCTGTCCTTACCAACAACTTTTATGACAATATACGGCCCTGAATAGAGATCATCTAGTTTAGTACTGACTTTAGCCGCGCTACTTGTAGGAGCCTGTTTCCAAAGTACTAAATCACCTTTCTTATATGTGTGACATGGCTTACGACGCTTATCAAAATGGTGTTTCATTTTAGCGCTAGCTTTTTCAATGCGCTGCTTAGCCTTGGTGCGTTTCACGTGGGTCGATTCGACTACCCGCCCCGGAATAGAAACATCACATGCTGGCCTACTACTCCGTGAAAACATCAAGTCGTAAGGTTTATATCCGGTTGTGTCGTTTAAAGTGTTGTTAATACCCCAGATTACGTCAGGTAAATTATTAGACCAATTGTTCGCGGCTTCACTAGGGTCAGTAGCTCGTAACGCGTTCAAAATGGTTCTGTTGGTACGTTCAACTTGGCCGTTAGCTCGAGGACAAGCTATAGCAGTTAAAGTATGCTTAAACTGTTTGTCTGTAGCAAACTTCTTAAAATATCTACTAGTAAAGGCTTTTCCGTGATCCGACACTACTCTATCCGGGTATCCAAACAAAGCGAAAATTCGTTTAAATAACCTGACCGTCTCGATTGAGTTTACTGTCCGAGTTGGTTCCGCAATTACAAACTTTGTAAATGAATCGGTTATCACTAGCATGTACACATAGCCTTTCTTCGTCCTACAGAACGGTCCTAAGTGATCTACATGTACTGTTCTGAACGGTTCAGTTGGTTTGGGAATAGGATGCAACATACCCTCCTTTTTCCCGTGCTCCCCTTTTCCGTAAGCGCAATGTAAACACGCCGCAACATATTTCTGAATAAACCGCGTCATTCTCGGAAACCAGTAGTCATTTTTAATAAGCTCGATGCAGCGCTTGAACCCTACATGGCCTATTTCATCATGGTGCATTTGAACAATTTTCCACCTAGCTGGTCCCGGCACTACAAGACGATTACCGCACAGAGTTTTTCGGTATAACCTATCATCTATCAGTACGAAATCCTTTGTTAAGTCGCGCTCTGCTGAACCAGTTTTTAATCGATCAATTATGTTTTTGACTTTGTCATCTTGATACTGAACTGTAAAGAACCAATCAGATACTTCTAGGCGGTTAACATTAAGCGCGTCAACAGGATTTCGACTAAGTGCATCGACATGTCTCATGCGCTCACCCGGCCGATATTCTACACTTATATCGTAATCTTGAATCATCAACCACCATCTGGCTATCCGCGGAATAATGTCACGTTTTGTCAAAGTGGAACGCACCGCGGTACAATCCGTAACAATTTTTACATGTTTCCCAATTACATAAACGCGGAATTTTTTCAAAGATTCTACAACCGCTAGTGTTTCGAGTTCGTAGCTGTGATATACGCTTTCTTGTTTAGAAGTTACACGACTGAAATACATTACCGGTCTTAGGGTACCATCAATTTGTTTTTGAAATAATATACCCGCTATGCCTAACTTACAAGCGTCCGTATGTATTTATATTTCTAGCTCGGGATCTTATATCGCTAACACTGGTTTGGAGCACAAACACTTTTTTAATTCGTTAAAACTCTCTGATTGTTCACTACCCCAATCCCATGCAACGTTTTTCTTTGTTAAACCTCTCGCTACTCGAATTTGCACAATGTCATGTTTACGTCATACTCCGTCGCGTATCGCGGGCGCCCGCTTATCGCAAGCGTAATATGACCCGCAGCACAAAAAACCTAATCTCTCTGCTCACAAAGCAGCTATTCACACACTTGAAACTGTTATGGGTTCTTTAATTATGTCACTATGTATTAGAATGTAAACAATATTCTTATAACAAACCGAAATATAAACATTTTGGATAGATACGAGAGTACTTGCTGAAAGCTATTTTGTTGTATTATTATGTTGATTTCTGACACAAATATTGGATCAATTTACACAAAATTTTGGAATTAAGGTCATGAAAAGACAAGTAATCTAGTGATGATGTTATTTTACGAGAACAAAAATCGACTGCCGCAATATTTAAGCTCAAACTTCATAGTACGCGGAGCAGACATTTTGATTTACGTAATTTGTATTTTTGTAAACAAACGTCAAGAATATTCCAATAAGATTCCAATAAGAAATGTTTCTAGATTACTAGCCATGTATTCACGAACTCATTTTTAATTGTATATCGTTACAATATGCCACTATAATTCTGAAATATCAAATTACTTACGTACGGGAAGAAATCCGGTAACTAGTTTTGTTTCGTAATTTTCACCAGATAATTTACACTTTTGACTTTGAATATTAGTTGAAATTTAACGAAAATAAAGTAAATTATGAATTTCTATCAATACTTGGCTTACTTTCCACAGAAAAACACGTAAAAATCGAAAATTCTCGCGCACAAGTTGAACGAATGTTTGTTTGATTTGACAAACGTATTTTGTGACATTTCGCTTCTTGTCAAGCGTATTTTTTTTTCCGACAGTGTTCCCATATGAAAAATATTATATACCATAGAGTTCAATCATTGAGAAAAGAAAATTAACCGTAAAAATTACTAAAATTTAGTTTTAAATCCGTAGGGTCGGGTGGATCCACAGGGACCCACCTGGGTGTTGACGGAATTAGACGCTAGTGGGTCCGTGAGTCCCTTTGATACCCGAGAGGTTAAATTGGTTAAGGCACGAGCAATTTGAGCAAATTTATGAATAAACTTACGGAAATAGCTACATAACCCGATAAACTGTCGAACTTCGTGTACATTTTTGGGCACCGGAAACTGTGACACGGCGGTTAATTTTGACTCTGCCGGTTGCACACCACTTTCGGAAATTTCATGTCCTAAATACGTTACTCGAGTTTCTAAAAACGTACACTTTTTCATATTTAATTTCAGATTCTCGGTTTCGAATTTATTTAACACAACCTCTAACATGTCAAGACCAGATTTAACGTCGACTGAGGGTACCAATATGTCATCTAGAAAAGCTAAAACCTCGCATGAGTCGCTACTACCGCCATTTTGGGAAAAATGAATGGAGTTTACTATTTTGTTAATTAAACGCATGAAAACTGACGGAGAATTAGCTAAACCGAATGGAACACGGACATATTCAAATTGACCGGCCTGACAAATAAATGCACTTTTATGAGTATCTTCGGGTTTTAGCGCCAATTGATGGTAACCTTGAGACATATCTAAGCACGTAAAATATTTTTTACCGGCTAACTTGGAAATATGATCTTCAATATTAGGTTACGGATATCTGTCTTTAACGGTTATGGCGTTAAGTGCGCGATAATCTATGCACAGTCTGCTATCCCCGTTCTTTTTTTTTACCAATATCACTGGAGAAGCATAGTTGGACTCTGATTCTTTAATAATACCGGCTTCTAATAATTCAGAGACTTTAGATTTTACTATTTCTTGTTCACAGTGCGATAGTCTATATGGTTGTCGATAAACGGGCTTATCGGTAGTCAAAGTAATTGGCATTTGAATTAAATTTGTGCAGCCGAGATCTTTAGTGCTGACTGCGAAACTTTGTTTAAATCTAATTAGCAATTTGATTAAATCTTTACGTTCCGTTACACTCAAACTGCCTATTTTTATGTCGTCTAACAAAACTCCACCTATGCTCAGATTTGAATCTTTATCCACAGGCAAAACAAAAGGCATATTTTCCGACACAGTTAATTTAGGCAAATCACATGAAATAGGCAAATCAGAAGGCTTTAAAGGCAAATATGGCTTGGCTTGGCTAACCTGACTTATGGTGGGTGATGTGTCGCAGCTCTCGGCGCGTGTGAGGACCTGGCCAGCCTCCCACACGATGTCTTCAGTACCGGTGTTGATGACCTTGATGTGTCCGCTGTCGCCTCGAAGGAGAGTGGCGGGCAGGGAGTAGGAAACTCCTTGAAGCTCGTAGTGGCGTGCAGTGGTACAGATATCGTTGTTCTGGCGGTTGCCCACTATCAGGACCTTGATGATGGAAGCTCCTGGTGGCAACGTTTCTCGCATAACCGTAACAATCTTGAACTTGTGGAGCTCTTCAACCACATCTTCCTTTGGCATGAAGTCAGATTCGCGCATCAGTTTGGCTGTTCCGTTGCTTACGACGAGTCGCTCGCATTAATGACGGGTTGACCGATGAGTAAATGAATGTCACCCATCTCGATGTCTGTCAGATACGCATCGCAAGTAACTTGAATACCGTCTATTTCCAGATTAAATTTTACTTTTCCACGGGAAGTAATTAACCCGCCGGCAAAGCCTTTTAGGATCGTACTCGTAGGTATGACGTCGAGAGTTAATAATTTGGAGATCCGACTGGTCATGACGTTCACCTGGCTTCCGGTATCGATGTAGGTCTTCACGTGGACTCCGTTGATTTTGGCTATTTTCTTGTAGGTGTCATTGTAGTTTTGGATTATCTTAATGTCTCTGACGCTGTTGTTCACATCAAACGTAGATTTTTGAAGGGTAGTTGCAGATGAATTATTGCAGCGGGTAGCGATGTGGCCTTGCTTACCACATTTAAAGCATACACGTTGATCGGGAAGCGTACAATTTCGCAACATGTGACCCGTCTTCACATTAACCATTTTAAAAACCTAGTAAGTGCGTGTAACTTGTTAGTTACTTGGATATAAAATGGTTCATGTAGATACTAATCAATGAAATGGTTGAAATAAAAGTCAAAACTCCCGCGCAACTTTAGTAAGTGAGAAGAAGTCGTTGCGAGTGCGTGTTTTTGTCTCTAAAAATGAGTTTTATAGGTCGAAATTGATCTTGAGTGCTTTAAAAGAACAACATGGTGAAATGTAAGTACACTTCAGTGTATAGTATTGCGATTTTTTTTGTTTTCCAAGGCTTTTTATGAATTAAAGGCATAACCTCAAAATAATAACACAAGCATGTAAGATTTATTGGTAACTGGCTAGATTTTGTTTTGTGTCTTGTTTAATATGTGATTGCTTGGCTTTTGCAAGTTTAATTTGTTTCTATAGCTAAAGATTAAAGATAGGTAGGTACTGAGAACCGTCCTATCCATTGAACTACAATATTGAATGTTTAGAAACTGGGAACTGGGTGGGTGTGGGATCTTGCTTATGCACAAATATACCTACTTTATTTCAATTCATTTTGCACAAAACATTTCTGTTAGGTATTGCTATGTTATGTATCTTCTGCTACCTACGAGCTACGGTTTCATACGTTTTTTGCAGCACGAGGGTAAACTGTGATTAAATCACAGTTTCTACTGCAAACTACTACGACACATAATAACATATTATTATTATTATGCGCTCACGACCATTATCCCCGAAGGGGTAGTCACTATTGTGATTTCCTCTTTACTCTGATATTATACAGGTTGATTCAGAAGTGCGTGGTTAGTTTTAAGGGTTGTGTTGGGTGAGTAGCTGATTAGAGAAATAATATTGACTTTTCCTAAATATTCTGGTATTTTCTAAAAAAAATACCACTAAATATGACCACGCACTTCTAAAACACCCTGTGGATACCTAGTGCTAGCAAGAACGTTCTGTAAGGTTACCTCTATTTTTATCCGACTGCAAGGAAAAGGTTATGTTTTCTTTGCTTTTTGTTTCCTACACACTAAGCAACGTTTTGGTGATGGCATGGCTATATAACGTATTTTATTTCAGATTAAATTAAACCACTTCAAGTTTTCCCTCATCAGTTAAACTTTGTTCATGTTTTGCTTTCAACCCTCAGACCCTAACAACACCATCTTCGAATGCATTGCATAGCAATTTTTCACTCACTGATATACCCTGCAACAACCTTTTGCTTACTAACTCAACTGATAACACTCATTTGATAACTGATGATGCTCCATTCAATATCTACGACAATCCGATACCATGTTCTTCTCAGCAAAGTGATGGAAGCATGGAAGAGTTTATTGAAAATATTTCGGCTATTTCAAATTTGTTGGACAGTGATGATTCGGTAGCGGATCCAAGTTTCTCAATTGAAAAGTATCTAAATATTAAAACACGCTACATAGAAGAAACTAGTGAATCTGATGATGATACTAATAGCAATCTTCCAATTTCGAATAACATTCCGGCTCTTCCATATAATGTATCGCAACATTCAGTATTCATAGCAACTTACCCGAATTCACTTATATTTACTAATCAGGAACCTGCTGCATCGCATATACAAACAACGCACACAAAGACAGTAAATTTTATTGCTAATTATCCAGAACCCATTTATATGAACACAGCTTTAAATTGCAATAACAACAACTCTAGAGTTATAAATGATGATAGCGATGGAAATGATCAACAAGAAGCGTTCGTAAATCCTGTTCGTGCTAATATTAAAAAAAAAAAAAACAGGATCACCCGTAATAAAGCTAAATACTCTTTTATACAAAATGGTTGTGGCGATAAATGTAACTTATTTACTGTGGATGAAAGAAAAGTCATATGGAATAATTATTGGAACATGAATTATGCTTTACGAAGACAGTTTTTAAATAAATGTATTGCAATCAAAAACATACAAAGGAGAACAATAAATAACGATAACCCAGACTCTAATTTTAAGAAAAATGAAACCAGATTCTTCTTTCTACAAAAAAAATAATACCGATGTCCAGGAATGCCGAAAATTTTTATTGAACACTTTAGGATATAAAAATGATTCAGTTATTACAGAATTAAGCAAAGCAATTAAACGTAAACCACTATATCAAAATGTAAAGGAAAACAGGGGGGGGGGGGGGGTAAGAAGCCCAAAATTGCCAGAAACGATGTTGAAGCTCATATTCTTAGTTATAATCCCGCAGTCAGCCATTACCGACGAAGCAATGCACCTAACATTAGATATCTCCCTAGGACATTGACTGTTGATAAAATGTTTAACGACTTTAAAACCAAAAATCCTAATTTCAAATTGTGTAAAGAAATATATAGACAGACATTGAAGGCTATGAAAATATCATCCAAAAATACAAAAGGCGATAAATGTGTAGATTGTTGGCTGTATGAAGAAAGACTTAAAGTAAATGAAGGTGCTGACATTCCAGAGGATGTTAAAACTGCATACGAGGATCATAAAGCTAAAGCAAGTAAAGCAATACAAAAATATCAAGAAGATGCCTTCCTAGAAAATACTTCCTCTGGGAGATACTAATAGATGGATTTACAAAAAGTTATGTTGTTATGCCTAAAGTCAAAGAATCCTTTTTCGTAGAATGATAACTTTCAACTTGACATTTGCACCAATCAGAAAGAAAACTAATGTTAATACGGCTGCCCAAATTCAAAACCTAGTAACAGGTGATTTAAAAAAAAAACGGTTTTTGGCATTTTTCGACTTACTAGACAGTATCAAAATGATGTGGACCTTAAAACACCCAGTTTCATACGTAACTTTAAAAAAATAATTTAGCAAGTCCAAGCAATTTGGCATGATTACGAAAATTTCCTTGAAGTACAAATTTGAAACTTAGTATGTCAAAATACAAATTTAAAACCCTAGCAACTCAAGCGACTTACTAAGTTATGAATTTGAAATACCAACTTGCTATGTTTTGAATTTGGCGCCGATTGTAAAATAGATGACATTTCGTTTAGTAAGTCCAGTGTCACCGGCAGAGGCGGCTCGCCCTAAGGAGCGCTGGTGCAGTGAACTCCCTCCCATAAATAATTATAATAAAATTATACTCCATAATTTCATTAATAATATTACTATTTAAAATCTATCGTAAAGAACTACTGTAAATACCCGTCATCCCATACACCATCATGTCATAGGTAACGCGCGAAGCGGAGCGCTCACGATTGCGCTCCAATGAAACAAGATTCAGTACATTGCCTAATACGAAATCCAACAGGAGTGAAAGAGAAATTTCGCCTTAGTCCTGCGCGTGAAACAAAAGATTTTCTATGAAAAAATAGCCAACTTTGGAGCGCCGCTCACGCGACGTTGCCGGTTATTTTACCGCTCGCGCGCGCCCGCCCGCATGTGGCACGACAGCGATTGCGCGCGACGTTGCCACTCTGATATAAACAAACACTATTTAGTCAACTTAGATGCGTGCGCGCGAATGTAATTCGGGATTTTTTTAACTAATAATCGCTTAAAACGTGTTGTAATAGACTGTACTTATCAGTTATTACTAGTGAGTGTTAAAATGGACAATTATAATGTGGAGTTCATTAAAAACTGTGAAAAAACATTACAAATTCGGCTTGAATTGAAGGCAAAGGGACCGCCACGGCCTGAACTTAACCTTACGCAAAAATGTACGACAAAAACGAAAACATATACGCGTGTGTTTAAATCCGAACAATATGTGAAAACACCGTGGTTATGTGGTTGTGATGTGAGTAACAAACTATTTTGTTTTCCGTGTCTTTTGTTTGAAGCGGGCACGGCCGGCGGAGGTGAGACTGCTTGGACCGAAACGGGGGTTGAAGACCTAGCTCATCTTTCAATGAAGATAAAAAAACATTCACAATCTCGGTATCATTTGTTGAATGAACGGCAATTAGCGTCTATCGGACGACAAGACATTCGTAAAGCACTAGATTCCGCGTACCGAAAGTCCATACGTGAGTTCAATGACCGTGTCGACGAAAACAGGCATATTTTACGAAGATTAATAGATTGTGTAGTATTTTGTGGTGCATTTCAAATTGCTTTAAGGGGGCACGATGAGTCTTCGGAATCCCTGAATCCCGGAATATATAGAGGTTTGGTAGATTTTGTTGCCGAGATTGATTTAGCCATGAAGCAGCATTTAACCAGCAGCTCCATTTTTAAAGGTACATCAAAATCAATTCAAAACGACATTTTAGACGCGATCTACGAGGTTTGCCTAAGTGAAATACAACAACAAATTAAAAAAGCCAACTTTGTTGCCATTCAGGCAGATGAGACTACAGATTGTTCTACAATTCAACAGTTAGTGTTCATTGTGAGGTATGTTCATGATGGTAAAATATATGAGAGATTTATAAAATTTTTGCAACCTAAAGAGCACACGGCAGACATATTAGCGGCGGAGATACTGAATGAGCTGGATTCGTTAAATATCGATAAAAATAAATTAATTGGACAATGTTACGACGGAGCTTCAGTTATGAGTGGAAATTCAAATGGTGTGCAGAAAATTGTAAAAGATATATACCCATATGCATATTATGTGCACTGTTATGCACACCAACTCAATCTAATATTAGAAAGAGGGGCATCAATTAATAATGCTGTAAGAAGTTTTTTTTTTAACCTGCACGCGTTTCCGTCGTTTTTTACGCGTTCGCCGAAACGATCGGAATTCCTAAAAGAAATCGTCAACCGCAGGATACCAGCCGCTCCACAGACTAGATGGAATTATAATACACGGACCGTGATAGTTATTAACGGTAACTTAGAGCCCCTGAAAGAGTACATGCAAGCTATCATGGATTCGCCAAACAGTGATTCGAACACATTCAACCAAGCTCAATCACTCCTTTCATATTTAAATAATGACGACTTCCTGTATTGGCTTAATTTCTTCGCAACACTGATGCCTCATTGTGAAATGCTGTTTAAATTTTTACAGACCCGATCTATTGACTCGATAAAAATTACTAACGAAGTCGCCAAATTTGAAAAAACAGTAAGCGAGTTGCGTAACGCAGTGCCGCCGCCTTCGCCCGCGAAAAAACGCCGGCCGAATAATGTCAGTCATTCGGCAATGCGTAAAGAAATATGTGACGTAGTAAGAATGCAAATAAAAGACAGATTTGTGTATACTGATCATCTATTGGCGTCAAAACTATTTTTTACTGGCAATTTTGAGAACTACAACCAAAACTTTCCGGAAGAAGAATTCAAAAAAGTGGTTAAAACATACGATTTTTTGGAAAGCTCAAAACTCAAAAACGAGCTAATGGTTATTTACAGCAGGGAAGATTTCCATAACGCGGATGGCGCAGTAGCTTTACTGCAACACTTTATAGAGTTAAACCTAGAGTCAGTTTTTGCAAAAAGTATTAAATTATTAAAATTAATTTGTACAATACCGATGACCTCGGTCGAAAGTGAGCGCTGTTTTTCCGCCTTAAATAAAGTGAAAACTTTTACGCGTAATAGCATGACACAGGACCGTTTAAATGCGTTGTGCATGATATCAATAGAAAAACGGCTGATTAATCAGATATCTGATTTTCACAAAAAAGTTATAGATATTTTTGCACACCAAAAAGACAGACGTATGCATTTTCTATATAAGTAATTTTGTTTAAAATAAATTAAATTGTATTGCTAATGCTATGTATTTTAATTGTTTTTACCTTTTGTACCACATTTACTGCAAATAAATTAGGAACTTTGACTTTTCAAGTGAACACCCATACAATTTTGTCACGAGCCGCCTCTGGTCACCGGCGCACGAGTGTTTCGCTCCATGTTAAAAAATAATAAAATGAGTTATAAGCAATTTTATCGGTCCAGGCGTATAATGCGTGCTTTGCAGAACGTAAACGGATGCAGGTAAGAAATAACTTATTCATTATAGTTACGAAAATGTAAAAGAAACGTGACATAACCTCAAAATAGAATTGTCGCTGCATTATGTTCATAATAAAACTAACAAAACTAGTATGTTATGCTGGCTTTCGTGTAATGAATGTGCAAAAGCCGATTTTGCTTATTTTAAGGGTTTGTTTTGCTATTTATCGACGAATAGTAATAGTTCTGGGTTAGGGGCCTTAGGCGGCGCTATGGCAACCGCACTGTAAAGAAAATTAAATTAAAAAATCAGCCACAATGGGCTTCTCGGTAATTTTTAATGTGATCCCATACAAGAATTTTCTAATTAAAACAGTAATGCAACATACAGGGTATGTTTATGACAAAAGTAGCCACTTTTCATTAAAACACAACCTATCAAAAGATACTAGAAACATTTTATCTGAGTGCCCATTTGTGGCCAATTTTTAAATTTAATTGTATTTACAGATATAATAATTTTAACTAATGCGGGCGCTACTAGCGCCACAAACCTAAATCTTCTTTACTTCTTACCCTATAGAACAGAACGGGACTTTACCAAAACTTTATCTAAGCTATTTAACTAATACTTACTGCCTTATTATTTGCCTTTTTGTTTTCGGTGTTGGTTGCGTGTTAGCTTTGTTCTTTTTTTCCGCTTTCAGAGCAAATGATGAAGCTAAAACAGATACTGACCAAACTGTTATCGACTACAACAATCCTATCCCTGGGTCATCCGCCGAAAATGTAACGATCTGTGATAGTATCGTTTCTGATAGTAACCTTGGATTTGATACTGCTTACTTGAGTGATGACTCCGTAGCTGATCCTGATTATGTACCTTTGGTATTACAAAAACCTGCCCTACAGCTATTTGATGATAATTCCGAAGATTGTTTTCAAGATCTCGATCTCCTAGAACCTACGTTTGCCATAGAAAATCTACCCCTATCACCTCCAATGCAATCCCCTGCACCAGAAATGCCAATTTTCATAGCTACTTATCCAAATACAATTATTTTCATCGACTCTGAACAAGCAGATGGCTACCGTCCACCAGCTCGGTTCACTGCAAATTATCCAGGCCCTATATTTGATACGGATACATTAATCGAAATTTCAGATAATCCCAAAGAAACAGCAAAGGTTATAAAAAATAAAATGATGCATCCCATGATACCTAAAATGTGCGACGGTAAATGTAGACGACGTTGCAATAATTTGACAGAAAAACAGCGAGAGGATATTTGGAATGGTTACTGGAACCTTAATTATACTCAGCGCCGTCAGTTTTTGAACAAATGTGTAAAGATTGCACCAGTCAAAGAGAAATCTGCCTCTGTTCCTAACTCAGACAAAAAACATGTAAAAAACGAGTCGAGGTATTATTACTTTTGTCTCGGGAATGAAGAGATAAATGTTTGTAAATCATTTTTCCTGAATACTCTGGGTCATTGTACTGATGGTGTCATTACTGAGCTAAGTAGAGCTTTAAAACGAAAACCCTTTTACGAATTAGTTAAAGAAAATCGAGGTGGTAAGAAACCTAGACTATCAAGAACGCCAATCGAAGACCATATCATGAGCTATAACCCAGCATTGAGCCACTACAGGAGAAACAACGCACCGTTAACACGGTATTTACCACGAACGCTTACGCTGCAATCTATGCATACTGACTTCATATCGAAGAATCCTGGTGTCAAATGTTCCATTAAAACCTACAGAAATACTATGAAATCAATGAAAATTTCCTTAAAATATCCCAAAGGAGACCAATGTGTTGATTGTGGAGTATTCGCGGAAAAGATTAAAAATGGAAGTGAGGTATCAGCTGTGGAAAGTTTACAGAATGATTTCGCTCAACACAAGGTTAAAGCTGAAAAAGCTATAAAAAATTACAAAGAAGATGCGAAGAAAGGCAACGATACTATGGAACACTATTTTTCTATGGATCTTCAGAAAGTGACATTA
Source organism: Lacanobia oleracea (assembly GCA_950371165.1). Lineage (NCBI taxonomy): Eukaryota > Metazoa > Arthropoda > Insecta > Lepidoptera > Noctuidae > Lacanobia > Lacanobia oleracea. The sequence continues at coordinate 13,690,103 of OX493386.1, forward strand.
TTGCCAGATATGCCAAAAATTAAGGATTCATTTTTTTTGAGCCGTCTAGTGGCTTTCAATTTAACATTTGCACCACTATGTAAAGATGCAAAGATAAACAGCAAGTGTGTTGTGTGGCATGAAGCAATGATGGGTCGAGATGCTAATAATATAATAGATGCATTGATGGCTTTTCTTATTTCGGAAAGAGATGTGAAAAAAATAACATTGTGGTGTGACAATTGCACTGGACAAAATAAAAATTGGTTTTTATTTACAGCGCTGGTAATGATTGTTAATTCTGAGTGCATTAATATTGATACTATCACTCTGAGATTTCTTACTAAAGGCCACACCCATATGTCTGCTGACGGCGTACACGGAAATATAGAAAAAGAGATGAGGCGCCGAGATGGAGTTTATGATTACGAGGACTACAAGTCTATTATAGCGAATTGTAGAAAGAACATAGACGTTATCGAAGTGCAAAAATCATACCAATGGGTGAAAAAGAAACGAGTTCCACGGCGTAATACAAATGACGATTCAGCTCTCAGCACATTTTTGCTAAACCCAGTGGTTGAAGCTAAGTTCATCAAAGGATCACGAAATCTGTTCTATAAAACAGATTTTGACGAGTCTTACCAAGAACTGAACTTCTTGATGCAGAAATTTAATGTCAGCACTATTCCTCCACTTGCAAATACTATCCCCCGAGGGGTGAAATCATCGAAGAAAGAGGGTATTGTTTCAAAATTGGTCCCCCTAATGCCATTGAACAGAAGAGAGTTTTGGCTGAATCTACCCACGAGTGATAACTCCATTGATTTGCAAACTGATGGTCAAATCGTTACCAATAACAACGAATAGTTCATTAACAATAAGAACAATTTTAGCTAAGTTTATTTTTTTTAGTTTTGGTTGACTGTTGAAAGTGTGAGTCATGTTTAAATTTAAGAGTCCTTTGAAGTACGATAGTAAATATCTTTTTATAAGTCAACAGGATTTTTATTCAAAACCTGCATTCATAGGTCCTTTGGGACAATTTTTTAATCCTATAAACACTAAAATGTATAATGAATTTGTTTAGTCTTCACGTTTACCATAGAAAATCAAATTGATAACCTAATAAGCAGACTTACTATGTTTTGATATTGTTTTTACATTCATATTTAGGTAAATTCACAAATAAAAATAAAGTATGAGCGATTCAAGTGTAACTATACTATAAAATGATTGCAAGTATAACAAACTAAAATGTTAACAATATAGCACAACTTTTCGCCAAACATCCAAATCGCTATCTCTTCTGGTTTCTTTGGGCGAACGAATCAAAGTAGTCGACCAGTTTTTTGGCTCTCCTGAACATTTTTGTTGGAACGAGTTACTATGTTTTGATTTTAAGCAGCCGAATAGTATTTGTGTTCTATGGCATGAAGCCTATTCTGGACGAGACACTAATGACATTGTTAATGCAATTGCAGCAAAGATCGAAAAAGAAAGAGATATTAATCATTTGATACTGTGGTGTGATAATTGCACAGCTCAAAATAAAAATTGGATCCTCTTTACATCACTTGTTACTATAATAAACTCTGGGTTTTGCAATTTAGAAAGTTTGACTTTGAAATACTTAATAAAGGACACACTCATGTGTCAGCTAATGGAGTTCATGGCAATATAGAGGCAGATTAAAAAAAAAGATGCTGTGTACGATTTTGAAGACTATAAGAATGTAATTTTGGGTTGCAGATCGAATATAGAAGTTATCGAAGTCCAAAAATCGTATGAGTGGGTAAAAAAGAAACGCATACCGCGACGCAATGATGACCTTGATCCCATGAATATTTTTTTGCTTAGTTCTTTGGTTGAAGTAAAATTTGTAAATGGATGCCGCAGTATGTTTTATAAGAATGATTATTTTGAATCTCATTCCGAATTGGATTTTCTTATGAAAAAACACAATCCCTTGACCATGCCAACCTTAAAAAATATTCCAAGAGGCATTAAAGAAAGTAAAAAGGAAGGCATAGTAAGAACTTTATTACAGCTTATGCCAATGAACAGAAGGGAGTTTTGGCAAAGTTTACCGGTTAATAATAATTCAGTTGATTTAGTTTCTGGTGGACAATTTTATTATTAATAAGCGAATAATTTATTTTTATTTGACTGTTTTCCAATATTTTGAGTGATTATTTTTTGATTTTTTACTGTGAACAAATAGTGTTTGGTTTCCGATTATCTGTTGTTTTATCTCTTTCATTAAAACTGCTAATTACTGGCCATATATTGTATGTTGTTTTATTCTGTTGTTTCTAACTAGGTTTATAAAATTGCATTTAGTTCCTAATCAGTCAATTCAAACCTAAATGAAAACAAAGCAAGTGATCTTACTAGGTCTATTAATTTGCGTTTAGTCCCCACTCAGTATATTTTAGAACTAGATGAAAACAAAGCAAGTGATCTTACTAGGTTTTGAAATTGTCACACTCAAAAAGTTAGGTCTAAGAAAACAATGTTTTTATTAGTAACTGCTCTTCTTCGTACATGGGCCTTTCTCTACTAACAGGAAAATCATGGTCCAAGCATTTTTTTTTAACTTTGGCTATATTAATGTATGGTTTTATTTATTAAAACACATAATATATAATCTGTTATTTAAGGAGCCAAGCTTAATCATTATTTAGAATCATAATTATTTCATAAACTTGGTCTAAAAGCCACTAAAAACAGTCCTCTGTTATGTCCTAATTCCGGATCGAGTATGATTCGGTTCGGTTTTTATTAGTTGTATTTAAAAATGTAAAATCTTATAACTTTATAAACATAAAGAATATTGGATGCATGTGAACAAAAAACAATTATAATTTTAGAGAATTTTTTAGTACTAAAAACTAGTGTTCGAATTTTGTCCATTACATTTTTGAACAGTACTCTGTCACAATTTGAATATCGCGCCACAAAAATATTAAACACTATTGTGCTTACATTTCCCTTGAAACTGAACGCTAACAGTGTGAAGTTTGCTCGGTCGCCATGCTAAACAAGTCGCCGCCATTTTGCGCAGTGACAACTCCGCGTCTGTGTGGGAACCACGTCTCTGTAGTGTTGAGTGAACATTCCTCTGGTAAGTCTATTTTACGGTGTTTTATGTGTTATAATTATATTTACTTAACAAAAAAATTGCTCAGTGTGATAATTTATAGCTGTTTCTGTGTTATGAAGTAATATTTAAACTGATACGTGGTATGACATTTTTTACGTAAAAAAACAGTCCTCTGTGCAACAGTCCTCTGGAAATTTATAACACAGAGGACTGTTCAATGTGACAGAGGACTGTTTTATTTGACGTCTGTGTATTTTATTAATATTCTTTATAGTCTGCACTAACCTACTGCTTGTCGATAGCCTCTTTCTTTCTTACATTGGCCTGTCACGCTAATCTCACGTCTTTGGTTTTCTATTATTATGGATTTTGGAATATAAAATAATACTAACTAGTAACTACCTGTTTTTAAACCCTTACGGTTTTTTTTAATTATTGAAAGTATGTTTTATTGTTTTAGTATTGCCGCAATGCCACCAAAGAAAAAACCTAAAACCAAAGAAGAAATAAAAGAGCAGAAACGAATTGCAGAAAGATTAAGATATCAACGGCTAAAAAATGACCCTGTAAAAAGAGAGCAATTGAAGGAAAAAGAACGACGAAACTACCAAAGAAAAAAGGAAAAAGGTACAAGAAAGCCAGTTAAAGATATGAGTCGACGTGAACACAAAGCTGTGACTAAAAAATGGAGAAAGCACTGTGCTACCTATCGCGCAAAAAAAAAAGCTTTGAAAGAAATTACAAATAATTTTGTACGACAAAATACGCCCGAATCCGAGGGTTCACCTTCTCCTCAAAGACCTGTCTCTCCATCAGTACTACCTATGACCACTCCACGAAGTGATGCAAGTAATGCGAGAAAGCGTAATGCTAGAAAGAAACGTGACAAAATTATAAAGGATAAAGACAAAAAGATCCGAGTATTACAAAAAAAAATCCGAGAAGTATAGGAAGAGATTAGAACGTTTGGAAAAAGCTAAGACAAAGGAAAATGTAGACACACCTAACACTAAAATTACCAAAATGTGTGATTCGCCAGAAACTCGCAGAGAAGTAGTCAAAAAGGCGCTATTCGGTGAAGTTTTGAATGCACAGCTGAAAGAAAACTACGCTAATTTAAAAACCTGTAAAGAAAAACAAATATTCGGAAAAGTCGTGTCCGGTAAACTAATACACAAGTACAAGTTATGGCGAAGCAAAGATAGTGCTATATCTTATAAAACAATTCAGAAGTCAGCGTGTCAATCAGTTTTAGTACCCAAGCTTCGGACTCGTAAAGACAGAATTTCATCTGATTGCATAAATACTGTACGAACTTTCTATGAAAATGATGACAACAGCAGACTTGGCGCAGGAAAACGAGAATGCCTGACCAGAAAAGGGGTTAAAAAACAGAAAAGATATCTATCGGATAGCATCGCAAATTTATACAAGAAGTTTCAAGCTGAACATTTTAAAATAAGCTACACAACGTTTTGTCGTCTACGTCCTTTCTGGGTCGTAACACCAAATGTAAACGACCGTGACACGTGCCTCTGCATAAAGCACGCGAACATCGATCTGAAACTGTCAGCATTGCACAGGCGAAGAATTTTGACTTACAATAGTCACACTGCACTGCTTGAAAAGACATGTTGTAATCGCTATGACGAGCTATGTTTGTCACGATCCTGCCAACGCTGTATTGACAAGAATCCTGACTACAGGGAGTTTGATGACAGCAAGCCTATTGAATTTAAAAAATGGATATGGGTAAGGCCGCCAAAAAATGATAATTTTGATGGATGACTTAGCGGTGGTCTGAGACTAAATGTGGCGAAGACTGAGTACATGTCCTGTGGCAGCACGGATACAAACACCATCCGAATAGGTTCGGACCTGATCAGAAAGTCCGATACGTTCAGGTACCTTGGATCCGTGCTGCACGAGTCTGGCATCGTGGACGACGATGTCCAAGCACGTATTGGCGCGGCTTGGGCGAAGTGGCGCGAGGTGACGGGCGTTGTATGCGACCGCAAAATGCCTCCGAAGCTCAAGGGGCAGATATATAAATGCATCATTCGGCCTGTCCTACTGTACGGGGGCGAGTGTTGGCCAGCACTAAGCAGACACACCCAGGAGCTTCGCGTCACGGAGATGAAGATGCTGAGGTGGATGAGTGGCGTAACGCGATCCGATCGCATGCGCAACTCTTACATCCGAGGTAGTCTTGGTGTCCGTGACGTGGGGGAAAAACTGCAAGAGTGTCGTCTGCGTTGGTATGGCCACATCATGCGCCGCCCTATGGAGTACGTTGGTCGGAGATGCATGAATATGGCTGTTCTTGGGGCTAGGCCCCGTGGTCGCCCTCGCAAGCGCTGGCTGGACGTCGTCAAGTCCGACATGAGAGCCAATGGCCTGACTGAGAAGGATGTTGAAGATCGGGCAAAGTGGAGGAAGCTAAGTAGGAAGGCGGACCCTGGCAATAGCCGGGATTAACGCCAGGTGGAAGAAGAAGAAGACTTAGCGTCCGGCAATTTTTTTAGGATAAATACAATAATATTATTGAACTTTATTGTTTTGCTTGCAAAAGGTATTATTTTACTAGTATTATTTTATGCGAATCTCTGTAAACTACTTCTTTTTATTATAAAATTATGTAGTCTGTACTGCGAGACTACAAATTGCTAGAACAAATAAAAATGTCCCAAATGATCCCCCATGACATATTTGGAATTAAATAATAGGTTTCAGTTTATTCCATCAGCAATCATAATATTTTCTTTATAGAATAACCTATTTTAGGCAATGTTTAATTACTTTACACCAATGTAGCTATTAAAATAATAAATATTTTCGCATAATAACAGCACGTCCACGTATTTAATGCTTTTATGTTACTGATTTTAAGTTATCATAATTTTTACAATCATAGAGTAATTGAGTATTAGAATCCGTTTTTAGTCACTGGCAACTCCAGTATCTAACTTGTCTATGGTATGTCAATTGCGTGTCGGCCATTGTTAAGTTCGTGTGTCAGTTTGTTTGGCCAGCATCGTGTTTGCATTCGGCATAAAAAAGTTTTTAAATGATTTTAAGGTAAGTTTTTATCATATTGATTAAATTGACAGCTTATTTAGTAAATATGATGTTTAAATAAGAGCTTTAATCGATGGACACTGTTAATTATTCATCATAGTGCCGTAGATTCGAGGATCTTTTGAAAAGAGGTTAGGTTTTATGTTACTTTTATGTTGCTTTTATGTTACTTTTAAGTTACTTATGTTACCACTGTAGTTTATTTTAAGTTACGTAACATATAAGTGATGTAAAACCTAATGCACATTGGAAACTGTACAACTAAGCGAAATGATAACTTTATCATTTCGCTTAGTTAATTTATTGATATTTAATAACTTTATTAAATATCAATAAATTGAAGTTTTCGCGTATATTATCATTGTAACTATGTAATTTGAATATACCATTATTTATAGTAAATATCCAGAATTTTACTAAGAGTTCATGTATCATATTATTATTATTATGAATGAAATAATCATGAAAATAGCTAAGTTCTATTGACTAATATAATTTGTAATTAATATAATACAAGCTCTGTTTGGCATAAAAATCGAAATCCACACAAATGAAATCGTCATTTGTGTAGATTTCGATTTTTATGCCGTCCCGCAGAAACCGTACACATTTATTAGGGACAAAAAGAAGCCTATGTACAAAATCCAGTGCTTCATCTGTCTACCTTCCAAATTCTATCTAATTCCGTTCAGCTGCTGAGACATTAAAGCGGAAAAAACATCCATACGTTCCCATGCCGTCCTATTCTGTACATATCACGCTGTGAAAATCTAGGTGAAGTGAGCACGAAGTGAGCTGTCATTCTACCTAACGCTATGGATCATTCTATAGGTTGACAGCTCACGACACCCAAGTTTTCACGGCATGATGAGTACAGAATAGCAAGCACAGCTGGTTGATTGAATGCTTGTTTCGCTTTCAGGCCTCAACGGCTTTAGATGAAATTTGGTGGGTAGATAGAAGGATTGGAATAACACGTAGTATATTTACCCAGTTTATCCCAGAAAAAAAATCGGTTTCTAAAGGATACTCTACACAGAAGTTTTGGGTCTTACGGGATCCGCGCGGATGAACTCGCGGGTAGAATCTAGTATAATAAAGGGAAATGGTAATTAGGAATCTGTAAAAAAATGCTTAACATTTTATATTATAAATAATGTAATAAGAATGGATAATGATGTGATTTTTTTTTGTGACAGATGCCTCTCACTCCGGCTCAAAAACAAAAAAGATACCGCGAGAAACTACAAAGAGAGAACCCAGAAAAATATGCACAAATGAGACGGGAAATAATTACATTACGTAGGAAATTCGAAGCCTTAAGAAAAAAACATTACCGGAAGTCAAAAAAATGTGTAGAATTAGGTAAAGCATTCCAGGAAATTAACGATAAATATCAACATATCGCTGAAAGACTTAAAGAACAAGACTGTACGAAAAATGAAAGAAGTGAAGTGATGAGTAATGACGATGAAACACCTATGAAGCAAACAGAAAACTTTATAAATGAGAATTTAACGAACATTGACGCCTCGAAAATACAGATATTGAAAAGGAAACTTTTGGAACACAATGTTTTGTCGAAATCGCTGAAGGAAGAATACAAAAAATCTGTTGGAACGGAAAATAAGAACACTTTGAAAAAAATAGTTACTAGTGAAATAGTGAAAAAATACAAATTAAAAAATAAATTAAAACATACACTGGGGTTGAAAACTAATATTAGAAACAATAGAGACAGAAAAATTAGGAAAAACCAAATATTGAACGAAATCAATAAATTTTATAACAGAGATGACAATAGTCGTGCAACAGCAGGAAAAAAAGAGTGCAAAACTAAAAATAAAATAAAATTACAGAGAAGATACCTATTGGCTACTATAAAGAAACTTCATGAAAAATATCTTTCTGAAGGTGGAAAGGTTTCATTAAGCACATTTAAAAAATATAGACCATTTAATATACTTACACCTAAAATCTCAGACCGTGACACATGTGCTTGTGTAAAACACTCAAATATGGCATTTATGGTAAAAAAACTTAAACAGTTGGGAATCCTTGAAAGTGATGACCTCAATGATATAATGTCGAAACTGGTTTGTGACCTATCATCTAAGACTTGCATGTATGGTCTGTGTAAATCTTGTAAAGACAATATCATAACTACTAATGAAACTGATTTCAATCTAAATGATAAAATTGTATGGCCTGTGTGGATGTTAAAGAAACATGAGTATGGCGAAGAGGGAAACAAAAAGACGTCAAACAAAATGGTTAAGGCGGAAAGAGAAGGATCTATACAAGACTTGATGAATGCAACTAATTTAGATATGAAAAAGTTTCTAAATCACTCATTCAATATTTCGCATCAGTACAAAAATTATAAATTTTGCATAGCTAATATAAAAAACAATGAAACCGTTATACACATAGATTTTTCCGAAAATTATGTTTGCAAGATGCATACCGAAATACAAGCCATGCACTTCGGATCATCTAAAGTTCAAATTACTCTGCACACTGGTGTGCTTTACATAAAGAATGAACCCAAACCTATATCATTTTGTTCAATATCCCCAGCAAATATACATAGTCCTGAGGCCATATGGGCACATTTAAAACCAGTACTACAATATTTGAAAGAAACATACCCTCAAGTAGATACAATACATTTTTTTTCTGATGGCCCGACATCGCAATACCGCAACAAAAAGAATTTTTATTTTTTTAGCCAAATTCAAAGTTTCGGTTTCAACCATTCTACTTGGTCTATATTTGAAGCAGCTCACGGAAAAGGTGCTGCGGACGGTATTGGCGGCGCAGTGAAGCGAACTTTGGACTCGAAAGTGGCACATGGAGAAGATATCCCCGATGCCTACACCGCCTTTGAAGTCCTTTCCAAAACAGATTCAGCCATCAAAGTGTTTTATATCCCTTCAGAAGACATAATACCACTTCAAGACGAAATTGTTAAAAAACTACATCCGCTGCCTAACACACTAAAAATACATCAAGTAATATTAAATGAAAAAAATTCAGTAAACTTTCGAGATTTAAGTTGTTTTTGCAAAAATATGAGTGGTAGATGTGATTGTCATTCTGTAAAAACACACAGATTTGATATTGATAACGAGAAACTACCAAAAAGTCGAAGAACACGGAAATACTTACCAAGGAAAAAAAATACTGGGAAAATAAAAAAAAGGAGAAATAGTTCATTATCAACCAGCAGCTCCGAGAGTTTTGAAATAGAATATATAGACGACAGTGATACTACACACTTTTCTGAGCCAAATTGTGAAGAAGAATATTTAGAAGATGAATATTTAGATATAGAAAAAGGAGAAAAGTTAGAGAAAGGTATTGCTTTAGAAAAAAAAAGATTTGAAGGAAGTATTTTAGAAGCAAAACAAGAGAAAAAGTCAGCAGCACAAAAAGGAGTCACAATATTATCAGACATTCGAAATTTACCATGTAACAAAAGATATTTTGACTTAACGCAATTTGATGGGGTACAATTTCATAAATTAGATCCGAATTTTGATCTTTTTTCTGCCAAAAAATCATTAGATGTCACAATAAGTGCAGAGCATATTGATCCATACGCAAACCCGGTAGCGAGTACTTCAGGAATTCATAAAAGCAGTGGTATTGAAAATTTAAATGTGGGTGACTGTAGTTTAAAATACTTCGATTGGAGTGCTAAAGAAGTTAGACAGAATAAACATATGAAAAGCTTTAAATGGGAACAAAGATGTGACTCTGATATTATCAGAGTGCCTGAAAAATCTGAAACTGACGTAGTCAGAACCAGTAAAATTGACAAAGACCTTGAGGAAATGTGGGACACAAATTTGGGTAGTATAAAAATATACGAGACTAAAAAGACTAAAGACTGTGAAGAAAGCTGTAAACCGGAATTAAGTATTACTGTAGAAGCTAATAAAAACGATAAGACTGATGACTTAGAAAACAAAGATGAAACAAATATAAAAGATATTAAAATTAACCAAAATGTATTAGTAAGATATTATAATCGTAACAATTGGAAATACTATATAGGACGTGTGGAACAAATAAATGTTACAGAAGATAAATACACTGTTAATTTCTTAAAGACAGTAAAAAATCCTTCACTGAAATTTGTTGTGACGAAGAAAATGGACAGAGACACTGTTCCTTCCGAGTCGATTGTAAAAAGGATAGAATTAATCACAAATGATAAAAAAAACGAATATCTGTTAAGAGATCAATTTGACGTTACTTACTTTAATTAATATGTGTTTAAGTTTCTTTTTATTTTGATATTTGTTTTGTAAGGAAAAGTGCCATAAAATACCACACACACATTATTTTAACACTTTGTTTTTAGGTTTTTTTTTATTTAAGGTTATAAGTATGGCTTATTACGTTATTACAGAATAAAATAAAGATTTGATAATGAAACTGAGTTTTATTGAAGTTAGAAATAAAAAAATAAAAAATTCAAAATTAAACTGACTTCAAAACGAGTGCTTGGTTTTGTTACTTTGTTTTTTGCCAGCAACTACATTTGGTAGTTTAAAAGATAAAACTTTTATTTCTCCTGTTTAAGTTATTGATTAAATAAATAACATACATGTTCGGGTCGAATTGATAACCTCCTTTTTTTAAAGTCGGTTAAATACTAATGTATTTTTCCCTATTGTAGACATACCTTTAGAATCTTTTATGTTACTTTTTAAGTTACCGGTAATTTATACTTTTAAGTTGCTTTTATGTTATATGAGGCCAATTTAACGGCCTTACCCATATCCGAGAAACAAACTTACAACGACCCCAAGACCAAGAATGCTCGAACAGTTACCAAATACCTAAAGAAAACGTTCACGGTTCGCCCTCGAGAATTAATAGAAGAGCTGCACGAGGATTTAGAAGCCTATTATCAACACGAGAGAAACATTACCCATCAATACAATGCTATCAAGAAATTTAAACAAAACCTTACCGACGAAGACGCTATCATACATATGGATTTTTCAGAAAATTATTGTTCCAAATACGGTCAAGAAATACAAGCATTTCATTTTGGAGGGTCGAGACTTCAGCTAAGTCTTCATACTGTAGTAGTGTATACCAAAAACTCTATCAAGTCTTATTGTACCGTTTCCAAAAATCTCACACATTCACCAGCTGCTATTTGGGCACATTTGCGGCCAATCTTTAAAACTCTCCCACCTAACATAGAGAGCATCCACTTCGTCAGCGATGGACCCGTAACTCAATACAGAAATAAAACGATGTTTTACATCCTGGCATCAAGGCTTCAACAAGAGATTTTAAATGTGAAGAAGTTTACGTGGAACTATTCAGAGAGTGGACATGGCAAAGGGGCCCCTGATGGCATTGGAGCGACCTGCAAGAGAACCGCTGATGCCGTCGTCGCTACAGGAGGTGATATTGATAGCTTGGAATCATTTGTAGAGGCCATTCAACGAAGATGTTCCGCAATTACCTTGTTCACAATCGACGATAAAGCCATCCAAGAATTGACAGACGACCTTCAAAATGAAACAGTTAATTTAAAAAGCTTTAATGGCACTCTAAAAATACATCAAGTAAAGGCTGAAATATTCAGAAGTCCTCTGGAATCAGCTCCAAGTGCCGCTAAACTCATAATGAAAAGTTTAAGTTGCACTTGTGAAGATGAGTGCCAGCATTTCAATTTAGGAGTGTTACAGTACAAAAACAAGACAAAACTTAACGTAGATGATATTTACACAGACACTGAAAGTGAAAACATGGACAACTCACAGGATTTCACAATGGAGACCGACGACGACGCTGCACTGGCTGGACCTAGTTCAATCAACCAACAGAATTATACCATCGGTGATTACGTCTTGGTTAAATTTCTAGTAAGAAACACTGAATATTGTTATGCTGCAGTAGTCAATAAGATAGACACGGAAGAAGGCGAACTAAAGTAACCTTCTTAAAAATTTGTGATGACAAAGGACACACATTCAGAGTCGATGAAAATGATGTTTCTGATGTGTCTTTTGACCAAATATTAAAGAAGTTGCCAAACCCAGATATTGCCCTAAAAGGGAAACGAATATTTTATTATTTTAATATACCTGTACCTGTTTTTGAGAAATAAGGCTGCATTGATAAGTAAACAAGGCTGATTCTTAGTACATAAGCATAATTTTGATTATAATTATTTTAATTCGTTACTTAGAGAGCTAAACTCGCAATTTGTTCCTGATAAATATAAGTATTTAAATTCTGTATGTGATACAGTATTCAATAAAGAAAATAATTTATTTTATCACATTTAATAATTGATATTGTGTTATTTTTTTTCATATAAACATTGACATAAACTGTTCTCTGGGTGGAAAAAACAGTCCTCTGGGTGGCAAAACAGTCCTCTGCCGCATTTTTTTACAAAATTGCCTATAATTCGAAAAATAAGGGAAAATTACAATGGTTTCTTGTTTATATGTATTTATATTATAACTATCTATCAACTTAATACATTACATGTTTAATTTTCTAGAAAAATAGGGTTCGGACAGCTGTCAATAGACAAGTTTCCAGTTAGTAGAGAAAGGCCCACATATTTTGGGATAAACGCATTAAAACTATTTTTTTTTAAAGCCTGTTATGTACCTCAAATTTTGCAATCACTCCCAAGAAGGTACGACTAATATTATTGAAACGGCAAGCTGTCAAAGATATGAAATTGTTTTTCGGCTCTCCTGTAAAATTTGGTTTTATGCAGATACTGGGTTTTGATATTTCACAGCCGACATGTAAAACATTGATTTGAAAAGAGTAACTATGGAGTTTCTTATACATTCTTCTCCATAAGAATCTACCCTTTCGAATGGACAGTAGAGTCACTATGTTATTTTAAATGTAATGATGACGTTTAAAAGTGCCATTTAATGGCCTAATTGAAATAAGTGTTTTTGACTTTTGTGTTTTCAGTAAAATGAAATTCAATCAAAAAATTTTTAGATAAGAGATTAGTTCCCATTTAAAGTATATTTCCAATAATTTAACAATACATGTTTATTTAAATAAAATCGACAAAACAGAATAAAAATAATGCAATCCCATTCTGAATGTTTCAGAATGGCTTTGTTCATATAGGAAAGACATCCAAAAATTTCTTTAAGGGAAACAGAGGTTTGTAGCCTTCAACAAGCACAATATTTGGAGTCATTTTAAACATTAAAATTTCATTAACAGAGGAACCACACAAGCAATACCACCAGCTATGGCATTACCTAGGAGAAACTTTAAATCTCACTTGCTTCACAGGCCACCACTGGGTATTTAGCCGTGGATATCATGAGACAATTTATTACGAATGTTTCAGCTTCCAAAGATAATCCAGCACTTTATCTATTGAAAAACCACTAATCTTTCAATTAAAGCTCTTGATCATGCAACATCAGTCACTATTTTAACTTTTCATACATGTGAGATATGACAGAAAAGATGCACACACTAGACATTTGGAAAAAATGGCCCATCCATACATACATACATAATCAGCCTGTATTGTTCCCACAGCTGGGACACAGACCTCCTCTCTTTCGAGCAGGAGTATCTATCATGTGGGCCCAGTGCGGGATGGAAATAAAAACAAAATGGCCGATTTAAGATAAATAACGATGCAGCATTAGATTCGCGAATACCAAGAAATACGAGGCAACCTCTTAACATTTATAATAAAGCCTAAAACGTTTATAATTAAATTTTGTAAAAAAAAACTTGTTAATTGTTTTTAGTCATAAGATTCGTATATCAGTACTGCATTTAAGCAAAAGTCAAAACAAGAACCTGCATCATCTTTGCATTTTATCTGAAAAGTTAAGTCTCAAGGAGTTTTACATGCCTTTGGCCCAATATAACCTACCAATCAACATTAACATGGCCAGGCATCGTGGCAGACAGCTTAAAAATTGACGGGACTAGATGAACAAAATGAAAACAAGAAATAAAGTTGCACATAAAAGTAGAGTTGCAGTGATATAACTGCCTGGAAGTCAATACAAAAGCTAAGGAAACAATAACGAAGAGCACACCATAGCCAACTCTTTCAGATTAAAACACTGAGTTATACTCATGTGAAAAGACTTGGCAAACTTCGACAAAAACAACTAGTATTCCAAAATAAGTTATGTCAACATGATTTTTCACTTTTACAACAAGATTTCCAACAAACAACAAAAAGACTCGAGAATAAAACATCGATGGAGTTTTCTGTCATGACTTTGACGTTGACGGACGCGGGACGGCACTGACGCGCGACTGCAGTGTTACCAACAGTCAAAAATTGTTCCCGTACCAAAGTCGGTAGAAAAAGAAAGTAACCGCAGACGACAGAAAAAAATCAATACTAGTAAATAAAAAGCCCCGATGCAAAAATTATCCACGCGCCTCTAGCGGCAAAACTTAGAAGTTGTCTAAAAACACCACTTTCTTTTGTTGGGGTTAAGTTTAGACATTCAGAAACTTGTTGCCAATAAAAGCAGAAATACGAAATATTGTTGCGTTCCTCAATGTAAAACCTACTTACGGAGATTCGGGAATAAGAATTCATTTGTTTCCAAACGACAAAATTATGAAGAAAAATGTAAGACTGCTTTAAGAATAGGCAAGGTGATTTCACCAGCAATGAGAGTTTGTTCTCATCATTTTCAAGCTTCAAACTATTTTCCAAACAGTAAGAATAATTATTTTATTGTAGTTCTATTATATTCACATGTGTTTTATTAACCCCCGACCAAAAAAAAAGAGGTGTTATAAGTTTGACCGCTATGTGTGTCTGTTTGTGGCACTGTAGCTCTTAAACGGGTGAACCGATTTGGATACGGTTTTTTTTATTTGAAAGCAGGTTTGGTAGCGGTGGTTTTTAGACGTTTTGTTTGAAGTTTTATCAAAATCGGCTGTGCCTTTTGAAGATCATCAGCTCTTTTCTAGTTGATGAACGCTTATCAGCTAACTACTCTAATCAGCTTTTACGGGTCTAATCGATGTCAAATTTGGTATTCTGTTACTTGAATGACATCGCAAGAACGTGGTTAAATATTGACCTAATGCAGTAGCATAACCTAAGGTCTGCAGAATACCCAACTCCTCACTAAGTTACAGCAGAGGTATTGTGTTTGAACTCACCGGAATGGTTTCAATGAACAGATTATATTTAGATCACTAACCTTAACCTGATACTGAAGCATGTCCAGAAATCTGTAGGATACACAACTTCTCACTTACTTACAGCAGATCTTCCGTTTTCGTATTCATTTAAATGGTCGCAATGAATTGGTTTGAAATAGATTGTGATCAGGGTCTGATGATGAAGCAGAAAAGAGAAATGAGTGAGTACATTGGTGAGAGATGCTAAGCGTTTTTGGAGGTAGCGGTACAGAGAGTAAAGTCCCGCATACCCCCATTGAAAAGGAGGATCCTCCAACCAGGCGGCTGTTGTGCCTGGCGGGCTACTACCCGATAGTTAATATTTGGGCTGATGTATTGTTCAAATCGCACGGTAAACTTTGCTTGCGTGATGCAGGATTTCGACGAAGTAGTTCGCTGCTGGTTGGATAGATGGCGTCGCGGTTCTTTTTGTTGCGATGTAGATTTGCTCCGTTGTTTTTTCTTGTAGCAGTATTGATGCCGCTACACGTTTATTGTTGATACTCGTATAATTCGTCTCAATCAGTGATTTTTATTTATGAACGCATTACACGCACAAACAATCATATCTACACATATGTTAAATATTTTCATCACTTTTATTTTATTTATATAAGTATAAAATTTAAATTTACTTTTATCGATAATAATAACCATGTACATTTGTCACAAATGAAAATGAACCGTCACTCGTCCTTTGTAAGGTTCATTTGAAAATCAGCGTCAGACAACATTAGTCAGTCTGACATATTGCTGAAATGGACCTTTTTAGTGCAGCCGTGAGACACACACTAGTTTTTTGGCTTACTTTTTTTATTTTCTGTTTGTTTTTGTCCGCGTGTTTCATGAATGTGCTAAATAAATTTTATTCTATTCATTCTATTCTAAGCTACTTTCTCTCGTTCTACCGATAATATATCGTATATGTATGTTGTAGGATGTAGTGCCGTTTAGGTGAGTGTAGAGCATTATGTTATGTGGATGGATGGAGAGGGAGAGAAAGGCCAAAAAAAAGATGGATGGATATAGAGCAATATGAAAGAAAAGGAAGTTAGTGAAAAGACAGAATGAAACTACAGAACCGGCCAAGTGCGAGTCAGACTCGCACTTGGCCGGTTTTTTAGTTTCAACGTTACTACCTTAACATTAAACCTTAATATTTATTATTTGTTGTTATAGCGGCAATAGAAATACACAATCTGTAAAAATTTCAACTCTATATTACGGTTCTTGAGATACAGCCCGCTGACAGACAGACGGACGGACGGATGAAAAGTGGATGCTTAGTAATAGGGTTCCGTTGGTTACCCTTCGGGTACGGAACCCTGAAAAGGTGTTTCATCGACACAAAGTAACATGAGACAAAGACAGGAAGATGATGAGATCATAGGTTTTCTAGTATCTAGTAGTACCTTTTAGGTAAATTAAGTTTAAGAAGCATGAAATAAAAATTAAATTATAAATTTGAAAAACCCCGATTAGAAAAAAAAAACTTTAAAAAGTAAAAAAATAATACGCGTACTGAACCATTTAATTTAATATAGGTACGATTCTTTAGGCCAAGCATCAAAGCGTTGGAGAACCGCTAATAATATAGGTACTTAACAAATACAAAAATTGCAGTCTCCTGAAGCGAAGACACTTGGCCCAAAGAATCGTACCTATATTAAATTAAATGAATCAATACGCGTATTATTTTTTTACATTTTTATCGGGGGTTTTTAAAGTTTTCTATGACGAGTTTCTCGTCAGATATCGAGAATATGCTTATTGCTCCAGATTCTAAAACATAGAAGCTGTTTCCTAATGTCGTACCATCTCAAAAAATTCTTAAAAGAAGCTCAGTAAGAGACAGACTTTCCCTCCTGCTGTACCCAGAGCGGGAGCCGTCATTTGATGATTTCCCACCCTAAAAAAAAAAAAATTGCCTGAGAATAGGTTGTGTAAAGGTAGGTGTGGTGGCCGCTGTCGTCAGGAAGGGGAATGCTCTGCCGAGCAGGTGAAGACAGGCACCTCACGTCCTGGCCACACGGGCATGCGAACCGTCATAGTTGCCCCGTGACGGCGGCCAAGAAAATATTGGAGGGATGAAGGCTCCTGGTGGGCTGGGTATCAGCGCAGGTCAATTTGCTAGAGCCCAGACCTCTGAGGTGCTTCCGCTGCCAAGTGGACAACCACGTGAGAGTTCAGTGCACCTCGAAGGTGGACCACAGCGGTCTATGTTTCCGCTGTGGTCAGCTCGGTCACAAGGCGGGCTCATGTAAAGCCGGTCTGCACTGCGTTGTGTGCACGCTGCAGCTGACAAGCCGGCCGATCACTGGGCTCGGCAAAGCCTGCGCTCCACACACCAAGGCCGAAGGCAAAAAGAAGCCCTCCACCATCGCCGTTCCTGCTGTCGCCACCGCTACTGTTGCCGCCGCTGCTACCACCACCGCCGCCGTCACCGCCGCCACCACCACTGCGTTTGCCGTGAGAGAGCCCTCACAGGCGCTTCAGGAGGAGGTGGAAATGAAGTGCCAATAACGGCTCCATTACGCCTCCTCCAGGCGAACATCAACCACTGCACCGCTGCTTCAGGACCTGTTGGTACAGAGCATGGCACAATGGTTGATTGAACATCGCCGTGGTCACCCAGGGATGACTGAGCCTCTGGCGATGCGGGACGTGATGCGGCGTCGGCGCGGTGGGTGGCACGATTTGCGGTGGTACGTCACAGCACGACTAGCTGCGACGGCGGCGGCGTCAGTGACGGACGTATTTAGAGAACCTATTATAATGGCCTTGGCCCTATCAAAATTGGTACGGTATTTCCTTGAAACAACTGCGTTCTTAGCTCACGATTTCATTCGGTCAAGAATAAGAGCGCACCCAGATATATTTTTTTTCTCTGTGCTAATCTGCAATCAGTGCGCTACTATAAGCCGATGGATGGAGGTTTTCGCAGGTCAAGTATATCCTCCAGCGAAGGCAGGTACTCATAATACTTATACATACTCGTAGTATAGTGAAATCTCACTACAATATGTCTTTTCTCTTGAGACGTTCTGGATAGCTGCGCGTGAGTAGATTAGCCGCAAGTACATTCGGATGTTTTTCCAACCGCTTTGATATTTTTTTGTTGAGGCCTGAATTTCCTCTTTGATAGTAATCATATTTAGATGTGTGTGGATTTCGAAATTAGTACCCAACCATGGAAAATGTGCTGTACCCAGTTAACTAGAACAGGAAAGAACTTCACACTCTTTATTATGAAAATAGGAACTATCCCGATTTTATAACATGCCTATACTATATTTACGATATGGATGTTTTGACATCCATATTGCTGGTCTACTCAGTATTTCACTAATAAATATTCCGTATCCATTAAAGCTCAACGCGCGATGAAAACAAAATATTTTTTTTCGGTCGCGCGATCTCGATTGCATCCACCGATACCGGTACCGATACTCCAAAGTATCGAGTTCTTATCTTAGGGCCGAATGCACAGGCACACAACTTACATTACATGTCATGCCACCGATGTCAGTCAATGACGTCACTTTAGCTTCAAGAGAAAAAACACATCAAACCAGATTTAGCTGAATACCAGTGTTTTACGTGGAGCGGCTGCCTACCAGACCTCCACAACCCAGTAACTAGGTAACACGGTACTTCATGGCAAGACTGGAGTCAGATTCACTGACTTCTGACAACCCGTAGCGACAGCTAAAGATCTACAAATGACAGCCGGGACCAACGGCTTAACGTGCTTTCCGAGGCACGAAGGAAACTCGTTATGTTAAGATGGTCACCCATCCAAAGACCAACCTTGGCAAGCGTTGCTTAATCTTGAAGATCGACCCGTGCGGCTGTTATTATTTAGCCACGAGCTCCTCGGGAAAAAACACATGGTATGTACGTACATATAAATAACGATTACACACTTACACCACGCTAATACCATTGCACTAGAATTCCCAGTGTCGCTAGTGAAACAAATCTTTTGTTAACCACGTACAGATTGCTTTGGCCGGGAAACACCTAAGAGCTCTCGTTTTGCAGGCAAGGATAAGAATAATAATCAACTTAGCCACGTTGGCGTCGAAATATAACAAAATAAACTGGCCAAGAGCAAGTCGGGTACTTGTGCAAAGAGTTTTGAACGAATCTCATTTTTAACCGACTTCTTCAAAAAGGAGGAGGTTCTATGTTCGGTTGTATGTATCTTTTTTATGTATGTTCACCGATTTCTCCGCCAATTCTCAACCGATTTTAAAAATTCTTTTTTCATTCGAAAGCCTATACTCCTGAGGTGTTCCCATTGTCACCAAGTTAGAATCTGATGATGGGATCCCATGAAAATCGAGGGAAGCCCTCAAATTTTATAAGCACATACACGGTTTTTCATAAACTTTCTAACGCAATTCAGATATTTGTGCCTGGTAATCATCATCTCATGTTGCTGAGCTGGTAATGGAAGGTCGGTCCAAAAACACCGACTTCCGAAATTATAGTTATTTTTTAATTTGTAGTGTTTTGTTTTTTGGAAGTCGGGTTTATTTTTTTTGTAAAATGGTGCTTCTACACTATAGAATACTCTTTATTATTATGTACACCATATAAGTTATAGAAAAGATAGATGAAAAAAACATTACATAAGGTTACAAAATGAACGACCTTATCGCTAAAAGCGATATTTTCAAGACAACCTTTGGATGAATTGTAAAGGTAATGGAAAGGCAATAATGCAGGTAGTCTTAGGTGTACGACTTATATTAATTATTCATACCTACTCGAATATATAAATATTTAACTAACTATATAGGTACACTAATTAAGACCCGAAATTATGTACAAACGGCGTATAGAAACATAATAAATTATTAGGCTTCAAAAAAATAATCCACATAGTTGTCAATGGCAAAAGTGCCCAGAACAATGGCAGCATTGCCGCGTTGAATGGCAATGCTGATTCTTTGGCCGAAAAAAAGCCCAGCCCTCTGGTCACGTTAACAGTCGACAAGTTGTTTGCTCTCAACACTCAACTAAACACTCGGACCCTAAGATAGATTTTAGGGTATCCGGCCTTTTTACCCAAATGTCTAGCTAAACTGGCTGTCTGTCTGGCTTTTCGGTTTGAAGACCTGACAATCCTAATCATATTGAAAGTATTGATTGAATGCGTAGACAAAGAATAGGAATGAAACTGTATTTCCAGTTCAGCATTAGGCCAAAGAGTAAAGTAATATAGAGCATTAGCCAAAGAGTATAGAGTATAGTATTATAGATGGTATTAGCGTTTATCGTTTATCTAAGAGTAAAGTAGGTAGGTAAGCGTTTATCTTGTTATTGTATAACTAGCTGACCCGCAAACGTTGTTTTGCCATATAAATAAACACAAAAATTTCATAAAAATCGGTCAAACCATTTCGGAGGAGTTCGATAACAAACACTGTGACCCGAGATTTCTATACATTAGAAGATTAGAAAAAGATAGATAGATAGCTGTTGCACGTGACTTCGTTTGTATGTATGACGTACAGTATGATCTCGCTAGGTAAGATCGCTAAGATAAGGAATCATCATATCAGACGACAGACCTCTACTGCTGGATAAAGGCCTCCGCCAAGCGTCGCCACAACGACCGGGAGGCTTTTCAACGTTGCGTCTTCCGATACGCGGTCGTCACTCCAGAACTTTGAGGTCCCATCGACATCGACATTGTTCTGCGAGCAACATGCCTTGCCCACTGCCACTTTAGTTTGGCGATCCTTCGGGCTGTGTCGGTAACCTTGGTTCGTCCGGCAACCTTGGTTAGAACGAATATCATTATTCCTGATTCCATCACGCAAGGAAACTCCAAGTATTGCCCTCTCTATTGCCCTTTGAGTGATTTTAAGACTTCTGATGAGGCCCATTGTGAGCGACCAGCAACCATTGTGAGATAAGATATACGAACAATAAACTTGTAGCCTTGCTTGACTCCTTAGCATGCAAGTCTGTGTCACCTCTTCTGTTCAAAACGCTGGACAACCTTAGTAAGTTTTCGTAATGAGAATCGTTTTAATGATAAGGCTTTTCTATACACGATGTTGAAGTTTGCTGGAGTTGTTAACACGCGGTTGAGCTACATAAAGTTGAAATGGGAAACTCTATCCAGAAGGAAAGAATACCTTCGCAACGGAAAGAGTACAGTTGAGATTCCGTTATCCGCACTTAGACTCCCATTCGCTCCGTTGTGCTTGGGCAAGGTTAGCCAGCGAAGCTACGCATATAGGTTTCGCTAAGCACCCTCGTAGTTCCGAGGATGTTTGCAAGTCGGGTAGCAAAGACCTCATTTCCAGAACGAAGTCGGCGACTGATTTCTCGGTATCGAACAACCTCTGTACATTGGGCTGTCTATAGCAACTATCATCATCATCATCATTTCAGCCAATTGGCGTCCACTGTTGAATGTAAGCCTTCCAAAAAGAGCCAACCATCCCGGTCTTGTGCAGTCCGCGTCCATTCGCTGCCATCCACCTTTTTTAAATAATCGATCCATCGTGCCGCAGTACCTATATTGAAAATATATTTTTCTAGGGGGCAATGACCCGGAATTATACCTATTATTTTTCGGGGGGTATTTCGACTTGGGTTGAGAAGTCGCTTGGTTATTCGCAAGTATAGGCCATTGCCATTTTTGACTGCCTGTAATTTGTAGCCCATGATTATTTGTTGTCTTGAAGTTCAGTCGATCTCTAACAAATTCATGTACGAATCAGTGTGAAAGGTAAGAGGAGAAGTGGGTACCGGTCCATCAGTATAATTTCGGAAAATCTCTTCGCGAGTTTGTCTCTGGCGTCATTGCTTGAGGATCTATAGTTTCCCATGATCCACTGAAGGGTGCCTCCCGCAACGGATAATTTTTGGCCCTGAGCTGTTACTTCACTGGAAATTGAACAAAGGAGATGTTCCAAAATGTATGGACCCTGGGCCAGGTCCTTGTACACTATACTTAAAAATAGAGAAATATATTTAAAACAGTTCTCAATTGTCCAATTTCTTTAAAATGGCTTTGTTTGCTGGTAAAACAAAAGAAATTACACTTGAAATTGCAACACGCAACAAAAACCCGTCATGGCGGTAAGCTGTCATTTTGATTGATTAATGACGTTTGACATTTATTTCTGACATATTTATTTTCCGGCAACGAGACGAATGTGACTAAAGTGACATTGTTATGACACCTGACAGTTATTTTTCTATGATCTGTAACTAAATCGGTGGGACGCCATGTTGAAAATCGATTAAAGTAGTTTTTAAACATCAACAACTACCACAACAGTAAACATTTAAATGAATTAAATGTATTTTTCTCGAATTCTACGGACTTTTCTCTTTTTTATGAGGTAATGTACATAGACCTGGCCCATTTTGAAACATCTCCTTTAGCCATGCCAGAGCATGGAAATGTCGTGGCTTCTTTAATCAATTCCTCACTAAACTGTTTGGAAAAAATGTGAATTATATCCTTAAATGTTATTTTAAGTACGCAAAAACCCATTTTATTATGTTTTTTACAAAATTATGGTGTAAAAATACAGTTAAAAAGATAAAATAAATACAAAAATAATAGCTGTTGCTGGCCGGGGATCGAACCATGAGCCAGTCGTTAAATCAGACATTTTTGAATATTACTCATCCTCCAAAGCACATAGCGTGATAATATATAGCCAAAAAATAATTATCGAAATCGGTCCAGCCGTTCACGCGTGATGCGATGACTAAGCCTGACCAGAAAAATAAAAAACCTCGCCATATTGCGGAATTTTTAAGAACTAATGTTCGTCATACATTTTGATAGAAGATTGACAGTTAAAACACAAAAGCGACCTCCTGACCAAAGAGTACAGTATATATAATGAAACTCCTGACAGGTTTATTATATTTCTGGTCAGGCTATACATTAGTTTAGATCATTGACTATTACTTTGGATAGTGCACTTTTTAACCTTTGTAATTATTAATCTTAGAAAAATCATAGACAACATAAAAAAGACATTTACGTTTTCGATAACCTTTATAATAAATCTTAGAAATTGATTTCAGAAATAGAATAGTTTAGAACATAGACTACTAATAAATTTATGAACGCACGCGTAAATGTTAATCATTTGTCATTATTTCTGAACGCATGTCAACCATTACTTTATTACCTATATTAGTATTTGACAGGATGGACAACAAATGTTTGACAGGTACGAAACAAAGTAAGATTCATCTTTTATAATTATGTTTTCGTCGAGTTTTCATTATTTTTAAGATGTATTCTGCTATTCGGGGCGGGGACAAATCCAACGAACCAAAAACCATGAAATTTGGTCTAGCCGATCTCGAGTTATAAGTGTTGTAACAAACCCGTCTTTGTTTTATATATATAGATATATAATATAGAAGATGTAAATCAACTATCAAGTGCTCGTTGATAACACTACCTGAATAATACCATTGTTCTTGTTTTATCAATAGTAATTTTCGGTTCTGAGAGTCTTATTCGTTCTAGTGCTCTAATAACTCGTCATAATAGATCTGTAAAACAAGAATGTTGACTTTTATTTCCAAGTTTGTATTTTTCGAAGATTTTGGTGATCACTTTTCGATAGTTGAAAGTGGTTTTGTTGTTAGAAGATCGCAATATTGTTATTTACAGCGTCGTAGAAAGTGCATGTGTTGAATATACTCGAACGCGCTAATCTCTGGAACTGGTTCGAATAGAAAAAATAAGACGACCCACTCACCAATATTTTAGTGTTGGATAGTCCATTTAGGCCTTGTAGATGAGGTGGTGTAAGGTTGAACTTTCGGGTTAAGGTTTTACTTTTTATGTTTCTGGCTCGGTTTAATTCAATACGATAAATAAATTTATTGAATCCCAGATGTACTGAGGCAGACTTAATTCCTTAGGCACTTTCTACCAGTCAACCACACTAATAACCCACTTTAAATGTCTCTTGAGGTGCTAGTTTGTGTACTAAAATCATCTTGTAGTGGAAGCGCCAGGGTAGCCCGCGAAATTCAAATATTTTATGTTTTTTGCAATTTGCCGGTCTGTGTAAAGATGTATGTTGACTAAAATACGATTTGCGGCGGTAACGCATATTTATCCAATGAATTATAACCATTTTAATCATCAATATAGCCCTCTAAGTTCATGAAGCCCTATAGAAGGACTTTCATGAAATAACCATTCTACAGGAGGAATTGGTCACAAATTTAATGTGGATTTTACAAGACAAATAAAAGGTTATATTACATTATATGTGTCGTCTAATTTCAAATGCCGTCACATCCATATAAGTCAATTTTACAGTAGAGTTAAAATATGTGTCAGTAAGGCTACCTTAATAAAATTAATGCCATAAAATTAGATGATTTTTTAAAATTAAATAAAACAATAATATAATTCATATTTATATAATTCAATAGCAAAATAAGCATATTTTCGTCCTGAAAAATTGGAATTAGCGGATTTTGATATTCAATTCGAGATCTAGCGACTTTTGATAATAAAGTGCTGGATCTAGCTGCCTTTGATACTAACTTTAAACCGTAGTATCATCTATACAGGATGTTCTAAAATGAGTGGTAGAAGAAAGAAGTTTGTTACCATATTATTTTTAGCCTTTATTTTTATAACGTGGGTAGGTAGCTAGGTAAGGAAAAGAAATTGTGGGAAAAATTAAGATTTAAGACAAATATTTATTGGATAAAACATAAAAAAATAGATAGAAGTTTCGTTAATCTTATGAACTACACAAAATTTTCTGATTCTTCCAAAGGAACACAGGGCATATCTGCAACATGCATGAAATTATCATTAGTTTCTTCAACGTTTTTATAAAAGTGTAGGGATGGTATATTTCGCCAATCTTCTCCATAGTGTTTTGTCAGTAGTGCAACAACATCCTTGATTTTTGCAGAGTTGATTTTGTTTCCTCTCGGGATTACAGATGGTTCCATTTCAGAGCAGCTTTTGCCTTTTTTTGTGACATGTTTAGGTGCACCAACCTCATGTTTATAATTTTCTTCACCTTGCATGCTCACGTTTTGTCTTCCTCGTTTCAAAATAAATCTTTTAGTCAAATTAAACTTAAAGTGCCAATTTCCTGGTGGTTTGAATGTCTTAGAAACTTCTTCTTTCCAGTCATGAACATCAATATCCTGCGTAAGATTGTATACACTGCCATGTTTTTTAAATATGTTCACATATGACTGTGGATCACTTATCTCAGACATTGTTTTAATCTCTTTTTCTATTTTCGCAAATATTCTGTCTGGTGGCAAGAAAGAGTGGCCTACCATGGGGAAAATTATATTTATCTCCTTTATTTGAGGTGGTGCACTAGACATTAGCCATTTACAGCACATACCTATTACAGTACTATTTTTATTTTGTCCACCGCAGCCGTCCGCAAAAAGTCTTATCACTGTTTTGTTTTGAGCAATGTTCAAATTAGTCAATAAGTGAAATACAGCAGTAGCAATTTGATTGGATGCTTTGGCGTTATCGGTTTCATTCCAGTAATAAATGTGCACATTATTCAATGGACTCTTAGAACTACCCACTACAGCTGTGAAATTATATAGATTTATTTGCCGACTAAAATAGGCTGCTTGATCCGGCAGTTTTGGCAAGGCGTTGTTCTTTTGGCAATCAAATGATGCGATCAAGACATGATCCTCTTCATTTCTTAATAAGTCGTAAAACGCCTTGGCTTTTAAGGAATGTAGTCTTTTCTCTGTAATAAACTTTTGTTTGTCCTGATCACTAGTAGCATTTTTAATTCTCATCGTTAATTCTGAGCATCGAGAACATGTGTCTTTCATAGGGGATCCAAAACCAGCATTATATTTAGTGTTAAACACTTTTCTAAAAAATGACTCTTTTACCTTTAATTCCGGGGTTTCATTTAGTCCATTATTATACATCTTCCACAGTTTTTTGATGTTTAATTCGGAGGGTAAGTACACTCTAACAGATGACTTGCTTCGGCAATAATGAGGCTCAACTGCTTGCAGAGACTCAATGAAAGCCTGTACTTTATTATGTCTTTCCAGAAATCGCAATTTTTTGCGATCGCCTCCTCTATTCTCTCTCGCCAGACCACCTTCTTTAAAAGAGCGTTGTAAAACGCCAGTAACTCTGTCCTTGCCAATTTTCAGTATATCAGTAAATGCTTTTTTGCATACTCTAACGAGCTTCTGTGGATTTTTAATCTGGATATAATAATCTGCACTCATATTTTTAGGTCCTCGTGCTCCAGTTTTAAGCCTCGTACGGTCGCATTGTTTCAAGCGACAATAATTTAAAATAAAATTGTCCTGGTCAACTTTTTTATTTTCTTTGTAAAAATTTCGATGCATCCTCGAAACGTCTTGTATTTTTAAGGTTGAACATTTAAAAGTTTTATTACTTCCATGGTGACACTTTGGAAGACTTGGCAGATATTTTGGTTCATACCTAAAAGAAAAACAAAATAAATTAATATGAAAATGACTAACGTTCAAAACCAAAAAAATAATAACAAAACTTTTAAAATAAACTTATTCACCAACGTTAATTCATAATATTTTTTTCAGTATAAGTAGTGCTTAGTTATTTCGATGAATAGTGTAAAATAAATAGTTGGAAATTCAGTGTTTCATTTTGGGATAGTAGAAAAGTCTCCTAGTTACTATAATAGTATGTAGGTACCTACTAGTGATAAATAAACAAAAATACATTATACGCTAACACCAATATAAATTCCTAGGTCTCATGTAAACAAACATACTGTATTATGGATCGCGTACGATTAATACTACAATAAATACTCACAGTTTGCGTCTCTTAACTTCCCTTTTCCAGTTGTTTTTGTCAACACATGGTTTCCTTGCTTTATTCGGAGGAACCTGTTCGATATTCCGACATAAATCGGTCATTATTTATAGGAGAAAACAATAAAAAATCACAACACGAATACACCAAACAGTTAATGAAGACGCCGTTAATCGCCATGACAGTTTTACAATAATTCTCTGCTCTGATTGGTCGGTATGGATATGGCGGCGTTTGAAAAAGTCCCGTCATGGATGTGGCGGGTTTTGAATTAAATTACTGTTTTAATTTGCTATTTTAGTAGAGATCTGGCGTAGTATGCTTGTAAAAAGTATAGTATACACATACAGGTCAAGATTGACTATACCATAGAGTAAAAATATTTATTTTTCTTAAAACTGGATCTAGCGGTGTTTGAAATTAGACGACACATATTATTATGAATGTAAGATAAATTACAATGTTTCATTAACACTTACATTATTTAGTATCTTATTATCTATATACTAATATATAAAGCTGAAGTTTGTTTGTTTGGTTTAACGCGCAAATCTCAGGAAGTACTAGTCCGATTTGAAAAATTCGTTCAGTGTTAGATAGCCCTTTTATTGAGGAAGGCTATAAGCCTATATATCATCATGCTAAGACCAATAGGAGCGGAGCAGTAATGAAATTGTGACGCTGACGAAGTTGCATGGATCAACTAGTAGAATAGAATACTCTTTATTATGTTCACCATATAAATCAATCAGTCATATAATCAGTTTAATATACCTATCAGTCATTTATTTGAGATCTCAGTTTTGTTCTCTTCATCAGTTTAAATATTTTGGTATCAAGAGTTTAAATAAATTTCAAAATATGAGGCAAGAAATCGTAGAATGACTGACAGCAGTAAAGATTTCAATTCTTGAAAATGTTTAACTTTAGAGTCAGGAATCGGTAGCTGCTAAGTGTGTAATGGTTCATAATGTTCTATGAAAGGAAGGGTTTTTGGTCTCTGAGGAAGTTCTATCCATTCAGAATCCACTTAGTAGATAAGCAATAGCTTTAATGTTGGTCACTTTAGGGTCATCGGCTATTCTTCCTGGTCTTATCGAAGAGTTCACCACATTTCAGGATCTGCATAGTTTAGAAAAAAAATATAGTGCAGCATACATGTCTCATATGGAAAGGGTTTGATACTTGCTTCTTTTGTAGCGGTTTTCATAATCACTCTTTAAAACATTGTCTGCCAGACAAATAGACACAATAGAAAACGTATTGTTTGTCGGTCACCGGTGACCAACGCAGCAGTAAATGTGTTAAGTTTATAATCCTATTTTTAAGCTTCCTTTCAATGGGCGTTTCTCTGTAAACTGGGCAACTCATTCTAATGAAACTGTCTAAGCTACTTTTTTGCTCATAATATAATAAACTTTCTTTAGGAAATAAGTATTTGCCTATATATTAATATACAGAAGATGAACCACAAAATATTCCCATTACTTTAGGAAATATTAAGTATTTTCTGAAACAAATAGACAGGGGACTGTTGCCAAAGCCAGGGGACTGTGAACTTAAATAAAATATACAATTTTAGTAGTGAAATTAAACGTTTTATTAGTATCATAAACTTTGGAGCTTAAGAATTAAGTAACTGAGAAATAAAGAATCAACTATCTTTCTGTAACATTGTACTTAGCACTGTAATCTTAATATTTACTTTATTAAATAACATATTTGAAAATACTTTCAGTACTTTGAATTAAACTTACACTCAGTCATCAGTCTCAAAAATATTTAATAATTTCTAAAATATAGCAAAATAATAAAAATTGTACCTAGGTACTTAAAGTCTTATTTTTTCTCGAAAACATCTACAGGTAAATCAAACTTATAAAATATTCTATTGCCTTTTAAAACTATGTTTGCATTAGACAGCTTCTGTACCACTTGGTCCATTGTAATGTCTGACACATCATCAGCATCGTATCTAAATAATTGGCCTTTATTATCATAGAGCTTTAGGAATGTGACCCGGATTTCGCCATCTTCATCAATCTTGTCAATTATGCTCACATATCTATATTCCATATTTGTTTTGCCAAGCAATTTCACAACAATATAATCTCCAGTTTTGAATGGTTGTACTACAGCAGAACTAGGTCCAGCCTCATTGTCAGATTCTGAATCAGTGTACACATCTTCTACATAATGGAATCTATAGTAAAATCGTATACTAACAATTGTTTATGAATTAAGGCAATATTTGGAACATTTAAGGGGAAGGTAAAAATATACAAGTTAAACATTGAGATTTTTATAAAACGTGAAATAGGTAGGTACCTACCTACCTAAGTAAGTAGGTATCTGCCTACTTAAAATAAAATGTGAAATAGACAAACAATATATATTTGGCAAGGAATTAACCAATAAAAATCTAGGTAACGTCAGTTATACTTATGATAAACAATACAGGGTGGAGGGGCCACATCGACACACAATCGATTAGGTACCTCGTATTCAGTAAGTACCTACATGATTCTGAACGCCTCACACAGAAATTATTTTTCAGTACCTAATTAAAAAAAAAATCAGCTGTTTCCTAAAACTACCTGCACGGTCTAGACGTATCCACTGAATGGAACATCAGACGTTTTTTAAATTACCGCTGAAAAGTTTCTATGCCCCGGATTCGGTATGATGTACTGACGTACTACGTGGTAATCGTTTGTATATCGATGCGGCCCTTCCTGTATACCTACCTACTGTTTTGAAAAACACTTTGGTTTTTTTTTTTTTTTTTTTACTAAACAGGCACGCGTTTGACCACTATCTCACCTGATTTATTATTAAAACTTAATCAAAAATATAATAAATCTTCATCATTGAACAAGACAAACTCATTATTTTCATTGATTTGTAACAACTCTACTTGCTTTAAAATTATATCGTCAGGTACACAATCTACATCTGAACGTTTTGGTTTCTTGAATATGAGATCACCTTTTTTGGAAATGGTTTTGTAATATGATATTTTGTATTTTTTTTCAATTTGGTCATTAATGTCAGTAATTAAGCCGATATAATATTGCCATTTTTTTTTCTGATATCTAACTAGAACATCATCTCCTATGTTCCACTCTTTATTTTCAGTTTGTAATTCTTCTTCAGTCTGTAATTGTTTTTCAGTCTTGTCCTCATCAGTTCCTTTAATTGTGTTAAGAGATTCTGAACATCCATATTCATTCAAGCTCATAATCATTTCTGTTTTGTTGTCTTGAGTGTTTGTATACCATGTCTCATTCTGTGACTCCATACGCATAATTGGGTGGCCCAATTCAAGAAATCACTAAGTCCTAAAAGTGACATTTGAGATATTTATAATTTTATGTTTTAAATGTCTGCTGAAATAACATGCATTGGTTAAAAAAAAACAATTTAAATATATATTTTAGCGCAAACTAAGTAGTTTTATTTATTGAAAGAATCAAAACGATATATGTAACAGAGGTCTCTTAATAAAATATAAAAAAAACTTGGACTTATTTCTAATCCCTGGACTTAGTCATATTAGAGCGACAAATGGTGGACTTAGGTATATTATAGCTTTACACAGTACTACATTTGAACAAAATCAGCTTATCATTCTACTTCTTCTTCAGAATCGAATTCTGCAGTTATGGGGTCCCGAGTTCCATTTAATAAATCCTCATAAAAATACCTTTCCGATTCAGGAACAGATTCTAGCAACCGCTTTACATCTTGCAATTTAGCTGCCTTTATAGTTAAGGGTGCGTCGTAGCAGTCATCAGGCGTTTCGTTGACTAATCTGCTGTAACCGACCTTATATAATGAAAACGGCTTAAATTCTTGACCTTTCATAGACACAGCAAACTCTGGTTTACCGCTTCTTTTGAAAATATCTCTACGGCATTTGGATATACCAGGCAGACTTGCTTTTATTCGTACAGTTTTTTATAGTCTTTTACTTTCAGAACATCATGAGGGCTACTTTCCTTCATCAAACTTTTCTCTAAGAATACGATTTCAAAGGACAATGGGCATTATTGTAGGAGCTGTGTCCCAACCCTTGTAACAAGTTGCGACTAGTATAAACATGTTCAATTAAGCTTTTTTATGATCAATATGCTAAGTTTTTACTGTAATTGCGTGCAGGTCAAAAGTTACTGGGCTTCAAGTGAAAAAAAAAGGTTTTTGTTTTAAATAATGCTTTAATCTTACTTTATTACACTTTGCGTTACATGTAAACATAATTATTACATTTATAATAATTGTACAGTAATCACAGGCAGTAGTAGTTATTTTATTGCCGTTATTAACAACTGCACAGTTGAAAATATGTAAACAACGAAGGAAATAATACAATTCTGATAATTGTATTATTTCCTTTGTTATTTATATATTTTCAAATACATAAATAATAAAGGAATATAACCCTTAAGTTAGAGTACAGCTTAAACATAATTATGCAAATCGTTTAAAGGTACTTTTAATAGTGATTATTATCTATGATAACTTCATCTAAAAATGTCGCGGGTAACAATATGCTTGGCTGGTGTCTAGCCCAGCCAAGGTACCAAATGATACTCATTATGTGAGCACAAGTACCTACTGTTCTTTTTCCCGTTAAACATGAGCAATAGTAATGGGCAATTGCATTTCTCGCTGTTTCTGCTCTATTTTTTATCAAAATATACGAGTAATAAATTCTACCCGATACATGCCGCGATTTTATGCGCCCCCTCAACAGAATACCTTCTGAAGTATTTATGTTGTATCGTACTAGGTTAGGAATAGCTCCTATGCATATTTCAATTGTGTACATGCCATTTCTTACGTGTTCACTCAAATAAGACCGGGCGAGTTTTATTTGGTAACTGCCAAGGGAAATTAATAAAAGGTCTTCTTCTGATAGTTCAGGAAACTGTAATAATGCATTGTCATCCGAGGTTATGGTACGAAACGAAGCTCGCTGTCGATTTATATTATTTTCAATGACATAGTCACCTAGGCTGTTGGCCATATGAATCCTCTCATTCAAAACTTGTATGATATCATTAGCTCGAGGATGGTCTTTTAATGGCTCTCTAAATGTATTTAAAAGAGCAGCAGCAATGCGTATATCAACGAACATATGTGTCATTGCTCTATTAAAATATTCTTGTCTAAATATTTTAAAATCACGCTTAATCCACCCATTTATCACCTCCACCACCCATCTCACGATTGTAACTAATCTAGATTTATTTGCCTCTTCCGTTCTCAGTTGGCTTTCGTTTCTAAGTTTTGTTGGAGGCATGTGGGCTTGGTAGCCCCAAGTTTCTATAGTTGGGATTGAATCCCTAAAACCTCTATCCAATATAAATGTATCATTATTTTTCAAAACGTAATGCATTGGGTTTATCTCATTTTGAATATAGGTATTCATTATCGTCGCGTCTGAAGTCGTGGCAGCATGAGGGCCAGTTACATCTACTATGTAGCCATCTGTACATATTATTAAAAAAGGTTTCAACAGGTTTCTGAACTTGTGAAGACTATATGATTGCTTCTGAAATAAAAAGTTGCTACTCTTTTGAATGTAGATATATGTTCCATCGCATATTAAAATGGCTGGTGGCTCATCATTGCCAGCACCAAATATAGCATTTGGAATTCTTAGGTTTCTTGCTACAATTTCATCACGGCTAATGTGGTCCCATCCGAGATGCCGAGGAACAAACTCGTTTATTAAACATTCACGTGCTAACTGTAGTTTTCGTTCAAAACTACGCCGGCTCATACCTAAACGACTTGCTAGTCGTTCGTTTGGTTCACCTGTCCTTATTTTCATTAAAAAAGCTCCGAGTACTGATTTAGGACGGTGTGAGCGCTGTGATACAGAAGGTATTTGTTCAAGAAGTCTATTAAATTCTTCATGATTCAAGCCCGTACAAAAATGTAGTTCAGATGTTGTCATCGAGTCAACATTATCAAAATCGAATCCAGATTGTTGACAGGCATCTCTTAACGTATCTAACATATCCTTTATGTGTTGAGCCGTAAAAGATGAACTATTTAGCTCCTCTAACTCGTTCCATTCGTTAGAAGTCAAATGAACCCGACAGACGCGAGCACTTGGTGGAATATATAACTTATACTCCACTAACATCCGTGATTTTATAAAAACTGGTACTCTTACCAGATTATCTGCCCGGCAATTAGGAAAAAGACAGCGGCTGGATGTATTGGCAGCTCTTTTATATCCAGTTATGGACGTAACATCACCTGACGGCTGTTCTGGATTTTGGTGTAAATCTTGGGGTTCTGGTTCATTTTGATTTTCAGGAACTTGAAGGTCGACACGATTTAAGTCAAGTTGATTCAATCTAGCCTCATGACGAGTAGCAGCCACCCAGCAGCGATGGCAAATGTGTCGCCGCTCATTCATTAGGCCCTGAAAAAATAAAATACTATAAAACGCGTGCCTTGTCCTCTTTGCTAAATCTATGCAAAGAAACAGATCGATCTGTTGTTTCATTGAAATGTCATAATCCCGTTTTTTGTTTCTTTCAAAAAATCCTTGCCCACACTAGGAATTATTCGAGTATCATACTATGCGTCTCCCTAACACACACGAAATAGCCAGAACCAGAACAATTACCTGAAGGCAATACAAATATTTGTTTCGTACGGGAATCGAACCCGTGTGGCATGCAGTCCTGCAGTCGATCGCTCAGACATTGCGCAACCGTATTGTTATTTATAATATAAGTATAGTTCGTTAGTGAACTCTAAGAAACCAATAGATTCCTTGTTTCATTGCGAAATGATAAAAGCACAAACAAGCCTAGTCTAGGAACTAACAAGAACATTTTCACATTTATAATATAAGTATGGAAGTATATGTGTGTTCCTAGCTTAAAAGCTATGCAAAAAAATATAAGTACATTTAGCCAAACATAGAGCCTCCTTTTTTTGAAGTCGATCAAAACATAGACCGATCTGTTGTTTTGTTCCGACGTCAAAAACCATAAACAAATGTAGATGCAAACAATCACATTATAAGTGTGGAAGTAAAGATATTTAACTATATTAAACATACCTGTTCTAATCTCATATGCTGTGAAATATATTCAGCTAAACGCGGTCTTGCTTCTAATATCGTTCTTGAAACTTCATGTCGAACTCGCTGTCGAGTCAAAGATCGACTACAAGTCACACACAAATGTTCCATAGTTCGTAATAAGCCAATCAATAACAAATCAAGTCCATAAAACAAGCCGAAGTTGATAGTTGCAAATGTATAAACACCAGAAATCCTATAACAATGCGTAAGTCGACAATAAATAAACAGGGGAGTAACAATTTAAAACACGGAAGTGCAGCACAGCTACCAAAAACTGAATGTGCATATAGCGCTCGCTAAACAATAGCATTTGTGGGCACCGGCAATCATCTCTTTCTAACGTATAGCGCTGTCTCATAAAATATCGTTCGCTGCTCCTGCGCTTACAATATGGCAGCGTGTGGCGCGGTGGGCGGAGGGGTGTTGGGTTAGAGTAGGCGCACAGTCGCCCGTGTGGTTTTCCAGTTGATTTTTAAAATAGTTTCAGCCCTTTCGTCACTAAAATAGTAATTGATTAAGTTTTATTTAATATTTTATTAAATAAATGAAAGCACTATAACAGATTCCCTGCACAAGATACAGAGTTACGCCCATACAAAAAAACATAACACTAATTGAGATCTTTCATATGATATAGGTAGGAAAATGTTACAACACTTGGGACGAAACCGCCCATTGTTCTTTGTTTGTATTCTTACTATTTTTAATGAGCTGAACATAATATTCTGGTGTATATATTTTGTCATACTTCTTTTTTCTTTCGATAAGAGCAAAATCCCGATCGATGGGCATCATTGAATGTCCTGGTATCGGGTATGAGACTGTTATTTTCTCAAATACTCCTTTTGCGCACAGTTGATCCAAAAAGGTGAATATATATCTATTCTTGTTTTGACTATAGCAGTTGTCACAGTAAAGATCTAACTGGTGTTGACTCGGAGTTTTTTCTTTGGTAATATAATATTCCAGTGCAGTTATTACCTCATTGGGTTCTTTGTGTGCGTAATTCTCAGTAAATAGAAACATAGCTGCAGTATTCTGACACAAATTATGCACTCCAAAATTATGCAGCCATAACTGTCTTAAATAGTATTCGTCCGTGATATTAGTTACAGGGAGAGTCAATTTTTTCTGGAAATCAAAGCATAGTGATAAACTTTTTGATGGTTTCTCTTTTTCGACTTTAGACAGTGTCTTTAAGAATGCCTCAGCTTTTCTCAGGTGCAGTTCATGTGCACCTTTAAGTTGTTTTGTTTTATTTGTATCTTTCGCTAATTCAGCAGAGGTAATGTCAACTTTAAATTTTTCACACGTCGTACATATATCTTTCCTAGGTTGTCCAAAAGATATATTAAAATCTTGGTTAAATATGTATCGAAACTTTTCATAAGGTACAATGCATTCAGGATGTTCAAGACTGAATTTTCGATGCAATTCAGCAATGCTCAAATGCGAATCTAAAAACTTTATATGCTTACTCGAGGCACGAGAGTAATGTGATTGTCGGGCTGGTAAACTCTCAATGAATTTATGAACTTTATTCACAGATTCTAGATCAATCTTTGGATTGCTTTGGCGTCCTCTACCATCAGAAATTTATTTTTCTTGATGTTGGACTTTACATACCAACCTTTCTCTTTTAATCCCGTGTATCGCCAGAAATGCTTTTTGGCAGACTTTGACGGACTTCTTTGGTAAATTAATAACATATTCGAACACTCTTCTTGTCCTAGACGTCGTTAAACTCCCCTTATTCCGTGGACGAAATCTTTTAGGATTGACTTCCTGTAGACATCCTTGCAGATAAATATTTTGTACCGTGTGGCTTTCAAGACTAATAAAGGACGTTGCTCGTCTTACATACATAGCTGGCCTAAGATCCAACAGGGAGGTGTATTTACTTTTTAGGTTTTAGATAATGTATATATTCGATTAAACCTAAATTAAAACAACGGACACTTTTGAGAATTCTATAAAAATCAAAACACTTTCGGATTTTGAGGTTATAATTACGTCAATAAAAAAATTCGGCATGTAGCAATAACTTAGCATTTATTAATGAATGTAAGTACGACAGATGCGCGCTTCTTGACATTGAACTCTCAGAGTCGGGAGTCTTATGGACATGCAAGGATTTTATTAAGGATTTACTTTTTCGTTTTCGTGTGATTATAATCTCGCTTGTTTACTCCTCCATAATCCGGACGTACATCCAGACTCCAGGCTGTAACTGAGAATTACGAAAATCTCGTTAACATTATTCAACCCAAGGATCGAACCCAGGATGATAAGTAGCTGCGCATTAGTACCAGCAAACAAGAGAAACAGCCTTTGCAAGGCTATTTTATAGATAATAGACATCTATTAAGATAGGTATTTCATACATTAAAACAATAATGTTTTGCTTTAGAAAATGTTTATTAACACAGGTTACATCATCTGATCTCATCAAGAGCATCGTCTATGTTATCTACTAAGATATCGTCCAAAAACTGTGCAGGGGGGTCGACAATAGGGTTTTGATATCTTGCCCAGCTCAAGTACCATATTATTGTCATTACATGGGCGCAACAACCAATAGTTCTGCGCCCAACAATATAGTTGCAACAGTACTGTTTAATGGCGACTCTGCCAGTTTGGGTAGTGTCTACTAAAATATATTTTTTTGGCTTATATGGCGGCTACGTATTTTGCCTCGAAGAAGCCATATACTTTCTGCATCTGTTACTTGCATGTCACGTAGTAAGTCCATGTCGACCTCCCTGCATACTTCAATAATATATGAACCATCTTGTCTCACATGTTCACCATAATATGAGCGAGCCTGTTTTATTTGATACACTCCTAGTGGAATCAAAACTAAATCATTATATTCCATTTGTGGAAAGTCTTCAACATTATCTCTTTCTACAGTTATACTTTGAAACTGTGCCCGTCTCCTGTTTAAATTATTAGCATCTACAAAATCTGCCAAAGAGTTATTGGTGAACATTTTTCTTGGATTATCGATATTATTTCCCTTCATCATCTCTGTCAACCAAAACAGGGTGAAATCTATTTATTAAGGCTGCTGCAACTTTGAAATCAATCATCAAATGTTTTGAGGCCCTATTAAAATATTCCTGTCGCAGTAACTTAAAATCCCGCTTGAAGCGCCCATTCACTACCTCCACGACCCAACGGCATAATGTCACTTTGCGAGATTCATTTGCATTTTCTGTTGTTAATTGATATTCACCTTGCTGAACTGACAGAGGATAATGCACAGATTAATTTAGACTTTCCAATAAGGAAATACTGTCCCGAAAGCCTCTATCCAAAATAAAGACATCACCATCTCTAAAATATTCTCTTAAAGGATAAGATGCATCGCTGAATTGGTCAGTTAAAATATTGGCATCTGATTTTGTGGCAGGATACGGGCCCAGTACGTCGATTATGTGGGAATAAGCACCGAGCATGAGTATCAGGTGCCCTTGAATAGTTTGGTAAACTAATTCTTTCAGATCCTTCTGGAACTTGGTTACTTGCAGTAACAGCATCTGCTTGAACAGCTGCTTCAGCTCTTTGGAAGCATCTGTGACAAATCACAACAGATGGCTGAATCTGAAAAAAAAAAAATGTTAATGTTACACACAGATATTACACAGAACTTCAATCAGATGGCATAATAATGACATTTATAGGACTACTAGCGACCCGCCCCGGCTCCGCACGGGTGCAATGTCTACTATGTTATGCATGTTATATACATAAAAACTTTCCTCTTGAATAGCTCTATCTATAACAAAAACCGCATCCAAATCCGTTGCGTAGTTTTAAAGATCTAAGCATACATAGGGACAGACAGCGGGAAGCGACTTTGTTTTATACTATGTAGTAATACTAATAAAAATATTTTACCTCTCGTGGATGAATCCGGTTCTACACAACAGTTAAGATGTGCTGGTTCTGCTCACTTTGTACAATGGTGTGCCGCAATTGTGCTACGGAGTGACCACATCTTATGCACACATTCTGATGTCCTACAAATACTGCAGAATCGGCTAAGACCGTTGATGTATCATTATTGAATATTGTGTGGCATGCATCACATATAATGTAATCACTGGCAGTCACCTGAAATATAATCCATTATTTAGTCTTACTTGGGTGAGAGGAAGCAATGCTTTATTTTATAAAATGTATTAATAAATAACTGGATATTAACATAAAAAACACTCACCACTTGTGGTGCAACACGTTGTTGTATTTGAGACAGAAATGTTTCATTGTTTAAAATGTGTCGCCTCAATCTTGTTAAATCAATGCGGCAATTTGCACATCTTAATGCATTGCTGGTGGTTGTAGAAGCCGATGATGAAGTTGACGGTGTTGAATAATGTTTAGCAGCACGATCAGCCCTTTGCCAGCATGGATGACATATGTAATGTGATGCACGAACCTGAAATTAATAATCCATTTAACACAAATATTTACTAAATACAATTAGTATAGTAGATGAGTGACTGTCCGCTACTTTACTAGTTGCAGTTGCAATCTTAATTTTTATATTATAAAAATTAAGTTTTTTTGTTTGATTGAACACGCTAATTTCAGGAAGTACTGGAGTTAAGTAAAATATTTTTTGTGTTGGATAGTCCATTTATCAACGGCTGTATAACAACATATATGGCTCAAAATCACCAAGGTTGCAAATTTCAAGATTGGTTTTATGAAAAAAAAATGCTAGCTATAATGATGACTCTTGGTTGATATTGTCGCAAAATTTATATATTTTTTAAACTTTGACAGGGTAGTGCACAGAATTCTATATTTTTTTTGTAATATTGCTTTATAATAGATATTTAGCAGAAAACTATCATTCCGGGAACGTTTTTCTAAGTTGGATAAAATGACCAAAAACAAAAAGAAACACATAATTTAAGCGTTGTCAAATAGCATGGGTATATAATGTATCTATATCATATAATCAATAATGAAAACAAAAGACATAAAATCTTCTACTAGCAAAATACGTAAAAAATTAAACAAATTGCTATTACGGTGCATAAAATTCAAGAAATTTCATAATACATTCAGTCAAAAAAGTATCGGGAATGGATGATTTGTTTATGGTTCTAAATTCAAATTTTTGGTTTTTTGTAGTTGTTAGATTGGCACAACTGTTTTCCATTTTGGCGCGGAGTTTGAGTTGCATCTGTTATTTATATTAAATACAGTGCTGGTTTTAGTAATATCATATATAGTGTGTATTGCAAATTTCATAATGGACAAAAATATCGAACAAAGAGTTTGTCTTAAATTTTGCATCGCCAATGGAATTTCGTGTTCGGAGTCACTGAAAATGTTACAGAAGGCTTACGGTGAATCGACTTTATCAAAAACTCGTGCTTATGAGTGGTTCAAAGCGTTCAAAAGCGGTCGAGATGTGATGGAAGATTTGCCTCGCTCTGGTAGGCCGTCAACGTCTGCAACTGAAGTTAACATCGCAAAAGTGAAGGAAATAGTGACTGAAAATCCCCATTCAACTCTGAGAGAGATAGCCGCCGAACTTTCTGTATCTCACGAATCGATTCGTACCATTTTAACTAATCATTTGGGTATGAAACATGTTGCTGCTCGGCTAGTCCCAAAAGATCTGAATTTTCTCCAAAAACTCAATCGCATGAAAGTCGCTGAGGACATGCTAGAACGAGTCAGTTCGGACCCAACATTCATGAAACACATTGTTACTGGTGACGAGACGTGGGTTTACAAGTTTGACATGCAAACTAGTCAACAAGCTTCGGAGTGGCGCCTTCCAACTGAACCGAAACCGAAAAAACCACGCCAAAGTCGATCAAAAGTCAAAGTCATGTTGACTGTTTTCTTTGACTATCGCGGTGTTGTGCACTCTGAATTCTTACCGGAAGGTCTATCGGTAAATAAAGAATATTATTTGAGCGTTATGCGGCGTTTAAGAGAGCAAATTCGACGAAAAAGGCCAGATTTGTGGAAAGAAAATTCTTGGATTTTGCACCACGACAATGCGCCTTCGCACAAGGCTATCATTGTGAACGAATTTTTAACCAAACACTCAACAAATACCATCCAGCAACCACCATATTCACCAGATATGGCTCCTGCTGACTTTTTTCTTTTTCCTAAACTCAAATTACCACTTCGTGGCACCCGTTTTCAATCGATAGAAGACATAAAGGAGAATTCGCGTCGAGAACTGAACTCAATTCCGGAAGCAGCGTTTAAAAAATGTTTTGATGAATGGATTATTCGTTGGCGCAAGTGTATCGTTTCTAAAGGAGCATACTTTGAAGGTGATAAAATAAATTTGGATGAATAACAGACATTTTGTGAATTATTGATCTTTTCCCGGTACTTTCTTGACAGAGTAGTATATAAAACTTTTACAATAGAATTAACATTAAATGAACAGAATGTAATTTGTTAATGTAATAAATTATTATTTTGTCTAAAAATTGCTCAAATTATACGTATTTTATTGAAATTTTGTGATGTTCCCGGAAATGATCAGCCGTTCCCGTAATGACGAAAAATTTTGGCGTAATGACGATATTGAAATGTTTGAACTATAG
Organism: Lacanobia oleracea; assembly: GCA_950371165.1. NCBI lineage: Eukaryota > Metazoa > Arthropoda > Insecta > Lepidoptera > Noctuidae > Lacanobia > Lacanobia oleracea. The sequence goes on from OX493386.1 coordinate 13,731,016, forward strand.
ACAACGGTTTAAATAAGAAAGTTATATATTGGTTTGCACATAAGAAAAGTTTTTAGTTTGTTGTAACTATAAATGCCGTATCAGTGTTTCTTCATAGCCGGAATATCTTCAAATAAACTAATTTTCAATTCTTTGACTGTACTCGAAATCGGAACATTTTTGTTATCTTAAACGTCTTTTTCTCACCTTTTACAATTTTATCTTCTTGAATGGACTTCCATGTAAAATATGTCAAAGAATCTTCATTATCTCCCAATTCAAACTCCGGAATTGTGCACTTTTCACACAAGCTATTCATGCAGTTATGAGACTTAACATCACAAGTGCAATGTTCATTCAACTTTTCTATCGACGCGTGTGTAAGCTCTTTTGTATATTTCAGTTTATTGAACTTTTCTTCAAAATTTGCGTGCTTGACACACAAGCATGTTTCTCTATCCCTTGATTTGGGAGCTAAGACCCAAAATGGTTTTGCTCTTAACAGCGTCGAATATGATAATACAATTCCAGTTTCCTTTGCAAATTTTGGCACCAAGTCTTTAACTGTGTATAAGAGGACGCGTCTTTGTTTTTTAACACCATTATGTTTTACAGAGTCTCTCTTAGATGGGCATATTCGACTTACATCATCTCGATCGAAGAAATCAACGACCTTTTGGCGAACTTCTTGCTTCAAAACGACTTCTCGAATTTTGGCATCAGATTTTAAAATCGATTTTTCGTGTCTTTCTTTTTGTCCAGCTGGTAAAATCCTCTTGGCCATATGTAGCATTTTGTATTTCCGCTAAGTGTTTCCGCTGATACATTTATGAAAGACTTCTCTCGCTTTTGAATTTTTTGGAAGAGCATCAGCCTTTTCTTGCAATTGAGTAGTCAATACTTCGCTATATATAAGTCGCTTGCGTACTTCAGGAGATACTTGAACATCTTTAATTAAGGCATCAACTTTTCTTATGGGACTTGGTACAGTTTTCATTTTTGCATCCGTTCTTTGTAATTTTTTCTTTAAAGATTGAATTTTCCGCTTCATTTGAAGTATAGTTTCTTCCTGCTTTTTAATTTTTCTGTATGCTTTCGCTCTATCTTTTCGTACGGTTTTTCTACCTACTTGTCTTCTCTCTGAAGGTACTGCGATTAAGTCGTCATCTGATTGTGGCGGCGTATTACTTATTATATTTGCTAAACCTTTTTTCTTTTCCCTGTATTTTTTTGATGCATTTTTCCAACTTTTTCTCTGCTTTCGCTTCTCTCGTTCGGTCATATCAGCAACTCTCTTCACTTTCTTCTCTGCCTTTTTCTTTTTATAATATTCCCTGTCCTTCGCTCTTTTCATTTCTCTCTGTTCTTCAGTCATCTTATCCAAAAACTTTCTTTTTCTAGCATTTGCCTTTTCTCTTTGACGCAGATAAGCTGCACTATCCTTTTTAAGCTTTTACTGAGTCTTTTTCTTACTTTTTTCTTTATCAGGAGTCTCCATAATGCTGTGAATAAAAAACGACGAAAATTTTAAATTATTTTTTGACAAATTGTAAGTTCATTGCCTTTGGAATCATCAAATCATCATTCCGAGAACGCAACCATCATTTCGGGAACGTGCCATCATGCCCGGGAACGTTCCCGAAATGACCGTTCACGGAATGACGATTTTAAATAAACGCGCGCTTTTGTTATACGGCGGCCATCTTAAATGAGGCCTGAATTTGTCAACAGTAAAATATTTGAGGTTACTTTGTTATTTTGTGTCGTAAAACAATTTTCATCAAAAATTAAAAGTAATAAACACGTTCCCGAATTGACTGACTATTAATGTAGCGTACATTAATAGGCCGCCGTATAACAAAAGCGCGCGTTTATTTAAAATCGTCATTCCGTGAACGGTCATTTCGGGAACGTTCCCGGGCATGATGGCACGTTCCCTGATTATTTCTGAAATATTCATTCTTTCGAACTACATGAACTTAGAGGGCTATATTGATGATTTAAATGGTTATAATTCTTTAGATAAATACGCGTTACGGTCGCGGATCGCATTTGGTCCACATACAGCTTCACACTGACCGGCAAATTGCAAAAAACATAAAAATATTTGAATTTCGCGGGCTACCCTGGAGCATCCACCATAAAATTATTTTTCTTCGATTAAAGATGCGTTCACTGAAATGACTTGTGCGCTTTCAGACAAACTATTTTTGCATTTTTATAATTAAAACTTAATATATTTTTGTATACTTTATAAAAACTAGATTTTGCATAAAAAATACGATATTTATAGGTGTTAAATAGCTCAAATTTTTCATAAATATTTTGAAGTTTTTGTTTAAGATCGTACATTAAGACGCGTTCCCGAGTTGACTTTCTATGCATGTACTACTCTGTCAAGAAAGTACCGGGAAAAGATCAATAATACACAAAATGTCTGTTATTCATCCAAATTTATTTTATCACCTTCAAAGTATGCTCCTTTAGAAACGATACACTTGCGCCAACGAATAATCCATTCATCAAAACATTTTTTAAACGCTGCTTCCGGAATTGAGTTCAGTTCTCGCCGCGAATTCTCCTTTATGTCTTCTATCGATTGAAAACGGGTGCCACGAAGTGGTAATTTGAGTTTAGGAAAAAGAAAAAAGTCAGCAGGAGCCATATCTGGTGAATATGGTGGTTGCTGGATGGTATTTGTTGAGTGTTTGGTTAAAAATTCGTTCACAATGATAGCCTTGTGCGAAGGCGCATTGTCGTGGTGCAAAATCCAAGAATTTTCTTTCCACAAATCTGGCCTTTTTCGTCGAATTTGCTCTCTTAAACGCCGCATAACACGCTCAAATAATATTCTTTATTTACCGTTAGACCTTCCAGTAAGAATTCAGAGTGCACAACACCGCGATAGTCAAAGAAAACAGTCAACATGACTTTGACTTTTGATCGACTTTGGCGTGGTTTTTTCGGTTTCGGTTCAGTTGGAAGGCGCCACTCCGAAGCTTGTTGACTAGTTTGCATGTCAAACTCGTAAACCCACGTCTCGTCACCAGTAACAATGCGTTTCATGAATGTTGGGTCCGAACTGACTCGTTCTAGCATGTCCTCAGCGACTTTCATGCGATTGAGTTTTTGGAGAAAATTCAGATCTTTTGGGACTAGCCGAGCAGCAACATGTTTCATACCCAAATGATTAGTTAAAATGGTACGGATCGACTCGTGAGATACAGAAAGTTCGGCGGCTATCTCTCTCAGAGTTGAATGGGGATTTTCAGTCACTATTTCCTTCACTTTTGCGATGTTAACTTCAGTTGCAGACGTTGACGGCCTACCAGAGCGAGGCAAATCTTCCATCACATCTCGACCGCTTTTGAACGCTTTGAACCACTCATAAGCAAGAGTTTTTGATAAAGTCGATTCACCGTAAGCCTTCTGGAACATTTTCAGTGACTCCGAACACGAAATTCCATTGGCGATGCAAAAGGACATGGCCGGAATTAGTATGGAGCCGTGCCCTAAAAAAAAGATTCATGTACATTGATATACAATACATCATATTAAAGCTTACATGTATGTCTTTGCAATAATTTAAGTTCTATGATTAGAGAAGAAGCGAGAGACGCGATAAGTAGGATACAACATTTCGATTTTTGTAGACGAAACAATGCAAGAATTACTGTTAACAATGGATATAAAGACAGTTTCTTCACTAACCCGATACGACATTCATTTACATCGATATCAGGTAACGTCTAATTCTATGAAAATTTATGGAACACTCTCAATGTCAGTGTTCCATGCATTTTCACAGAATTACGAGTAAAGAGCCAAAAATGAAAATGCCATTACCGCTTCGCTCCTATTGATCTTATCGTGGTGATATATAGCCTTCCTCGATAAATGGGCTATCTAACACTGAAATAATTTTTCTAACTGACCAGTAGTTCCTGAGATTAGCACGTTCAAGTAAGTAAACAAACGAAACAAACAAACAGGCTCTTCAGCTTTATATATTATAGATAGATTAGTCTCTCATCAAATCAGCCTCTCGTCATAGAAAGGCCGCAATAGCAAAGAAAAGTTCGTCGTCTACAAATAAATCTGGACATTGTAACTTGCTCTTAGAGACTGCAAAAAAAGATTTGAAGAATTGGGTAGGCAATAACACACTAAAATAGCACTTGAATTTTTATTTAAGTATATAATTAATTAGGTATATAGGATATACATTTGCTTATTAAATATATCTACTTCTACCTACTTCTTTTACAGACATTTTAAGAAAAACATCATTGCAATCACTCAGACACATTTAATGTTTTCATCCACTTAGAACCCTATTCGTCTTCAAAGATCAATAAAATTTTATCGAGGAATGAGGCTGGTGCCGTTATATTTGCTTGGTGCCTGGCCCAGCCCAAATACCATAACAACGTCATGACATGGCAACAACACCCAACTGTTTGATTTCCAACTAGGCAGCTACAACAATAGCCTTAAATGGCATCCAAGGGATTGGGGCTGGATGGCTCACTATCAAACAAAATATATGAAAAATGTTATTTACAGACTTTATTCGCCCCCTCAAAAGATAAGGGCTAAGGGCATTTTCCAAAGCGGCATTTGATCCACATTATTTAAATCAAAAGTTACTAGATCTCTTTTTAGACGTTCTATTAAATCTTCTGATTGTTGAACAGTAAAATAAGACGAGGTATTTGTGTTCTCAGATAATAAATGCCACTCATTAGCAAATAAATATATCTCTCATGTTCGGCAACTGCTGGGAACATAATAATTAACTTAACAAAAGTAGGAATTCAAAAATGCCCTGATTGACTATTACACTCCTTAAAAATACAATGGCTAGAAGTATTCGGAACACGTTAGTAACTAGGCAGATAATTCATTTGGTCAATTCTTCGTGCTTCAGCAGGATTATCAGCTGGTGGAGGTGGTGGTGGTGGTTCATGTGCGACAATAGGATTAGCATCTGTTGGAAGTGGAGGTGGTTTGGGCAATCCAGGTTCATTTTCCTCCAGTTCCTATCTATGTGTATTCAGTACTAAGTGCCGATTTGCTTGCATCCAACAGGGATGACATGCTTGTAGATTTGCCCACTGATCCTGTAAAAATGTTTGACATTATACCTATGAAATCTTCACCTTTACTTTTTAAAGGAAATGGTAGAACTGTTACGGCCAGTGTAATAAATGTGGTTAGTATAAATAATAACTGGTAATTATTAGGGTGCAGTCTCACTTGGCATACAGTTTATGGTTGACTGATAGCCTGAGTTAGCGCCCAATACTATATTCAATAGAATGCCTATATTATGCATACAGTACACCGTTTGCAGAATGACCGCACCATTGAAATAGTAACGGATGGGCAAATCGTTGGCAGGCTATATGCCAAGTGAGACTGCACCTTTACTCATTAATTATAAGGTTTTTTTCATCATCGGAATTTACAGCAGCCAGGGCAAAGCCAGGCTAAATATATAAGTTCGAAAGCACACACTAACCGGATTGTGGGTTTTCCATGAGAAAAAAATATCAATTAATGGACTGTTTTCTTCAAGGGTGTGGTATCGCATTGGGTAGCGCCTCCCCATAACAGAACATCCACAATCAATACACACCATTGGGTAGCTCAGTACTCTGCTATGTCTCTGGTATGCTTCTTCTGAGCGTTGGTTTAACAATACATAACATGCAAATCAGTCCATCTGAAGGAAGCTGAAAAACATAAAATACATACGTGATTAGTACTTATATTATGCTAACATTCTTTCCAAATAAGGAACTCAACTGCTTAAAATGGTAGGTGAAGTTTACCAACTTCGATTGCAATTTAGTTTATATTTTAGCAGTATGAAAATAATTACAACTTAGGTACGTACCTCTTGTATAGATAACCATTCAGTCAATGTATTTTCTAACTGCGGTGTTAAAATTGTTACATATGCCTTCGCATTCGATTAGTGGCCACACTACAATTTAAGCACCTTGACATCGTGAGCATCAGAATCCAAATAACAAACAAACAAGTACAATATACACAGTAAACGAAAGTCCGATGAACAATAGCGTGGGGTCAAGTAAAAATACCCAACAGAGTAAAACGAAAAGACAACACAATAATACGTAACAAGATCAAAGCAAGCAGAAATGTCAACATAACTATGACGTTTGGAATGTTCGGATCATAGATTATACATTATGTTCGGATCCACACACTTGAATATATTATCGATGTATAATGCGTAACGTGATAGGCAACATGATACGCGGCATGCAGCTAGAAAAATGGTGTCTGCGATAATAGTGACTGTTGACTTTTACAGATGACGATTCTGGCAGTCGCGGGTATTTTTTATTTAGTCTGCAGATATCTTCAGGCTTGCTACAGATACTGTTTGTCATATGCGTGTATCCAAAAAGAGAGGCAGTTGTATTGCAATGCATAGAATTATGTCGAAATCAAAAACCACACAAAATCAATTAACACACATATTTTTTGTAATTTTTTGTCGCCTGTTTTAGAGAAATGTAATTGTTGCGATTTATTTTTGTTTATTTTATAAGTACTTTTCACATATTAATAATTGCTGTACATTTATGTATTCTGGATTGATTAAGGGCAGAATTAGGCCATGTCTTTTAAGACAAACTCTTTGTTCGATATTTTTGTCCATTATGAAATTCGCAATACACACTATATATGATATTACTAAAACCAGCACTGTATTTAATATAAATAACAGATGCAACTCAAACTCCGCGCCAAAATGGAAAACAGTTGTGCCAATCTAACAACTACAAAAAAACAAAAATTTGAATTTGGAACCATAAATAAATCATCCATTCCCAAAACTTGATATATTTTAAAATTTACTTTATTTATGAACTGTATTGTTTGACGTACACTCAAATAAATTTGGTTTTAGTATTTTGTTATTTTTTTTTTCTCAATAAACTTAAGATTTAAGGCATAATTTGCTGGCAAAGCCAATTCTGCACCTTGATGATTTTGAGCCATATAGGCTATAAAACAACGCTTCGCAGAATAGGAGCCCAGAAGCGGGTACGAGACCTCAGAGAACAGCTAGGATTCTTATACAACGTTGATACGACAGAGGGGCTTTCCTTTAAACTGCCTATACTAGGTACCATTTTCAAGCTCTGTACCAAAAATAAATTAATTAGGAGCAGTAGTTTAGTCGCAAATGATTTTTAAAGTTTTTGCACGGTTTGAACACGATGTATCTTTTCTAACATCTGATTATCGTCTAAGCATAGGTCATGCACCTTACAACGATAAATCTACGATGCGTTGTTGCCGCTCTGACGCATGTCGACATTCACTAAAAATTGGCAATGCAAACAAGGAAACAATCAATACACACACACTTGCACTTTCACTACGAAAGCGACTAACATAAAGCGAGCGAAAGAAATAGAGATAGGTCAGTTTGTTGCATCCTTGTTTTTTGCGATCGGTAAGTGGGGCCTCAGTGCGCCGACGCTTGTTTTTCGGAACGTATGTTTTGTGGAATTCGCGCGCAAACAATTGTAATTTTATTTTGTCATTGTGAGAGGACACGTAACTTGGGATTATTATTATTTAGTATTAGTGTTCTTTTTTTGTGATTGACTGTTTTTATGGTGATAGGACACGTAACTTGGGATTATTATTATTTAGTATTAGTATCTCCGGACCTCACTCCCATGGATTTCTTTTTGTGGGGTTACATTAAGGGTGAAGTGTATGCCTCAGAGGTAAATACAATTGATGAGTTAAAAAATAGGATTATTTTAGCATTTCACAAATTAAAGTGCTTAGCGACGGACAGTGATCTAATTAGAAAAATAAATAACAATATTCTCTGTCGGTATAATTTGTGCATCAATGTGAATGGAGGACACATCGAAAATTAAAAAATTTTGTGTGTTTGTTTTTGTGCGCGTACTTCGAAACGTTACCTAACATAAAAGCCAGTGCGAGCGGAGGCCTAAGTCGCCGGCCGCCACCCCGGCCCGGCCCCCACCGAGCACACGAGATACCGTACACCGCGCTCCGGCGCGCGCGCGACGTTGCCGCTTTGTTACCTAGCGGTATCTAAGGTCAGTGTCATTTTTTTACAAAGGGTGGTTGCGTTTTATTCTGATTTGCAAGCTATTTAGTTTGTTTGAAAAAAATACTTTCGTATTTATGGCGCTTTTTGTTTTTGTACCGTATCGAATTAATACTGAACACGTATAGTATACGTAGTTTAATTTAATGCCCCTCTGTCGTATCAACTCTGTATACTGAAGAATATTTGTTTCAGACTTGGTGTATATGAAAGTATGATTATCTGTTTGAAACTGCAACTATCAACCATAGCATCAATCTATTATGAAAAAAATATTAGTTACCTGCACTGGCAGAAGTCTTTCCAAGATGATGTTTCTAATATTCACATGTTGAACAGTGTCTGTCCTCAATGCAATTGCTTGATGAGAACGTACATGATGTGGCAATATTACATGACACAGAGCACATTCTTTACCAATGTGACTTACATTGGGAATGCTTGCTACATTGCCCTGGCATTCGCCCAACATGTTGTACAAATAAGATTGTGAGCTTGAACCTGAAAAAAGTTTGGAATTACGAAACAGTCACCAATAACCACTATCACCTGTCATCATAATCATCAACATAATACATAATGCTGTGAGCATTACGAGCAGCTTACTCTCTGAGAGAGTCATTGAATTAATATTTTAATACGGTCAGCATGATTGTTTCAAAAAAGGAATCAGCCGAGAAAAAGATAGGTTTTACTTACCAAACGAGGAGCAGTCCATTGCTGTATACAAAGAAGAACTTGCTCATCTTCTAATACCACGGAACCAGAAGCTGATCCGCAGTTAACACAAAATACAGAAACGCCTTCTATTTCCATGTTTACTACACAAAGTCCGTTTATAATGCCAGGTCGTTGTTCTAAGTAGGTCCGTATCGGTAAAACTCAACCAGAGGTCGATATTTCAAGAGAAAATCACAGTCCTTTGTTCACGCCAAGTTGTTAGATAAAATCGGAAAAGTAAGAAAATGCAAACGAATTCAGTACGCAACCAACGCAAACGCAGATCAAGCACAGAATGCGCGCGCTAAGTGACATTATTACCAAGTGTCAAATGTTGTCATCGGTCAATTCGTCAACTGTCAATGTCGAAATTATTGCTCGTTTCAAACAGCGCTTTCAATCGAGTTTTTTGTTAAGGGTTATTATTATGGTTCCCCGACATCATAGCGGACTGTTTGTAACCAAAAATCATTATCGTATATCAAGTGTTGAGAATACTGACGCTTGTCTGTGTCAAACTCCTATTAAGAGTGCTGTTACAAAGACTTGGCTGTATGAGCTATAATACCTTTGCCTATTAAAAACCTCAAATTGAACCAAAAAATAAAAGAACTATCACCGAGGATTATGACGGAAGCTGAGGACGAAAGTGAATACTTTTAAAAATGTTTTCGAAATTAAAAAGTGTCCGTTCTATTAAAATATAAGTAATGTATATTATTAAAAGAACTAGTAATTATAGTAAATATTTCATGCGTGTTGGTTCATAGGCCATTTTTTACATTGTCCTTTATTAAATGTTGTTTCAACCTGCTTTTTACTCAATTTATCTTTACACTTGCAGCGGCAATCCGGAAGATCATTCAAACAATGTTTTTTAAGATTTCTTTTGATTTTTTTGGTCCTTTCCCATTGGTCTTTTCTAGAAATTCTCTTTTTGCCAATTTGAGTTAAACTTATACTTTTTACAGCTTCAGTTTCTACAGCTTCGAACAAACCAGACTCAGGGTTTAATACGAAATTTTCGGCATCATCTTGTTCTGAATTTGATTCAGACTCAAATAAACCACTTGTCTCATTTAGCTTCTTACGTTTTGGTGTAATGCCAGAAATTGGGGGTAGTTGTGGAGAATCTATTGGTGGTAACGTTGCAACTGGTGCAGACGGCCGTTCGTTGTTTAAATATGCGGGTACATTGTTCTCGAAAGCACGATTACTTTGCGTTAACTGAAAACTATAAAATAAAACAATTAAACCTACATTAGGGTAACAAAATGTGTAAAAATCTTAAAATTTTCTGTTGATTTGAAAACATAAAACTTGTTTCATGTATTACGAGTACCTATGGTATTAGAAAATTTTAGGTAGGTAAATACCTGTTAGAGAAAGCGGGTAGGTGTACATCAGCCAAAATAGTTATGGACGATTTTCGGCTTGAATCTAGTGTCCTTTTTTCCTCAGATGAATCAGAACAATCGCCAATATCTGTCTCATTCTGCTTCATGCATGTTGGTGTAATGCCAGAAAATGAGGGTAGTTGTGGAGAACCTATTGTTGGTAACGTATCAACTGGTGAAGACGGCTGTTCGTTATTCAAAGCAGGTACATTCTTGAACGCACGAGTTCTTTTGGGTGTCCATTCGTCCTCTGATGAAGCAGAATAATCGCCAATATCACTGGTGGTACTTTCCTCAGAGTCAAAGAGATCGCTTTGTTGTATATGCAATAAACATAATAAAAGAAAAAACAATCTCGCAATCGGTAACTGTCTTAGCCGGATTACCCTTTTTAAAATACATCTATTTAGTAAAACAAAACACTCACCTCTTCAGTTTGTCATCAGGATCCATTTTAACTTAACTACGCACGTACACATAAGATTTTAACCAAAATGGCAACAAAACCTTCTCGGTGACAACTTACAAAAACCGTTATGAAAAAAATCTGTCATGTAATTTGACGTATTGATGTGTGTTGCCATTAGGACTTAAAAACAAAAATCAATGGACTTAGCGATTTCTTTAAAAAAAACTTATGACTTAGTGATTTCTTGGACATAGGGATTTTATGAATGGAAGATCCGTCTTTTTTGCCTTTTTTATACTTTCGGAAATGGCACTTAGTCTGCGGGTACGAAACTTGCGATGGCCGGAGCGACGGCGGGGCGGGGCGGTGCGGCGCGGGGCGATGAGACAGCGGTGTCTTGCGTGTGTACGAAACAAACTTCCCCGCAGTCGCGCTCACGTAGTGTTGTGATAAACATGAATTCACGTCGAAGAGAACTATTGGAGTCCAGTCTCCTAATGAGAGAATTTTTATTACCTAGAGATGGTGTTCATCCAATAAATCAACGACGACGCAGTTTGGGAGAATTTTCTACACTTTATTACGAGCTACGTTGTCATTCAAAAAAGTTCTACAATTACACAAGAATGAGTATTATTTAGGGCTGGGATTTTTCCACAATGAGACGCAGTCACTCGGTAAAAGGCGTATATTCAACGTTACACAAACAACTTACACATATTAGGTAAACACTAACGGTACTTAAAAACTAAACAGAAATGGCGGGAACGCTGGAGCGTTCTGACAACCAGTGTTGCCGATGTCCACGGTCTAGATTACCCAAAAACCTGATTGAAAATCCCCAATTTTGGGGAAAATAATATCAATATTCCCCACAAATTTTCATCAAAGAAATAAAAGCACTATTTATATAAATCAAACATATTTATTTATTTATTAAAAAAAACTGAAGTTTTTACATTTGTAAATACTTAAAATAAAAAATAAATAAATAAATCTACTGCAGCTCTTCATTTCGCCAAATTTTTTTGGTTAACATGTCATTCGAAGGATCAAATTTTAAACTCCCTCCTTTCTTCTTAATACCTTCTCTAGTGACCATAAGCGCAACTACAGTGTCAGTGCGTAGGCGATTACGATTATCTGTTTTCAAATTTTTCAGAACGCTAAATTTTCTTTCAACAGATGCGTTTGAGAAAGGTAGAACGAGCAATAGGCTTATGGCGAGTTTCAAATTTAAAAACATTTCATGATCTGCACTGTTTTTAAGACGGAATATTTTGGCCCAGTATATTTGCGGATCGTCATCACCTTGCAATTGCAAGCCAAGAGCAGAGTAATCCAGCATCGCGTGAGCCCGCCATTCGTCATCTAGCTTTTGAGGTGACATTTGCAAGTATCGGAAATCGTTGCAGCAACGGTCTAAGGGATTTCACTTTAAATTGTTGAGCTTCTGACGGATTCACTATAGATATAAATGAAAATAATGTGTCCGAAAAATTCAAACGCTTAGTTATGTCCGTAGTCAATTCAATATAGAAGGCTTGGCAGGATTTATAAAAATCTGTGATCGCATAACGGGGAACATTTGGACCTTTTTTTAAGTTCTCAAGACTTTCTGACGCTTTCATGCCTATGTATATATTATCTAAATCAACAAAATGCACTGAGTTTGTAAATTCAGCTGACAAAATATCTTGACAGGATCTGACATAGTTAATTTTCATGTAGTTTGCTGCCATCGTTTTCAACAGTTTTTCCACTTCTGGCTTTAGTTTATGAAGAAGCGGTGTTTCCGATTGAAATATTGTATTAAAATCTGTCACCAGTGAAAGAACGTAAGACATGAATTCTAAATACACCAAAGTGAGTTGGTTATTCATGGTGGTCAGCATTTCTTCAGTAGTTTTTGAAGGGTCAGAAAAGACAGACTCTGTCAGATAGGCTTTCAGGGGATCATATTGCTCCAATACACGATCTACGCATGCTTTCAACGAGAGCCATCGAGTTTGTGCTGGTGCAAGTATTTTGTGAATATCTACATTAAAAAATTCTTGGAACTCCTTAAATTTAATTTGTCGATGTGAGCTTCTGCTGAAGTGAGCCCCAATACAACGTAACAAATCTTCCACATACCTAGGTAATTTGAGGCAAGCTTTTGATGCTGATAGATGTATCATATGACAAGAACACTTTATTAGAGCAATATGTGGCATTTCTTTTTTCAGGAGTGCAAACACTGAGCAATATTCACCCACCATCACATTGGTCGTATCTGAGCTAAACCCTAACATATTGTCCATAGGTATTTTTTTCTTCGTTAACACTTCTTTCAAACAGCTGTGTAATCCAGACGCAGTTCCTGAAGCTACTTCAACCATATCCAAAAATACTGTTTGCACTTTATTAATCTCGTGGTCGTACACAATAGCTGTAAAACAACATTGTTTCAAAGTGCTCTGGTCGGTCGTTTCATCCATTATTACTGAATAAAAGCATCCGTTAGTACGCATCATTTGATCAGTACTCTCCATGAAAGATTCTCCTAAGACATTTTTTAAAATGGCTGTCGTTTTCGTCCTATGCAAATTAACATTTCTGGCTATAGTCGAATCTGGAAAAATATTTGCACAGAGAGGGCCTAAAGTATCAATGAATGATATTGGTATATTGTTTTCAGCTAAAGCTCCAGCTAATTTTAACTCAGCCCTTCTAACATTTTTCTCTAGATCTGTGGGTAGTATATAAGATGAAATTTTAGGAACATCCTTTATTTCCAGGGTTTTTTTCTGATGACGATCTGATTTCATGTGGCGAATTAAATCACTTTTGTGTGCAATAATTGAAGTTGAACAAACTGTACAAAGTGCTAACTCATTTCCGTCTTTCAGGTTTGGACTTCTTCGTAACCAGCTTTTAAAGTCAGCTTCCTTAAGCCACTGATCATTAAATTTATTTAAACGTTTTACCTTTTTTATTTCAGTTTTTGATTTCTCAGAGCCAGACAGATTTATATCGGAATTATCAATATCTGGACTAGCAGCGATGATTTCTGATTCTGAGTTTCGTTTCTCATCTTCTAGTTTTCGCTTTCGTTCAGTCTATAACTAAAATATACATTCAAACATATTTCGAATAAATTACACCTTATAGCGAATGTACCGAAACTCCCTACGCGCAAAGGCCGTGGTGTTCCGGCTGAACGATACTCGCCAAGTCGCCAGATTAATAGACAGCGTGTATCCGAACGCGCCCATAGACATAGATTTTGTCTATGGTCGCTCCGACCAATAGTAGGCAAAGGTCAGCGCAAGGGCACCGTGTGATTGGTGAATTTGATTTAGACGGGAACCAATAGGATTACCGAATCGTTTGTACAGTAGTTCGGTAGGAGAGTGATTTTTCAAGGCAATGGCGCGACTTGTAACCAGAATTGATTAAAGTTTTTACCGTGTAACGAAGCTCTTTAACTGAACCTGATCCACCCCGACTACAACCTGAACTACGATTACATATTCTTTGAGAACCAGTGGCCAGATATTTAGTTATATTTAAATACATTCACGTATCGATACTAAACACCCAAATACAAAATATCAGCCAAATCTAACCATCACACAAATATTTCTCCTAGTGGGTATCGAACCCACAATTCACGCCGTAGAAATTAGGAGTAAGGAGCGCTAACCATTACGCCACCGGATCAGTCAGTAGTTTATTATAAGTATAAAAGATAAAAGAAATGATATCACAATACTAATTTAATTTTACCTTTTTTATTTTCGGTTCTGATCCCCTAGAGCCATACAGACTAAGATCGGAATTAGCCATATCAGGACTAGCAGCAGCGGTTTCAAAATCCCGTGCCTACAAACAAAATAGAAAATAAACATGAAATAAGACTTAAATCACATCAGTCAAGAAATACGTTAGGTACGTAAATCAAATACGTTAAATTAATTTTTGTAGGTATTAATTTGAGTAGGTGAACTTTACTGCGCGGACTTCAGGTCAATGAAACACCGAACACCGTACAAGAGATATATTGCAGACCAGTTCAAACTCAAAAAAAAAATTACTTATTCAAAGACCTTATACTAATGCTTGCAAATCTTAACACCGCGATCTAGAAATGGGAGGTGAACGTACAACGCCATCTAGTATAAAAATTTTACAATGTTTTGTTTTACTGTAAACATACCGCCCACCAAGGACATAATGATATGTCCTTCATCATTACAAAACCGCCCACCATGAGGTCAAGGGCTCAAACTAGAATAATTGAATGACAAACTATGACGTGAACAAAAATATCCCTTTTTTTTACCGAGTCCCCCATTCCTAGATCGCACAAAACTTAAAACAAATACTTAGTGGACTGTATAAACTTAAATCTAACTTAATGAAATGTATAAACTGAAATCTAACATAAAGCAAATAAAACAAACAAACAAATATCTAAAATTGCACCTTACATAAAATCAGTTTTCAAACAACTTAATCTAATACATGAGTTACATTATTTTGCAATAGGCAAAATGCACAATTTTGATATAGGTCGTTTAATGGACGATCCATTACACTTGATGGTTACTACTCGTGTAATCTTATCCAAACCAGGATGCGTATCTACTACCTTGCCCAAAACCCAACGGGCAGGAGGTAAATTATCCTCCTTGACTAAAACTATATCTCCAATACTTGGTTCTGGAATAATTTTTGTCCATTTGTAACGCTGTAACAAATGAACCAAGTACTCATTTGACCATCGTCTCCAAAAGTCTTGCAACATACGTTGCGTAACTTGCCAACGTCTCAGGTTGCTGATGTTAGAATTTTCAAAATTGCGTTCAGGCACTGTTATCAGAGGTTCACCTATCAGGAAATGACCTGGTGTTAATGGGGTGGGATCTTTGGAATTGTCAGGCAACATTGATAACGGCCTGGAATTAAGGCACGCTTCTACTTGGGACAAAAGAGTTGACATTTCTTCGAATGTAAGTGTAGAATTACCTATCACGCGTTTTAGGTGAAATTTGGTCGATTTCACCCCGGCCTCCCACAAACCACCGAAATTAGGGGAGTGAGGCGGAATGAAATGCCAAGAAGTGCCATTACTGCCTAACCACTCTTTGATTTCTACAGCTACGGAGGATTTTTCCGCAGCGACTAAATGCCGAAGCTCCTTGGAAGCGCCAACGAAGTTAGTTCCGTTGTCGCTCCAGATGTCACTAACAAGACCTCGCCGAGCCACAAATCTTTTAAAACCAGCGATGAAACCTTGCGATGTCAAATCGCTGATGGCTTCTAAGTGAACGGCCTTGGTTACCATGCACACAAAGACACAAATGTACCCTTTGTATGATTGGTGGCCTCGACCCTTTGACGTTCGGATGTTGATGGGACCTGCAAAATCCACGCCACTCTTTAAGAAAGGTCTTGCTGGAGTGACTCGACTAGACGGTAATTGACCCATAAGTGGGGTTTGACTAGATGCTGAGAACCGTCTACACTTCACACATTTGTGTACGCAAGCCTTAATCTTTGTTTTAGCAGAAAGAATCCAATACTTTGTGCGCAACTGGCTCAACATTAGTGTTGGTCCTCCATGTAACGTCCTCTTGTGAACGTCATCAATAACTAGATTGGTGAAGTGACTGTCAGATGGTAAAATAATGGGGTGTTTTACAGCGTCGTCTACATCTGAATTATTTAAGCGTCCACTGACACGGAGAATGCCATCATCATCAATGAATGGACATAAACTTTTAGCTTTGCTTCTTGCCTTCACACTTCCTGTTTTCCTTATATCTTTAATTTCTTCAGAAAGGCCTTGATTCTGGACAAGTTTTATACACGTTTTTGTTGCCTCTTGTATTTCCTCTTTGGATAAATACCTTTCGTATCTCTTCTTGCCTTGCGATTGTTTCTTCCATCTCAAAACTCTTCTGCAGTACGCTACGACTATAGTAAGTTTTCTAAGAGAATTTTCGAATATTTTGAAATTATGGTATCCTCCATTATTTTCTTTACTACCGTATTACATGCTACTACTGGTTTTCTCTCTTCTAGGTTAGTTTCTTTAATTTCCCTTCTACCATAATTAATTTCTTTGGTTTTAAGCCAACTAGGTCCTTGTGTCCACAGTTTTAGGTCAACGCACTCTGACGGATTCACGCCACGCGACGCGATGTCTGCAGGATTATCACTTGACCGAACGTGCGACCACTGACTATTCTCCACAACGGTAAGTATTTCAGACACTCTGTTGCCTACGAAAGTTTTCCAGCGGCTGGGGTGGCTGCTCAACCAGGCGAGCACTACTGTCGAGTCAGTCCAGGCATGTATATTTTCTTTACAGATATCCATGGTGTCGGAAACTTCACGAAGAAGTTTTGAAAGCAGCATGGCGCCGCATAACTCTAAACGAGGTATGGATACCTGTTTGACAGGGGCCACCTTGGTCTTAGCTGCGACTAGACTGACATGAACTCCACCATTAGCATCGATACACCGAACATAGACAGCGGCTGCGTAAGCGACATTGGACGCGTCACAGAATCCGTGCAACTCTAATAAGACATCGGATTGACTTGTGTGAATCCACCGTGGCAGGCGGAAGTCCCTGAGATGGTGAAGATTATCTCTATAACTAAGCCATTCCTTTCAGATGATCTGGAAGTACATCGTCCCATTCGGATCCCGCTAACCACAGGCGTTGAATGAACACCTTGGCTGTTATTATTACCGGCGCAAGCCAGCCAAGAGGGTCGAATAAGCGAGCGATGTCAGAGATCACTTTTCGCTTAGTCATGAGAGTATCGGGCGGGGAAAGTTTCACTACGTATCTAAACTCATCTGACTTCCTCTGATATGTTAATCCTAATATTTTTGTGAGCGCATCCATCTTAAGCTCCAGACTGTCCTGTCCAGCAGCGTCCTCGTTCATTTTGAATAGCAATTCGTCACTGCTACTAGACCACTTTAGAAGTTTGAATCCCCCACGCGCTAACAATTGATTTAGCTGGTGGAAAATAAGTTCTCCCTCAGCGACAGACTGACAACCTGTCAATAGGTCATCTACATAAAACGATGTAAGAACTCTGTGCGCCGCTAGAGGAAATTCACTTCCTTCGTCTCGAGCAAGTTGCTGCAGAGACCGGACCGCTAGGTATCGCGCAGACGACGTTCCAAAGGTAACACGTAACAATCGAATATGCTTTAATTCCTCGTTTGGATTGTCACGCCACAAAATGCGCTGATAATCCACATGCTCATCTGCAACCTTTACCTGACGGTACATCTTCTCTATGTCTGCAACCAAACTTATTGGGTGACAGCGCCACCGCATGATAGTTTGACGCAGCTCAGGTTGTAGGGTTGGGCCAACCATTAATTCTGCGTTTAATGATACGCCATTGTGGTCTAAACATGACGCATCAAAGACTACCCTAACTTTAGTGGTGCTTTTATCCTCACGCACAACCGCGTGATGTGGTAGGTAGCACGCATCCTTACCTAACTCTATTCGTGGGACAACTTCAGCATGTCCTAGTTCAACATACTCATTTATGACTGCACTATACTGTGCCCTAAGTGTCTGATCTTTCAACAGTCTTTTCTCCAGGTTGATAAAACGCTTACGGGCAATGACCTCTGATCCACCAAACGTGCATCTGGGCAAATCAGTTTTAAATGGTAGTTTAACAACATACCTCCCAGAAGTGTCGCGTTTGGTCGTTTTGGAGTAGAGATCCTCACATTTTTGTTCTTCCTCAGTCAAGATAACACTTTGAACTGAGGGCTCTGACTCCAATTCCCAAAACTTTCGCAAAAGTGCATTGTCATCAGCCTGATCTTCGCTGCTATTAATGACATGATGACAATGGATAAACTCACTGCTGGACGACACCTGTCCAGAAAGGATCCAACCTAAAGCCGTATTTTGAGCTACCGGTAAGTGTGGTGGACCTTGAATTAAGCCGTCTCTAAGGACTTTGCTATAAATCTCTGCGCCAAGCAAAACATCTACTTTGTTTGGTGTGTGGAAATCTGGGTCTGCTAAAGTTATACTCTTCAGCTCGGGCCAATAAGACTTCTCTAATTTTTCTGAGGGTAAAAGCGACGTAATGGTACCTAATACGAAAGCATGGACTTTGACTCTAAAATTAGGATCTAAGCGTGAGTGAATAGTCAACGTGACTGTGAACTTGGAAGCAAAAGAACTTCTCTCGCCGCCTATTCCTGATATGACCGATTTGGTCGGCTTCTTTTTTAATCCAAGCAACTGTACTGCTGATTCTGCTATGAATGATGCCTGCGATCCCTGATCCAATAGCACTCTCAGCAGTTGTGTAGAGCCACTCTCTGTCTGTGCTTCGACAAGAGCAGTAGCCAACAAAACTTGACTAGGTACTGATCCCTTAGAAAAATGTGAAACTATACTTGACGTTGATGGTTCGTCTACTGATAACGATGTCTGAACACTAGACACCGCTGATTTAATGTTAGCTGCTGTCTTGGAGCTTTCATTAACTACTGTGGAGTTTGAGTCTGAGTTTGGATGTAGTAGCGAATGATGTCTTCGCTTACATATACGACATGACGCAGTTTGTCGGCAAAACTTAATGGAGTGATTCGCGTTTAAACAATTATAACACAAGCGGTTGGTTTGTACAAAGCTATGACGAGATTCATACCTCTCTTGAGCGAACTTCTTACAATTGTAGATTTTGTGAGCTTCTTTACAGAATGGACAAGTTGTTGCCCTGGTCTTATTGTCGGTACTAACTACATGGTAAACATTTACTTTAGGTCTACTTGACTTAGTATTTAAAAACTCAAGCGCACGAAATCTGGCTTCTAAAAAATCTCTAAAGTCCGAGAGCAGGGGTAATTCATCTTTGGAACTGATTTTTGTTTCCCATTGCTTTCGTGATTCGGAATCAAGTTTGGAACTAATTATAAAGATGATTATAGTGTCCCATGTACTGACGTCAACTCCGAGATTCTTTAGACCGTTGAGACATTCCATTGTGGTATCTAGTAAGCCTTTAAGACTATTTGAGCATTCCGTTACATTAGTTTGACTCAACAAGCGCTTTAGTAAACAATTCGACAGAAATCGTTTATTGTTATATCTGCTATTTAACAATGACCAACATTCCTTGTAGTTGTCGGAAGTCACTGCAATATGTCTGACCAGTTGGTCTGCTTCCCCCGACAACAAGCCTTTCAGATAGTGCAATTTTTGCACGTTTTCTAAGCTTTCGTTGTTATGTATTAATGATGTAAATAAATCTTTAAAGGTTGTCCACTCTGCGTAATTGCCCGAAAACTTTGGAATGTTAATTTTTGGCAATCTGACATTATTTGACACTAGTGTGTGGACAACATTGGTCTTATTACTTTGATCTGCATTACTATTACAAAATTTATTTAACACTTCTTTTAAATGTGTTTTGTACCAAATGTAAGTTTCTTCTGTGCTATCATAGACATTACTGATGAAATATTTATCAGACGCCTGTTGAGCGTCTGTAACATTTTGAATTATGTTTCTATGCGTTGCTGAAAACTCTAACCACGAAGCTTCGAGAGCATCTAACCTGGTCTCAACGTATACTTTTGTAACCCTTTCTTTGGGTGATTTTTTGAAATTTTGCTGAGCCTTTTCTATTAGAAGCTTTGTATCAGATTGAATTCTATATAAAGCCTCCATTTTATTTTATTGGGGCCTTGAAAAGATACTACAAATTTAAATTCCCGCTAAGATAGGCAAAGACAAACTGTTAAACTAACCTTAACGACAGTAACAAACACAAAATAGGTATAAAAACAGGTACACACACAGAGACACAATAAATTCAACAAATCTACTAGAGTCCAATAAATATTTTCAGACGAAACTTTCTATGTTCAGAAAATCCGACTTGCAACGTAACAATAAAAATGTACTCACGATTTTGCCTTCAACAAACCGCACTTCACTACCACTGAACCACTCCAAAGGTGGCTGCGTCACCTTGATGTAGGTGTTGATGATGTCCACGTCCGCCCTGCGCCTTGCTCAGCTGCTGCTGATGATGTCCAGTACGCCCTGCTCCGTCTGCACTGCGATGGTGTCCAACTCCGCTTGGCGCCCTGCGCCAACTCCAGGTGCTGGTTCACCGCTCTGCTGCAGCTGCACTGGCCACTTCACTGTGCACACCAGCTTGGGTGTGCGGCGCTTCAGGGCAATCCACCCTGGTTTCCACGCCAAGAAACACAAAACACTGTCTGGATCTCACTATCCGACTCGATTAGGACCATGAACTTTACTGCGCGGACTTCAGGTCAATGAAACACCGAACACCGTACAAGAGATATATTGCAGACCAGTTCAAACTCAAAAAAAAAATTACTTATTCAAAGACCTTATACTAATGCTTGCAAATCTTAACACCGCGATCTAGAAATGGGAGGTGAACGTACAACGCCATCTAGTATAAAAATTTTACAATGTTTTGTTTTACTGTGAACAGTAGGTATAATACCTACTACTGAATATTCGTTTTATAACATACCTTGGAATTATCGTCGTCCTTATTATCTTTCCCTTTACATTTTAACAACCACTTGTCCATATTTGCACAAAAGCTTAATTATTAGCATTAAAGTAAATAACAACAAGCAGTGCAGTATTATTATGTTCAGCCAACAGTTGTGTGCAATGACTGCAATACTCTGTATAGTTCGTTACGAAACTTACGTACGATTACGAACTAAAGTAATAAACAAGGATTTCCCTGATACATTTTGATGATCATGAATGTTGCCATAAAAGAAACTATAAAACCTTTCTGCCGGATATGTTGAGTTAATGTTGAATTAATTTTACATAATTTATAAATACTTCTAATACTAGTTTTATGACTTCTTAGTTTAGTTCTCGTGTAAATGTCTAAATTCCCCGCGTTTTCCCCACATTAACGCTCTCCCCACAAATTACCCAATCGGACTCAAAATCCTCGCAGTTTGGGGAATCGCCCTTCGTTTTAGCGGCGACTACCTGCTCAGCACTCCCACGCCACGTGGGTGCCCAACGGCCGTTACAAAGGCGCACGAACACAAAAGCAATGTTGCCATTTCGCTCCGTGCGTATAAAAAAAAATAAAACTTAGTAAAAAAATATAATATAACGAGTTGCCTACATTCCACCCCCTTGTTCCTGAACAGACTCGTCAGTAGGCAACACAACGATCTTTACAACCGGTCGCTTCATAAAACCCTTACAGGTTTTTACAGTAACTATTCTAATACGACCGTCGCGGCCTGGGTGGACCGCGCTAATCACGCCCTTAGGCCATGCGTTACGAGTCTGGTTCTCTTCCAGAATCAGCACCATGTCCCCTACTTTAACGGGCCGCACTTCATGCTGCCACTTTTGACGCTTTTGAAGAGTGGGGACATACTCTTTTAGCCACCGCCGCCAAAACATGTCTGCCAGAGTTTGAGCTTTAACCCAAGCTTTCCTACTGGTTAGATCCGACGCTTCAAAAAAACCTAAAGTAGATGCACCAGTAGCGGTGCCTATCAATAAGTGATTCGGAGTCAACGCGATGGGCCCATCGGGGTCCATACCCACGAAGGTTATTGGCCTACTGTTAAGCGTCATCTCTACCTCAGCCATCAAAGTTGTTAATAGTTCCTCTTTAGGCGCTGGTGCTGTCAAAGTCACTATAAGTGCGGTTTTTATTGAGCGTATGAGGCGCTCCCAGCATCCACCCATGTGTGGCGCTGCTGGAGGGTTAAACTGCCAAGAAATGCCCTTGGTAACGACGAAATCGTGGATCTTGTTCTCCATTACCTGAACAGCGGCCCTCATCTCTGCGTCAGCTCCTACAAAATTAGTGCCTCTATCACTAAACATAATAGTCGGCTGCCCACGGCGGGCTATCAAACGCCGGATTGCCATTATGGCGGAGTCAGCTGATAGTGAAGGAGCGAGTTCAATATGGACTCCGCGAGTGACTAAACAAGTGAAAATAACGCCCCATCTTTTTTCACGACGTCTTCCTATCGAAACTTCCATGGGACCAAAATAATCAACGCCGCAATGCACAAAAGCTCTTCGTGTATTTACAAGTCTAGAGGCAGGTAGGTCTCCCATCTTGGGCATGGACGCACCAAACATGACTGACATTTGGATACGGCTGATTTAACTGTACGTCGCAATCGAGTAATCCAATATTTTCCCTAATACTGTTAATGACAGTTTCAGTATTGGCATGGTGAGTGCGCTTATGATATTCGAGGGCAATGAGCCGCGCAGTGTAACTTCGACCATCTAAAATAATTGGATACTTTTCATCAAACATTAATTCCGGTGCAGCACTCAGACGTCCTCTGACGCGAAGCAATCCATCACCTTCATATAAAAATGGATCTAAATCCCGAATCTTACTTTCCGCAAGTAATGCACTTTTTGTTTTCAGTAGTTCCAATTCCTTGGAAAAGGTCTCAAGCTGTGATTGTTTTAGTAAAATATTCTCAGCTTCACGAATATTATTAGCTGTTAACTTCTCAACCTGCTTCTTGCGACACATACTTACAAAAGCAAGAACTCGACCCGTAGATCTAATAGCCCGTGTCCAACTAGAGAACCTATCGATATTAAATAGTGGTACAGTCAGCATCAAAAGTTGATGACTACATTTAGATTTTCAAAATCGCTGTACACCGTATTTATACTATACCTAAATCGCTCAACATGACAAGCGCCAGAAATGAATGATTATCATAAAAGGGCATAAGTAGGTGACCATTACTTTTCAAAAGTCGCTAAACAAAGTTATAGTAAAAAAAGCATAACATTCTTCGTCTCTAAAGTTTCTGAACAAATTTTAGACAAAAATAACATACCATCGTTTATCTCTAAAGTCCCTGAACAAAATGCCATTTCATTTTGTTCAGGGACTTTAGAGATAAACGATTTTGGGTTTAATATGTGTGTGTATTTTTTTCGGCAGGTATGTGTGTTTGGTATATATATTAAGTAGACACATGCACATGTAAATCACCACCCTTTTATTTATTATCAACAAAATTAAATTAAATGGTTCGATAAATCAATACAGATAATTATTTTTTGTTTTAATTACAACTCAATACAATCATCTATACTATATACTATAATATTATAAAGAGGAAAACTTTGTTTGTTTGTAATGAATAGGCTCAAAAACTACTGGGCTGATTTTTAAAACTCTTTCACAAAATCAAATCAATGTTTTATAAACAAAAACAAGGTATGATTTTTTATCAATTACAATTATGATTAGACTTAAACTACTTAGAATTAAAACCTAGTGTGTCCCCCATTAGCATTGATGACATTTTGGAGACGTTCTCGCATGGAGTTTACCATATTTGCACAAAAACCTAGTGTGTCCCCCATTAGCATCGATGACATTTTGGAGACGTTCTCGCATGGAGTTTACCATATTTGCACAAGTATCTCGTCCTCTAAAATCTTCCCAGATTTCTATGGCGTGATTAAGTAAATTTTCCCTTGTTCGAGGAGTGCTTTCATCCCAAGCTTGGACCATAAGCCCCCATAAATTTTCGATGGGGTTAAGGTCTGGGCTTTTTGGTGGGAATGGAATTTCGACAATGTGATCAGCGTTATCCCGGAACCAAGCTCTGCACACTCGGGCCATGTGGATTGAACAGTTGTCATGTATGAAATGTATTGGGGCCATATCAGGTAACACTATTTGTGCTGTGGGCAGTAAAACATCTTGCAAGATGTCTTTGTAGCCTTCGGCATTTAGCCGACCACCAATTTCTATCAGTTCCCCTGGTCCACTTTTATTCATCCACCCCCAAAGACCCACAGAAATCCTTCTACTGGATCTATTTTCTAATAAGTGCTCCTCTTGATAACGGGTATTATTAATTCTCCATAACGTAATTCGACCGTGTTCAGAAGATGTGAAGGTCTTTTCATCAGCAAATATTACATTGGAAAAATCAAAATTTAAATATCGTTCTGCAAACTGAAGTCTTTGCAACTTATGTCGAGCAGTCAATTTTAACTTACGGGCTGGTTTTCGGCAATGTATACCACCTTCGTGGAGACGTCGGCGAACGGTGGTTAAAGAAATATTGTTAGCTATAGCTACATTTCTGGTTTGAAGGAACGGAGTCTCTCTGAATTGACGAATGATATTTACGTCCTGTGTTCTTGAAGTTTTTCTTGGTCTACCGGTCTTCTTAATTTCATCAACGTTTCCTTCATTATCCCATCGTCTTATCCACAAGTACACGGTATTACGCTACAAAAAAAACATGCATTAGAACCTAACACCTTATTGATCGGAACCTATGACCTATACCTATATATATTTTTTAAGTTTGAATTGTATTCTATACTAGCTGACCCGGCAGACTTCGTACTGCCTCATCGATAAATAAAAGACCTAATCTTTTGTATAAAATGATTTTAAAACAAACAAAATAATTATTAATGAAAAAGCATTTATTGAATAAAGCATGAAGTTTTATTATTATTTTCGATACATCATGTTGCTTACTTAGAAATCAGAGTTTTCCTGAAATACTGGCTATTTATAAGGTTTAAATTTGATATTCACAGACACACACTGTGAAAATACAGTCTGTTAATTAATTTAAAGCTTTCTCATAAACTATATTTTTTGTTTTGTTTTGTGGTGCGTAAATAAACAAAGAAGACGGTTTTCCGACGCGCGAACACGCGACGTATAATTGTCCATGCGCGAAACAGGGAAACTCCAAGTTGATTCCACAAACTTCTAAAGACTGTCCTTGCGATTTATTTATGGTCATCGCAAAGGCCAGACGTACTGGAAATTGTAAGCGTTTAAAATCGAATGGTAAGTCCGTTGGAATCATCGGTATCCGCGGGATCAAGACATCCTCTCCTTTGTATTTTCCTTTTATGATTGTCGCCTCAATGACGTTATTCATCAGTCTTTTCACAGCCAGTCTTGTTCCATTGCATAGTCGAGGTTGATTAATGTTACGCAGCATGATGACAACTGATCCTACTTTTAACTGCAAATTGTGAGGTGGTAATCCAGGCAATTCCAGTGAATTTAAAAACTCAGTGGGATAGTTGATTACGTCATCCTGGTTCATTACGGTGTCGACTGATTTGAAGGAAACCAACTGTCCTGGAAGAAAATTCTGAATGGTCGCATTAAGATCCTCTACATCATTATTTTTCGCTGCTAATATTGCTCGTTCACCCAGCCAATTATGGTTATTGAACTTTTGCGCTATATCTGGGAAAACTCGCTGAATAAGCTCCACTTTTGAGTCTGTGATGTGACAGAAATCTGTAGGTAATGTGATGAATCCGGTCGAGGTGTCCACTGCAACTTTATTATTTCCAATGTCTAACAACTGCTTCGCAAACACATTAGCAGTTTCATCTTGTTGAAAAAATACTCGCATGTTAGTTGTTAAGTGGAGTGTCTTTACGTACTGCCACAAATTTGATGATTTTAGGCATGCATTTAGTTCATCAGCAACAGTTGATCGGGGAATAACTGGAAGAGTCTGACGAAAATCACCTGACAACAGAATCATGGCCCCACCGAAAATATTTTGGTTGTCACGAAGATCTTTCAACGTTCTGTCCAGTGCCTCCAGTGACCTCTTATGGGCCATTGTGCATTCATCCCAAACAATTAATTTGCATACCTGTAGGATCTTGGCCATTGCGCTATTTTTGGCGATGTTGCAAATTGGTGTTTCGGTGATTTGCATGTTTAGTGGTAATTTCAAGGCAGAATGTGCAGTTCGCCCGCCTTCGAGCAGAGTTGCAGCTATTCCAGATGAAGCCAACGCTAGAGCAACATCATTTCGCGATCTGATCCTCGCCAAAAGCAATGAAATTAAAAACGTTTTTCCGGTTCCTCCGGGAGCATCAAGGAAATAAATTCCACCAGATCCACTGTTCACAGCTTCTATCAAAGTGTCGTACGCAATTCTTTGTTGTTGATTTAATTGTGGAACATTTGTACGAACTGTTTCGGCCAATGCTTCAATGTCGTACTGATGTTCTCTTTGCAACTCGTGGTTTAATGCATCGTGCATATGACGATTGGGTGCTGTCATTCCCAAACACGACAATACTTTATTTGCCATCAATAAACACATATCTTCTATCATGATCAATGTGTCATTGTAAATTTCTTCAGTCATTTGTAGTGTAGGATTCAAAGTTTGACGGCGCACACGATACAAAACATCCTCAGACATGTCATCTCTATACTTAACCCACAAATCTTTTGGATTCGAGGGGAAACATGTCGATATGATAATCGCAAACAATGTACGAATTTGATGCGGCGACGAAGATATTACGGAATCCTTGAGCGTATCATCCCAGTGCGAATCGTTCTCAAGTAAATGTAATAGTTGACATGCCTCACGGTAAGTCGCACACAGCTGTCCATTAACTGTTCTCAGTTGTTTAAACGATGTCGGACCACGAACATTCACCAACAACAACCGCAAATAATAACATTCATCGTTATTTGGATGTACTGTGTAGATGCGACCCAGAGCATCTGAAGCAAATACATTTGGATGTCCTTCAACTGGTGTTCCTTGTTTTCGACGCTGAAACGATTTCGATGATGCGTTCCATGTGTAATAGCGTGGCATGTCAGCATACAGCAAAGTGCGAGCAAAATCATCAGTTTGACAAACTGTGAAGAAACTTGTTAATGTTGTCGACGGTGGATGTGCCGCCCTGTCTGCCGCGTTAGATTCATTAAAATAAACTCGTTGACCATTTTCTAAATGGACTGCCAAATGGACTACTGTAGGGTGTCTTTCATGGATCGCAAATGAAAAGATACGCCAAATAGCTTCGTTGCTACTTACATAGCGACCCATCTGGTACTGTGATATTTCATCATTTGCATTGGTTACACCGAAGACAGCCATATCACTACCTTTATTAACATATTTACATATGTACTTTATCGACTTCACAGAATTACAATATTCCACATTGATGTGAGTCTCAAAAGCTTTGGACAATATTGGCGAGTATGGCACAATCCAACGATTGTCTACATCAACATTTTGTCCTCTTACCTTCACAACTACCGATCGCCCACTGTCCGCAACTGATCGCCGACGATACAATGGGTATCCATCATTTCCCGTTATGGTTTCAGCAAGCAGGTCTCTTGGGTATCGTTTGGAACACCTACCGTCGACCATACAGGGTGAATTGTAGTTGAAATGTCCGCAAGGTCCATGTATCATGTGTTTGGTTACTACTGCATGCAATTTTGGGTCAACTATTTCATCTGGAATTTCAGCTGAAATTATAGAATCAATCTCATCTGGCCTTATTTTGTCCACTAACCAGACTAAAATGTGCGCATGTGGCAATCCACGCTTTTGCCATTCTACAGAGTACATCCAACAAAGGACTCGGCCATACACACAATGCTTTATTAAAAAATTCATGAGAGATTTTAATTTTTGTTTAAAAACTCTGGCAGTTATGTCATGTCTATCAACTGGTGTTTGGCTATGTAGTAATTCCTTCTCGATTTCGGACCATTTTGGGTTACATGTGAATGTAACAAATAAATCTGGGCGGCCATAATGCCTAACATATGACATAGCATCCTGAGCATATTCATGCATGTGACGTGGGCTTCCTATATAAGTAGCTGGCAAAATTGTCATTCTTCCTACATTATTCACATTGCCATCAGCATTTATAGCATCGCGGAGATGGATGTATTCCTCTGACCGTAGCCGTCGTTGGTTCAAACGGATGTATGTCAATCGTTCAGTCTCAATTTTGACATACATGTCAACTGCAAACTGATGAAAAAGTCGTTGACACATCAAAATATGATTTACTTCACCTTGACGGATCATGAGTCTGTATGAATAGAAATTCATAGCACTAACTTTTTTGTTGGTTTCAGCACCTGCGATCAAAAATGATAAATGTTTAAATTGTTACTTAGATGTATTGAATTTAAAAATATTATTTAATCTTGTTCAATTCATTTACCTGTTACTTGATTTACCATTTTGATATTAAAATGGTATCCATCTTCCCCTTGCCAGAAGATCAAAGGATATTGTAGTGCATCATAACTCCTGTGTGTTTCAGATACACGTTTTAACTCACTATTCCGACGATGAAGCACAATATCTCTAGATTGTAAATTTTCGCCCACAATGACAACAGCCACTTCATCAATGGTAGGTGAATTGAACCTCCTTGTGTGTTCACCGGCTGGTGTTTTGTCAGCTCGAATAATAATATTATGGCTATCAGATGGCATCAGATCCAATGCTATTTTGAACATGTTTACTAAATTGTTATTCTGATGAAGAAATATTTGTAATTGTTGGACAATGGTTCTCTTCACTGTTGGATTGTGAGCACAACGATTATTAATTTCCGCATCTGAATTGTCCATAAAATAAATTTGTAAAAATTGATGATCTGCATCAGTTAGTGGTAACAGACTTCCCAGTAAGTGATAAATTTGTCCTTGAATCTGTAATTTTTAAAAATTTGTCCATTAATAATTTCCGATATATATATTTTAGTACAAACTCTTAGAATCATTTCCAATCCCAGAAACCAAAGAGCGTAAAGGATCTGGTGGTGGGACCAATTGTGGCAATTTTACTTTGCCTTCAGCACAACATAATCCAGTAGATTCACCAGTGTATTTTAACGCCTTACAATATTTACAAATTGTTTTCATTTCCCCAATTGTTACCGATTTGTCGGCACAATAATCAATTGCCGGATCATAGTGGAATGCAGCTCGTTCAAGAATCACAGGAGCACTGCGTCTGCGGATTCGCTCAATTTCATTATGTCTAGCTTGCTGTTGTTGTGTTTGATGTGCACGAACTCGTTGCATTCTAAGCCTATCTCCTACATTGTCACTCACCAAAGAACGCAATTCTGACATAGCAATACGACTATTTTCTTGATCTGTCTGTCTCTGGTCATCAGTGCGGTTAGCACGTGAGGTAGCTCTTCGCACATTTGATTGACTACGACGACCTAAGTTAGGTCGTCTTCTCCTCGGCATCGTAAATTGTAATTAATCAAAGTGAGAAAATTTCCCGCTCATTTAGCAGTAAAGTGTCACTATCACAAAAAAGAACACATTACTTGGAATGTCACTATCACAAAGGATCACCAAAGTAAAGAAAGTTCTCGCGCACGTAGCCACAAAGATAGATATAACGATAATATAATTTTTTCCGTGCTCTGAAATGCGACAGGATGGAATGACATATCAGTTGGTTGTCAAATCTAATGTCAAATACATATTGAGATTGCGTTCAGAATTTAACTTAAGATTTATAATTTAATTTGTCTTTATTATTATTGATTTATCTTTCGATTTCTATATAGTCTTATTAAAAAAATAATCGGACAGAGTAACAACTTAAGTTAGCTAAAATAAAAAAATAATCGGACAGAGTAACAACTGAAGTTAGCTAAAATTGTGTTTATTTATGTACTATGTATTTTGAGACTATGCAATTTTGTCGCGTTCGCGATTCACTTTCACTTTTGTTGAGTTTCAAAACGCGATATTAGGTCCTCCAACGCGCACGCGAATTTGAACTTTATGCAGCGGTAATAAATTACAAATTGACTCTCCATTTTATTTAGAAAACGTTTGTATGGGAAATAGAAAAATGCTGTTTTGAGGATTTTCCCGGCAATTATTCGAATTTTTCTCACCTTTTAAACCTTCCCTAGACCTCCACGAATAATTCAAGACCAAGATAAGATAAATCCGTTCAGCCGTTCTCGAGTTTTAGCGAGACTAACGAACAGCAATTGATTTTTATATATATAGATTTCAGAATGACTAATAATGATTACTTTGTAATTAAACTTCACTGATATTATTGCGTTATGAGATATATTTCCGTCAATATTTTATAGTCATAGTCATAGTAGTCATTGTTGTGTTTGTTAGATATTTTCATACATTTAAATGAGGCACAGAGGATACGATTTACAGAGTGATCGGCCCGCCCGCGGCTTAACGTTGTATTCGTCGCCGTCAACAAGTTATTCCCACTGCTGGGATACAGACCTACTTTCTAGAAAACCGTATTTCAATGAATATTCAGAAAGGTTACTTAAAAAATATCATCATCAGCCATATTTTTTTAATGATCCCACTGCTGGGATACAGGCCTACTCTCTAGGAGACAGTATTTCAATGAATATTCAGATAGGTTACTTAAAAAATATTATCACCAGCCATATGTTTTTAATGTTCCCACTGCTGGGATACAGGCCTCCTCTCAAGGAGACAGCATTTCAATGAATATTCAGATAGGTT
This sequence comes from Lacanobia oleracea, assembly GCA_950371165.1. Classification (NCBI taxonomy): domain Eukaryota; kingdom Metazoa; phylum Arthropoda; class Insecta; order Lepidoptera; family Noctuidae; genus Lacanobia; species Lacanobia oleracea. The sequence goes on from OX493386.1 coordinate 13,762,060, forward strand.
ACTTAAAATAATATAATTATCAGCCTTTTTTTTAATGTTCCCACTGCTGGGATACAGGCCTCCTCTCAAGGAGACAGCATTTCAATGAATATTCAGATAGGTTACTTAAAATAATATAATTATCAGCCTTTTTTTTTAATGTTCCCACTGCTGGGATACAGGCCTCCTCTCAAGGAGACAGCATTTCAATGAATATTCAGATAGGTTACTTAAAATAATATAATTATCAGCCTTTTTTTTTAATGTTCCCACTGCTGGGATGCAGGCCTCTTCTCTTGGAGAGGGATGGGGCCGTAATCTATAACAGGGGCCCAGTGTGGGTTGATTTATTTAAAAAATACAGAACCAATCGATTCATACATAAAATACGGTATCAAATGGTATTATACCGTTTAATACGGTATTTTTCGTTTAATACGTAATAAACGAAATTGTATTATACCGCACTTACATCTCTAATCCTGTATAATCTCAAAATACATAAAATAAAATAACTTACAGCAACTCCCATTTCTCTAGCTATTTCGGCAACAGAAAGTCCTTCTTCTCGCAATATCACTATTTTGTGACGTTCATGTGCAGTAATATGAACATTAAATGACATTATAATGTTTATTTGTTACTAAAGCGCAATTGATAACTAATACAATAAATAGATGAAAAATAATTGCAACCGCAATGGTCTACATCCGATACAAAGTGATAATTAAGTAGAAATATTCTTTATACATTCAAGGGTAAACAATTTTTCAAATACCCACAATTATGTTTCCCTAAGAATTGAATTAAAACGGAATTTGTGTTAATTTTGAAAATGACTCTTATATGTATACAGATTAGGTTCTAATTCAATCGTAACTATAAAAATCATAAACTAAGTCGACGGTATGAATTTGAACAGAATCTGTGTGATTTTTGAAAATGAGTCTTATTGTTTTACGAATAAGGTTACAATTCAATCGAACTAAAAAAATAATTAATTACGTGATGGTATAAATTCAAGCAGAATCTGCGTGATTTTTGATAGTCAAATATGGTTACTATTCAATCGTAATACAGCAACATCGTCAACGTTTTTAGTTTGCAGTTCAGCTACTTTTGATAGTATAAGTTTACACGCTACGAATCCGAAACAAAGTAATGTTCAGTAACTTTTGCTATCAATGATTTTAAGTTATTTTTGGACGTCGTGATTACACTAGATAACCAAAACAAGCATTTTATATTGTTCAGTGATTTTTGTAAAACTTATTGATATGATGTTTTCGGATATTATAACGATCAGCAATTTTTGACAAAATGGTGTTCAGTGACCTTTGAAGAGTAGTGTTCAGTTAATTTTGAACTTAAATGATGTTCATTCAATACTGGCGCCCTCTCTTGTTAAGCGATTTATGGGTGATATAATGTACAGTGATTTTGAAAATTTGAATGTGGTTATCGACTTTTGATGCTGACTGTACATACTGTTTTACAAGATGAACCTTCTCAAGGCGCTCCAAATTAGTATTATTGCCTACGTCCTCAAACTCGTTGACCGGCCACTGTTCTTTGTCCTGGTACAGAAACGAGGGACCTGTAAACCACAACTTACAATTCGTGGGCCAGTGCAACTTAGTAGCTTCATCAGCGGGGTTTTCTGCAGATGGAACCCAACGCCACTCACTTGGGCTGGACTTCCGGTCGATTTCCGCCAACCGATGAGAGACAAACTTTTGGTAATCGCGAGGATCCGAATGCACCCATTTCAAGACAGTTTTCGAATCCGACCACAAGTACTTTCGTGTTATTGTTAAGCCCTGCTCTTTGAAAACGGTGCAAGCTAACCTACACGCCAGCACAGCTGCCTGCAGTTCAAGGCGTGGCATGGATATAACCTTCAACGGGGCGACGCGAGCTTTACCAATAACAAGTGAGACGGTAGGTACGCCAAACTCATCCCTACCAACTAAATAAGCGACTGCACAATAAGCCGACTCGCTTGCATCTCCAAAAACGTGTAATTCGACGGTTGAAGGGTCAAGCTTGTACCAACGTGGCACACGCATACTACTCAACTGTTTTATATCTATCAGCCAATTTTCCCATTCATTGAACTCGGCCTCCATCAGCTGATCATCCCAACCTATACCAGATTTCCATACTTTCTGTAACAATATTTTAGATTTTATCGTATAAGGATAAAGTAGGCCTAAGGGGTCAAAGATACTCATAATAAACCTCAAAAACTGACGTTTGGTTGGAATAACTCTGCCTTCAATTACGTCAGGCGATACTTTTTTGAACGACAAGTCGAAAGCTAGCTCATCTGTTTCCGGCACCCATATCATACCTAATGTACGGGTCAACCACCGTACAGCAAATTTACCTGGGTCATCATTATTACGCCACCCGCTCAGTATGTTTCCATCATTTATATTATTGCACTTACACCGCAATAGTTCAGTACGTAATTCGGCGACATACCGTGCGCGTGACTCATAATCCTATATCGATCACCATTCATCCTAGCATAAATTAATCTTAATCTTACATTTGTGGAAACAGACAATACAGTGAATTTATTAACTTTGAACTGACTTTCATCTCTTATCTCATCCTTTATCTCTATCTTAATCCAACCCCGAACATTGGTCCTTCGAGCACGTTAGCGGGACCGAAACGCGTGTGCAAAACTTTGTGCTTTGTTTTTTTTTGTGTGTGCGTTTTACCGGTTTCGTTATACGCAATTAGAAACCTTGGAACATACAGTGTGCGTTATCTCGTGATCCTGTTCAATCCCGGTGCCTAGGAAGGCGCCACTTTGCCTCATCTCGTGATCCTTTTGAATCCCGGTGCCTAGAAAGGTGCCACTTTGCCTCATCTCGTGATCCTGTTGAATTCCGGTGCCTAGAAAGGCGCCACTTTGCCTCATCTCGTGATCCTGTTGAATCCCGGTGCCTAGGAAGGCGCCACTTCGCCTCATCTCGTGATCCTGTTGAATCCCGGTGCCTAGGAAGGCGCCACTTTGTCTCATCTCGTGATCCTGGTCAATCCCGGTACCTAGGAGGGCGCCACTCATCTCATCTTGCGATCCTGTTCGACCCCGAAGTAACCCTACAAGTAAGGTATCTTTCTTCTCACTTACTATGGCTACAATGGAAGACATTTTAGCTACTCAACAGCAAATCATTGAAGGCATAGATAGACTTTACTCCAACTTCAAGAAAGATGGAGCAGAGCGGAAGACCCCCGACTACCTACGTCGACGATTAGAAAGCCTAGAGCAATATTTTACGGAGTTTCATAACAATCATATGAATTTGTTATCCTTTGGTGATCGATCTCATGCGTATTTTACTACCGATCAGTATGATCAAATGAAGGTGAAATATAGCAATATTAAAACAGCCATTCAGAATTATAAGCCTTCCACAGACAGACCTCAAACCCCTGTTTTGAAACCCCCTACTTTTCAACCATCTTCAATATCTCAAACCTCGAACCTCTCATCCCAAAATAATCCTCCTAAGGATAGCGTAAATATAGAAGACCTCTTGAAGAAACAAGCTACTAATTTTAGGGCTTTTTCAAGAGAAGCTGCTGACATTGATCTCAATCTTATCTCTGAAAAGTGGGAGTTTGAAGACATCCTAAAAACTTTAAAAACTCGTTGGGCAGCTATTGACACCCTACACTGGGAACTGGACAACGAGCTCAACGGCTCCAACGCCCAGTACGACGAGCAATTCTCGAACTACGAGAAATATTATAAAACACTGAAAAGGGATATTAACCGAAAGATGTGGTCGGTGGCTCATATTGAGAAATCAACCCCAAAAATGGAAATAACTACTTTTGAAGGAAGTTATACGTCCTGGATATCTTTTAAAGATCTTTTTACAGAAACTGTACATAATAATCCATCTTTATCGAACGCCCAAAAAATGCAGTTCCTGAAAAGTAAGATCAAGGGCGAGCCGGAAAAATTAATCCAACATCTTCAAATAAGTTCAGACAACTACCTCGTTTGTTGGAATATCCTTACGCATCGCTATGACAATAAGCGTCGTATTTTTGTATCTCATCTCAAAAACCTCCTAAATATCCCGACATCTCAGCAAAAATCAGCAAGTCACCTCAAACGGATCCACGATACAACGTACGAAAGCGTAAACGCTATAAAAAATCTCGGAATCGATGTATCTACTTGGGATCCCTTCCTCGTATGTATCCTAGCAGAGAAATTAGACTCCGAAACCAACGATGACTATATAGATTCGTTGAAATCTCCAAAGGAGTTGCCAGTATTGGAAGAATTTCTTCGGTTTTTGGAGAATAAGTTTACGTCGCTGGAAACATCACGGAAGAAACAAGAACCCTTTATTCAAAGGTCATCTCAATCCCAACACGCATCTTCATCATCTAAAGGGTATCTTAATAACCAACAATCTCATTCGAAAGGATTTAATTCTCGTTTCAAACAAAATAACAACACCTCAAATCATACCTATTCGACAAACCAGGTCATTTCGCAATCGTCAAAGTCCGATTGGAAAAATAACGAAAGACGTAAACAATGTGGTATTTGCAATGCAAGCGATCATCGCATACAAAACTGCCAAAAGCTGGCAAAAATGCATCCATCGGCTCGTAGAAACGCAATCGCAAATTTGAACCTTTGTACCAACTGTTTGCACTATCACGAAGGTAGAAAATGCCTTTCGGAAGTAAAGTGTAAAGAGTGCAATAAAGACCACAATACGATTCTACATGAGTGTTTTACGTCAAGAAATGCTAATTCGGATGCTTCGCGATCGGGGCCGAATGCGGTCACTATTACGAAATCTCCACCTCAGCAAGGTATGAACACCTTAGTATCTATGCAAAATGATCCTACAGAAATACTCCTCGCGACAGCAATTATCAAGGTTCAAGCAGCTGACGGATCTTACGAAAGAATGAGAGCTCTTCTAGACCAGGGATCTCAGACCTCAATCATTACTGAACGAGCTGCACAGCTCCTAAACCTGCGTCGGCAAAAATGCACTGGACTTATCTCTGGAATCGGAAACAATGAAAATAGCTGTAAGGGCATGAGCTCTATTAAGTGTATGTCGTTAATTAATAACTACACTTTCGAATCCGACGTATTTATAATGAAAAGACTAGTCAAGAATTTGCCTACGCATACGTTCACTAAACCCAACTGGCCAACTCTTAACCAAATAACCTTAGCTGATCCTGAATTCTACAAAAGTAGGCCAGTTGATATCTTATTCGGCGCTGACGTTTATTCCCAAATCCTATTGGATGGTATCTGCCGTTCCGAGGGAATGTTACCCATCGCCCAGCAGACACAGCTGGGATGGATCCTAAGCGGTAACTGTAAAACATTTCAGTGCAATGTGATCCTAAACAATCTCACCGATATCCAACAGTTCTGGGAAATGGAGGACATTCGCGAACCCTTATCAATATCTCAAGAAGATCAAGCTTGCATTGACTTCTTTCAATCCTCAACCTCAAGGCGCGAAGACGGCAGCTATGTAGTGAAAATACCTTTTAAAGAAAATTTTGAAGAAAAGTTGGGTGAATCTAAAAATAAATCCATTGCGCAATTCTTTCAAATAGAAAGGAAATTAATTAAGCAACCAGACTTGGCACGTGATTATAAATTGTTTATGTCCGAGTATTTAGAGCTCGGACATATGATCCCCGTTGCGACACATGTAAACGTAACTCCAGATTGCTACCTTTCGCATCATGGCGTACGTCGAGCTGAGTCATTAACTACAAAATTACGAGTTGTTTTTAATGCCTCTGCAAAAACTTCCACAGGCCACAGTCTCAACGATCTTATGTGCAGGGGGCCGAACCTACAGCAGGATCTCTTAAGTCTCATACTAAAATGGAGACAGTTTAAATACGCATTCACGGCTGATATTGAAAAAATGTTCCATAACATTTGGCTACATCCTGATCATCAAAAGTTCCAGAAAATTATTTGGAGAAATCATCAATCCCAACCTTTGCAAGAATATCAGCTAGCGACTGTCACCTACGGTACAAAAGCTGCACCTTTCCTGGCCATGATGACACTGAAACAACTTGCCATCGATGAAAGGCCAAATTATCCCAATAGCAGCGCACCTGATATCTTAGAAACCTCTTTTTACATGGATGACCTCATGCATGGAGCTCATACCGCGACAGCTGCTAAACATCTCAAAGCAGAGATGATAAACCTTCTTAAGTCAGGCGGCCTCAATCTTAGAAAATGGCGCTCGAACTTGCCGGAACTGTTAGACGATCATATTAATCCTCAAGATGAAGAATTTCATTTTAAACAGCCAGAATCTACAAAGGCTTTAGGCCTTCGCTGGAATCCAAAAGAAGACTATTTTATCTTTCATCCAATAGAAATTACCACAGAAAGCATCCCAACAAAACGACAATTCTTGTCTGAAATCTCAAAAATCTTTGACCCCTTGGGCTGGTTGTCACCAGTCACAATAAAACTCAAAATATTATTTCAAGAAACTTGGAAAACGGAATTAGGTTGGGATCAACCGATTCCTCATAATATTGTCCAAGAATGGAATAAAATAAAGGCCGACTTACCTTATATATCCCAATTTAAAATACCACGATGGATACAAACCAAAGATAATGATATAATTGAGCTTCATGGGTTTTGTGATGCCAGCACAAAAGCCTACGCTTGTGTAGTATATTGCAAAATTACAAGAAACCACAAGACATACGTAACCCTTGTCGCTGGAAAATCTAAAGTGATACCTCTGAAAAAATCTCAATCTATACCTCGCTTGGAACTTAGCGGAGCTCTTTTATTATCAAAACTTATGGCCAAAATAATCTCATCCCTATCTGATCTCAAAATCCGCGCTTATGGCTGGGTAGATTCCATGGCAGTACCAGGATGGATAAATGGTGAACCAGAAAAATGGAAACCCTTTGTTGCCAATCGAGTAAAAATGATTTGCGAAATTATCCCAAAAAATAGGTGGCAGTATGTGAAATCCCAAGAGAATCCCGCAGATTGCGCTAGCCGTAGTCTGACTGCATCCCATTTAGCAAATCATTTACTTTGGTGGCACGGACCCGATTGGTTACCTCAATACAATCCTGAAAACAATCCTGAACCCATATTATATAAAACAACTGAAGATCTCAGAAAGAAAAAGCTAGTAAACACTATTACTGCTGACTCTAGCAATTCCGTTATAAAACAATTATTAGAGAAATACAGCAGTTACAAGAAAATCATCCGAGTTTTAGCCTATGTAAACAAATTCAACGACATCTTAATTTACAAAAAGAAGCGTGAAAACTATCTTAGTCTGCATGACCTCAAACGAGCGACGGAAATGTTAATAAAACATGTGCAACAAGAATACTATTTCAAGGAAATATCACAACTTGAAAAAGGTGAACCATTAAGCAAAAAAAGCCAGATCTTGAATCTCAATCCTATCTTAGACAGCCACGGAGTACTCCGTGTCGGTGGACGGCTAAAACATTCGAGTTTAGATCCCGAAATGAAGCATCCCATTATCATGCCAAATCAAACTAAATTAGCTGATCTTATAATAGACGAATCCCATAAATTAGTATTCCATGGTGGAGTGAAAATGACGAGTGGATTTATACGACAAAAATACTGGATAATTGGAGGAAACCGCGCTACAAAAAAACGATTAAGAATGTGCGTAAAGTGTAGAAAACACGATCCCATTCTAAAACATCAACTCATGGGTGACTTGCCTTCATCCAGATTAAATCCTAGTCGACCCTTTTATCATACCGGTATTGACTACACTGGACACGTTTTAGTGAAAGCGAACAAAGGTCGCGGCATCAAAACAGATAAAGGATACGTTGCAGTATTCATATGTATGGTTACAAAGGCCATACATTTAGAACTCGTATCTGATCTCACAGCGTCGGCTTTTCTTGCAGCGCTCAGACGTATGTCAGCCAGAAGAGGAGTTCCCGGGCACATCTACAGTGATCAAGGAACTAACTTCATTGGAGCTAACAAGATCCTAAAACAAGAAATCTTAGAAATCTCAGATATCTTATCAAGCCAAGAAACATTATCTAACGTCGCAGAAATGAACATTAAGTGGCATTTTAATGCTCCGTCATGGCCTTCTGCTGGCGGACTTTGGGAAGGTGCGGTTAAAAGTTTAAAACATCATCTTAGGCGTGTTGTTGGTGAGCAAAAAGTCACCTACGAAGAATATAGCACCCTCCTGTCTCAACTCGAAGGTTGTTTAAACTCTCGACCACTTTGTCCTTTGAAGGAGGATCCCGAGGACATAGACTTTTTAACCCCGGCACACTTTCTTGCAAGTGGGCCTACCTTAACGATCTTTGAAACAGAAAATGATCTTAGGACTCGGTGGCACTTGGTACAAAAAATCTATAGAGATATTTGGGCCCAGTGGAAAAATGAATATCTCTCACAGTTATCCATTAGAGCTAAATGGAGACAATCTCAAAAGAATCTCAATCTCAACGATATTGTTATCATTAAAGATGAAAACCTCCCGCCTGGGAAGTGGGCTCTAGGGCGTGTCGTAGAACTGCATCCTGGATCTGACGGACACGTTAGAGTCGTTACCCTTAAAACCAAAAATGGGTTCCTAAAACGGCCTGTTGTTAAGCTATCTCTATTACCAGCAGACAGAGACAATAATCTTTCTACTGACACGAAGGTTAAGGAAGAAGCACCAAGGAAGAAAAATCCCAAGCATATCTCCTTCTCGACTATAGCTCTGTCAGTAACGCTATTCTTACTGTCACTAATAAACCTATCTCAAGCATCTTATAGTTTTACCCCTTTGACCAACAACAGCGTTTATTTCGATAAAATCTCCAACATGCATCTTATTAGAGACGATTGGCGTTTAATTGTTTATTATGACACATATCCCTACAAAGAAGGCACGTTGGCACTCGAGAAGTATATCAATTATCTTGAAACATTATGCTCCACTATTAAAGAACACACACCTTGCGACAGTATCATCTTACAACTCGGGCACGAGTTCGAAGAAATCAAACATTATGATAGTATGTTGACAATGAATGAATCATTTGTAACTGGAGACGAGCGGCGGCGCCGGCGTCGTGGTCTAATAGACGGAGTAGGCTACGTCGCAAACAGCTTGTTTGGCGTGCTAGATCAGCGTTTCGCGGAAAAATATGCTCAAGACATCGACCTTTTGAAAGAAAATGATAAACATTTGTATAACCTCTGGAAAAACCAAACCTCAATCGTGGAAGCCGAACTTAACCTCATGAAAAGAATGAAGAAAGCTGCGAACAAACATCATAAATCGATAAATCAAAGATTTAATTACCTTAAAGAATCCTATCAAGATCTTCAACGCCATGTACAGAACATGACTTTAGTTACCGATTTCTTAGCATCTGCTATGACGGCGAATAACTTACTGTATAGCCTCAGGAAAATACAAGACTCTATTCTTGATACGGTAACCAATATTTACAATGGAAAATTGGACTTCCATCTAATATCTCCTAAACAGCTGAGAACGGAATTAAGTTCTATATCAGCACATATCCCCAAAGACATGGCACTTCCTGTCAACCATTTGAATCTCAAGGATCTCTACAACTTGATAAAAGTGCGGACAAAGTACTATAGTAAGTACTTGATCATTGAAATAAGAATACCCCTCATAGAAAGAGACCTTTACGAAATCTTTAATCTCATTCCAGTCCCACGATTGTTGAACCACGACATGATAAATGTGAAAGTTATCTCAAGTTTTGCTGCCATCAACCTCAGGAAAGACTCATACGTAACCCTTACTGATGCTGATTTCCAGTCTTGTATAAGACAAAATCCTGGGATGATTTTATGTCATACAAAAAACCCTATAAATACCTTAAAAGATGATCACAGCTTGTGTGAAACGATCCCACACACAAGAACCTGTGAAACTATTAGAACCCCTTGTAAAAATATTTGGAAGGAATTAACAGCGGATAACAAATATTTTTATTTTTGTTGCAATGAATGCAACTTTAAACTTCTCTGTGACGGCGAAATTACCGCCGTTAAATTGATGAATGCAGGTCTGTTGAATGTGGAGGAAGGCTGTATGATAAAGACGGACAATTTCATTGTCCATTCTAATAAAAGGCTGTCAAGCAAAATGAGTATTGGTGCAAGAATTATTGCGCCACAAATATCACCTATTAATCATATGTTCAACATATCTATCCCTGAAACCCCTGTAATTAATCCTAATAATTCTGAAATATTGCGACAATTTGAAGAAATACAGAAAAAGATTGAGATCATGAAACAAACTGAACCATGGAGTGATAAAATATCCTATCATGACGTACATATTTATAGCGTCTTGTATGCTCTAATCTTTGGAATCCTGATAACTGCGGCGGTATACTTTTGGCGGCGTCACAGGCGGTCAACACATCGAGAACCCTCGGTACCTGCTGGATCTACTGCGATCTCTTCACATCCCGGAAATGAGAGTGTTATTAGTGAGTGTAGTGCGGTTAGGGAAAAAAGGCAATCTTTAATCAAACTAAAAAGTGCATTGAGTGAGTGTTGTGATCTTAGGGAAAAAGGTCAATTTAGTCAATCCGTGAAAAGCGATCCCAAAAATCTTATTAAATCTAGCGAGTGTTTACAAACAGAAGATAGGGCCTCGTCCCCTGTTTTTCGCGTATTGTCCCTTCCCGATCTTAGATAAATAGTTGCTGGACTACTTTTAACTGTTCGAAATATTGTTAATCACTCACTACTAATCCTTATCCCTGTCATATAGTTGATAAGTTGAATATTGTTTATCATCTTGTAAATCTCAACTCCATCTTTATCCTACTAACCCCTATCTTTGCCCCCGGGAGCATGTACGGGTCAACCACCGTACAGCAAATTTACCTGGGTCATCATTATTACGCCACCCGCTCAGTATGTTTCCATCATTTATATTATTGCACTTACACCGCAATAGTTCAGTACGTAATTCGGCGACATACCGTGCGCGTGACTCATAATCCTATATCGATCACCATTCATCCTAGCATAAATTAATCTTAATCTTACATTTGTGGAAACAGACAATACAGTGAATTTATTAACTTTGAACTGACTTTCATCTCTTATCTCATCCTTTATCTCTATCTTAATCCAACCCCGAACACCTAAGGTCCGTTCACATTATATGGAGATTTGTCAAAATTCACAGTAGTAGGCACGACAGCTGGTAACTCTTTTTGAAGTTCACGTGAATTAGTTACCCACCCCCTGATAGAGAAACCACCAGCGGAGTGTATCATGGAAACATCTTTGATCAGTTGACGCGCGTTATCTATTGAGTTTACACTATCCAAATAATCATCCATATAATGGTTTTCATGGATCGCTTTGACCGCCTCAGGATATGAATCTCGGAACTCACTAGCATTTTTATTCAATACATGTATGGCTGAGGCAGGCGACGACTTAGCACCGAAAATCATGGAATCCATTACGTATGTATCAGGGTCACGTTTCCTGTCTCGGCCTCTCCATAAAAAGAGCTGCGCGCCCTGATCTTCTTTCCTAATCCGAATACGTAAAAACATGTCGGCTATGTCCGCTGTATAAGCTATTCGACCACTTCGGAACTTGAATAATACGCCTAATAAGGAATTTAATAAGTCCGGCCCTGTAAGCAAACAATCATTTAAACATGCACCTTTATACTTGGCCGCGGCATCGTAAACTAATCTAAGTTTATTTGGTTTATTGGGGTTGACGACCCCAAAGTGCGGTAAGTGCCACACCGGATTAAAGCTCAGCGGAGTATCCAATAACCTAGCATATTCTTGTGTTATTAAGCGTTCGATTTGACGGTAATACGCTTCAGCATATTCGGGGTTCTTATCAATCTTATTCTCTATGCCGCGTAATCGTTTGAAAGCGTAATCGTAGTTGTCAGGTAAGTGTACATCGTCACGTGACCAAAGCAATCCTACCTCCCAGCCTCCGTCGACACGGCGACTAGTGCTATCTAGGATTTTACTAGCGCGATTAGTCTCGACATTCTTGCGCGACACTTCTGTGATACCGATGGACTCGAGCAAAAATTGCTGTTTCACAAGGTCATTTAAATCATCAAAACTATCGAAGGTTAGATTAACTGACTCACTATCAGACTTATTATCGATACCTACAGTTACAGGTCCGTGAATAACCCACCCTAACTTTGTGAGGGACGCAACGGGTCGCCCAGATTTTCCCTGTCGTATTTCCTCATTTACGATCAACCTCCAGTTGTCTTGACCGATTAAAACCATCGGTTTCGCGCACGACATCTGACATAAATCTAACTCTCGCAAATGTTTGTTTTTGTTCAAAACTCTGGCAGGCACAGATTGGGTAGGCAAGTCCAAATTCTCTATCGTTCGTAACGCGATATCATGACATACGCCGTTCGGACCGCAAATTAGCGCAGTTACCTTACAGGAGTTGTTATCTGTCATAACAAGACCGCGTGCGCTAACAATTCTTAGCGGAGATGATGGTCCACTGAAATTACACACACTAGAATCTACTAACGACACTGTGGCCCCATCATCTAGCAAAGCATAAAGACTATGTTCAATATTATTTACAATTATCGTTATAGGCATAATTTTTAATAGAGTTCTAGTGGTTCGACACCGCTCACCCATACTCGTTACTGACTCGGCGACCGATGGCGACGCCGCCGCCGGTGGCGCCGGCGGCTGTAAAAAGGCCGCCTGAGCAGCGGCCGGCGCGGGCGCGCCACCGGCGGCTCCCGGGGCTCTCGGCTTCTCGTAGTGTAGAAGTGTGTGATGCGGAGCACGACACTTATCACATCGCTTTGCGCGGCAACGGTAACGAGAATGGCTTTGCAGTAAACATTTAAAAGAAAGTTTGTTGTCTTTTACAAAGTTCCACTTTTCTGGCTCACTTTTTTTAATGAATTTATCGCACTCGGGTAATCGATGAACCGCACTACGACACAACGCGCACTCACTTTATGACGACGTACTCGGCGACGGTGACGTAGCGTCCTCGCTGGTGAGGTGTACTCGATGAGCAAGCCGCGTGGACTCAGCGCGCTTGGCGCGCGATGAGGACGGCGGTGCGACGACAGTGGGGTTGGCAGTTGCGTGGGTCCGGTTACGATTACTATGCTCGGTGTTCATGTTCAACGGTAGGTAATAAGCTGATGCCCGTGATAAATGACTCAGAAACTCGAGGACTATGTTCACATTCGGCGATACGCGAAGGTCTTCCTTGCCGTCAGTGTTCTTTTTCATAACAAACTCGCCGTACTGCAATCGTTGAACATTGGTTAATTTGCTAAGAATCTCGTGTGTTAATTGGGGGTTATTTATGTAGCCCTCCGCTCTTATGTTTTTCAAAATGTACACACAATTTCGAACAACGCAAGTCATGTTTCTTAATTCGACGCCACTTTCGGACACACGGGGCAGACATCTTATTTTGTTTAGAGCCGTTTCTAGTAGCAAATTGGGGTGACCGAACTCCTCCTCTAAGGCATTTATCACATCTACTGGGTCGGACCCGGTACGCAGCAAATCTTCAACAGCACACTTTGCCGCGCCACGCAGTAATGCTTGCAGTCGTACGGTGTTCTCGAACACGCTATACGTGGCGGCGGTAGCTTCGTAGGTACGTCGATATGCCAGCCAGTCCGCCGGGCTGCCATCAAACACGGGGAGATCATAATTTTGTCGTGGTCGCTTCGACATGTTCGTTATAATAACGTCGGCCAAATGCATGATGTCAGAGGCCGCGACAGTGCCAGCGCCGGCAGCTGGGGGCATAGCGCTTGGCGCTTGCTTCGCGGCGCCGGTCGGAGAAGACGCTGCCGCAGGCGCGAAAGGCTCGCGAACGGTGTTTAACGCATGCGCGACGCCGCGCGTTCGCTCCCGCTCTCGAGCTAGGCCTTCGTCTTCGGTCGGGTTTGGACACGTGCCGGCCGGCGCGGGGGGCGCTGGCGGCTTTTCCACGTGTTCGCATGGGGCTTGATGTGTGCTTAACCACTCATCCACGTTATTAGGACCACTGTAAACACTCATCGCGCGTTGTTCTGTTTCTTCGTCCTCGATCTCCGCGATTTGTAACGCTAGTTTTTTCTTAATAAGTTGTTCTTTTAATTTGGCGATTTCTTCTTCAGCCTTGTACTCGGCACGGAGGCGAAGCGCTTCGCGGCTGAGGCGGCTTGATCGCGACCCGGTCGACGTGGTAACAACTTCACTACGCGGAGCCGTAGTGACACACGTGGTATCCGCACCGGGTCGTTGCTCAGCCCCAGCATGGGCTCTGCTCCGTGTCACGACGCCAGTAACTTTGTCATACATTGTGATCCAGGCTCGGAGGACCAATATTATTTAGGGCTGGGATTTCACGGTCAGTCACTCGGTAAAAGGCGTATATTCAACGTTACACAAACAACTTACACATATTAGGTAAACACTAACGGTACTTAAAAACTAAACAGAAATGGCGGGAACGCTGGAGCGTTCTGACAACACGCCCGCTCGCCCTTCGTTTCAGCGGCGACTGCTCCTGCTCAGCACTCCCACGCCACGTGGGTGCCCAACGGCCGTTACAAAGGCGCACGAACACAAAAGCAATGTTGCCATTTCGCTCCGTGCGTAAAAATACAAATAAAACTTAGTAACAAAATATAATATAACGAGTTGCCTACTATGAGTATAGAGACATTCGATTATGTTTTACAGAAAATTAGAAGTAATCTGGAATCTAACATTTTCGGAAATCGTATAATCTCACCTGAACAAAAACTATTTTTAACACTAAGGTAAGTAGGTAAATAAAAGTAGATAGTTTGTTAGTTGTATTTTTGTTTATTAATTGAATAATCAAGGTAGGTACAAAAATTCACTATTCGGGTGTTTGAGTTCTATACCCATGAGACCAGCTAGAACTAGAATTCCTTCTATATGGATCCCCAAACATTGAATTATGTATTTCTTCCATCATTACTTGATTAATTCTATTCCTAACATTAAATTTTTGTAACGGAGTAAATGACTCCATTTGTGGTAACAAACTCATCAAGTAATAATAATCTTCTGATTTACTTTCGCCAGATTGACTTGTGTTTGAATTTTGTTGCAAATCTTTCTCTAACAACAATAACCGTTTTTTCTCTAATTCCAACATTTCCATTCGAATATCATTTGCAGTCTTTCTTTTTAGGGATCTAGAACTAGAACTAGCGGTATTAATTGACAATGGAGTATTTGTAGTACGTTCTTCATCGTCGCCTACCGACGTCAGTTCCTGGGCATTCACCGAATCTGTAGGCGAACATAGGTTAATATCTGATTCTCTTATTACGGACTCCAATGAATTTGTTTCTATGGACGGTGAAGACATTGAAGTATTCAGTAATTGACTATCAACCGTTGTTAAATTTGTGTCTGAATTATCAGGTAGAATTTCAAATCGCAAAAAAATCATTTGTTGGAAAAACTGCCACGTAGACTGTATATTATCTCCTGGATCTCCTGATCTGGGTGTAGGAAGCTTTTTTAATTCTTTTCGATACTGATCCTTTAAATTCTTCCATCGCTTCTTCAAAATCGCTACTGTAAAAAATAAAACATATTTATTACCAATTAATGAACCCCATATTACCTATACTAATATTATAAAGCTGAAGAGTTTGTTTGTTTACTACAGAGTAGGTACCTACTTTTTCGAAAATAATATATATTTTATTTCCCTACTGAGACGCGTGCGAAGCTGCGAGCAGCAACAGCTAGTTATTATTATAAAGAGGAAAGATTTGTACGTAGAATAAGAAACAACTAGTAGTATATAAACTTAATATAAATTATTTTATTTACAGATTTCTATCAACGGGAGTATCTTTTCGAGGTTTGGCGTTTTCCTTTCGTCTTGGAAATAAAAATGTTCAAAAAATAGTGTATGCAACTTGGAGTGCGATTTGGAAAAATCTTCAACAAACACACCTGCCAGTACCTACTACAGATAATTTAAATAACGTTGCTGATAAATATTTTGATAAATGGCAATTTCCTAATTGTGTAGGAGCCATTGATGGCAAACATTGTAGAATAAAAAATGCGGGTTCATCCTACTATAACTACAAGCAGTTTTTTTCAATGCATCTTCAGGCGTTGGTTGATGCTGACAAAAGATTTTTGGTCGTAGAAGTTGGAGGGCGAGGAAGACAGAGTGATGGTGGCACATTTCATTATTCAAATCTTAACAAAGCATTAGAAAATAATAAAATGAATATGCCTCTCCCAAGGACATTGCCAGGAACAGAAATAATTTTACCTATGGTAATAATAGGCGATGAAGCGTATCCTCTAAAACAATATTTGATGCGGCCATATCCACAAAGCGTACTGAACCCTCAGAATGAAATATTTAATAAAAGATTATCAAGAGCGAGAAAATGCGTTGAATGTGCATTCGGTATACTATGTGCCAAGTGGAGAATTTTAAATAAAGCCATAGAAACTGATTGCAAACATGCTCGCCTGATAATTAAAACAACGTGCTTATTGCATAATATTATAATTGATCAAGATGGCTCCAACGATTATTATTACTCAAACATAACCTCAAATAACATAACCACAAAAGTGAATGAAACTCGCCGACATCGCAGAAACAACCACGCGGGAAATCTAAACGGAAAACGTGTAAACTCGGAGTACAGTTACCCCGAGTGGTACACGATGGACATTATTCGCAACATACAATTAAAGGCTAGGCTTCATAGGCAGTATAAGGGTAGCAAATCAGGGCCCGATTATGAAGCGTTTTCTAATTGTAGGGCGAAGGTAAAATATTTGATAAACTCTGCATATAAAAATTATAAAGACCGGATGTAGAGTGAGTTTCAAGAAAATCCAAAGGCTTTTTGGGCTTACGTTAACTCTAAAAAATGCAGTAGGTTTCCACGCTTGATTTTTAAAGGTGATAAGGTACTTACAGAGGACAGTGTGCTACTGAGTTTGCGAAGTATTTTTATTCTGTTTTTAGCCCTAAGATACCTAAGCTGGACGTGGAGGCGGCAGTGAAACAGGCGGGTGGTGAGAACGGAGCGGCTAGGGTACACTTAGACCAACTAAAGCTTGATCAAGTACTTTATGCTCTGCAAAAAGTCAAGCCAAAAAAGTCAACGGGACCTGATGGCATACCACCCTACATTTTCAAAGACTGCCGACTAGTAATTTGTAGGCCACTTCTCTTCATCTTTAATCAGTGCCTGGCGGAGGCCGTATTTCCGGAAAGGTGGAAAACAACTAAGGTCGTCCCGGTACCCAAAGGAAAGTCAGCATCAAACGTGGACCAATACAGGCCGGTAGCCGTGCTGTCGACACCAGCTAAAGTACTAGAGGCTGCAGTACAAAAGAGCATTCTCTCGCAGGTTAATGTACAGCTTTCAGATGAGCAACACGGTTTTAGACCCGGCAGAAGCACCACTAGTAACCTAATAAACTATATGAGTTATATTGTACCTGAAGTGGATGCTGGAGGACAGGCAGATGTAGCTTTCTTTGACTACAAAAAAGCTTTCGACCTTGTGGATAATGACATACTGCTCACGAAAATGGCAGGTGTAGGGTTTACTCCCCATTTACTAACCTTTTTTGCTAGTTACTTGCTGAACAGACAGCAGTATGTAGAATATGCGGGATGTAGGTCAGAAACTAATTTCACTAGGTCCGGAGTAAGTCAGGGCAGCAACCTCGGTCCGTTGGAATTCATATTAATGATTAATGACCTTCCGACGGTTGTCAAGGATGCTAATTGCACTCTATTTGCAGATGATCTGTAACTTTATCTTGCTGTTAGAAATAGAGAAGATTGTCATAAGTTACAACAAGATATAGACAGAGTGGTAACCTGGAGTGAACAAAATAATTTGCAATTTAACATCTCGAAGTGCATGACTATGACTTTCAGCCGGGTGCACTCTCCAGTTACGTACCAGTACCAAATTAACGGGGTACCAATAGCGAAAGTGTCAGAAGTCAGAGATCTAGGTGTTAACTTCTCCTCAAAACTCGAATTTCGGGATTACGTAACCAAAACCTGTAAGAAAGCCTACAGAAATTTAGGATTCGTGCTGCGAGTAGCTAGGAGCTTTACAAATATCAAGGCGATTATTGCATTGTATAACTCTTTAGTGAGGAGTCAATTAGAGTTTAACGCAGTCATCTGGTCTCCACATGAAACTAAATATAGTTTCATGTTGGAGAGAGTGCAGCATAAATTCATTAGGTATTTATACAAGAAATTTTACGGAGTATACCCATTTTACCCAAATAAGTATCCAACCTTATTCATCTTAGGTATGGTGGGATACAATGAGTTAAGAGTTAGAAAGAGTTTGGCGCTAGTCTCATATATCTTTAAGGTGATGAGGGGAAAGATTCACAATCCAGACGTATTGCGAAAAGTGTGCATGTGTGTTCCGGACAGATACCGTGTGGCGGCGGCGGCGGCCGCGGCTGTTCACTGTGCCGCGCGGCCGCACTCAGCTGGTGAATGAGGCGCCGTTTACCCGCGCACTCCGTATTCTCAACAATATAGCAGAAGACATAGACCTATTTTGTTGTACTCTGGGTGGGTTCATAGTGAGAGCTCTCTTTGAGATTTATTACAGTCCTTCGATTGAAAGTTGTTAGTTTTTAATGGTTTAGTTCAAATAATAGTCGACTACAATATCGCATTAGGTGGTAAACCTGAAAAGATAATTGTATGGTGGAAATAAATAAATAAATTTGAAAATTAAAACCCCCTATAATACATTTTTGGAATGCGAATCATTAGATCTATATGCTATTTGAACATGTTTCTTGTTTACAGAATCACATTGTATAAATTGTACCTACCATGGTTAAAAAACACCTTGAATAAATAAGGATTAAACATAACATGTAGGTAACATTAATATGTAGGTACTACATGTAACAATTAATTTGTAGAAACTATTGGATGTGTAGAGACTAGTGGATTATGTATAATTTGTATTGTATTGTCTTTATGCTATCTACATATATATATATAACATCTGTTTGTTTCCCAAAGATCAATAAACAAAAATAAATAAATAAATAAGTACTGTTTTTTATTATCACTAATATGTAATACTAGCTTCTGCCAGCGGCTCCGCCCGCGTGGTGCTCGTTTCCGTGAAAAAACCGGGATATAGTAGCCTATGTGTTATTCTGATGTACAACCTATATTACTGTTAAGTTTTATCCAAATCCATCCAGTAGTTTTTGCGTGAAGGAGTAACAAACAAACGTACAAACTTTGGCATTTATAATATTAGTAGGATAGGATTTAGGCATCATAAGTAATAAATGATTTTAAACGGCTTTTGAACGAAATATGTGGTTCAAATTATTGAGCTTACCTGAGAAACTGGCTGTTCTGCGTTGTTTAAAAACGCAAGGTACTTAAATGTCCACGATTTTGGAACATAAACTTCACTCGTACCAGCACCTGACCTTTTCGAAGTGATTATCTTTTTTAATTCTCTTCTATAATTTGACCGCAGACTATTAATTTTTTTCTTTACGTCGTCGATAGTGGCACGTGGTTTTATTTTAATCAAAATTTTTAGGAGCTTCTCATATCCAGTTCTTCGTTTGTACTTATTCATGTAATCACTGCATTTCTTATCCCACAATTCTGGCGAAGTTTCTAGAGTTAAGATGAAATCTTCATCTGGAGAAATATCCGGCGTTTTCGACGTTGATGGCACTTGCGGCCGGGCCGGAATGTCGTCGTTGTTGTCGTCCGACTCCATCGCGCTCCGAACGCAGACTGACGTAATTTGACAGCATGTTACATTACACGATCAATCTGGATCTCGATCAATGGATCGAGATCGTTGATTTAAAAAAATCTAGATATTTTCTGATCAGATTTTACAATTAGTCAATCAAATACATTACACAGTCAATCTGGATTGAGATCAATGATCATGATCAAGGATCAAATTCTAGATTTAGCGTGTAACGGGTGCCTATGACACTCAAAAATAATGTGGCTTTTTATTGGTAAAAGAATTTTCAAAATCAGTACAGTAGATGCGGAGATTACCCCCTCAAAAACCTCACAAACTTTACCTCTTTATAATATTAAATTGAATTAATTTGATTGAACGATTAATTTGAATGGAAAAGCTATATATTTATTAAATACTGCCCGATTGTTCAAGGCTGTTGTTACTTGCCGGATAGCTTTTGAAACAATGGCCTGTGAAATAAAGTGGTTCCTGCTGTCTCCAATTATGCTTTGTATGGCTTCTGGGTCCTATCAGGACCCAGAAGCATAAAAGGCCAATGCAACCAAAATCTAAAACAAATTTAGGTTATCGCTCAGCTTTCTTAATAAGAGTCTCCATAAAAGCGTTGTCTTCTGTCGACATACGAGTATATCTGAACATGCTTCGAATATCGTCAATTTTATCGTTGGTTAGTGTTTTATTTGCTTCCTTTAAGGTAATTTCACTCAAAATCTTGATTTGTTTTTTTTTCTTATTTCAAATCGTCGCCTACGCTACGCGGCAAAGAGGCGAACCTCAAATGAGAAAATTTTATAGGAGACCCAAAAAACGTTTTTTTCCCCGCTTAAAATAAGCGCGTCGTCTTAATTTGATGATATTAAAAAAATATATGTAATAATGAAAAAAAAATCAAACGCGAAGGTGCACTATAGAAACAGGACTTCATAATTAATACAAATATAAACATATTTTACAATGCTGGGTTTTTCGAGGAAAAGCCGAGTAAAAATATACGCCTTTTCGTCGCACCACTTTTTATCACCAAGACATCCCGTTCAGTGTTGGCATTAATCAATAAATTTTTTAGTCTATTAATGGAGATTGTATTCGCTGTTTGTGGTAACTTTAAATAAATTCGTAACCTATTAAAAATTAATATTAATTTTTTAAATTCCAAAATAACTATATACATTACTAGCTTCTGCCCGCGACTTCGTCCGCGGAAAATTTCTTGTTTTAACATGAGATTACACTCGATTGATATTACTATATTTAATTTTATTAGTAAAATATTTTTTGGAATCAGATCAGTAACTTTAAAGATTACCGAAGT
Organism: Lacanobia oleracea; assembly: GCA_950371165.1. Lineage (NCBI taxonomy): Eukaryota > Metazoa > Arthropoda > Insecta > Lepidoptera > Noctuidae > Lacanobia > Lacanobia oleracea. Next base: position 13,783,255 of record OX493386.1, read on the forward strand.
TCTCTTTTCTGCTCAAGGTAACTTAACCCTTAGTCGCCTTTTACTTACTTATTTAAGTTAGGTATCTCATCATCTGCCTAGCCTTTTCCCAACTATATTGGGGTCGGCTTCCAGTCAAACCGGATTTAGCTGAATACCAGTATTTTACGCGGAGCGGCTGCCTACCAGACCTCCACAACCCAGTAACTGGGTAACACGGTATTTCATGGCAAGACTGGAGTCAGATTAACTGGCTTCTGACTATCCGTAACGACTGCCAAAGATCTACAAATGACAGCCGGGACCAACGGCTTAACGTGCTTTCCGAGGCACGGAGGAAACTCGCTATGTTTAGATGGTCACCCATCCACAAACCAACCTTGGCAAGCGTTGCTTAACCTTGAAGATCGACCCGTGCGGCTGTTATTATCTAGCCACGAGCTCCTATTTAAGTTAGGTATCTATTTAATTTAAAGCTTCTCTATATACAATGTTTGAGGTTGTTTTATTTTCCGGTAACAGAATAATCTGCTTTTCGGATGATCCCACTCTTGATAGACCAACATATTATTGCCCATGGGAAAAACATTCTTTTCGTAGGTCAATGCCAACCAAAGAGAATGTTTGTCCCTGGGACTTGTTAATAGTCAGGGCAAATGATGTTTTTATTGGAAACTGGAGTCGTTTAAACGGTATGGGTAGGTCCGTCGGAATCATTGGAATTCTTGAGATGTACGCCAACTGGCCAGCTCCTGGGCCGATCAGAATGGTCGCCACAATTAGGTTGTCTTTTAAATCTTTTATTAGTAGCCTTGTGCCATTGCACAGGTTAGGTGGGCTTAAATTTCTTAAAAGCATGATAGGCATTCCGGATTTCAACAGCAGTTCGTGAGGTGGCAGACCAGATGGTTTAAGGGAATTTTAAAATTCCTGCGGATAGTGGACTGCGTCCTCGATATTACACACTATCAATTGCCTTGTAGATTTTGCCATGGCCGGGAAATTTTTGTAAAATTTGATTATTGATTTCATTGACTGTATCGTTCCTTGGTGAGACGATAGCCCTTGAACAAAGCCAATGAATGTCTCTATCTAGTAAATATTCGAGGTCAGGATATACTGCGTCTATAAGATGGTGCAGACTGTGAGCTATACGACCCAGAGTCTCATTTATAACGATTTCCGCAGAGTTAGAGCCCAAGGTTCGAGAAGAAAAAGACCCTTCTCCAATTTTGAGCAGCTGTTGTGGAAAATCGTTATCCATATTTCCGATAACGTGGACTCTCATGTTCGTACGTAAATTCAAAGTTTGGACTATACTCCATAGGGGCGATGATTTTAGACATGCCTTTATGATATCCGCACGTGTCCCTCTTGTGACGACGGGACATGACAGCGACTGAGTTTCTCAAGTCCTTAAGTGTTCGATCCACTGCTTAAACATGAGCTCTATGACTCATGGTACATTCGTCCCACATTATCAACGACGTATTCTGTAACAATTGACCAATGGGCCCATTTTTGCGTATCGAACATACCGACTGTTGCTCCAATGAAACTGTCAATGGGAGTTTGAAGGTAGAGTGAGCAGTTTTACCGTCACTCAATAAAGTAGCCGCAATCCCAGAAGAAGCCACTGCCAAAGCTATTTTTCCGGATTGCCTAACATGTGCTAATATTAAATTAGCGAGGAATGTTTTCCCTGTGCCTCCTGGGGCGTCTAAAAAAAATATTTTTCCTTTATTATTCGTTACGCTATCAACAATTTCATCAAAAGCCTGTTTTTGGTCTGTGACTAATTTGGGCAAATTTTCATTTACAAAAGTAGCTAATTCACTGATGTTGTGCGGATGTACCAACATTGTATCTATTGCGTCATTTACAGGGCGAACTGGAGACGGTAATCCAAAGTCACTCAATGTTTTACCATTTAATGCTAAAAGTTTGTTTTCAATTTGTATTAAACCTTCATTGTACATAACATCATTAAAAGGCATGGTAAAGTCCTGATTTTGTTGTCGAATTCTATGTCTGATATCTTCACAAAAATTGTCTTTGAAGATATCTCATAGTTTTAACGATTCAGATGGCTGACAAAATAGCAGTATCACCACAATAACTCTTTAAATTTCAATGAACATTCCGACATCGAAGCTTCTCTTAATGTCTTCTCCCAGTGATCATCATTTTCCAGCAAACCTCTGTCCCGCAAGCCGCTTAATACGTCTCCTTGACCACTCCATTTATAGTTTACAAATCTTCGAATGATGTGGGACCGCGTACGTGGTGCAATAAAATTCTTAGATAAAAGCATTCTGATTGTGACGGATGTACACCGTACACTCTTCCCAAAGCTTCATCTCTTTTTATTTCTGGATGCCCATCGACGTCTTGACCGCGCCTTCGTCTTGAAAATTTGTTATTAGCCCACGTATAATAGTGTGGAACTTCGTGGTACAACAGCGTTTTTGCAAATTCGTCGGTATAGCAGAGTTCAAAAAACGCTAATAGAGTGGTTTTGCGCGGATTTTGGGCAACTTGTCGCGCAGTTCCTGGTGTGAAATACACCCTTTGCCCGTTTTCTAAGTGCACGGCCAAATGCACGACCGTGGGATGCCGGTCGTGGATTGAAAACTCGAGTATTCGCCAGACGGCTTCCGATGTACTTATATATCGCCCATTTCAATAATATTCCACCTCATCATGCGGATTTCTAACGCTGAATTTCTAGGCTTGATCGGAACCCTTATTTATATACACTTCTGGACACATCTATTGGCCCACCTTGTGTTTTCAGTTTCGTTTGGTCCTAGCTAAAATTTTATATTAGGTCGAGCAAAAAGTTTTTATGCAGTTTTTTTTTTGCACATTCACAATTTCATTCAATAGTCTTTTTTTTTGAATTTCGAACACAGAATTTAAAGAAACAAAAGACAATTTGGAGCCTGTTTGTTGATATCAAACAATCGAATACTAAGAAAACTTGGTTTTATTGGTTTACTTGGATTTAATTCTTGAAAAAGTGATTGATATCTTTGGTTTTGCAACAAACATTACTTATTCTTAACATTAAGGTGAGGTTCTATCAATAATCTATGGATACTTCACCTGAAGTCGCCGCCCAAGCTGTGGCACTTATTCAGGCCGGACACAGCCAAAGAAACGTGAGTGCTCAACTTAATTTAAGTCGATCTGCGGTCCGAAATGTTTATTGGAGGTACCTAGAGACTGGCGGCTTTGTTCGTCGCCAAGGAAGGCCACGATCTCGGGTCACAACTGAAAGGCAGGATCGATTCATCGTGACGACCAGCTTGAGAAATCGTCACCTTACCTCCATTGAGATACAAAACCAACTTCGCGACTTCCACGGAGTATCTGTGAGCGCTCGAACTGTTCGGAGAAGGTTAAAAGAACGCGATATGGTACCACACAAGCCAGCTAATGGGCCCAAACTAACGCGAGCCCACCGAACAGCGCGCCTTCATTTCGCACGCAGTCATTTATATTGGACACAGCAAGATTGGAGCCGTGTACTCTTTTCTGATGAGTCTAAAATTGTGTTACATGGCAATGATGGAAGGAAGAAGGTCTACTGACGTAAGGGAGAGCGTTTCGCACAATGCTGCTTTGAAGAGAGGGTTGCTTATGGCGGTGGCTCATGGACTGTCTGGGGCGGTATATCCGCGAGCGGCAAAACTCAACTTGAGGTTGTTACAGGACCACGGCTGCCAACATTAAATGCTGAAAGGTACATTCGTGAGTGCTTAGAACCTCACGTGATACCATACGCGGACTATGTGGGCCCAAATTTCCTTTTTATGCATGATAATGCAAGAGCCCATGCGGCCGGCATCGTCAGGAAATATCTTCGGGATGTGAACATCACAGTTATGGACTGGCCAGCCAGAAGCCCAGACATGAACCCCATTGAGCACATTTGGGACGAGCTAAAAAGACGTGTTAGGGCTCGTCAGCCAGTTGCCCAGACGATGCAGGAGTTGAAAACTGCCATAGAAGAGGAATGGGAGATGATCCCTCAAAATTTCATAGAGCGGTTGATAAACTCTATGCCTAATCGTATGAGAGCTGTGGTAGATGCCCATGGAGGCAACACGCGTTATTAAATTAAACCTTTATTTGATAAAACATGTTTTTTATTCAAAAATCAATTGCCTTTAACAAGGCGCATATCCGACTTGTTAGGCGTAGCTCCATGTCGTATGGTATTCTGAATTCAAATTTTAAACAATACGATCGAAAAAGATGGTAAAATGTATCAGGTTTAAAACAGCATCAACAGTTTTTGTTCAATCTAGCAATCATATTTCGGTAGGGGCCATCGAAACCTAAACTCTAAGGTGGGCCAATAGATGTGTCCAGAAGTGTATTTACATATATATTTTATAGCCTGAACTGAATGGCAGTATTCGACGTTAATGTGGGCGTTAAATGTCCTGCACAACATTGGAGAGTATGGTACAATCCATCTGTTATCTATTGTAATCGGCCTCCCTCTGATGTTTACAACTGCGACTTGACCACCATTTTCAGCATTACGACGACGATATACAGGATAACCATCTTCGCCTGTCTGAGTATCGGTGACGAATCGCCGACATATACCGTTCTTCATACACGGTGATGATAAATTGTGCTCCCTACAAGGTCCATGGATCATGTTTTTGGTGATAATATCGAATAATATTGGGTCATCATCTTTGTTGAGTAGTTCAGCAATCTATTATACTGTCTACTTCATCTGGTTGTATTTTTTGTTTAAACCAAAACAGCATATCGCACCATGAGAATAAAAGTGACCTAACACGAAATTTGCATTTTGTGGGAAATCACAAAATTGACTTCGTATTTTAGGGAGTTTCCAATAAAATATGTCATAACTTTTTCAAATGGAAAGCTATTTACATATTTATGATGCCAGTATATTGTTTGGACTATTTTCAATCGGTTGAACTCAAAATGCATTAAAAATAAGAGCTAAGAGTTTATAAAATAATCAATAAAAAAACCTTCCAAAAATGTGTCATTTTAGTACTATAATTTTTTAAATATCATTGACTTATTCAGTTATAGGTCAGTTTAATTTTTAAAATAAAAGCATGTATTACAACTTAATTAAAATTAGGTCACTTTGGTTCTGTGATATTGATGAAAAGTTGGTCAATAAGACGAGAAAATGTAAGTATAAAATTATATTTATTACTGAAACATGTTAATAAAACTTGAGATCAAATCAAATTATAGGAGAAAAAAAACTTATTCTAAAATTGACTTAAAGTCTTAAAAAGTTAACTTAAAAAAAAACTATCCATTTCTTTAATAATTAAACATAATTAATATTTTGTATTTATTTTAACAAATAAAAACATTTAGAAGTACCACATGAATGTTAACATTATTATTTAATCAGTCTTACGGATTATTCATGGCAGTCTGTATGTTTTCATATTACACAAAATCTTAGTAGAGCTATTTGAAATTAACATAGTAGGTATATTATTATAAAATTATTTAGTAAATAGCTCTCTTTTGTTTACTTATCCTAAATAATTATAATATTTGAACTTAAGTAGGTAATACTTTTACTAGTTAGGTACAATCATCAGTCCTAAAAGAACACCTTTCACCGATCCACTGTGTTTACGGAGTACCTATTTAGTGCCCAGAAAACACGGTGGATTACTGAAAGTATCTATCATTAACCTTAGGATTTTAAAATCACAACATCAGCTAGGTACTAAAGAAAAATCAACATAATATTTCTGCTCAGCCAATATTACAAATTATTGTAATAATTTGTATAATACATCGGAATTAGGTTTTTTCTGACTAAGTCTTTCAGATCTTTTTTCTTAGTTTCTTTTAAGTTAAGCGCTTGTGCATATAATTTATCTAATCTTATTTCTTCGTAATTTTTCATCTTCTTCCTTTTGTTGCGCATATTAATAGTTCGATATTCTGTCTCTAAATAAGAAGTTTTAAAGTGCATTTGAAACTCGTTTCCTTTCCTAAAACTTAGCATTTTAATATCATTCCATAACACTGTAACTTTGTCAGTGTCTTCATTAAAATTGTATCCCCATTGGTCTTGCATGGCTTTAATATTGTAAAAAAAAGTGTAATCGAGTTCCTTAACTATGAAAGGTTTACCCGTTTTTCGAGCACTTTTTATAAGAGTTGCGTATTGACAGGGTATATAAATGGGACCTGCTCTTTCATTTTTGTTTATCTCTTTTTCGACTAAACTGTGAACGTTGTCGGCTTCGTTGTGGGTATGACCCTTTATCAAATATTTGTGCGTTATGGTCTCTATATTTTCTAAATTTGTTACTGCAAAAGAATACAATGCTGCCATAGATTTATTTTTATGTTGCCCAATACAGTTATCAGAATAAAAAGTGATGTGCAACTTTTTATTTGGGTGTTGAAGGTTCAATTGTTTTAGGTAATCAAAAACACAAGATCCTATTTCGTTTACTCCTCTTTGAGCCTGGGTTTCATCCCAAAAATAGCAGTAAACATCACCGTAAGCAGAAACATTAGTGTCTTGATTACCTTTATTATTTAATTCGGTTATCGTGAAGTTAAGACAGTTAATTTTTGAGCAATAGTAAAAATAAGACGGACTTGGACAAAGCATTACAGATTGCAAATCGTACACAGCACAAATATGAGTTTGGTTTATATTCTCGCGGTCTCTCTGTTTTTCTTCACGACACTTGTTTTTTTCAATAAGATGGTTGTCGTAGTTAGTTTTTAGTTCAATTTTTATGTCTGCGGGGGCAAGTTCATAAGCTAAACAAGTTTCACACCTATCTTTCTTTGGTTCATAAAATCCAATATTAAAATCTTTATTAAATATATTACGATACAACCAGTATTCACATTCCGGTCTATTTTTTTCCTTTTGAAGATTGTTAAAGTCTCTCCAAAGATCTGTAATAGTTTTGCTGTTGGTAATAACTTCTCTATTAGTCTGTGCTCTTAAATAATGGGATTCTATTCTGGGTATTAAATTGATATGGTCTTTTATATCTTGTAGAAGTGTCGGATCAATTATTTTTCTATTTGTATGTTTTCCTCGCATGTCTGAATCTACAAAACCCTGATTATTTGTTTTCTTCTTGACTGTTCTTAGTAGTCTATCTGTCACGTCTAAGGTATTGATGAAAAAGGTCTTGCACACACGTATTTTATTTTTATTTACCGTAAAGTAAAAGGCGTTATTAGGTTGTCTAGGTCTTTGAGCATTAGAATATTTGTATTTGGGTTTAACTTCAAGCATACAAGATCGAATATATGCACGTTGTAATTCAATATTATTCATCTGCCAGTAATGATTGAACAGATCGATTCTATCTGTATCCTGAATCTTATCAAAACATTTCAACCTACAATTACACACCTCCTTAATCTGACGAGCGGGAATAGCTTTTTTAGTTTTTGACAAGGAAACATACGGTTTTCCACTATTTCTGAGATATTTGGTTTTGTTTTGTTTCCAACTAGAAGGGTTTCTCAAACGTTTCCTAGATCTGCCAGGATTATTTTCGGTTAAATTATTATTGCCAGTATTCAGATCAGACCTAGGACATGAAGTCGATGGCGTTAATGAACGCCGTGAGGACAAGGAACTGCTTGATGAAGAAATATATTTTGCCCCGGCATTATTCAAATAAGTTGGATCAGAGTCACTCAAGTCAACGTCGCTTTCATCAGTATTTACTGGAGATATCTTATAATTTGGATTATTTTGAACGCGTAAAACTGAATTACCATCATTTTTGTTCGGTATCTTTGACGACGAGCTAGATGAAGTAGAGCTCGATGAAGTAGAACTCGATGATGAAGACCTCGATGAAGTGGATGAAGACGAGCTCGATTCTCTGGAAGCTTTATGTTTTCTTTGAAATGATGTCGATGGTTCGTTTCTAATTGTTACAGCAGGCTTTGTTACTGGTACCTGAAATCATAAAAAGACAAAAGTCAACTTATTTCTTAATAAACCCACTTAAACAGTGATCAGATTAAACTTTAGATGATTCGACATACTACCTCAGTCAGATTTTCAATACTGTTAAGAAGCGTTGGACTATTAGAAGCTTGATCAGCATCCATCTCATTGTCATCCATCTTTGACATCTAGAAGTTACAAACAAAAACAAATAAGAAGGATATTCTAAAATTACATAAAAATAATAATGAAGTTAAACTACTACCTCAATTGCTACTAACACTAAAAATACTACCTCAATAATTGGTTCCTTATTAAGTGTTCGTGTCTTTTTTATTTCTCTTTCCGGTGTGTTTTCAATAAAAGATGTACTATCATCTGATTGAAGATTCTAGAAAATAAAATCATGGTTTTTTTTTTATCGTGTCTATAATCGAGGAGATTTTATAAAAAAAAAAGTATTAAAAATAATACCGTTATCTCTAAGTCAGTTAGTTGACTAGTTTGAGTAACTTGTAATTCTTGGTGCTTGTTTTGCAGAGAATTTGTTATAAATTCATCGTTTGTTTCTTCATCATGCTGTAAAAAAAATAAGTTATGAATGGCATATAAATTTTATAACAACAAATTACATACGTAGTATCAAAAATCAATAAAATAAATGACAAATACTTAACTACTAATTAAAACCTAAAATTACTAATATTCCTACCTCGTTTCGTCGGTCCGTTGGTAGCATTTGAAAAATGTAATCCACTCTTCGTTTCATCTTCTCGTTTTCATAAAAGGACCTAAACAGAAATATGCGCACACGTTACGTACGATAGTGACGTAATCCTTAATAAGGCTTAGAGTTACTTCAATGAATTATTCATAAAAAGACCTTATTACAAATAGTGCAGTTACAGGGGTAAATTATTCAATAGAATATAGACTTATCTATAAATAAGTCACTGCATTTAGCTTAGTTTTTAATAATAAAATGACCAAACTAGACTTGAGTCACTACAATAAGCTTTGTTTATAGTACAAAAATGACCTAATACAAACATGGGTCACTTTACGATTAGAATTTTAACAAAATGGGTACTCACTTTTGCGTAAAGTAACGGCGCACTCAGGTTTAGGTCACTTTCAAATTAACAAAATAACATCCAACCAGAAACACTGCGGACGAAACACTGAATCGGTCACTGTCGTTGCGGGTGGAGGGGTGAAACGCGCGGAAAAGAAAGAGACGCAATGTTTATGTTTGTCCATTTCTAGCACAAAATGGTCACTTTTTGATTCATTAGGTGATGGACCATGTTATTAGGAGTAGTTACAAGTACTTAACTCAATTCGCCGAAATTTTGAGTTCGGTCACTTTCATTCTCACTGTGCGATATGACAGTGTGGTAGTCCGCGTTTTTGCCATTCAACACTAAGCATACGGCATTTGACTTTGCCGATTACCTCGTCTTTAGTGAACAACTTGATCATTTTTAACCGACTTCAAAAAAAGGAGGAGGTTCTCAATTCGGTTGTATTTTTTTTTTAATGTTTTTTACCTCATAACTCCGTCATTTATGAACCGATTTGAAAAAATTTTGTTTCATCAGAAAGGATATTCTTCTCGATTGGTCCCATTGTCATCATGTCACCATGTCATAGAAGTAGTAGTATGTACCTAATAGTTTTGAAATTCACAAATTCATTTTGATCGATCACAAGGACTTATATATAATTCGATAACAATTAAATAACAATATCATAAATGGTTCTTACCTTTCAAAATCAGCAGGAAGTTTAAAATACGTTTGCTCCGGTTGTGATGAAGCAGAGTTCAAACAGCCGTATACTACGCAATACGTTCGTGGCATTTTTAAAAAGATCACGGGGCTAAACTTAAACGTGACCACTCGTCTTGACGCGGCACTCACTACTTGAGAGTACCGCGACGTGCACCGAAAAGTCTCGTCGGTGCGCATGTTTGTGTGAGTATGCCGTTTCGAGCGTTTGTAGATAGTTTCCGTACTGTCCATATTTATACTGTAGCGTCGGGCCGGCGAGCTCGGGAATGACGTAATCAAATGAGCGCGCCTAAGGGCTCCTACGCACTATGCAGGACGCGGTTGCGCTTGCGGTTAGCCGGGTGGCGGATAGCCGCAACCCCAGCCGGAACGTACGGTTAGAATACGTCGTGGTTTTGCGGTTGGATCGACTCATTTCCAAGATGGACGTCGAAGAAGTCGTAGCTATTTATTATATTTACTCGCGGTATATAAAGAAAAAGAAACAGAAAAAAGGTACTGGGTGCATCCTTATTTGCAAACTCGAGACGAGAGCAAGCATTTCGAATTGTTTTTCGAAGAGCTCAAAAAGTATGAAGACAAGTTTTTTGGATATACTAGAATGAGTCTGAAATTGAGCATATTAAATACCAATATAACAAAGCAAGATACACATTTTCGCAATTGCATTAAGTCGGAATTAAAGTTAACATTAGTGCTAAGGTAAGAAAAATAAAATACATTGTATGTTTAATTTATTATTATATATTTATCAAAAGAAAGTCGGAACACATTTTAAACATTGTTATTATCATTTATTGAATTAAAAAATTCAAGTATGAGGAGTCTTCACTGTTCTCCGACTGTTGGCCAATTGATAATGGCGATTGTACATCCAAGTTTTGCAACGGACTTGCTGCAGACTGGTGAGAAGGTGGTCGTCCGAAATCCGACGAATGCATAGGCTGACTGTTGAGATTATTTCTTGAATAATGCGCAGTTTGGTATCCACGATAGGAATTGGGCCTTGAAGAACTTCACGATGTGTTTGCATAGTAATCAGGAAACTGTTGCGCGTCGTTAATTACCCTTAAAATATCTAACTTGGTTTGCATTCGCATGTGATCAGGTATTTTCTTAAAATCCTTTACTAATGACAAGATAAAAAGGCGATCGTCATCATCATCCATATTCTTTTTTTCTAAATTTTTACTTAACACTCCGACCAACTGTGCACCGATGTGGTCATCATTATTTTCTTTCTTTTCTTTGATTCTGATCCAGTATTTAATGGAGGATTGTCTTCATTCCGTGTAGTGGGGCCAACATCTTCATTTACCTTAACATTACCGTCTGTGCGGTTAACAGTTACCGTATCTTTTATAAATAAAAGATTTTCATAAAACATCGATACTGGAAATATGAAATAACGTAAGGGACAAAACTAAGGTTTTCAGGAGAGCAAAAATAAGATATTTTTCTTACAAAACTGGCTATAATTTTTTAACTATATGTTTTATGTAAAAAGTGTCTAAGACAAAGTTTCTTAGATTTCTTCATTCTTTGCAGCTAAACTAGTTAAAAATCAATAAAGCCTACAGTTTCAACGATAGCATGTCCCTTACGTTAAATAATAATGAATACAGGTGATATACGTTTACAAAATTTTAGATGTAAATAAACGGCATTGATGTATGGGACACTTGAGGAAATAAACATTTAGAGTTTTTCAAAGTAAAGGTCTCATAATGGTACACTCTATATTGTTAATGCTGTTAACAAATATAAAAATGCCTATGTAATACAGTTTAAAACTACTTGCTGACTCATAGGGATAAAAAATAAACGAATAAAATAGATAAAAACTATTATTTGTGCTCACTAATCCTCTTTTATAAACGAAATTTAGGTACTCTCAAAAATTATGTTAAGTATAACATTATTAAATTCTGTTTTAAATCACAATAAAAAATAGTAGCTATTTTGGCAGCTTACTAAAATTAGACTCATTGTCCCAAAATAAAAATAATTTTACTTAAAAAATAAACAAAATCAACAAATCAGTCTTCTTAAGTAAATAGTAATCATTAAACATAAAAAAAAAAACAAATTAACTTCTTCCTTAATAGAAAGCCTACAGTTAAATTGAAAAAGTCTCAAAAATTAGTCATTATCTTTATCAGTCTCATCATCGTCGGTGTCATTGAGCCTATCTTTAATTATACTCTTATTAGGAAGATTCAAATATTCATTGTGAAACCTATTTGGAATTATACCATTGTCACATAATTTTTTGAGATCTTTAAACTTTGGAACTGAAATTGACAGTCTTTCCTTATACAGAAATGGTAAGCTGTCTATGCTACTGGGCACAGCTAGATTTCTGGTACTTTCTAATTCGAATTGATCATTCTTTGCAAGGCCCTTGCCCTTTGCTTTACCCTTCACTGTCCTTCTTCCAGTTTGCATTTCTTTGCAGAGTTCTATTTTGTGAGTAGTGCCATCCTCTAACATCGTATATTTTACTTCCACTATCTTTAAGTTCGATTTTTGAAATGTACATATTCGAATTTTCTTGAAATGCAGGTCTTTGTTTTTGAGAGTAGCAGGAGTAAAAACTGATTCAGTAAAATCATTGAAATCAAAGAAATCCTGATGTCCTAACACATTCACTCGATAAGCATGAGGTCTTTTTCTGGCTGATTCCATAAATGATGGCCACTAGGAAGGTCCCCAAACAATCAGTTTTTTAACCTCCCTTTCAATGATAGCATGCATGCTATCTACTGGCATGTATGTATGTCCAGCTAATAAGTAATTTGTTTGAATCGTTTGTATATACGCAGAACGTTCCAAAATATATGTTAACATTGAGAAAATCACTTTGTTTTTATTCTGCCCCGTACAGTTATCACAATAGAATAACACAGTTGTAACCCCCCTGGAATCAAGTTCCTTAAGGTAGTAAAACAGACATGTTGCAATTTCACAGCTTCCACGTTTGCCATCTGCTTCTCCCCATGTGTAGCAATAACCGTTCTGTGTTCTGCTTTCGTATACAGTAAAATTATAAACAGCATACTTTCTCGAGTAGTACAACATCATACTTTCACCGTAAGGAGTTCCCAAAACTTTTTGAAGATCAAAGCTGGCTACGACTAATGTATTATCAGGTTTTAAATTCTGGTGGATATGAAAACGTTTATATGTTGCCTCTTTTTCTTCCATATGTGTTTGTAATTCTTCAACAGTCGCCTGATCGGGGTTGTTTTCATTCTTGGTACACAAGGAACATTTGTCCTTTTTAGGGACATGAAAAGCTATGTTGTACTCTCGAAATAGGTTAGTGAAAAGCTTTTCGCTTAAGAATGCCTCGGATTTCTCGTTAAAATTTTTAGCGTATATTCTGTATAAATTAGATGTATTTCTAAATTCTTCTGGAAGATAACATTTTGTTGACTTTTTTCTACTATAATGGGATGGTAAAGCTGGTAACATTTCAATGTACTTTTTTGCAGCAAGTTTGGTGGCTTGGTTATATTTGTCTGGGGCTGACCGTTTGCGACCATCTGGACGAGATAAACCTTCGTAGTCATTTATTGTGTATAAAATGAATGTTTGACTTATGTGTAATGTTTTCATTAGAAATTGTTGGCATACTTGCCGCCGGCCGGCCTTCACCCTCATTTATAAAGTATTCATAAGTGACTGATCTTCTACTTTCTGTATTTTTAGTTTTTTTACGTTTTACATTTTCAGGTTTAGAGGATTGCAATATCCAATCTCGTTTCTTTTCATTACTTAACGGCCAGTAATAATCAAATATGGACTGCCTTCTTTCATCAGCTATTTCATAACATTGTCTTAGACATTTAGTCTGTGCACATGGATTATCCTGTAACTTCCGACCTTCTATTTGTTTGCCACTATGTGTTATATAAGAAAGACCCTTTTCTATCATTTTTTTTTTGTGTTTTACGCCTGTTTTCTGGTTTTGTTTTCTTCTTCGGTATTACATCTTCTTGACTATTATTACTATTTGTTTTCATAGCTTTCTTTTTCCTCTTTCTTGATTTATTTTTCTTATTATCAACTGAACTGTCTGAAAATTTTTCTTTTTCTGACCAAAGGTCTGAGCTTCCTGAAGAAAAATCATTTTTTCCTTCGTCAAGTTTAAAATCCATGCATGATTTTGTAAATTTTGATGTCTCACGACGTTTTTTTTTTAGTCTAGCATCTTGATCTTCATTTCCTAAAATATCATCTTCCTGAATCAAATGTGAAGATGATGCAACTGGTTCAAAAATATGCATGTTGGCTGGTGAATTAAGGACCCCTGCTTCTGAAGTAATGCTATGATCTATTTCATTCACATTGCATTGAAATAATACTGCAGAGTTTTGTGTATTGTGTGGTAGTGTAAATGGAATATTATTCTCAAGCGATATCAGTGTCAACGCTATGTCATGAGCCGCGTCCTTATCTTGTTGATGTACATCACTTGGAATTATTGGATTTGAAAAAGTATCGGTAGTGATGTCGGTTACTAATTTTATGCTATCGTTAAAAGGATCCTTTTCAATAATAGTATTAACACCTGATTTATATGAATAGGGTATTTCAGCGACACACGTGGAACTATTTGATACATAGCTTTTTCCATCAGAAGAAAAAGATCCAAAACTGTCACGATTTTCTTTAAAAAATGAATGTGATCGAGATAGAGAAAGAGTTGACGTATTTATAATTTCATATCCCATATCATTTTCTATACTCATCTCATTACTACTATTCGGGATAACGACGTTTGCTTTCGTTGGTTGAGTCTCCATTTCTGTATCGCTATTCTCTATTACTCGTATACTTTCCAATGAATGTGTTGCAGGTTTTTCATGGTTTGCAGCAGAATTACACCTGTTAACAATTAATAATTAATTAAATGATTGAATACCATCACCGTATAAAACGTAATTTTAAACGTGGATAAGGACAGCGGTGAAATGAACTAGGGTTAACATTTTAACGTAAGGGACCTCATTATTGTGGGTTATAAATAACAAAAAGTAACTTCAGCAAATAATAGCACATTTTATCGTTATGAAAGAATAGTGTTAAATATTATTATTTTGTAGCTACATATTTGCATTTCTAAAACAATGCTAGTCATAACAATAATAAAATAATGTTTTTTACAACAGCAAAAATTAACGTAAGGGACGTAGGTAACGTAAGCCAGAATGTGTCTTACAAGAAAAAAATGTTTTTGTGGCTACGACTGTCGAAGATCTAGGAATTACAACTTCTTCGTTCTTTCCGAGGCAAGGAGTGGTCTTGGTATGAAATAGATGGTCCTATCCACGGATCAACCGTGGCAAGCGTCACTTAACCTTGATCGATCATAAAAATACGCTTTCATGTTTCATGTATGTGTACTACACACAAATGACATCATACTTACCAATAATTTACGTAATGGAAGGTATGTTTTCATTAGGATTCGAATTATTCTATCTAAATAGGCCATTTTTTAAATTACTGAACTCCATTCATGACTAAACAATAATTTACCAAAAGTAGTAAGAAATAATTACCTGTTTATGTGATTCCTAATGTTCATCAATTTTTGCCTGGGGGCTACAAGTGAAGATAACTTTTCATCACTCATGTTTGGAATCCAGATTAAAATTTCACTATTTGCAGTTAGAGTAATGAAAACGATGATTTATTACTTAAATGAAGATTTGTAGTGTCACAAACCATGTTATTGTTACTTTTAGACGCACGTAAACAATGTTATCGACGCACGTGGCGCACGATTGCCGGCGTAATACGAAGTAAGTGTCACGAATGCGCTTGGCAAGCAAAATCACACACAAAATCCCTATTGTTATCTAGCTCAGACAAGTTGCACCGTTTTGCGTGTGTGACAGAGGCGCATTATAATATTCATTCAGTTAAATTTTGATGAATTGTTCGGATCACGCAATCCAGTGTGATGTAAAGGACAGATCAATTTATTTTCGATGCTGACAAATTAACGTAAGGGTCAATACAATTATGATAACTGAGTCACAATTTAATGTAAGGGACATGGTATTTGTACCTTCTCTGGGAACACTAATGTATAAGATAATAATAAAACAGCTCAAATTATGGAATAACTTATGTGACCTGTTGTAAAATGTACTCGATTTTTATTTAATGTAAATACCAAATAATGTGAGTAAAGAGACTTACATTAGTTTTTATAAAAATATAAATTTAAATGTCATATACAGCCAGTTTCTAGAAAAAACATGGTCTAGGCCTACGGAAAATATGTGATGTAAAGGACATTTTTTTTAAGATATCGAGATTTTAAATATACCAATCGATAGAGCAAAAAATTCCGAATCCAACGATATATATAACTCATTTTCGACAAAATGTCCCTTACGTTATTTCATATTTCCAGTATCGATATATAAGGATCTTTCTTTTTCGCTGCAGATCCGCTTGGGCTCGCCCTTGCTTTATGAGCCTTTACAAAAACGTCGCGAATGTTCCTCCACTTTTTTTGAATATTGAGACCTGCAATAAAGAAAAATAGTTTTAGATATTTGGCAACGGGGTGCTCCTTTGCTGAATTGCATTACATATTTAGGATTGGAGTTAGCACAGTCGCCGAAATAGTACGAGAAGTATGTGCCGCGATATGGTTTTGCTTAAAAGAAATATCCCTACCAGAACCAACGAACGAAAGAAAAGTGGCTTCAAATTGCAAATGATTTCTCCAACCGAGCACATTTTCCGCACTGCATCGGAGCTTGTGACGGGAAAGACATAAGAATTATAGCACCTAACAATAGTGGATCAATGTGCTTTAATTATAAGAGCTTTCATTCTCTGGTTTTGATGGCGATTTGCGACAGCAGCTAAAAATTTGTTTTAATTGATGTTGGAGCCTATGGTAGATTCGGTGACTCAGCAATATTTCAGAATTCGAGTTTTTATAAAAAAAATGTAGGAGAATCGCTTGAACATCCCGAACCTGCACCTATTTCAGAATCCAATAGCATTTGTTTTCCCTACGTCTTTGTAGGAGATGAGGCATTTGCCTTAAGTACAATTATGATGCGCCCATATCCAAGACGTGATTTAAATGTTACAAGAAGAACGTTTAACTATAGGCTTTGCCGAGCTAGACGTTATATTGAATGTACTTTTGGGATACTTGCGAATAAATGGCGGATTTTCCATAGACCCATTAATGTTAATACCGATTTAGTTAATGATATTATTAAGTCTGCGTGTATTTTACACAACTTCGTGAGAGACAGAGATGGATATTCTTTTGAAGACTCACTAAATAATCCACTGACTGAAACGATTGCTCGAGATAGTGTGCGCAGAAACAATACAACTGCATTGAGATATCGAGAATTATTTGCAGATTATTTCATGAACGAAGGGAGGGTAAGCTGGCGAGATAATTTCATTTAAATATGCTGAGACAATAGAGAACAAGAATCATCATCACTAAAATAATATGTTTAAATAAACTACTTACCAAGTTCTTTTTTTTTATCCTGTGATGAATCAACTCCATAAATATCAACCAACTCTTCCCAAGCTTTGGAACGTAAGTTTTTATCTGAATACTCTGCGGATTTTGTATTCCAGATTGCTGGCCTATTTCGAACCTCAATTATAAATTTTTCTGTATCGAAATCCATATTTAATTAACGAAAATGCGCTAGCGTCGGTGAACACGTTCACTGTCAATGGCGGGCAACCGCAAACTAGCACTATCCGCTTAGTGTATATAGCAACCGCCCGCCTGGCCGTCATTCGGGCCCACAGAGTACATTGTATATAGTGAGATAGAGACGTTACTCGAACATTTTATAGCGCCCTCTGGCAATAAGTAAAAACAACAATCCATAAAGATATATACGCATACCTAGCTTCAAATCTTCAGTAGGCCCTGTAAAATATATTATGTGCTGTTATTTTCTTTACTTTTACTTTAAGCAGTAGTTTTTTTATATGAAATAAAACATAAGATACATTGAAAATCCTTTATTTATATCTTTTATTACAATATTTGATGGCCAATACCTGAATTTTGTCCTCTACATCATAATCTTTTCTTGATCCACATAATAATTTATTTGTATCTTTACACCAATTGTAAATAAATATATTAGTGCTTATTTCTTCCATTTTTGAAATTAATTGCACTTTGTGTTCGTTACATTTAATAAAACTATAACCTAATATAATTGAAAATATTGTTTTCATATATTGTCTGATGTTTTTCTTTTTACAATCTTTTTTTAATATAGCAGTGACAATATCTTGTATACTTGAAAAACATTTCATTAGTGAGATGGAAGGATACGTAAGGCAAGTTTTATTTTTAAAATATTCCCTAAAATTAAGATAGCAATTTTCTTTATTTTCACTATAAAACGAATTCTTGCAATTTTTGAATTTTTTTACTTTTAATTTCCGCAATACGTATCCTGTCACATACTCTAATTGTGCCTTTATTTTTGGGTCTTGTCTCTTGATCTCTAGTTCTACAAAGATATTGTCACTGTTAACATCATCAAAATCAACTTCAGTTGTATAACTTGACGTCTCATGTTTCTTAAAAAAGAGGTTTTTCAGAGATTTAAAATGTATGCATTTATCAACTTCACAGTTGGACTCTGGCGAATGCGTATTACTAAAATTATTAATTAGTAAAGAAGCGTAGGTTGCTTCGAAGCCAACACACGATGGTGACGTATTACAATATCCGTGGCTTCGAATGCAACCAAAAAAGTTTTCTAATGGGTCCTGGTTGAAATGTCTCATCCATAGAGACGTCAAGTTATACTGCTTAGCCAATACAGATACAAGATATTCAATATTTTCAATTGTCTGCAACCAATTTACAATTGATGGTACAACACCAGATTTTCCCTCAGTACTAAATTTCATTGAGCTTATTATTTTTTTTGCATTAGCCCATAGTGTTCGGTGAGTTAAATTTGGAGTTACTGGTTCAAGCAGAGGTTTCCCAGCCCTTTTTTTTTAATTTTCGTAGCTCCCATTAACCGAGTCGAAAAGATCGTCGAAAAATAAAAGCAAATCTGCTGTTTCTTGGCATTCCTTTGGCAGAATTCCCATACCTGGAAAAGCAAGACAAATTCATTAACATCAAATAATCATTAAATTTGTTAAGTTATAACAATTACATTATGTTATTTAGACTAAGTGAATCTTTATAAGCCAACTTCAAAAAAAGGAGGTTATCAATTTGACCCATATTGTCAGAATTGCAGTTTATATCTGTTAATCAATACCAACTGATCCTAAACACGTATGCCAAACATAAGTGTATGTATGTCCATGAATATCTCAAAAAATTTAAATCGATTACAAATAATCATTTTCTCTTAATAATTTTAAAGCGCCATCTCTTTGATCGATATTGGAACTTATGTAATTTATATATTTTCATTTTAAAGTTTAGCAAACTTTAAAATGAAAATATATAAATTAGGAGGAATTATATACTACTGCTATTTCAATTAAATAATATGAAATGTCAATGTTATTAGGTTTATTACTTACTTGCGAGGTATCCCATATTTGCTGCAACAGAGCGACTAAAAACCTGTGTTGCACATTTCACTTTCATTTTAGATATTTTGTTTGGGATAACATGTCTGTCGGTCAATTTAGGCATCAGCCTTATCCCCTTGTATGCAGGATTTTCATGGTATAGTTGTATGACATGATCCCATTTAGCTGTCTTTTCTTGACCATCTATTTGAAATATTAAATGTTTAGTAATCAAATTATTCCTAATTCCTTTAACCACCTTAGTGAGGAGGATCATAAAGTGGTATTACTTCTACTCCGTCTACCTCAAATATTTTATTCTTCTTCACTTTTTGCTGTCTCAAGTAATGTTCCATGGTGTCTTTGATAAGCAAATTAATTGCACTTACATTTGTAGCACCTTGGTCACATACAGTTGCTATAACTTTGAGCCCAATGGCATGCAATTTTCTTATTAAAAGCTTTATTTGTGAAGCCAAATTCAAACCTGGTGTGGTGCTTGCACAAAATGTGTATGAAATAGGTTGCTTATAATTTCTCTTTCTTATAAAGACTCGTGCAGCACGGATCCAAGGTACCTGAACGTATCGGACTTTCTGATCAGGTCCGAACCTATTCGGATGAACCTATTTGAATCCGTGCCGCCCCAGGACATGTACTCAGTCTTCGCCACATTTAGTCTCAGACCACCGTTTTCAAGCGTGTCCTTCCAAATGCTGACTTTGCGCTCAAGATGGGCTTTATTCTGATTAACGAGGGCGATGTCATCGGCATACATCATTAGCCATGGGGGCTTATCTTGGATGTTTGCCGTACCTACATCGAGCACTACGTTAAACAAGAACGGGCTAAGAGCCGAGCCTTGGTGAACGCCAACAGATATTGGGAAGCCATTCGATTCGCCAACAGCGGTCTGGACAGAGGACACGGAATCGCGGTACATGTCTCTGATAATGTCAATATAGGCCTCGGGAACGCCCTTGAAGCGCAGTGCCCACCAGATGGACTGCCGAGGTATACAGTCGAAGGCCTTCTGCAGGTCTAAAAAGGCCATATGCAAAGCTCTCCTTCTCTCTCTGTAAGCCTCAGCCAGATTCCGTAAGGCGAATACTGCGTCCATGGTGCTGTTACCCGCGCGGAAGCCATATTGACACTCAGAGACAGTACACTCGCTACGGAGCCGTGTGTCAATGATGAGCTCGAAGAGCTTCATGGTGTGGCACATGATCTTGATACCGCGGTAGCTACTACAATCCTGTACGCTACCTTTGCCTTTGTATACAGGGATAATCAGGCTAAATCGCCACTGGTTCGGCATTTCCTTGGTGATCAGGATGCGGTTAAAAAGATCCGTCAGAAGGTCCACGCCATGTGGGCCCATCGCCTTCCACACCTCAATTGGCACATTGTCAGGCCCGACCGCTTTCCGGTTCTTCATGTGGCGAAGAGCAATGCGGGTTTCGTCGGGGGAAATAGGGGAAATAAGTCCAAGGTTAGGAGGCGGTTCGGGAGGAAGGTTATGGGGATGCTGTTTGTTAGACAGCTCCGCGAAGTATGTACACCATCTCTCCTTAACAGAGGGGGCATCGTAGAGCAGCTTACCCTGGGCGTCCCTTACACAGAGACATTTGCTAATGTCCCGTGCAGCTTTCTCCCGGGCACGCGCCAGCTTAAAAATAAGCTTTTGCCCCTCCGCAGTTTCCAGCTTGTCGTACAAGGGCGCCAGACTTTTGCTGCGGGCTCTGGCTACAGCTTTTTTGCAAGCGCGCTTAGCCGCTCCATATGCCTCTCTGTCATCCGGAGAGTTGGACCCTTGCCACTGTTTAAATAAAACCTTCTTCTTCCGAGTCGCCTCCTGCACCCCGTCATCCCACCACCACGTCTCCTTTTCTATGGTGCGGCCACCACGAGAAGTGCCAAGGACGCGCTTACCCGCATCGGTGATTGCTGAATGGATCCTACTCCAGATCTCTTGAGCGGACTCATGCGGAGCACTGATCTCGAGATGCTCGAGCTCCGCGATGAAGTCCGACTGCCTAGGACCATCAAGCAACCACCACTTTGTGCGGGGTTTGCGTTTTTCGGTCACTTTCTTTTTCGGTACAACCGCAAAGTCCAGGACAAGGAGGCGGTGTTGAGCCGTTAGGCTTTCACCTGGGATGACTTTGCAGTTGGTAACCTTGCCAATGTGGCACCGTCTCACCAGCAGGTAATCTATTTGGGTTGAGTAGGCACCACTACGGTACGTAATAAGATGCTGGGGCTTCTTCTGAAAGAACGTGTTCGCGATGGCTAGGTCAGACAAAGCGCAGGTGCTGAGTATACTGACTCCCTCTGCATTTAGCTGGCCATATCCAAAACCACCGTGATTACGTCCGTACTCTCCAGCAAACTGACCTACATGACCGTTGAGATCCCCCCCAACCAAAACACCTTCGGAATTCGGAATAGCGCGTAGTACGTCCTCGAACTCATCCCAGAAGGCCTCCTTTTCAGACTCACAGCAACCAGTTTGAGGAGCATAGGCGCTGATTAGGTTCGTTACCGACCCTTCGATCAGCACCCTAACTCGCATCAACCGGTCGCTGCATCGGTCTACTTCAAGGAGTCCATCCTGGAGGTCCTTAGACAGCACCACGGTCACTCCGCCCCTGCCCGTTGGTGATCCGGTGTACACTAGCCGGTACCCCTGCCCGATGTCACGTGACTTATTTCCCTTCCAGCGCGTCTCCTGAAGGAAGGCGCACTGGACCCGACGCTTCGCAAGTACGTCCGCGAGTTCTCGGCAACGTCCGGTTAGGGAGCCAATGTTCCAGGTGGCAAAGCGGAACTTCTTCTTGGGTACTATCCTCTTTAGCCGTGCCCGTACTCGACACGGTAGCCCTAGCCCACTTATCGCAGGTTTAGGGCGATGTGGCTGCGCGTCGTTATGCGGCGACGCCCTAGCCCGAGTACCCGTTATCAACTTCTTGTCCATTTTATTTGGCTGAAGTTGGTTTTACGTGGGGCGACCAGCCGTCTGACCCCCACAACCCTACGAGAGGGAAACCAGGTTCGCCAGAGCCTCGTCCGTTGGACAGCAGGGTGCACCGCTAGCAGGTGAGGTTGGCTTGGGTCTTAAGATGGTAACAGACCCCATGCAATTTTTTAATCTTATTCTTCAGCATAATTGTCTCTGAATCAAAACTTCTGAAAATCGGTCTTTTGACATCTTGATTGCCTGCAAGTAGGTACAAATTATGACTTTAATTCTAGGAAGTTCAGAAAAGTAAAACAATACCAGTTATGGTAATGAATGGAGTGAATGATACTGTGATGACAGGGAAGAGTCGAAGATAATTAGATGTTTAAATTAGGAAATAATGTAATTGGTATGCTATTCTTATGTTACAAACAATTCAAAAGTGGTACCTTTAGACGTTGTTGGGGCAGGTTGCTCAAATATTGATAAAGCTGGCTGATTTGGAGGTGGAATAGTTGTTTGCAACTCCTGTTCACATTTCTGACTCAAAAAGACAGTTTCCCTTGATATATCTTGTACGGGCAAAGATGAGTGGATATCTGAAAAAGAATTGAGTATATTTTATTAATATAATTATGTCATGATGCTCACATTATTGGTATACTATGTAATCTATCTATCTCTGGGGTATAGTTTCCGCACTTAGTCCTGATGTTGGACGACTGTGCATGTCACTCATTATGTTAACTAACAGGCTTATTCATAATACTTGAAATATACCGAACATCTGCAGTTTTAGTAATTTTTAATATTTATCCAATACATTTCGATGAACTAAAAAATGTTCTTTAAATACCCTATTATTACTTCATTCTAGTTCAAGTATATACGGGTGAATTTTCAAAGTGCTTTCATGGCCAAATCCGAAACGATGCGGAATATCGAAAAACACTGAAGTGAGTCGCGATCCATTGTTACATTTTAAGAAAACTTAAAATGTAACAATGGATTTTTGAAAAATCGTTGTTCCTACCCAGGAATCGAACCGGTTGATTTTGAAAAATAAAATAACACCTGTATTATTATACTGTGCGAAATTGTAGCTATTATGGATCAAATTCTGGGAAATTATGTAGCCGGTATGCTACTTATGTAAAAATAAAATAATAAAAAAATGGCACCTTTAGATGTTGTTGGAGCAGGTTGCTCAATATTATTAATATATTTATGGCATGATGCTTACATTCATTCATCTCTGGGGTATAGTTTCCGCACTTAAAGTCACCAAAATCTAAGAAGTCCGATTTGACAGCAGGATACAACATTGCTGTACGAAAGAGCATAAAAATAAATCTCTTTCGCACTTAGTGGTAAAGCAATCCCTCTCCACTCCACTGTCAAATCGGACTTCTTAGATTTTGGTGACTTTAGTCTTGATTTGGACGATTGTGCATGTCACACACTATGTTAACTAACTGGCTTATTCATAACTAGTTAACCCGCGCACATAGGCGTATATAGGGAGTGGAGCGGGTGCCCCGCCCCCCTTATATACCGAATCTAAATTAACTTAAAAATATCATATCATATCATCAATCATGAAAACAATCTACCACCGAGAAACCTACAAACATAGCCTTACCTACGTAATACATCTTAGACGTCATAAGTAGCAATAAATTGCACAATCCTGATTTTCTGAGATTTGTTAGGAAAGATGCCAATAGTATACATATATTTATTTATTTATTTAACACTTTACGCACACAGATGTACAGAGGCGGACTTAATGCCTGAGGCATTTTCTACCAGTCAACCTTTGGGTGATGCAGAGAAAATACTAGTAGGTGCAAATTGTGAAAAAAAAAAATAGAAACGCGATTAATATTTAAATTAATACAAAGATATATAAATATATATATATAAACATATATATATATAAACTATAAATACAATAAAATAATATAATATATACTCAAATTAATAAACTAATACACAACTATACTTGAACAAGTGATGCAAGCAAACAATGAATTATAACTAGCGCTGTAACGATACTACTGCCAACTTCTTACGGATGTGCTCTCGAACCTTGACTTTGAAGGTTAATCGGCTGGTTGCCATCCTGATTTCCTAGGGGAAGGTCATTCCACAGAGAAATGGATTGTATGAAAAAGGAATTGTGAATGAAGTCAGTACGGTGAGATGGACAGTGAAGAAGACGATTATGGGATGAGCGTAGATTTTTATTGTGGTTGGCGCAAATGTATTGGAAATAAGGGGCTAGATAACTAGGAGAATTGGGAGAGTCAAGAAATGAGAACAAGATAGTTAGCGCCCTTTGCTCTCTGCGCTGGCGTATGGGCAACCACTTTAGAAACGAACGGTGCGCAGAGACATGGTCATATTTGCGTAGATTGAAAACAAATCGAATGCAGTAATTTAGAAGACGGTCAAGTTTGTTGAGGAGATCTGCATTCAGGTCATAGTAGCACACGTCACCATAATCGATGATGGGAAAAATTAGGGTCTGCACAAGCATTGTCTTCGTGTTCGATGGCAAAAAGTTTTTCAAGCGATACAGAGCCCGCAGCGTTCCCGTGACCTTCTGACTGACGCTAGCGACTTGAGCACGCCAGTTTAGGGTGCTGTCAATACGCAAGCCTAGGTCCTTGACGTCAGTGCTAAATGGAACGACCGTACTGTCGAACAGAATAGGTGGCAAAGTTGCACCATCCAGTTTAGCGATGTTTCGAGGACTACCAATGATGATCGCCTGACACTTGTCGGGGTTAACTGAAACACCAAATTTAGCGGCCCAGGCTTTGATGGCTATCAAGTCCTTATTTAATTTTTCGACAATATCAGGTATTTCATCCATTTTCCCTTGACAGTATAACTGCAGGTCATCTGCATACAGATGATACGCACACTGAAGTTCCGAAGTAATGAGATTAATGAAAATAGAAAACAAAAGAGGAGAAAGAATGCCGCCTTGAGGAACGCCAGTTTCCAAATCACACCAGTTAGAGGATGAATCCCCAACATACACCGACTGCTGACGCTCCTGAAGGTAGGAAGCGAACCATTCCAGTGCAGCGGGAGAGACCATCACATAGGACAGAATGGCTAATAGGATGTCGTGACTGACGGTATTGAAGGCATTCGAGAAATCTACCAACACTAGAATAGTGACTTTGGTGTCTTCCAGTCCTGCCCTTATATCGCCTTAGTCGGGCGGATACAGTGCTGTGCCCGGGCCTGAACCCAGATTGTAAGGAGCTTATCAGTGAATTGCGATGCACAAAATTAGACAATTGTTTGTGGACACAGGCCTCAAGCACTTTGGAAAGGAAAGGAAGAATAGAAATTGGGCGATAGTGGGTTAGAAGAGTGGGATTGGAGACTTTAGGTAAAGGACGAACATAGGCTTTACGCCACAAGGACGGGAATTCTCCGGAGTACAAGGAAAAATTGACAATATGGGTGATGGCAGGTAGGAGGTGATCCAGAATAGTTATGATCATACCACGAGTGATATTATCACATCCTACTGCATTGGATTTGATGGAGAGTAAGATCTTTCTGATCTCCCCCGGTTCGACTGGGACGAAACAAAAAGGGTCAATTTGAGGACGCGTTAGACCAGAGATCAGCGAAAGAGTTTGTTGCTTGGTGAGATGATCCATGGTAGGCACAGCGGAGAAATGACGGTTAAGATCGTCCAGGTCGATAGAATTGGGAAGGTCTAATTGTCGCGGCTTGCCGATACCTAGTGTTCCAAGGAATTTCCAAATATCGGCAGAAGAGGATGAAGAAATATTTTCCAGAATATGGCGGCGTTTAGCATTGCGTATCATCTGGTTACATCTATTCCTCGTTGCTTTAAAAAGCGTCCAGTTCTCGTTAGTACGGTCCCTTCTATATTTACGGAATGCACGGTCCCTGCGTCGCATGGCCATCCGTATACCTCTCGACATCCAAGGTGCAGGAGGACGTTTCAATTTCACTTTCCTGACTGGAGTGTGGATATTGTAAAGATTAACAACAACATTGTTGAAAATCGCAACCTTAGCGTCAACCGACGTGGCCTCTGTCATACTATCCCAATCAATCACAGAGGCATCCTTTCTAAGTTTTTCAACGTCCATCCTGGCAAAACAACGCCTGTACAGAACCCTGGGTTTAGGTTTTGGAAGTTTCAGGATATAGGAAAGGAAAACCAAGTCATGATGGGAGAAACCAGGGGCGTCATGTTGACCATGGGAGGAGACGAGAGAAGGATTCGAGGTGAGGATAAGGTCAAGCCAGGTGTCATCGCCCGCAGTGTTGTGGTGAGTAGGTTGGAGGGGTAGCACGCGCAGACTAGCTGACTCGACAAGGTGGAGTAGCTTGTGGGTACGAGGGGAATTTTGGGCAAGGAGGTTTGTGTTGAAATCACCCATAATGATGTGGTGTGCATACTCTGAACCCAAGGATTCAAGTACCGATTCGAATTCAGTGAAGTAATCGACAGTAGGGGGACAGTAGACAACACCTAAAACCGTTTTGGCTCCTTTGATGCTAACTTCAAGGAAGATAAACTCCGCAGACGCAGAATAGTTTGTAGAAGAAGAAGCCAGTATTTTATAGGGGAAGTCACTGCGGAGGTATATGGCCACACCACCCCCTCCCTTACCGATACGATCATTCCGTATAAGTACGAAACCAGTGAGGGGGGATACGTAGTGGAGAGAAGATGCGGTTTGAGCCAAGTTTCGGAGATCAGAATGGCGTGAACGTTGCAGTTATTGAACGCATCATACAGCTCGCTGTAGTGACTGGCAACGCTCTGAGCGTTAATGTGACAAACATTCATCAACTGACCAGACTCGTCTTTGAAGGTATGTTGCAGAAAATCTCCAAGAGTTTCGCTGAGAGAACAAAAACTTGAGTCACTTGAAGTGGCAGCAGATTCGTTAGCAGACAAAAATGTCTCATTGTCTGACATAAGTGAAAGAATATAATTAGTGTAAAATATAGTATATATATAATATTTAAAATATAATAAATTTCGAGTACGCTTTGGCTAAAAACAGAACGACCAAGGTCCAAATCGTGTAACTCTGCACCACCCGCCAGCCAACACCAACACTAAAAGCAATAACATAAACAAACAAACATACCTACGTGGTCAGGACAATACACAAAATCACAATGAATAAAATAACACATTTTCTACGAAAGCAAAATCGGGATGATAACTGAAATTTCCACTCACTAAAAGAGAATAGGAAAAAAAAAAAACAAAACAAACCAAAAATACAGAAAAAAAACCCAACTACAGATGAGCAAAAAAAAAAAAATAATGATTTGTTATTCAAAGGTCCGTGCATATACCGATTCCACAGAATTGACCATAAGGTTTCTGAACGCATACGTCAACTGTCAAAGTGACGCAAGAAAAGATATCATTTCTTACGTCACGTCAACTCGACGAATACATACATAAATTGATGGATTATTTACATTGTCGAGGGTATTGAACAACAAACAAATTAAGTAGCAAATACATCTCTATAGCAAATACCGAAAAAAATAAAAATTAACAGTGGAAGCACAAACCGAGCGAAGAATAATATGAGACGGGAAAACTACATGGTTAGTAACTATTTTCAATGTATGAACATGAAACATTGTGACAATCACAACATAGCGACAGTAAGCAAATAATAATGCTATTTACGTGTTGTGTTTTTCAGGGTCCCAGCAGCGCCCGCACTTTTTCACTAGTAGATGGATTTGCGGCCGGCGTCTTGGGGTACTTCACGAGCAAGGGCTTCAGCTCGTCGGTCGAAGTTATTTTGTGCCGACTGCCGTCAGTGGTCTTAATATGAATGACGCCGTCCTGAGTCCAACACACCCGCATACCGAAGTGCTCCCGCGCCTTCCCGAAGACAGACTGCCTGGCTTTAGTCAAGAACTCCTTTATAGATATTTTGGAGCCTTTCAAACCAGTCTTTGCCCTCCAGACTGAGGCCTTGTTGTCCAAACTGGAAAACCGGACAAGAATAGGCCTGTTATGCTCCTTGCTGGGAACTCCCAGTCTGTGACAAGCCTTAATTGAAGATGCAGTGAGGTTCTTGACGGCAAGCTTCTTATTCAGCACATCCAAGATGACCGACGTACTATCTTCATTCTCCTCTTCGGCAATCCCCTGGAAAACTAGTGCTTTCCGTCGGTGCCTGGTCTCCAATGCATCCATTTGTTTGGCACACTCACATATCTGGCTTCTTAGCAGTCCAAGCATGGAGAATATGAGTTCACGGAAGGCACGAAACTCATCAGCGATCTTTGCTACCGTGTTTGCTTTGGCCGGCCCGGCACACTGGATTTGTGCTTCAAGTTCGCCCATCTTCCTCAAAAAGTTTTCCTCGAGGGTCTTCTGAGCGGCAAGGACTTCAGCGTATTGGGACATGATCCTGAGTGATGTTCTGACCAATAATTGTGATGGTGATGCAATCAGCTGGCAGGTGGTATTTGTGAAGTGTTTGTTTCTGTGTTACATAGAGCCACAAACGTAAGTACTTCAATATAATAGTTATAGATTAAGTACTGAAGTAAATTAAACTGGCTAGTCACTTAAAAATAATTATAATAAAATTTTAAAATATTTCCGAAAATTCGAAACGTCTTTACTTTTTTAACACCTACCCACCTATCGCAGTGCACTCGTATATCTACGAGTGCACTGCGTGGTGCTCGGAAAATGACATTTTCGGTATGTTTTATATTGTGCATTGTAGTTAAAAAGTCAATTCGCATACTTTTAAAGTACTCAAAACGTGCTTCAGTTTTACCACAAATCGAATCTCTGTAGGTTAAATAGGTGTTTAGATAAAGCACTTCAAGCATCGGAAAATTTTCCAAAAAAGTTAGAAAGTGTATTTTTAAGCATTTCTTCTTCTTCATCATCCTGGCTTGCGGGGTGGGCAGGTCGTAAGATAGACTTTAGGTGGGCTAGGAGGCCCACCCAGCCTAGGTCCCGGCTCTTACTGAATACTGTTACATACAATCTACATAATTAAGTTGATAAATTATCCAGGGTGCAATAAACAATTCTCAAACTCGCTTTGCTCGTGCTTGAAATTTTGTGCGTTTTGTCAATACAATCTGTGGAAATATCAACTGTCTACCTATTACGGTTCTTGAGATACAGCCCGCTGACAGACATACGGACGGATGGACGAATGGACGGGCGGACAGCGGAGGCTTAGTAATAGGGTTCCGTTGGTTACCCTTTGGGTACGGAACCCTAAAAATGAAACCTTATGAGGTGGAGTGCCATCATTATCAAGCTCGCTTCGCTCGGTCTTGAATTTTACAATCTCTCAGTTTCTTAACCTTTTCTGTATGAGGCTAAAAATTGCTTCTACAAAGATATTGATTGCCATTGCAATTTTGGCTGTCTTTGACTTTTTGTTGTAACTTTTTGCATCATTACAATCAAATCTATCCGAAAGGTTCCAAACATTTTCGAGCCTGCTTCGCTCGCTCTTGTATTCCACCCTCTCTAAATTCTTGAGCTTTCTTGCATCAGTCAAGAAAGTTACTTATATCGTATCCCTGGGTCCCGGGAATGTGGGGAGCAATCTGGGCCTTCTGACCCAAAATTTTGATCGTACACACCGCAACGATTTTTCTTATTGCGCGTTGCATCTCAGGTTGGGGGCCAGGCCCCCCCTGGAAAAAATCCCTAGATAGACCGATGCCCGCGCAACTTCGCCTGATCCGCTCCAGTTGGTCTTAGCGTGATTATATAGATAACCTGTAGCTATCCTCGATAAATGGGCTATCTAACACTGAAAGCATTTTTCAAATCTGACCCGTAGTTCCTGAGATTAGCGCGTTCAAGCAAACAAACTCTTTAACCTTATATATTAGTACTAGTTGACCCGCGCTACTTCGTCGGCGTCACAATTTTCATTACTGCTCCGCTCCTATTGGTCTTAGCGTGATGATATATAGCCTATAGCCTTTCTCGATAAATGAGCTATTTAACACTGACATAATTTTTCAAAATCGGACCTGTACTTCCTGAGATTAGCGCGTTCAAGCAAAAAAACAAACTCTGCAGCTTGATACAACGTTGATACGACAGAGGGGCTTTCCTTTAAACTGCCTATATTAGGTACCATTTTCAAGCTCTGTACCAAAAATAAATTAATTAGGAGCAGTAGTTTAGTCGCAAATGATTTTTAAAGTTTTTGCACGGTTTGAACACGATGTATCTTTTCTAACAGCTGATTATCGTCTAAGCATAGGTCATGCACCTTACAACGATGAATCTACGATGCGTTGTTGCCGCTCTGACGCATGTCGAAGGACATTCACTAAAAATTGGCAATGCAAACAAGGAAGCAATGAATACACACACACTTGCACTTTCACTACGAAAGCGACACATTTGAAAGAAACAGAAATAGGTCAGTTTGTTGCATCCTTGTTTTTTTGCGATCGGTAAGTGGGGCCTCTATTCAGTGCGCCGACGTTGTCGTTTCGGAACGTACGGTTTGTGGAATTCGCGCGCAAACAATTGTGATTTTATTTTGTTATTGTGAGAGGACACGTAACTTGGGATTATTATTATTTAGTATTAGTGTTTTTTTTTGTGATTGACTGTTTTTTTATGGTGATAGGACACGTAACTTGGGATTATTATTATTTAGTATTAGTATCTCCGGACCTCACTCCCATGGATTTCTTTTTGTGGGGTTACATTAAGGGTGAAGTGTATGCCTCAGAGGTAAATACAATTGATGAGTTAAAAAATAGGATTATTTTAGCATTTCACAAATTAAAGTGCTTAGCGACGGACAGTGATCTAATTAGAAAAATAAATAACAATATTCTCCGTCGGTATAATTTGTGCATCAATGTGAATGGAGGACACATCGAAAATTTAAAAATTTAATGTGTTTGTTTTTGTGCGCGTACTTCGAAACGTTACCTAACATTAAAGCCAGTGCGAGCAGAGGCCTAAGTCGCCGGCCGCCACCGCGGCCCGGCCCCCGCCGAGCACACGAGATACCGCACACCGCGATCCGGCGCGCGCGCGATGTTGCCGCTTTGTTACCTAGCGGTATCTAAGGTCAGTGTCATTTTTTTACAAAGGGTGGTTGCGTTTTATTCGGATTTGCAAGCTATTTAGTTTGTTTGAAAAAAATATTTTCTCATTTATGGCGCTTTTTGTTTTTGTACCGTATCGAATTAATACTGAACACGTATAGTATACGTAGTTTAATTTAATGCCCCTCTGTCGTATCAACCCTGTATATTAGTATAGATAAAGATAGAGTATAAGTATATACGGGTGAATTTTTAAAGTGCTTTCATGACCAAATCCGAAACTATGAGGAATATCGAAAAACACTGAAAGGAGTCTCGAGCCCGATTTTGAAGAAAACTGAATTTTTGAAAAATCGTTGTTCCTACCCAGTTATCAAACCGGTTGATTTTGAAAAAAAAAACCTGTTTTATTACACTTTCCGAAAGTAACGAGGATCAAATTCTGGGAAATAATGAAGTTGGTATGCTATACTTATGTTACAACAAAATAATAAAAAAATGGCACCTTTAGATGTTGTTATGGCAGGTTGCTCAAATATTGAGGAGCTGGCTGATTTGGAGGCGGAACAGTTATTTGCAACTCCTGTTCACATTTCTGACCCGAAAATACAGTTTCCCTTGATATATTAGTTACATCTTGTACGGGCAAAGATGAGTGGATACCTGAAAAAGAATTGAGTATATTTTATTAGTATGATTATGTCATGACGCTCACATTATTGCTATACTATGTAATCTATCTATCTCTGGGGTATAGTTTCCGCACTTAGTCCTGATGTTGGACGATTGTGCATGTGCACTAACATTACATTGTTATTTGTAACTAGTTGACCCGCAAAACTTCGTCTGCGTCACAATTTTCATTACTACTCTGCGCCTTTTGGCCTTAACTTGATAATATATACCCTATAGAAAAAAATATTTTTTCAAATCGGACCAGTACTTCCTTAGATTAGCGCGTTCAAGCAATCAAGCAAGCAAACAAACTCTTCAGCTTTATATACTCGTATTAACTAGTTGACTCGCGCAACTTCGTCTAATCCTCAATCGTCTAATCATGTCGCTGGAACGCTCCGAATCTGCTAGTCGTGTTTTGGTTCGCTTTATTCTAAAAATTACTTACAGTTTGTTAAAACGTTTAATTCCCGCATATAAAAAGCAAAGTGTTAGTGCAGTTCTTCTTTTTATCTATTTTACTGTTCTCTCGAGGTGTAATCAGTAAAATAACAATAAAATGGACAGTTAAAAATCCTTTAAAAAGTGCCGTATCACAGTGACTAACCCGCGAGTGCACGAAATTCACACCTTTATTTAAACTGTGTAACTATTACAATCCCATGAACAAGTGCTTGCCGTGATACTACCCACTGTTCAGTGTTGTTTGTTTTTCGAACGTTGCAACTGACGTTTGCGTTCCAGGAGTTAAGGTAAATCAAATCAGAACCATAGATCAGAACAGTAACTTTGCGAGCAGTGTGACCAGTTTACTTTCTCTGAATGTTCAATCAAAACAATAACTTCGTGTACAGTGTAACCAGTATATTTTCCCTGAATGTTCAATGGTCAGGTAAAATCTTACAATAACTTCGTGTACAGTGTGACCAATATACTTTGTCTTTGAATGTTCAGTGGTCCGGTAACACCAAAACAATAATTTCGTGTTGGTATGGTGTGACCAGTATACTTCCTCCGTATGTACAGTGGTCGGGCCAGGCAACATTAGAACAATAGTTTCGTGTGCAGTGTGCTCAGTATACACTAATATGGCTATAATAACTATAATAACCATATATAACTATAACTATAATAACCATATATAATAACCATATAATATAATAACCATATAATATTTAATGGCTATATCACTGTAACGGCACGAGGTGCCGTTACAGTGATATAGCGATACAGGAGCTCGTGGCTAAATAATAACAGCCACACAGGTCGATCTTTAAGGTTAAGCAACGCTTGCCAAGGTTGGTCTGTGGATGGGTGACCATCTTAACATAACGAGTTTCCTCCGTGCCTCGGAAAGCACGTTAAGCCGTTGGTCCCGGCTGTCATTTGTAGATCTTTGGCAGTCGTTACGGGTTGTCAGAAGCCAGTAAATCTGACTCCAGTCTTGCCAAGAAGTACCGTGTTACCCAGTTAATGGGTTGCGGAGGTCTGGTAGGCAGCCGCTCCACGTAAAACACTGGTATTCAGCTGAATCTGGTTTGACTGGAAGCCGACCCCAATACAGTTGGGAAAAAGGCTAGGCAGATGATGATGATGACTGTAACGGCACCTCTGTGTTTGACGGGTTAAAAATATAATTACCCTGCAGGATGGAATGTTGTAATGATGCATCGGTGAGGACAGGTGATAACATCCTCAAATGCTCCGTTTGTCGGGGTAATCACCACACTGAGTGCCTGAATCTAACCCCGAACCAGGTTGTTGCCCTGAGCAATGAGTATAGGGCTTCCTGGAAATGCCCATCTTGCTGTAATGTGACTAGGCGTGGCAGGTCCAATTTAAACACACCCGTGCGCAGTTACACCGAGCTTCCTGTCTGTGATCACTCTATGGATATGTCATGTGATAATCTGGACCATGTTTCACTCAGTTTATCGGCCAGCGTAGATAATGAAACTCGAGCCGCAGAGAAACAATTGACATCAATGACCAGTAATGACTTTGCATCTTTCACTCAGGGTCTCCAAGTAACACTAAGTCAGTGGCGAAATGACATGAATAAAAATATGCTTCAATTGCGCGATGATATTAAATCCACATTGACCGATATTCGGAACGAGATGCAAACATTACGCTCTGAGCAGATCCTTATAAAGCAACGAGTATCTGATCTCCGTAGTGACATCATAATGCTGCCAAATTCATCACAGAGTCAATCAACGGAACACGATGTCTTGAAGAAGCGTGTTGATGAGCTAAATTGTCAACCAGCGCAGGTTATATCTGAGTCAATAATTAGCAACCTGGAAACTAAAATAGACACACTAGAGCAACAGGCTGGACAATGCAATGTAGAAATATGCAACCTGCCTGAAAAGCGTAATGAAAGCTTGCCTGCAATTATTGAAGCTATAGGAACCGCCCTAAAGTCGCCGATATCATTGAATAATATTGTTTCGGTGCACAGAGTGCCCCATGCACATCAGCAAAATACAAGACCTAAAAATGTAATTCTTAAGTTTACTTCCCGCTTACATAGGGATAACTTGCTTAGCGCCTTTCGTAAGGCTGGCTCACTGAAGACCAACCAAATCGGTATTACTGGCACCCCCAATAATATCTATTTTAATGAGCACTTGACTTTGAGAAGGAAGCAATTATTTCGCAAAGTTCGTGATATCGCAAAAAAACATAATCATAGATATGTGTGGATCAATAATGGTACCATATTGGTGCGTGAGCGCGAGGGTGCCAGTGCATTTGCAATACGAGGTGAAAACGATATTGATAAAATTAAAACAAAATCAGCAGAATAATTGCTTCGTTCTTTTGGGTTGGCTCTGCCATATATTTGATTATATTCTTATTCATCTGAAATGTATGTTGTCTATGGAAAAACATTACACAATTTTTCTCTTGCATGCTGAATTAATACATTTTAAATATATTCATGATTCAATTTTAATACTATACGATTTCATTATAACTATTTTAATATATAATTTGATTCTAATATTAACTAAAATTGTTAAATGGGACTCAATTTTAGCATTTATTTTACAACTTAATCCATCGTATCTGTGCAAAATTATTGTTATTGTATTTTGTGAGTGCGACCAAAGACAGGCGGATTTCCTCTATGAAATTGTAAAGATTTTGAGCTTCCGCTATTTAATTATACATGAACCTACTCGAGTTAGCAATTTGACAATATTTGAAGTTATACCTTCGTACATACTTACTGTTATACACGAACTTATTGTAAAGAGCTACAGTAATGGATAGTAGTGATAACATATCTGTTTACTACCAGAACTGCCGAGGCATAAGAACTAAACTTCAATCCCTGTCTGTTAATATCTTATCGTCCTCTTATGATGTGATAGTCTTAACTGAAACCTGGCTTGTACCTGATATAGCTAGCGCTGAGTTTGTGGATCCTCGATATGATGTTTATCGTTGCGACCGCGATCGCAGTGCTACAGGAAGGCGAGATGGTGGCGGGGTATTAATTGCAGTTTTGCGGGAACTAAGGTCTTGTCTATTTGACAATAATTGTCGCAACAACCTTGCCTGCATTGAGCATCTCATGGTTGGGTTACCGAGCAAAAATAATTGCTCAAAAATACACGTTATTAGTGCAGCATATATCCCACCGTGGGCTGCGTCTGATCTCTACAGCTTATATTTTGACGTACTCCTGGACTCCCTGAATGAGCCTAATATCTTATCAATTATTATAGTTGGAGACTTCAATCTACCAGATATTTCATGGAAGGAGGCCCATGCTGGTGACACGCTACAGTGTTCTGGTATGATTTGCATAGGATCGTCCCCAATATGCTCGCAGTTGCAACACCTTATGTCAGCAATGGATGCCTACCAATACAATAGCATATCAAATAATAATGGGAAAATCTTGGATCTGATCATATCTAATACCTTCAGCTCTATAAGTTCTCCGCCAGACCCACTACTGCCCATAGATCCTTATCATCCTCCGTTTGTTGCAATATCCCCTATAAGTGTTAATACGCAAACCTTAAAACGAAAGCCCATGCGGAAATATGACTTCCGTAAAGCCAAGTATGATGTTATTAACAGACGGATTGATGGAGTCGATTGGTCAACTCTGCTGGGTCATCTTCCATCGGAGGAAGCTGTAGAGACTTTTTATAAGAAATTACACGATATAGTTGAACCAAACATCCCCCAGGTCAAGTCTCGGGCACTTGACTTTCCTGTTTGGTTTTCCCCCCAACTTATTAAGACCTACAAAAAGAAGCAACGGCTTTGGATCAAGTGGAAGAAGTTTGGGAACATTAGGGATTACAATGTGTATTCGGAATATCGAACGTTGTTTAAGGAGACATGTAAGAACTGTTACTCCACTTACATTAAATCTGTTGAAGACAATATTACGACTAATATAAAATATTTCTGGACATTATCGCTAATCGTAAAAATAAATCAGGCGTGCCTTCTACGATGCAATACCAAAGCCTAAAGTCAAGTGCTCCTGACGAGATTTGCAGTATGTTCTCGGATTTCTTCTTGTCAGTTTCCGAACCCGCATCTCCCTCACTATCGACATGGACCCCGCCAGCTCACTGTGACAACAAAGCTAGTTTAGTTGACAGCTTGCATATCGAGGAATCTAAAATACTCTCAGAGTTCAAACAACTTGATCCCTCTAAAGGAGCTGGCCCCGATGGGTATCCAGCTGTATTTTTCAAGGCAACTGCTGGTAGTATCTATAAACCACTATTTGTAATTTATAATAAGTGTTTAAGCGAGGGTGTATTTCCTGAAGTTTGGAAAAAAGCTAACATCACGCCCGTGCATAAGAGTGGCTCTAGACATAATATTGAACAATATCGCCCCATCTCGATTCTGTCGACCTTGTCAAAGCTTTTTGAAAGACTAGTACATAATGAGATCTACCCTATTTTACATAATATTCTCATCCCTGAACAACATGGTTTCGTCAAACAACGGTCTACTCTATCCAATTTAATGATCTTCAGTAATTTCCTTTTCGAAAATATTGATAAGCGTCTGCAAATTGATGCAATTTATACAGATTTCAAGAAAGCCTTTGACAAGGTCGATCACGAAATCTTACTTAATAAAATCGCATTTAATGGCATACGGGGAAATTTACTCCGCTGGTTCTCTTCTTATGTTAAAAATAGGACTCAAAGGGTGGTAGTGAATGGATATCAGAGTGATTATGTGCCGATAACATCTGGAGTTCCACAAGGCTCAATCTTGGGTCCACTCTTATTCATTATTTATATAAATGACATTGGGAAATGCTTTAAAAGTACAAAATTTCTCATGTATGCTGACGATCTGAAAGCCTTTAGGGTTATTAACACCAAGGAGGATTGTTTGTTGTTTCAGGAGGACCTCAATAGACTCACAGAATACTGTCGTGACAACAAATTACAACTCAGCATTTCTAAGTGTCATTGTATAAATTTTACAAAAAACAAATCTGTCATCGGTTTTGGGTATAAGTTGTATGAAACTGCATTGAGTAACACATCCATTGTGAGGGATCTTGGTGTGCTGTTCGATAATAAAATCTCCCTTAATCAACACGTTGAAAAAATTGTGAATAACTCTTTCAAGATGTATGGTTTCGTTATGAGAGCATCCGCCGAGTTCAGACGTCCCTCCACCTATCTTTATTTATATAAAACGTTAATACGCTCACAGCTTGAATATGCGGTTCCGGTCTGGAATCCGTTCTATCAAAAATACGTGGATGAGATAGAGAAGGTCCAGCATAAATTTCTTCGTGCCTTGTACTATAGATACCACAAGACATATCTATCATACCAAAAATTGCTAAAGAGGTATAACTTATTAACTTTGGAATCTAGACGAAAACTACTTGAAGCCAATTATCTGTATAATATCGTCCACAATAACTTTGACTCCATTGATCTTACAAGTAAGCTATGCTACACAGTGCCCCGTACTGTCAACATACGTAGTGTTCGAGCCGGAACACTGTTTGCTGTAAACAATTGTCGCACTAACTCGGGATTACGGTGCCCTACTCGTCGAATGGTTGACACTTACAATTGTGATTTCATAGACATTGATATTTTTATGTGTTCTAAATCTAAATTTAAATGTCATGTACTCAAAATTTTATCTGCTCAGTCAAACTGTTAATAAATAAATTATAATAAATAAATTTCTCCTTTTGGAATTCATTAATTAATAAATTTCATTATATGTTTTTAGTAATAATTTGTGAGTCCCTCTCTATATTCTATATTTTATATTTAATGGTTTAATTTTGTGTACAATTCAATTTAATTTAATGTATAATTTAATTTAATTAATAATTTAACTTAATTTAATGCATGCTTTTTGCTTCTTCTTTATTATTTTAATGATTTTATTTGATGTATTTGAATGTTTTAACAAACGTTGTAATTAAATTAGCATTTTATATTTGTTTCTCCAGCGGCATTTTCTGCCGATATTATTGTACGTGAATATGTGGATAATGCAGTGGGCAATATTGTAAACGTTGACTTAACTTAATTTTGTGTAAATATGTGTATTGTAGCTGTTTATTGTCCCAATAAAAAAAAAAAAAAAAAAAAAATAATCCGCTCCTTTTGGTCTCAGCATGATGATATACAGCTATCTAACACTGAAAGAATTGTTCAAATCGGACCAGTAATTCCTGAGATTAGCGCGTTCAAGCAAACAAACTCTTCAGCTTTATATATTAGTATAGATAGATATCTATCTATACTATAGTTTCCGCACTTAGTCCTGATGTTGGACGATTGTGCATGTCACACACTATGTTAGCTAATAGGCTTATTCATAATAACTTGAAATATACCCAGCATCTGCAGCTTTTGTCATTTAAATATTTATCCAATATATTTCGATGATCTAAAAAACTTTCTTTAAATACCCTATTATTACTTCATTCTAGTTTAAGTATATACGGGTGAATATTCAAAGTGCTTTCATGGCCAAATACGAAACTATGAGGAATATCGAAAAACACTGAAGTCTCGATCCCGATTTTGAAGAAAACTAAACTGTATCAATGCATTTTTGATAAATCATTGTTCCTTCCCAGGAATCGAACCGGTTCATTTTGAAAAATGAAATAACACCTGTATTATTACACCACCCGAAAGTGAAGCTAATAAGAATCAAATTCTGGGAAGTATATGGCATATGGCAAACTAAAGGAAAACGCTAATTTTTATCAAAATACTGTGTTAATTTACAGAAAAAAAATCCAAATAATTTTTTTTAAATCTTTGATGCAGTTTCAATTATCATCAACATAGGGTCCGAGAATCTATAACGGAATCATCGGATATTTGAAAAAATATGAGTTACATTTTAGGTAGCTTTTGTCAAAAATTTTAAAATAATTAAAATTTTGAAATTAATTAAAATAAGAGCTTTCCTCTAGTTTGCCATATGCCATATGCAGCGTACGCGACATACGGATCTTTTTAGGATTCCGAACAAAAAACGGAACCCTTATAGGATCACTCGGGTGTCTGTCTGTCACAGGCAGTTTTCTCCGGATTCTCTGGACCGATTCTGTTGAAATTTGGTAACTACACATATGGACTTCTTCTTCACAAATTATTTTATTTTTGGGCGCTCCAACCTCAAGAATTGTTGTTCTCTGTTTTTAAAATTCACTAAAAATAATAAACTAAGTGTAAACAATAAGTGACAAAGTTATTCTCGAAAAAACTTTACTGTTATGGAAGATAATTAAACATTTGTGATTAGTGTTAAAAAGCCCTCTTACAATCAGTAGTAACAAAATATGAACTCAAGTGAAAAACAGTGCAAAATAAGTGACAAACAGTGCATAAGAAGTGAAAAAAAAAACTCATAAAATTATCCGCAATGCAAACTTAAATAACTTAAGTTGTGAGGAAAAATCCATTGGCATGACTCATAACTACCGACTTTTTATTGTTTAAAAATCTTTCTCATCTAGAATGATCACCAATTTCAACGGTATCAGTAACTGAATATTCGGTGAGATAACGCACAGTCGACTGCCGCACACATTGTTTGCTTTGAGTAACAAAACAATAATTCTAATAGGTACTTACCTTCAGATGTTGATGGGGCAGGCTGCTCAAATATTGATAGAGCAGGCTGAACAGGCAAAGATGAGTGGATACCTGAAACATAATTGAATATTTTTATCAATAAATGACTTTATTGAGTTATAATCACCTGATAACTGCTAAAGTAAATAAACTTTGTGAATAATGCCATAATCATGAACTCCAACATGTCCATCAAAAATTGTGGTTCCAGGTCTTATGGTTTCAGTTTCTAAATGTTAATAAGTGAGGGTCCAGTTCATTATGCACAAAGCAAACATGAACAACTAAGGGCCTGCGAAAAAATATTGCAATTTTATAGGAATTTTATATTTTTTGTCCCCTAAGTTTGTATTTGTTTTCAACTTGTGACATCTAAGTAATAGATAATGTTAGCAAATAAATGAATGTATTATTATTATTTATTATATGTAGATCTATTACACAGAAATATTTTCGTTCTTAGATAAATAAAAAGTGTTGCTAGGTTTGATTTCCAAATTAATGTCAATATTTATGTAAAATCATCATCATCATATTAGCCGAAAGATGTCCACTGCTGGACATAGGCCTCCCCCAAGCGTCGCCACAACCACAGAGTACATTGGTCGGGCCGCAGCGCTCAGAACGACCGGAGCGGTTAGCCGGCAGCCGCATTGCAGTGTGAATATAAACTCCTTTCTCGTACAAATTTTCTATTGCGGTCAGCCGCACGGTTGGCCGCATTCCGGCTAGCCGCAGAATGCGTAGGTACCAAAGAGGACACCTACCAACTAGTGATGGGCGACTCGGAAAGTTTCCATCATTCCACCCGGAATATTCCCAAAACGGGTATTTACCCGGGTACGTTCCCAAATCTTGGGTAAATTAATTTCTATGACGATTGAATTAGTAAGTACTGAATAAAAACAAAAACTCCGACTCCAAAATCATTTAATCAACAACAGGATGGTTCAAATACGAAAATTATTGTTTAAATATCAGAATAGGGGTGACAAAAATCACTCTTTAATAGTATGTAGGTAATATGTTATTGAGATTCATTTAATCACTGTCTAAATCACTGTCATCGGAGAATGTTTTTGCTATATCGCAAAACTCTATTTCTCTTGTATTTCTTCCAGAAGTTGATGGTTGAGGTTCAATATTGTTAATGGTCAATGGGCTAACCATAAAAGGACTTGAAGTGGGTTCCTCATCTTCTTCATCTACTTCTTCGTCTTTTTGATTGTGTAACAAATTCCAGTCATATGATATGTAGGCCAGCTTTGCAGCTCTTTCTGTTGTTAACCTATTCCGTTTAAGGCTGTTGATATTTCCATGAACGCTGAATGTTCGCTCTGTTGCAGCCGAGGTGCAAGGAGCAGTTAAAAGACAAGCTGCAAATTTGCTCAGAGGTTTGTTTTTGCAAATTCCTTTCCACCAAGTTAAGGGATTCATTTTCTGGAGGCTGGTCCAAATAAAAGATTTTCCCCACAAACCTTCTCTTGCTCTATAATTAGCTAAATCTGTCATTATTTCCAGGTGTAACTGCCTTCCATTCTCATGAATGAAATCCATGGCAATGATTTCGTCATCTTCGTTGAGTTCGATGCCTTGAGATTTTGGATCTAGCATATAGGCTGCTAAATGAATAGGCTTTATGCAGTTCCCTCTGCGTTTATCAACTGCATTTCTCTCCCTGACATTATTGTCAACCAAAGAAGAAAAACCAGGAAGCAGAAAGACCAGACGTGATTTTATATCTTTAAATGACATTTACACGTCATTTATGTACGCTTCGTTTCCTTCTAGTTTAAATATGTAATCTGTTATTGGCTCTAAAATTGCAGTAGATTCGTCGATCATTTTCCAAAATTCTTCGTCTAGTAAATTTGCTTTAATATCAACTGGGATAATTATTGCTTCTTCATGTACTGCCAAACATTGCAGAGCTGCCTTGCTATTTTGCAAACTACGCACAGCATGAAGATAACTGCCCCAACGCGTCTTGCTGGGCAATTTTAGTTGCTTGTCAGAACCTTTTTCTACAATTATCTGCTTGAATAACGCGCTCAGAATTTGACTTTTTCTAATAGATTTGATTAAGTCGACGGCAACTGAAATGAAGGCTTGTATAGCATGACAAAGTAAATTCAATGTGTGCGCCACGCAATTAAGTGTGATTACGTTCGGATGTTGCAGTTTTACTAAATCAAAAGCTTTTTGTCGGTTTTTGTGATTAAAGTCACAAATTTATGCGCTCCGTAGGTTCTCATTACTTATTGAATTTCTTCACTTAGGTATTCGGCAGTGTGACGATGGCTAGTTGTAGCTAAACTTTTCACGAAAACGGGTTCAGGTTTTGCAATAACAAAATTAATAATACCCTCGTTCCGTCGGTTACTCCATCCATCGCACTGAAGATGTAAATTGTCAGTCGACTTCAATTCTTCAGTTATTTCTCGTTCCATTTGATTTTAAATTGTTTCTAAATGTGTTGTGGAAACAGCTTTTCGTGTTGGTAGTTCGAACAGAGGCTGTAGTTCTTTAAAAAACTCTTTCCACAGAGGATGTTCCACCATAGACAGAGGCGAGCCAGTAACATAAATTGCCTTTGAAAGCAATTTTGTAAGTCGTAGTTTTTTTCCTCTGTAAATTCGAGCTTAAGAGTAGCGTCACTGGGTGTTGAGTTTTCAATTATTTCTCCTTCTGTAGTTGAAGAGTTCGATGTATTTGATGCTATTAATGATGTTTCTTCACAGCTTTCCGTTAACTCATTTCTTATAACCAGCGGACATTTAGGACACTTCATCAAGTGATTACCCATTTTGGTTACATCAGGTACTCTGTACATTTTTGAACAAAATGTGCATTTGACTGATTTGTCAGGTAAGCTGTGGTAATGTCTCAAAACTTTTTTTTATGTTTCGGCATGATGATATCTATTACAACAAAGTTAATAAATATTAATATTTTTAAATGTTTTTAATAATTTTTTAGGAAATATTTAAAAAAATAATTTTATATATATATTTAAAAAACATTTTTTTTTATTTACTTTTTAATTAAATACTAAATGTCTGGGCGACCGAGCTTTGCTCGGTATTTTTATTTTGTTAAATAGTGTTTTTTTTTCAAATGAAACCTAGCTAGATCGATTTATCGCCCCCGAAACCCCCTGCATACTAAATTTCAAGAAAATCGTTGGAGCCGTTTCCGAGATTCAGATTATATATATCGGCGCAACCACACCAAGTTTAATCATTTTATTGTCCTAAAATTAGTTTATAAATCATCAGTTGATTACTTTGAGTTTATTCATCTGCCTAGCCTTTTCCCAACTATATTGGGGTCGGCTTCCAACTATATTGGAACCGGAAAGCGGTCGGGCCTAACAATGTGCCAATTGAAGTGTGGAAGGCGATGGGCCCACATGGCGTGGACCTTCTGACGGATCTTTTTAACCGCATCCTGATCACCAAGGAAATGCCGAACCAGTGGCGATTTAGCCTGATTATCCCTGTATACAAAGGCAAAGGTAGCGTACAGGATTGTAGTAGCTACCGCGGTATCAAGATCATGTGCCACACCATGAAGCTCTTCGAGCGCATCATTGACACACGGCTCCGTAGCGAGTGTACTGCCTCTGAGTGTCAATATGGCTTCCGGGCGGGTAACAGCACCATGGACGCAGTATTCGCCTTACGGAATCTGGCTGAGGCTTACAGAGAGAGAAGGAGAGCTTTGCATATGGCCTTTTTAGACCTGCAGAAGGCCTTCGACTGTATACCTCGGCAGTCCATCTGGTGGGCACTGCGCTTCAAGGGCGTTCCCGAGGCCTATATTGACATTATCAGAGACATGTACCGCGATTCCGTGTCCTCTGTCCAGACCGCTGTTGGTGAATCGAATGGCTTCCCAATATCTGTTGGCGTTCACCAAGGCTCGGCTCTTAGCCCGTTCTTGTTTAACGTAGTGCTCGACGTAGTTACGGCAAACATCCAAGATAAGCCCCCATGGCTAATGATGTATGCCGATGACATCGCCCTCGTTAATCAGAATAAAGCCCATCTTGAGCGCAAAGTCAACATTTGGAAGGACACGCTTGAAAACGGTGGTCTGAGACTAAATGTGGCGAAGACTGAGTACATGTCCTGGGGCGGCACGGATTCAAATAGGTTCATCCGAATAGGTTCGGACCTGATCAGAAAGTCCGATACGTTCAGGTACCTTGGATCCGTGCTGCACGAGTCTGGCAACGTGGACGACGATGTCCAAGCACGTATAGGCGCGGCTTGGGCGAAGTGGCGCGACGTAACGGGCGTTGTATGCGACCGCAAAATGCCTCCGAAGCTCAAGGGGCAGATATATAAATGCATCATACGGCCTGTCCTACTGTACGGCGGTGAATGTTGGCCAGCACTAAGCAGACACACCCAGGAGCTTCGCGTCACGGAGATGAAGATGCTGAGGTGGATGAGTGGCGTAACGCGATCCGATCGCATACGCAACTCTTTCATCAGAGGTAGTCTTGGTGTCCGTGACGTGGGGGAAAAACTGCAAGAGTGTCGTCTGCGATGGTATGGCCACATCATGCGCCGCCCTATGGAGTACTTTGGTCGGGGATACATGAATATGGCTGTTCTTGGGGCTAGGTCCCGTGGTCGCCC
Organism: Lacanobia oleracea; assembly: GCA_950371165.1. Classification (NCBI taxonomy): domain Eukaryota; kingdom Metazoa; phylum Arthropoda; class Insecta; order Lepidoptera; family Noctuidae; genus Lacanobia; species Lacanobia oleracea. Next base: position 13,828,101 of record OX493386.1, read on the forward strand.
TCGCAAGCGCTGGTTGGACGTCGTTAAGTTTAACGCCAGGTAGAAGAAGAAGAAGAAGATTGGGGTCGGCTTCCAGTCAAACCAGATTCAGCTGAATACCAGTGTTTTACGTGGAGCGGCTGCCTACCAGACCTCCACAACCCATTAACTGGGTAACACGGTACTTCTTGGCAAGACTGGAGTCAGATTTACTGGCTTCTGACAACCTGTAACGACTGCCAAAGATCTACAAATGACAGCCGGGACCAACGGCTTAACGTGCTTTCCGAGGCACGGAGGAAACTCGTTATGTTAAGATGGTCACCCATCCACAGACCAACCTTGGCAAGCGTTGCTTAATCTTAAAGATCGACCTGTGCGGCTGATTACTTTGAGTTTATTACGATGTAAAATTAATGCCAACATTGTAATTTCAATACTTAACCTAGAAATTATGAACACGTGCTCGCCACACTATTAATACGGCCGCACAGAGCGCGCTCAGTCACTTACGCACATGTCGCGGCAGTCGAGCAACACCTTGGGGACTACTTTGCCACGCCGATAGCTCCCGATGAGGACGCCATCTTCTTCTCGCCGGGCGCAGTTAGACGCGCCCTACAACGCATGAAGCCACGAAAGGCCCCAGGTGCCGACGGTATCACCAACACAGCGCTGCGCCACCTGCCGCACCGTATGGTCGCGGCTTTGGCGCGCCTGTTTACGGGGATACTGCGCACCGGGGCCTTCCCCACACAATGGAAGGAAGGGCGCGTCATCATGCTGCCCAAGGTCGGGAAGAACATCCTGAAGCCGGCGAGCTATCGGCCCATAACCCTGCTGCCCACCATCTCCAAGGTGTTCGAATCACTCCTGCTGCGACATCTACAGCAACACATCAACCCACGACCCGAACAATTCGGATTTCGGGCAGACCACAGCACGACGCTCCAACTGTCGAGGGTACTGCACCTGCGTCTGCACCTAAGTCTGACGTCAGCAATGCTGACGTCACACTTTTTAAAAACACTATGGAGATTCTTTCTCCGTCATCAGAAGTGGGATTGCAAGAAGCTCCTACCCAAGACGCTTCCTCATCAGCTCCTCCACCTGATCAACTGGAACAAACCAACATACAGCATCAAGAACCTGTGTTGGTTACCAATGCACCAATGGAAGCCGTACTGGAATCAAGACCACAAGAGTACCCTCGCCATGGAATGCAGTTGGAAGGGATACCACCACAATTCCTGATGCAAATTATAGAGACGATGCAGAAAATGTCGGAGCGCTTATGTGCTCCACTTGCCGAAGCAAAAATAAGGATCAAGGACGTCTATTTACCATAATTCGATCCGGACACCCACATCGGTGTACGAAAATGGTGCCAACATATAGATCCAGCGGTTGAAGCATACAAGCTTGATGATTTCGATGTCCGCATGAAAGTCTGTAAAGGGGCGAACAAAAATGTGAATTGATGATTGGATGGTGACTACTACAACGTGGGAAGAGTTGCGGAAAAAGCTGATCACCACGTTTGAACCTGAAAATAGATACTCCCGGGACATCATCATGTTTAGAGAACATGTTTATGATGCAACAAAAGACATTGCAGAGTTCTTATCACGTGCCTGGATCTTGTGGCGAAGAGTCACCAAAGACAAACGAACACGCTGTGGAAGCTGTGATTGGATGTGTTAATGACGAGCGCTTACGCATTGAACTGATGAATGCCAGGGCAACTACTGTCCCTGAGCTCATCTCAATTGCAACATCCATACGGAAGAAGCGGAGTCATCCGAGCTCTAGTTCCACAACATACAACAAACGTCCACGTTTTTCGGACAATACACCATCAACAACAAGCTGCCGTATATGTAAGAAGACAAACCACTCCACTAACGACTGCAGATTCAAACCTTCGGAGCCTAGACCTGAAGCTAGCAATAAGGATTCGAAAACAGCAGCCGCAAACACGACGAACGAAAAACGAAACGACACAACTTCTCGTACCTATTGCAAGAGACCAGGCCACAATTAAGAAACTTGCTTCAAACGTGAACGTTCGTTGACTTCAAACGTGAACTGCGTAGCAAGTCATAAAATGGCCCCTATCACCATCAAAATAGGTGAAAGGACTTTGCAAGCCATCTTTGACAGCGGGGCGAAGTGCTCAATTGTCAGAGAATCGGTTGCTACAACCTTACCTGGTCAAAGGAGACCGGTAATCAATTATTTGAAAGGGGTTGGTCAGTTCCCCGCACTATCGTTAACTAAACATAAACTGTATGCGTCATAAATACCATCAGTGTTGAGCTTGAGTTTTACTTATTGCCGGACTATGAAATGTCAACAGACATTTTAGTGGGCGTGAACCTGATCCATGACACTAATCTTAGTGTGATAATCACATCCAACGGGACGAAGCTAATTCGTGAAACAGTTATCAATCATGCAAGTACAAAATCTTGTCTCTTCAACAACTTGGACAGTGATCTAACTAATGAAGATGAAGTTATGCAACTACGACGACTTCTGAATAAATACAAACACCTGTTTATCCGTGGATATCTCAAGACTCGGGTGAACACTGGCGAGCTAGAAATCAGACTAAAAACCCTGATAAATTCGTGGAAAGAAGACCATATCGCCTCAGCCCAGTGGAACGAGAGAATGTTCGCACCATAATCCAAGAACTTTTGGAACATAACATCATTCGCAAAAGCAAATCTCCCTACTCAAGTGTCATCATCCTGGTCAAGAAAAAGAATGGTGACGATCGGCTTTGTGTGGACTTTCGAGAATTTAATTCAAATACTCTACGTGACCATTATCCACTCCCGTTGATCTCCGATCAGGTTGACCAATTGGCAAATGGTAATTTCTATACAAACCTTGATATGGCGGCTGGTTTCTACCAGATACCCATTGGTGAGACCTCCATAGAGAAGACCGCGTTCGTCACACCAGATGGCCTTTATGAATACCTCACCATGCCTTTTGGTTTGAGCAATGCTTGTTCGGTTTACCAACGATGCATCAACAGGGCTTTGACATCATTGCTGGGAACAGCCGCACAAGTCTACGTAGATGTACAGATTTCCCTGAGGGAATCTCACACCTGGAACGAATCCTTTTAGCACTGCAAGACCCGGGGTTTTCTATCAACGCAGACAAGTGCGCTTTCTTCAAACAGTCCATCAGATACCTCGGGAACGTAGTTTCCGATGGACAAGTGCGACCGAGTCCACGAAAAGTAGAGGCCCTCGTCAAAGCCCCAGTACCTTAAACTGTCAAGCAAGTCAGAAAGTTCAACGATCTGGCTGGATACTTCAGGAAGTACTTTCCCGACTTTTCTCGTGTAATGGTGCCTTTGTACGAACTAACGAAACAAGGAGCAAAATGGGCATGTACAGACAAACACGAAAAAGCTCGTAACACAATCATCGAATGCCTAACGTCTACTCCAGCACTAACATTATTCCAAGAAGAGGCACCCATGCTATTATACACCGATGCAAGCAGCCTCGGGTTTGGGGCAGTACTGGTTCAGGTGACAGATGGACGTCAACATGCGGTTGCTTTTATGAGAATGAGAACCACGGAAGCTGAAAGTCGCTACCACTCCTACGAGTTGGAGACACTGGCAGTGGTACGCGCTATAAAACATTTTCGTCAGTATTTATATGGGCGAAAATTCACCGTGATAACGGACTGCAACGCATTAAAAGCGTCAAAACATAAAAGGGATCTCCTGCCGAGGATTCATCGCTGGTGGGCGTTCTTACAAAACTACGACTTCGAGGTAGAGTACCGCAAAGGTGAACGTCTCCAACATGCTGACTTTTTCAGTAGAAACCCAGCTGAGTTTGCGGTCAATGTTATGACAAGAGACTTGAACTGGCTCAAAATTGAACAGCGACGAGACGATGAACTGCGACCAATAATGGACAGCCTCAGTGACAATAACTCAGTAGAAGACTATGTATTGGAGGACAATATCTTAAAGAAGAACGTCAATGATCCTTTCTTCGGTCAGCAGCTCAGTACCGTCGTTCCCAAGTCCTTCCAATGGAGCATTATAAACTCTTTTCACACTGCACTAAAACACCCCGGCTGGGAAAAGACTCTACAGAAGATCAGAGAAACTTATTGGTTCAACAAAATGAGTTCTACTGTTCGAAGATTTGTGGATAACTGCGTTATATGCCGAACATCCAAGGGAAGATCTGGGGCCATTCAAGCCCAATTACACCCTATACAAAAACCGACAGCTGCCTTCCAAGTTATTCATATGGACATAACAGGGAAGCTGCGCTCCAGATGATCAGCAGTACGTCATAGACACCATTGACGCATTCTCAAAGTGCAACAAAAAATGATTCGTTCAAGCGAACAAGACAGACAACGCTTCAACCTAAATAAGGCCAAAATCCACCATTTCCAAAAGAGGAGATTACGTATTGGTTAAGAATAATCCTCGCAACCAAACCTCGCTTGACCTTAAATTCAGGGAACCGTATGAAATCTGTAGAATACTGGAAAATGACCAATGTTTTGTAAAGAAAGTTATCGGTAGAGGACGACCTCCAAAGGTTACCCAAGATCAGCTGCGCCGCGCTCCACAACCTGGTGATCAGTTGACCGTATCGGCGGGAAACGAATCGCCTACTCACCGAGATCCTGCTGCAGAACCAAACGAGCCCATCCCGTCGTCCTCACGAGAACAGCTGCAACGAGAACCTCCGAGAACTCTACGAGAACTTCCGACAACCCTTCAATAAAATCTCCGAGAACCTAATAACCTTAACAGCATTAATATTCTCAAAGACAAAGCAACGCCAGTTGCTTACAGATGCGCTACTCAGAGGAAATGATTTCTATTATATCAGATCTACGAGAACCCACAAAAATCTACGAGAAGCAACGAGGCTGGTGCAGAGCGCGCACCGCCTGTCAGTATGGCCGTATCGGCGCAACCACACCAAGTTTAATCATTTTATTGTCCTAAAATTAGTTTATAAATCATCAGTTGATTACTTTGAGTTTATTACGATGTAAAATTAATGCCAACATTGTAATTTCAATACTTAACCTAGAAATTATGAACACGTGCTCGCCACACTATAAATACGGCCGCACAGAGCGCGCTCCGCTCATTAGGTTTCGAGCCGGAGTACGTGCGCCACATACGTGCGCGCCAGGGAAGACCCTACGCCCTACTCAAGCGGACGCCGGACGTGCGCCGCATTTACGACACTTCCGTGTTACTACTAATGCGGGGGGTCAGAGTGGAGGCGTGGCGTGGAAAACGCGGGCCCGCACAGTGCCACCGGTGCCAGAAGTTCCGGCACTCGTCGCACCAGTGCCACCGTCCGCTCGCCTGCGTACGATGCGGAGAGGGGCACGCTGCGAAAGACTGTACTCGGCCGCGAGAGGAGCCCGCCACCTGCGCAAACTGCGGGGGCGCGCATCCAGCCAGTCACGTCAGCTGCCCTGTCTTCCAAAAGGAAGCCAGAAACAGGCGGGCGGGGACTGTCGCCATCTCCAACTCAGCACCGCGCCGCCCTACGAACGTGGATGGGCCAAAGGAAGAGGCCCAAGACGGCGCGTCATTAATGGTGGCAGCCAACGGGCCCACGAACAGAAACGGAGCTTCCTCCGTCGGGGGGAGGAAAAAGAAGAGTAAGAGGGGGGCAAAGGGAGGAAACCCAAGCCCCCCGCTACCCAGGGGACCAACATAGTTCCCCAGGCCGTCCCTGCTCATAGCAAGGCGCAGGCCAAAATTATAAACACAACAAAACCTGTAGCGAATGTTAGCGTCGGCACAACGCAACCAAAACGCCTACAAAATGTTGCGAGCAACAAGTCGCAACCCAGCCACAGCGCCGTCACATCCGCCGGAGCTAACGAGAACAAAGAATTTACTGCCTGCGCCATCAAGCTGCTGATGAGCCTCTTGAGAGCCATCCAGCAGGGACAGGATGCAGGGCAGATCATCCTCAACGGCTTGGCCGAACTACTCACCCTGTACAATGGGTAAGCCGTTGAGGGTGCTCCACTGGAACGCCCGCGGCCTAAAAACCAAGGTCAACTCCGACATCTCCTGAGGGATCAGAACATCGACGTGGCGCTCATAAGTGAGACGCATCTGGGACCTGAGGACAAGATTAGGTTTCCAGGTTTCCTCACTTACAGGAAAGATGAGCGGTCGGCTCTGAACCAACCGTACCGTGGTCTAGCAGTACTGGTACGGCGAAGAGTCGTCCATCAGGAACTCCCCCTGCTGTCGCTGCGGAGCCTGTACACGCTGGGCGTACAGCTGCACGTCGCCGGCGAGGACATAGATATTTACGCCTGTTACAGAGCGCCTGCAACGAAACTAGATTCGGCAGAGTTGCGGCCGCTAATGACACAATCGCCTCGCGCTACACTGATCGCCGGCGACTTGAATTCCAAGCACCCGGCGTGGAACGCAAATTCTACGAATACCGGGGGGAGACGGCTTTTCGCCGACGCCGAAGCCTTCGGCTTAACGGTGTCCGGCCCTGAAACGCCCACTCACTACCCAGGCAACAGCCTTTACATGCCCGACGTGCTGGACATCGTAGTCCATCGAGGGCTAAACTGCCAGATCACGCAGCAAGTGATCGATGACGAGTTACAATCAGACCACCAGCCCGTACTCGTCGTCTTATCGGGGATGCCAACCCGACTCAAGCCGCCAGCGCCACGTCGATTACTGGACTGGGATAAATTTACAGAAAGGATTGAGGCCACAACTCCAACTCGGCCTATTGCTACCGCCGCGGACGTTGAGCTTCTCGCTAATGACGTTACTGCTTGCGTGCAATGCGCCTTAGTAGAGGCGACAACTCACCTGTCAGCGGAGGGGAGAGGGCTACAGCCGCCGCTACCGTCTCGGCTACGAGCCATGGTTGCCGACAAGAGGCGCCTGCGCAAGCAGTGGCAGCAAACATGCTGCCCGACACTTAAATCGTCTCTCAACCGTCTCGCGGAGAGGGTAAAGACCGAGTTGCGAGCTCAGGCCGCCGCGAGTTGGGAGGAACGCATTGACGGCGCAGTGGGTGACTGGCCGTCCGTGCACAAGTTATGTCGCCAGATCACGAGCACCCCAGCTCCGGTGCGCCCTCTACTGGATTGCGACGGGGCGCTCAAGTACGTAGCGGTGGAGAGGGCGGAGGTCTTCGCCGCCCACCTGGAGCGTCAGTTCTGCCCGAACCCGACCGCCGAACACGCACATGTCGCGGCAGTCGAGCAACACCTTGGGGATAGCTCCCGAGGAAGAAGCCATCTTTTTCTCGCCGGGCGCAGTCAGACGCGCCCTTCTACGCACGAAGCCACGAAAGGCGGTGCTGACGGTATCTCCAACACAGCGCTGCGCCACCTGCCGCACCGCATGGTTGCGGCCTTGGCGCGCCTGTTCACGGGAATACTGCGCATGGGGGTCTTTCCTACACAATGGAAAGAGGGGCGCGTCATCATGCTGCCCAAGGCAGGGAAAGATATCTTGAAGCCGGCGAGCTATCGGCCGATCACTCTGCTGCCCACCATCTCCAAGGTGTTCGAGTCGCTCCTGCTGCGACATCTCCAGCCGCACATCGCTCCGAGACCGGAGCAGTTCGGGTTTAGGGCGGAGCACAGCACGACGCTTCAGCTATCAGCACCTGCTGTCTTCAACAAGAAACAAGAAAGAATACGCGGTAGCAGTATTCCTTGATATGGAGAAGGCCTGCGACCGAGTCTGGCACGAAGGGCAGATTTATAAACTGGCCACCTCCGCCGCGCCCCGCCGCGTGGTCAAAGTGGTCCAATCCTTTCTGTCCAACAGGAGCTTCCGAGTGGTGGTCGACGGCGCGCTGTCCCTGTCCGGGCGGGCGTGCCGCAGGGCAGCTGCGTATCGCCAGCGTGTTACTCACGTTACACCGACGACATCCCCGCCACCTCTCTCGTTACGCTCGCGCTGTTTGCCGACGACGCCGCGTACATAGCAACCTCGCTCAACACCAGCCACGCGGCGTCTAAGATGCAGCGCGCGCTCGACGAGCTTCCCGCCTGGCTCGCCAAGTGGCGACTGTCGGTTAACGTGGGTAAGACTCAGGCGATCGCCATAGGCTCAGCGCGCCTCCCACCGCCCTTGAAGCTGCAAGGAGTCGACGCCGAGTGGTCCCCCCAGGCGAAGTACCTTGGTGTGACCATCGACCGTCGGCTCTCGATGGGGCCGCACGTCCGCCGGGTCGCCGCACAGGCGAGGGTCGCCCGTGCACGGCTCTACCCAGTGCTCTCGTCCCAGCTGCCGGCGCGCGTCAAGTTGGGCGTGTACAAGACGTACAGTCTGTTGTCAACATTATCTGACCCACCCTAAAAACAAACGAATTTGGACCCTCTGACAGTAACATTAAGGTTTATTCAATTTATACGAGCTTATCAGACAAGTGCTCGAGGACTTGATGAACAAATACAATAATAATACAGACACGCAAATTTGATCTTTAAAACGTCAGCATTAGGTTTTAAGTTGTAACTACTTGTTATAATATAATTAGTGTAATAGCTTGTTTTAATAATTGCGTTCAAGTAATTCTGGTCTTGTGGTCTGTGTTTAAGACTGAGAAAAACAAGTTGCGAGATCAAATCCTGCGACGAAGATGTTGTTTTGCTTTCAATTGAGAATTTATTTCAAAACTACTTCTTGTATTATTGTAAAGAACTATAGACGGATAACCTTCAAATATAAACTTTCTAAAATGGTAATATTTTCGCATAACTTGTAATAAGTGGGTTGTTGAAAAATAAATATTTGTATTCATTATAAAACTGGTATTCAAATGCTACTAAGGGTATGCAGTGACTACGCGCAAACATATTTTACCTTGCCTTACTAAATTGCAAAAACAACGTCTCTTTACAATTTTTTATTTTCTATTTTATAGGTTGTTTTTTTATTATGATGTCTCAATGGAGTGATTATTTAAAATACAAAATAATCTATTTGCACGAGGAGAAGGTTGGCTGCTTGTGCTGTGCAAGAATAAACTTTATGAAAGTATACTATATGGTTCAAATTGTTTAGAATATTGCGTCTAGAAATTACAACTAAGATCAAATTTTAATGCGCCTTATAAGAGTTGAGTTGGTCTTGCGGTCACTAAGGTAGTGCGATGTTCATCGTTATCTACGTTCGAACCAAGTTTAACCAAAATATAGCTTTTTGCTGAGCTGTTTTTTTTTTATTATTTCATAACATTTATTTTACATTTCTTTAATGGACGACGTAGGGTCTTGTCTTTTTAAAAGGGCAGTTTGTATAGAAATAAAACTAAACAATTGCAAGTTTAAAATGTTTATTATTTCATTAAAACAGTTATGATAAAGTAAGTAAATGCTCATATATTTCTGATATTATATGTTAGTATTTCTAGTATTTATTTGATTGAACTAGGTAATTAAATTAAAAACACGAACTGAGCAAAAACGACGGAAACAACGTATATTGGTGACAAGAAAAGATTACAGAGTATATTTTTTTTTTTAAACGCAGTGAATCATTTCAACATCCTCTTCTTAATTGCAAACCCATAGCCATGGAACAGTCATCAGTCTTCTTTGGAGAAATTGGTTTTGTAAGTATGTTGGCAACCATATCTTGAGTCCCAACATAGCAGAGTTGAATTTCCTTACCAGCAACTCTTTCTCGGAGAAAATGATGTCTCAAATCAATTTGTTTGCTGCGAGCACAGTAAGAATCAATACCTGCAAATTTGATTGCGCTTTGATTATCACAATAAATTATGGTAGGCACATCTGTAAGCTTCCAATTTAGTTCCGACTCTAAATGCCTTAGCCACATAGCCTCCTGTGTGGCCGTAGCTAGTGCCATATATTCAGCCTCCATGGTTGATAAGGCAAATGTGTTCTGTCGTTTAGAACACCATGAGACTGCAGCACCCTGAAACAAAAAAGTGTAGCCAGAACATGATCTCCGGCTGTTAATGTCAGAAGCCCAATCTGAATCACAGTAGCCAAACACTCTTCTTTCATCTTTATTTTGGCTCAATTTTAATTTATAATCCTTAGTTCCTTTTATGTAGCGTAGCACTCTTTTTACTGCTAACCAGTGTTGTATTTCTGGTTTGTTGTTGAAACTACTCAATTTGTTTACAACAAAACAGATATCTGGTCTTGTACCTTGTGATAGGTAAAGCAAACTCCCAATAGCTTCTTGATAAGGTACATTACTAATAATATTATTTTGATCTCCTGTGCTGATCAATTTGGAGCTAAGATCACAGGGCGAATGGACTGGATTACAATCTGTCATATTGAATCTCTGTAGGATTTTTTCTATATAAGCAGTCTGATCAATATAAATTTGGTCTCTGGCCGCGTTTTGACTTATCCTCCAGCCAATAAAATGGTTGACAGGTCCAAGCGATTTCATTTCAAATTTACTTTTAAGTTGTAGCTTGATTTCTTTACCTTTCTCTTCATTATTATAAAAAATTAATAAATCATCAACATATATCAATATAAAGATGATGCTTCCATTATCATTTCTGTAGTAAATACATGGATCAACAGACGTACTTTTCAATCCCAACTGTTTGAGAACAGAAGTAAGTTTCAAATTCCATTGGCGACTCGCCTGTTTTAAGCCATAAATAGACTTATTTAATCTGCAAACTTCTTGTCCGTGTTCATAGCCAGGTGGTTGATTCATATATATTTCAGCATCTATATCTCCCTGCAAAAATGCTGTAACTGCATCCATTTGATCTATATATAAGTTTTCTTTTACAGCTAATGCAAACAAATATCTTATTGAAGTATGCCGTACTACCGGAGCAAAAATTTCATTATATTCAGTTCCTTTCCTCTGTCTGAATCCTTTTATGACTAATCTTGCTTTGTATCGTACAACTTCACCATTTGCGTCTATTTTCATTTTATAAACCCATTTGCAAGGGATTATTCTTTTGTCTTCAGGTAGAGTTACCAATGTCCATGTATTATTCTGAAGGAGCAATTCATACTCACTATCCATAGCTTCTTTCCACTCTTTTGCTTTTGGGCTTGAAAGAGCATCTTCCACAGTCTCTGGTTCCTTTAATAATGCTGACGAACTTGTTGGTTTCTCTTCGTAACAAAAATAAGTAGTAGGTTTGATATTCCTTGGCCTCAGAGTTATATTTCTTAATGGTATAGAATCGTCATCAATCATTCGTCTTTCAGGTGTGTAATCTGGGTCATTATCTCTTTCTGAATTAGATATATCACTGCTGGCATCATACAATTGTTCCTCTTCTGAACTTTCATTTACTAAAGTATCTGTATCAGATTCTTGTTTGGCTGTCGTTTCCTGTTCTTGCAAAGAAGTGAGTGGCATAATTACACAATTATTCCTAGCTGTGTGTTCCAAGAAAACAACATCTCTACTCTTGTATATTTGTTTTTTACTCTCATCATACAATCTGTAGCCTTTAGTGTATTCGCAATAACCCACAAATATCATCTTAGTAGCTTTTGAATCCCATTTTCGTCTGCTTTCTTTTGGTACATGAACCATTGCGAGACAACCAAATATTTTCATGTTATTTAAATTTGGTCTTTTACCTGTCCACATTTCGTATGGTGTCTTGCAGTCCAAAGCTTTTGTTGGTGAACGATTTGTTATATATGCCGCCGTTGAAACCGCCTCAGCCCAAAATATTTTCTGTAGTCTGGAATTCAAAATTAGGCATTTAGCTCTCTCTACTAATGTGCGATTCATACGCTCTGCCATACCGTTTTGTTGTGGCGTATATGGATTACTTGTTTGATGCTGGATACCAGATTTACACAAAAACAATTTAAACTCATTGTTTATATATTCTTTTCCATTATCTGTGCGCAATGTCTTTATTTTCTTATTAGTTTCATTTTCTACTAAATTCTTAAATTCTTTAAACTTTTCTAAAGTTTCAGACTTGCTCTTCATGAAATAGACAGATACTTTCCTACTGTAATCATCAATGAAAGTAACATAATATCTGGCACCTCCAATAGAACTTGTCTCCATCGGACCACATAAATCTGAGTGAATTAATTGGAGCAATTCTGAAGCCCTAGTACCAGTATTTTTAAATGGTTGTCTACTCATTTTTCCCTCTAAGCAAATTGTGCAAACTTGATTACCTTTTTTTGATATTTCAACCCCTTCTGCACTATCAGTTATTTTCTGTAAGTCTGTGAAATTGAGATGGCCCATTCTTAAATGCCATAAATTTATATCTCGCTCATCTGCTGTTGATAGCAATGCCGGTGCTTCAGAAACATTGTTCAATATATACATGTTATTGCGATGCAATGCTGGCAATATTAACTTATTATTTTGATATATCTGACAACCATCTCTCTCAAATTTTACTTCACAGCCATTATTAACCATTTGGCTTACAGAAAGTAAATTAACTGTTAGTGTGGGTACATATAAAACATCTCTGACCTGTATTGTCCGTATTATGCCATCTGAGTCTCTAATCTGAAAATCCACCTTGCCACTGCCTTTTACTGCTACTGTTTTATTGTCTGCAACCTTAATATTGTTGATAGTTGATGGGGATACATCATACATCCAATTCTTGTTATTGCACATATGCAGTGATGCTCCGGAATCAACATACCAGCAACTTCCATCCAATGCAGCAGCAACTGGAAAAGCAGCATAATAACCATTATTTGAATTGTCATTGTTTGATGGACCCATTTTCTTGTCTTTAAAGTAGCAATCTCTACTCATGTGACCATACTTGTTGCATACAAAGCACCGGTGGCCCTTTGGGTTGCCCTTTTTTCTGAAATTGGTTATTAGGATTTTTTGTCATTGACTTTGTCATAATATTTTGTTTATTATATGACTTGGCATAGTAAGCAGCTGTATCTGATACCTTAACTTCTTGTAACAACTTTGTTTTTACATAATCTGCAGTAATATTCACACCGGAGCTCTCCAAAGCCATTATCATTGGCTTGTAGTAATCAGGGAGGCCAGCGAGCAGCAACGTACCCAGCCACTCGTCTCCTACTACAAAATTGATATTTCTTAACTTGTGAGCGGTTGACATTACCTTATTGACATATTCCTCGACACTCGAGCAATTGTCCAAGTTAGTGGTGATCAAATCTCTCAATAAACCTACTTTTCTGCTAAGCCCTGAGTCATCAAACACTTTTTCAAGTTTGGTCCAAACCTGTTTCGCTGTTTTAGCCTCTTGTACATGGACGTAATTAACTGGGTCTACCAACAGTATTATTTTCGTTTTTGCTTTCGTATTTTTCTTGCTATCAGATTCATAGCCTGGGTCAGATTCAATCTCCTGCCACAATTCTTCATGTTCGAGGTAGTTTTTCACGGCAAACTTCCAACTTTGGTAATTTTCTCTTCCAATTAGCTTCTCAATTGTACCCATTGATATTTGTGATGCCATTTTATTAAGTACTTTTCTCAAAAAATTAAGCTGAAATTGCTGGAAAAAAAAAAAAACGAACTCGCCGGCAATGGCCGATTTGAGGTTATCTAACTTCAATCTAATTGAACCACAGCACTTAAGTTTCGAATTACTTTTCTAATATACTATCGGACATATATAGCCCATAACCTGATATTATATGTTAGTATTTCTAGTATTTATTTGATTGAACTAGGTAATTAAATTAAAAACACGAACTGAGCAAAAACGACGGAAACAATGTATATTGGTGACAAGAAAAGATTACAGAGTATATTTTTTTTTAAACGTCATAATATGACAAGTGCACAATATAGATGGCGTTCAGTGTTGCAATTAATCATTTCAACAATTTCCAAATTAATATACATTTTATATTAGTATGCCATAATCAAATCTAACCATACATCTCTTCATAGTGCGTACAGCTAAGGAGTGGAATTCCCTGCCGGAGTCTGTGTTTCCTGATAGCTACAACCTGGGAGTCTTTAAATCAAGAGTGAATAGGTTATTTCTAGGCAAGCGTGCTCCATCTTCGACCACATCTTCGCTTACCATCACGTGAGATAGTGGTCAAACGCGTGCCTATCAATAGTAAAAAAAAAAAAAAAATTAAAAAAGGTGTGCTTATGCTTAAATGTTTGTTATCGAGAAAATGAATTCTTCTGTTAAATGCTTTACAGATTTATAGCTGCCTATATGTAGTGAATAAACATGTTATTTAAATAGAAAAATCTATTTATAACAATAACATCACCACATAATCAGCAACATTTTAATGGTTTAACAGTCAAATCCATTGAGCATTTACTTACATGGTGTGTTTAAAAATGCCTAGATACTAGATTAATTAGTAGCGGATTGGCGCACCGTCCCCTTTTTTTTTTTATGCTGGGAAAAAATGCATTACGCATACCCTCCCGTCGGGGGAACGGGAGGGGTATGTGGGACTCCCCGGGCTGACCCGGTATACCCACTAAAACGACCCAGCGGCATTCCCGCATCGTCCGAGTGCAAGAGGACTGGGAGATCGGCGCAGCCTTGGCGTCCAGTCCTCCTCCGACGACAACCCGCCTAAAGCGGCGGGCCCCTCAAGTCCTCCCCGTTCAGGGGGAGGGCTGGGAATGACCGGCGAGGGTGGTGTGGAGTGCAATGCGGGCGGAGGCGCCCCCGCGCCTATCGCCCGCCCATCACCACCATGAGGAGGGAGAAGACGGCGTCTTCTCCGACCTCTTCTCCGCCTGCGGAGCGGCGTAGCGAGAGGGTCGTCCTCCCGCGCGCGCTCCGCCGCCTCCTTTTGCGAGATGACATCCTCGCAAAAAGAGGCGACAGCTGCCCAGGACCCCTCACTCTCCAACATGGCATTTACCACGCCGGGAAGCGAGAGGTCCAAGTGAAGATCACAACATTTTCTTCCCAATTAAAATTTAAATATTCCTGGCCAAAACGGACCCTTTCTTCGCGATGAGCACGTGTTAATGCAATTTTCAGTGCCGGTTTATAATTCTTTATCCCAGCAGCGTGTAAATGCCTTCTCACTGTTGCCACTGAAATATTGTGGTTTATTGCGGTTACACGAATGGGCAAAAATCGATTATCAACATGGCTTGAAACAATAGCCCGGTGGCGTTCGAATTCGGGACTATACTTGATGGCTTTTACTCCTGGACGAATCCGCGACGCTCCTGGACGAATATTTCCATTGTCTTCATAACGTCTTAGCCATAGCCTGACCGTATTTCTCTAAAACAAAAAAAAACATTTTTGAAACCGTGTATGTAACTTGTAAGGAGTAAACTACGCGTTAATCACAATCAATAAAATAAAATAGGTATAAAAAAAACACTTACTGCTATATTAAGTCGACGACCAGTCTCTCTAATTCCAACATTCTGCTCACGTAGAAATATGATTTTATGTTTGGTATAGTCATCAAGTTGCGACATGATGCTTTTTTACACCAAATTGCTAACGAGTTATGTGGAACGATTTACAAATGTGTGTGCGCAGTCACTGCTATTAATCGTAGTGTAACTTTTGTCACTTATATGAATTCATTATCTACCTCACAAAGCAAATATATGCTTTACTTCGTATCCAACCATTCTTGGTAAATTTAAATTCTCCAAACTACTTACCTGTTTACTAGATAAGTTATTAGGCGTAAATCATATTGGTCGTTCTTTAATAATGCAAGCAATATTGTAGTTCCTTTTTTAATTGATTGTCATTACAACTAATTAAAAAAGGAACTAATACTATTATGTGGACTGTGTTTTCGAACCCACATGTTGTTCATCGCCAATCCAGCATCAAACCGCTAAGCCACAAAATCTTGTAGAGAATACGCGAAATTAAAGATTGGGTTGTAATTATATAGAGTTACTTAAAAGCTTTTCAACTTCAACAACTCCTATGATCTCTGCAACATCGTAAATCGTAATAGGTTTTCCAGGGTGGTTCATCATCCATCTGTCAGCGGCCTTATTATATTGTGTCTTAAACGGTCCAAACACACCCGTCTATTCAGAGCTTGCAAATTGTTCTGACAATTTGCAAGCTCTGGATAGATGTGTGTGTGTGTGACAACGGTATTGTTCTTTTAACTTTACCTCCCTATACCTCTGGGTATAGGGAGGTAAAGTTAAAAGAACAATACCGTTGTCTGAGACTGTCAATTATTTCAGTTGAGATATGCGTTTCATGGTTATCCATTGTTAATAGAACTGGACGTTCTTTTGTAGGTTTGGCAAAAGCGATAAAATGGTCTAAATATCGTCTAAAAATCTGTTTTGTGGACCATCCAGATTGATTTGCCTCTCCAACAGAACCCGGCGGGGCACCCTTTAGCATGTTATCCTTAAAAAAGCTCTAGGAAAAATTATCATCGGAGGTACTGAGTTTCCTACAGCATTAATGCAAGCAATCATGGTCGTATTGACACCTCTTTCTCCAGAAGTTAATTTTCCTAACTGCTTAATTTTTTTTGGTGCTATCACCTTTCTTGGCTTATGAACTGTTGATATTCCGGTCTCATCAACATTATATAATATATGGAATCAGGTGGAAAGCTATACTTTTCCAAAACTTTTTCGAGATTATCATAGGAATTGGAAACATTTGTTCTGTTAAAACTCGTAGCTCTCGCCAAACTGGTTGCCTCAGGTTTTGCTTGAAAGCTCTGGAAAACGCTGTCGATAACATCGAAACCATCCTATGCCAGCCATTTATTTTGATGCCAGTTTTCAGGAGTATTTTTTTTTTTGCTACAAGTATTCTCGTAACTGAATCTCTTCATGCTCTTCAAATACCTTCTTTACGTCATTCTTCAATAGTTCTAATGATTTTTCACTAAGATCATTATTTTTATTAAGTTGAAAATATTTGAAAATTGTAGACTTAGGTATTTTGTATTTTTCAGCCACCTTACGAACTGAGCATCCACCTTTGACTTCTTTAAGAGCCTCCGATAGTGTCTGGACATATTTTATCTCGTTTCACTCCGGTTTTACTACGTGGCACTGATAAAATTATTGTAACATCTTTTATGTATCTAAATTATGTCCACAGGTACAACCGAATATATGTACCTATGGACAGTCCATAGGTACGTCCGATACCCCGTCCACAGGTACAAATATTAAGATATGACCGTTAAATATTTGAATCTTTTCAAAGAATATCAATAGGATCGCGCTTAAAACAATAAAAAAAACACTACGTTCTGTAATACACCTACATTCTCACTTCTAGGTTGAGGTATCTAACTGAAAAATACCTTGAAAATTAACATAAAAACTTACTTTTTGTAGCAAAAATCTTCAACAGCACACCACAACGAACTTAGACCAGACAGCACAATGACAGTTAGTCAGTGTTGCCATTCTTTAAAAATAGTTTACGGATGCGTTCAAGCTTTGAATATACTATAGGTCTTTTATTCATTGAAATATTGTTAGTGTCCATAGGTAAAGCCGTCCATAGGTACAACACTTGACCCTAACAGATGCAGACCTCAATATTTTACAAGTAGATGCCTCATACGGTGGGGCAACTCATGATAATTTTATATTCAAACACTCCGAACTAAAGGAGTGCTTAGAGAAAATCATTGGCGATGAGGAGACTACAGTTTTACTTGGTATGCTTACATTAAATTAAGGAGACTACAGTTTTACTTGGTATGCTTACATTAAATTACTTACGATCAACAAAAAGGTTATTTTATTTGGTTTTTTATTTTGTTCGTACTTTCAATTATTTACACAAGTTACTACCTTACGGGTGATTCTGGCTACGCCCACCGGACGTTTGTGCTGACACCGGTCACACATGCTGTAGAGCACACACCTGAAGCGCACTACAACAAGCTCCATGGCACGGCTCGTAACAGCGTGGAGAGGGCTATTGGGCTGTTAAAGTGTCGCTTCCGGTGTTTGTTGGCTCACAGAGTGCTGCATTACAATCCTGACACTTGCATAGATTGTGGTTGCATGTTGCGTACTCCACAATAATTGCAATAGTGCTAGATTGCCAGCCACTGTTATACTACAGCGCGATGCAGCAGCTGCCGCCAGTACATTCACAAACGTGGAGGAGCCATGAGAAGAAGAGCAAATTGCGGCAGGGCGGAGCGCCCACATTGCTTTAGTATCGAGAATTTGGTTATGCCGCCAATTTTTATTTTACATTTTATTTAACTTAATTACATTTTTACATTTCTTAGTAAGCCTTTTTTACTTCATTAGGTACTCGTACCTTACTGCTTTTTGTATTTTCTTTCAGATTCTTCCATATAAAACTTCTTTTATACGATAAATAATATCTGGGATATCATACAGCAAAAGGGTTAGGTATAAAGGTATGTACGCAATAATAATAAGGTTCATAGCTTTTACTCGCTACTTCGTATGCGCATATCCCATTTTATCCCGTTTCCGTACGAACCCACTCTCTAGGGAACCTACGTGCCAAAAGACAAATTTCAACTTTCTTCAACCAGTAGTTTCGGCAGTGCGTTCTGTCAGTTACTCAGTAACGAAAGAGTTTTATATAGATAAGAAAAGTTATTTATTGAATAAAACAAAAAAGGAGCTAAATAATATAATATATATGTAAATAAAATAAAAAAACTATGATTTATTAACAAATTTTCTTAAAAGATCTACTGCCAACTGGCTTGCAGCCGCCATATCTCTCCACGCCAGAGCAGCGATACGGTTCGTCTCGGCTTGTTTTTCATCTAGCGCCAACCGCTTCTCCTCAAGCCTTAAAAAGCTTTCTGCTAAGGAGATCACCAAAAGCATCTAAAATAGATACAAGCATATTAAAATGACTAAATCAACAATATTATAAAGAGCCGTTGTATTGTAAGACCGATATCAAACAATAAAAAATCTTAGAAAAAAAAAATTACACAAAGTAGGTATAAAATAGCTTTAATTTCGGAAGTCGGTGTTTTTGCTTGTTTCTTCGTATTCGTTTCGAAAACGCGAGAACCAACACATACGTAGGTTAACTATTTTGATTTAAAAGCCAAACTACTAAACCGATTTTGATGCAATTTAAATGGGATCAATCGGTAAGTATATCCTTTCACATAAAACAATAAGTTTTCAAATCGATTCATAAATGACGGAGTTATGAGGTACCTAACAAACATAAAAAATTACAACCGAATTGAGAACCTTCTCCTTTTTTGAAGTGGGATAAAAACGAAATAATATAAGACTTACTGGTAGAGATATGGGGCTAGGATGAAGTGGAAGCCAGTGCAGGAGGAACTTGGCGAGGATGAGATCTAAATAAGAAAAACGATTTTATTACTTATAACATTAATTACAAAATAGGACTGTACTTAGATTTTAATTTTAATACGATACATACTTGGAATGGAATCCCTTCTACTCCTTCAGGAGCGGGAGACTCTGATGCAGGACTTGCGGGTTCCTTAAAATTAAAAGAGTAAATTGAGTTTATTTTTAATCAATTAAAACATAGTGAATGCTTGAGTTATGAATAGATATATCATAAATTGAATTATTTAAAAATGTCTTACTTATTATGTTTACAATATAAATAAACCAAAAAGAGAAAAACGTTTTAAAAATAAATAGTTTAGTTAATCATCATCTGCCTAGCCTACTATATTGGAGTCGGCTTCCAGTCAAACCGGATTCAGCTGAAATAGTTTAGTTAATAGGTACATACAAAGCCGTAAAAAGCAAATGGTACGACACCATCACCACCTTGCGGGAGCGTGGTGTCTTATTGCTGCTGCTGCTGAGTCTGCAAATAAAATGTCAAAAAAAATCAATTCAAGATCCAGTGGCGTAAAATTAGGATAACCTAGGTTTTGTAAAAAGTAGGCACTAACATTTCTGTAGGTCTGCGGTCTTAATATAGACGGACTGGTGGTTGACTGTGTACCGCTGGTTAATCCAGAAGATTGCTGTAAAAATAAACTAATAAAGCATCTTTCTAATATTTTTTATTTACTTTAATTTAGACATGAATTCTAGTAGTTGTATAGTTTATCTATACTTATATATAAAGCTGAAGAGGTTTGCTTGAACGCGCTAATCTATTTGAAATATTCCAGTAGTAATGAAAATTGTGGCGTAGACGAAGTTGCGCGGGTCAACCAGTACTTTATAACTGCACTGGTTGACCTGCGCAATTTCGTCTGCTCCGCTCCTATTGGTCTTAGCGTGATGATATATAACCTATAAAGTTTTTTTTAAATCGACCAGTAGTTCCTGAGATTACCGGAAGAGTTTCTTTGTTTACTTGAATGCTCAAGTAAACAAACAAATTCTTCCGCTTTAAATATTAGTATAGAAGTATAGATATATGACAAAACTGACTTGGTTGACGCGACTTTCACCAACAGCGAACCCTTCGCCGCCTAAAATTTGTAAAACTCTTTCTTCTATGTTTGTTAGCACCCGCACTTGTTCCAGCCCTCCACCAGTTCGTCGCCTGGCTGCGGCGCGTTCTGCAGCTTTTTTTTATGTTTTCCTTCCGGTCCGTCCAATACTAGTAGAAAGAAGTAATAGTGGGTATAGTAGGTACTCATTTTGTGATTAAGAAATAAGATTATGGCCTCTGTCGCCGAAAAGAATCTACACAAATTCCAAGAATAAAAACACAGGTCGCGTCAGCGTGGCTTGCCTCTCGGAAGTTAGCTTCGAGTGAAGTCCGCGCAGGTGCAATCGCGTAAAAAAGTGTTACGTTCTTAAAATATTTTTTTGTTTATACGTATTATACTATAAACAAGTAACAAAGACTACCAGTAACAATAAAATATCAAAAAGTAACACAACAAACACATACACCACAAGAACACAAATCAAACTGTAAGAAATAACCATAATAAATTATTAAAAACAATAACTACGTGTAACACTTTTCGCATCCACAGTCGTATTGCATTGAGCAAGCGGGACACGCTTATGCATCGAACGTATACGAGCGAGTGAGATGCCACTACACCCGCGCGCTTGCGCTAATCCGCGCATGCGCGAGCTACCCGCGCATGCGCGGTGGTATGTTTGTTGTCAAATTGACATTCTGCGCAGCCGATTGCGGCGTACTTTCCGGAGGCAAGCTTGCGTGATTGGAACTGTACCTTCATCCACTTTTTTTGTCCTTCGTAGCACCGCCCAAATCTCTTCCCAAAATCGTTGGGTGTTAGTAAGCGCATTTGCAGTTTTTTTGTGCCCTCTGGCGATCTCGGGTTCGGCCTCCATAACTTCGACCAGAGCAACAAATTGTGCTTCCGTTGCCGGACAAGAGCGAGATGAGCTAGAAAAAATATACGATAAGATTTGTTTTTCAATATAATATGTATGGGTTTTGAAAAACCAAATCTTATAGATAGTTTTAGTAGATTTGTACGTAAAAATCTATCGGAAATGCATACTTACTTCATTTTTAAGGACTTGATACTAGAATACAAGAACGACAAGAACACTTTGCAATTTCTTTTTATGATTATTGGCGCGAATTCGCTTGGCTACCTTTTTTTTCTAGATATGTACATTAGCTTTTTAAGAAATTTATTTTTTCGGGCTATCCTAGATACTTCCTGAATCCATGTTTTTTCATTAATTAAATCGCGAAGTATTAAAAAATGCATTAAAACACATTAATTTTAATCATCATAAATGCGTGTAGAACCATTCATTATATAATATACGTTCTATTTTTTAATGATTACGTCTGTGCATTGACTTATAGATGTTAATATTATCCATTGATCAATCTTTACCAATAAGTATATTTTTACTGTTGAAAAAAATATATATTGATTTGCTTAAAGGCCTTAGTAGCCAAGACAGCAAAATCTAAAAAAATCTGCTCATCGCTGATTCGATGGGTAATTCGAATCGAAAGTTTCAAAATAAAATGTCGGCACAACAACATAAAATGTTAAAATCTAAAATAAAAACAATTGAAAGCGTACAATTTAGTACTACAAGTTCCGAGTGTTAGTGATTAAAAGTAATAATCATTAAATGTGTAACGAACGCAAATAAGTGTGTTTAGTAGTTGCCAAGATGTCATAGTGCAAAAAGTGGTTTATATAAATAAAATAAAAAATAAAATATCTTTATTTCAGACATAAGTTGTTAGTAATGAGTTAGTAACAAATTATGCTTATATGCTATATTAGTATTATTAGTAGGTATTTTAATTACTAGCTTATTTATTAGTTACATAACCCTATCGCTACTTCCACCCAGTGTCTTTGGATGGGGCAATCGGGTCTGTCAACAATCATTTTCACGATGCTGTTCCGAGTGTTACGCAAGCGCTGCAATAAGGATGCCGCTTTCTTACGCATGATGGCGTGGAAACCATCAGTGCGAGCTTCAGCGAACATGCCTGACGCACTACAGCGCCACGGCAGCCGCAACAGCATCCTGAAGGCGTTGTTGTATTGAACTCGCAGGACGTTGTAGGCTCGGCTCGTATATGATACCCACAGGCCGCTCGAGTAGAAAGACTGGCAGAACGCTTTAAATAAAGTTACTTTGACATCTGCCGTACATCGAGCGAACCTACGGGCCAGCATATTGCTCCTCACCGCCAACGCCCTGCGCTCGCGTTCTATGTCGCTGTCATCCCGTAAGTCACTGGTGACAATGTGACCCAGGTACTTAAAAACTATCGACCACGCTGAGTACTACGCCGTTAAGATATACAGGAGGTACACGACGGGGCTGTTGCTTAGGTGATTTTATCACTAGGATCTCACTCTTTTTTGAGTTGTATTTAAGGCCGTGCACCTCCGCATAAGTCTCGCAGGTCGATAGTAATTTTTTCAGTCCGCCTATCGATGGACTGAGCAACACCATGTCGTCCGCGTGGCTTATGTTATTGACACAAATACTGTCAATGTGACACCCGACATGCATACCGCTCAGTCGCTCGATAAGCTGGTTTATATAGAGGTTAAATAACAGAGGCGAGCTTAACCCCTCCTGCCTTACACCGCATTCCATCCCGTACTCATTCGACAGAGTACCGACCCACCTCACCCGGTTTGTCTGGTGAGCATACCAGTACCTGAGAAGGGATGTATACTCCGCCGGCACACCCGCGGCCCTCAACTTGTCTAATAGCACATTATAAGCGACAAGATCGAAGGCTTTCGATAAGTCGAGAAAACACGCGTACACCGGCGTCCTTCTCGCCGTGTAGTACTTGACTGTGTGTTTCAGGCTAAAGATAGCAATCTCCGTGGATACTCCCGCTTTGAACCCGAACTGGGCACCACAACACGCCACAACAACCACGCAGCTCCTGAGGAATATCTATCAGCCTAAATCCAGAGTTACAGAGGTCGCAATACTCGCTAATCTTCTCAGATGTCCTTTCGCCCCATATAAAACGATTTACATGTGTATGCACCTTATCTGCAATTTTAGGCTTAATTTTCTGCAAGTTACATTCGACCACAATCGGAAAATGGTCGGACCAATACAAGTCATACAGTACTGTCACACTAACGACAGATTGCCGCGCAGACTCAGTGACGATGCAGTGATCCAACCATCTGTTACAGCCATGCGAGTCACTTGTAAAAGTATAGGTGTTACCGTCACACATATTTACATCCACACAGAACCAACTCTGATCAGAACAAAACTTTATCATTTCATTATAGAACAACTCATTTGGATGTGCATTAAAGTCTCCTATGAAATAAAAAGCCTCAACTCCCTTATTCTCCTCGACTTCTATTATCGAGCGAATAGTACTGAGACAGGCTGTTAACTCTGAAAGATTATCATTTGAGTTTTTCGGCATGTAGACACTGAAAACCACTACAGATCTACTACTTACGGTTATGTTGACCGCGCACACTCGCACGTTATTACACTCTATCGGTAACACTGACTCGAATGCATTCTTACGCCACAATAACGCGACACCACCGTATGGCCTCCCGCTCAGTAGGCCCGCCGCGGTGTCCACAGCCGACGTCCCGGTCCACCCAAAGCTGTCATCGACAGTGCTGAGTAGCGGCAAATCATGTGGCAGCAACCACGACTCTAGAATGGCTACCACGTCCGCCGACTGACATAACGCTCTGACTCCGTCCATTGACCTCTTGAGTGATTTGCAATTAAAACTTACTATCTTACTTCGACTGTCCATTATTGCTATCTGTATTTTCAATTTCATCAACTTCATTGTTCTTCCGCCTCATATGAAAGTGCACAAAACGCCTAAATGATACTCCAGATGGCCACAACTTATCGTCTAAAAAAGTATCAATTTTATGCTTCGTTACAAAAAGCTTGTAAGCACTATAATCTTTTTCCTGTTTCATTTTTATTTTACCTAGTGTAACTCGCTCTCGAGTCTTTTCGTACACGTAGTTAACAATATCCTGCTCAGACACTGCCTTATGCACATTTGATATAAATAGCGGCACTTTCGTGTCCGCCGCTCTGAACTGTACATTGTCATTTCTCCTCAACATCAACCACTGCAGTCCCTTTTTGACTAATAAACCGATTTCTATGTCTTCGCCTTTGTACTAAGGTCCATTCCTCATTATTATTCGGTACTTTCCATTCACCGTCTCTTTGAATAACCTCAGAAAACGACGGACGCTTCTCGATTAAAACACTAACTTGTTGTTTACATCGATCAGCTGCTTTATTAACCGGCGCTAGCGATCGCGGCACACAACAGGTACGCGGCGGGTCACCTGCCGTCTCACTCACACTCGCATCAGGTTCGCTCATCGTGGTCAGCCTCAGCGATGACGCAGGAGGCAGCTGTTGTACGGGGGAAAGAGATGGATGACGCGCAGAAACATCTCGCTCGACAACTAATGATTCATCGCCGCTCACTGTCTGTAGTGCCATCGGCCCACTGTTGAACAATTCAAATCTACCTCCTCTCTGCGTGCTTACATTTCTCTCCTGATTTACAAAAGACGTAGTTTTGTAATATTCATTAATCCGATCATTTAATTCACTTTTGGTAGCATACTATGTTGAAAATCTTGTATCTTGTTATCACTCGATTCCTATGCTTTTTATTTATTTGTAACATAATTATAATTGTATATATTTATCTATTATGTATTTATTTATATAATTCGTACACCTAAGACTACCTGCAGTACTGTATTTCCGTTATCGTTGAAATCCATCCAAAGGTTGTCTTGAAAAGATCGCTTTTAGCGATAAGGCCGCCCATTGTGTCACCCTATGTAAAGTTTTCTTCATCTATCTTTTCTGTAACTTATATGGTGTACATAATAAAGAGTATTCTATTCTATTCTATTCTATTCTATACTTTTCTCAAGTAAAACTATCTTTTTTAGCAACGCGGTAACATCGATATGATCAAATGTCACCGGGGGCAAATTTTCTAATCTTCTGGCCACAAAGATCGGAATCTTTTCAGGATCCGTCTCCTTAAATAAACAAATGATGTCTTCCAAGTCCCTTAAGGTTCTTCCTTGCCGCTTTCGTATCGTTGGCCGTTTGCTCAACGATTCAAACAGTAACGATTTTGCTAATTTAATGTCCGATGAACTAAACGCACTCTCGCATATTTACGAGACTTTGCTCGTCTATCACATCCAGTTTATTTTGGACAAAAGCCAACACCTCACATATCACAATGTTACAACTAGCACATTTAAGTCTTTTGGAAACGTTATCCGTTATCAAAGCAAAGGTGCGTGTCCTTGCTTGCGCTCGCGTTCACGGTTCGAACCGGACTATAATTTTATTATTTTGTAGTAGGCCAATTACTCGAATGGGATCATTGTGACTATGCATACGCTTATCTAGATTAGAGGTACGCACGCGAGGTGCACACTATATGACATGCATGACTTTCTAACAGAATAAAATAATGTATTTTGCCATGTGATCTTATTATGTTTTGATTTTCAGACGATCAACCCACGGCTGTTGAAAACCATTAAGCAAATTCACTTTGAAATTTGATTTAATACTGCAATTAGGTGAGTATGTATTGCTAAAATATGAACTTAATGGACTTACACTTACATAAAACCATGTAAATCATGGATTGGACACCTAAGAAAAGTTGTAGAAATAAGTTATATTGTTTCCATGTGATGGATGTATTTAGATCAGACACTGATAACATGTGACTGATTTGCTGTATTAATATAAATACTAAGAACTGCATTAAATTGAGGCATTTCAATGATAAAAGAAGCGGTTCCAAGATTTTTGAGAAATAGATTTGAACAATTAATTTTTTAATTAATGAATTTATCAATTTCGTACAACAATATAGCCCATTTTGTTAGTAAAATATCTTAAAAAACTAGTGTTAGTAGTAAACAATACAGGAATAAAAAACAGAAACACAAAGTAGGTGTCTAAGGCAGTATGTGCAGAGAACGATAAAGTGAAAAATAAGCTACCTGACCATTCTCTCCACATAGTGCCTCAGAAAAAGTGAGTAAGGACTCTCCACAACTGTTTTCAGGATACTATTGTCACTGCCCCGCGTTCTACCCATGAAAGATGTAGACTTTTTTACTAATAACTGCATGGAAACCATCAGTTCGGTTCTGAGCAGACATATCCGATGCGCTACAAAAACGGGGCAGTTTCAACAACATCCTAAAAACATTATTGTACTGGACGCGCAAGACATGTAACGACCTCTTGGTGTAGCTGACCCACAGACCCCCGCGTACAGACCTGGACAAAAAGCCTTGATGAACAAGGTGATTTTGACTTGGTCCGCACAACGCGAGAATCTACGAGCCAACATGTTGCCTCGGACCGCCAGTGCCCTACGTTCCCTTTCAATATCTACATCATCTTTAAGGTCGTCGGTAAGTATGTGCCCAAGGTACTTAAATTGGTAGACTTTATTTATGCTCATACCATTCAGAAAAAAGCTAGGTTCATGATTAGGGCACTTACCGGCGGCCTTAAAGACCTTTTTTTGGGACAAGCCCGCCACACATTCCCAACCACTGCAACTCCTGAAAGCCAGAATCAACAGTGGCGACCACCAGAAAAACGCCGAGTCAATGAAACCCGACGAGTCCCGGAGAAACGATTCAACTGTCTTGGATCCTGCAACGGAATTAATCAGAATAGTACAGCGGAGGAGTAGAAAAAGAATAATATAATTTCCACTTCCCTCCGTATCAAGCAGGAGACAAAATAGAACTAGGCCAATAGGCACCAAGGGACAAATACAACTGGGTTAAGCCCAGTTGCCAAGCACCACTGATTATATCTTACCACTTAAACTAATTGGTCCTAAATTGTGAGCTACTTTTGATTCCAGTAATAGGTATGGCAAAATCGCTTGAACGCACGGAAATTTGTTCTGGTTTCAACAAGGTCCGTATAGTAAACTACCCCAGATGTAACCTTAATACTATATTGCGTTCAGTTAGCCAAAGACTACACTCCCATAAGATGTGATGTGCGGATTGTTCGTATTCATGGTCAGCTGTATAACATTGACATAAAGGCGAGGCCACAAGCTTAAAGGAAAATAATTTACTCTTAAAATTGCCATGACCTGTGAAAAATTGGGCAACACAATGATCCACCTCCAGCCATGTCCTGTCCAGCCGCTTACGAACAAATGGAAAAAACTGGTGGAGGTGATGGCCTTTGATGGAATTTTCCCACCTACATTGCCACTCGGATAAAAGTTCCTCCCAGACATCAGTCTGGGGTTTTAGTAATCTAGAGATCTTAGCACGGCCGCGTTGCGGTAAGAACTCTGGGTCCGTAATCTTTCTAGCGTAGTAGTACATTGCAGCACGCCGCTGCACTTCTAGATCGACCGGGAGAACACCCGCCAGCACTGGTAAGGCTTCAGTACTAACCGTCCTATACGTCTTGCATAAGAATATCAAAGCCAAACGCTGGCTTTGAAGCAATTTACGTCGTACCGCACCTATGGTGGCCCTATCGGCCCAGACAGGTGCACCGTAGCACATACAACCCAAGTAGGTAGCCCCATAAATAGTTTTTAAGGTTTGAAAAGATAAACCCCAAGTAGCTTTGGATATTCTCGTCTAGGCGTAGAATTTCATTTTTGCTTTCTCACCTACTGTTTTTATATGATCAATAAATGAAAAGTTATTTTCTAATAGCATACCGAGATAGCACACGGATTCTTTTCTTTTAACGGGTACGTTATTAAATTTAATACTAGGCCAGGATTTAAGGTTTCCTTTTAAAATAAGTTGATAGGTTTTATGCGGTGCAAAGGTCAGACGGTTTCGATCGCCCCACTGAGATATTAATCGTAGGCAGGTGTCAGCCAAATTCTCGAGGCCAGCCCGAGTACTTACCTGAATGAGAAGCAAGCCATCGTCCGCGTAACCGATTAATGAGCAGCCGCATGGGAGCGGAAGCGAGAGGAAATCATCGTAGCCAATATTTCAAACATATGGACCGATAACTGAGCCCTGAGGACATCCCATGGTTAGAGACTTAGTAATGGAATGATGTCCAAGTTTGAGTTTCACGGAGCCGTTTAGAAAGTAAGAAAGAATCAGATAATAGATGTGTTTTTGTAACAATGTGTTTTTGTTTAGTTTTTCATTTTAAGTAGTAGCATCGGCCACCATGCGTTATCAAAGCGCCAGAAATGTCGAGAAAGATTCCAATCACATATTTATGTTCCGATAAGTTAATAATTTTACGAACAGAGAGCACCGCGTCGACGGTCGATTTACCAATAGTGAAACCAAATTGATTGTTATGAAATTTAGGTCCATTCGGTAGTAAGCGCGGAACGATTAGTCGCTCTAAGAGTTTTCCCAAAGATGGAAGTAGGGTTATGGGCCGGTAGGACTTAGGGTCATCCGGGGGCTTATCGCCACTCTTCGGAATAATGCGTATAAAGCCTTGTCGCCATATTCGAGGAAAAATACCTTCCGCAATGCATCGGTTATATACTAATAAGATCGCGTCTCCCGCTGTTTTACACGCTTCTATAATCATTCTATTAGATATTTTATCTTCACCGGATGATTTGTTGAGAGGTAGTCTCTTGACAACGTTTATGAATTCATCAGTGGATGGAAGATCTGACTCCGGTGATTCAGGTGGCACCGTGGCCCACGCTCTGATCTGGTGGTGGTATTCATTATCATTTACTGATGAATCGTCTGGTATAAGGGAATCAAGCAGAGCATCAGTTGTTTCTTCAATGCCGGTTGTATGTTTATTGTTTACTTTAATGTTTTGAACGTACGCAAGGTCGACAGATCTATTAGTTTTGAACTCGTGGTACAAAGGAGACCACGGTCCTTATCAAGTTTATCAACAATTTTCCGCAATATCTTAGATTTTTCAACAGATGCTCTGTAGCGTGACCTGGCAACTCTAAAAGTACTTAAAGCAAGATTAAGGAGGTCCCCGGTAACCGTACGTTTTTTTAGCTTGTTAAGCTGTCTACGAGCTCTACGAGAGCTTTTACGTTGTTCAACAAGGTAGTCATTCCACCAATCACATCTACGAATATTGGTCATGGATGCGCGACCAATAGCAATGTCAGCACAGTAAGTGCAGGCGTCAGACATTATCTCAGCACTTTCCTCAGCTGACAGTCCATCGCGAGTGAAGTCTTTGACATAACCAGAAAAAAGTGAGCCAAAGAATTCCCAATTCGCGCCCTTACTTTAATATCTAAAATTTCCAATTAAGTGTGACGGACCTAGAGTAAACATAGGAACAAACTCGTACACGATCAGGCGATGATCACTATAAGACGCGTCAGGAAGGACACGCCACCTATCCAAGCGTACGTCTGCACTAGAAAGTGTGATGTCAATACAAGATTTCCCATTTGGCTACAAAAAGTAGGTGGTGCGTCTGGGGTGTTATGAATTGATAAATTCATCTCAGCAACAAAATCTTCAACAGCACAACGTTGTTCGGAATCAGTGGATCGAATTTTGCCATACCACAGGGAAGAAGATGCATTTACATCAGCACCTACTATAACTTTGCAGCCCACGAGCGAACGCAAGACGTGACGGAGATTATGTATATGTGGAGTAACTGGGTCTGAGTATTGAAAGTAGCAGCTCACAACGTAAACCTTAAAGGTAGGCGATGATACTTCCGCCACGGCGCAATGAGGCGACATGAGATTACTTATAGATGTTACAGTAAAGCCCAAAGAACGCGCTACATAAATTCCGGCCCGCGCCCTGCAGTCCAGCTGAACCACCCTGTGACGTAAGCGCGCGTTTTGGTATTGTTCCTGAATAAGTACTATGTCAAGATTATAATGCACAATCAATTTATCCAGCTCAGATGTCGCCACCCTATCGTTATGGAGATTTAATTGTCCTATGGTTAAAATATCCATTATTGCATGCCTTAAAGTCCATGTATTCACATTTACGGACATTGTATACAAGGCCGTGCAAGGCAGCATATCTCTCGCAGACCTTCAGCATTTCTCTGATAGATCCCTCAGTCGGGCCCAGCAACACCATGTCGTCCGCATAGCTGATGCTGTTTTTACTAACACCACCAACACGGCAGCCGATACGCATACTACTAAGCTCGACCAAGAGATCATTAACATAAAGGTTAAAGAGCCGTGGAGACGTCAACCCCCCTGTCTCATACCGCACTCCAACCCATATGACTCGGAAAACGTTCCGGCCCACTTTACATAGTTGGTTTGGTTTTCTCCAGAGCACATCATATGACACCAGGTCGAAGGCTCTGGAGAGATCCAGGAAGCAGGCATACACCGGCGTTTTTCGGTCTGTGTAATATTAGACAGTATTCTTCAAACTCAGCACAGCACTCTCGGTTGAAAGTTTAGATTGAAAACCAAACTGTGCATCATGCAAACACAAATACTTTTTCAGAAACGAAATACTGTCCAATATTTTAGCCGCTGTGGTTGCAAGGGAGATTGGACGGTAGTTTCCCTTGTCCGAGATATCTCCTGTCCTGTTTTTTACTATAGGTATTACAATAGTTTGCATCAGCTCAGAAGGTAAATGAGAGTGACTGATGCACATTGTATAAAACAAGGACATGACCCTCGGCAAGTGAACCCCCGCATATTTGAAATGCTCGATGTTGAGTCCGTCGTGGCCGGGCGATTTACCTCTGCTCATGCCTTGAATGACGGATCTTACTTGTTTAGCCGAAAAAAGAGTGAGTGGTTCCGTCGCCCCACTGTCAGAGTCAGCATCGGCCACTTCAACCGACGGGCCCAGTGGAGATTGCACTTTAAAATGTTTCAATAAACATATTTCTGGGAGTCTTTAAGTCAAGAGTGAATAGGTTGCTTCTAGGCAGGCGTGCTCCATCTTCGACCACATCATCGCTTACCATCAGGTGAGATGGTGGTCAAGCGCGTGCCTATTATTAGTAAAAAAAAAAAAAAAATTTGCAATTCCCACTGGGTCACTGGCCCCTCCTACGCTCGCCGGTAGGCCAGGCCCAATATTCATCTCACGTATCGACTTCCAAAATTTAATAAAAAATTTCGTGGCTCTTTGCTTTGCTATGTTGTCCATTTTGACCTGTTCTTCGTTTTTTTAGCACCATTTCAGGCGACCCTTGAAGATTTTACGGGTCTCACACATCTCTTCGAAAATTACTCCATTATTAGGTCTCTTTTGTTTAACCCATTCTTTGAACTTAAGCCTGGGCTCACGGTGAGCGTCACGAACATGAATGTTCCATCCACACACCACTTTACCTCTCCTTGGCCTGCACCTTCCGACCACATTTGTTTGCTCGGTAGCGTCACATAAAATACTTAATTCGACGGTTGAAAGGCTAATTGGTCTAAGCGACATTTTTTGCGATATTGAGTTATATACATATTCGGAATCAGCAAATTTTTCTCCATCGTTTGAATCAGGTTTCAAATTTTTTTGACTACTTTTTTGGCGCTTAGCCCCCACAGCAAAACAGGCCTCATTTTTAAGCCCATTGATCTAGACGACACAAAATTAGACAAATTTGAGGACTCGATGACTTAAACCAATTTGATTTTTTGTACTATTATAACGTGTGTCGATTAAGGCATTTAGCTTTTTCGCCATGGTTGTGGTTTTTTCATTTGGCTTATTTTCCATTAAACTAAAACAATAAGCTATGTCGTTTGGCCCATTTTGCACTCAACTACATTAAAATACCGTGTCGCTTGAACCATTTCGCATTAAATTATAATAATTGTCTATGTCTCTTGACCCGTTCAGCCTCTATTGAGGATAATGAGTAATGCCACTTCAGCTAATTTGACCTAACTATCTCATTAGTATTATGGCGGTTAAAATGTTTTGATTAAGATCAGTATTTTTTAAATTGGCAAAACTGCTGCAAATTCGTTTTATGAAATACCTTGTTAACCCAAAGACAAAACATGCTTGTAGGGAAAATTATGAGGAACTTTTTGTTGTATGTAAGGTGCTTCCTGTGCATGAGAAGGTAAAGTACTTGTTGGTACTAGAACAGCACTATAGCAATCAATTCAAAGTGCCGGTGCAAAATAGATACAACACTAGAAGCGTTAAAGAACGTAAACTGGTGCGACCAACAGTAAAAAATTTCTATGGCAAAAGAACCAACAAGTACTTGACCCCTACACTTTTTAATGATCTCGATTGGCTGAGAAAAGATAGTTTGAAAATAAGTAAACAAACACTAAAACATAAATTAAGAACTGTTTTTCTTAATGAGGTTGCCGCAAGGTGTGCAAATATACACTAACATGTCGTTGTTTATTTAATATAACTGTTGTTAAGAGTCAGGATACCTGTTATAACTTGACTGCATTTTCTTGTCTTAAATGGCTAACTTAGGCTACTTATTCTTCAAATAAGTATTAATTATGTATTTGAGCCAGATGTTTTAAGACGAGCGCTAATCCTGCCGACAAACTGCCACGCAGTTTGGTGGGTGTATATGATACGTATAATGTTTGGTTTAAAATAAATAAATAATTATTATTATAATTTCATATATTTATTCTTTACACATATAATTATTATTCCATTTATTCATATTTTAACATATTATTTACATTTTTAAATATTTCTAGAAAAATACAAAAAAAACATTAATTATTATTATTTCCTTTATTCATCATTTTCGCTTATTTCTAAATTTTTAAATATTTTTATACAATATACTACTCTGTCAAGAAAGTACCGGGAAAAGATCAATAATACACAAAATGTCTGTTATTAATCCAAATTTATTTTATCACCTTCAAAGTATGCTCCTTTAGAAACGATACACTTGCGCCAACGAATAATCCATTCAACATAACATTTTTTAAACGCTGCTTCCGGAATTGAGTTCAGTTCTCGCCGCGAATTCTCCTTTATGTCTTCTATCGATTGAAAACGGGTGCCACGAAGTGGTAATTTGAGTTTAGGAAAAAGAAAAAAGTCAGCAGGAGCCATATCTGGTGAATATGGTGGTTGCTGGATGGTATTTGTTGAGTGTTTGGTTAAAAATTCGTTCACAATGATAGCCTTGTGCGAAGGCGCATTTTCGTGGTGCAAAATCCAAGAATTTTCTTTCCACAAATCTGGCCTTTTTCGTCGAATTTGCTCTCTTAAACGCCGCATAACTTTCAAATAATATTCTTTATTTACCGTTAGACCTTCCGGTAAGAATTCAGAGTGCACAACACCGCGATAGTCAAAGAAAACAGTCAACATGACTTTGACTTTTGATCGACTTTGGCGTGGTTTTTTCGGTTTCGGTTCAGTTGGAAGGCGCCACTCCGAAGCTTGTTGACTAGTTTGCATGTCAAACTCGTAAACCCACGTCTCGTCACCAGTAACAATGCGTTTCATGAATGTTGGGTCCGAACTGACTCGTTCTAGCATGTCCTCAGCGACTTTCATGCGATTGAGTTTTTGGAGAAATTTCAGATCTTTTGGGACTAGCCGAGCAGCAACATGTTTCATACCCAAATGATTAGTTAAAATGGTACGGATCGACTCGTGAGATACAGAAAGTTCGGCGGTTATCTCTCTCAGAGTTGAATGGGGATTTTCAGTCACTATTTCATTCACTTTTGCGATGTTAACTTCAGTTGCAGACGTTGACGGCCTACCAGAGCGAGGCAAATCTTCCATCACATCTCGACCGCTTTTGAACGCTTTGAACCACTCATAAGCACGAGTTGTTGATAAAGTCGATTCACCGTAAGCCTTCTGTAACATTTTCAGTGACTCCGAACACGAAATTCCATTGGCGATGCAAAATTTAAGACAAACTCTTTGTTCGATATTTTTGGCCATTATGAAATTCGCAATACACACTATATATGATATTACTAAAACCAGCACTGTATTTAATATAAATAACAGATGCAACTCAAACTCCGCGCCAAAATGGAAAACAGTTGTGCCAATCTAACAACTACAAAAAAACAAAAATTTGAATTTGGAACCATAAACAAATCATCCATTCCCGATACTTTTTTGACTGAATGTATACATAAAAAAAAAACATTTAAAATATAAAAATAGTAGCCCAAAGATATCGGGAACAGGGTCCAAGCTACCGGTGGTCAGGGCTCCAGAGAAAGGAACCTCCTGACAATGCGAGCCGTGTCCAGAAGTACCGCTTTCTGAATCAAGCCCTTGATCCAGCTGCCCAACGAGAGCCTCCTAAGGTGTTGGTCGAGGCTCGTGGCTATTAAGCCATTGGCCGACACTACTATCGGTACAATGATTGCGGAGTCCACTTCCCACATGTCGACCACCTCGCGAGCCAAGTCAATATATTTGATTTGTTTGTCTTTCTCGGCTTTCACGAGGTTCTCGTCATGCGGGACGGTTATGTCTACAATCATTGCACGCCTCACAATTCGGTCCACCACCACTATATCAGGCTTATTGGCAACAATAGTCCTGTCAGTGATGATGGACCGATCCCAGTACAATGTGATATTGCCATTATCGAGAACTGGGTCGGGCGCATACCTATAGTATGGCACCTCCGACTCCACAAGAGAGTATTTCAGAGCAAGTTGCTGATGGATAATCCTGGCTACAAGGTTTTGCCTATGCAAGTATTCTCCGTTAGCTAGACGTGAACAACCAGAGACAATGTGGCGAATTGATTCTCCCGGACGGTGACATGCCCGACATATGTCGACCGTGCCGTCTTTCACAATAAATCTGTAGTTATTCGTCATGATAACTTGGTCCATAATTGCACAAACAAAACCTTCGGTTTCTCCAAAGAGGTCACCGAAACGCAGCCAGGCTACGGACGCTAGTTGGTCTACGTCGGGCCCATGTAGGGCCCGGAAAAAGCGTCCGTGAAGCTCCTTACTCTGCCATACCGCCCTGCGATCGTTAGTGTCAAGCACCGCAGGTTTGCGCCAGTTCTCATTTGCCAAGGAGAGCGGGGTGAGTCCTTTGTCCACCGCCACTACATCTCGATGCATACCCACGTCGACAGCTAGGAAATATTCCCTAAGACTGCATATCTCGCAATTGTGGAGAGTCTTAGCATTTAAAAAGCCTCGACCTCCACACTTTCGCGGGATATACAGTCTCATTACCGACGATCGTGGGTGATGCATTCGATATGCAGTAAGCAGTGTGCGGACCCGCCTATCCAGGGCGTCCAGTTCCGTTTGAGTCCATTTGAGTACGCCGAAAGAGTACATCAATACCGGCATGACCCAACCGTTGAAGGCGCGCACCTTATTTCCGCCTGATAGAAGGCTATTAAATACCATCTTCAGGCGGCCAAAGAAGCGCTCCTTTAACGATTGCTTCATGTCAGTAACATTGATACCTAACGCTTCCGACATACCCAAATACTTGTAAGTTTCAGTTGGAGAGAGGGATCTCAGGTTTATGGAATCAGAGAGTTGAGTTCCCACGGATTCCATAATCTCTCCACGCTTTACATGCATGACCGCACATTTGTCCACACCAAACTCCATCCTGATGGCGTTACTGAATGTTTCAGTTACCTTCAGTAGCTCCATCAGTTGCAGATTAGTGGGGGCAAAGAGTTTCAGATCATCCATGTAAAGGAGGTGAGATATAACCTGACCACCTCTCTTCAACCGATAGCCTAGCCCTGAATTTTCCAGCAGTGTGCTAAGAGGATTCAAGGCTAGACAAAACCAAAGTGGACTCAAACTATCGCCCTGAAATATACCCCGCTCGATCCTTACCGGTTCGCTATTCCTTTGGATATTTCGACATCCTGGATAGCAAAGGACTGTCCTCCATTGCCCCATACATGACATCAGGAAGGTGCGTAGCGTTGCATCAACTTTATACAATTCTAGCACCCTCATGAGCCATGTATGAGGCACCGAGTCATAGGCCTTCTTATAGTCTATGCAGCATGTCTACAGATCCTTTCGGGAACGCCGAACCTGTTGGCTAATGGCCATATCAATAAGGAGTAGCTCCTTAGTACCGCGGGACACTTTCCTACATCCATTTTGAGAGACAGACATGATGTTGTTGTTGTTAATGTGACTATTAATCTTTGCCCTCAAAATGGATGTAAGAACTTTATAGACCGTCGGTAAACACGTGATCGGTCTATAATTTTTAGGTTCCGCAGTACTACCTGATTTATGGAGCAGGTGGGTTATTCCTGTAGTTAAGAACTGGGGTAGCGACCCAGACTCTAAGGCAGACTGGAATTGAGACGCCAAGCAAGCGTGCGATCTCGTAAACCATTTAATCCAGAAATTGTGCAGCCCGTCCGGCCCTGGAGTTTTCCAGTTAGGTAACGGACGGACTGCACAAGCTACATCTTGGGGGCTGATGGTAATTGCCCCCATTTCTTGTATCGGATCGCACACACGCTCGACCTCCCGAGTCCAGTCACCCTCAGTATGACTGACAGGAACCGACCAGATGCTGCGCCAGAATGAACACATAGCATCATCATCCGGCAAGCGCGTGTCAGTCACACCTTGGTCCGGTCGCTCCCAATCCCTATATACCCACCTTTCATTACTTCGGAATGTGCGATTCTGGGTGTATCGCTCCACTCGCCGCCTGTACCTACGAATACGGCTTGCCCATGCATACACCTTCTGCTTCAGGAAGTCGATGCGCTCTGTGACACGAGATATATAATCTCGGGGATTGACATCAGTCCCCGAAAACGCCCGTCTCACAAAGCGCATCATTTGAGGGCGTGTGTTGCCCTCCCTGAAGCAGATCAGTTTGCCGATTAGCGCTCTGGCCTCACCAATACGACGCTCGATCCTGCACTGCCAAGCTGGTACGGCTGGTTTTGGTCGTGTAGCTCTGTCATTGGTTATTTTTATTTTGACTTGAGCTACACGGCATGCCGCTACAGCCGCGCAGTACATGATCGAATGTGCATCGGTGAGGTTATCACAGTTATCAAAATAGCTTGACAACTGCGAATCCAGAGCTGCCACCAGCGCCCTGTTCTTGTTATGCATGGGCAAACGAGGTAAGCGTGGTCTAAGTTCAGGCGGCATGTAGCGGTATTCCCGAATAGCACACTCCAAAGCACTCCTCAATTCGTTATTGCACTGGGTACTTACGTTTGTAACCCTGTCATTACTCTCCTCGTCAGCGTGGCTGGGCAATTCGGTTGACGATGCTGGTGCCACAGTCTGCGACGGAGGAGCAATGACATGGCTACACATTTCAGTGCGGAGGCGATCAAGCACACTATCATCCAATATACGGTTACGCTGGATGACGCGCACCTGATCCGACAGTCGTTGGGCCGATACGCTGACAGCTGGTTCAAGTACCTGAAACAGAGAGAGCATCCGACCACGGTACGCAGTCAGGTTAGTTCCCCCCTCTGTAGCCCCAAAGTATGAGCGTATTACATTCTCATTTATGGTTTGAGTCCATTTTATACGCTGCACACTTCCATCGATAGCGGGGACCCTGTCAGAGACCGGTGGGCCTCGAGGTCCTAAGCTGGCCGGTGGTCGGCCTCGTCCGCGCCGACGCGCAGGTGGTGGTGTCGTCGGCGGCGAGAAGTATTCGTCGCTCGAGCTCGACGCAACTGCAGCTACCGGAATCTCTGGACTCGTGGCTGGCGCAGGTCCCGGCGGCTGCGAGGCGGAGCTTAGCGACGAACCCGAAGATGGTGTTGGTGCGGCTTGTAGTCGTGCTCGGCGTCTTGTTAACATTTTATTTCCATACTGTCCAGTTTTTGTTCATTTACTTAGATTTTTTATTTTTGTGTGGTTCTATTTTTTTTCTTGATTTTTTCGGTATGAAATGCATTGTTTCTTTGGTTTTTTAAATTAAAATCGATAAAAATACTATATATTATTTATTATTATAATAATTATTATAATTTATTATTATTATTATTCTCTTTTATTCAGTTACATACATATAAATTATATTTTTAAATATTTGAATAAAATAAATACAAAAACATTTAAAAATATAAAAATAGTAGCCCACCGATATCGGGAACAGGGTCCAAGCTACCGGCGGTCAGGGCTCCAGAGAAAGGAACCTCCTGACAATGCGAGCCGTGTCCAGAAGTACCGCTTTCTGATTCAAGCCCTTGATCCAGCTGCCCAACGAGAGCCTCCTAAGGTGTTGGTCGAGGCTCGTGGCTATTAAGCCATTGGCCGACACGACTATCGGTACAATGATTGCGGAGTCCACTTCCCACATGTCGACAACCTAGCGAGCCAAGTCAATTACTTGATTTGTTTGTCTTTCTCGGCTTTCACGAGGTTCTCGTCATGCGGGACGGTTATGTCTACAATCATTGCACGCCTCACAATTCGGTCCACCACCACTATATCAGGCTTATTGGCAACAATAGTCCTGTCAGTGATGATGGACCGATCCCAGTACAATGTGATATTGCCATTATCGAGAACTGGGTCGGGCGCATGCCTATAGTATGGCACCTCCGACTCCACAAGAGAGTATTTCAGAGCAAGTTGCTGATGGATAATCCTGGCTACAAGGTTGTGCCTATGCAAGTATTCTCCGTTAGCTAGACGAGAACAACCAGAGACAATGTGGCGAATTGATTCTCCCGGACGGTGACATGCCCGACATATGTCGACCGTGCCGTCTTTCACAATAAATCTCCGGTAGTTATTCGTCATGATAACTTGGTCCATAATTGCACAAACAAAACCTTCAGTTTCTCCAAAAAGATCACCGAAACGCAGCCAGAATACGGACGCTAGTTGGTCTACGTCGGGCCCATGTAGGGCCCGGAAAAAGCGTCCGTGAAGCTCCTTACTCTGCCATACCGCCCTGCGATCGTTAGTGTCAAGCACCGCAGGTTTGCGCCAGTTCTCATTTGCCAAGGAGAGCGGGGTGAGTCCCTTGTCCACCGCCACTACATCTCGATGCATACCCACGTCGACAGCTAGGAAATATTCCCTAAGACTGCATATCTCGCGATTGTGGAGAGTCTTAGCATTTAAAAAGCCTCGACCTCCACACTTTCGCGGGATATACAGTCTCATTACCGACGACCGTGGGTGATGCATTCGATACGCAGTGAGCAGTGTACGGACTCGCCTATCCAGGGCGTCAAGTTCCGTTTGAGTCCATTTGAGTACGCCGAAAGAGTACATCAATACCGGCATGACCCAACCGTTGAAGGCGCGCACCTTGTTTCCGCCCGATAGAAAGCTATTGAATACCTTCTTCAGGCGGCCAAAGAAGCGCTCCTTCAACGATTGCTTCATGTCAGTAACATTGATACCTAACGCTTCCGACATACCCAAATACTTGTAAGTTTCAGTTGGAGAGAGGGATCTCAGGTTTATGGAATCCGAGAGTTGAGTTCCCACGGATTCCATAATCTCTCCACGCTTTACATGCATGACCGCACATTTATCCACACCAAACTCCATCCTGATGGCGTTACTGAATGTTTCAGTTACCTTCAGTAGCTCCATCAGTTGCAGATTAGTGGGGGCAAAGAGTTTCAGATCATCCATGTAAAGGAGGTGAGATATAACCTGACCACCTCTCTTCAACCGATAGCCTAGCCCTGAATTCTCCAGCAGTGTGCTAAGAGGATTCAAGGCTAGACAAAACCAAAGTGGACTCAAACTATCGCCCTGAAATATACCCCGCTCGATCCTTACCGGTTCGCTATTCCTCTGGATATTTCGAGATCCTGGATAGCGAAGGACTGTCCTCCATTGCCCCATACACGACATCAGGAAGGTGCGTAGCGTTGCATCAACTTTATACAATTCTAGCGCCCTCATGAGCCATGTATGAGGCACCGAGTCATAGGCCTTCTTATAGTCTATCCAGCATGTCGACAGATCCTTTCGGGAACGCCGAACCTGTTGGCTAATGGCCATATCAATAAGGAGTAGCTCCTTAGTACCGCGGGACCCATTCCTACATCCATTTTGAGAGGCAGACATGATGTTGTTGTTGTTAATATGATTATTAATCTTTGCCCTCAAAATGGATGCAAGAACTTTATAGACCGTCGGTAAACACGTGATCGGTCTATAATTTTTAGGTTCCGCAGTACTACCTGATTTATGGAGCAGGTGGGTTATTCCTGTAGTTAAGAACTGGGGTAGCGACCCAGACTCTAAGGCAGACTGGAATTGAGACGCCAAGCAAGCGTGCGATCTCGTAAACCATTTAATCCAGAAATTGTGCAGCCCGTCCGGCCCTGGAGATTTCCAGTTAGGCAACGGGCGGACTGCACAAGCTACATCTTGGGGGCTGATGGAAATTGCCCCCATTTCTGGTAACGGATCGCACACACACTCGACCTCCCGAGTCCAATCACCCTCAGTATGACTGACAGGAACCGACCAGATGCTGCGCCAGAATGAACACATAGCATCATCATCCGGCAAGCGCGTGTCAGTCACACCTTGGTCCGGTCGCTCCCAATCCCTATATACCCACCTTTCGTTGCTTCGGAATGTGCGATTCTGGGTGTATCGCTCCACTCGCCGCCTGTACCTACGAATACGGCTTGCACCTTCTGCTTCAGGAAGTCGATGCGCTCTGTGACACGAGATATATAATCTCGGGGATTGACATCAGTCCCCGAAAACGCCCGTCTCACAAAGCGCATCACTCGAGGGCGTGTGTTGCCCTCCCTGAAGCAGATCAGTTTGCCGATTAGCGCTCTGGCCTCACCAATACGACGCTCGATCCTGCACTGCCAAGCTGGTACGGCTGGTTTTGGTCGTGTAACTCTGTCATTGGTTATTTTTATCTTGACATGAGCTACACGACATGCCGCTATAGCCGCACAGTACATGATCGAATGTGCATCGGTGAGGTTATCACAATTATCAAAATGGCTTGACAACTGCGAATCCAGAGCAGCCACCAGCGCCCTGTTCTTGTTATGCATGGGCAAACGAGGTAAGCGTGGTCTAAGTTCAGGGGCCATGTAGCGGTATTCCCGAATAGCACACTCCAAAGCAATCCTCAATTCGTCATTGCACTGGGTACTTACGTTTGTAACCCTGTCATTACTCTCCTCGTCAACAAGGCTGGGCAATTGGGTTGACTGTGCTGGTGCCACAGTCTGCGGCGGAAGAGCAATGACATGGCTACACATTTCAGTGCGGAGGCGATCAAGCACACTATCATCCAACATACGGTTACGCTGGATGACGCGCACCTGATCCGACAGTCGTTGGGCCGATACGCTGACAGCTGGTTCAAGTACCTGAAACAGAGAGAGCATCCGACCACGGTACGCAGTCAGGTTAGTTCCCCCCTCTGTAGCCCCAAAGTATGAGCGTATTACATTCTCATTTATGGCTTGAGTCCATTTTATACGCTGCACACTTCCACCGATAGCGGGGACCCTATCAGAGACCGGTGGGCCTCGAGGTCCTAAGCTTATTATTATTATTATCATTTTATCAAATCGGTTTTAACTTATAGGCTATTCAACAAATTAATAAGATCGCTGCTCCTTTGTCGTTTGAAACTAAGTTCAATTTATTTCGCGCTCTGTGTAAGTGTCCGTTACGAGTACCTCACACACGCGCGCGGGCGCGTCAGTCATGAGTGAAAAAAATAATTATTTATCTACCTACCTACTCGTAATTAGAAAATCTGTATGTGAGAATAGTGAATAGTGAAAGTACTTTGCAGTAGTAAGTAGGTACTTACTGCAACGATACTTGAATAGGTAAACTGATCGAGTAGTTAGGTAATTAATTTTTTTAACAGATGTTTTGTACTTCGTCTGCATTCGGTGCGGAAAGTTAGTGTATTCTAGGTGAATAATCTTGGGAATAACTACTGTATCACACAGCTTCTTAACATCTTTGTATTTGGCCGTAGTTATAGGCACAGATGTTTTATACTTCGGCTGCACTACCTTTGGTCTTGAAATTATGGCTATAGAATCGTAATGGGATGGTAGTGCTGGTAAACTTTAGATAAAATTAATGACCGACACCCTTACTGAGTGAGGTGTTTTATTTTTAGGAACAGTTTTACTTCTGCTCTCCTCTTTTGCCAACCCAGACGATGCATCGGCTAAGGTATAAGTAACATATATTTTGGGCTAACACCCAAAGTGTCTACTAGAATGTTTTTACAAACCTTACGTCGGCCTTCACCATCATTAATATAGTAGAAATATGTATTGTGCCTCACACCAGAGTCCTTTGACCTCTTCCGTTTTATGTCAGTTTTAGCAGTCATGCCTACTAGTCAATCTTTTTT
Organism: Lacanobia oleracea; assembly: GCA_950371165.1. Taxonomy (NCBI): domain Eukaryota; kingdom Metazoa; phylum Arthropoda; class Insecta; order Lepidoptera; family Noctuidae; genus Lacanobia; species Lacanobia oleracea. The sequence continues at coordinate 13,870,788 of OX493386.1, forward strand.
TCTTTGGGATGGTACTCCACAAAATAATCAAAGATATTTTTTATTTTTTCTTCAGAAACATTATTGGCAGGCGTTGCTACAGTTTTTTCTTAGGTATGGATTAGGCTTAAATGATCTTCCACTTACAATACTTCCGTCTTTTTACACATACACTTTTCCTTTTTCTCGCAAGTTTTTTTGCTTCTTTGCGTTTATTCTTTTTTTTTCATTTTCAATTCTGCTTCACTCACCTTACCGTCTTCCGATGTTACCTTTTTTTTTAGGTTCATTGCTTTCAGTTGATGAAGATTCATCCCCAGTTTATTCCTATAATTACTTATCAAAATAAAATGTTATTAAATCGGTTTTAATTTCATTTCAGCAATTATGGAATCACAACGCCGGTTGTATTTTAAGAAACAGATAGTGAAAGAGTTGTCTGAACAGAAGACTGAAGTACCTAAAACTGCCGAAAATGAAAATAATGAACCTGATGAAGATTGTGATCTCACACTATTAGGAAGTCAATCCTACTATGACCAAATCCAAAAATTTTCATGTGTGAAAACGATTCCTTCAAACCCACATAACAGCAATATGGAAAAAGAGTCACAGGTAAATAAAGCTTTAAAGCCATAATATAATATAGCCGAAGGGTCTTTTTGTCTATTTATACGCGCTAATCTCTAGAACTACGAGTTGTTTTTTTTAACCTTTCTCCCTTAAATACAAAATTCATTTATTAGTGTTAATTTTTGGTTCATTTTACATGACATCTTAATAAACAAATTAGTTCCTTAAAAATCTACCTTAAAGGTGTACACTCTTTCACATAATTATTATAAAAAATAATAATCATAATTAATTTTATTATTCTATCATGAGTTCTCGTTGATTTTAGTTTTTTTTTTCTTTTAGGATGACAGTACCACAGTATAAAAATCATACAGTAGGACGACGCCTTTGATCTCGTGTAAAATGCCGACATCGTCTAGACAGTAACGCATCGGCCAGGGTGGTTGTCACAAGTAAACAATATTTATGAAATTATTTATTTATTGCAGATCAACATCAATAGCAATATTATAATTAAAACAATATTACATATTAATATAATAATGAAAACATTTTTTAACCCGCTCTTTACTGCATGTATAATTAAGGAGTTGAGTAGGTATGACAATAAAAAATGCAGATGAGGCGTATACAAAGAGATTTAAAAATTGAACTGATGCAAAATTGATAACTAGTTACTGTGACAATTACTGTAGTGTAATCTTGTTTAAGTGAAGTTTTTAAATAAATAAATTACTCAGTTGTCAGTGCGACATCAAGGTTCGGCAAAGATCACGGCTTGAATTTTGCCCGTGACAGTTGTTTTTAAATCTCTTTATCATCGTTTTAATTAGCTTAGGTAAGTGTAGTCAATGAAAAAGAAATATTTCAGAAATTATAACGATAAGTGGTAATGATGTCAATAAATTGATGCCATATTTCATCTCACCAGTACAATATGGCGTCAGATTCATGAAGTCATTATCACTGGCCAGTATAAGTACTGATATTTACGGAACACACCGTACATTTTTAATAATTGAAAGTGAAAAAATTAAAAGTCACAAAACTCAGTCAATCATTATTGAAGGTGTAACTTGCTGTTTGCTGAGGAACAATTCAAATATTATGACAATAAAAAAATTATAAATGGGCCACTGACAAATATTTTCGGTTTCTAGATGTATTAGATTTGAAATTTCTGTTGTTGAACTTAATTATATAAAAAATTCTCATCCTAGTAAATAATTTCAACAAAAATTTTACTGGGAAGCATTCACATGGTTTTGTACTATATTCTACTAAACTCAAATGTTCAAATAATTTCAGCCCAATGTTATTTTCAGTAAAAGAAAAGGTCGACATCAATTCTGTTTCCAACCTATGGATGTAATCCACAAAATCATCCGGAGGGACTTGTAATCCTCCAAAGCGATCACGACTAGTGTCATAAGCTCTCAGGTGGATATATAAATTTTTCTCATTTACTTCAGATGAAGTAAATGAGAAAAATTTAGTTTTTATCGGTAGTCAATTACGCCTCATCATATGCAGATGCATATGATGAGGCGTAATTGACTACCGATAGGCAGTCACGTTTGTGATTTTCAACACACCTTCGCAATAAATAACCACAGATATAGTGGAATGCATTTTTTTCCGGAATATCGTATTCTTTTGTAATATTTTCGTTAGATGTTTGAGGTGGATTCTGTATAGAAACTTGAGGTTGATTCGTATTTTTGGTAAATTCTACAAGTTGTGTCAGTATGCTGTCGAAATCTTCTGTACAGTTTGTAGCATCTGACAATTTAAGAATCTGACATAAAAAATGTTTCCTAAAAGCCCTGGTGAATTGTATGCAAGTGGGTTCTCGACAATTTCCACCAGCCTGCCTCATGAGACCAAAGAAATTTTCCAAGCAATCATTGTTAATTCTTCGTGTGAAAATATAATCGTAACCCTCAGATCTCATATCTTTATATAACTGCCGAATTGAATTAGTTGTTACGTTGAAAGCATTTATGAATTTTATTATTTTGGTTACATCTCGGCCGTTATTTTTATTTTTAACTCTCATGCTATTAAATAGAACCTGTGATTTGTCTAGCAATTCTTCTTGCTCTCTAGTACCTCTATATGGTTTATTGTAGGGTTTTGGTGAGTTAATGTTGCTTGAATTTAATAAATCAACGAGGTTGTTCATGGTTTCAATAAAATATATCGTACCATTAGCAATTTGTAGAGTACCTGACGACTGGTAATTATATAAAGCTGCTACTACAGAATTGCTGAAAACTTGAACGGCAAACCGAACCTTTTGTTTTTGAAAACTATTTGGCTGTATATGCGAATCTGTTAGACGAGGAGCTGATCGCATGTCTTTCATTTTGTCTTGTTCATACATGTTTTTTATATCCTCCCACCGAGCAATTTTGTTTTCAAACTCATAATTATAATTCAATAAATTATTACGAACGCATTTCATTAAGTGGGGCACATCAAATATGTATTATATTTTGTGGCCATCAATCTCAAAACATGACCTTTCTTTAGAAACCCCTAATGTTTTTGAAAATGCCAAAAAATCTGATCCTAGATCTGATACAAAGGCACGTACATTAAATCCAAGCTGTAGATGACGTTTAGCTGTAACTATTATTCATGTTTTTAATTGGTCATCTATTTTACTACTGGAAATAAAAAAGAAGCCAATAGGTTGTTTCCAGTTTGATGTTATACCTCGAAGCATTAAGGTAAGAGCATATCCTGCTGCAACCGGTTCCTGTTGCCCATCTACTTCATGTAAGCCTAATATTTTGTCTTCCTTAGTGTTATAGAATAAGTTTAACTTTAGACTCATCTTATCCATACAAAGCACACATTCTTTTTGAGACGGTGACATATGCTTGATTGTAGCTGTTAAAATATCCCACATTTGATTGTTGAGCTTAGTTGTCATAGGAAGGTACATCATAGCTAAAGTTGATTTAGATGGCAAACAAATTGTCTTTGATAAAAATCGATAAGCGAGTGGGCTTGTGTAATACATATTTAAGCAAAAAAGTTTGAATTCTCTACTGTATCTATTGTTTTTACAGTGTGGTTTTAAATACAGTTGCGCCTTTACAATCGCGCTTAACTTAGGGGATAAAAATTGATCACAAGCTCTCAAAAATTGTTTCTCGGTAATATCTTTCTGTTTTTCAGTAATAGTTTTCAACCTATTACTTGTTTTGAATAATTGGGGAGTAAGATCAGTCAATCGTGCTGGTTAATGTGGTCACAATGACTTGTTTCCATAAAATTAAGAATGTGAGTATGTGTCAATACGCGGATGATTTTGTTTTCTATTGTTCTTCTAGAGATCTTAATCAAAGTAAACATGAATTTCAAGTAGCATTAAATAATTTTTGCAATATTTTGGAGAATATAGGTTTAGAATTATCGGCAACTAAGTCTAAAGTGTGTATTTTTACTAGGGGATTCAGAAAATTAGAAATAGATTTAAACATAAAGGGACATAGTTTACAGTTAGTAGACAATTATAAGTATTTGGGAGTGTGGTTAGACAGGTCATTGCGTTGGAGTAAACACGTCAATATGATAGCTGAAAAAGTACAGAGGAATCTAAGTTTACTCAAAGTCTTGGCTGGCACTTCATGGGGCGTGCATCCTAAACATTTGAGACATATTTACATAGCCTTAATTAGAAGTCGTATAGACTACAGCAGTTTTTTATATGATGTGGGTGCAATGTGTCACCTAGACAAACTAAATAAAATTCAAAACCAGGCTTTGAGAATAATAGGAGGTTTTATAAAAACCACACCTATTCACGTCATGGAAAGCGAGCTTTGTGTAGCTCCGCTGTATTTACGGAGAAAATACTTAGGTTATAAGTTCTGTTTAAAATCTAAATCTATAGATAATAATATTACCAACAGTTTGTTAGGCCAGCTCCACACTCTTCTACAAAAAAGTTTTTGGAGAAATAAAAAGATTCCTCTACTGATTTCTTTATATAATGAAGTGAAAGATGAACATATAGCGTCATCACATCCCTTGCTGATGTTTACTCTGAGGACATGGATGACTAACATTAATATCCAAGAAGTAATTATATGGGACTTAGATGCAGTGAAGTTATCTAAACAAAGCTATAATAGTAATTTATTACAGTTAGAAGTTGTTTGTTTGAGTTGCATTTGAAGTACAATGAATGGCTTAGTATATTTACAGATGGGTCGAAGAGTTTAGATGGTCGTGGAGCAGCCTTTTATGTGCCTAGTGAATCAAATGGTTGTCAAAGTAATTGTTTTAAAATAGATGTGAATGCATCCATAATGACGTTGGAGCTTATTGCGATCTCTGAAGCACTCACGTTTTGTAACAGTACTCAACATAAAAATATTGTAATTTGCACAGATAGCAAAAGTTCCTTACAACATTTAACTCGATGCGCCTCTGGCCACAGAGGTGTATCGCTAGCTTATGTTATTCTATCTAAGATAGATGAATTAATGCTTAAAGGTGTTACATTGAGATTGCAATGGGTTCCATTGCATATAGGAATACAGGACAATGAAAAGGCTGACATGCTGGCAAAATATGCAGCTAAAAATGGAGGAGGAACTAGCATAATTTTGGATTATTCAGAAGTTTTACCTAAATTTAAAATTAAGTGTTATAATGACTGGAAGGAATATTTTGACAAGCGCTCTTTAGACAAAGGAATTTGGTATAAAACTATGCAGGGTCAGCCTTTTCGTGTGCCCTGGTTTGCAAATAGTAATTTAAGCCGAAAATTAGTTGTTACAGCTCATAGACTCAGATCTGGACACATTCCATGTAATAAGTTTGCGTTCATGATGAGGAAAACAAACTCGCCTAACTGTGTGGAGTGTGGAGTTGTTGAAGACTTACACCACTTATTGATGGACTGTGTCCGGTATGAGTCTGAGAGAAATAATTTGTTTAGGGCCTTGAGGTTGAACAGACTTGACGTAGGCACCTTCAATAAAATCTTGGCTCAGCCAAATAGCGATGATGCGAGAAGTCTGTTTAGGTTCATGGCCCAGATATGACTAATTTGTATTTAGGGTACGATGGGACTGACATACGCTTTGCGATTTTAAATGTCCCTAAATAAATAAAGAAAAAAAAAAAAAACAAAAATCGTGCTGGTGTCTGAGAACTACAATCCATAACTATGTATTTTTTAGTGCTGGTCTGTTGGGAAATTTGTGATGAAGGATCCGCTAATTCATGGTCTCTTTGAGCTATTTTTCGTTTTTTTTCTGGGTTTATTGTGTAGATCCAATTTTACGTCACTTAAAATTTTGACTTTATGATCGGTTTGTGTATGAATGGAATCTTTAATTGGTAAAAGTAACGTTGGTATAGCTGTTTTCTTCAAGGATTTCTTCCCGTACATACCATTCTCAAAATGCAAACTGCAAATATATATATTTTTTAAACTTTCGAAAGATCTTTCAAGTAAATCCGGTCTTCTACAAGCTTCCACCCATAATTTACATCTGAAATGTTAAAATACAATACAAATTAATAATTATATTCTAACCGAAAAGGAACATACATACATACATACACATACGAAAGAATTTGCTACAGACCACCAAACTGAACAACTTTTACTACAGGACCAACTCGAGAGAGATTTAAGTTATTTAGATGGCATTTTCGTAAACAGCCCAATTGAACACAAAATTGACACCCATTTCAAATTATATAAAAATGACGTCCGCTATCTTGGATTTCAAAAAGGATGGCTTTTTCGTAACAAGCACCCCAATTATACTCAAAATTGACACCCATATCAAATTATAAAAAAATTACGTCGTCCGCCATCTTGGATTCCAAAAAGGATGGCTTTTTCGTAACAAGCACCCCAATTATACCCAAAATTGACACCCATATCAAATTATAAAAAAATTACGTCGTCCACCATCTTGGATTCCAAAAAGGATGGCTTTTTCGTAACAAGCACCCCAATTATACTCAAAATTGACACCCATATAAAATTATTAAAAAAATACGTCGTCCGCCATCTTGGATTCCAAAAAGGATGGCTTTTTCATAACAAGCACCCCAATTATACTCAAAATTGACACCCATATCAAATTATAAAAAAATTACGTCGTCCGCCATCTTGGATTCCAAAAAGGATGACTTTTTCGTAACAAGCACCCCAATTATACTCAAAATTGACACCCATATCAAATTATAAAAAAATTACGTCGTCCGCCATCTTGGATTCCAAAAAGGATGACTTTTTCGTAACAAGCACCCCAATTATACTCAAAATTGACACCCATATCAAATTATAAAAAAATTACGTCGTCCGCCATCTTGGATTCCAAAAAGGATGCCTTTTTCGTAACAAGCACCCCAAATAAACTCAAAATTAACACCCATATCAAATTATAAAAAATGACGTCCGCCATCTTGGATTTAAAAAAGGATGGCTTTTTCGTAACAAGCACCCCAATTAAACTCAAAATTGACACCCATATCAAATTATAAAAAATTACGTCCACCATCTCGAAATTCACCCTTAGTAAATAATAAAAAAGTCCACCATCTTGACACGGAACATACAAACAAACACTTTCACAATTATAATATAAGTAGGATTTCCAAACAGATGGATGCCCTGTGCGATAACCTTTACATTTTTTTTACCGTGCGCCGGTCGACCATTTTATTAGCGTTATCAACGTGGCACGACATTACAAATAAAATTATTTATGCACTCTACAATAACAAAACAGATTCATTTACCTTTCTTCTGTGCGTGGAAGCTGATGAAACCGCAGATCTTTATTTATGTGAGATGAAGACTTGCAATCACTCACAGCACACGTCGTATGCAGCCCTGAATAACATATCCCGAACTACTAACATCGTTTTGTTCGCAGTTCGGGATCGGCTTACCCGCGTCTCGCCCCTCACACCCCGCACGATTGCCCTGTCTAGACGTCTTCGTTGGACGACTGTATGATTTTTAGACTGTGACAGTACCACCAAAGCTCTAGCATGGATAAAGAAGCTGAGACCGATTCTATAGCCATAATTTCAAGACCAAAGGTAGTGCAGCCGAAGTATAAAACATCTGTGCCTATAACTACGGCCAAATACAAAGATCTTAAGAAGCTGTGTGATACAGGGGTTATTCCCAAAATTTTTCACCTAGAATACACTAACTTTCCGCACCACATTGGTAAAGATGTTCTGATAGATACAGATATTGAAGATGAGATAGATGCATAAGGTTCTCTCTTTGTCATCGTCAACATTATTTTTGTTTTTTATAAAGAATGTTACATTTTCTTTCTTTTTGGTTTTTGATGATAGATACTGTATCTACATTTGTTTTTTTTTTCTTATTAAGAATGTCGATATTGTATTGTTTTTGGTAGAGAATGTTAACTTTTATTTGTTTTCTGACGAAATTGTTATTTTTTTCTACTTCTGATTTATCACAAGTTACTGAAAAGAGTTTTTTTGAAGTTTTTTTTTTTAATAACATTAATTTTTGACTGATTTTAATTAGGTACGTCCATGTCGAAGACTGATTTTGAATAAATTATAATTAATAACAATTTATTTGTTGTTTTATTTATAAAGTGAGGCTAAAGTACAGTGGTGATACTACTACATAGGCTTAGGGTAATATACCATCTTATCTAATACCTTGTTCCAAGACACATTGAATCAACATCTTGAATGATCCCTCTACACATTTTTTTTTATATTAAAAATATATATTCCACTGTCTAAAATTGTATAAAGTGGCATACCAACCTCAAAAACATCTTATGGACGTTGCTGAATTATGATGGCCTAAGCATCCAATATCTACTATAATCTAGCTCAAGGGCTCATTTTGTTTCATCCTGCAGACCCTCTTATGGGCATCTATATCAAAATACTTCACTCTGGTGCAACACCATCATGTTGCTTAGGGTCATTGGGCATATTCAACTATCAGTTGACTTGGCGCTAAATTCATTTTCTCTCGTATTCGTTTATTCTAGATCGATGCTTGAGCCAGTTTATTTTCAACTATTTTATTGACGGTAGGCATTTGAACCATTTTGCCTTTCTCAAAAAATAACTAAAGTTGATGCATTTTGGGCTAACCAACATAAATTTTCTTAAATAATACAAAATTTTCAACAGTTATAACTTAAAAAACTTCCTTATTTAATTAGGGATATACTGTATTAAAAAAATAAAAGTCTATTAAATAGTTGATTTTTTATGATTTTTTTTTCCAAAAAAAAACTTTGATCCTTCCGTCCTTTGCAAGTTTTGCAAAATGTCGCATAGATCAATTAGCCTTGCAACCGTCGTTATGATTTCACCGTATAAATCGTCTAGGATATGTTTATGTTCCACTGAGCTGCATAACCTATAACTACACTCTGAGAATTCCGGTGGAAAATCTATGCCACGAAACCTATTATTACATAAATCCACGAATCTCGTGGCTCCACGAATCTCAGATTCATTATATAGTTTGCCTTCGCGTGTTCACCTCACTTGCCTTAAAGTCAGCGGAATACGGTGAAGGGAGCACTTCACTCGTTTGAATTGTCATTTAACTATCATGGAAGAATCAAAGTAAAAAAAATAATTCCCGCGGGGAACGTTCGCGCGTTCACCTCACCTTCCCTTAAAGTCAGCGGAATACGGTGAAGGGAACACTTCACTCGTTTGAATTGTCATTTAGCTATCATGGAAGAATCCAAGTTGAAAAAAAGAATTCCTGCGGGGAACGTTCGCGCGTTCACCTCACCGTCGCCTAAAGTCAGCGGAATACGGTGAAGCGAACACTTCGCTCGTTCCAATTGTTACTTAGCTAACTACCACTCTACGCAAGCGCAGGGCAATGTGAGGTTAAACACGCTAACAATATTTGTTAGATACCTACTCATGTTAGATATCCACCTCACTTGCTAGGACTATCTGAGTTAATCTGAGGTTAAACCTTGGTAGGACTTAGGGTCATCCGGGGGCTTATCGCCACTCTTCGGAATAATGCGTATAAAGCCTTGTCGCCATATTCGAGGAAAAATACCTTCCGCAATGCATCGGTTATATACTAATAAGATCGCGTCTCCCGCTGTTTTACACGCTTCTATAATCATTCTATTAGATATTTTATCTTCACCGGATGATTTGTTGAGGGTTGTCTCATGACAACGTTTATGAATTCATCAGTGGATGGAAGATCTGACTCCGGTGATTCAGGTGGCACCGTGGCCCACGCTCTGATCTGGTGGTGGTATTCATTATCATTTACTGATGAATCGTCTGGTATAAGGGAATCAAGCAGAGCATCAGTTGTTTCTTCAATGCCGGTTGTATGTTTATTGTTTACTTTAATGTTTTGAACGTACGCAAGGTCGACAGATCTATTAGTTTTGAACTCGTGGTACAAAGGAGACCACGGTCCTTATCAAGTTTATCAACAATTTTCCGCAATATCTTAGATTTTTCAACAGATGCTCTGTAGCGTGACTTGGCAACTCTAAAAGTACTTAAAGCAAGATTAAGGAGGTCCCCGGTAACCGTACGTTTTTTTAGCTTGTTAAGCTGTCTACGAGCTCTACGAAAGCTTTTACGTTGTTCAACAAGGTAGTCATTCCACCAATCACATCTACGAATATTGGTCATGGATGCGCGACCAATAGCAATGTCAGCACAGTAAGTGCAGGCGTCAGACATTATCTCAGCACTTTCCTCAGCTGACAGTCCATCGCGAGTGAAGTCTTTGACATGACCAGAAAAAAGTGAGCCAAAGAATTCCCAATTCGCGCCCTTACTTTAATATCTAAAATTTCCAATTAAGTGTGACGGACCTAGAGTAAACATAGGAACAAACTCGTACACGATCAGGCGATGATCACTATAAGACGCGTCAGGAAGGACACGCCACCTATCCAAGCGTACGTCTGCACTAGAAAGTGTGACGTCAATACAAGATTTCCCATTTGGCTACAAAAAGTAGGTGGTGCGTCTGGGGTGTTATGAATTGATAAATTCATCTCAGCAATAAAATCTTCAACAGCACAACGTTGTTCGGAATCAGTGGATCGAATTTTGCCATACCACAGGGAAGAAGATGCATTTACATCAGCACCTACTATAACTTTGCAGCCCACGAGCGAACGCAAGACGTGACGGAGATTATGTATATGTGGAGTAACTGGGTCTGAGTATTGAAAGTAGCAGCTCACAACGTAAACCTTAAAGGTAGGCGATGATACTTCCGCCACGGCGCAATGAGGCGACATGAGATTACTTATAGATGTTACAGTAAAGCCCAAAGAACGCGCTACATAAATTCCGGCCCGCGCCCTGCAGTCCAGCTGAACCACCCTGTGACGTAAGCGCGCGTTTTGGTATTGTTCCTGAATAAGTACTATGTCAAGATTATAATGCACAATCAATTTATCCAGCTCAGATGTCGCCACCCTATCGTTATGGAGATTTAATTGTCCTATGGTTAAAATATCCATTATTGCATGCCTTAAAGTCCATGTATTCACATTTACGGACATTGTATACAAGGCCGTGCAAGGCAGCATATCTCTCGCAGACCTTCAGCATTTCTCTGATAGATCCCTCAGTCGGGCCCAGCAACACCATGTCGTCCGCATAGCTGATGCTGTTTTTACTAACACCACCAACACGGCAGCCGATACGCATACTACTAAGCTCGACCAAGAGATCATTAACATAAAGGTTAAAGAGCCGTGGAGACGTCAACCCCCCTGTCTCATACCGCACTCCAACCCATATGACTCGGAAAACGTTCCGGCCCACTTTACATAGTTGGTTTGGTTTTCTCCAGAGCACATCATATGACACCAGGTCGAAGGCTCTGGAGAGATCCAGAAAGCAGGCATACACCGGCGTTTTTCGGTCTGTGTAATATTAGACAGTATTCTTCAAACTCAGCACAGCACTCTCGGTTGAAAGTTTAGATTGAAAACCAAACTGTGCATCGTGCAAACACAAATACTTTTTCAGAAACGAAATACTGTCCAATATTTTAGCCGCTGTGGTTGCAAGGGAGATTGGACGGTAGTTTCCCTTGTCCGAGATATCTCCTGTCCTGTTTTTTACTATAGGTATTACAATAGTTTGCATCAGCTCAGAAGGTAAATGAGAGTGACTGATGCACATTGTATAAAACAAGGACATGACCCTCGGCAAGTGAACCCCCGCATATTTGAAATGCTCGATGTTGAGTCCGTCGTGGCCGGGCGATTTACCTCTGCTCATGCCTTGAATGACGGATCTTACTTGTTTAGCCGAAAAAAGAGTGAGTGGTTCCGTCGCCCCACTGTCAGACTCAGCATCGGCCACTTCAACCGACGGGCCCAGTGGAGATTGCACTTTAAAATGTTTCAATAAACATATTTGCAATTCCCACTGGGTCACTGGCCCCTCCTACGCTCGCCGGTAGGCCAGGCCCAATATTCATCTCACGTATCGACTTCCAAAATTTAATAAAAAATTTCGTGGCTCTTTGCTTTGCTATGTTGTCCATTTTGACCTGTTCTTCGTTTTTTTAGCACCATTTATTTGTTAGATACCTACTCATGTTAGATATCCACCTATATACCTATCCGAGATTAAAAATGTTTGGCAGGCATCGTTTTTTTTCATGCAGTCTTTTAGTTAAATATAAAAATGTATTACCTGTAGCATTCAAATTTGGTAAACTCGATTATTTTTCGATATATTTCTTTAACATATTTATCAATCACTAGTATTTTTGACAGCTAACTTCATGACACGCTCGCTCCACCCAAGCCTTCACTTCGACATGTTTACAGAATCGACCGGCTGTACGGGAAGTTATCGAATGTATGTGATATGCTATTACTTTTGTATGAATTCACTGCGTTCGGAGGCCCGGTTTCAGAAAACGGATCAGGAAAACTAATGTATGAGGCCGGCCTTAGTGTATATTCTCGGAATATCCTTGAGTCATGTACACTGCCACGCCATCTGGTAACAATGTCCATGATTTTCAGGTCAGCATCACAAACCACCTAAAAAGTGTAAAGGCCCATGGGCAAAAATGTATGGGCTCCGTCCCCATCTACCAACACACATTGAACTGTTGCCAATGTGTTCCTAAAGTATCCACTATTTCATTAAAATTATTTTTTTTACGTAAACCAGTGGGATATATTAATAAAAAAACAATTTGTTATTATTAATTAACCTTTATTTTCATTTTACACTTGTAAGTTATTTTAACATTATGGTTATATTACAGTACAAAATATGATTTAGTAATTATACAAAATAAAAATAAAATGTATTTACAAACATAAACAACATTTACAACAAGTAATGATTGCAATACTCATACAATAACTAATACTTATTATTACAATATTCATAGCAGGAAAATAATAATAAGTGAGTAATATTACTCGTCTATTATAATACTGTTCAACAGCTGCGCTGGTAGAAAATCTGTATGACGACCTATTCCCATGTACCATAAAATAGATATAATATGTGCACAACTTCCAACCGACTGCCCGTCAAGCAGGTGCAGTAATAGTGGGCAATAGCATGCTGTCTTCCCTATTCCCATCAATTAACATATATGAATAATATATGCGTGACCTTACGTGTCTGGATTGTATTCGCGCTCTTATCAGCCACGCAATACTGATCATAATATTGCATCGTTCCAAATCACTTAATGCATTTTCGCGATATAATTCTATAATTTACAATCCATTATGAAAATGTTCTGCACAGTACGACTTGGCTAGTTTAAAATGGTTCTTAAAGCAATTAAAATGATGTCATCTTCATTTAATCGTGGCAAATCTTCGAAATGAGGCATTTGTGCTTCCATGGCCGTAAAAGTCACTCTTTGTCGGTTTAGATTTTTCATTTCTACGTAATCACGTAACAGATTAGGCGTGTTGATTTCAGCTTGTATGATATTAATGATTTCTGAGGCAAGCCTACTATCGGTAGCAACGCGATAACAGGCATTTATGATCGCTGCAGCGATTCTAAAATCAACGAACATATTCGGTAAAGCTTTGTTAAAATATGACTGCCTTAAAAGTTTGAACCTATTTTTGAACTTTCCGTTCACGGTTTCTACCACCCACCGGCATATCGTTATTAAACGCGACTTATTTGCCTGTTCAGTGGTGAATTGGGTAGCATTTCTATTTTTTGATGGAGGTATGTGAGCCTCATAGCCAAGCGACTGTATGTCATAAATACTGTCTCTGAACCCTCTGTCTAATATAAAAACATCTCCTCTGTGTATGAGCCAATGTAATAAATGTTCGTCTTGGCTCATTATATTATGCATAATCTTTGCATCCGATGTAACAGCAGGATATGGGCCTAAAACATCGATTATATAACCATCACTGGTTACTAATAAAAAAGGCTTTAATAAGTTCCTGAACTTGTGCAGACTGTAACTTTTTCTTTGAAATAAAAAGTTAGAACTTTTTTCAATATAAATATATGTTCCGTCTGCTATTAAAATCAAGACAGTATTCTCCTCATTCCCAAAAATAGCTTTTGGTATCATTAGATTTCTTTCAAGAAGATTGCTTCTAAAATCGTGACCTATACCAAGATGACTCGGAACAAAATCTTGGGTAAGACATTCTCTTGCCATTTTTAATTTTCTTTCAAGCTCTCTGCGCTATGTTTTAAAGAGCGTCGCCAGTCTCTCGTTACATTCACCAGTTCTGAGCTTAGTTAAGTACACACCTAGAACTGTAAGAGGATGACGGGACCTTTCTGATAGACTCGGTGTTTCCGCTAAGATAGCATCGAACTGTTCTACTGTCAAACCGGTCCAAAAATGTAAATCATGTGCATTAAGTCCAGATTCAAAATCGAAACTTGGGGCATTGTTAATGGCATTTACCAACATGTTCGTCATGTCCGAAAAAAAAGAAGAATTGAAATAATTCGTAACGTTGATGTTGTCTAATATTTCGTCAATGTTAGTATTTCTTAAATGATCTTCGCATAATCGTGCACTCGGTGGAATATACAGGCGATAGTTACATACCAAATACACTTTCATTGAAGTTGGGATTCGCCTTAGGTTTTCGTTTGTACACTGTCTGTAACAGCAGCTGCGAGAAGAATTTGATGCCCTCACATAATCTCGAACGTAAAACCACTGTACTTGATTTGCTGCGTCGTTCAACACCGGATCTTGTTCATCAACACCATGATGATCTTCCACAACGACGTTTTGTACACTGAGATCATCTGCGTTTCTTTGAATTTCTGGACTTGTGACGTCATTGTCTGCATATCCGATGCGACCTTGTCTTGTAGCATTGTTAGCTCTTTGCCAGCATCTATGGCACACAGCCATAGTGTTATTGAATACAACCTGGAACATAAAAAAACTCGATGAGTATCAGAACCTTTTTGCGTGGTCAAATCTCGTAGGGCATTGTGTAATGAATATAACGTGTTTTCCCCGTCACAAGTGTTTCGTTCGATAGTACTCATAGTACAAGCTCTGTTTAGTTTTGTTCTAGATAATTGATGTAAGTATTTATTAATGTTATTAGTTATCGCCCAATGATCGTCCTATGTATAAAATTACTATCAAATATGAAATAAATATAAAAAATGAAGAGGTGCTACAGGAGGGTCTACATATTATTATAAATATTTTGCAGTGAAAACACACATATCAGTAAGAATTAGATATATAATTTCCATATTAGTTACATAGTTATATATAAAGGATGTTATTTACCTGTATCAGTGCTTTTTGTGAAATATGGTTGACTAATTCAGGTTCATTTTCAATTAACGCCTCTTGCAAAATGTGCCGCTTTTGTCGCAAGACAGATCGCGGGCACATTATACAACGCCATCCAGGTTCCATAATACACAGTATCCAATCCAGTTATCACAAAGTCCTTTATCGTGCCAGGGTCAATCGAAAAGCTATCAATCAGTCCAGTAAACAAGCAGGGGTCGTAGTTGTAAAATAAAAACCGATAACACAGAGATAAATAAATACGTGAACGTACACTGCAGCGAACTGACTGTGACTAAGGTTTGGGCGACTACCTGCCTGCGAAAAGGGTCGTGAGCGCAGGAGCGATGGTTGTACGGAGTACGTACCTACACTTCTTGAACACACTCAAAGCAGCGACGCCGCGCGAGCTTCGGTCGTTAAATGTACCTACGAATATCGCCGACCACAATATCACATAAAATCATTTTTTAATCACTCAGAAATACCTACGGTACCTAATGATGGTAGGAACATGTTTATGCAGAATTCAAGAGAAGAAAAGCATCCATAAGCTTAGTCTTTAGTCTCTTAAAATCACGATTCCGATAAGGATTGATAAGATAACAAAAAAGAAAACTTGTAAGTAGGCACTTACCTACATTGAGATCCGGTCACGTAGGTATAAACTAATGTACTATTTAAGTCACTTTGATTGTACCTACCAATATCGCCTTTCGCCGACAGCAATAATACCTATCACATAAAATGGATCATTTTTATCACTCAGAAATACCCACTGATGCAGATGGTAAGAATTTGTTTTTGAAGAAATAAGAGAAGAAGCCATAAGATGAATCTCTTAAAATCACGATTCAGATAAGGATTGATTATAAAAAATAAGCTTGAAGTACATTGATATCCGGTATCGTAGGTGAACCAAGGTACTTTCTAAGTGAGTGAACCGCTTCACTCACTTAGAAAGTACCTAAGTACCGACGAATAACACCCGTAGCCGACAACAACTGACATGTTTACGCAGAAGTTAAGGAGCCATAAGCTTAAGCATGTTCCACAATGATTTACTTACTTAATCCAATGTCCAATCCAAGGTGACCTTGGTTGGAGCTTGGTTTCCATCCGCGAATTTTGTACCTATGAATTCACACAAGCAAGGTCACCTTGGATGGGTTGCTGGATTACATGCTCTCTTAAAATCACGAACGCGATTCTGATAAGGATTGATAACAAAGCCGGCCATGTTCGAGTCGGACTCTCAAACAAAGGGTGTAACAAAGTAAAAAACAAAGTACCATAACTCGAAAACACGTTTCTTGTATACGAGCCCCCGTATATTACCTAGTCCTATGGACAGAGGGACAGCGGAGGCTTAGTAATAGGGTTTAGGTATAATAAAAGAAGATTGTAAGTACATTGAGATCCGATAATGTAAGTATCTACTACTAACTCACCTTAAGGTCGATCACCCCTGGGTTCGAAGTGGCCGCCGCCAGCACGCTCGCATATCTGAGCACGGCGCAGAGTTTCAGCGTGGACACGGAGCAGAAACTTTGGGTCCTGAGTACACTCCTCACGCAACGTCGCAAACATGCACGACGCGATTTCTCATCTCGGCTGCGGAAGCGCACTCGGACACAAATACCTTGTCCTTGACGTAACCCCAAAGAAAAAATCTAATGGGGTCAAGTCTGGTGAGCGAGCTAGCCATGGCTCCGGGACGAATCTACCGATCCACCGATTCCACAAGTCCAGATGGTTTTTAAATCAAACACAGAGAGAAAATTAGTTTTGGGATCAAACCAAAACTTATCTTCTCTAACGTTCCGAAAACAGACTTTCACAAGATGCACACTCGTTCGCGACCAACGTCAACAAGAAACTGGCAAAAATTCATCACGAATGTTCTTTTCGAACTCTCTTTTGATTTCGCCGACATACCTACGTGCAGTACAGTGGCGGAACTATAGTGGGTTTTTATTTATTTATTGAATGTTTTTTTTTTTAATACTTAACCATGTAGTTACTTGATCGCCTTAAAAAAGATTAAGATCTAAGAGAACCCAAGCTGCAAGAAACCGAACCAATTAAGATAAGCGTAACATTACTTATTTTAACTTAGCCTTATTATGGTTTGTGAAACGTGTGCCTATTAATAGTAAAAACTCCGGGAGTGCCGGCAGAAGTGAAAACTTGAATACGTGCTTCTCTCCCTCCGTCTTACGAGTTTTTGATCAGGTCACGTGTCCTGACACGAGTTAAAAATTTTTTACCCATCACAAAAAAGTTCACAGTGTCGCTAAAGAAGCTTACACTTAAAAAAAAATTCTCGGTCAGGTGTCACCATCATCACTAAGCAAGACACTGAACCGCCCCTTACACTCTATTCAACAGAATACCTAGATCGGCTCTTTTGTCGGCATCTCAAAGAGCGCGCTACGTATTGCCGCTATAAGAAAATACGATTTGGCGACACACAACAAAATAACCGATTTGCATCTTTAAGCAATTATTTTAATGTTGGAAATCGCTTACTTCATTTTGTTGTGATCGTATTATTTTCTAATGACGGCAGTCTTTAGACGGTATTTTTGAGCGGTGCTTTTGACATGCTCACTCGCCGGCACCTACTAGGCATGCGTTGACCTTTCGTTTGAACTTTGCACAGCTGAGCAGATACCTAATTTGAAGTTTTATTTACATTGCTCTTTTTTGTGAAAATAGTGAATTAATGACTTTTTAATTAAAAATCTTATTGGGTTAGGTCGTAATAACGATTATGAGCAATCTAAAGTTAAAAAAAACCCTGAAAAAAATGAAAAAATGAGGAAAAAGCCGACGAAAATTGCCAAAGCAGGGGTGTCCAGAATCATGTCCTGGACCCCTGGAAATCATTTGCGCGTCGATGTCAGAAACACGCTGTATAACTGTCCCCCATCAGCATTTACTTTTTTAACTCCTATATGAGTACAGTCTATTGCTCCAATTACTGTAGGAAAATAAGCGATCCTACGGAATTTCCTCATGCTTTCTTCCTACTCATTTATAGTATTAGGTATTTTAATAAATCTTCGGGACATTCGTAATAAAATCTCTGCTACCTTTTTACAAGTTTTGCTGACAACTGGTTGAGAGTTTTACTGACACCACGCAAATCAGCAGTATCGTCTTGAATCTAGAATAAAACAATAATATTAGTAGGTATAAGTCAGACATGGTTATCTATCATTGTACGAGTAGTTGACAAAATTTGTTATCCTACTCATTTATAGTATTAGGTATTTTAATAAATCTTCGGGACATTCGTAATAAAATCTCTGCTACCTTTTTACAAGTTTTGCTGACAACTGGTTGAGAGTTTTGCTGACACCACGCAAATCAGCAGTATCGTCTTGAATCTAGAATAAAACAATAATATTAGTAGGTATAAGTCAGACATGGTTATCTATCATTGTACGAGTAGTTGACAAAATTTGTTATATTACGCAAACTGATTTGTTTTGTTTGGCTTTTTGATCATTTGTGATGTGATAATACTATTAATTACTTTCTAATAATAAAATTCCAAACGTGATTTGTTGAGTAGGTATCCTGTGTACACAATAATTGATTTTTGGCAACTGATTTCAATAACAGTAACTGATAATTATTCTTGCATTATTTGATCAATTTAGGTACAATATAAGTCTTATTAGATTTAGCAAATTTTAGTGTTTTGTATCATGTTAACACGTGGCATATACATATTACTTACATAATTGTATTTTGTCTAATGTAATGTTAGCATTGACCAAGGTTACTTACTTCACGTCGAGCCCAGTTGCGTAATGCACAAACCACTTGCATTTCAGGACTCAGTAGGCATCCTCGAGGGTCGTGAGTTAAATCTTCACGTAAAATATCCACAATTTTCTGTCCAGAACGTTTTGTGAATCTATACTTATGTCTAAAGTCTTCGTCACTCAATTGAAATGAATTCACACGATGGCGATGCCTGTACGATCGCCAAGACGGTTCCTACATGGCCAAATCTTCCAAATCCATGACGTCAATCATAAATTAATATCCATTTTAACAATTTTTAAATAGAAAGATGCACAATACTTTAATGACAGCTAACCTCAAATATTTTTTAGTACCGAAGTTAAACTAGGGGTCTCAGCGGACTAAAGAACAACAGCGGCTAATTATTTAAACAAATAAAACTTATTATATAAATAAAAAATATTATAAAATTTTCGTTACTTATTCCTAAACATATTATAGAAAATATATTTTTATAAAAACTTCATGGTTAAAATATATTGAGAGTTTCCATTCTTTGTTTTTTTAGCGGTAAATATGAATTTTAAAACAACTATTACGGGTATGTATGTATGTAAATCGGGCTGGTTTCCGCAACTCCACGACTAAGCGCGTATTTTGCGTGCAGGTGGGACAAATGCGTCATTCGATCCACCCCAGCTCCCCAAGGAAGGCCAGCAACGCCTTGGTGTTACTAACTATCTCGCCCGCAACTACCGGGCAGCTTAGAAGCAGGTGTGCTGCTGTCTCATTCTCCTCCATGCAGGCTCTGCATAGCGGGCTGTCAGTGACTCCTATAGCATAGAGGTGTTTATTAAAAGACCCGTGGCCAGTTGTTACGGCTGTGACTGAACGCAACTGTTGTTTAGTCAGTCTTAGGGCTTGTTTTGTGAAACGGCCATTTATAGAAGGAAGTGCCTCTTTGGCCTGCCTACACTCACTATGGTCAACCCATAGCTTGTGATGTTTATCTCCGGTGCGTTTCCTTACCAGATTGCGTAAGTACCCGAAAGGCAGCGGCACGATGGGCTCAGGTCCCATTGCTGACAAACTCGACCCCCTTCGGGCGAGTTCATCCGCAGCGTCGTTGCCTCGAGATTCACTGTGTCCCTTGATCCATTGAATGGTTACTTTGTTATGTCTACCAACCTGGTTGAGACGTTGGTGACACTCGAGAATCAACCCAGAGTTCACTGTGTGGCTGTTCAGAGCTTGCAGGACGGCCATGCTGTCCGAGAGTATGCGTATTGAGTGGTCCTTAACTTCCCTGGTTAGGATGGCTGATGCCGCCAGAGAAATGCCCATGCATTCAGCCTGGAACACTGTGTTGTGGACCCCCAATGGTGTGGCTATGTGGATATTGAGATCCTCTGAGAAGATTCCCGCACCAGTACCTGTACCTGTTTTTGATCCATCGGTGAAGATCCGCAGCTCGGCGGGGCAGAGCCCCTCGCACCGATGATCCTCATGCAATTGGATTTTGTATTTTTTATCGAAGATAAATTGCTTGGGTACCCGGTCATTGATTGCTTTTGTTATGGGGAGTTCATTGTTGAGCTCCTCGAGCAGAGCGGTGTGTCGTGTGTCTCTCTTACTCCAGAGACCTAATGTTTTAAGGCGTACTGCTGCCATCGTCGCTTCCTGTTGTATAAACAAGTGTAGCGGAGGGAGCCCCAGCATGGCTTCCAGCGCCGCAGTTGGGGTAGTCCTCATGCAGCCCGTCGTTGCCATGCAGGCCAGCCTTTGCATGTGTTGTAACTTGTTTACGGCTGTAGCTAGCTTTGAGCGTGGCCACCACACCACGGCCCCGTAGGTTAGCATGGGCCGAATTACTGCGCTGTACAGCCATTGTATTATTTTGGGAGATAGGCCCCACTTCTTCCCTATCATTTTCCTGCATTGCCAGAAGGTAATGCAGGCCCTGTTTAGTTTGTATTCTAGGTGATTACTCCAGCTTAACTTTTTGTCTAGGATGACGCCTAGATACTTTACCTCGTTAGACAGCTGGAGCTCTGTGTTGAAGAGCATAGGTAGCCGGTAGTGGCCTAGTGCTCGCTTTTGAGTGAACATGACTAATTCAGTTTTCGTGGGGTTTACCGACAGATCATATTCGTCGCACCATCTTTCCACGATACGTAGTGCTTGTTGAGTGAGGTTGCAGATCGTTCCAGTCACTTTCCCTGACACTAGGATTGCGAGGTCGTCAGCATAACCTATTGTGTAGTAACGATGTGCGTTGAGTTTGGTGATCAGGTCATCAATTACCAGATTCCACAGAAGAGGGGAGAGCACACCCCCCTGCGGACAGCCTCTGGCTATCAGAGCCAACTGCTGCTCTTCCTCGAGGCGAACCACTCGTTTGCTTAACATATTAGTTATCCAGTCAGTTAGTACCTGTTCCACGCCGTGTTTGGAGAGCGGCACTAATGCTGGAAAAGTTTGTCTTGTCGAAGGCTCCTTCGATGTCTATGAATGTGCCCAGGCAGGACCCTTTCTGGTGAATCGCTTCCTCAATCTGGTTCACCACCAGATGAAGAGCGGACTCTGTCGACTTACCCGAGCTGTATGCGTGTTGGTTACCATGCAGTGTTATTGTTTTTAAAACGCCATCACGTAGTTCCCTTTCACACAGTCTTTCCATTGTCTTTAGTAAAAACGAGGTCAGACTAATAGGTCGATAGGATTTAGCGTTTGTGTAGTCTCTTTTACCTGGCTTCGGAATGAATATGACTTTCACTTCCCTCCAACCTTTAGGAACGTATCTAAAGGCCAGGCACGCTCGCATTAAGAGCACCAGTTTTGTTGCAACAGCGGTACCTCCCCACTGTAGTAAGGCAGGAAACACACCGTCGGGACCTGGTGCCTTGAAAGGTTGGAAGCTTTTGATGGCCCACTGAAGTTTTTCCAGCGTAATCATCTTTTCTGCATAAAGCCAGTCAACATCTGATGGTGTTTGGATAACGTCAAGCCATTCGTTTACCTGCGCGAATACGCTGCCTGGGAAGTGAGTTTCTACTAGGAGACGTTGCGCTTCTTCAGGTGTCGTGGTCAACGTGTTATCGGGTTTCCGGAGTGTGGCGATCTCAGGTGTGTTCTGTTGCGCCAGTATTTTCCTTACCCTGTTTGCTTGTTGGCATGATTCAATGTTACCACAGAATTTACGCCACCCTGTAGTTCTTCTGAATCTGATGCATCTCTTGTAGCTCGATTTGGCCGCGTAATAAGCGTCCCAGCCCTCATCACTACATGTGTTCATGGCTCTGTTAAGAGCCTTTCTTACCTTACCGCGTTTGCGCTCTAGGTCTGCACCCCACCAGGGTTGTTTACCCGGTGTGTCGCGCGGAATTGTTTCTGGGCAGGCGATTCGGTAGCTGTTTATCAGCGATTCGGTGAGTAGTGTTACTTGTGCATCGATCTGTGCCGTGTCCGCAAGCAACTCCGAATCGCATGATGGTACAAGCCTTGAGGTAAAGTTTCGTGTGTACACCGATATATCCGTGTTGCGAGGATTACGCCTTGGTTGTTTGGGTGGTATACAGACCTGGATGTCGAAGCGGTCTGGCTGTGGTGGAGGTTAGCCTGCACGACTTTACAGGCCGACAAAAGGGACGCCATCGCCGGCAAGACCCTCCTCGTCGCCCTCAAGTCGCAGCCCGGCAAACAGGTCGCCCTCGTCGAAACCGTCCCCTCCCGGGTCTGAAGCCGGGGACAACATTACGTCGTCCGGCTCCTTCCCCGATGAAGGGACGGCACCCACGGTGGCGGCAGGGGCGGCTGAGTCTGCTGCTACAGCAGGTTCGGCCGCAGTTGCTTCCGGGTTGTTTGGCGGAGAATCGGTGTATTCTGCGTCTTCCAGCGGCTGTTTCGTGATCGGGTCCCAACCCCGAGGGACGTCGACGAACCTGCCGTTCGGACCCTGGAACTTGACGTACACCGCTCCCAAACCAATTGAGAGACGGCGCTCGGCGCTCATCAGGGTCGGAACTTGGTCCTCGGGGATACCCAGCACCACGAACCAGCAAGCCTTCTGCTTCTCGGCGTGCAGCACTACCCACCTCCTTACGTCGATCCAGCGATTCTGGTACCAGAGGGCTCGTCCAATAAAGGTTGAGTCCTCGTAGACTCCCTGGTCGTCGGGGATGGCGATGCCGCAGCGCACCCGCTTCTGGATCTCCGTCTGGCTCTTGACTTGACGACTAGCGAGGTGCCAGCCGGGAGAGCCAGGCTGGAGACTGTTTTTTTCAGCCAGGCTAAGGTGAAGTCGTTACCGCACCACAGCTTGAGGACTCCACCGGTGAACAGCGTATCCTGCATAGCAGAGCAGGCCTCGCTGATGATCCGCTTGTGGATAGCAGCCAAGACCTGGTCCGATACTCCCTGGCTTATGATGCCCCTCCGGTCGCAGGTTATTGCGACGTTTAGGGACGCACTGGCAGCTTGGGCGTAGCTTCTGTTAGCAATCCTCTGGGATTGGTCAAGCCGCGGCTGCTTGTGCTCTCAACGGGGCGAAATCGTCTCGTTGAGAGCCCGCTTGGCCGCAGCCTGGTCACTTCCATCGGATCGCTGCGTTGTGGTTGCCTCCTCGGCCGGACCTCCTGCGGATTTAGATTGCAGTGTGCTAGGCGTTGGTCGGCTAGTGCCGGTGATGTGTATGTGCTTGCTGCTCACACATATGTGGGTAGTTCCTAATTGTGAATGTGTGAGTGTCCAGTTTGTCAAAGGTTCAGTATTAAACTAACCATCAGTTGTAACACCTGTGTTCTTATTTCGCACCTCCTAGTTGAAAACATATCATTGGCGACGAGGACGATCTTACCCTCAAACAAAAAAAAAATGGCGAAGTCGTTTCTAGGAAATTTAACTACGTTCGATTATAAATCATGCGAGTGGTTGATTTATAAAAGTCGGTTGACCCAATTTTTTAAAGTCAACGATGTGAAGGAGGAAATCAAAAGCGCAATTTTAATAACACATCTATCTGATGAGTCATATCGGTTGGTGCGGAATCTAGCATATCCAGTCGATTTGGAAGCGCTAGATTATAAGAAACTGGTGGAATTGCTTGATACTCACTTCAAACAGAAGCAATGTTCATTTTCGGACAAGGCCAAAGGTGAATGACCAAATTAGTATGGGCACTGGACCAAAAAAAAAATTGCTGCCCCCAGGGTTGACTCTTTGTTGGTGGGTTAATACTGTTGGACTAACTATGTGTGCAAATGCGAATCAAATTCAAACCCACAATTACAAAGTAATTCGACGTTATATAATACTGCAACAATACACTTTCGCTTGCACCAATTTTTTTTTTGTATATTATTTCTGCTTGTTAAAATGTTGTTAGAAGGATTCACTAAATAAAAATAGATGAATAATGAATTAAAAAAACGACATAGTTATTTAATAATTGTTTATTTTCGAACAATTTATTTTAAATGTTATTCATGACTCACTATTCTGCACAGATGGTAATATAGAATGCGTATTATAAATCATTTTCATCTATTACAATACTGTCTAAAAACTGTGCTGGATGGTCAATATTTTCGTACCGCGCATATGCCAAAAACCATACTATAGACATTACATGAGCACATGTGCCCAAAGTACGTCTGCCACTCTTACACGAACAATAATAATGATTTAAAGCCTCCAACCCAAGGTGGTCTGAGTTTACAAGTATATATGTATGATAAATTCGGCTTCGGGTATGCCTAGATTGGACTTTACCTCTTAATAGCCAGAAGTTATTACCAGTTATATTATAATTATTTAAAAGATTATTCAAATCATCATTTTCTCTGTACACTTCTATTGTATATACGCCATTACGAGCGTGTTCACTATAATAACTCCTGGCTAGTTTTATTTGGTACGTTCCTAACGCAAACATAACAAGTTCTTCCTCAGACAACCTTGGAAATCCTCTTACATCAGGTAACTCGAAAGACATACTTTGAAACGGAATTCGCCGGCTATTAAGATTATAGTCAATGACATACTGTGCGAGACAGTTTTCCATATTGACCCTATTATTAATTCTCTCCATAAAACCAGAAGCATTAACATTATCAGTGATTGGGTCGTGGAAAGCATTTGTGATGGCCGCGGCATTCCTAAAATCGTCCTGCATGTGAGGCAGAGCCCTGTTAAAATAATCTTGCCTGAAAATCTTAAAATCTCTCTTGAAGCGGCCATTTACTACTTCCACGACCCATCGACAAATCGTCACTAATCGAGACTTATTGGCGTCAGCCGTTGTTAATTGAGTTTCGCCCCTTGAAACAGATTTAGGCATATGGGCATCATAGCTACAAGACTCTACGTTTGGTACGGCATCTCGGAAACCTCTATCCAAAATGAGAACATCTCCTTCTTGGAAAAACCAATTAGAAACACTGTCCGCACCATCAATTAATTTATTTAAAATGCTTGCATCGGATGTAGTCGCTGAATAGGGACCTGCTACTTCAATTATATAGCCATCACAACAGACTATTAGGAATGGTTTTAGTAGATTTAAGAACTTGTGATGGCTATACGTCAATCTTTGGAAGAGGAAGTTGCTACTTTTTTGTATGTATACATAGGTACCATCAAGTATAATTATACACTTGTTTTGTTCTTGGTTTCCGAACAGAGTTTGAGGTATAAAAAGGTTTCGCCTAAGCACTTGCTCCCTTGTGATGTGATCCCAACCCAAATGTAGAGGTGTAAATTCTTCTTTTATACAGTCTCTTGCGGTTTTCATTTCTCTTTCTAAAGTTGTTCGGCTTATGTGAAACATATCTGCCAGTCTTGTATTGGGTTCACCAGTTCTTAACTTAATCAAATATGCTGCTAAAGCGGTTTTGGGTCTTTTGCTCCTTCTAGACAAAGATGGCGTTTCTACAAACATTCTGTTGAACTGTTCGAAACTTCGACCAGTCAGAAAGTAAACTTCATTTGGATCCATGGTTTCTATATTTTCAAAATCCACCCTTCCCTCTTGCGGCATAGTTTTCAAAATCTGCATCATGTCCATGATGTGAGCTTCGTTAAAGTCATGACTTACATTTCTGGCTGACAATAAAATCTCAAAATCATTTAAAAGCAAATGTTCTTCACAAACGCGTGCAAAAGGTGGGGCGTAGTAGTTAAAATCTTTCAACAAACGGATTTTCATGTGCTTTGGTATTCGATGCCTTGTCTCGCCTGTACATCCGAATATAATGCAAGAGTTTGAAGTGTTCGGTGCCCGACTAATATGTGGTAAATGTATAATAGAATGTTGAATGTCTTGTTCGTCAACTACTGCTCCACGTTGATCACCAGCATGCGGTACCACAGCTAGATCTGGTTGTACCTCGGCTTGATCTGGTTCTATCACAGGTTGATCTGCTGGCTGCTCAGAAGCGCGTACTGGTGGTTCTTGTTCTCGTTCACTGGACGTACGACGTCTTGGTGGGTACGCCTCGCGTCGCCAGCAACGCTGACAGAAAACTCGGCGTTGTTAAATTGTATCTGAAAGAAATAGTTTCAGATACAATTACACATCACAAATACACATCTTTTTAACAAATGTTATTCAGTACATGAATATACCAATGAATGAATAGCGCCGCTACTGAAGTCCCTTTGACGCGGCGCTAGTGTCTATGTCATTACATTACATTGCATAAAAAAATGTAGTTCCATTTCCGCGGGCTTTCATTCGTGATATGCACTCTATGCATTGTTACATGGTTAAATAAGTCATTATTGCAATCATTTATGTAAGTACTCACATGATAAGGAAGAACTCGTTCAGTTATATTATTTGCAGCGATTGGATATTCTTCAAAAAGCTGCGTAGTTAGTGTTCTTCTTCTGATCGACCGCACTGATCTACCACACACTAGACACACTTGTCCAGCAGATGCACGAAACATCTTTAAAACTGTATCCAAATCACAGGGCTTAAAATCAGGTCCAGGTAACGTAATGCAAGGGTCAAACACGTAATCACAGGATATCCACAGAAAATATTCGCACAGTACACAACTATAAGCGAAGAGAGTTACAGAAGGACTGCACAGTTGCAATGCAAAGCGCATACATGTGTGAGCGAGAACGTAGCTCTATCGCCTTCTCGCTCACACTACTATTGAACAATGTTCAAAGAAAGCAAACTCTCGTGTAAGCTCATTATCTGCGATAAGAAAAGGTCACCTACCTGTGTAAAGAAGTAAAATATGCAACTTTTTCATAAAATCACATTTTAGGTTATATTTATGTTTCTGTGGGACAGATTTTTTCGGTTCCATAGAATAAAATGTTGCATTTGAACTCTTCTTTCAAATGAGCTATGTGGCAAATCTGGGGGCAGACTTTGACTTTTTTTACCAATTTTTGGTCCAATTTGGTCATTCTCCTTTTATGGGGCGAAGAGGAACCCAGGCGAGTCGTTGGGCGATTGGGCTGTACCTACGACTGCGAAGATTGGCGAGCTACTGTGACTTCGGAGTGGCTTTGGATACGAACTTGACGGATCGTTTCGTGCTTGGTTTGGGTGCGGGACCTGAGCGTGACAAGCTATTTGAGCAAAACGCTTCCACCTTGGAGTTCTCGAAAGCCCTAGAAATAGCAGAGCGAGCGGAATGCGCTAGAGAGGCTAGGAACGTGATGTCCACTGATGTCACTAACATAAAGGAAGAAGCAGTGAACAAAATATGTAAAGGTGAACGCTGGCGGTCGAGTGAGGGTAGCAGTAAGCGCAGTGGTGGCAGTGGCGCCGGCAGTGTGCGTACGGGCTCGCGAGATGGGCGCTCATCAACATCGAAATATGGTCGTGACCAGTGTTTCGAAGACTTTCGTTGCTCAATTTGCGGTTTAAAAAATCACGATAAGGACAAGTGCCGTTACAAAAATTATAAGTGCCAAAAATGTGGAAAAGTGGGACATTTAAAAAAAGTGTGTGACAATAAAAGGAACCAAACCGGTCGTGTTCGCGTTAATAATATCGGGGGTGACAATAGTGGCGCAGATACAGACACGGATGGCAGCAGTTGTAACGAATGTCATAACTTTAACATAAGGTACGTAACCGATAAACCGTTGAATTTGACGATAAAAGTAGGTGATAAAACTGTGACAATGGAGTTGGACTCCGGGTCAGGGGTCTCGGTTATGTCAAAGAGAATGTACTCAGAACTGTTTGCACATTATAATTTAATTAATTGCAAAATCAAAATGTGTTTATATAACGGACATAAAATTTCACCGTTGGGGTATTTTCAGGCTACCGTCGAATACGCAGATAAAAAGAAAAATATAAAATTATTTGTTGTTGATTCAAATGGCCCTCCCCTGCTCGGTCGAGACTTTATGTCCGCCTTTGGTTTAATTTTAACAAATGTTTATAAAATCAGCCAGGACGATGATGTTAATACATTATTGGAACAGTTTCCGAATTTATGGAAAGACGAACTTGGTCATTTTAATAAGTTTGAAGTTCATTTGCAATTAAAGGAAAACTCAGTACCAAAATTCTTTAAGGCTCGCCCGATACCGTTCGCATTAAAAGACAAGGTCGAATCAGAATTAAATAGGTTAGTCAGTTTGGGTATACTAGTTCCAGTGAGTTATTCTCGTTATGCAACCCCTATAGTACCAGTCTTCAAAGACAACAACACGGTTAAGATTGCAGGTGATTTTTCCGTCACACTAAATAAGGACCTTATAATAGATAAGTATCCATTGCCTAGAATTGAAGAAGTGTTCGCAAAACTTGGCGGCGGAGAACATTATTCAAAAATTGATTTAAAAAACGCATATAATCAATTTTCACTCTCTGCAGATTCCCAGGAGTTGACTACCATTAACACACCAAAAGGAGTATTTAAATATACGCGCCTAGTTTATGGACTTGCGAATGCTCCAGCTCTATTTCAAAAGGCAATGGAAACACTACTGCGTGGTATCGAAGGAGTCAGTATATGGTTAGACGATATTTGTTTGACTGCGCCAACAAAAAAACTTCACATGACGAGATTAGCTCAAGTTTTAAGCAGATTAAATGAAGCTGGGTTGCGCCTTCAAAAGGACAAATGTGAGTTCTTTAAAGAGAACGTAACATACTTGGGTTATGTCATTGATAAGAACGGATTACGGACTAACCGTGAAAAAGTTAAAGCTATATTAAACGCTCCAGAACCGACTAACGTCACAGAAGTTAAGAGGTTCTTAGGAGTAGTCAACTACTACAGGAATTTTATTCCTAATGCGTCAAGCATTATGAGCCCGCTCCACGAGTTGCTGCGCGCTGGCGCACGGTGGGAGTGGGGGCCGCGACAGCGCCGCGCCGTGCGCCGCGTGTGCGCTGAGCTCGCCTCCGAGCGCGTGCTGGCACACTTCGAGCCGAGTGCGCTGCTAGTGCTGACGGTAGACGCGGGCCCGCATGGGCTCGGAGCAGTCTTGTCTCAACGGGATGACGATGGCTGCGAACGACCGCTGGCGTATGCCTCACGGTCGCTCTCGACGAGTGAACGCAATTATAGTCAAATCCAAAAGGAGGCGACGGCGATCATTTTTGGTGTCAAACATTTCCACCAATACCTATATGGTAGAAGTGAACCTTTTGTTCTCAAAACCGATCATCGTCCCTTAGTGTCAATTTTTAATAATAAAACAGGTATATCGACCACCACAGCATTACGTTTACAAAGATACGCTATTATTCTATCCGCATATAATTATATAGTTCAGTATATAACTAGTGAGAATAACTTAGTGGCCGATTATTTCTCCCGTGCGCCTGTACCGGATAGTGTGTGCAAAGAAGATAGCGAGTATGACGCGTATTGCTCACTTAATTTTTTAGATGCGAATGAACCAGCTGTTTTGTTGTTGGATGTAAAGAATGCTACTTGTAACGATAAGACTATACAAACTGTCGTTAAGTATACGAATGTAGGTTGGCCCCGCAAAATTGTTTGCGAATCTATTCGTCCTTTCTTTTTATGTCGTACGGATCTTCAAAATGAAAATGGTGTTTTAATGCGGGGTTATAAAGTGGTAATTCCTGTGACACTGCGAGAAAGAATGCTACGTGAACTGCATAGTACGCATTTAGGCATCGTCAAGACAAAATGCAATGCGCGTGGTAAGATGTGGTGGCCCGGAATAGACGAGGATATTGAAAGGTGGATCGGTGCATGCGATATATGCGCAAGCGAGAGGCCTGCACCGCCACGAGCTGCGCCTTCACCGTGGCCGAGTCCAGCGGCACCGTGGGAAAGAATCCACATCGATTATTTGTCTATACGTCAACAGACATACTTGGTAGTGATTGATGCGTACTCTAAATGGTTAGAGTGTATTCACATGCGGAATGATCTTACCACCCAATCTTTGATAAGGAAGTTGAAACAATTTTTTTCAATATTTGGTTTACCTTGTACTTTAGTCTCGGATAACGACGTAAAGATAAATTCAAAAGAATTTCATACGTTCTGTTCCAATAATGGTATTAAGTACATAACATCTCCAATTTACCATCCATGTAGCAACGGACAAGCTGAGAATTCAGTAAGGACGTGTAAAAAGATGTTAACCAGTATAATGAACGAAAGTACGGCATAAAATATTATACATGACAAATTATTAGAATATTTATTCGAATACAGGAACACAGAGCACTGTAGTACTGGACATTCGCCCGCCAAATTAATGTTTGGCAGAAATTAAAGATCTCGTCTTGACTTAATACTTCCTAAAGACAATAAATTACGCACAAAATCGTCGGGAAATCAAGAATGTCACACAAGAGCATTCAAAGAAGGTGATAGGGTATGGTTCCGCTGGTACAGTGGTAGAAAAGAGACTTGGAAGTTAGGAGTAATAAATAAGGTGATAGGTAAAAGAATGTATATAGTGCTGGTTGAAGATAATGGTTTATTTTGCATAAGACATCTTGATCAACTGTTAAACTGTAAAAGTAAAATGGAAATTAATGTTGCAAGGTCAATTGATTGTGTTGACTCAACACTTCCGTATAACCCGCTTGTTCCTAGTCCACCGACTTCACCTGTTCCGTTTAGATCACCCATAATGCCCGGACCAATAAATGAATCTAATTCAGTTATCACGCCAGAGAGCGCTGTCTCACAGGAACCGTTGGAAGTGGAAAAGGACACAGCGCGGTTTGCTGTTGCTGCAGCGAGCGTTGAAGCGGGCAGCAATCAAACTAGAGTAACTGATACTGAGAGCCAAGAAAATGCACAGCAGTCTTTTAGAGAAGACGCCCAGGCTCCTCAAGCCTCAGCCGTCACGCAGGATTTGGCTGCCATACCAATATCACGTGCACGTTCTCAGCGCCCCAGGAAAAATGTAGATTATTCGTTATATTATAAATAGATATATGTTATTCATAGATAAGTTTATATATATAGATAAGTTTATGTAAGTATGTTATTCTTGTCAACAGGTTTCAAAATTAGTGTGGAGGAGTGATGTGTATGTGCTTGCTGCTCACACATATGTGGGTAGTTCTTAATTGTGAATGTGTGAGTATCCAGTTTGTCAAAGGTTCAGTATTAAACTAACCATCAGTTGTAACACCTGTGTTCTTATTTCGCACCTCCTAGTTGAAAACATATCAGCCGGCCTCAGCCTGCGACCACTTCCCCTCAGAGAAGTTCAGCTTACCTTGCTTGGTCGGTTTAACCGAGCTGGTGGCAGCAACCTGCTTGTTTTCGGAGGGTTTGCGTCCCCGCCTGCGTTCGTGACGCCGCTCCTTACGCGTCAGTCTTTCCCTCCTCTTACCCTGGCTTGTAGGAGCTGTAGGACCCGAGGGGCCCGAACAAGAGCAATGGGCTTGTGGAATGGATTTTTTTACCCTTGCCCTTGCCTTTACCTTTACCCTTACGGGTAGGCACCTGCCAGGCGCTGGTAAAAACGTCCTCGATGTTGCTGATCGCCTCCGTGTGACCGGAGGCGGCCGCGACTTGGGAAGCGGCTTGAGGAACCACAGGAAGAGCGGGAGGGTGTTTGGGAAGGCTACTTCCGGCAGAGGTGTTAGCCGTCTCCGTTTTCGCCTTTGTGTGTAAAGGATCGGTACTGGTCCCATGCAGCGCCGTTCTCCTTTGCTTGGAGTGGGACTTTTTGGTCTTAGCTGCGGTTTTCGCCACAGCCGGACCAGCGCCCGCGCTGGCGCCCACGGCGTGAGCCGCAGGACATCCAGGGGCGAGCGAGGCACCAGAGGTACCTCGCTTAGGAGCTTTGCCAGCTTTCGCCGACTCCACTCCTGCGGTATTCTTAGTTGGCTTCAATCCGTCCATACTAAAAATTTTTGAACTTCATCTTCCTGGCTCCCACCTACCATGGAGCCCGCACCTGGGAACGTCGCACTACTGTGAGTGCGAACGTTAGGACTACCAGGAAGATATAGGTGCGCAAGGCTGGTTTACAGCGCGACATCGGGTGCTCGATCGGGTTGGCAACTAATCAACCCTCACTTACACCGTCAGCATGGCCTTTACCTACCGCTTCGGCCGCCCAAGGACGACCTTAGCGGACCCCACGCACCTCGCCTGTGGCCCTCTGACGGGACACTTTGGCCATTTCCCTACCCTTGGCTAGAAGATAGGGCCACCGTTTTGCTTGAAATCCAGACCAAAGGGGGCGTGTTGCCTCACGGACACATTACCGCCAGTGCCGATCGGTTTAACCCCCCAGGACTCCTTCATCCCCGCTTACGGCGCTCGACTGCGCAGGTCCTAGCTCAGGTGACAAAATTCTCCTACCCGCCGTCAGCTGAGTTTAGTGACGGCCGAGCCCGCAACCACTTCGTCACAGAAGGGTCACAGTTAGGAGGGGAGTTGGGAGGGGTTTAGTGGGATATGGGATGGGACTGAGTGGAAAGCCCTCCACTCTGCGGGTCGCCCTGTGGTTTCAGTTACGTCTATTTCGTAAGGAATTAGACCAAAAACGGGGTGGCAACCTCGAGAAGGTATATCCACCGGACTTGCCTTGAGGATCTACATGACCACGCCACCTTCCCGTCTCTGAAGGAGACAGCAAGGTAGGCCTGCATCTATACTACCAAGCAAAGCAAAGCAAAGCGTGTCGTTGTGCAACCCTAAAAGCATACATACAGACCCCCCCCAACTATTACGGGTAATCACAACAATGTTGCTAACTGAATGCTTCTCGCGCCAGATCTAGGACTTTCTTTTTGCTGTACAGCGTAGTTATAATTATGTCTGAGAAAAACCTACTAGGCGGTGGTGATGTGTTAAATAAATAAGTTGATATAAACAACATACGTTTTAATACTTTGTCGTTTGAAAGATGTAACATCTTTTTTTTATTTTCCCGAAAAAATGATAAAAGTGGCGACTCAGACTTTGCGCTGTTAGTAACACTGAGTATACTGACAGGACAGTGACAGATGCTCTCGAGCTGCTGTTGTTGTTGTGTTTGAGCTTCGTGTTTTATTTTGGATTACTTATATTTTATTTGACGCGGATTGTTTTATGGACTCTCGGTCGATTCTTCCTCTGTGTGACCCGTGCGTGCTTTTAGACTGTGATTATCTTCCTTGCGTGGCGACATTGTGTTTTTCTTAATAGGACTTTGATTCTACTTCACAACTTGGTTCTGTCCGACTGGTGTTTCATCTTTACTTCACGATCACTATGGAAGACAACGAGAGACGTCGTAGTCCGCAGATTCAATAGTTTTTAGATGACGCTATTGTTTGTATTGAAAATGACTTGTTTAATTTCTTTCTTATTCAGTCATTCTTTATTTTTCATTTATTTCAACAAACAAAAATTCACAGGTCAGTCAAAAAACTTAATACTTACCTAATTATATAAAAAATATTCTTAATTTTCCCGCCAAAACGACTAAATTTTCAATATCGTCAGCGTCAGTACAGGGCCTTCTAAATGCAAAAAAGGATTTTGTACAGTAGACGATAAAAACTTTCTTAAAAGCGATGCGAACAATTTAATACAACTTTTCATATTGTTCATTTATTTATTTTATAGCCATGTTACAATTAATAAGGATTTGAGTTGCAAAATCTAAATAATTCAATAATTCACTTACATGGAAATGCCGTAACTAAATTGATAGAATTTATGTAGATACTAGGAAATGTGTTACTTTTAGAAATAAAACAATTTTATTTTAAATAATTTTATTATTGATGGCAGAATATGACCACAATTATCTAACTTAAGTAACTTTTTTAATTACGATGGGGTAGAGACTCGTAATATGGCCAACAGTCCCTGGGGATCACATTTTTAATCTCTTGTAAATCTTTAAACTTTCTCTCAGTAACTGAAAAAGGAGCAGAATGTAATTTTGGAAATTTAGCGTGAGCAAGGTCTATATTTTTTGGTCTTTGTGGTAACAAACGGTATTCTTCATCGAATTGCAGTTTGTAAGATATCTGGTGTATTTTATAGATTTGAGTTGAACTACCACAGGATCTCCAACACCTCATACAGATTTTGTTTTCTTGCTTCCTGGGAAATATGGTGATAATCACTTGGCAAATAGATGTCACGATTTTTTAACGCACTTTCAATAGTATTATGGACGGAGGCGCACTCCATACTTTTGAATTATTTCAACATCATATTTTTCGGCAAGACTTAATAGTGCATTGGACATTATTACATTTCGGTTCTGGGCTGTACAACCATCAGAGTATATTATAATAGGGCGATTATCACCCTGTCCCAGAAAATTGGATTCCAAGTAATGAACCAAAAAAGTAGCAAAAGTTGATGCTGAGCCGTCACTAAAAGTTTCATCGAACCAGTTACATGTTGCATCACTTGTGGCAAGATTATAGATTGTAAAATTATGGTTACATAGCTTAGTCCGGTAGTAAAGTGCATTGGCTTTCGTCATCGGAGACAATTTAACAGCTTGAACATCCATGGTTTAGAAATGGCATTACCCTCTAAAGCCCTAATTTTATCTTAACTTTTTTCGTCTCTTGCTTTCTTCTTTTCAGCGTGATGAACCTCGTACTCATTTTCTGGTAAATGTCCGTTAGTATAGGCCAGACACACGTCACATTGGTCTTTACGAGGCTTAAACAAAGAAACATTAATCTCTGAAAATACATTTTTCATTTTGTTAATGGTTAGGGCATCTATGCCTTCTTTTTCACAACTAGACTTATAAACATTGTAAAGCGATTGATAAGTAGTAAACGTCTGTTCCAAGTACAATTTTTTTTAAGTCACAAAATATTCCAGGAAACTTGCCGAGTTATGGGTACTCATGGTGGAACGATTTAACCAGACATTGGAGAGGTACATGGCAAAGGTTGTGGAAAATCAGCAACGCGATTGGGACAAGCATATACAACCATTTTTGTCGTCATACAGAAGTGCTGTTCACGAAAGCACATCAGTGACACCAGCTTTCGCAAACTTTGGTAGAGAATTACGGCTGCCTGCAGACTTGATCACCGGAATACCGCCTGACGCCCCACGCAGTATCACTGACTTGCGGAACAAAATCAATGACATTTATGAGCACGTCAGAGAATCGTGCCAGCAAATGTCTGAAAAGATGAAAATGCGTTATGACCGCAAAATGAACAATAAAGGTTTCAGTCAGGCAGTAAAGGGAAACCTCCTAAGTTTCAGGCTAAATGGGAAGGGCCGTATCGGCAAAACACACATTTAAAATAAAAAGTTCTAATTTATTTACTTGTGTCCAAAATGATGGATCAAACTTAAACCGCATGGTGTAACCGTTTGATTTTTTTTTTTTCTAATTCTGTAATTGCAGTTGCTTCATGGACTGCCATATCTTGTTGCGGCGTTACCTGTAAAGGTTGAATATAAAATGTTTTTTAATAAACTTGGACAAGGCGTTGATTCTTTCATTTTGCAAACTTGGCCAAAAATGGATGTAGTTAATCTTTTTTGCGTTCAGTGACCCATAGATCAGAATTACCTTGGGCGACAGTTCTGTTTTGTAAAGAATTAATTTCTTCGGCAGTTAATTTAAGGGCAGTGATAAAATCCGTTTTTTTTTTTCAAAATCTTCCATATACCTATATCATCATATCAGGAACTTCGATAACATCACCGTAATGTTCGTCTGCCGTTTTAAAGCGCTTAGCTCTTTTATTACCTTGCGCTTTATCTGCAGCGGTTCGCTTTCGTTGTTTAGATAGTATTTTATATTTTTTATGTACATATTCATCGGTTTATGTATAACTATTGTCAAGCGCGTCTGGATATACAGCGTTTTGTACTTTACGCACACAAGTATAATCTTTTGAATTATAATGTCCTGCTGCTGCAAAACATCTCGCTTCGTAGGTGCCTTTTATTGTAAAATTTACTCTTTTACCTGCAAGACATTTTGCAACAATTGCATTAAATTGTTCTGCAGTATTATTTGTTTCTTTCAACGATAAACTTTCAGCGTTTTGAAGGAGCCACCCAAGATTTTCATAAATATCGTTCCACATGCCGCTAGATTTCAGCTGTGGAACTAGGTTTTTTTCCAGTTTTTTCTTGCAGTAATATATTTTGCAACTATCATGCCAACCAAACACGTGGCATGGCCCATTTCGTAAGTCGTCTTTGAGGACTAAAAGCTTCTCTGCTGTTGGGTCCTCAAGTTGTCTTGCGTGTGCAACAGCGCCAGTTACAGCATTATACAAGCGCCGTATTCTATCTAAAAGAACTTACCTAGTTTTTACAGGTACAAAACCAACTTTATTTTCAGTATTTTTGCCTATTTTTCTTAGTTTGTTCGAATAGTTCCGAAGTAAGTGAAGGCAGAAAGAAAAAAAAATGTTTATTTGGAACTTGCACAAAACAGACAGATGTAAATTTAATTAAATTAACAGAATTATTTAGTCTATAAACATTTTAGTCTGCGAGGCCAAAAAGGTCCCTACCTCAACATAGGCTGCGAAAAATAAATAACACAGCGCTGGTTTTATGATAGGGCCTATGATGCCACGGACGCAGTTACGTAACACATACTAAATATAGATACAGATAAAATATATAAATGATGAAAAAAGAAATACAATTACATAAAATACACACAGTCAATAATAATAAACAATAAAATCAACCCATGCCCAAAGGCCCAGTGCTCCAAAATCATTTTTTTTTTTTTTTTTACTAAACATAGGCACGCGTTTGACCACTATCTCACCTGATGGTAAGCAAGGATGTGGTCGAAGATGGTGCACGCTTGCCTAGAAATAACCTATTCACTCTTGATTTAAAGACTCCCAGGTTGTAGCTATCAGGAAACACAGACTCCGGCAGGGAATTCCACTCCTTAGCTGTACGCACTATGAATGTGTTCCCAAAACGTTTTGTGCGTATGGGTGGGATATCCACCGTGTACCGGTGGCGCATCGCCGTTCGTCTTGTGGTCCGATGATGGAACGGGCTTGGCGGAATTAAATTATGCAATTCCGACGCACATTCCCCAAAATGCAACCGGTAGAAAACCGACAGGCTAGCAACTCGTCGTCGATGTTCCAGACTTTGGAGCTTCGTCGCGACAAGCCTCTCATTGCCGATGATCCTCTTGGCTCGTTTCTCAATTGACTCAAGGGCATCAAGTTGGTATCTGGCAGATCCATCCCAAAGATGAGAGCAGTACTCCATACACGATCGAACTTGCGCTTGATAGAGTTTAAGCAGCTGTTCCGGCGTGAAGTATCGTCTCACCTTTGCCAGAATCCCCAACTTCTTTGCAGCCACTTGGGCTTTTGCCTCTATGTAAGGGCCAAAATTGAGAGTAGATGTTAATGTAACCCCAAGAAGCTCAAGTTGGTCGGTTATCGGCACGGTAGCACCTCGGAAAGATGGAGCTGGGTGGAATTGGCTCCTTTTGGCGGAAAATAGACACGCTTGGGTCTTAGCAGCATTGAACTTGATCAGATTGGCATCGCCCCATTCAGAGACTGCCTGTAAGGACACGTTCAAGCGGTCAACCATTGCCTCCCGGGGAGACCGGATCTGCGACCCACCAGCTCGTGCGTCGGACACGTATCTCACAGCAACAGTGCTGTCGTCTGCATACCCAAAGGTACCGGGTTTAAGCAGATCATTAATATGCAGCAAGAACAGTGTTGCCGAAAGCACCGAACCCTGAGGAACCCCGGCATTAATATCCAGCAGTCCAGACGAGCAGCCATCAATGACCACTCGGATAGACCGATCCCTCAGGAAATCTGCGATCCAATCACACAAACCGGCGGGCAGACCGAAGGAAGGAAGCTTACTAATAAGGCTATCGTGCCAGACCCTGTCGAAGGCCTTCGAGATGTCAAGGGAGACCGCTAGTGCCTCCCCGTGCTTCTCTATGGCCTCACTCCAGATGTGGATGGCATACGCTAGAAGATCCCCAGTTGACCGATTTCGGCGGAACCCGTATTGACGGTCACTAAGAATATCATTCGCTTCTAGGTACGCCAGGAGCTTATGATTCAGCACGCGTACCATAGTCTTACAGAGTATGGACGTTACCGAGATGGGTCTATAATTCGACGGGTCAGCTCGACTACCCTTCTTGGGCACTGGCTGCACGTTAGCTTGCTTCCAAGCCTTCGGCACTTTTCCAGTCTCAAACGAAAGGCGAAATAGGCGTGTCAATATCGGAGACAACTCAGGCGCACAAGTCTTCAGAACAGTTGCCGGTATCCCGTCGGGACCACTAGCCTTGTTCACGTCTAGGTTACGCAGTACCTTACGGACGTCCTTCTGATGAATGCGAATGTTTGCCATACTCGACTCGCATCCACCAGGAGAAGCAGGGGGCGTCGCGCCACCAGGATCCAGACGTGAAGATTCCGCAAACAAAGAAGCATACAAGTTCGCTTTCTCCTCAGCGGAGTGGGCTAGCGTCCCGTCGGGTCTCAGCAGTGGTGGTAGTGAGGGGCGGCAGAAGTTCGATTCGACCGACTTAGCCAGGGACCAATAAGCCTTACTACCTGCTGGGTATGAAGCAAGTTTGTTCCCTATTCGGCTAATGTGGTCAAACCGAGCCCTCCGCAACACTTTCTTGCAGGACTTGGCAGCCCTGTTGAAGGCTCTCTTCCTCCGACTCACGTCATTTGCTTTGCGCTTACGAGCGTCGACCCATGCCAGGTACGCCGCGTGCTTAAGCGCATCAGCGCGATTGCACTCGGCACCAAACCAAGGACGAGCTTCGCCAGATTTCGCTATGTCAGAGAACGGAATGTAGTACTCCATTCCCCTCCGCAACACATCCGACACGGCGTCCGCGCACGACGAAGCATCAGTGGAAGAAAAGCAAGTAGGCTGCCAAGGGTAACATGCGAAAAAAGATCGCATGCCATCCCAATCTGCTGACCTGTATCGCCATACCCGCCGGGTACCTCTTGGGCTAGGATCGGGCGGGGAGTAGACGGATACAGACTTCACCAGACAGTGGTCGGAACTACCCAGTGGTGAAGAAATCGACACCGAATAGCGGTCTGGATCTGTTGTCAGCAAAAGGTCCAAGCAATTGGCAGTGTGCGAATCAACATCGGGTACCCTCGTTGCTCCCTGGACCAGCTGGGTAAGATTTAACGCAAGCGCTAGCTTTCGCGTCTCTCGTACAGCATGGTCTGTGCACTGGTATGGGAAGAGCCACTCCTGATGGTGCGCATTGAAGTCCCCCAGTAACACCAATTGGGCAGAAGGGTACCGCTGCTGAGCCGCATCCGCCGCCTCACTCAGGTGCTGTGTAAGCCCAGTTGTCTCCAAATCACCGCTGTGCGAACGGTAGACGCAGGCGTAGACAATTTTGTCTAGGCCTGTGTCCACTATAGCCCACAGCGTCGAGAACCTGGAGTCTTCAAGGTAACGGAGACGCCGATAGCAGATGTCGTCCCGGGCGTACATGCATACGCCCGCACATGGTCTGAAGTGGTGCTCCAGGGTAAACCCTGGGTAAGACAGGTATGACACGTCCGACGGACATCCGATCTGCGTCTCCGACAGGAACAAGAGCGCTGGTTTCTCGGTCTCAAGGTGGTGATGGACTGCAGCGAGATTTGAGTGCAGACCTCGTATGTTAGAGAGGTGCACTTTATGCGAAAGGGCGTGCTGCCGCTGTACAGGTTTTCTCTTTTTTCCCTTGTTCATTGTAAAAGTGAGTGAGGTTGAGGAGAAGGAAGTGAAATGAGGTTCCATGCTGCTAACCCTCAGGCACGCCCTGGCAGGACGACATCTTTGGGGGACTAGTCTGGAGACTGCGGGGACGCCCGAGCCCCCCCGGAAATGGCCATCGGGCCCTTTCATCTGGTCGCCAACCAGCACGATGGTGCATTCCGGGATTTTTCGCCAGTTGGCGGGGCAGTCTTTCATGTGTGGCTAGCACATTACTTGGGCCCCCAACTACCTGGCGGTCGGCCAGCGGCGCACCGTGCCTCGGATCCCGCTACCCTCCGCGACTAGTCTCCCGATACGCCCACGCCAGGGCAAGCCTGGTTGGTCTGCCTGCATTGGAACAACTATTTCGACCCAACTCCTCTGGATTGGCTACACTGAGCATCGTACCGGAACGCAGCTAAGCCGCTTGGCGGTACGTCTTTGCCCAGTGGGTGGTCACAAGCCATCGGCCGAAG
Organism: Lacanobia oleracea; assembly: GCA_950371165.1. NCBI lineage: Eukaryota > Metazoa > Arthropoda > Insecta > Lepidoptera > Noctuidae > Lacanobia > Lacanobia oleracea. The sequence continues at coordinate 13,911,566 of OX493386.1, forward strand.
CCTACCACCAGTTAGTGTCACCTGATTAGCACCACCCGGGGACCACGTGTAGGGTCTAAAATTTGGGTATTCTCCTACGGACGCGGGTGACTCGGCCCCCAAAATTTGTGAATGTCACAAATGACGGAACGCGCGGGTGCAGTAGCAGGGGGGCAGCTGTCATGTTGGAAAGAAAAACACAAACATTACTAATAATGGCAGAACTTATTAGTAAATAAAAGCTATAGCTTTTATTTACAACAAGTATCACGAAAGTGCAACAAAAAATAAAGGGTTTTATTGCATAGTTGCGGTCTGAGTCGTATAGTTAGTTGCAAGAAGACGATATGTAATGCTGAGAACATTGGACTAACAGTCACCAACACTTAATGCGTGCAAACCCTGGGTAAGTTCATGTACTTTCCTTTTGAATCCGTAGTAAGTGTTGCTTGAACTTAGAACTAAATGTACCAACTGTTTTAATAGCACGAAACGGCAAGTCGTTCCAGCAACGAAAAGCTGCGAATTTAAAACTTCCACGGAACGCAGCAGTTCGATGGGGGTTGGTCAACAAGAGGTAACCCGATGCTCTTGTTTTCACTTTGTTCACATCACGAGACCAAGTTAATTTACCATACAGATAGTCTGGTTTTTTGTGAGAATTATACCAAAAAGCAGGGTAGCCAGATGAAGCTTTCTCCGATTTGACATTCTCATCAAATTACCCTTGTTTAAAAATGGCGTTATATGAGATCTAGGAGGGACATTAATAATAATAATAATAATAATAATGTGTGCAGCGCATAAGATGGAGTCAATCCATGAACGAGAACGTTATGCGCGCATACTATGGGTCTACAGAGGGGGGAACTAACCTTACTGCGTACCGTGTCAGGATGCTGTCTCTGTTTCAGGACCTGGAACCAACCGTGAACGTCTCGGCCCAACGATTGTGGGATCAGGTGCGGGTTACCCAACGTAATCACAGGTTGGACGATGCTGCACTTGATAGGCTGCGCTCAGAGGTACTGAGCAACTTTATCATCTCAACTCCGATACAGGCCGCGGTTCAGGCGCCAGCTAGTGGCGCAATCATACCGCGGCCCAACAACGTCAGTGATGAGGTAGATGATAGGGTTGTCACGGTAAGTAGCCAGTGCAACGATAGACTGAGGAGCGCACTGGAGGATGCGCTTCGGGAGTATAGATCAATTCCGACCGAACTTAGGCCCCGTTTACCACGGTTACCCATGCACAAAAAAAATAGGGCGCTGGTGTGTGCCCTGGACTCGCTGCTGCAGAACATCTTTGAAAGCAGCGAGAGCCTCCTTGATACGCACTCAATCCTGTATTGCGGGGCTGTTGCGGCATGTCGTTTAGCAAATATTAAGTTAAATACTAGTGATGAAGCTATTCGACCAAAACCTGCTGTACCAGCCTGGCAGTGCAGGATCGAGCGGCGGATCGATGAGGCTAGGGCACTCATCGGCAAACTATACTGCTTCAGGGAGGGTAACACACGACCACGCGTGATGCGCTTTGTGAGACGGGCGTTTTCAGGGACTGGTATCAGCCCTCGAGATTACACGTCCCGTGTCACGGAGCGCATTGACTTCCTGAAGCAGAAAGTTTATGCATGGGCGAACCGTATTCGGCGGTATAAGCGGCGGGTTGATCGATACTCACAGAATCGCATGTTCCAAAGCGATGAGAGGTGGGTATATAGAGCTTGGGAGCGACCTGAACAAAGTGTGACGGATGTGTGCCGCCCGGATGATATCGCCACGAATACATTCTGGCGAAGCATCTGGTCGGTGCCCGTCTGTCATACCGAGGATGGCTGGATGCGCGATGTCGAGCGCGTGTGTGATGCTATGCCACAAATGGAAAAAGTTATCATCTCCACATTAGATGTAGCCAAAGCAGTCCGTCCGTTACCGAACTGGAAATCTCCAGGACCGGACGGACTGTATAACTTCTGGCTCAAATGGTATAATAATAATAATAATAATAATAATAAAGTTTATTATTCTTCTCTCACATAGAAATTTTACAAACAATATAAAAAGCAAACAAAACATTAGTGATAAATATTGTGAACTATGTGAGAGACTGGTTTCTGTACTAGGAGACCTGTATGACAGATTACCAGCCTCTCCAGACTCCGGACAATAGGTGACAACTGTATACAACATCAGTGAGCAGTAATAATGAAGAGGGATTAAGCTAGGTGCAGTGAGATTGTTGCTGTTTTGGGGGGTATAGCAGCTCACACGCGCTCCTGGCAACTCAATTCCAGTCATCCTTAGAGTCTGGGTCGCTACCACAGTTTCTAACAACTGGCGTTACCCACCTGCTTCATAAGACCGGTAGTCCCGCGGAACCCAAGAACTATAGACCAATTACTTGTTTGTCGACGGTCTATAAACTTCTTACATCCATTCTGAGAGTGAAGATCAATGAACACATTGAGACTAATTCAATTATGTCCACCTCTCAGAATGGATGTAGGAAGGGGTCCCGCGGCACTAAGGAGCTTCTCCTCATAGACATGGCTATAAGCCAACAGGTCCGTCGATCCCGCAAGGATCTGTCGACATGTTGGATAGACTACAAGAAGGCCTACGACTCTGTGCCACATACATGGCTCAAGAGGGTGTTGGAGTTGGACAAAATAGATGCAACTCTACGCACCTTTCTTGAGTCATGTATGAGGCAATGGAAAACAGTCCTTCGCTATCCAGGATGTCGACCAATTCAGGGGGACGATGAGCCTGTGTGGATTAAACGGGGAATATTTCAGGGCGACAGTTTGAGTCCGCTTTGGTTTTGCTTAGCTCTGAATCCTCTAAGCACATTGCTGGAGGGTTCAGGTCTAGGCTATCGGTTGAGAAGAGGTGGTCAGGCCATATCTCACCTTCTTTACATGGATGATCTGAAACTCTTTGCCCCCAACAATTCGCGACTGATGGAGCTACTGAAGTTGACTGAAACCTTCAGTAGTGCCATCAGGATGGAATTTGGTGTGGACAAATGTGCAGTCATGCATGTAAAGAAAGGGGAGATTATGGAATCTGAGAGAATTCAACTCTCGGATTCCATACAGGTTAGATCACTCAGCTCGACCGAAACCTATAAGTATTTGGGTATATCGGAAGCGTTGGGCATTAATGTTACTGACATGAAGCAATCGTTGAAGGAACGCTTCTTTGGCCGCCTGAAAAAGGTTTTGAATAGCCTTTTGTCGGGCGGAAATAAGGTGCGCGCCTTCAACGGTTGGGTCATGCCGGTATTAATGTACTCTTTCGGCATACTCAAATGGACTCAAACTGAGCTTGACGCCCTGGATAGGAGAGTACGTACACTGCTGACCGCAAACCGGATGCATCACCCACGATCGTCGGTGATGAGACTGTACATTCCGCGGAAGTGTGGAGGTCGAGGCTTTTTAAACGCCAAGACTCTCCACAACCGCGAGATGTGCAGTCTCAGAGAATATTTCCTCACAGCTGATGTGGGTATGCACCGAGATGTGGTCGCAGTGGACAAGGGTCTCACCCCGTTGTCCATGGCTAAGGAGAACTGGCGCAAACCTGGCACAGACCGCAAGGAGGTATGGAAAGGCAAGGAGCTTCACGGGCGCTTCTATCGGGCTCTTCATGGGTCTGATGTAGATTTTTCAGCGTCCGTGGCCTGGCTACGTTTCAGTGATCTCTTCGGGGAAACTGAAGGTTTTGTCTGTGCGATTATGGATGAAGTTATCTTGACGAATAACTACCGGAGGCATATTATGAAGGATGGGACGGTGGACGTGTGTCGGGCATGCCACCGTCCGGGTGAGTCCAACAGACATATTATCTCTGGTTGTTCTCGGCTGCCTAACGGCGAGTACTTGCACAGGCACAACCAAGTGGCCAGGATTATCCATCAGCAACTTGCTTTGAAATATAAACTTGTGGATTCTGAGGTACCGTATTACAAGTATGTGCCCGACCCAGTTCTCGAAAATGACCATGTCACGTTGTACTGGGATCGGTCTATCATCACTGATAGGACTATTGTTGCCAATAAGCCTGACATAGTGGTGATAGACCGATTAGCGCGCCGCACAATGATAATTGATGTTACCATCCCGCATGACGAGAACCTCGTGAAGGCCGAGAAAGAGAAACAAATCAAGTATCTCGACTTAGCGCACGAGTTTGTCGACATGTGGAATGTGGACTCAGCTATCATTGTGCCGATAGTCATTACGGCCAATGGCCTGATGGCCAAAAGCTTCGACGAACATCTGTCGAAGCTGGCGTTACGCGGTTGGGTAAAGGGCCTGATACAGAAGGCAGTACTCCTCGATACGGCTCGTATTGTGAGGAGGTTCCTTTCTCTGGAGCCCTAACCACCGGTAGCTTGGACCCTGCTCCCGACACCGGCGGACTACTACTTTTATATTTTTAAATGTATTTTTTATGGTTTTTTAGAGATATATTTAAAAATATACTTTGTATGTAAATAAGAATAAATAAACGAAATAATAATAAACTTTAATTCAGACCGGAGTCCATAACCACATCAAAAGTTACACACACATACACACAAAAAGAAAAAAAAGGTATAAAAATAAAATTAAAAATAAATTAAAATAAACAGAAATTAAAAACACTTACAGAACTAATTACTTAATATAACTAAATGACGCACGATGTGTCTTCATCCAATGCCACATCATTGGGCTGTCCGTTCTGCCGGCCACAATCGCCACCAAGCTGTTGGAGCTATCGCGCACTCGCCGCATCAGGGATGCTATTCGTGTTCGCATAATAGAATAAAAATCGGACACGCCATACTCCGCGAACATCCCCGATGCACTGCAAAAGCGCGGTAACCCCAACATAACTCTGAAGGCGTTATTATATTGGACACGCAGAGCGTTGTACGAGTTTTTTGTATAGTCGACCCATAGGGCGCACGTGTACATAGATTGGCAGTACGCCCTAAAGAGCGTGATTTTAACCTCTTTTGTACAACGTGCAAACCTACGGGCCAGCATGTTACATCGAACTGCCAACGCTCTGCGTTCCCTCTCCAAGTTCACATCGTCGGACAAACTATCGGTGACCCAATGCCCCAGGTACTTGAACTTCGTCACCCTGGACAGCGGAGCGCCCCCCAAAGTGACAGGTGGGACTGTGTCGTAGGTTTTATTACCCGCCTTAAAAACCAGAAGTTCGCTCTTGGTAGCATTGTATCTGAGGCCGTGGGCCACCGCATAGTCCTCACAAATACGGAGAAGCCTCCTAAGGGCACCGATCGATGGGCTCAGCAATACCATATCTTCCACGTAGCTGATGTTATTGATGCAGTGCCCGTCAATGGAGCACCCGATATTGGCATTGCTGAGCTCACAGATCAGCTCGTTTACATACAGGTTGAAAAGCTTAGGCGAGCTGAGTCCCCCCTGCCTCACCCCACATTCCAACCTATATGCATCCGACAGGACACCCGCCCACTTAACATAGTTTTAATGGTTGTGGAAATTTTTTAACATTTGACAGTTTCCTCCATAGACAGCCATAAGACACGAGGTCGAAAGCCTTGGAGAGGTCCAGAAAACATGCATAAACAGGTGTTTTCCTACTTGCGTAGTACTGAACAGTCTGCTTGAGACAGAGGATAGCTGTTTTCGTGGATAAATGCGGGTTAAACCCAAATTGGGCATCGTGGAGTGTTAAGTGTTTGTCCAGCTGCCGATCAATCAGACCGTCCAACACCTTTGCAATGATAGTTGCCAAGGAAATAGGCCTGTAATTGCTCTTGTCACTCGCATTACCAGACGATAGGCACAACAATAGTTTTAAGTAAGTCAGCTGGAAGATACGAGTGACTCAGGCACAAACTAAAAAACATTGCTAGCACTCGCGGTAAGTGCTTACCCGCATGACGCAGATGTTCAATACTTAGGCCATCGTGACCCGGCGACTTGCCTCTCTTTAAGTTACGTATGACAGTAGCTACTTCCCCGGCCGAAAACCTCACAGGCATGCCATCGGACCCCCCCACTACCTCCGAGCCATCAGACGACGGACCTAGGGGAGACGCAACCATAAAGGCTCTGCTGAATAGGTTGGCGATCTCATTAGGGTCACTAACACCCTCAACACTCACGGGCAGACTCGACCTGGGATTCAAGCTGTTCGTGGCTTTCCAAAAACTACCAAAATTCTTTGCATCATGATGACTCGCAATAAAGTCCATTTTTATTTGGTCTTTATTATTTTGGCACCATTTTAATTTATTTTTAAAAACCCTTCGGCTTTCCACCATTTTTTTGTACAAAGTACCATTTCTAGGCCTACCAAATAGCGTCCAGGTTTGAAAATCAAGCCAAACCTGTCAGTGTGCATCCTTCACATGCTTATTCCAGCCCGTTATGTTTCGCTTTTTGCGCTGTGTTCCCTTATTGCAACTCATGATTGCACCCTCACAGAGAGAACGCACAATTTCCGCATACATATTATCTAAAATTGTTTCATGTCCCTTAATTTTACATCTATCATGACTACATTCTGTTAATATCTGTAGGAAAGTCTAGATTTTTTAAGAGATCATTACAATAGCTGCTATATAACTCAGTCTTCTGCGCGTCTCTGTCCCCCCATGTTACTTTGTTATATTTATGTAGCTCAGGTGTGATTTTTGGCCTTAATAATTTGAGATCACATTTTACAATTAGAGGAAAATGGTCCGACCAAGACAAGTCGTACAGCACACTAACGTCTCTAATAGTGTCCCACGCTGCGTGCGTCACTACGCAGTGGTCTAACCAACTATTAGAATCATGTGCATCACTTACGTAAGTATATGTGTCCGACTCATCGCCGAGTAAGCTCACGTCAGCGCACCGCCATTGCACTTCAGTCGAAAAACTCCATAGTTCTTTGCCGAACATTTGGTTGAGCATTACCAGTTACAGAGGGAAACCTATTATTAGCCATACAATACTGTTATACGAATAATCTGTAATATATTTTAAGTATCGCCGTTGGTTACCTTAATAAAGAATAGAATAAAATTAAAATCACCCAGAATATAGACCGCGTCTACACCACTACTTTCTATGATTGCGTGAATCTCACTTAGACACTCAACAAATTCACCAAAATTGTCCATCGACTCTGTCGGCATATAAACCGAGAACACTAAAAGGGATTTACCGCCTACTGTTATCTTTATAGCTACAAGACGCACACTTTTGCACTGCACGGAAGACACACTTTCGTAGGCGCTCTTTCGCCACAGTATAGCCACTCCACCGTAAGGTCGCCCTCGTAGGATGCCCGTCGACGTATCTACTGCCGACTTTCCCTCGAAGTGGAACTGTGCTGCTCAGAATAGGAATGTCGTGAGGCAGCAACCAAGTTTCCTGCAATGCGATTATATACGATGTCTGACATAGCAACCTGACATAATCCACTGATCTAGTAATCGATTTACAATTAAAACTCACAAAAATACTTGTTTTTGAGGTTTTATCGTTATTGTCGCAATCCATTGTTGATATTTTAGTGAGAATCTTCGGCTCGTTTCTTAAAATCTATGTATTTACGAAAAGCAATTCCTTCTGGCCACAAATTGTCGTCTAAAAATAAATACAATTTATGTCGTGGTACAAAAATTTTGTAGGTATCGTAGTCTTTCTGCTTTCTCATATTAATTTTTTCAATTAGCACACTGGTTTTTGTTTTTTCCATTATGTAGGAATGTATGTCGTTAGCAGACGCATTCTGATCAACGTTATTGATAACAACGGTATTTTGATGTCAGCTGCTTTAAATTTTGCAATACAATCTATGTTTGCACGACATTGGTTTCCTATAAACCTATCTCTCAACCTCTTTTTCCTTTGAGCTAGAATCCACCCTTCATTTTGTTCTTCATTATTTTTTGTTTCCAAAACCGGTAATGTTGTTATTTTATGCGGTGTTGACAAGGCAAGTCGCGCAGCGGCGGCGTAGGTAGTCGGTGCCCCTACTGTCCCTTCCATAGTCTCGCTGCACGCACCGTTGAGGCCCACTGCGGCCTGCTTAGGCACCTGTTGCGCCCCACCTGCTCCCGCGTTTGAAACCGCGGTGCGGGCCTCCACGCGTGGTGTCGAGGCGCACGCGTCAGCAAACTGTTCGAGCGAGACATTACTACACGCATCAGGCTCGTGCAAAGGAGACTGGCATAGTTCTGCGCTTTTATCGGTTGCTTTTTCTACGACGATGTGAGGTAGGTCCGGTGACTTGCTATGATGAAGCATATTTTTGTTTGTTGTTAACTTATTTTCGCTGTAATTCGTATCGCTGGAACCGGTAGGTTGACTAACTTTATATGCCTTTTTAAGCGAAAACAGAACCTCGCAGAAGCATTCTGAACCCGCTGGATCAACCTGTCGCTCCTCCCAAGAATGCACGCCCCATACACAGCGTCAGAGTAGTTCAGCTTGGATAAAATAAGTGACTCACAGAGCATGATACGCATATCCACACTATTGTAGGGGCGGACACGGTGCAAGAGTTTGAGACGGTAGAAGCAGTTGCGCACGGCCTCCATGACGTGAGTCTCAAAATGCAGTTGCTCATCAAATACCACCCAAAGATTACGGGCTTCCTGCACCCTTTCAATGGAACACCTATCAATCCTCAAGTCAAAGGTGACATTGCTCAATTTAATTAAAAATTCTCTATTTCCGATTATCATAAATTTTGATTTCACTGGGTTTAAAACCAGGGAGTTTCTCCTCGACCAGGCTGAGATTCTATCCAAATCCTCATTCATTCTTTTTATGGCAAATACATCTGCAGATCATCAGCATATAGGTGGAACTTGGCATTGAGCAAGCAGTTTGTTATATCAGCACTGTACAGGATGAAAAGTAGCGGACCAAGGATTGAACCCTGAGGCACGCCCCTGTTCTCGCACTTGGGATCAGAGGACTTAACCGCTCCATCATCACTTGTAACCTGGACTAACTGAGATCGGTGAGTCAAGTAACTTTGGAACCATTTTACTGTCTCAGGCTGACATCCATAGTAAGACAGCTTGGAAAGGAGAAGTGAAGTGTTAATAGAGTCAAAAGCACGTGAAAAATCGAGTAGGACAAGCGTGGTACCCATGCTCTTGTCTCTGGCTTCGAGGATATTTCCGACTACGTCAAGAAGGGTTGTAGCTGTGCTGTGTCCTTGCGAAAACCATATTGATAAAGAGGCAAAATATTGTGTTGCTCAAGGTATGCCCTAAGCTGGTTGGAGACAACCTTCTCTAGGACCTTGGAGAGATATGGCAACAGACCAACAGACTAATTGGTCGAAGTTCTTTTACGCTGTTAGGATTAGGTACTTTAGGAATGGGTCTAACTATAAACAATTTCCACAGAACCGGGAAAGAGGAGGTGGTGATGGAACGATTGATGATGGCTGTTATAGCTGCATCTTCATCATTTCCTTTACAGTGTCCGTTATCCACGGCAGGGACACCTCTTTAATAAGAATTCTTTTGAGGGGTGCATGTAAATTGTATTAAAAGTTTCCACCATGGAATTCACATCCTCCAGGCTTTCAATGAACTTCCAATCCATTCTATCCAAGTCCCTCTTAAATGGGTCCAGCAGAATGTCTTTAAGGGGCCTGTAGGTGACCCAGTGCGGGAAAGGCCTCTCAATCTTGAAATTAAGTTCCACTGAAATAATTGCATGTTGGCCGAGCTCTGGTATGTGAGATACGGAGACTCTACGTATACGGGCATCGGTGCATACAAAGTCAATCAATGTCTCATCTCAAAGTCAATCTATGGTCTGTAAAATGAGTTGGTTCAGTAACAACTTGATTTAAGTTACAGGAGAGTAAAACGTTGTTCAGTAACTTGGTTTTGTTATCCGATTGGCATAACATATTAATATTAAAGTCACCCAACAAAACAACCTTATCTGCTCCTGGTAAAGAGGAAAGACAGTAATCGCATCCAGGAAGACATTGACATCGAGCCACGGTGGCCTGTATGCAGTTCCAACGATAACGCGCCGCACGTAGAACCCCACTCCGCCCCCGCTGCCGCAGTATAGCATAAGACCAATAGTTTTATAAATAAATAATATAAGTATGTGCACATAGTCAATGCTCGAGCAGCTGGCCTATGTAATGAAAAAACAAATAGGTACAGAAACAGGGAAACTACCGACCTCGCATAGACCACACTTAAAAATATACATAAAATTAAACCTATATGAAACATATAAATGAATCAAAACTCAGACACATCCGGGCCAAACACGTGAAAGATCTTCCATCGTGCGGATGCAGTAAGTCGGCTTACCGTCACCCTGCTTGGCGAGGATACGACCGTTCTTCATCCACGTGTATCGCCACCCGAGACGGCCGCCGGCCTCACGCACACGATAGAACAGGTGCTTGTTTGTCCGGGTGAGCCTCTCGTTCAAAAAGAAGCAAAGCGGGAGTGAAGAGAGACCAAAGTCCGCCGTGGTGGCTCCGCGGCGCACACGCCCTGCAGCAGCTTGTCGCGCACAGCGCGGCGCGTCAGACGCACCACGATGCCGGCCGCCCGTCGCCGCCATTACTGCTCCCGCCGGACTCCCCGCACCCGCAGCCGGCTCGCGCTCCCCTCGCAGACCCACGCGCTGAGCGAACACGATGTCACGCTCCTCCAGAGACACCCCCAGCTTTGCCGCAACAAGTCCGCCAGTTTGTAACACATTCTCACCAGGGATGTCCGGGATGTTCGGAATTACCAAATCGGCGCCAAGCAAATCCTGTTCGCGGTCATTGAGCTCCAGTTGGAGCTGCCCCACGATGCGATCCAGTTGGCTGACTTTGCTGTCAGGCAGAGCCACACATTGCTTGCTCTCCAGAGCCTCAATCCTAGCCTTCAGGCTTTCGACCCGCTGGGTACAGACTCCCATTGCTGAATGAAGGCCAGCCATCTCCCGACGAAACTCTCGCATCTCATCCCTCACCTCCCGCAGCTCAGACCTGAAGAGCCGTATTTCCTCACGAAGTGTGATCTGCGTGTCAGGCGAGGGTTCCCCCCCAGCACCCTGCTCGCTCCCAGTCCGAGATTTTACCTCAGTTACTGTAGCGGGAGGATTGGTCAAGGAACCCCGAACCTGGGTTACTTTCGCCGGCGACCTGCTCGTAGCGCCCTGGTCTGGTGCAGCAACCACGGCTGCTGCTGCTGCTGAACCTGCTGCAACCGCTCGAGTAGCCGGGATAGCAGTAGTTCCTAGGCCCCTGACAGGTGTTGCGCTATTATCGCCCTTAGGCACTTTATTCCTGCATTCAGGGCACATCCAGTCGCTGCTTACATGTGTAGTACCGGGCAGGCAGGCGAGATGATATTGGTACGGTGCAACCGCACATTATGCAATTCAGCAGTTTACGCCCCACATACATTTCGATTCAACTCATAATACAGTTCAGTTCGCGTTAGGCTATCAAGTCAGCCAGGCGTTCTCGTTACGGCCAACAAGGGCCGCGTCACTCACTTCATTTGCCACACCATCAGTCCATTAAGCTCATTTTACCTCTAAGTACTTTTGGGACAATACAGTAGTGTTCTAGTACTTACCTTCTTTTATTCCATTCATCTCCCATCTAAAGGTAATGTCTAGCAAGAGATCATACAATATTTATTGTGGCAGTCTGAAATGCCACACGCAACACCCCCTTTCGCCGAGAGGAACTTTCCGCACGCTGCGCACTTTACCATGTCTAACGTGGTACGGCTACTCGTAGCTAGATGGCGCGTCCGTCTGTTGCACTTGTCACCTGGTAACGCTAGATGTCGCCAACTCCGCAAAGCAATGTTGATCCAAATGCAAGATCAGTGGTTCAAAATAGCAACACTTTTTTAAAAAAGTTGTAAAATGACACTTTTGGGAGGTACCGGTCACAAAACAAAATGTTGAAGTAGCTTCAATTACTGAAAATGTTCTAATACGTGAATTAGTTTTCAAGGAATTACACTGCCGTAACACTTTAGTGTAACTTGCAAACGTACTTGCACGTAAGTTTCACTCTCGCGACGCTGGCAATATAAACTTTCTTCAAAATAACTTATGTTTATCATTTAATTTAAGTGTAAACACGAACAGCTGATGTGCACCGTAAAACGTCCGTGACGTTTACGGTGAACGTCCGTGAAGTGGTTGCTGCATTCTATTTTTTTAATATGAACATCGGTACCAGTAAACGTACCAATACTCGTCGGATTTCGGAAATCACTGAATTTGTAGCGCTACTGTGTGTTAAATATTTAATAATAGAATATGTCAATTTTTGCATGACATGATAGAGAATTTATTTGTTATTCTAAGTAACTAATTTTTTTTTAATCGTTTTGATGGGTATAAGTACTTATTAAGGCAAAAGTAAAAAAGGCCGATTTGTACCAATAGTCTTCTGATTTACGGATACTCGTCAAATATTCCCAGCATTCGTCAAATTTTAATGCTAATATAAACTCTCTGCTCTTGAACATAAAGTTCAAGATAAGTAGTTTTTTTGTGCTTGAATATGTTAAGCGTACTTGTGCCTTTGAAACATTAGGTAGATAGATAGAAAACCAAATCCCTATTTAGAATAGCAGGTTATAATCTGTTAGAAGAGCAGGTATTCAATAAAACAGCTAGTTGCATTTTAGTTTATATTCCTAAAATCAAACGCTTGGAATCACAAAATCAGTCTATAAAATAAATGTTATATTTCTTAATCATAATAATTATGTGCATAATATGTAGCACGAGTAAAATTATTATTATTAAAATATTTAAATTGTAAAATCAGTTCTCTTATACTTAATTAAATAATCATTTCAAAATAAAAAATCCACATTCATTTATATAACTTTCCGCGAAATAATGACTAACATTCATAAATATGTAGGTAAGATTGTCATTCATCAAAACTTCTGAACTGCTTAGCGAATGCTAAGTACGGTTTTCAAAAATCTCTATAGAGAGTTTGAATTCAAAATCTATTTTAAAGGTATCAAACAAAATTATGATTACAATTAAGCGTTCAAACCCAATAATAATATATCTAATAATAATCTTAATTATTTATAATCAGTCCTACATTGCGGACTGATGAACTTAAATCAGACTGTAGAAACCAGGTACCTAAACAAGTGTTACTTTTGACTTATACACAGTAGAGTTTAAATTGACTAGCAGTAAATCAAATAAAAAACCCTGTACTATAAAAAACAATTAAATATTTTAACAACATGTAATTTTCAGGTGAAGCTCAACATGCAATTGTCTAGGCAAACATTTTTATGTTAAAGCTACACTTACATATTCCAAAAATAATTATGTCTGTCTGTCTGTTATGTATCGTATCCATTTCTGCACTTGTTTGACATAACCGACAGAACCAATCTTCGTTTTTGGCTTCTTACACCGAAATGCTTGTTTTATTGCTTTCTTTTTTCGCTTTATTGCGTCCTGCTGTCTGCGCTCTCTTAGCTTTCCCAATTTTTCTTGCTTCGACTCTTTTCTTCTTTATCTCTTCCTTTTCGGTCTTGGCATCGATCTTTCGTTGTTCTAAGATTTGCCACCGGTCTGAGGTGATAACACTGGGCTTTTTTATTTTTGGTTTGGATGTCTGTGGGGTCTGGTGTTGAGGTGGTGGCCAAAATAAAACATCTTTAAAAGGCGTTGGTATCGTAAGATTATCATAGCACATTTTAGCAGCTGGCTGTGGCTGTGACTCGGTTAAATTGCAATCTGTTCCATCGTGTTGTGTCGTGTTATTCATAATTCCCGCAACAGTTACTGGCATAGAATATGATGTAACTGTCGATGTCACTTTTGGTTTTTTTATGGAAGGTGCAGGAAATGTGATTTTGTGACATGGAATAGGCGATAATTGTCTGCGAGGCGTCAAATAAATAGTTCGGGGTGGTTGTGGTTGTGTTGTGGTGGTGTATTTGTGTCGTCATGTGGAGGTGTGGTTTCCGAGATTCCAGAAAAAGTGCTTGATATGGAAGTGGATGTTACCGTCGATGTTACATTAGTTTTAATTGTATTGCGAGGCTTTAAATAAATAGGGTTTGAACCTGTTGTCCGAATTATATATAATTCGGACAGCAGGTATTGTTGATTGTTGGTTGATAGTCCTATTGGGATGAATGGAGGTGTTGTTTGGTGTAATACAAAATTTGATATCTGCTCTAAAAATATTGGCATTTCTGTGTTCTTTGTGACGAATGGTTGAGAATTTATTGGTTAAGCGTTCCATTAACAACTTCAAAAAATTCTACCTTTCCTTCAGATTCCGATTTATTTGTGAAATTAAATTCGGGAACATCGTATAACGAATAGTCCATTATTTCACTTAATCTAAAATCGCCAATCGTATAATTACTAAAATCATCTTCAACTCAATTACTAATAGGAAAGGTTTTTTGCACATTTGCGTTTTCGATACCTGTATTCTCCTTATCACAGTCGTCTTCAGAACTAGTGGAAAATTGAGTAACCATAGACTTCCAGTAAACAATCCCTCCAACGATTTTTCACCATTCCATGTTATCATTCTATTATCATGGAAAGTTTTAAGTGTCCTGGGACTGATCTGAAATTCAAAAAAATTTATGTGATTATGTTTGTCGAACAAGGAAACTTTATCAGCTGTTTTTGTTTTCTGGGTGGACTGGGTTAACTTTTTGGTGACATATTTAGTATAATCGACGTTATTAGCTGTCACCATTTGATGCACATTCACGAAATCCATTTACAATAGAGTTTCTGTTTAATTGTTTGAGAGTCTTGTCTAACAAGGGACAGAAAAATCCTTTTTTAGTTTTACAAAGTGATTCTCATTGCGCCAGTCATATACAGATTGTTTCCATATTCTTTTGAGAGGCCTAAATACTGCTGCATCCATGGGTTGAAGAATATGTGTAGCATTTGGATAGAGCGCGATGAGTATAATTTGATTTTCTCTACAGAAATTGCTCAATGGTAGCGTCGTATGAGAGCAGTGGCCATCCAAATAAAACATTTTCGGCAGCTGGATGCCCCTTCTTATAACCCAAGGGTAGAACATTTGTTATATATTCATAAAAAGCTTCGCCAGTCATCCAGCCTCTTTTTGTGTGCCCTAATCCCCAATCATTGGGTGCTGATGTCGAAATTTTGTGAGGGATTGACTTAAGCTTAAAAAGAACCATCGGCGGTGCTAATTCACCTGATGCATTAGCTGTTAGGAGAACTGTTACGCACTCTTTTTCTCCACTTGGTATTATATTGTAAACATTTTTAGACCCACGTTTCGCTAAGACTTGGTTGTCAGCGGGGGACAAGAAAAAGGCGCTCTCATCGCAGTTAAAAATTCTCCGCGGGTCCTCAGAAGGTGCCTGTAGCTGAGCAGTACAAAAATAATCCTTAATTTCTTTGAACCAGGTACGAACATCATCTTCCATGACTAATGCTCGAGATTGTGTCAAATTTTGGGACACCCTCCGACCCACTTCAGGGTGACGCTTTATGAATGACTCGAACCAATGTCGACCTGGTCTATTGTTAGTAAATGGGTTACTAACAATAGACCAGGAGACCAATAGAGACTACGTTTGAATTTGGTAACTAATAATTTGACGCTATCTAATAACTGATCTGATGTTACAGGATAACTACTTTCTGCCATGAAAATTAACCAGTTCTTTAAATGTTCTTCTTCTTCCGGAGTTCAAACAGTCGTTGGTCCTTTAGAGCAGCCGACTAAACTACGCCTTTTAATCTTGTCATTTAATGTGGTCCTTGGCACTTTAAATTTTCTTGCTGCATCTGATGTTGTGGCCCCTTGATTTACAGCTTCTATGGCTGCTAAAAAGTCCTCTTGCTTGGTGACTGAAAGAAACTACTTTCTTTCAGTCATGATCTGTAATTAAAATTACGATCATGCAATCACTAGGTACATACAATCATAAATAAAAAAATCTTACTTAAGATTACTCTTTATCCATCAACGTCGAATACGACAAGCAAAGAAGTGGCAGCGATGGAAGCTATGTCATCTTAGTTTTAAAACTGATTTTAATAATATTAGCGTCAAAACTAGTTGAATAATATAATTTTTATACAGGCGCTATTAAGGCACGTAAGGGAGACGCGGTACAATAAGCGTGACGACATGCAGTTATTTCGAACAAAAAGCATAGTGTAAGAACAGTAAATTTTTGCTTGCGACGAATAGTAATCCAAGCGTAGTAGAAGGAAAGGCAAGTGGTAGACCTAGTTGTACCCAAAGCGGTAGAAATATATCGCGGGTCCTTAATCAAATGGCGGAGGCCTACAGCGGCCAATATATACCTAAAAAAAAACACACGTAGAAAATGCATCTTTTTTTATCTTTGATGGGCTCGCGTTTGAACACTATATCACCTGATGGTAAGCGACGATGTGTGCATATAGAAAACAGGGGGTTTTAACCATTAAGAAACAAAATAATTGAAACGAACATCGTGACTGTGTACGTGCCTCTAGAACCAGCAGAGTAAAATATAACCCCTAAGAAAAAGCTTAAAAAAAAAACACAGTGTTATCAACAAATGTTGTCTAAACCTTAAATATGTTTGTAAAGAGAGTTAACAATTATGTAAAAGTCCCGATATTAGCTATTTATTCGCATTTTGTGCTGTAAAACACAAAATATCTTTATTATGACGAGTTTAGGTGCAACTTTTCAGCATGTCCACTGGAACATGCTCAAAAGTTGCAGAATTATTATGACGACTACTGAGTCGTCGTAAAAATGACGGGTTTTGGGTCAAATGGGAGTTTTTAAGTACCAATAGATGTCACATAAAAAAAATATCTTCTATGTTAAAAGTATTCCAAATTGCATATGACATCGCGTTAGCAAATAAACTTAACTAACTCATTAAACAAAGAAACTTACCGCAGACCCCACTGGAGTTATGTAAATCAAAACACAAAACCACGTGCTGAGTTTCACGTTTGACAGCTGAACTTTACGTAAAAACGATTTTGTTAGGGCACACACGTTTCGACTAACATATCTCGCCATGACTGTTATAACTCAGTGTTGTCATTTCAATTGTGCAATATGTTACCAACAATATGTTGTCATATAAACCGGCCCATTTTAAGTTCAGTAGAAAAAAATATACAAGTTTTTAGATTAATTGTCGACTATTGGGGCATGACGACTTCACCCGCGTTTACCTTATATCATAGAATCCCTGAGGGCGTTTTTGTACCACCCTGTCTCCGTCTCCTATTACTTTAGTGTACTTTACACCATGCATTTCCATGCAGACTAACTAAAACAGTCATGCGTTCGTATTGGCATTTTCTTAATTACCTAACGCGCAAATGCAACAGTAGGAATTTTTTACTCCAATGTATAAAACTTTTTTCGTCCGGTGCCCTATAATGCAACCCACGCCAGACAAAGAGTTAAAATTTGTTCCATAGCTCCGCTTAGCCCATGAGCCGTCTGTGACGACGGTGATACAAGGTAATAATAAATAAATAAATTTTTATTGTGTCTCAAAAGGTTACATCAACAAATGTGAATGAAACAGCCCTAGTAAGTAATTAATAATACTTGTGTTAGGGTTGTCTCGCTACTTCCCTCAATTGTAGTTAACAATATTGAGACTTGAAAAGAAAAATTTAAACTAAACTAAGAACACATCTTTAAGTTAAAAAAAAAGAAACAATAACTTATATAAAGTAATGAGCAGCTCTGTGTAGTGTGTAAGTGTGTGTGATTTTGTGTGATTGTGTATGTGTAATGGTAATTAGTAGGGTGCGAGTTTGAGTGAGTGTGTCGGTGTGTGTGATGATGTCTGTGTGCCTGTATAATATTTTTGCATGAGTCTATATGTATATGGTTAGTGCCATTATGAAGCTTTAGCCTAGAGAAGGATGAACATTTTGAAGAATAATATTGGAGCAATTTCGATAACAACATATATAACTGTATTCATGTAATCCTAATTAGAATATGCTCAGTTTCTTCTTATGTAAGATTTGATAACCAGTCAGTTATCACTTTTTTACATTTATGTGAGACCTCGTGGTGAAAGTTTAGTTTTGCGTTAATTTTGTTGTATATGTAAGCTGATTGGCAAACATATTGACGCCGAGCAAAAACTGTACGCACCCGAGGAGAATAAGCCACAATATCCTTTCGCCTCCTAGATTGTCTTTCTGGATTTGCTGGAATGTGTTTGTGTAAACATAGAATGGTGTATAAAATGTATAATTTTCTAACAGATAGTAGACCACTAATTTTATATAGATCGACCGTGGGAAATCTATAAGGCTTAAAATAGATTACTTTTAAAAGTGATCTTTGGGCTCTTTCTAATTCTAGAAATTTGGTTTTTGTGGAACCTCCCCAAACTGGTAAGCAGTACGTGATTACTGATTGCGCGAGAGCTATGTAAATGTTATTGAGTATCTTTTGGGACATTACATGTCGTAGATTTTTGAAGATCCATATAAGTTTACGAACGCGCGACATAATTGCCTCGATATGCGAGTGCCATGCTAGACACCCGTCGACTATAACTCCCAAGTATCTTGTAGACGGCACTTGTTTTATAGGTTTACAGTCACAATCTCGATCCAAGCTGTTTGCACACATACGAATATTGAATTTAGTGTTCGCCTTAGACCGTGCACTTGGAGAGAAACATATGTAATTTGTTTTAGCAATATTAAGGGTTAGTTAGTTAGATTTGCTTTGAGCCACCTATCTATAACGACTAACCCTTGTTCGGCCTTGTCACGTACCTCTTCCCAAGTGTTGCCAAAGTAGACAATAGCCGTATCGTCCGCATATGAGAAGATTTTCCCGCCACTGTCTTGTAGATTACAGAGTTCGTTAATATACACTAA
This sequence comes from Lacanobia oleracea, assembly GCA_950371165.1. NCBI lineage: Eukaryota > Metazoa > Arthropoda > Insecta > Lepidoptera > Noctuidae > Lacanobia > Lacanobia oleracea. The sequence goes on from OX493386.1 coordinate 13,930,476, forward strand.
AAACAGTGGCGGGCCGAGCACAGAGCCCTGCGGAACACCGAAAACAACATTTTCCTCGTTGCTATACAATTCGCCTATTTTAACCTGTTGTTTCCGACCCCGGAGATAACTGTCAAAAAGAGAGAGAGCCTTACCTCTGATCCCTATTGCCTCAAGCCTCCGCACAAGAATGGAAATAGATACGGTATCAAAAGCCTTTTTCAGGTCTAGAAACACTGCAACGCACTTATAACCCCTGTCTACCTTATCTGTAATTTCAGAAGTAAGAGCTACAACCGCGTCCTGAGTTGACCGGCCTTGTCTAAAACCATATTGTGAGTCAGAAAGAATATTATATTTATTCAAGTAATTTGTAAGTCTTTTGTTCAATATTTTTTCTATTATTTTTGAAATGCATGTTAATACGGAAATCGGTCGATAATTATTAACATCGCTCTTGTCCCCACCCTTGTGCACAGGCGTGATGACAGATCTTTTCAACGCATTACAAAATATACCCGTTTCAAAACACAAATTGGTTAGTTTGCAAATGAGAGGAACCACAAAGTCTCTAGCCAACTTAAGGAAAGTTACGGAAATGCCGTCCCACCCCGAAGCACTTGCAGAGTCAAGTGCTATGATTGTGCTATCCACTTCTGCCGGGTCTGTCTCCAGCAACACAAATGAGTTGGCTTGAGACAATGTGTAAACAGTGTTAAAAGCAGGTCCATTTCCTCGCCTAGTTAGAGTCATGATTTCTTCCGCCAATGTTTTACCAATAGTTACAAAGAAGTGAAATACACGGTTTAAAGAGTCGAGAGGATTTAGTGTGATTTGAAGTAGGTGTACACTTGATGTCTTGGGTTTCTTATAATGGGTTATGTCGTTGATTTTACGCCAAAGTGGCTTGGGATTTTTCACAGAAGTTAAAATTTGGTTCTTATGATAGTGTCTCTTAAGTTTCTTAATAAGATTAGAGCAAAATGTGCGATACCGCTTATATGTTATGATCAAAATAATGTTAAAAGGGTCTTTCCTTGACTGTAACTGCAATTTGTTCCTAAACCTGATACATCTTAAGGCCCCAGCGGATATCCAGGGCTTAAGGGTACGTTTAGAGCTAGAGAGTGAGACAATCTTTGTGTTTTGGAGGAGAGATGACCTAATCACATCTATCAGCGCATCTGCTAAAGTGTTAGGGTCTCTATATGAATAAAGAAAAGACGTATCCGTGTTTATGAGGTGTTTATAGGCGTTCTCCAGATTAGTCATGGTTTTAGATTTGACATAGGACTTGGTTGGGTACGTATGGGATATGTTTAATAGTACCATTGCATGATCTGTAACAGACGTGTTTAAAACTGCCACGAAGGCCGAGTTTTTAGATTTATTAAGCTTAAGGAGCATGTGATCTAGGCAGCTGTCACCCCTGGTAGGCAAACAGTGTCCTGGGAGGAAACCATGTATAGCCGCCATGTTTAAATAATTTAGTCGGTTAGTACGTATTTGTGACGTATCTGCGGGTTTCCCTATTAAGTTTATATTGATATCTCCGGTAATGATAGTGTCCCTATGTGATTCGATAGTTTGAAGGTGTTGCTCAAGGGAAGCAATGAAGCTATCTGCAGATACATTCGATGGAGACCGATAAATACCAATGATGATGAAATTAGAGATTGTGATTTGCAAAGCTGAGGCATGTATCAAATTAATTTCGGCACCCTGTGGTAAGTGGCTGTTTTTTATATAGGCAACTACGCCATCATTTTGATTTAAATGCTTAGATGTATTAAACGAAGTGTAATTATTTAGCACTGGTATGTTTTTATCTGTGTTCAATCTGCACTCAGTCAAAATTATGACATCCACTTCAACTCCAATTAGGGACAAAGTTATTTGAAGGTCATCAATGTTACTATATATACTCCTTATGTTTTGAGTTAGGACGGTTAAGTTATAATTATTTTGTTGTATGTGATCATTCAAGTGTGCAATATCAAGAACGGCAGAATTAGCCATTTCAGCAGAATCCAATTCCTGCAAATTACATAAGTTGTTATCCATTATTGAATAAAGAAAACCATTTTTGTTTCGTAAGTTTTAAAAAATAACATAGTATTCGTGTAACGTCTGTCTTCACAAAAGAACGAGCATATTTAATTATATATGTATGAATTGGCACAACAAGACATAATAATATATTAAGTATTGAGTGGAGTGAGTTTGAGTGTGAATGTTTTGAGTGAGTTAGTTGTGTAGAATAGTTTGTATGAACTGTGGTGTTTGAATGTGTAAGAGCGAGCCGAATTTGTTTACAGTTATACAAATTTGAGATAAATCTATATATCTTAAAATAAAAGTTATGAAAATCATTAACCGTGAAAAAACGAACAAAAAATAACAAAGTTTTTAGTACGAGGAACATTCGAATGACAGTACTTAGTCATGCTTCCTGCAATAAGTGGTGCACCTGTGCTTCACTTTTTATAACGATCGCCCGAGCATTCTCATCCTTCCTAACCAAAACACGCCCAAAAGATGTCCAGCAAAATTTGTATTGCTTAGTTTTAGCTAGGTCACGAGCTAAGAAAAACAGTCGGGCGCCTTTAGGGGTCAATTGTTCAGATAAAAACACAGGTACCTCCGCGTTGCTCGTAATTCCAAGATGTTTGGCCTGAAGCTTACTAGTGTTTTTGATGTTATACGACTTTGCCTTCTTTAGTAGATTAGTTTTCAGCATATTGGAGTTCAATTCAACAACTATGGGTGTGTTTGTAATACCGTCTTTCTTACTAGGTAGCCGATAAATGTCTTTGAGGTCGCGCGAGTCCATTTCGAGACTTAGATGTTTTCCTAAGTTCGTGACCATGTTTATCAAGTCAGTGTCATTTTCTTGAGGCTTTTTAGGAACGTTCTTTATCTCGATGCTGGTTTTTTTACTGGTTCTTTGTAGATCTTCTATTTTGTCCTCTAAAATTGCAATGTACTCGCGGTCCTTTTTTCCTTGTAATTCAAGAGATTCTATTTTCTTACGGAACTCTTCGTTTTGATGAGATAAGTTAGCTATGGCGGTTTCAATGTTATTGTTGGTTACCTGAATATCCTTGATTATTTTCAGTTCATCTCGCTGAGTTGAGATAAATGAGGAAAGCATTTCTTTGATCTCTTTTCTAAATTTCGAAAACTCCTCCGGTAGATCTTCTTCCCTTAATCTCTTACTACGCGTAGATATAAAATTCGGTGGAGTCACGTCCATCATTGAGCTGATATTTGTATCAGAAAAAGATTTATCCATTTCACCCGTTTAAAGTACCAGGCTGTGATGAGTACAGGGTGTTAATTAGTGGTCGGGGCCCGGTCGAATGGACTATGGAGATATATAACGTCAACACAACCAGTATTGGGCGCGAGCGCAGGTCAAGCGATCAATGACAGATAAGGTGGGCGGTGAGTGTCCTTGAAGAAGGCGGCGCTTAGCTTTAAGTGGTTTATGGGCTTGAGCGAGCGCTAATTAGTGGGCGCGGTCCAATTTGATTCTGCCTGCGTTTACGTTGATTAGTTGTCACAGTATTGTATACCAGGGCGACAGAACTGTAGTAGTATCTTGAGCGGTACTCACGCGCGGTGATCCGCTCTGCAACAAACACCTCCCGCGTATTATGCTGTCTTATTATTTCACGGAATTTAAATTTACTTTAAATTTGATTATTTGTTTTACAATATATTGTAAGGGGTCTAGTGCACGTCGTCACCTTACGGCGGTCCGGGGGGAAGAGGAGTCAAGGTACACCTTGACTATCGACTTCGTCATTTTTTAAAGCAAGCCGTCTTTTTTCCGTACCAGTTTCTAACATAAACTGCAATGCTGTATCTTTTTGTATTTTGGAAAGTTAAATATGTATTTAAAAAAAAATTGTTTTAGCAAAATTTTGTTTCTAACTATTTTTTAGGTATTTTTGGGCTAATTTATATTTTTATGACACTCACAAATAACGTGGCTTTCTATTGGTAAAAGAATTTTCATAATCGGTTCAGTAGATCCAGAGATTATCCCCAACAACCTCACAAACTTTACCTCTTTATATTATCAGTATAGAAGTATAGTTGTACTGCGGTGTGAATGACAAATGGTAGAAAATTATCTACGTCTCCCTACAGTCCAATAGTATTAGATAGTAGATTATTGATTAGACTTTTTGAAAAGTGGTCGAAAGCGTAGAATTATCATAAAACAAAAACGTTTCGGCTCCTTTTGTACGCGAGTCTGACTCGCTCTTGGCCAGTTTTTTTTTATATTGGGCACATTGTAATATACAAAAAATCTGTTAATATTATTTCCGTGAAATATTTTTTACGTTATAATAAAGGGTTTTGGTGGGTATTGTGATAGATAGGTACTACGCGTTTCAACTGTAGGGTTTTAAAGATTTTATTATTTGTTTTGTGTTTGAGAAATGGCAACACTGTCCAACCGTTAATTTAGTAGGGGAAGGAATAGTCTATAAAAACGAGGGTACTTGGCCGAGAGAGCTCAATTTTGGTGTGAAGCGTTGACTAGCATTAACGGTCGTGACTGTATCTGTGAAGGGGTGAATTGAAGAATAAAGTATCAGTCTACATTTGTAAGTTTTATTATACTTCAGAAGTGAGGTCGAATTCAAAAGTTTCACAATGGAAAAAGATAACGGGAAGGCCCAATCATTGCACGCTTCTCCTTGTGGTCGCAAAGACAGCCGACTGCGGTTGCTTACTCCAGAAAGGTGCTCATCGCATCATCGACGTGATGTTTCCGGTGCACGCTGCGGTAGCACTCGAAGTCGCAGTAAGTCACGAATGCAAAGTTTTCGTGAAAAAGAGCTTGAGTTCGAGCAAGAACGAGAGCGGCTACGTGTACTCGAACAGGACTTATGCCGAAAACGTGAGAAGATAACAGAGGCGCATGGGAATCGATCTGTTTTTTTTTTTTTTTTTTTTTTTTTTTACTATTGATAGGCACGCGTTTGACCACTATCTCACCTGATGGTAAGCGAGGATATGGTCGAAGATGGAGCACGCTTGCCTAGAAATAACCTATTCACTCTTGATTTAAAGACTCCCAGGTTGTAGCTATCAGGAAACACAGACTCCGGCAGGGAATTCCACTCCTTAGCTGTACGCACTATGAATGTGTTCCCAAAACGTTTTGTGCGTATGGGTGGGATGTCCACCATATACCGGTGGCGCATCGCCGTTCGTCTTGTGGTCCGATGATGGAACGGGCTTGGCGGAATTAAATTATGCAATTCCGTCGCACATTCCCCAAAATGCAACCGGTAAAAGACCGACAGGCTAGCAACTCGTCGTCGATGTTCAAGACTTTGGAGCTTCGACGCGACGAGCCTCTCATTGCCGATGATCCTCTTGGCTCGTTTCTCAATTGACTCAAGGGCATCAAGCTGGTATCTGGCAGACCCATCCCAAAGATGAGAGCAGTATTCCATACACGATCGAACTTGCGCTTGATAGAGTTTGAGCAGCTGTTCCGGCGTGAAGTACCGTCTCACCTTAGCCAGAATCCCCAACTTCTTTGCAGCCACTTGAGCTTTTGCCTCTATGTAAGGGCCAAAATTGAGAGTAGATGTTAATGTAACCCCAAGAAGCTCAAGATGGTCGGTTATCGGCACGGTTTCACCGCGGAAAGATGGAGCTGGGCGGAATTGGCTCCTTTTGGCGGAAAATAGACACGCTTGGGTCTTAGCAGCATTGAACTTGACCAGATTGGCATCGCCCCAATCAGAGACAGCCTGTAGGGACACGTTCAAGCGCTCAACCATTGCCTCCCGGAGAGACCGAATCTGCGACCCACCAGCTCGTGCGTCGGACACGTATCTTTCAGCAACAGTGCTGTCGTCTGCATACCCAAAGGTACCGGGTTTAAGCAGATCATTAATATGCAGCAAGAACAGTGTTGCCGAAAGCACCGACCCCTGAGGAACCCCGGCATTAATATCCAGCAGTCCAGACGAGCAGCCATCTATGACCACTCGGATAGACCGATCCCTCAGGAAATCTGCGATCCAATCACACAAACCGGCGGGCAGACCGAAGGAAGGAAGCTTACTAATAAGGCCATCGTGCCAGACCCTGTCGAAGGCCTTCGAGATGTCAAGGGAGACCGCCAGTGCCTCCCCGTGCTTCTCTATGGCCTCACTCCAGATGTGAATGGCATACGCTAGAAGATCCCCAGTTGACCGATTTCGGCGAAACCCGTATTGCCGGTCACTAAGGATATCATTCGCTTCTAGGTACGCCAGGAGCTTATGATTCAGCACGCGTTCCATAGTCTTACAGAGTATGGACGTTACCGAGATGGGTCTATAATTCGACGGGTCAGCTCGACTACCCTTCTTGGGCACGGGCTGCACGTTAGCTTGCTTCCAAGCCTTCGGCACTTTTCCAGTCTCAAACGAAAGGCGAAATAGGCGTGTCAAGATCGGAGACAACTCAGGCGCACAAGTCTTCAGAACAATTGCCGGTATCCCGTCGGGACCACTAGCCTTGTTCACGTCTAGGTTACGCAGTACCCTACGGACGTCCTTCTGATGAATGCGAATGTTCGACATACTCGACTCGCATTCACCAGGAGAGGCGGAGGGCGTCGCGCCACCAGGATCCAGACGCGAAGATTCCGCAAACAAAGAAGCAAACAAGTTCGCTTTCTCCTCAGCGGAGTGGGCCAGCGTCCCGTCGGGTCTCAGCAGTGGTGGTAGTGAGGGGCGGCAGAAGTTCGATTCGACCGACTTAGCCAGGGACCAAAAAGCCTTACTACCTGCTGGGTATGAAGCAAGTTTGTTCCCTATTCGGCTAATGTGGTCAAACCGAGCCCTCCGCAACACCTTCTTGCAGGACTTAGCAGCCCTGTTGAAGGCTCTCTTCTTCTGACTCACGTCATTTGCTTTGCGCGTACGAGCGTCGACCCATGCTAGGTACGCCGCGTGCTTAAGCGCATCGGCGCGATTGCACTCGGCACCAAACCAAGGACGAGCTTCGCCAGATAATGCTATGTTAGAGAACGGAATGTAGTACTCCATTCCCCTCCGCAACACATCCGTCACGGCGTCCGCGCACGACGTAGCATCAGTGGAAGAAAAGCAAGTAGGCTGCCAAGGGTAACATGCGAAGAAAGATCGCATGCCATCCCAATCTGCTGACTTGTATCGCCATACCCGCCGGGTGCCTCTTGGGCTAGGATCGGGCGGAGAGTAGACAGACACAGACTTCACCAGACAGTGGTCGGAACTACCCAGTGGTGATGAAATCGACACCGAATAGCGGTCTGGATCTGTTGTTAGCAGAAGGTCCAAGCAATTGGCAGTGTGCGAGTCAACATCCGGCACCCTCGTTGCCCCCTGGACCAGCTGGGTAAGATTTAACGCAAGCGCTAGCTTTCGCGTCTCACGTCCAGCATGGTCTGTGCACTGGTATGGGAAGAGCCACTCCTGATGGTGGGCATTGAAGTCCCCCAGTAACACCAATTGGGCAGAAGGGTACCGCTGCTGAGCCGCATCCGCCGCCTCACTCAGGTGCTGTGTAAGCCCAGTTGTCTCCAAATCACCGCTGTGCGAACGGTAGACGCATGCGTAGACAATTTTGTCTAGACCTGTGTCCACCATAGCCCACAGCGTTGAGAACCTGGAGTCTTCAAGGTAGCGGAGACGCCGATAGCAGATGTCGTCCCGGGCGTACATGCATACGCCCGCGCGGGGTCTAAAGTGGTGCTCCAGGGTAAACCCAGGGTAAGACAGGTATGACACGTCCGACGGACATCCGATCTGCGTCTCCGACAGGAACAAGAGCGCTGGTTTCTCGGTCTCAAGATGGTGATGGACTGCGGCGAGATTTGAGTGCAGACCTCGTATATTAGAGAGGTGCACTTTATGCGAAAGGACGTGCTGCCGCTGTACAGCTTTTCTCTTTTTATTCCTGTTCATTGATAAATTTGAGTGATGGAGGTTGAGGAGAAGGAAGTGAAATGAGGTTCCAAGCTGCTAACCTTCAGGCACGCCCTGACAGGACGACATCTTTGGGAGACTAGTCTGGAGACTGCGGGGACGCCCGAGCCCCCCCGGGAATGTCCATCGGGCCCTTTCATCTGGTCGCCAACCAGCACGATAGTGCATTCCGGGATTTTTCGTCAGATGGCGGGGCAGCCTTTCATGTGTGGCTAGCACACTACTTGGGCCCCCAACTATCTGCGGTCGGCCAGCGGTGCACCGTGCCTCGGATCCCGCTACCCTCCAAGACTAGTCTCCCGATACGCCCATGCCAGGGCTAGCCTGGCTGGGTCTACCTGCATTGGAACAACTATTTCGACCCAACTCCTCTGAATTGGCTACACTGAGCATCGTACCGGAACACAGCTAAGCCGCTTGGCGGTACGTCTTTGCCCAGTGGGTGGTCACAAGCCATCGGCCGAAGCCTACCACCAGTTAGTGTCACCTGATTAGCACCACCCGGGGACCACGTGTAGGGTCTTACATTGGGTATTCTCCTACGGACGCGGGTGACTCGGCCCCCAAAAGCTGTGTTAAACTGTTAGAAGCTACAAAAGGAATACGAGCCATCATCACTCCAATAGCCGACAGCACAGCTGCAGCCCAAGTCGGTCGCGTCAACGCGAGCATCAAGCTACAATAGCCAAGCGGAGACGAGGTTCACGTGAGCAGAGCAACGATGGTCTACGTGGCGACTGCGCATCACAGGATGAAAGGTCACGTACTCCTTCTTTTACCGTTAAAGATGTTATGGACTTAGTGCATTCTATTAAATATGGTTTTTCATCTCAGCCGTCTACAAGTGCATCAATTTCGAAGAATATTGATCACAAAATATTCTTCCTAACTTTGACCCTTCAGCGAAAAACCAGCGTATTGTCATTTGGCTGCGTAAAGTGAATGAATGCGCTACTGTATACGGCTGGAATGATAAAACAACGACACATTTTGCAATGCAAAAACTTCAGGGTTTGGCCAAAGTTTGGTATGAGGGTTTGAACACAATTTTGCATTCTTGGAAAGATTGGCATGAGAAATTAATGAGTGCTTTTCCTTGCGAGCAAAATTATAGCCAAATCCTGGAAGATATGCTTAAGAGAAAAAGTAAGTTTGGCGAACCAATCGAAGCATATTACGAGTATTATGAAAAACTTGCGTTGTTAACTCAGTGTGATATTACGGGTAAGCGCGCAGTAGATTGTATTATCCACGGTATATCTGACAGGACTATGAAGTCGAGTGCATTGGCACTCTGTTGTTCAAAACCTGATCAGCTTCTCAAATTCCTAATGAGCAACAAAGAAAACCAAACTTCAGATCGTACTTTTGGTTAAAATAATTCGAATCAATCTGATTCTGAAACAAATCAAAATAAAACTAATCAGTCTCAGGGTCCCGTGTTCTGCTTTAATTGTAAGGAGCGAGGTCACTCTTACTTGCAATGTCCGAACCATCTAAAACAATGTGTATTTCAAGCTCCAGTCCCAACTCAAAATTCATAAAGCTCGTCACGGTGAATGGCAGGACTGTAGAAGCATTTATTGATTTCGGTAGCGAAGTGACGTTAGTTAGGGAGTCAATAATTTCGAGCTTTAATCTTGTGCATAATCAGGACCCGTCAGTTATGAAAGGATTCGGGAATGAGGTGGTTTGATCGTTGGGCAATATGTTGCTCGATATCGTAGTAGATGGAGTTGATGCGAGGGTAGCTGCTGGAGTTGTCGAAGATAATCTGTTAGATAAACCTATATTAATAGGTCAATCATATACTGAGCAACCACATATTCTTGTGTTTAAAAATTCCGACACTTTGCAATTTCATAAATTGCAAACTGAAATTCCAATGGTTTATCCCGATGCTAATAATTTACAACTTGCTGAAGTTAGAATCGCTGCTGATGTCGAGCTTCATGGACCTGCATCCGTAAGGGCTCGCGTAGATTCCGAATTTAGTAGCTGTTTAATGCTGAGCAACAAAGTTGTGGGTGGTCCAAATCAAGAGGTTGTTGCTTATGGAGGTGTTTACCAGGTCCAGCGTAGGAATTTAGACATCCTTATTTATCCATTTTCCATCCCCTGTAGATTACGAAAAGAATTTGTTGCCAGTAGGGGAGAAAAGGTAGATTTTGTCCAGGGGATAGTAATACAATCTCCAGGAATTGCCGAGTCTGCAGGTATTCAAGATAATAACTGTGAACATGATATTCAGGAGCAAGACGTACGCATAGGCAATTCTGTATCAAAGGACGATAGAGATCGGCGTATGACGATACTTAAAAATTTGGGTTGTACAGATGTAACGCAGATGACAATTGAATTGAATAGTCAGCGTCCTATTGTCTATCGCCCTTACAGGTTGTCACATCATGAACGTGAAAAAGTGCAGTCGATGTTAGGTGAAATGTTGGAAGCAGGGATCGTTAGAGAATCGGTATCGGAGTATGCGAGTCCAATTATATTAGTTCGTAAAAAAGATGGCAGTTTTCGAATGTGTATTGATTATAGAATTTTGAACTCTGTTACAGTAAAGGAAAGATACCCGATGCCGATTATAGACGATGAGATAGCGAGGCTGGTCAAGCGTGTTTCATAACTCTTGATTTGGCATCTGGGTATTATCAGGTGCCAATTTCGGAACCATGCAAACATCTAACTGCGTTTGCCACTCCAGGTGGATTGTACGAATTTAACCGTCTGCCATTTGGTTTGGCAAACGCACCAGCAATTTTTCAGAGAATGATTAATAAGGTCTTAAGGTCAGCTCGATTCACTCATGCTACAGCATATATGGATGATGTGCTTGTTTTTGGTAAATATGCTGCTGAATGTCTTGATAGGCTTGAACAAATTTTTAAATTGTTAGAAAATGCAAACCTTACATTAAATTTGTCGAAATGTAATTTTTTGCACAATAATATTGATTATCTTGGGTATGAGATTAGCTCTTTAGGAATTCGGCCAGGTGAAAAGAAAATTCAGTCCGTTATGAATTTTCCACGGCCAATCAACATTCATGGTGTTAGGCAATTCCTTGGGCTTGCTAGTTATTTTCGAAAATGTATCAAAAATGTTGCTCAATTAGCAATTATTCGTTCATTAGAGAAATTTCGGCTCTATTACTAGGTAAGGAATTAAAAATAGTCACGGATTGTAGTGCTCTTCGTTCAACTTTCATGAAACGTGATCTCATATCTAGGATAGCGCGCTGGTGACTTTTGCTGCAAGAATTTAATTATTCAATTGAGTATCGACCAGGCACTAAAATGTCCCATTTAGATGCGTTATCTCGCAATCCTATTTCGAATGATTCTATGACTGATTCCTCTAGTCTGTGTGCTCAAGTTATGGTTATTGGTAACGAGACTGGTTACATACCCTTGAGCTGAGGGACTCAGAGTTGGAAGGTATTAAACAAGTTTTAGAAAAGGATTTAGATCCCAAGAACCTCTATACCAATATATAAAACCAATATATCAAAGATAATTATGTTATTCGAGATAAAAAGTTATATAGGTATGTTAACGGCGATAGGGATACTGTTCGCTGGGTAGTCCCAAAGGGGCAAGGTGGCAAATATGCAGGATGAATCACGACGATATTTGTCATTTAGGATTACAAAAAACTTTGGAAAGCATAAAGAGTAATTATTGGTTTTCAAAAATGTCACGGTTTGTCAAAAAGTATGTGTCCGCCTGTATTGATTGAGCTTACGCTAAGAAATCCACGAGTACTAACGAAGGCTTGTTACATTCAATCGAAAAAGTAGAGTCGCCATTTCACACCCTGCATGTTGCCCACTTGGGCCCCTTTGTCAGATCCAAGCGAGGATACTCTTATCTTCTAGTAGTAGTAGACTCATTTACTAAGTTTGTGTTTATAAAGCCAGTCCGAAACACGAATACGCAAAATGTAATTCGTGCCCTGGATGACATATTCTATACATTTAGAATGCCTGACCGTTTGACCAGTGATCGCGGCAGTTGCTTCACGTCTAACTTATTTAAAAGATACTGTTATGATAAAGGTATAAAACACATCTTGAATGCTGTCGTGAGTCCCAAATCAAATGGCCAGGTAGAACGATATAACCGGACAATCCTAAATTCATTGAAAGCGCAAAACCTGAGACATGATGAGAGGGATTGGGACAATCGGTTAGGGAAAATACAATGGGGGCTGAATAACACTGTCCAAAAGACAACCGCTAGGAGACCATCTGAAGGCGTGTTCGGTACGTTCATGAACAGTGAAATTAATTCTAATTTAAATGAGATTGCAGACGTGACTAGGGAAAATATAGATGTGACCAAAATCCGAAATCAAGTTAAAGAAAGAATAGACACTGAACAAGCTAAGCAGAAGCTACGTTACGATCAGAACAGACGCCCTGCTAAGATATACAATAAGGGAGATTTATGCCCGTTTTCACCAACATCCCCTAAGTTTACGGGATCCCCTAAACATGTTTAGGGGGCCGTTAGAGGATGGTTTCTGTTTCACCAACGTTTAGGGGTCAACTAAACGTTAAAAGGTCTGCTAAATTTAGGTGGTCGAAATTTTGCCCCATAAACCGTAACCTACGTATGTGATCGTTTAAACAACGAAGATGGATAGTGATTTACATGATTTTTTTGAATATATTGAAACTGTTTCTACTATATTCGACGCAAATAACAGCCGTAGACCAAAATATATCGAAAACGACCAAATTACTTTGAATTTTTTGATGAAACTGACTTTTTTCGGAGATATAGGTTACGTAAATCTTCAGTGTTGTATTTATTGGAAAAGATTGAACACGCTTTAGAATTTCCTGATAATAGGTGAGTACATATTAACTAATCACAATTTTTTATACTACGTAATGTAGCCCATAAAATAAAATAACAAAAAACTATGCGCATGGTATTTTTTTTTAGTTGACGATACGACAATGTTTCCTTGTGTTTATTTGATTTGCATGATAAATTTTATTCTATTCCAGGAATAATTCTATATCTCCAATAAATCAGTTACTGTTATTAATAGCATTGAGGTTTCATGCTTCTGGTAATCATTTGTTGGCTGTGGCAGACATGGGTGGGATCAGTGTGGCTACTTGCAGTCGAATAATAGAAAGAGTGTCTGCAGCAACGCTTTCTTTTTTCTGCCATTTTATTATACCGTAACTAAATACGTAACGTTAACGAAACAAAATAAGATGCAAGCAAGCGATCACAACAAACTATCCACGAAAACAAACGAAAGAAAAGTGTCAAATTAAATATGTATTGTTAAATATGTAAAAAAATATGAAATTAATTAAAAATATCAAGGAATTCATATTGATTATTGCTATTAAAACATAATTTATTATAAACTGTATCTATTTGTGTATATACTTTAGAGAATTTGTTAAAAAACTATATTATTTCAAAGTATCGATAAGTTTAAAGACGAATCATTCACTATTATCGAAAACAAAACGTCACATAGTTATGTGTCCCCTAGTTAGGTGATAAAAACGATGGTGAAACGAAATTTAATTTAGGGGCTAGTTTAGGGGTACTGTTAAGTAAAGGACCCCATACTTAAGTGGTAGTATAGGGGATGTTGGTGAAAACGGGCATTAGTCAAAATTACTAAAATTACTTTTAATAATGATGGGAAGAGTAAGAAACTTCTCCCATCTTACGTAGGACCATACAGAGTCACTAAAGCTTTAGGCCAAGATAGATATACTACTCTGTCAAGAAAGTACCGGGAAAAGATCAATAATACACAAAATGTCTGTTATTCATCCAAATTTATTTTATCACCTTCAAAGTATGCTCCTTTAGAAACGATACACTTGCGCCAACGAATAATCCATTCATCAAAACATTTATTAAACGCTGCTTCCGGAATTGAGTTCAGTTCTCGCCGCGAATTCTCCTTTATGTCTTCTATCGATTGAAAACGGGTGCCACGAAGTGGTAATTTGAGTTTAGGAAAAAGAAAAAAGTCAGCAGGAGCCATATCTGGTGAATATGGTGGTTGCTGGATGGTATTTGTTGATTGTTTGGTTAAAAATTCGTTCACAATGATAGCCTTGTGCGAAGGTGCATTGTCGTGGTGCAAAATCCAAGAATTTTCTTTCCACAAATCTGGCCTTTTTCGTCGAATTTGCTCTCTTAAACGCCGCATAACGCTCAAATAATATTCTTTATTTACCGTTAGACTTTCCGGTAAGAATTCAGAGTGCACAACACCGCGATAGTCAAAGAAAACAGTCAACATGACTTTGACTTTTGATCGACTTTGGCGTGGTTTTTTCGGTTTCGGTTCAGTTGGAAGGCGCCACTCCGAAGCTTGTTGACTAGTTTGCATGTCAAACTCGTAAACCCACGTCTCGTCACCAGTAACAATGCGTTTCATGAATGTTGGTTCCGAACTGACTCGTTCTAGCATGTCCTCAGCGACTTTCAGGCGATTGAGTTTTTGGAGAAAATTCAGATCTTTTGGGACTAGCCGAGCAGCAACATGTTTTATACCCAAATGATTAGTTAAAATGGTACGGATCGACTCGTGAGATACAGAAAGTTCGGCGGCTATCTCTCTCAGAGTTGAATGGGGATTTTCAGTCACTATTTCCTTCACTTTTGCGATGTTAACTTCAGTTGCAGACGTTGACGGCCTACCAGAGCGAGGCAAATCTTCCATCACATCTCGACCGCTTTTGAACGCTTTGAACCACTCATAAGCACGAGTTTTTGATAAAGTCGATTCACCGTAAGCCTTCTGTAACATTTTCAGTGACTCCGAACACGAAATTCCATTGGCGATGCAAAATTTAAGACAAACTCTTTGTTCGATATTTTTGTCCATTATGAAATTCGCAATACACACTATATATGATATTACTAAAACCAGCACTGTATTTAATATAAATAACAGATGCAACTCAAACTCCGCGCCAAAATGGAAAACAGTTGTGCCAATCTAACAACTACAAAAAAACAAAAATTTGAATTTGGAACCATAAACAAATCATCCATTCCCGATACTTTTTTGACTGAATGTAAGATAGCGTCTATTCCCGGTTTCAGTAATCGTGCAAATAAACGCACTACCACTGTAGCAGCCGATCGAATGCTGCCGTGGGTACATGTAGCTGCGTTACAACTAAATAAATCTGATTCTAGTGAATCTAGTGATGATTGCGAACATAGTGATGCATAGTGGTCATCAATGAACGATTGTACAGGACAGTTATTACAGAATGTGTAATATTATTGTTTCAGACCGAACGTGAGAATTGATTGGTTCACGTCATCGGTTATCAATTGTAGACCTGGACGTGAAAATTGATTGGTTCACGTCATCAGGTAGAACAAAATTGGAGGCCGGGCGTGAGAACTGATTGGTTCACGTCAGCGGATATTACACAATTAGAGGCAAGAATTGATTGGTTTGCCTAGGTTTTTGGTCTCCGATCGGAAGTGAGAATTGATTGGTTCACAACCTGATAGAGTACACAAGTTCAGTAGCGAGAATAGATTGGTTCGCACTAGCATGAGTACAAATTTAAAAGTTCTGAATGATTGTTAAATAGTTTATAATCCGAGAGTAATACTAGTCCTTTAGATCTAGGTAGATTTTGGGCAAGAATTGATTAGTTCGCCAAAAATTGTTGAACATTCGTTATTTTTGTGTATTAAACATAATTATTATTATTTAAAATAATATTATACTATATAAAGCTTTAGTTGTATAACTTTAATTATGGTAGTACTATGGATTTCATAAATGTGTTAACATTACATGTATTATTTTAGTTGAATCAAATAATATTTCTGGCTTAATGACTATATCACTGTTTTGTAACAAAATAATTACCAACTTAGTGCTTAAGATTATTTTCGTTTGTGTTTGTTTTTGAATTTAAAAGTTTTGAATTGTTATAAGGATGTGGTATGATTGCTGTCACAAATATTTTTAATAACTGTAAATTTTTCGAACACACAATATAATTTCAATGTCACTTAATTAAATTAACATCATTTAATTATTATTATTTTTTTTCCCTTCTTTTGTTATGAGTTTCTCTCTGCCAAGAGTGTAGGGTTTTTAGTTACCACTTGAGGCGTGTATGAGGGCATCCACGTCGTCAGGACGGTCGAGTGTAGGGTTTTAAAGATTTTATAATTTGTTTTTTGTTTGAGAAATGGCAACACTGTCCAACCGTTAATTTAGTAGGGGAAGGAGTAGTCTATAAAAACGAGGGTACTTGGCCGAGAGAGCTCAATTTTGGTGTGAAGCGTTGACTAGCATTAACGGTCGTGACTGTATCTGTGAAGGGGTGAATTGAAGAATAAAGTATCAGTCTACATTTGTAAGTTTTATTATACAACTAAGAATAAGACGGCCTAGGCGCCATATTGAAATGTCATAGCCGTCAAAACGATTAAATATAAGTACCCAAGTTGTTTTCGTCGTCATAAACATGTATTTTTTTCCAAACAATACGCATTGACTGCTCTTCTTAGATTATTAGCGATTGTTAACATAGAATTAGATACATTAGATTCCAATTAGATTAGCAGCTATAATCGACCCGGCTACACTAGCGGAAACAAAAGGAAGTTATTTTTTCAAAATAAAGATATACCACTACTACACTACTAGATATACTAGTAGTTAATAATTATTCAAAAATTTGTTAAATGCGTGTGTGTTTCCATGCACACGCTTCATAAATTGTACACTAAATTCAAAAATAAAATCTACTTACCCATTGTTCTAATGAACTGCTGAATATCACTTCAATTCTACTGTCCAAAGTCCAATGCCAGAGTCGGTAGAATTTGATACAAATTCAAAATCAATCAGGTAATATTGGAATTCAAAGTTCAAGCCAGGGGTCAATGTTAAAAAATATTATACGAATACGTTATCAGTTACATACACAGCACGCGCGTAATTGCGGTGACGTATGCAGCAGCCGACTGAATACCTGCGGGGCGCGGGCGCCGGGCAGCAGCTAAACACACAAGGTAAAGCATATGTGTGTAGGTGCGCGCGCCTCCCCTCCGCCCGGGGAGGAAATTTGCAGTGAGACAGATGATGATTTAGAACGAAAACGAGCGCGCGAAATTGTATAAACAGACTTTTCGTAATATGGATATTATGAAAAAACTACTGAGCGTATCTGTTCAAAATAAAATTATTTGAATTTTTAAACTACTAATCTACTCTTGTATGGTAACTAGTTTTCCTTCTTCTTATGGTATTTATTTCCACCCAAAGATGCGTTAAAATTAATGTTGAAAAATGGAACTTTCGACGTTCATAATTTAAAATATTTTTTTTTCCATACAAGACTTGATAATGATGAGACAAATTGATATCACTTTTTATTTTGAACGTACACCGTTAAAACGTGGAGTAATCGCCAGACTACGTTTGTATTGAAGAATGAACGGCTAGGGCGCTCTTAAGCCGCATATTTTCATGTGCAACACATAAACAGGTATCCCTTTCAGCAACTTGGCGAGAAACGATCCAAAAAGGAAGCATCCGGCAACACGTTGCAAGACTCAGTTTTTCCTTGTTTTCGATCTGGAATTTGCTATGGAGATTAGCAAGTTGTATCACACAAGTAACGTTTTTGTTTTTTAATTTTGTCCTTGGTGATTACATTTTTTTTTCCAGGACTCTGCTTACTGTTGTCATCACGCTCTAAAAAGGTAATAATTTTTTAATTTAATGGTTTCAGCTTTTTTGTTAAAACTGTTTAACTTTCTTTGGATGGCTAGAAAATTTCTGAATTTTATTGGTCCTAAGCAATTGTACCCGTAATGCATGAACCTTTCTTCCAGCGTCTGGATTACAGTTGCTTCTGAGTGTTTATTTTTAAATTGGACTCCTCACGTCGTTTCCGGGCAAGACGAATACCTGATACTTTTTGCCTATTCAAATTAGAACTAGAGCTAGAAGGTGTGAGACATTCTTCTCTGGAGAAGGACGATCCAGGATTAACAAGCGATGACCTTCTGGAAACCGTAGAAGCATTTGACGAAGCTGGAGAAAGGCAAGAAACATTTTGTTGAGAATCAGGGTTAGCTACGTTTTGGTCACCAGCAATTGACTCTGAAGTGTTCTCTCTCAAACTTTGTACTAGCCGCTCATAACGATTTTTATTCTGTCTACTAGCTTTACGTTCTCGCCTTTCACGTTGTTTAGCACTTTGTTCTCTTTGAGTCAGTAAAACATGTTTTTTTTGTATGAAAATGCGTTTTGTGTATGATAAGGCAGTATTTAAACAAATAAAGTAATTGGAATGATCCAAGTTAAAGTTCACATCCATGGACTTGTGGTCACTTCCATGGAGGAAAAATATCCACGGAATCAATGGAAGTGACATCCATGGAAAGGACATTTTTTGGTTCAATTACGGCAAACTAACCTAAAAAATTTCGTGTATACAACCTATTTCGGCAATCGTAATTTGAACATTAAACCTACAAAACAGCAAAACAACCACAGTAGTGACCACGTATGCTTGACGATTAAATTAGGAATTAGGTAATCTTATTGTTTTTTCACGACAAACGTATAACAGCCAGTAAGAAATTGACATCTGGTTATGGCTATGAGAAGTGACGGCTTGTCAATGCTCACATAAATTCCGATATACGCAGTTTTTTTCTTTAGTAAAAAGTTATTGTGACCTTCGTCCATGGAAGTGACCAAAATTTGAGATTTTAATTAGATTTTTGTTTTCTTTTCTATCAATTAGATATTAAGCTATAAGCTGATATGGGTCCGTATTAATTAGAGTTTAAAACAATATCGTATAGAAATATCATGCTAAAGACTGGTAAAAAAAATATATCTATAAATTTGCTTCAGTCACATCCACGGAAAAGACATTTTCACGATTATATTTTTATATTAAAAAAAAGTGATCAATCTTTTTTTTTATTTTTTGTAGTCTACACCAGACATGGTAGCACTACCTTGATAAATATATTAAGTCCGCGTGCCCTTTCTTATTAAAGAAAACACCATTGTCACAGATAATTTTACTGACTAATGAGAAATACCCTTATAGCATAACTTATTTGAAGGTACTCTTTTGTACTTGCTTGAAATTTGGTAAATGCTGCTTCTGTAGCAGATATTAATGCTGATGAGTCAGTCACTATAACTTCAGACCGTTGAACAAGACGCAAGGATGTCCAATTTTGTATCCATTTTAAAATAGTAGCAATTGTGTGAGATTTAGTAATCATCTAAAATATCGGTACAGATTTAAAACCAGTAGTGTCAGTAATTAAGCATAAATTATAAAAATAACTGCTTCATTTGGTTGAGCCGTAAGCCCAACCAAATGAAGCGGTTATTTTACTGTCAGTTTAAAAAAAAAACTTTTTGCATCTAAAGTAATTTTAATGTTTTCAAATTTTTCTGAGCATAGTCTATATATAGTACTCAATTTGCTGTTGAGTCCAATATTGCAAACAAAAATAGGGATGTAAATATTTTATAACATTTTGGTACTCTAATGACTTGCACATTTTTAAAAGTGAAGTGGTGATGGTGTGTGTGTGTATTTAATTTGAGTTAAGGCTGCAGATGTTGGCAAAATAGGTGGATAATCATCTTAATCTTTAAATAGTGTTACTGCAATTTTATTACGCGTTTCTGCTACAGATGCGTTCATTGAAGATTTTGCAATTTTCCTTGTAGTGTGTAGGGTCATCCTTGCTTTTTTATTTGGATTGTGTTTAAAATCACTGTCAAAATTCATTATTTTACATTTTAAAGATAAAATTTATTTGAGAGATCAGAACTTGTCATGGGCACTTCTGCATTGTATTGATTACATTTACCATATAAAATAACATTATTTTCTAATCTTCGAAATCTATAGGTAAATATGAGAGTACATAAAATTTTTGTACATAGCCAAAACTTTTTTGCAAGAGATCGGACCACTTATATTTTGGCAAAAGTAATCTTCTTCTAAATGTCGTGTTCACTGGTTGTATTTTCTTTTTGTCGTAACGATCTACATCAAAGGAAAAACATATTTCGTTTTTAACACTTCCTGAAGCTTCAATATCAGATTCTCTTTCTGTTGATGGAGATTTTGTTACAAAATTATCTGACTTCCACTTTAGTTGTACGTTTTCAGACGAGGAATTAGTGTCACTTTCGGGTTCACTATCAAAAAATAACTTATAATTTCGTCTCACACACAAATGCGCCGCTCGCGGGGATATAACATATGCAAATTCTTGGGAAATGTTTTGGTATAGATTTTTGTTGAATTGTAACTTTGATTGCAGTGTGTGTTGTTTAAACCTAGTATATTTATTTTTTCTGTATACTTAGATCAACTTTAGCTTTTCGACCTCTTGCCATCGTTCAATGTTGGGTTCGATGTCCTTGTACTTACAAATCCGTTAATAGAACATAAGAACCTACTTAGGTACTTACTGTTTTTAATTCTTAAATAGATACTTTAATCATAAAGCAAATTTTACATTACTGGTGGTTCATTATTTTCCATTCGGATTTCGCTCTTTTGCTTTTGAAATCTGCCTTGAAAAAAAGATTTTGTGCAATCCGCAATCCTGAAATAATACAGATAAACTTCAATATTTCTATAATTCGCTACACGCGGCTTACTCAAACAGTGACACTACACTCCCAACTCGCATCCCGGCGTGCGACCTGTTCTAGGTTAATATAGGCAGGTCGTGTTCCGAAAATCACACATTCATCACTAAGCAAGCGCTAGTACTCACACACCGAATATGTTTCCTAGGTTAATATAGGCTTATTCGAAGCATACGCACTGGGGGCGGCAGTACTCACAATACACACACCAAAATACGGCTCTGCGGTCGGGCCGTGATCGGCTAGATGTGAGATCGGTGCGGACGAGAGCCACTCACTCCTTGCTGCAGGTGAGTCACCACCCAACTAACACTAAAGCGTCAAAAAAACCTATATAAGACTCTTATATCAGTTCCATTTGAGTATAAAAGTGTTAACGCATACCTGTGCAACTGAGTTAGAGCATGCTCTAACTCACTTATAACCACGAAAGAGGCCCACAGTTTTACAGGTAAAAGTTATAGAAAGCCTATAGTACGGTGTCACAAAGGTATTAAAGCTGCACAAGAGCGCTTATTCATCGTCAGCTACTACTTTAATCTGTATTACCGTTGTAAAATAGAGTTAGCAAACGCTACAGGTGGTATAAATCCTATAGTAAGAAGTTAAAAAGATATTAAAGCCCCACAAGAGCGTTTATTCATCGTCAGCACTTTAACCGGTATTACCGTTGTAATACCGCGATAGTGAGCACTACAGGTGGTAAAAAGCGCACGTCAATATTGAAAAAGCCTGTAACCTTACTAAAATTAAATCTTTTCGTAGTGGAAGAGTTATGTCATCCATTATTCAACACAACAGAATAATATTATGGAATATTAAGTTATTTAAGTATGTGAAGTGAAAAATGACTGCTCTTATGATTTCACGGTAAATGTATACCATGTTTCTCATCTCAATTTTAACGCGCCTAGGATTTATTAAAGATTTAAAAAAAAAGTTATGATAATAAAATAGGTACCTCAAGCTAAACATTATTATTCTTTCCTGTTTCCTGAGCAGTGGGGTGTAAAATTAAGTGGCATTCATGAAACGTTTTAAATAATGTAAGAAATGTTGTATATTGTAGTCAAATGTTAAATAACTCGAAATTTTTCAACAATTTTTCAACGCTGATTTTAAAAACATATTGTACCGTTTTTATGTAGCAGCTCTAGTTTTGGAGTTACGAAGTAAGAGGGTTTTTCATTGAAAATGCACATAGTTCAAGTTAAAAAAAAAAAAAATATTCTAAATAAAATTTCCTTTTTTTGGATTTTCTAGAGTGAGATATATTATGAGTACTATTTTGAATGCTCCAACAATAATCAGCCATCATACGTTCATTCCAGTACCCCTTATACCTTTCCTCCATAGTGCGAATATACTGGTGAAAGCGCTCTCCTTGTTCCTCGCTCAGGTCACCGAGATTTTCAGGAAAATAGTCTAGATGGCTGTGAAGGTAGTTACTCATGTTGAATCCAAGCCGCTGGAAGTGTATCAGCAACTGTTCTACGTGCTGAATGTAGGCGTCAGACTTCCTGTTGCCAAAAAAAATTCTCACTACCCAAACAAACTCTTCCCATGCACATTCCTCGACAAATTTCTTCAATCGGGAAGCTAAAATTTCTGATGCCGTTTTAGACAGTCCAAGGTCCCTGATCAAGTCATTTAGATCATCTTGATTTAGTGGTCGGGGACTACCGTAGCAATCAAAATCACTGTCGCTACCACTGCCGTCGTTTTCGGTTTGTCCGCTGCACTCATTTGGATTTTCCGAAGATGTACATGGTTGCTGTGGTGTTGATGTGTCACTAATACTCAAGACTGGTCTTATGGCAGATTTTAAGTTGGATATATCCACTTAGAGCAATTTTTGAGGTTTATTCCTATGATTTTCGTTACACAGAAATAACGGTCGTCATGATGGTTGGATGGTTCACGCCAAATCATAGGAGCTTTGTACTTAAGAGTGGGTCTTTTTTGTTTGCCCACAATCGCAAAGATTCAACACAACTTTTTCATACCAAACTTGGCATCCAAGGTTTAGGGTTTGACGGCAACGGAAAACCAAAGTAGTCGAAGTATGCCTTTTTTACAAAGTCCGACACATTTAAACGAAATTTTTGGAACATATATTCTCCACAAATAACACAAAACAATCAGGATTATTTAAACACGTCCTTCTTGAGGAAGACATAATGAAATTTATAAACGAACTAGTTAAGTTACACCGCTATTGGTAGAAACTACCGACTTCTTATGTAAATTCAAGATGGTACCTGTATCTCACTAACTAGAGCTGCTACAAAAAATCTGAGGGTAAATTTGAAATCAGTGCACCCAAATTAGCAAACAACAGTAGAAAAACTTCATGCAACAAAAAAAAAAGTTTGATTTTGTTTTCCTGTGTAATTAATCAATATTATTTTACTTAGTTCTTATTAGCTATTAACTGGAGACCTGGTTATGTGTGCCTATCCGTATTTATTTTTTAATAACTTAAAAAGGTTATGGACACTAAGTTCAAAACCAATTAAGGTTTATTTTATTTTTTTATGTTACCTACACGATCGATTTGATACGATTTTGTAGTTTTTAGCCTACCTATTTAATCCATTTAATCCGTTAGACCTTTGTGATTAAATAATCTGGTCTCCAGCTGTTGGTTTTTATTGAGGTTACATAAGCTTCAATAAGAAATTTTACATTATATTATAATGTTATACGATACTTATTAAATTGATTAATATAAACTGTAAGAAATAAAAAATAAAATAAAGTGTAAGAAGTAAACTTCTATAATTTTAACTCCCAACAATTCCGTGATATATTTGAGTAGCTTGATTGTGCAATAATGAACTTTATTTGATAGAACATAAGATTCTAATGCTTGACAGTGTTGTAATAAGCATCGCAACTAATAACTAATTTCAACCATACCGATGAAGTTCACCTGGTCTAGTAGTAAATGTGTCGAGTATACTATAGATCGTGAATTGTGCTGTAGGTTCGGTACCAAGAATCTCATTGACTTTTTGCTTTGTTTTTTTTTACAATTACGTTTTTTTTTAAAGGACTGAGTCAGGAAAGGTGTTTATAGATCAGTTTTAACCAAACGGAAAAATACTGGCGAATGCTCGAGCTCTTTGAAACAGTTAATTATTCAGTATGCTCAATCATCCGCGAGACTATTTCCGTTTGGTAGAAACTGACCTTGTCTAGACAGTTTGTTTAGGAATTAAAAATAATTGAAATCAATAAACTTGTTTATTATTGTATTAACATATGAAAAAGTAGGTAAGTTAATGTTAGTTTGTTTTTTTTTTTAATTAATAATTAGTAAATAAATCATATTCAAACTAAAACCACTTTATATCATTTAAAAAAATACATACAGCTGAACATAGAACTTCCTCCTTTTTAAAGAAGTCTGTTAAAAAGGCGTGAAAGTTATTCCCTTAAATGCATGATTTTTTGTTCTGTAAAATAAATAATATTTTTGTGTAGATGTTTGGCGACATATAATTGGAAAAATAATGAAAAAAAAACCAAGTATAAAATAAAGATTTAATTAGGAAAGAACTATATGTTGCCTTTTGAATACATTATGCGTTGAAGGACTACGTAATCTAAGAGTGGAATGCAGCAAAACAATTTCTTTCTTTGATATGGCAAAGAGCAACAAGACATTTTGTGCACTCGGTGCGCGAAAATCCTTTACAACCAGGCAGTCTGCATCTATTTTTCTTTTCGCATCTTCTTTCGTTGTGGTCGACACCATCCGTTCTTACATCTTTTACTGGCACAGGGTTGAGTGGTTTACGACGAGGTTTCTTCGCTTCCAATTCTCTTTCAATATTGCTGCTAGAGGGTCATCCTCTCTTTTCAACACTTGTTTATAGTTACATAAAGCCTCTGCCAACTCTGTTCTAAAGTCACATAAAGTCATTGTTTTGGTCTGATTTCCATTATTAGCTTTTTTATACAAAACCCACGAGTTGATGACCGCCATATCGATCAAATGATAGAAGATACGAATGTACCACTTTCTGCTCTTTATTCTTATCCTGTACCTTCCCAAAAAGCTATCCATAAGGTCGACGCCCCCTATGTGGGCGTTATAGTCCTTGATAATTTTTGGGCAGGGTATAGTTATTACTTTTTTCTGTTTCTTGTCGTACCTATCGACTGTCTCGGCCGGTTCTGCTCCAACGTATGTAGATGCCAATGTTACCATTTTGATGTCCTTCCAGGTAGTTACAGATATGTCTACACCTTCATAATCAGCCACTAGCTCCTCATAAGAACCTCGAGATACAGAATCTTTCATGAATGTCTGCTGTGTTGGCAGCTTACAATTCTTGCCGTGACGATTCCTTTGGATGGTACCCAGAGCATAAATGCCCTGACTATCAAGGTAGTGCAGCAAAGGAATTGAGGTGTAAAAGTTGTCGAAATATATTATATGGTTTACCCGCCGAGGGACTGAACGACACAATCTTATGACGGTATTTCCTACCACTCCTAGATCTAGTTCACCTGGGGCTTGGGCAATATCTTGCTTACCAGAGTATATTTCAAAAGTATATGCATACCCAGATAGAGAGCACAACACAAATAACTTGAAGCCCTATTTGTGTGGCTTGTTTGGGAGATGTTGTTTCATAAAATGAGCCACTTTGGTAGCACACATTTGTTCGTCTAGGGATAGCCTTTGCTCAAATGGAGCAGCAGTTATAAACGATGAGTTTAGATGGTCCACCAATGGTCTTATTTTATGGAGACGATCATGCTGTGGATGATTTACAGGTTTGTGCTCTGAGTTGTCGTTGAAATGAATTACAGATCGTATTTTTTCATCTGTTTACTGTCATGGTTTTCATGATTTGAGCAAAGCCGTATTTTGACCAATATGATCGGACACTAGGGTAGTGAAACACCGACATGAATATGATAATACCTAAAAATTGTCGTATTTCTGTAGCAGTTACGGGCGCACTAGTAACACTCTCTTGGATAATATATAAATTTGTCTGTTCGACAATTTTTGTAATAACTGCGTCATTTATGAATTTAGAAAAATATTGGAATGGAGTTTCCAGGCCCGCGACGTCTGAGGGTAGCTTGAGCTTCCTATGAAGGCTATGCGATCTTCATTCCATACCAAATTACGCTTTTTCCGTATTAGATCTTTGCTACGTGATCTCCAAGCTGCAACTCCAAGAATACCCGGAACTGATGGAGTTGGCAAAGACCCCGAAGCAGGTTCCACGGACGAGGTCTCACGAGATAGGGGCTCCTCTTCGGATACAAGTGGATAGACATGGGTGATAAATAACGTCACAGTGAAAAAATCACCGTGATCTGCCACCTGAGAGTATCACAGTGACTTTTTGTATAATATCGTCGTTCCAAAATAACGTTGTTCCTTTCCGTCACATTTACTCCGTCTCACTCCCGTCACTGCGATGTTAATGTTATATATGGAACGAGAATAAATCGGAACGTGTCCACCCGCGCCCCGCCTGCGCCGCGGCCGTTCGGAGATAGTCGTATACTTTCGTGAAAAACGAGTATCGATGAAATTCTAGCGTGCATGACCTCGAACTTTGACAGTCAGTTCACAGTTGACTCAGTTTACTCATTGTAATTTGTCATGTTTGTGCACCTATAAATTTGGCGCCATTATTATTTTCTTTCTTTTCTTTGCGCGTTTATGCAAAGTAGGTACGACGTGCAGTGTTAGTACTTAGTTTGTTCGTGTTTATTCGTTGTGTAAATAACAATAATAGTGAATAGTTCAGTGTATTTAGTGTAGATATAGTATAAAAACTGGTCTCTGCCGTTATGGCGGACTCACGCAAAATGAAAAGTAGTAATTTATGGAATTGTTTTGAAGATTTTGGAGACAGTGTAAATAAGATCGCAATTTGTAAGTTATGTAAAGTTAAGTATAGCTACAAATCTTCAACTTCCAATTTAAAAAAACACTTGGAGCGAAAACATCCAACTGTTCAGTTTGTTTCTACAAAACAGCAGTCAGTCCAATCTGTTCCTGTTGCACCAACTACGTCAGAATCAAACCCGCAATCACCGTCGGACCCTACGATGGCTTCCACCTCCAGCGCGAATGTGCAGCAACTACAAAATTCAAATGTGCCAACTACGTCAATGCCCAATTCTGATCTTATGACAAATTGTATAAGTAATACCAACATACAAAACGTAAATTCCCGTATAGTATTACAGAATCAACCTATGACTAAAAAAAAAGGTTAGATGATCTGTTGATGCTGCTATTTATTTATGATTATCAGCCTTTTTCAATCGTCGAAGATAGAGGATTTAAGGCCTTTGTTGAAGGATTGAATCCCTCGTACACCTTACCGAACAGGAAAGTACTCTCAAACAATTATCTACCTGCACTTTACGAGACATGTTTAACAGAAACGAAAGAGAAACTTGAGCGTGAAGCACTTAGTGTTTGTTTAACTTCAGTATTTAGGACTCACAGCCCACTATATTGATGAGGAGTTTATTCTAAAATTAGAGAAGATTGGTGTCAGAGATAAACAGCTGAAGCTGTTTCAAAGTTATCTAACTGATCGAACACAGTGCGTAAAAATCGGCGAGCATGTAAGTAAAGATCTTCCCATAAAGTACGGTGTTCCACAAGGGAGCATCCTTGGACCTACGCTCTTCTTGGTGTACCTTAATGAAATTTGCAAATTAGACATCGCAAACGGCAAACTCCTGGCTTTTGCAGATGATACAGCAATTATTTTTACAGGGGACACTTGGGAGAAAGTTTTTAACGCAGCACAAGTGGGATTTGATAAAATAACTAAATGGCTATCCGATAATACTCTGTCACTTAATATAGATAAAACCAAGTACCTAGTATTCAATATTAAAAAACCACAAAAATTCGACAAAAGTAAATTTTACATTACCGCTCATAATCACACAGCAAATACTTCAGTTATATGCAACTGCCCAAAACTTCAAAATGCTTCTACTATCAAATATCTAGGAGTGATTCTTGACGAAAGATTAAGTTTTGTACCGCATATTAAACTATTGACAGGGCGAATTCGGAAACTAATCTATATTTTCAAACATCTGAGACACGTCGCGGACCCTAAGATTTTAAAGATGGTTTACTATGCCTTGTGCCAATCTTTGATTAGTTATTGTATTTCCTCATGGGGCGGTGCCTGTAAGACTAATTTATTAGTTCTCGAACGCGCGCAGAGAGCGGTGTTAAAAGTATGTACCTTCAAACCTTTTCGTTACCCTACCAAGGAACTCTATGAGTACTGTGAGGTATTAACGGTGCGTCAACTCTTTATTATTCAAATAATTCTAAGGCAACATTCATTAAACACAAAGGGTGACCATGTTTCTGTGAACTCCCAAAGTCACTCTACTCGTAGGCTTAAACTTCCTTTGGGTGTCACTCTCAGGACTTCCTTTAGTCAGAGATTCTTCTGTTTCCTCGGACGATTTTTGTATGCCAAAGCAAACAAGTTATTAAATATTAATCCTAAACATAAGCATGACTGTAAAAAAGCTGTGATTGATTGGCTTCTAAAACTTACCTATGATGAGACAGAGAATCTCCTTCATCCAATTAAATAACAAATGTAACAAACACACGCACACATACACCTATATACATACACACACGCAACACTCACACATACAAATAACCACTCTCTCACTACCACAAGCTTAGTTTACTACTAGTTTCAGAGATTTTACTTTTTAAATTTTGTTTTCGATATTATAAATTAAATGTATTGTTATTGTCTCAGCAACTTCATTTAACATGTTTGCATGTAATATTACGAGCTGCTTTCACTGTGTCACTTAAGGGCAGCTGGTACTTATAGCTCAGGGTTTCCTTTTTTAAGTACCAGCAGTAAATCATCTGTTCATTCTTGCACATAAATTTGTACTAAGCATGTATGTCACCTAGTTTGTGAAACAATAAATACATTATTATTATATTATTATTATTT
Organism: Lacanobia oleracea; assembly: GCA_950371165.1. Taxonomy (NCBI): domain Eukaryota; kingdom Metazoa; phylum Arthropoda; class Insecta; order Lepidoptera; family Noctuidae; genus Lacanobia; species Lacanobia oleracea. Next base: position 13,959,142 of record OX493386.1, read on the forward strand.
TGAAGTCAGTCTTATTAGAATGCGCACCTCAGAGTGGTTCACATACGGCCGAAAATATTAAAGAAAATGTACTACGTTTTCTTCAAAGGTGGAAACTGAAAGACAAAGTTCTAATCGTTGTCACAGACAATGCTAGTAATATGAAATCTGCTGTCGAAAAAATGGGCTATAGGCATTTCGGATGTTATGCCCATTCAATAAATCTAATAGTGAGAAGTTGTACCACTGAAAGCACTGCAAACGAAACAATATCAGGAGTAATCATGAAAGTGAAAAGTATTGTAGCACATTACAAACGAAGTGTAAAAGCCACTGAAAAGTTACTAATATACCAAAAACAAAATAATATTGCAATCCCAAGAAAGGTACTTCAGGATGTATCTACTAGGTGGAATTCTACTTTAAAGATGTCACAACGCTTTGTGGATTTGGAAGAAACTATTAAAGCTACAATGGCTTTGACTGACGAGGAATGGGATACCTTGTCAGCCGAAGAATGGCGTATATTACGCGATTTATGCACTGTACTCAAGCCTTTTGAACTGAAGCGATGAGCGGCGAAAAATACGTATCCGGGAGTCAAATACTCATATTAACTAGAGGTCTGATTTCGGCACTGAATAAAATGCTTCAGGCTACTGAAGACCCAACGGAGGAAGATTTTTCGGCCAGTCTTCACGAAATAACTAAAAACCTAATAAGTTCTTTGAGATCGGAGACTGAAAGAAGATTCGCTAATATCGAGGCTAGTAAGACGATTGGTGTTTCGACAATGCTAGCTAGATCCACGATTTAAACTACATGTATTTAGAAACCAGGTTTACGCAGCTGATACGAGGAATGGGATACCTTGTCAGCCGAAGAATGGCGTATATTACGCGAGTTATGCACTGTACTCAAGCCTTTTGAACAGATAACTGAAGCGATGAGCGGCGAAAAATACGTATCCGGGAGTCAAATACTCATTTTAACTAGAGATCTGATTTCGGCACTGAATAAAATGCTTCAGGTTACTGAAGACCCAATGGAGGAAGATTTTTCGGCCAGTCTTCACGAAATAACTAAAAACCTAATAAGTTCTTTGAGATCGGAGACTGAAAGAAGATTCGCTAATATCGAGGCTAGTAAGACGATTGGTGTTTCGACAATGCTAGATCCACGATTTAAACTACATGTATTTAGTAACCAGGTTTACGCAGCTGATATTAAAAAAACAGTAATTGACATGGTCACTGCCACTATAAATAAAAATTTGCCAGTTCAGCAAAGAGAAGATGTGGAAGCCCCTGAAGAACCCGTATCAAAAAGAAATAAGTTTGATATTTGGGATGAATATGATACCATAGTTAACACAGTGCGCCCTGAAGGTACACCTAGATCGCAGGCAGTGCTGGAAGTACAGAGATACCTAGAGTTACCTGTTACGGGAAGACAGCAAGATCCATTAGAATGGTGGAAGACTTTCAAGCATAGCTTTCCTAATTTAGCAGTTTTGGCCAGAAGTAAATTAAATTTTATGGCTACGTACCCTGTGAGAGGCTCTTTTCTAAAGCAGGAAGTATTATGAACGAGAGACGTACAAGGCTTGGCATTAGAAAAATGCAACAGCTTTTATTTTTAAATTCTAATTATAAAACTAAATAAAAATTTGAAAAAAAAGTATATAATAGTAAACATGTAAATAATGTACATATAAAATCAAAGTAAATAGTTGATCAAAATATAAAACACGCCGCTTAGTTTTCAAAATTATGCGACAGTCCTAAGCCTGTGTAAAGTGTGAAGGATATTATGAATAAATCAACTATAAGTACAATATTTATACAAATTTGTACGCCTGTTAGGCTGCAAACCGGACGACCGCGGGCGCGGGCGCGGCGGCGACTGCGCCGCACAAATTGAGTCGCGCGAGCCGCGCATTTGTACGGCGCAGTCGCCGCCGCGTCCGCGCCCGCGGTCGTCCAGTTTTTCGTCCGCGTGATGTATGGGAAGTATCCGAAGGAAACATATTACCGGGATAAAAGTACCCTATATGTTAATCCAGGTAATAAACTACTTCTATGAAATTTTTATCCAAAACCGTCCAACCGTTTTCCCGTGAAAGAGTAACAAACATCCATACATCCTCACAAACTTTCGCATTTATAATACTATTATTAAGTACTAATTATTAGGATATAATAACACCGAGACGTACTTTTTTCTTTATTCTATACATTACAGCTACAGGCGATAGTTTTTATTGATAATAGCGAATAAGCGAATTAATTATCAAACCGTGTAAGTCACATTACAAAACGTTCTAAATATCTATTACCTATCCGACGTGATCGACGTGACAAAGTCACGGTGATTTTTCACCGTGAAATTTTTATAACTGGAACAACAGTCACGGTGATTGAAATATAACGACTTTGCCCATGTCTACAAGTGGAGGGTCTTCGTCGACTTCTTTATTTTCGGGAGATTCATTATCCAAATCATTCAAAATATCTTGTATACTTGTATAATAATCTATATCATTTTCGTCACCTATGTCTTCTCCATCTTCTGAAATATTTCCATTTTCTAAAGCCATAAGCATATCTTCGATATTTTCATCGCGCAGCCTGCGTGGCATGCTAAAAAGCGAAAGCAAAAAATAACGTCAAGCCGGCCCACAACCATATAAATTCGAAAACGCAAACGCATAATGTAGACATTTGGCAACATATTAAAAACTACCTTGACACAAAATTACAAAGAAATCAGCGGAAAAATATATGAAATATCCAAAACTTACCTCATTTTTTACTCTATTACTATTTTTCAAACATTGAAGAATAGATTCTTTGATGTGAAATCGTAAATCAAATCACTCGTACTCGCCAATACACAAACTTTTACACTTACTCGTTTGTAATGACGTATGACAGAAAAATTACCGGCAAATTTCGTTAAGGTGGATGCTCCAGGGTAGCCCGCGAAATTCAAATATTTTTATATTTTTTGCAATTTGCCGGTCAGTGTGAAGCTGTATGTGGACCAAATGCGATCCGCGACCGTAACGCGTATCATCATCATTATCATCAATTTGTGTACTCACTTAATTTATCAAATACAGATTTACATAATACAGCAAGCGGCTCGCATACAGCACACAGACATACTATGTTCCAACACTAATTGTTTCGTCTCATTATTTTTACATGTTGTTGACACGATCTCACCCAAATCTTCCTTAGTTCACATTTCGGTAAGGGTGTCAATTCAAATTTATTTGAACCCTTATTCAAGTCGCGACTTTTACACTTTCTTGAGCTGGATAGATTTCCTGTCGTTTAAACGTCGTGTTTCGTGTACAGAACGGAACCTTTATTAACGGAATTACTCGGGTGTCAGTCAGTCAGCCAGTCAGTCAGTAAGCCAGTCAGTCGGTCAGTCAACCAGTCAGTTATATTGGTTCGGAACCCTTTGCACGCGAGTCCGACTCGCACTTGGCGAGTTTTTTTTATCCATTAGCAGTATTTCTAAAACAAAAAATAAATGACACCTTATTAAAATTTTTGACAGCGTTAAGACGAAAAACTAGCCAAATGTCTATTTGGTCAATTTAAAATTGTAAATTTAGTTACAATTTGAAACACTTACTGCCAACAAACACAATCACATCAATCTATATGATTCCAACATTATCTTTAGAAAGATTTTTTTATTTTGTATGATTATTTAGTTGCAAACTGTTTAAAACTGATTTGGTGTAAACAAAATATTAATCAAAACGGCTTGTTTTAAGTAATTTACGTGAAAATGTTTAATACTTTTGCGTTGTCAGTTAGTTATGCGTTAAAAGTTAACAATATTGTCACTGACGCACGGTATTTTTTTTATCGAAATACCCACTCTGTGGTAAGTTTTAGTAGTCGAGCTATGTAGTTCGAAAGAATGATTATTTCTGAAATATTTGTTGTAATCTGTGGTAAATATTATAAACTTGATTTTCATTATGCTACATACAGCGCCACCTTACAGTGTCTTTTTAACTCTGCCAAATGTCATGGCGTCGCTTGCTTGTAATTCGTAACACAACTAAGATGTAAAGTTTCCTAAATTATCTTCCAACGAATAAACGTTGTCAATATTACTGCTGGCCTAATTATTTGCCATCCCACCACTCCAACATGGTAGCAGAGCGTGGTTGGGTGGTTCAATAAGTGAAATTTCGTAAGTTCAAAAAAAAGGCCACGTGCAAAGTAGTTGGCGCCTCGTGAAAATTAGAAGTCCAGAAAAAATACGTTATAAATAGATTATCATCACCAAAATGGCTAAACAAGCAAAAGTAGAAGACATAATGATGCCCATTTTTGATGGGGTAAACTATTCAAGCTGGAAATTAAGGTTAGTAACTTTGAATACAAAGAATGTAACGAGCCCGCCATTGGCGTGATGCCGGAAAAATTTAAACAATTAGAGGCGGATTGGAAGAAAATGGATTTAAAAGCAAGGACTATAATAATGAGCACGATTTCCGATAAACAACTAGAATATATTAGTGAATGTACAACAGCTTACGAAATTATGAAAAAGTTTGACAAGATGTACTTGACACAGTCTACCGCAATGCAAATAATATGTAGGGGAAAAATTGAAGAGATTAAATTAAACAATTACAATACAATAGAAGATTTTTTTGTTGAGTTCGAGAAAACAATCAATGATTTTAAAGCGGCTGGTGGAAATATAAGTGAACCTGAGAAGATGAGGTACTTACTCAGAGCTTTACCTCCCAACTACAGCTATATTGGAGATTTTATTGATGTAATCCCGGAAGAACAAAGAACAGTAGATTATGTGAAATCTAAAATAAAAGAAAAAAGTATGACCACTAGTGATCCAGACAGGAAAAGCAATATGAGCACATTCTCAGCAAAAACTAAAGCAAAATGTTATGTATGTGGAAAGACCGGCCATCTGAAGAAGGATTGCTGGCACGGTCAGAAAAGCTACCAAGGTCCAACCAGTCAACACCAGCGAGGTAAACAAAGAGGTTTCAACAGAGGATTTTATCGAGGTTGCGGCCCTGGCAGAGGTCAAAGTGTCCCCAGAGGTGACGGTCATCCCAGAGGTGAGTCGTCAAGCACTCAACAAGACGGCTCAGCATCCGAGTCATGGACAGCTCAGGTATGCAATCCATTAGTAAATCAGATAACAGGGTGTAGCGAAGGGGAATATGATAACAGCAATGAAATAGATTGGTTGTTAGATAGTGGGTGTACAGATCATATTATTAAAAGTGATACATGTTTTTATAATTATGTAGATTTGAAAAATCCCATTGATGTGAAATTGTCAGATGGTAAATTGTTAAAAGCAACCAAAGTAGGTACTGTTCAAGTCCATTTCAAAAATTATTATACTATAAAACAAGTTGATTTAAAAAATGTATACTTTGTAAAAGGCATTAAACAAAATTTGTTAAGCGTTTCAAAAATAACCCAAAATTGCACAATAGTAGCAAGACATGAAAATGCAAAAATTTATAATCAATCTAGAGAGTTAATAGTTGTTGCTAACAAAATAAACAATTTGTATTGTATAAAAAGTTTTGTTTCAAAAATTGATAAAAATGACATGTATGTAAATTCAATAAAATTAACTGATAAAGAGAAATGGCATAGGGCACTTGGTCATGTAAACTTTCAATATTTAAACAAGTTGATAAGCAACAAATTAGTAAAAGGTTTGCCAGATAAGATTGAAAGCATGGAAATGAAATGCTCAAACTGTATTGAAAGCAAAATGGCCATTGTACCTTTTGAAAATAATAGAACTAAGACTACTGGAATTCTGGAATTGATACATACTGATCTAAATGGCCCACATAACACAACTGGTTATGGTGGAGAAAAATATTTTTTGACATTTATTGATGACTATAGTAAGTGTACTAGAATTTTTTGTATTAAAAGTAAAGCAGAGACTGTAAATTGTTTTATAGAGTTTGTTAATTTAGTAGAAAATAAATTTAATAAAAGAGTTAAGAAAATACAGTGTGATAATGGGAAAGAATATTTAAATAGGGATATTTATAATTTCATTAGACAAAAAGGCATAGAGTTATTACCATGTCCACCCTATGTCCATGAATTAAATGGAGTAGCGGAAAGATATAATAGATCTGCTATGGATATTGGTAGATGCTTAATGAGAGAAGCTAAAATTCACAGAAGGTATTGGCCCGAATTTATAAAAACAGCAGCATACTTAAAAAATGGAACAATTGCTAATACAGTAGAGAATAAAACTCCTTATGAAATATTTTTTGGTATTAAACCAAATGTTGAGCATTTAAAGATTTATGGAAGTAGAGTTCATGTCAGGGTTCCAGAAGTTTTAAGAAAAAGTAAATGGGACGATAAAGCCCAACTAGGAGTCCTAGTGGGTTATAATGAAAATGGTTATAGAGTTTTATTGAATAATAGAATAATCAATGCTAGACATGTACAGGTAGTCGAGGAAAATACTCAGTTAATTTGTTTAGAAAAAGTTGATGATGAAAAGGATAGAATTTTGGAAAATATAACTTCAAATATTAAAAATGAAAAAATTAAAGCTGATATTGATAAAGATTATGTGGATGAAAATGAAACCAGTTCTACTAATAATACTGTGGAAGATAATGTTAATGATAAAAATTTAAGTACCAATAGGGATAATCTTGTAACGAAAGAAAGGCCAAAAAGAAAGATAAAACCAGTTTCCAGATATGGTAATCCAGTATCACATTTTATTTATGTAAATTACATTGATGCAAATGTACCAAACACATTTGCGGAGGCGATGAGCTCCCACGATTGTAAGCAATGGCAGGTAGCGATGGATTCAGAAATAAATAGCTTAAACAAAAACAACACATGGCATATTGTTGAAAGGCCAAAAGACAAAAAGGTTATTGATGTTAAATGGGTATTTAAAAGGAAAAATAATAATGTTTATAAAGCTAGATTAGTAGTACGTGGATTTCAGCAAAAGGATTATCTTGAAAATGTTTATTCACCAGTAGGAAAAATGCAAACATTGAAAGTTTTATTATCATACAGTTGTAAAAACAATTTATTTATAGAACAAATGGATGTTGAGACAGCTTTTTTAAATGGTTATGTAAAGTCAGAGGTATTTATAAATCAACCGAGAGGTTATGAAACTGGAGATAATAAAGTTTACAAATTGCATAAAGCACTCTATGGTCTCAGAGAGAGCCCTAGAATATGGTATGATTGTTTCAACAAATTCATTGAAAAATCGAATTATGTTAGAAGTAATTATGATTACTGTCTCTATGTAAACAGTACGAGCAAAGATCCAATATACATACTAATATTTGTCGATGATCTTATAATCTGTTGTAAAGATAAAGATAAAATAACAAAGGTAAAAACTAGTTTAATGGAAAAATTTGCAATGAAAGACCTAGGAAAAATTAAAAGTTATATTGGCATAGATATTGATTATAATAATGATAGGAAAAGAATGACCTTAAGTCAAACAAAGTATATTGAATCTTTGGCTGTAAAATATAATTTGGAAAATACTAAGTTGTATGATACTCCAATGGAAACAAATTTAAAATTAGAACAAGCTAGAGAAGTAGATGATAGCATTATGTATAGAAATATAATTGGTGAGTTATTGTATATTTGTACAGGCACAAGGCCAGATATAGCATATAGTGTTAATTACTTGAGCAGATATCAAAGTTGTTATGATCAGACGCATTATAAATATGCAATGAGAATTTTAAAATATTTGTATAAGACTAAGGATTTAAAGTTAACATACTATGACAATGTTAACTCTGAACTATTAGATTGTATGGTAGATTCTGATTATGCGGGAGATAATGTGGATAGAAAATCTACAACAGGTTTTGTAATAAGATTATTTGGTAACTTAATTTTTTGGAAAACACATAAACAAAGTACAGTAACAAAGTGTTCAACTTTTGCAGAATATACTGCCATGTCAGAAGCAGTGACAGAGGTACTTTTCATCAAAAACTTGTTAAGTGAATCATTCGATTTTAAATTTGATAAGCCAATAAAACTGTATGAAGATAATTCAGGTGCAATTTCGATTGCTAAGTATGGAAATTTTACTAAAAATTCAAAGCACATTGAAGTTCAGTATCATTATATAAATGAAAACTATGAAAAGGGTATAATTGATATTGTAAAAATTGATTCAGAATTTAACTTAGCAGACATGTTAACTAAAAGTTTAGATAAGACCAAATTTTTGAGAAACAGAATGGGCTTAAAATTAATTTAGCATATAAAGTGTAGTGTAGTGTGCCTAGTAGTAGTTCTGTATATGTCTATAGTAATATTGTCTATGTAAAAGATCAAGATTATAAATTTAAGGAGGTGTGTTGTAATCTGTGGTAAATATTATAAACTTGATTTTCATTATGCTACATACAGCGCCACCTTACAGTGTCTTTTTAACTCTGCCAAATGTCATGGCGTCGCTTGCTTGTAATTCGTAACACAACTAAGATGTAAAGTTTCCTAAATTATCTTCCAACGAATAAACGTTGTCAATATTACTGCTGGCCTAATTATTTGCCATCCCACCACTCCAACAATATTCATTCTTTCGAACTACATGAACTTAGAGGGCTATATTGATGATTAAAATGGTTATAATTCTTTAGATAAATACGCGTTACGGTCGCAGATCGCATTTGGTCCACATACAGCTTCACACTGACCGGCAAATTGCAAAAAACATAAAAATATTTGAATTTCGCGGGCTACTCTGGAGCATCCACCTTAAAAAAATTGTAATAGCTGTGTAATGTTTCGTAAGTTAGTCATAATTGTGAAGAAACTAACGCCATCTAGTTTGATTTTTGAAAACTTGAAAACAAAACAGTACAAAGTAAAAAATTACTTTAATTTCGGAAGTCGGTTTTATTTTTTTGTTAAAAAGTTTTTTATTTTTCACTTTTTAGTGGAACGCAAGTACCACTAAAAAGTGAAACCACAAACACAGCGTGCCGGCGTGATGTTATGTTATGAACTGGTGTGAGCAATCATCAGGGTATATACCTGCGCCAATGCTTAGGTTAATAATGTGACTTAAATGACCGCTTATTTCCATTGACACATGTTTTAGAATTTTTGTAGCAATCCCGTCATATCCTACACTATTTGAATTGTTTAATGAGTGGATGATTCTCTCTATATCTCGTGGTATACTAGGGGCCATGAACATTGTTTTATTATTTGTGTCAATTTTGTTACGTTTAGGTTTGCTAGTCACATCAAGTTTCCCTTGAACTTTATTGATAAAATAATTGTTAAATGCTTCAGCAATGTCATTGGGATTTGATAAAGCACTATTATTATTTATAATTTTTGTGATACTAGATTTTGGTATGTTATATTTTGCACGATTAATAATTTGCCACGTGGTTTTAGACTTATTTTTCGAAGATTTATTTTATGATTATTTTGCGCCTTTTGTGTTAGGTGTATAATTTTTTTGTGTAAACGAGAGTAAGTTGTGAAGAAGTACTTATTATTTTTGTTTGGGTTTAATCTATATTGCCACAAAAGTTTTCTTTTTTTTTGACATGACATACGTTAAACAGCCGGTCAGCATTTGGATCGAACTTTTTACGCAATCACTCACCAAGGGTGTTCGTTAAAGAGCTGAAACTAGTGTCACAAGAAGAGGCAGTTGAATCGTTGGCAGAGTAAAAGACTTCATTATCAGACATAGGTACTAATAAAATATATAAATAAAATAAATAAGGTGATTATCAAAAAGATACACACTAATTATTAAATGAAGGGTGGTAAGATCAACGGCAAAGTGATAAATCGTAACACAGTCACGAGCAACTAAAAAAAATAGTAACCCTCACAAGGCTTGTAAAAAGGAACTAAAAAGAAAAAAGACATCTTTTATACAATGAAATACAATCGAATTCCAAAAAATAAAATAAAAATAATAACAACTGTAGGGTTGCTGGTGGAATAAAAGGCCCCGTTGACGTTTAGTCATACATTTATTAATACTGGCAACTATGGTACAGTTACAGATAATTAATTAAATGGCAACCCTAAGTGAGGAGTGAAAAGGACTGCGTGGCTATCGCCCTTCAAACCTCCCTAACTGGCTAATTCCTGAAGACCGCTAGGCTATCGAACAGGAATTAGTCTTACTTAGGCTCAGAATTGGCTGCGTGGCTACCGAACTCTGTTCCTCTAGCTAATCGAATGATCCAATGTTCCAAGGCGTCGCTCCTTATAAAGTCAGCCAAGGCTTGTATGTGTGCACAATATCTTCACATATTCGTGTGGTTGTGATGCGAAGATTCACGAGCGGCGCCGATCCACACTGTTGTGCTCGTTGTCACCGACGACGGGTAGTGTTACACGCATGCAACACTAGATGGCGGTGGTAGTCCGTTACATTCTCCCCCTCTGGTACTTTATAGTCGTCCCGACGAAGTACCAGTATCAGATGACTTCTTTGGTCTCCCTCTCCTCCTCATGGGGTTAATTGGTGTGGATATATTATCATCTCTTTGCTCAAATTTACAAATTGCTGAAGTATGATATTTCCTAATTGATAGTTCTGGCGACTTTAAGTTTACTACCTCATATGTAGATGCTCCATGTTTCTTTGTTATAACATATGGCCCATCTCTGCGTGGAGCAAATTTTGCTGTGAACTGTTTTTGATTACTGCTTATTGGATGCGTCTTGACCAACACTAAGTCTCCTATTTTATATTGAGGATCAGGTCTTCTTACTTGGTTTGTGCGTTGGCGATTATTATCTTGCATAATTTCTATGTTATCCTTTGCAATTAATAAGTCTTCTGCTAACTGCTTTAATGTTGGTGTAATTTGAGATATAAATGTTTCCTGTTTTAAAACTGTACTGAAGTCATGGGTTAGGTCATATGTAGTTCTCAATTCACGTCCAAAAGTTAAATAAGATGGTGAAAACCCTGTTGATTGACATACAGTTGAGTTCATTGCGAATCTGATAGCGGGTAATGTACTTGGCCATTTTTGGTGTTGGTTTTTCACCATTATTGCAATTTGAGTTTTCATATCTCTGTTTTTTCTTTCAAGAACATTTGGTTCTGGATGATATACAGGTGTCAGAATGTGTTGTATTTCAAGGCAATAAGTAAGTTTTTGCATTATTGCTGATACAAATTGCACTCCATTGTCACTTATAAGTTTCCTTGGCAAACCATAGCGTAGAAATATTTCATGCAAAAGGGTCAATGCACATGTTTCTGCTGTGGCTTCTTTAACAGCAAAAAGTTCAACCCATCGGGAAGCTGTGTCTTCAACAATGAAGATCCATTTTTCCCCAGTTTTTGCTTTTGGTAAACGTCCAAAAAGATCTATAGAGAGAACTTCGAATCTGTGATTATTTGCTGTTGACTGATATAACCCGGCTGGTTTCCTATTTGATGGCTTATATTTTTTACATTCTTCACATGTCTTCACATACTTAATTACATCTTTTCTTAGTCCTTTCCAATAGTATTTTGATGTAATACGTTTAACTGTGCGTTCTATTCCTAAATGTCCTGCTGTGGGATCATCATGATGTGCTTTTAATATATTTTGTTGTTCTTGTAAAGGTATAAGTAATTTTGCATTATCGTCTTCTTGATCTGGTGTGAAGCGATATAATACATTTTTGTGAAGTAAATAGCCTTTTTTAGACCATTCTATATAATTTTCTGTCTCATTTTCTTCTTCAAGTGCATTTATTATTATTTTAAGTTCATCATCTTTAAGTTGTTCTTCACGAATTTGCTTTTCACTGTACTTTGGTAATTCAATTTCTATATGGCATAAAGTACATTCTTCAACATCGTGTAAGCATGGCGGTCTCGACAAGGTGTCTGCTACAACATTGGTTCGCCCTGGGGTATATTGAATTTTGATTTTGTAGGGCTGGAGTTGTAGTGCCCAACGGGCCAGGCGACCAGTTGGTGTTTTTAAATTCATTAACCACTTTAGTGGCTGGTGGTCAGTAATTGTAATGAATTCTGTACCTTCAGTGTAGCCACGAAATCTTGAAACAGCCCACACAATAGCTAAGGCTTCTTTTTCTGTTACAGTGTAGTTGCATTCTGCAGGTGTGAGAAGTCTGCTTGCATATTCAACAGGATGTTCGTTTTCGCCCTCCCCCTGCACTAAAGCTGCACCTATTGCATATTGACTTGCATCTGTTTTGATTGTAAAAGGAGTATCACAATTTGCTTGTCTCAGCACTGGGGCTGTTGTTAATGCAACTTTTAGCTTTTCGAAGGCATCTTGTTGTTCGTTTTTCCACTGCCAACTTGATTTCTTTTTAGTTAAGTTTGTTAATGGTCGAGCTATGTCTGCGAAATTGTAAATAAATCTTCGATACCAAGAAGCTGTTTGTAGGAATGTTTGTAATTGTTTTAAATTTCTTGGTTTTGGTAAACTCGCAATGGCTGAAACTTTTTTCGGATCTGTTTTAATCCCTTCTGGGACTATGAGGTGTCCTAAATACTTTACTTCGGAGCATATTAATTTACATTTTTTCCTATTAGCTTTTAGATTATATTCTCTTAGTTTTTCGAATATTTCTTCCAAATCTGTCATGTGTTGTGTCAAAGTGACAGATCGTAAAATTAAATCGTCCAAATAAGACAGAACATATTTCGTTCGTAACTTCGAATGAGTTTATCCATTAGTCTTTGAAAAGTTGCCGGCGCGTTCCGTAGGCCGAATGGCATTCGTTTGAAACGAAACGTTCCGAATTGTGAAACAAAACTAGTTTTGTCTTGGTCATCGGGATGAACGGCGATTTGATGGTAACCAGATTGAAGGTCAATTGTTGACATGTATGGCATTGCTTTTGCTTGATGTAGTAGGTCATCAACTCGTGGTAATGGATATCTATCTGGTTTAGTTATTTCATTCAGTCGCCGATAATCAATACAGACTCGAATATCATCTGCACCTTTTGGCACCAAAATTACAGGAGCTGACCAGGCTGAATCACATTCTTCAATAATTTCATTGCTTAGCATTTCATCGAGTTTTTGTCTCAATTGTTGTTGTCTACAAGGCGATAGTCTGTATGGTTTTAAGGCTATAGGTGAATGAGTACCTGTGTTTATTCTGTGTAATGTGAATGAAGTTGGTTTTGTATTTTTATGAAATACGTCTCTGTAGGTAGATAGCAAATTATTCATTTGTGACTTTTCACTTTCAGATAGTAATGTACCTTCTCCGGGTTGTAATAAAATATCAAAAGAACAGAATGACATTTTGTTTATTGGAACATAATTAATGCGAGGATCTTTGCGAGATTCTTCATCAGCTGGCTCACGAGGACGAACAGGGCGAGGCGGTGTGTCAATTTTATGAAGTTTCCACTTTGGTATCTTCTTTGAGGGTAGACTGTCTTCAAAATTATTCATCGGTGATGGCGTTTGTGGAAGTGGGGAGATCATGATATCTAGATCTTTAGCCCACTGCATGAAGCTTGATAGGGATTCTGAAGATGACTGGCCTGTTTCATAGGATAAATGTTCAGTTGCCATCAGGGGTATTTTCTCATTCCTTAATTGTAGGAAGCTGTATTCTTCACAAGGTTTGTCTAGAAAGAACCAAACTCGTTGGGGTATATTGAGCATTATTCCCGCAGCTTCTAAGAAGTCAATGCCAAACAGTGTGCGATTATCAGTTGCATCTGGTATGATTGTAAACGTTATTGGTAGATTTCGTTTACCCATAGTAATGTTTATGGTTGTAGTGAGTAACTTGCGGGTTTGCATAGATCCATCAGCCAAGATTGTGTCTGCAGTTTTTGTATTGAATGATTCACCATTTCTTATCATTAACTTATATAATTGAGTACTTGCCACACTGGTTCTTGCTGCTGTGTCAATGTAGGCATAACCTCTTTCACCTTTGTGAGCAATTTATTGTTGGTATTTTTGCACGCTCCTCCACTAATTCAGTAGTGTCAATTGTGTAGAACGCCACTGGTTTAGGTGGGGTTTCCTTATTTTTACATTTCACGCAATTACTTCGAAATACTCCTGGTTCACCACATCCATAGCAGGAAACTGTTGTGGTCTCCGTGGCTTTAGTGTCTGTTGGTGCTTGATTTTTCGATTCCGCTAACCGTTTCCGACATTCTTCGATATTATGACCCTTTTTCCCGCTGTACGCGCAGCGTTTGGGCAGCTTTTTAGGAAAACCTTCCGTTGCTGAAGAACTAGTACTCGCCTGCGATTCTTGTTCCAAGCTTTCTAAGTAGCGTACTTTTTCAAGTAACTCGGCGAATGTCTTGACTTCGGATCTGGCGACCTCCTTTTTTATGCTTAGTTTTAGTAGGCCGTATACGAAATCCAAATGTTCCTCCTCCCTGTTGCGTTTTGATGGTAATTGGGAAAGAAGAGCACGTTTTTCACAAACAAATTCGTCTATGGTTTCAGTGGTTTGCTTTTTCCCAAACAACTCCAAATAAATATCGTGAGGCTGTTTCTTTGGTGCAAATGCCGAACGTATGGCATCTAAAGCGTTGTTCCATTTCTTTATGTCGCTTTTCACACCGTGCCACCATGTTGCTGCCATGCCATTTAATAATAATGGCAAGCCTTCCAACGCGTCTTCATCGGAGATACGTTCGACTTTTTTGTATATAGCTATACTGTTTATAAATTCTTCCACTTTGTTATAGTCTCTCACTCCGTCGAATTTCTTCGAGCAACGAGCAAAACTTTTTCCGTTCATGGTGTTACTTTGTGCCGAAGTGATCGTATTCAGTAAAGTGTTCAATTGTTCTTGCGTCATTGTAATTGACATCTTCACAATTATCACAAATAATGTGGGTAGATTTATTTATTAACGTTGGGCGCCAATGTAGGGTTGCTGGTGGAATAAAAGGCCCTGTTGACGTTTAGTCATACATTTATTAATACTGGCAACTATGGTACAGTTACAGATAATTAATTAAATGGCAACCCTAAGTGAGGAGTGAAAAGGACTGCGTGGCTATCGCCGTTCAAACCTCTAACTGGCTAATTCCTGAAGACCGCTAGGCTATCGAACAGGAATTAGTCTTACTTAGGCTCAGAATTGGCTGCGTGGCTACCGAACTCTGTTCCTCTAGCTAATCGAATGATCCAATGTTCCAAGGCGTCGCTCCTTATAAAGTCAGCCAAGGCTTGTATATGTGCACAATATCTTCACATATTCGTGTGGTTGTGATGCGAAGATTCACGAGCGGCGCCGATCCACACTGTTGTGCTCGTTGTCACCGACGACGGGTAGTGTTACACGCATGCAACACTAGATGGCGGTGGTAGTCCGTTACACAACGAGTTTTTGCAGTCCCAAAATCGACATGATCGACAATGATTACACGATTCGGAACGCGCCTTGCAAATTAACGTAAAAATATCCGAACGTACTAACGTACAAATGACAAATGTCAAATCATCTGACGTTTACTGACTCAAAAGAAGTAAACATAACCGGTTAACTTAAACTTAGTTAATGTTTTAACAAGAATTGTAAATCCATGTTTTGACATTTGAGGAAATTAAACAGAAACTGGTTGAGGGTATAGATACTGGTGATGTAAATTCAAAATTACTAAGCGGAAACTACGTATATATGATAAAACAAAAACAAAGTGAGAGGAGTAAAAGTGATAAAAATTGGTAGTATTAACTGAATACGTAAACGTAACGGTGAGTAAAACTAGACTGTCTGATAAGCATAATTAATTGTAAAAAACAAAGAAAATACCCTAGGTCTTCTTTTGCAGGCCTCCCTGGACCCTCGGATACTTCGTCAACAGTGGACCAAGTTCGTCGAATGATGTTATCTTGTGTTTACTCCCGTCGGGCGGCTTGACGACAATAACACCATCCTGAGTCCAACAAGACCGCATTCCGAAGTGAAGCCGCGCCTTCCCAAAGATGGACTGCCGGGTCCTCGTCAAGAACTCCTTGACCGATATGGAGGAACCCTTTAAGCCGGCCTTAGCTTAGCGGCGTTTATTATTACCTGTATTTTTAACATGACTTCTACAAGACCTAAGGGTGTTGTCAAGCTGAAAGAATATCCATTTGGCAAAAGAATTCCCCTACAACGAGTGCTATCGGCGAAAGATTCGTTCGTTTAACCAATCGTCGTTGAAGAGTGTTTTCGGTGAACCGTTACATCGGCGAAGGATTCATTCGGACTACCAACCGTCGATGAATAATATTATCGGCGAAACGTTTCATCGGCCAATTATTTTTTCGTTCAACTAACCGTCGGAGTAGAGTGTTATCGGAAAACCGTCCTTTCGGTGAGCGGTATTTCGGAATACCATACGTAGCTCGAAAATATGTTAATGAAATTGCTGAGAAAACACATAAATTCCTTAACATTTTTAAAGATTTGTCTGGATCTGCTTGGGGTATACACCAAAAGCATTTAAGAAGGTTCTACATATCAGTTATACGAAGTCGTTTAGATTATGCTAGTTTTTTGTACAATACAAGTGCTAAAAAATATTTACATAAGTTAGATATTACACAAAATCAATGTATGAGGGTAATTGGAGGATTCATTAGAACTACACCTACTCACGTCATGGAATGCGAGCTTAGTTTACCGCCATTGGAGGTTAGAAGATGGTTTTTGTCAGGAAAATTTTGGTTAAAAATTATCTCTTATAGCTCTAATACAGTCACGTAAACTTTACAAAAATTAAGTGACATGTATCATAATGAAAGGAATAAAAAAGTGCCTCTGCTCGTTATAATACACAATAAATTAAAAGAATTTCCTATCACCTCCTATAAACAACTAGAAATGTTTTCCTTTGACACATGGATGGCTGATATTGATTTAAATAATGTATGCAAAACTAACTTGGACTTAATTAAACAACCGAAGAATAAGTACAGTATTTCCAAAATAAAGGAGGAAACATTAAAATGTTTGTCTAAATATTCAAAATTTTATAAAATCTATACGGACGGATCAAAAGACGGAGATCATACAGGCTGCGCATTCTATGACGAACAAACTGAATGTTTTATGAAATTTAAAATTTCCTCCAATGCGTCTATCATGCTTACCGAACTCATTGCCATTTCTGAAGCGTTATCTCTTATTGAATCCCTAGACCAAGGCAAATATGTCACATACACAGACTCAAAGAGTTCTATACAACATCTAGCTCGATGCACCTCGACTTTTCGAGGTAGACCAATAGCCTATACAATTATAAAATCAATTTTAAAACTAAAAACTCAGGGTAAACAAATAATAATTTAGTGGATTCCGTCCCATATCGGCATAGACGGTAATGATAAGGCAGATTATTTGGCAAAACAAGCATGTTCGGATGGCACAGATTTCTTTATAAATCCACATTACACGGACTACATTCCGTTCCTTAAAGAGATATGTTTACAAAATTGGAAATACTATTTTGATCTTCGTTCCAGGGAAAAAGGCATTTGGTATAGAACAATCCATTCACAACCTTCTTATTTACCTTGGATTGATAAGTGTTTTGTTACCAGGGAGGACTTAACCAAATTATTAAGGCTTCGTTCAGGACATATGCCTCTTAATAAATTCGGATATATGATGAAAAAATTAACATCACCTGTTTGCAGTATGTGTAACGAAGATGAGGATACGTATCATATTTTGATGAGATGTGTGCGGAATCAATCGCTCAGAACACAAATTGGCGCGCATAACATAAACCTATCAAACCCGTTATCGGATAATATCGTCACATCCACGGCAAACTTACGAATCTTCAGAAAATTCATTTTACAGGGGAGTGTTTTGAAAGAAAACATAAATGACAACTTTTTTTTAAAAACAAGTATAATAGATACTGTGGTACTTTTGGTTTTCAAAATGGTACTTTTTTTAGATATTATCAGCGGATTGTCAATATTTTACTAGGATAAGAAATAAACACACATTCGTAACTTGACATCATCATACATGGAAGTTAAGAGATATATATTTATATCCTGGCAAACTTACGAAAGTGGTATTTTCGTTATTAACATAATAAAACTATTCAATTGAAACTTCGGTGAAATTACGAAAGTGCCACTTACGTAAGTTTGCCAGAGGTATTAAACTATCTGATTACTAAAGGAAAGTTAATAAATTAAGATAATTTAGGTTAGTAAGGTAAGTAAAGTGAGGCTAGTAAGGTAAGTAAAGTTAGGTTGGTAAGGTAAGTAAAGTTAGGTTGGTAAGGTACTCGTAAGTAAAGTTAGGTTAGTAAGGTAAGTAAAGTTAGGTTACTACTCCGTACTACTCTATAGTAAGATAAGAAAAATATTCAAGGTAAAGAAGTAAAACTACTCTAAATTTTAGCTGTTTCTATAATTGATATTGCGAATATTTTAAAAAAAGGAGGCCATCAATAAACTAATTGATTGTTTTATATTTCATATTTAAGAACCGATATTTACGTTGTCAACAAAAAAAAAACACTGTTTTATAAGTATGGTTACAGCTCCTCTGCCTCTTCAGCATCAGGCTGTGGCAAACGGTTTTTAGTTGTTTCCGAGTCTGGAAGACTTTGATAAAAAGAATGGTAGTATTTCGGTATTTGGTTATCGACACATAATAATAAATCTTTTTTTTTAAGTTTCGAAATAGGAATACGTTCAGTATAAATAGGTACAGGCACTAATGATGCAGTTTTGCCCCTTTTTGGCTTTATCTTCAGCTCTTTGAAGCTGTCGTCATTATAATTAGTTTTAATAAAAGTTGACTTAGGACTGTCTTTACGATACTGAATCCACACAGCATCTTGGAAGTACGTCTTTTCTTTTCCTCTGGCTTCGAGTTGTTGTTCATTTCTTTCTTCTTCATTGTTTCTTTTTTCTTTGTTAGAACATTTCTTTCTTTGGTTTGTTTTTTTTTTGTAATTTCTTCGGCAAACTGACACTGATTAGGATTGAAATCTAAAAACTCCTCATGAACTAACACATTTACATTGAATGGGCGTGGATTCGTTCTAGCCAGTCTCATTACTTGAATCCATCCGTCCGGAGTGTATACTGCAGTGTTTTTACACTTTCTATTATCTATTGAATCGAAATCTCCATGGGCAGCACCTGTTGTAATGGTCCCCAAGAAGAACGGTGATATAAGGGTCTGTATCGATTACCGCCAGCTAAATAGTGTAACCGTGGCTGACGCGTATCCCTTACCTAGAATAGATGACTTACTACATGAAGCCAAACCGACACCTTACATGTCATCCTTAGACCTTAGAGCAGGGTTTTGGCAAATTAAGGTACGTAATGAAGATCAGGAAAAGACGGCCTTCGTCACACCGTTCGGCCTGTACCAATTCAAACGAATACCATTTGGATTACGCAACGCTCCAGCGACTTTCCAACGGTTTATCCATAGAATGAGGCTGCAACTAGACGGAGTGAAGTTACTGGCTTATTTGGATGACCTGATCCTGCTCTCACCATCATTTGTACAGCACCTGCAAGACCTGGATAGACTTTTTCAACTTCTGCGAGAGAATAATGTCGTTATCAACAGGCAAAAGTGTCGTTTTTGCCAAGACCAGATACCCTACCTAGGACACATCATTACAAAAACAGGCTTGTGTACCGATCCTGCGAAAATATCAGCTATACTTGATATGCCAGCGCCAAAGAACGTTCGACAGGTGCAATCCTTCCTGCAGACTTGTTCCTGGTATCGTCGATTCGTACCGCATTTTGCGAAGATTTCACAACCACTTACACAATTAACGAAAAAGGACGCATCATGGGAGTGGGGAACTAGCCAAAAGAACGCTTTTAGTGAACTCAAACGTTGCCTAACCAGTGCACCAATTTTATGTCAAGCGGATTTGAGTAAACCATACACCATCAAAACAGACGCTAGTGATTACGCCATTGGAGCTGTTTTGGTGCAGGGGGAGGGCACAACTGAGCACCCCGTGGAATATGCAAGTCGTTTGTTGACTAAGGCGGAACGGAACTATTCCACTACGGAGCGGGAAGCATTGGCAGTAGTATGGGCGGTATCAAAGTTTAGAGGCTACATAGAAGGCTCTTCGGTAATAATTGCCACTGATCATCAAGCACTTAAATGGCTGATGTCTATCAAATCTCCCACAGGGCGACTTGCTAGGTGGGCATTACAACTCCAACCGTATAATTTAGCAGTGGAATATATCCCAGGAAAAACGAACGTGGTTGCTGATAACCTTTCAAGACCGTCGTGCTCTGATTTGCAAGGAGATTGTGGAGTATGCATAGTATCCGTAGATATGCCTCGCCGCTCTGCAGCCGAAATACGACATGAACAACTGAAAGATAACTATCTGAAGACAGTCATGGATGCACTGGAGAAACCTGTGCAAGATGAAGATGCTGTTTATTGGGCGAACAAGGGTTACATCATGAATAATGGACTGCTACACCGTTATATACAAGACAGTGACAATGATAGCGCTCAATTGGTTATCCCTGAACATGAAAGAACGACCATACTTTCGCAATATCACGATGATCCTACCGCTGGCCATTACGGTGCTGACAAGACTTTTCGCCGAATAGCCGCTAGGTATTATTGGAAAGGAATGCGAAAGGAAATCGAACGCTACGTCCAAGACTGTATCAAGTGCCAACGCTATAAACCTTGTAACTTAAAACCAGCAGGGTTATTACAGACTACTGCAATGAATCAGAGATGGGAAACACTATCTTTTGACTTATTTGGACCTCTTCCTCCGACCTCAGATAATAAAACCTGGATATTCATCGTCGAAGATGTCGCTACTCGATGGGTTGAATTATTTGCCTTAGAGCAAGCTACCGCGGAGGCTTGTGCATGTGTATTGCTCAATGAAGTCTTTCTGCGTTATGGAGTTCCCCGACGACTGATAAGCGACAACGGAACGCAATTTGTTAGTTCAGTAATGCAGAAACTTGCTTACTGCCTAAACATACAACATGCATTCACCCCGGTCTACCATCCAGAAGCAAACCCAGTCGAAAGAAAAAACCGAGACCTGAAAACTCAGCTTGCAATTTTGGTGGAAGGCGATCACCGCGCTTGGTCAGAAAGGCTGCCGAGCATCAGATATGCCATGAACACATAAAACTGTCTCAGTACAGGGCATACACCGGCTTATCTTACTTTTGGCAGAGAGCTAAGGACATATGATGACGTTAAACACGATCTTCGTCAGATAGTTTTAACAGAAAATTTTATACCCGAAATAACCCCTAAACTAACTCTATTAGCAGATACCCTGAAGAGAGCGAGAGAAGTGCAAGAGAACAAAGAAAGAAACGGGTGGATGAACGTCGACGACCGGCTCCCGCCTACCAACCCGGCGACCTCGTCCTGGTTGCATCCAATGTCCTGAGCAACGCAGCCCGCTACCACACGGCGAAGCTGGCTCCACGTCGCGATGGGCCCTACATCATTCTGCGACGGCATGGGCCCTGCTCTTACGAAGTGGCACACCCGGCGGACCAGAAAATTCCTCTGGGTATTTACCATTCCTCCGCGCTGAGCCCATACCAAGGCTCAGCCTTAAACTTACCTAACCCAGAAAGACCTTTGCGCAGACGCGGCAGGCCAAGGAAGCAGCAGATAGCCACGTAAGCATCAACTGGTCTCCTCGCCGGGACGACTTCGGGACCAGACGGGGAGACTGTAACGCGCCGAACACATCAACGCGCCGCCGCCACTCCCGCGCAGCCTGGCCGACCTGCCGAGACCACACCTCCTCCCCACACGACGCGACCCGCCGCGGCAATCACTGCCTATAAAGCCATTCGCAGAAGCCAGCAGCGGCAGTTCGGGTTCGGCACGCTCCGAGTGTACTCTCCGCATCGACTTAGGTCGGTCAAGATTACCTCGCCCCTTGCTGGACTTGAGCTAGCGGAGTGTATTGATCGTTTGGCTGCGTAGGTGCCGTTAGCGGACCGCACATCACTCGGTCGATACAAGACGCGAATAGGGATTCTTCTATTATTTTAACCTAACCTGATAGCTCAATCATGTTATTGTAATTCTGTTAAAGTTAGTATAGTTCTAAATAAATAATTGTTGTTACATATTGTGGGTTTAGTTTATCTCCTCACACATACCCTGGTTACAGACTATAATTTTATATTTTGTAGTTTATTTATAAATATTTTTTATGTCATCAAATAATGATGACAGTGATACCGAAAGCTTTTTATCTGCATGTAGTGATGACAGTTTTGTTAGTATTCCTTCCCTTGCTGACTCGCTTGAATTTCAATTTTCCGATGTTCCGAAGAATTTTAATGTAGTCCATATAAATGCTCAAAGTATTCCGGCACACTATTCTGACATGCTAGCGTCCCTTGACTGTAAGAACATCCATGCTATCCTTGTTTCAGAGTCTTGGCTAAAACCATGTCTCCCATCAACATCATATTCCTTACCAGGTTTTCAGCTAATTAGAAATGACCGTGCGCATGGCGCTAGGGGTGGTGTTGCTATATACCTTCGCCCGCACATTCCTTTTTCAATCGTTGATATATCGGCGCAGCCTCCCCGTCAAACGCGGGCGAGCATCTCTTTTTGGAAGTTACCCTGAACCTTACCAAAATCCTTCTAGGTGTTTATTACAGCCCTTCGTCTCGAATTAATTTCTTTTCCTCCTTCGAAAACATCCTAGAAAACCTGTTGCCCTCTTACAGTCATACAATCATTATGGGAGACTTCAATACCTGCTTATTGAAGAACGATTCTCGCTCCTCATCTTTTCAATCAGTACTTCAATCGTTGAATTTGTCCATTCTTCCCTTAAGTGCCACACACCATTTTCCTAATTGTAACCCTTCACTCTTAGACCTTATTGTTGTTTCCTCTTCTAAACATGTCGGCAAGCATGGTCAATGCCCAGCTGACATGTTTTCTTATCATGATCTCATTTTCCTCTCATATAAAATACGACCTCCTAAGGCAAAACCTAAAATTCTCCTGCAGCGCAATTTTAGTGGAATGAATGCAGATAATCTCCGAAAGGATGCCAGCAGCATTGATTGGACACGTCTAGTCAGCGTTGAGTCAATTGATGATAAGGTTAACCTGTTTACAGATAACCTTGTGCAGCTGTAAGATGTTCATGCTCCCATACGTGCAATAAAAATAAAACATCTTCCAGCACCGTGGCTAACAGGTGATATTAAAGCCGTTATTCAAAAGGTGCAGCTAAAACAAAATTTAAATGTCATCCCTCGTCGTCGAACTGGGAGAAATTTTTGGATGCTCGAAATCGCTGCAATAAGGTGTAGAGACGCCCAACGACGCCATATCCACACCTCAGTTGAAAATGGAGACCCAGCAAAAGTCTGGAAGTTTCTTAAATCCATAGGAGTTGGGAAATCTCGCCAAGAATCGATTCCTAAAGACTTGGATATTGATCTTTTGAATCAGCACTTCTCATCTTCGTCCCCTTGTAATGGGACCTTGAAAGCAACAACATTAAATTGTCTTTCAAACCTTCCAACTCCGGATCATTCCCCATTTGTTTTTAGTCAATTCTCTGATTGTGATGTTAAGAAGAGCGTAGTTTCAATCACATCTAACGCAGTTGGGAGTGATTGCGTCAGTCGAAAAATGATACTCCCTGTCCTTGACGAAATCCTTCCTATCTTTTGCCATATCCTAAACTACTCACTATCCCATGGGGTTTTTCCATCAACTTGGAAAGAGGCCAAAATCACTCCTTTACCCAAAAAGGCTACTTCCTTTTCCGAATATCGTCCTATTTCCATCTTGCCTTTTCTCTCCAAAGTCCTTGAACGTCTTGTCCACAATCAGCTTAGTGTTTTTCTTTGCAAAAATAGTTTGCTGAACCCTTTTCAATCCGGATTTCGTCCTGGTCATAGCACCGCTACAGCCTTAGTGAACGTTACCGATGACATACGGTTAGGCATGGAACGAGGAAATCTGACTGTTCTCTGCTTACTAGACTTTAGTAATGCATTCAATGCTGTCGATTTTGATATCCTGCTTGGCATGCTTCGCTCGCTTAACATATCTCCAACGGCAATTGACTGGTTTCGCAGTTACCTGTATGGCCGCCGGCAACGTATATGCATCGAAGAATCTAAGTCTTCCTGGTGTTATACAACTGCCGGTGTACCTCAGGGTGGCGTTTTATCTCCTTTACTCTTCGCAATATTTATAAACGCTATCTCCAAAAAACTTCTGTCTTCCTACCACCTTTATGCAGACGATTTACAAATCTACCAACAAGCTGCCCTTACAGATTTGGCTAATGCAATTATTGCAATAAACAGGGATTTGGCTGCAGTTTGTGAGTGGAGTGAGGCAAATGGGCTTCAGGTTAATCCATCGAAGACCCAGGTCATTGTTGTTGGCAGCTCTAGGATGATTTCAAAAGTAAATTGGTCTCAGCTTCCCCAGGTTCAATTTAACGGAACTACTATTCCAATAAGTGAGAAGGTTAAGAACCTTGGGGTTTGGATCGACAAATATCTATCTTGGGGTCCGCAGCTCCAGGAGGTAAGCCGCAAAATTTTTGCATCTGTCAGGTCCCTTAGACGTGTTCGGCACTTTCTTCCCACTGCCACTAAAACTGCGCTTGCACAGTCTCTTCTGTTTCCCATCCTTAACTATGCTGATGTCAGTTATCTCGATCTTACTCAGGCGCAACTAGATAAACTTGAGCGTCTTCAAAACCTTTGCATAAGATTTATATTTGGCCTGCGCAAATATGATCACATTTCTGAATTTCGCACAAAGCTCAAGTGGCTTCCCATACGTCTTCGCCGGGATTTTCATATTTTAATTATGCTCTACAGTATTCTGTTCAATCCTACAACCCCCTCTTATCTTAAAGAACGCTTCAAGTTCCTTCATGACACACATAATACTATAAATGTCTAAGGTCGTCGGAAAACATGAGATTAGAGATGCCGATGCACTCCACCAGCTTCTACGACAAATCTTTTACGGTTCAAGCGGTGCGGTTATGGAATGCTTTGCCCGTATCAGTAAAACGTGCTCAATCTTTGTCCATTTTCAAAACAATGGTCAAAAATCACTACCTTTCTGTTTGATCGTTTTCACTCGATTCCTATGCTTTTTATTTATTTGTAACATAATTATAATTGTATATATTTATCTATTATGTATTTATTTATATAATTCGTACACCTAAGACTACCTGCAGTACTGTATTTCCGTTATCGTTGAAATCCATCCAAAGGTTGTCTTGAAAAGATCGCTTTTAGCGATAAGGCCGCCCATTGTGTCACCCTATGTAATGTTTTCTTCATCTATCTTTTCTGTAACTTATATGGTGTACATAATAAAGAGTATTCTATTCTATTCTATTAATAGGTTAGTTTACGGTTTGTCGTCAAGTGTAGGTATTTTCCAACGTATAATGACGAATTTATTGGGCAATTTACCAAATGTGCAAGTGTTTCTCGATGACGTCATAATTAGCGGGAAAAATCAAAGCGAGCATTTACACGCGCTCAAACAAGTCTTACAGCGGCTATCTGAGAGTGGGCTAAAGCTAAAGCAAGAAAAATTTGTTTTCTTGGTTGACGAAGTGACTTATTTAGGCTATGTTGTTTCTCAAAAGCAATAAGTAAACTAGAAGCTCCCAATAATATTAGCGAGTTACGTTCCTTTATAGGTATTGTGAACTTTTATTCGAAGTTTATTAAAAAAATCAGTTCTATGTTAGTACCCTTACACAGACTATAACGAAAAGTTGTAGACTGGAACTGGGATGAACAGTGTGAGCGTGTGTTTACACAGATAAAACAAGCATTAATGGGTACCGAAGTATTAGCACACTACGATCCCAACAAACCTCTGATCGTGACGTGTGACGCGAGCGCGCGCGGCGTGGGGGGCGTGCTGGCGCAGCCCGGCCCGATAGCATATGCGTCACGTACGCTTACCATCGCGGAGAAAAACTACTCGCAAATACACCGGGAAGCACTAGCGATTATATTCAGTATACGAAAATTCCATCAATATATTTACGGAAGAAAGTTTATTTTGCGCACTGACCACAAACCCCTAGTTTGCGAGTCTAACATAGATAATGTTAGACTCGCAAACGGGGATACATGCCATGACGGCGAGTAGGATGCAGCGATGGGCAGTGATATTATCAGCATATAATTACGGCATAGAATATATTCGAATGAATGAAAATTGTGCTGACGGCTTATCACGTCTGCCAGAAAATAATAGCGTTAAAAACGTGAAGGAGGAGTCAATTCCTGAACAAACGTACCTACACTTTGCACAAGACGGGTTGTTGCTTGATTATAGCGATATAAAAAAACAAACGGAGAGGGATCCGCTTTTAAGTAGAATTTTAAACTACGAGTACCTACGAGACGGATGGTCAGATAGGTGTGAAATCGTAAACTTACAACCGTATTTCAATAGGAATTCGGAACTGTACGAGGAGTTAGGTTGTGTCATGTGGGTCACCGGGTGGTGATACCGGAAAGATGTAGGAATAAGGTTTTAACAATCATCCATGAGCCACATATGGGCATCGTAAAGTCGAAGGCGTTGGCACGCAGTTACGTATGGTGGCCGGGCATCGACGAGGCGGTGGAGCGCGAGTGTCGCGCGTGCACCGTGTGCGCCGCGTACGCGGACGACCCGCCACGCGCCTCCCCCCGACCTTGGCCCTGGCCCGCCAGGCCGTGGTTTCGGCTGCGTCTAGACTTTATGGGGCCTATATGTGGTAAAACTTACTTAGTTATAGTAGACTCAAGATCCAAGTGGCTGGAGGTATTTCAAGTTCCCAGTACTGCAGCGAGTCATACGATGATGAGGTTGCGCGAGCTGTGGAGTAGGTGGGGAATCCCCAAGCAGATAGTGCCGGATAATGGACCGCCGTTCACTAGTAGTGAATTTGCCCAATTCATACAAAGAGACGGTATCCAGCATATATTTACAGCCCCCTATCATCCCTCATCTAATGGGGCCGCGGAAAATGCAGTTAAGACTTTAAAAAGGGTTATTGAAAAAGGTAATTTAGATAATAACAGGCTCTGAACACATTTTTATTATATTATAGGAATACCGAACACTGCACTACGAGAATAAGCCCATCAGTCACACTCATAGGAAGACGGTTGCGAACCAAGTTGGACGTGCTAAAACCCGATGTGGAAGTTAGAATACAAAAAGTGCAGCAAGGGCAGGTTGATAGTGCGGGAGGGACGGAAAGGAGGGTGGAAGTACTACCTGTTAGTTAATCAATCTTTTGAGGACGGTGTTTTCCCGGACTACCTAAAGAAAGCTCTAATAAAGCCAATCCACAAAAAAAACTCGAAAATGGATCCAAGCAATTACCGTCCAATAGCTCTCTTACCTACCGCCTCTAAAATTTTTGAGAAAGCTATGTGCAATCGTGTGTACTCTTTCTGCGAAAAATATAAAATATTTAACGAATGCCAAAACGGATTTCGCAAAAACCGTTCCACTGTTCTAGCAGTTTATAAATACATACAGGAAGTTTTAAATATAATAAATGAATAGAAATACGCTGTAGGTTTACTGTTAGATATGACCAAAGCTTACGACAAAGTGCAATATGACATTCTGCTTAGTAAACTACAAGGTATAGGGATCTGCGGAAAGGCTCACGAATGGTTTAAATCCTATTTAACAAATAGAGAACACCAAGTTGAAATAGAATTTTATAACGCAAATACCAATGAGATCCAGAAGATTCGGTCTGGCATCAAAAAAATTAGCGCCTCTATACCCCAAGGAAGTGTAATTGGATGCCTGCTCTTCCTCATCTACATTAATGACCTTCCAAAAACCATTCAGGGGCCATGCGTTTTGTTTGCTGATGACATTTCACTTCGATGACCATCCCCGTCAAAAATCCCCATTAGATGTTAACTTCACCTACAACGGCACCACAATAGAAGTTGTTCACGAATTTACTCTTCTTGGCCTGTCTATAAATACAAACGTTAATTGGAAATCGCACGTCCAGAAAATAAAATCAAAACTATGCAAATTTGCATATGCCCTTCGCGAAATTAAAAAGACTACAAGCCTACAAACCGCGCTAGCTACATACTACGCATATGCACACGCATGGATTACCTATGGCATAATATTATGGGGAAATAGACAGACACAGACGCGCCCTCCGTATTTACCCTACAGAAAAAGCTGATACGTATAATCAGTAATATAGAACAGACGGATAGCTGTAAGCCTTATTTTAAAAAATACAGGATACTCACATTGGTTAGTATTTATGTCTTGGAGTTATGTAAACTGGTCCGCAATCACCCAGATTCCTACAGAACACGGGGAGACATACATACAAACTATTCGCTGCGCCATAAAAATAGGTTAAAGGGGGATGCCAAGCCGCCATAGTGATTTAGGCCCTGATTGCCCACAAGTAACATCGAATGTTACTATTAGTATGTCCCACAAATAATATATTGATAAAAGAAAATTATTGAAAATAGTTGGAGTTTCCAAATTATAAGGTTTTTTTAATATGCCCTACATAGGTATTAAAAAGTTATTGAAAATTCTTCCTACATAACATATTAAAGGTAAATAATATATTATTTAAAGATTTCAGATGGTTGAAAATAAAACACTATATTAATATAAAACATTTTATTCGTCATATACTAAGACATCGTCCAAAAATTGAGCTGGAGGAAAAATATTAGATTGATGCCGTGCCCACCCCAAATACCCTATCACTGTCATGACATGGGCACAGCATCCAACAGTACGACGGCCAACAATGCAGTTACAGCAATACTGCTTTATCGCCTCACGACCTGCTTCAGTATTGCTTACTAAAATATACACGAAGTATACTTTGCGACTGACATGCCTACTTGCAATTTTTGCTCTTATTAAGTAGCAATTCGACCCAAATATAATTTCTTCCATCGTTCTATTCCTAGGGTCCCTAGAAACTTCAATAACGTAAGATCCATTGAATCTGATGTGCTCTCCATAATAAGAGCGGGCTTGTTTTAATTGATATATCCCGCAGGCAATCAATATTAAGTCGCTGTAATTTAATCTTGGGAAATCTCTTATATTTTCCCTGTCTACACTTATATTGTGAAAATCTGCCCTAGCTCTATTGAGATTATGCACCCTAACATAGTCTGAGAGATCATTGTTTTTGTTCATGTTCCTATTAACTATTTGGATTATTTCATGGGCATCATCCCTATCCCTTAATTTGGTGTGGTATTTATTTATAAGAGCTGCAGCCACAGAAAAATCTATCATGAGATGCTTGGAAGCCCTATTAAAAAAGTTTTGTCTAAATAATTTAAACTTGCTTTTAAAAATACCATTCACCACCTCCACAACCCAACGACATAATGTTACAGCTCTGGACTTATTTTGGCTTGGCTTGTGGTTAATTGTGGCTTATGGGGATAACGGTATATGTACATTATAGCTACAACTTCTTAATAATGTTAAGGAGTCCCTGAAGCCTCTATCCAAAATAAAAACATCTCCTGCTTGGAAAAATCTTCTGGGGATAACGGTATATGTACATTATAGCTACAACTTCTTAATAATGTTAAGGAGTCCCTGAAGCCTCTATCCAAAATAAAAACATCTCCTGCTTGGAAAAATTGACGGAATGGACTGTTTCCATTTTCAAACTCTTGTATCATTATTTCTTCATCTGTGGTTGTAGCAGGATAGGGACCCAGTATATCAATGATATAACCATCACTGCATACAAATAAGAAAGGCTTTACCAGATTGCGGTATTTATGTAATGAATAGGTTTTTTTCTGGTACAAGTAATTAGAACTCTTTTCTATATATATGTATGCATCAGCTATAATTGGTGATCTCTCTGGCCCTCCATATAAAGAATTAGGAATCAGGAAATTCCTTTGAGCTATTTCTGCTCTTGTTATATGATTTATGCCAAGATTTCTTGGAACAAAATCTTGATGCAATATTTCTCTTGCTATGTTCATGAGACCTTCTAACGTACTCCTTGGGACTTGCAATAGAGACGAAATACGCTCATTACTATCACCTGTCCGCAATTTCATTAAGTATGCAGCTAGTGCAAAAGAACCCCTATGTCTATTTGATAGTCTAGGAATTCCTAAAAGCATTTGCTGAAACTGTTCCTTTGAAAAGCCCAAGTAATAGTGAACAATGTGCTCTGGCATACTTAATATATTATCAAAATCTAAATGCATTATCATATTATCTTTTAATAAAGAAATTAATTCTTCCATATGCTCTGCACTGAATGTCCTGATAGGATTATAAATTGAGTCTAGAAGTAAATCCCATGAATTGCTTCTCAAGTGATAAGAACATATTCTACAATCTGCTGGCACATAATAATTGTAGTCGCAAAGTAAACTTACTTGTAATGACGATGGTACTAAAAGTCGTTCAGACTGGTTACATCCAGGAAAGAAACACTGGCGTTGTGTGTCAGGCGCTCTAATATAATTAGACAACTGCGTGCTATTTGTAGTATTTTGTACTTCAGTTTGCGTTCTGGAAGAGTCTGTGTCCAATGACGGAAGACTTTGTACTGATGACTCCCGTTCTGAAGTCAAGCGTGACGCTGCTCTCTCGGTCCTTCGCCAACAATTATGACACAGAGAGGCTGATCTTGGTAACTGTGGAAAAACAAAAAAAAAACTGATATAATATTAACCTTTTAACATCTCAGAGCAATCTTACTGCATTCAATAGAATTCCAAAAATAGTATACTTTGTTATCTTAACCTGTTGTGGTGCAATTTGATCTGCAATCACATTCCTTATTTGTTCAACCCGTGGTGTATCAATGTTCAGCGAATGTGACCTTTGCCTTAAAAGAGAGGTTCCACAGCTAATACAGACATGAATGTGGCTAACAATAGGGTCTGTTGAGTGTTGACTTGTTGGCTGCCTGATTACATTCCATGCTTTGGTCCAACATGCATGGCACACCAAACTATCACTTGTAACTTGCTGGAAAAGAAAAAACAATATTATGTATTTGTTTGCATGCATGCATGAATGTAGGTATCTTATTTTGAGCTCACATAACTCAAAATAAAATAGTCCTTATATTTCCATATTCTTATTACAGTTTTAAAACTTATTTAAGTTACCTGTTGAGGTCCAACCCATCTTTGTATGAGAGATCGAACTTCGACGATTTCCAAAGGGTATCTTCGCATTCTTGATATGTTTAAATTACAATTTACACAGCGTACATATCCACTTGCAACAGTTCGCAGTGAAGAACTCGAACCAGGTTGAATGCCGGGGTCTTCAATAGGTACTGACATCAAATCCAAGTTATCGCGGGGGTTGTCATTATCAGCAAGAGCGGAATCCATATTCAAGCCGTGGTCGTCAGGTATAGGGGAATCGCCAGAGTCAGTATTCATGGTCAAAAACGTCAATTTTGATAGCAAAATACCCACTCAAGCGCCCGACCGCCGCGGCTTGTTTTCGCCCGACCGCCAGCGTCCGCGCGGCTATGAACATGTTTTTTTACCGCTTCCGACCTTGGTGATAAAAACATCTATAGATCGCAAACTACAAGTGCTACAGCAAAATAAAAAATACAGTTATAAAGCTGAATAGTTAAGGAAACTACTTATCTAAAAATCAAGACCTATTGATTTAATTTTATACTAAAAAAAAAGGTTAAACTTGCAAAATAGTGATGAAAATTGATATTTCTCTATAAAAATATTGATTGGTTGAAAAACCTTTAACTTTACATCTATTTTAGCATTATTTACATTAAATTTCCTTTCCAATAATACCAGAATGTTCTAATTTATTATATGCCATCATGAAGAAAATATTAAAAGAATTTAGCTACTCCCCGCTGGTTTTGATGCGGCCTCGCGCGCTCGTTTATTGTTGATTTCGAGCCAAGATGGCCGCCGGATAAGGCTTCGTACAAACAGAGTTAGAAAATGAAACAAAATAATTTTACAAAATGATTTATTTTTTAATGTCTACTTACAGTTTTTCTTATGTTAACTTATAATAGGATATTTTTATCTTTAAATTAATAACAATAATTAAAAACAAAATAACATGACGAGGTATTTTTTTTAACCGACTTCAAAATAAGGAGGTTCTCAATTCGGTTATTTTTTAAGTTTTTTGTTTACTCAGCCGCCAAAGCAGATTTGGAAAATTATTTTTGAAGTCGGTTTTTTTGTATTACAAATTGTCTTTAATCTTATAATATGCCTTTTTGATAAGGACACGTTTGATATGGGTTTTGAACTTTCCATAGCTAAGTTCTGTAAGCGTAATTTGGCAACTTGTTATAAAAACGGATACTGTTTATAAGAAATGACTTGCTTGTTTTAGTTAATCTAAATTTGGGTATCACAATTTCATGTTTACTACGTGTATTTATATTATGGAAATCGCTTCTTATTTTGAAGTCCTAAGTTTTTGCGAACATACAAAATACTTTCTAAGATATAAAGAGAAGGCAGAGTTAGTATATCAATTTCTTTGAATTTGTTTGTAAGGGACTCACGAAGATGATGATGAGAAGATGTACAAGCATGTGTGATAGTGTGTGTGTGTGTGTTTGGAAAACAAAAATGTTTATAAAATAATAAGTGATATGTACCTTAGACCAAAATAACCAACATACACCGGTATGTTGGTTATTTTGGCCTAAGGTTTGTGGTAAGCACGGAAGCAACCTTCAATGCAGAGGTTGACCTGACATTGTATGCATTTCCAAATTGTCCGGCTGTCGACCTTCCGCTGAGCGCACAACCAGCACCGGGTTTTCTTGGAACCAGTCCGCATCGGGAAATGGTCATCTTCCACAGTACACCTATTAGCACCGCTCCTTTTATTAATTTGCATCGGCATCGTCATCGAGGTCAAGTCAAGTTGTCTGTGTGCCTTTAACAAGTTTTCTGCCAACAATGTCCTGAAGCGTCTATGCGAAATTTTCACGTTTTTTGTGGCAAAAATCACAAAGCAATTAAAAATTGCGGCGTTGTATAAACGCCGAAACAATTTCTTATACCAGACGCGATTCCGGCTTCGTTCCATCGGGTGAGCAGACAGAAATTGGTCTTTTCTGTCTACTCCCCCCATGCTCTTGTTATACTCCAAGACAATGTTTGGCTTATATGTGAGTCTGTTGTACTTATTTGCGGTTCCAACTCGTAGTAGATGGTATGTGGAAATCATACTTACTAAGTTAGAATCCCGCCATACCATCACTGACAAGTCGGAACAGTAGCTGACCACTACTTCACCTGGTCGCAAGTCTGTCTTCGTTAAAGTCTTTAGGGAGTCTGGAACAAACTCCCGGTTCAGTCGTAAAGTCCCGTAAACATCTGTCTTCTGTCTTTTAAGACATCGCGCTAATAACGGACTATTATAAAAGTTATCCATTATTAGCGTATGTCCGCGGTAAAGTAGGGGCTCAACAAGCTGGTACACAATAAGCGCAGTCGCGTTGCTAGGTCGTATTTCGCTATTGTCAGTCAAGTGTCCTGTAGCAACAAGTCTATCAGATGCCGATGCGTCGTCTTCAGGTCCTTCATTAGTCTGGTCAGTTGTGTCATCTGTCTGTTGGTCTGTCGTTGGAGTTGCGTTTCTTGTCGGTCGATCGGTCTCTTGGTCTTTTCCAGCGTATACTATGAATTTCCAGAGATAGCCGGTTGAAGACTCACACAGTTCGTACGTTTTGACGCCGGCCTTTGCAGCCTTTGTCGCAATCTTCTGAACCATGGATAGTCTCCCGTGCCACTTCAAAAGTGATTCGTCCACGACTATCTCTTTCGATGGATAATATAGACTGTAAAACGTTTTATTAAAGTACTCAGTCACTGGGTCTATTTTCCAAAGTCTGCTGTTTTTGTCGAAATGCATCATTGTCTTCAGTAAAAGAAATCGATTATATGTCATAATGCTACGAAAATATGGCATAGTGCCGAAACCATTAAATTTAAAATAAAGCTCTTCTTCGGGTAGGGGATAAAGGCCTTGCAGAATTAATATTGCCAAGAAAGTTAACATTTCATCTCTGTCTGTCGGTGTCCACTTTAGCAGGCGGGAGTTCGGAGTCAGTTTATTTTGTGATTGTAATAAGTCAATCTTCTGTCTGGCATAGTGATTAGTCTCCGTACAAAGCATATCGATGAATTCAATGTCGATCATTTTATAGAAGACGTCGAGTATTGAAGTCTGGTCTGTCATGTCCATAGTTGGTCCTGGTGTGCCAGTGAATGTCTCTTGTCGTCCTTGGAAAATTGCCTCTTCTTTACGCCAAGTAAAGTCGTATGCGTTATCGGGGGCAATACTTCGCAAGGCACTGTCGTTTATTGCGTCCTCGTTTTCTAAAATGTGTCGTTCTAAAGCCGTGTAGTCAGTCGTAGATGCAGGTTCAGTTGACGCGGTACGTATTGTCTGGGAATGGTCAAGGTCTGTCTCGTCGTCAAAGCACGAGTCATCGTCACTTTCAATTTGCATCCAATCGTCTATAGTCTGTTCCAAATTTGTGTCATGTATTCCTGTAAAAATAAGTAAACGTTTTATATATACATTAGGTAATTTTTTAAATATTATGTGATATAATATTTACCAATAATAGTGCGTCGTTTCTGAATTTCAGGTGTACTGTGTATCTCCACTTCAGCCGCAACCGCCATTCCTGTATTAGCATACATATGTATCTTACTTTATACCATGTTTGTGTGTGTCTACACACACAAATACATGGTAAAAAGTAATTCTGGGTTGGCGGGTGGGACTGGGTTGTTAGGTGGTGGTGGGTAGTGTATTTTCTGGTGTACAAAAAAGGATATATAAATAAATAAAAGTGTATGTTTAGAGGTGAGGAGGGTGTGTATGTGTGTGTGTCGTGTGAATTCATATATATGAAATCTCTCCAGGAATAGTTTACTCATCCTCTGAAGAGAATTCATTGATATAAAATCCCCTCTTTTTTGGAGTTTGTGACGCCGTTTCCTGGCTCGAAATTGTCGATAAGCGACCTGGGTCGCTGTCCAAGGAACTTGGTGAGTTGGGGACAGTATCAGCAAATGGCGTACCCATCCTGAGAGCACCATTATCTGGCTGGTATTCAGCATCATCATCATCAACTGAAACAAAAAACATTTGTTTTGAAGGATGCACCCTAGAAATAGCAGAAAAGAAGGGTGGCCTATACCCAGAAGTGGATAACAATATTACTTACTGTATTCGATGATGACAGCATCATCGGGTGCTTCTGAAAAAAAAAAAATTATTATTGCTTTAAATATAATACAGCAAAAATTCTAGACATAGTGAAAAATATGCATACCAAGAGGTAGCTGCATTAAAGGAGCAGATGGTGTTGCTTCAGGCTCCCAAGAATGGCCCGCTTCAGGCTCCCGAGAAGGTCCCGCTTCAGGCTCCCAAGAAGGTCCCGCTTCAGGCTCCCAAGAAGGTCCCGCTTCAGGCTCCCAAGAAGGTCCCGCTTCAGGCTCCCAAGAAGGTCCCGCTTCAGGCTCCCAAGAAGGTCCCGCTTCAGGCACCCAAGAAGGTCCCGCTTTAGGGACTGGTGGCTCCGAAGAAGGGCCTGCTTCGGGTTCTGAACATGCCTCCGCTTCGGCCGCTGAAGACGGCCCAGCTCCAGGCACAAAACAGCAGAGCTCTCGCTCCGGAGATGGCTTTCTAAATAAAATTTGAATATAACATAAAACACATAGAACAAATGAAAACATAATAAAAATAGTATTAAAAAAAGTAACTGTTTGCGGCGTTTTCGAAGAGGAGCGTCAGGAAGGAGCACCCTGCTTATCTCCGCAGTCCTCTTCATGTGAAGCAGCTCCTTCTTGGCGGAAGACGACAACGCCGCGACCCTTCGCTGCGTGACTTGTCTTTCGGCCCTTATTTCACTTAGTAAGTTACTGAAATAAAAATCCGTATATATTATTATGTCTATAAAAAGAATAATAAAGATAAATCAAAACGATACATACTGCTCTTCAGAGGTCTCGGCCCCACCACGTCCTCTTCCGCGACCAAGACCGCGCCCGTGACCTCGCGCGCGACTTCGTCCGCGCCCTTTCTCTACGTTTCTTTCCCTAAAATTAATGTATAGCTTAATATCAACTACTTTTGAATGACAATAAATTGGTGCAGCACAAGCATGTTCCTTCACCTGTAAATTTCATGCGGTGCTATATTTATATACTAGCAGCGTGCCGCAGTTTTTTTTCCTCTTTATAATATTATTATTATTAGTTAGTATAGATTACTATATATAGTATAAAATCTATACTTCTATAGTGATCTATACTACACTAATAATAATATTATAAAGACGAAAAAAAATCTATACTAGTACCTAGATATCTATATCTATATCTATCTGATATAGATATCTAGGTACTAGGTAAATGACGTCGGTAAGGTGCTGAGAGGTACATCGACTGATAAGCAGCTCTAAGGGTGAACAAAAAAATGTATTTTAGTTATTCTCTTGGAAACATTAACATTTAACACAAGTATTTTATGGTATAATACCACACCGGGTAATTTTTTTCTTATACGTAAAAGTGAATTTTAGTGAAAGCTTCATGCGGCAACTTAAAATAAAACAGTCGTAAGCATTAATGTATATCGCAAACAAAGCACGCCATAAAATTAAAATAATTATTTTTTACGTCGTCGTAGGCTCGTCCGAACAAACCCTTATTTACACTTAACAGAGAACAGCTCGCGGGTGCCATGGTACCCTGTATTAAAACCTGTTGAACACAATTATTTAAGTAACAGAATCTATAAAAAAACGAGTTGTTTTTGAATAAATAATTATAACAATATACTAATTATGAACTATTCTTCCGTTTTCACACAATTTATAGTCAAAATAAACACATATTTCTTTGTATTTAGCTTTTTAACCGGCAGCCATTGTTGTCATCGTAAACAATAACTTTTTCTGAGGCGAAATATTGGTACTTTGAGAGTATAAAACGACTTAACTTGAACATAATATTGTGGCACAGTTCTTTACGATCAGTATGATGTATAATAGTATCAGATAATAACAATAATATAAGAATACTTACGACATATTTCCGGCGCCGAGACACACTTCACAATCGCAGTTTGTAAATGAAGTTTAACAATTTTTTTCTGTGACGTTTTGCTTGTGTAGTGCTGCCAACTTTGTTATTTCGTTGAAGAATTTCATAGAGAACAACTCTATGAAACTATTTTCATAGACAACACGCGTTAGTCGATTTTATTGGGCATTTTTATACTGTTTCGTGCGGGGGGACCATAGTACCCTGTGGCGGACAACTCGATTGTTTTTTCGGGTGCCATAGTACCCCGCGGCGTTTGAGTGGGACGCAGCGAATCACTATGATGCAAATGCAAACAAAGTAATGAAATGATATTCAACTGACAGGAATCAGTGTTGCCATTGCACAAACAAAATATCGATCGATGCATCATGTAGATCATTTTAAAATCATTATATTATATTTTGTAAGTTGATAAGAAATCTAAATGTATTAACATAAAATGCATTGGGACCTCTATAAACAAAAGGACGAATAAATAAAGTACAAATATGTGTAAATGTCAAATCAATGTTTTGCAACAATACGTTATTTTTTCCCGGATTTTAAATTGGCAAATAAGCAAATGTCTGTTTATTTCGTTGTATCGTTTCAATATTTATTATTTATTAAAAAATGTTACGGACATGTATCGAGTCGTGAATAGAAGAGTTATTAACGTAAAATTTACATATTTTTTTTTAGTAAATTAAATTTCTTGGGCAACGCTGGGCCTAAAATCGGCATTCCCCTTTGCCTCCGTCCCGCCTCAAGTTACATGCTACTGGTCCATATTCTATGTCGATTAAAATATACAATAAACTACCGGAAAACATAAAGCAAGAAAACAAAACCAGTATATTTTTAAATAAGTTAAAACAATTATTAATTGAAAAAAGCTACTACACATTGGAAGAATTCCTTACGGATAAGTTTTAATAATAACAGGATAAATGCAAACCTAATAATAATAAATACATGACATGCTATTCTATCAATAATAATAAATAAATAAATGACATTCTATTCAATTCATAATAATAAAAAATGACATTCTATTCAATTAATAATAATATATAAATGACATCCTATCCTATTGGTAATAAATGAATAAAATACTATCCGATTAATAATAATAAATATATGACATGCTATTCTATTAATAATAATAAATACATAAATAAACAATATAGTACTCTATTAATAATAACAATAAATAAATCACATCCTATTCAAATAATGTACTTAATTGCATACAAGTTGGACAGGAAATAATAAACTTTTATAAATTATTTAAAGCGCTCTTCTTCTCTCCTAATTATTTAAAGTTTTGCTGTGCCCGACAGGATCCATAATTGCTTCTATGTATTTATTTTTACCACCTGTATTTTGACATTATGGATTGCAATAAACGATTTGAGATTTTTTTTGAGATTTGAGAAGTAGGAGACGACATTTGGTATCGACAATATCTAAAGGGGGAGAAAAGGCTGCCCGGTACTATAGTTAACTTGACAGGGCCAAGCAATTATAAGGTACTAGACAGTAACAGTAAACAAGTACATAGGCATATCGATCAGCTTAGGCGAAGGACTAGGAGTTCGCTAGTGGTCCCCATAGATTGGTCACGTTCACCAGAAGCTTCAGCTCCTACGTCACCCCTCGAAGGCAGGTCAGAGCGGCCGGAGGTCTCGGTGGCATCGTCGCCTGCGCGGGAGCCTGCGTCGTCACCGCCTCAGAAAAACGATCAGACCGATCAAGATACAGTGGCAGAAGAGTTTTCGACGCCACCGTCTATACCTGTACCACCCCAGTCTCGCCCCATTAGGAAATGTAGTTCTGGATTCTGCGGCAGCTGTAGTTGAAGAGCAAGATGTCGAAGGTATTGCAACTGAATCTGTTTTGTTGGAACAACTTGGCTTATCAATAATTGATGTGTTATTCGTTGTTTCTTGTCCGCTAGTTAGGTTTGTCTGTATATTCGGTGTAGAATTATTGGATGTTGTGGTTTCATTTAAAGGCACTGAATCTGCAACATTGTTATCACGATTTTCTGCTAGATTGAAATCATCTTCTTGAATCAAGTCAACTTCAGCTTGCATGGATCGTTTATTAACGTGAACTCTCTGTTTATTGCTAGCCCATATTATATACAGTGACGTGTCCTCCTCATTTAACCGCGAATTGAATTCATCTCGTCCTTTATAAAAGAGTTCATCGAAAAACTGCAACTTTTCTGTCCCCAACTTTGCCACTATTTCCTTTTCTAAGAAGTTAAAAAAGAGTGCCTGTTTCGTTGCATCTTGCGGGTTTTCTCGAGATCGAGATTATATTTTAGTTAGATCAATGTAGTCTGGACCAAAAGGATACAAACCAGCGCGAAAACCATTCTTAATGGAATCTTCAGTGAGTGATTGCAACGCTGTTTTAAGGACAGGGGCAAATTTATCTTTTATCAATTTTTTTCCCAAATTTTGTAGTTTCCAGTCTTTTACTGCTTTTTTCCAGTATGATTTCAGTGGTCTGAATATAGCCAAATCCATTGGCTGTAAAATGTGCGTACTGTTTGGGTGTAGTGCTATGACTTCTATGCCATTTTCAGCACAAAAATTCGACAAATGCAGGGTCAAATGCGATCGATGGCCGTCCAAGAAGAACAATACAGGTTTTTGGATATTTTGCTGTATCAACCATGGATTAAAAAAGTTCGCTATGTATTCGTAAAACGTGCTGCCACACATCCAGCCACTCTGTGAACGTCCAATTGCCCAATCTTCGGGAAACTGAGATGAAATTGTGGACGGAATTCTCTCATATGCAAATACTACCATGGGTGGTGCCAATTGTCCAGCGGCATTTCCAGTAATTAATACTGTTAAATTATCTTTTTCATTCTCCGTAGGATTGATAGATATATTTGTCACCTTTTTTGCAAGAACTTTACCAGCCTTAGGCGACACAAAAGGCGCTTTCGTCTGTGTTAAATATTCTTGCCGGCTGTTTTAATGCATCTGTCAGATCATTTTCGCGTAGATAAGATTCCAGTTCTTCAAACCAACGCCTTATATGCTCTTCTAAAACAGCATCTCGAGCTATCGTTAAATTTTGAGCCGTTTTCTGAGACAATAGAGGATGTCTATTGAGAAAAAGGATGTACCATTTCTTGCCCGGTCCATTGTCAGTAAATGGGGTTGCTTTATTCTGATCAATTATGATACGTTGTACGCTATCCAGTAACTGATCTTTAGTAACAGGAATGTGTTTTTCAGCCATTTCAAGTGCCCATATTTCTAAAATAGCCTTTTCTTCTGTTGACAAATATGTTTTAAGGCCCATGGAACATTCAACTGGAGTCTTACCGGAAATCTTATCATGTAATGTAAGTCTGGGTACACCAAACTTTTGTGCAGTGGTGGCAATTTTCTCACCTTTTCTGACTGCTTCTACCGCCTGTGGCATTTGAAGAGGCGTGTAATTCTTTTTAGGCGCCATGCCTGCAAAAAATGTCGGTTACTGGAACATGTAGACTAACGTATAAAATATCCAATCATCGACACAACGGCTGACGGTCATTGGAACGTATAGGATATCCTATCATCGACACAGCTGTCGATCATTGAAAGCAGTTTGAATATTTAAATGAAAGACCTATAAATTTAGAGTGCTGAACAAGCTTAGCTTAATAATATAATAAAGTGCACAAAATAAAATAAAAAACGTTTCGACATTTGTCGAAGATTGGAAAAACCAAAAAAAATCTCCAATTACCGACAGGCGTGTTTTGGCATTTTAATATAACCTCAAACTTCTAATGAAATTAATAAAAAGTTGTGAATGTCTATCCTAATTGTATAAATAACTAACATTTTCTATAAAGCAAAACAATCAAAAGTTATGGGCAATAAATCTTACTCACCTCCTTAGCGATATCACTAATAAAACTGGATTTCTTGGAGATATGACCGCGGTCGAAACACTACGCCATTTTGTACAAAATGGCCGAATGTATGAAACGTCATCCGCAATGACAGCCGAATAATCCTCGTCCATTGTTTATACTTCAAATGCGTTCAGAAATTAGAAACTACTGTTATTTTCTTTTGTAAACTCTTTTAAT
Source organism: Lacanobia oleracea (assembly GCA_950371165.1). Taxonomy (NCBI): domain Eukaryota; kingdom Metazoa; phylum Arthropoda; class Insecta; order Lepidoptera; family Noctuidae; genus Lacanobia; species Lacanobia oleracea. Next base: position 14,000,438 of record OX493386.1, read on the forward strand.
GTCGGACAATGGTGCCTTGTCGAAGATTGGGTGTGTGGTGTGGTGATGATTATATTGTAGTAGTAAGTAAGTATTAGCAGTAATAAACGGGACGTTGAATAAGACACTCGTGTATTATTTAATTAAAAGTCTCCCGCCACAATACATGGCGACCCTGCCAGCCGTGCCGTGTCGGGCGCGGGCATTTTTGCCTATACAGCACATTCTTGCACGTAGACACTGAGGCCCTGTGGGTGATACAATGTTTCACAATTGGTACTGTGTGAAGACAATAGTGCGTCCAAGTAAATAACTGCAATAAAGTTCGGAAAAGTTTGGCAAAAAAAAATCGCAATGGGATAAACATATTCAAAACAAGAAGAAAAGGAAATTATAATCGCACAAAGTGGGCAAAACCATGCAAGTACTCAAGAATCAGAACAACACACGACATTGCAAGTTAATACCATACTCTTGGGTATTATTTTGACCGCAGTAGCTGCGGGCGTGCTGTACCTGATGTGGAGCCGGTACAGGAGGAATCAGCAGAAGTGGATACGGCGCCAGATTAGCAACGAATTTTTGAGGCGAATGGTGTCCAGACTCTCTACTAAGAAGGCTACCGCAGGGAGAGATATGTTTTCTGGAGGTGTTGAAGCCGGCATCGAACCTCAAAACGAGTGAGTACAGTGAAAGTGTTAAAAAGTGCTAAGCGTATCGCGAAGTCAAATTAAATTGTGTTTAAGTTACGTAAAAAAAAAAAAGAGGTTAAACCACCTATAGACATTAGTTTAATATACTTAAAATTTAGTCTTGGTAGCATACGTACATACGTATATTATTTTTATTTTTGTAAGCATTAGTATCCTATGGAACAGCAATTGGAAAATATTTACACCAAATTAGAAAACATACAAATAGATTTAAGAAAATTAGAAAGTGAAAGAAGAGAAAAATATAGGGATACTACGTTAAGTAAACTAGCATTAGCGAAACAATATTATGAGGAATTTAAGCAGTTAATTATCCTTGCGCAGTGAGCAGGAAAACAGTCCTAATTATATATCAGTACGTGTAAAGGAATGTCTAACTGATAAAATATTGTTAATATATGATAAAATAATTACATATACACCAAGTAATACGGAATTAGGTAAAGGTTTACCGGAGACAAGTTCTAAAGAGGCGGTATACTTTGTAGCAAAATTGGAAACATTTGATTTTAAGACGGCTGCTACCTTAGTGCCGGTGATGGACGATAAAGACGAGACGGTTGAAAAAATTATTGAAGGAATAGAGATGTACGAAAGTTTTCTTAAAAATAAGGATTGTAAAAATCATTTAATTACATTTGTGCTTAGCTAAAAGGTTAAGGTTGACTAGAAATGCAAAATTAAAACTAAAATCTAGTTATACATCTTGCAGTGATTTAATTCACGATATAAAACAATATTTGCTGCCAAAAAAGTCAGCAATTTCATTGTTAACTCAATTAAATAATATTACTCAGGAACAATTATCGATTCCACAATTTGGTGAAAAGATTGAAGACCTTTTTGTGAGCCTTACAATCTCGCAGGCGAATTCAAATGAGAAAGCAAACGAGATTTTAAGACCCATAAATGAACAGTTGGCAATAAAGAAATTCGCCGACGGGCTGCGAAACAGACGACTAAGTACTATTATTGCAGCTAGAAATTACTCAAATCTGAAAGATGCCGTGCGCCCAGCAGAGGATGAAGTCAAAGTCAAAGTCGAAGTTAAAACGTTTATTCCAATTAGGCCATTAAACGGCACTTTTGAACGTCATTCACATTTCAAATACATAAAAGTTCTGAAGTGACTGTACTATCCATTCGGAAAGGTAGATTCTTATGGAGAAGAATGGACAAGAAACTCCATAGTTACTCTTTTCAATTAATCGTTTACAATATTTGGTAAGTATACAATTTTTTTTTTATATGTGAGGACCATGCACCTAGGGTATGCAGAGGTAGACTTATCAATTTTCTAAATAAGTAGGTACATGATACTCACACATTTACAAATATTGGAATGACTAATTAAAAGTGTGTGAGTTAACAGAAAAATACAGACACAAAAAGAGACAGAACATCTATAAAGTTAATACATAAAGCAACCAGTTTGATTTTGTCCACAACATTGACCGTCCTATGGAGCAGGACCAGCATGCTTCCAGGCATTCTTATCCTGAACGTAATCTTCTAATTTGTAATAAGCTTGTTTACAAAGTGTGCTTTTGATATATGCTTTAAATTTACTTTCATTTAGTTCTAATATGTCACAAGGTATTTTATTGTAACATTTAACACAGTACCCCATGAAAGATGTGTGTACTTTAGCTAATCTATAAAATGGTTGATCTAACTTATCTTTATTTCTAGTATTAAAATTATGTCTATCACTAATTTTACTAAAAAGATGGCAATTTTTCCGTACATACATTATATTTTCATAAATGAATTGGCAAGGGACTGTCATAATATTAATCTTTTTTAAAAGTTCTCTTAGAGAATCGCGGCGGCGCAGATTATAAAGGGCTCTGACAGCTCTCTTTTGTAAAACAAATATGGATTCAATGTCAGCAGCCCGACCCCACAACAAAATTCCGTATGACATAATGCTGTGAAAGTAGCAGTAGTCTTATTTTCCTAACAGCATAAGCAGCTGAGCTTAGCCGCCCCGCTAGAGATGTAATATGAGGTCCCCATTGCAACTTCTCGTCTACTGTGATTCCCAGGAAAACTGTCTGATCAATAAACTCTAGTTTTTCTCCATTTAATATTATGTCACATTCGGTACTTTTAACATTAGGCAAAGTAAATCTTATACATTTAGTTTTTTTTTTTCATTTAATACCAAGTTGCCGTAAACCAATTTTGGACTTGAAGAATAGAGTTATTGACGACGTCAAGATTTCGTGATCGTCGCTCTATTTTAAATATCAACGAAGTGTCATCCGCAAATAATACCATCTTTGGGTGATTTTGAAGTAATTGGGGCAAATCATTTATATAAACTAGAAAGAGGAAAGGACCTAATATTGAGCCTTGAGGAACTCCCATTGTCACTTCAGACCCTCGTGAGTTTACACCGTTTACCTGAACTTTAACCTGTCTGTCCATCAAGTATGACCTAAGCAACTCAAGGGCTGTATTTCCGATTCCATAGTGCTCAAGTTTCAACAAAAGTGTCTCATGTTCAACGCAATCAAACGCCTTCGAGAGGTCACAGAATATTCCAATGGCGTCTTGTGACTCTTACCAGGCGTTAAAGATGTTCTTTATGAGGGTGACCCCGGCGTCAGTTGTTCAACGCTCTTTGGTGAAACCGTACTGTTGTGTGAAATAACATCTGATTAAGAATTAACTTTTCAAACACTTTACTGAGCACTGGCAAAATTGACACAGGTCTATAATTATTGGGTTCCTGATTATCATCCGATTTGAACAAAGGAACTACTTTACTGTGTTTCATAAGATCGGGAAATACTCCTTGGTCTACACTAGTATTAAATATAACAGCTAAGTAGGGGGCAATAGTTTCAATGACAGATTTACAGACTTTTACAGTCATTCCCCAAAGATCTTCAGTTGATTTTATTTTAAGATTTTTAAAAGTTTTTATAATGGCCTAGGGGTCTGTATGTTGAAACTTAAACTCCGATGGGCATACCTTTACATTCTTCCTAAGTAAAGCAGCAGCGAGCGCAGGAGACGAGTTGAGACTTTCAGTAGTTTTAAGAGGGATGTTAGCAAAGAAATTTTCTAATTCCTGAGCTACCTCTGCATCTGAGTTTATTGGGCCATTTACAGTATTTAAATTAAATTTAGTCTCACGTTGTTTCTTCCTACCTGTTTCGTTATTTATTATTTTCCAAGTAGTTTTTATTTTATCGTCTGCTGATTTTATTTTATTGCTAATATGTAGAGCTTTTGCTGTTTTGCATACACTTTTATAAGTTTTTGAATATTTTGCAACATACTTATTAAAGCTTGTATTATTCATATATTGCTTTTGGCCATACAGTTCATTTAGCTTTTCCCTGCTTTTGCGAATGTCTGGAGTTTAGGGGAAAAGTTTTAGCAAATTGAATGTTTAATAATGAAAAGAACTCAGTGTAGAACTCATTTGGGTCATTAATATTATTAAAATTATGAGCACCTAGTCTACTATCTAAAGCATTATTAAATTCCTGCAATTTTTTATCTGTAATTGGTCTAAATTTTATTTGAATTTTTTCTAAAGGTACGTAAGTGCAAAACGTTATTGATTGTCCATTGTGATCAGATGGCAACTTATTTACAATTTCTTTATGTAGGTAATCACAACTACAAAATATATTGTCTATGCAAGTTGCAGTAGAAGCTGTCACACGAGTTGGCTCAACAAAAACATTTGATAAATTAAATGATTTAAAAAGACTCAATAACCTAATACTATTGGAGTTTGTTTCTAATAAGTTAATATTAAAGTCGCCACATATTATTACTGATTTACAAGTAGAACTAACTTTATTCAACACATCTTCCATTACTGTATCAAACATAGATAGATTCTGGTGACATGGAGGTCTGTAGACACATACCACAACATGCTTATCTAGCTCAACACAGGACAATTCAATGGTGTGTTCAACCGACAGTTTAACAATATCTTTTCTTTCTTTACATTTAATCGAAGTTTTAATTAAAATTAATGACCCACCATGTATCATGCGTTGTCGGCTGAAGTAGCTACCTACATAATAATTATCATAATTAATGGAACTTACTTGGTGGTCTTTTAACCAATGCTCTGTAAGGCAAACTACATCAAACTTGGTTTTCTCTAAAAACATTTAGATGAGGAGTTGGCGCAGCCCCAGGCATCACACGCTGTGTTTAACATGCAAGGTAAGACTAGATATTACTACAGAGACCTCCACGCGGGAACCGAGGCTTTAATCAAGTTACACGAGCAAAGTTTCATCAAAATCGGTTCAGCCGATCTTATAGAGGAACTTATTATAATCAAGGATTTTATAATAATCGTGCTCAGGCTAATGTGAGAGGAAGACGGGGTAGTCGTTCGTTTCGAGGTAATTTTAATCAAAACCAACAAGGCCGACAGAATGTTTATTCTGTTCAACCCTTAAAACAGGACGATACACAACAAAATAAATCAGAGCCAGAAAATAAAACGTTTTCTCGTGAATAAAGAATACATTTTGACATTAGCTGATAATGTAAATTACGTTTCTATGAATGTACATACTAAGGAATGTTTTTGGTTACTTGATACGGGAGCATCTATTTCCGCTGTCCGGTCACACGCGTTATCAGGAACCGTAGAAGTACACTACGATAATATTGTTATAAACGGTATAGGTGGTAAGATTTATTCAAAAGGCTATGTTTATCTCGACCTAAAAGCAAAAGATGGTTCGGTTTACCAGCATAAAGAACATGGGTCTGAACGTACCCAGTTTGTAGCAAGTTGAAATTGGTACCATTCGAAAGGTCTTTGAAAACGTAGATATTTTTTGTATGGGAACAACTTTGTAACTTATGTAGGAAAAAAGATATTCGATGTTGAAAATACCGAAAATCCTTAGTAAAATCGACCCACGCACGTTCAATTTTTTTTTATTTTATCCATTAGGTGGGTAGTTCCAACTATTCTGTGCTAGCGTCGGTATGTCGTCAGTAGTTAGTACCTGTTAGGAACTGATTTTGAGCGCGCGCGCATATCTTAGTTTATTTTATTCTTACTTTTATTTACAACCTCGGCTTTCACAACGGACTTCAGTGTATTACTTAACGATTGGATTATTATTATTACTCATCTGCTTCAAAAAAATGGAAGGTGAACGCCGTATACAGTGTGTTAAATGTACAAGATCAGTAATTCGTGACCGAAACCGGCATATACTGACGCGAACCTATTTGGAAGACAATCCAGGCTTCACAGAGTATGTGATGGCACGGATTAACATAAATGAGGTTGGTATAACAATAGCTTTTGATCATCGAGTACACGGTGTCTTTTTGTTCACTCTTTATTAAGTTATTTATTGTTTTAGTTACTTGAGGATTTGGTTTTTCTTTTAGATGGCCCTGAATCAACTTCAGGCTATGTGTCATCGTTGTTGGGTAGCTGGAAGACGACAGCAAGCTAGGTTCGAACAAGAACAAAACCAGGAACTTGCAAACCCAGAGCACCCAACGTCTGTTCCAACTTATAGAAGGGTTGCAAATACGGCGCGTCACTGTTTATTTCATGGGTGCATCAATCAAGAACTTCACAGAGTGTCCAGGTTTATTAAAGTATTCTTGTTGGTTAATCATAGCGTGTACGTTCCTGAACATGCACGCGTTTGTACACATCACATCAACACAGAAGATTGGAGCTCCCTGTATGATAATGGAGAGACAATATTCACACCAGACCATCTCAAAGATATGATTGATACGTTACGAGATGCATATAAACATAAGACTAATATAGATTTTGACAATGTAAACAACATTTTACCAGAGGATCTATATTACCTAACTGGCTTAACACACCAACAATTCGAAATCCTTTTGAATGAAACACCGTCTCTTTTAAATCAATGTAGAAGACCAAAAACTGCACTAGGAATATGTTTATTAAAACAACGGTCTGGTGAACCAAATAGGTGTATCTCGTAAAACGATCGGTATTTTGCTTAAAACTGCTAGAAACTGCTTAACCCAAGACTTTGTTGTTCGCCATTTGGGTTTCAATCATATAAGTCGGGATGAAATTATAGCTCACAGCCTTGCAGTACCATCATCAATATATTCCAACCCTATAAACCCAGTGGCTATAGCTATTTGTGATGGTTCGTATATATACGTACAGAAAAGTAAAAACTTTTTATTTCAAAAAAAGTCTTACAGCTTACACAAGTATAAAAACTTGTTAAAACCCTTTGTGATTACTTGCCCAGATGGCTATATTATAGATATATGTGGACCATACGTTGCAACAAAGACTGATGCCCAAATCATGACTGAGATTATGAATGATCAAACGTCCCCAGTGCATATAACGTTACAAACAGATGACGTTTTTATATTAGATCGAGGTTTTAGAGACTCTATACCAGATATAGAAAGTGCTGGCTATGTTGCCCAAGTAAAGATAGGCATGCCACACAGCTTACAGATATTCAAGCCAATAAATCTCGAGAAATCACCATAGTGCGTTGGGTCATTGAAGTAATAAATGGATGGTTCAAAAGGGACTACAAAATATTTAGGCATATAGTTATCAATAAAACACTCTCTCACTTATTTGAATACTTCCGTATTGCGGGAGCCCTTATAAATGCATTTAGGCAGCGTCTGACAGATAATGAGCATGCCCACGCTTTTATCAATATAATAGCGCAAAGAAGAAGTGAACCCAACAGACTGGGCAATTATGTAGTCGCAGAACATATGAACAGACAGCGGGCGGTGTTCACAACAATGACGGCTACGTCAATACCATTTCCACAATTGACAGAAGAAGACGTCATTCTACTCAGTTTGGGCACATACCATTTAAAGCTCGCTAGATCATATGTTGCCGAGCATTTGCGAGGTGGAGATGGTATATATAATATTGTGGTATCTTCGAGCCGTAGCCCTAGTATGTCGCAGCATGGGCTAGTAACCGAAAACTGCTCGTTAATTAGAGGCCGCATATTATCGAGGCACGTGTCGAATAAAATATATTACACATATATTTTAATCAAGGTTAATGTCCAGGGCAGAGAAGCCATCGAAGCGTATTATTGCTCCTGCATGACGAGTATGAGAACTCTAGGTGCTTGTGCCCATACTATTAGCATAATATGGCACTTAGGTGTTGGCAGGCACCTAGATAACTTCGTAGGTCCGGCAAGTGCCTGGGATGATATAATCATTGAAAGTAACAATATAATTTGATAAAACTGTGCTATTTAAGATTGATAATTCTTATTTAATATTTTTTCTGTACCAAAAACCAACGATAGGAAGCTATATCGCTCTCTAAAGACAGAAAAAATTACTTGGTTGAAAAAATGGATGGTTACCTATTTATTTAGTCCAAAAAGCAGAAAAAGTGCGATTATTGGCAATTAAAAATGTTACAAAGAAGTTATCATAACTTCGGTCTTTCATTCATTCATTCATTCGTTCACTTATTTTCGAGTTACTCAATTAGGCCTCTTCTAAATTACACCTAGTCTAAAATGCTACAAAGTGGGTACGGGTTCCATACAAAATTACCCATTGTTCTTTTATTTATTTGATAAACTGCCATGTAAAGGAGATGGAATTATAGGATTAGATTTTTTGACAAAGTACAATACAAACATTGACTTGCAGAATTCATGTATAAGATTAAATTATTTTAATACTCATTGTGATTTACCCCTGTATACGTCACCAAGGTTATCCACGGGTTATATCATTATACCAGCGCGAAGTGAATCAATACATTACATCCAGTTACAAAGTAAAGTTGTAAATGACTGTGTCATTTATCCTAGAGAGTTGAAAGAAAATATATTTTTAGCAGGACTAATAGTTAGACCAGAAAATAATGTTATACCTATACAAATACTTAACACAAGTGAACAAACAGTAGAAATACCAACATTTCAACCAGAAGTTCATTCTTTAAAAGATTATAATTTATGTTCATTTAATAAAAGTAACTCGAATGTAGAAAGAACTCGAACATTGCTACAATTGCTGAAACTCGATCACTTACCTTCCAGTGAACGAAACAGCATTACGTCATTATGTTCCAAGTACAGTGACATATTTCATTTACCGGGCGATAAGCTAACAGCTACAAAAATATATGAACAATCCATACACTTAAAGCCAAACGCAAATCCTGTTTATGTAAAACCTTATCGAATGCCGAACAGCTTAAAGGCAGAAAAAAATAAGCAAATAAGCAAATTATTAGACGATGACATAATTGAAGAAACTAGTAGTGAGTGGTCAAGCCCAATCTTATTAGTACCTAAAAAGCAGACAGAAACAGGAAATAAAAGTTGGAGATTAGTAGTAGACTATCGAAAGCTCAACGAACAAGTTCAGGATGACAAGTTCCCACTACCAAACATAGTCGAGATATTAGATTCGCTGTCTGGTGCAGTATATTTTTCACATTTAGATTTAAGTAGCTCATATTACCAGGTAATTTTGTCAAAAGACAGCCGACGAGTAACTAGTTTCAGTACAAACTCCGGCCAATACCAAATGAAACGCTTACCCATGGGCTTGAAAATTAGTCCAAGTTCTTTTTCTCGTATTATGACTATAGCGATGTCAGGTCTTAATTTGGACAAATGTTTCATTTATTTAGATGACCTTGTGGTTTTTGGTAGGTCTATAGAACAACATAACAAAAATCTCATTGACATATTTGAAAGGCTACGTAAAGTTAACTTAAAGTTAAATCCAGAAAAATGTAATTTTCTACAGACAGAGCTTTTATATTTAGGTCATGTAGTATCGAAAGAAGGAGTTTCACCTGACCCAAAAGAAAACAAAAATAATCGAAAAATACTCAGAGCCAAAAAATGCAGATGAACTTAGACGATGTGTCGCATTTTGTAATTATTACAGAAAATTCGTAGATAAATTTGCAGATATTTACTATACCATTGAATAATCTCTTACGCAAAAACGTAGCTTTTGAATGGACATCAGAATGCGTGCAATCATTTCAAATTCTCAAAAACGCACTGATGTCACCACCAATTTTGCAACACCCAGATTTTTCAAGAGAAAACGAATTTATATTACAAACAGATGCATCAAGTATATCAGTAGGATCAGTTTTATGTAATAAAAATATGAGACCAGTAGCTTACGCAAGTAGGCCTTTGAACAAAGCAGAGAAAAATTACCCAACTATACAAAAAGAGCTAGTTGCTATAGTAGGGGAGTAAAATACTTTAGACCATATCTATTTGGAAGAAAATTCACTATTATGACAGATCATAAACCTTTAATATATCTATTCGGAATGAAAGATCCTTCAAGTAGACTTTTAAAATTCAGATTAACCTTAGAGGAGTATGATTTTAGTATTTCTTATATAAAAGGGAAAAATAACGTTGTTGCGGATAATAATCACTTCAGAGGAATTAAAAGAGATGAATGAAAAGAGTATGAATGTGATGACGAGAGTACAAAAGTTAAAAGAACAAGAGATGATTGAAAGAGAGAAGAATAAGGAACGGGTTATCCCTAGTAAAGCCACAGATAAAAGGTGTGATCAGCCCAGAGTCGTGGAAATATTAAGGATACCAAATGGTTCAGTAGAAATGTCTTTTGTTAAGGGAAATGAATTACAACGATTAAAGAAAAATAAAGAGATAATCATACATTAACCAAGATTTTCATTCACAATTTACGCGAGCCGAATATGTGAAAAAATTGTGTGATTTTTGTAAATCAATTAAAGCAAACGAAATTTGCTTAATAAAAGGAAATGATAACGCGTTATTCATAAAACAATTACTAAACGAAATTAATAACTCTAGTGAATATGAAGGCCCCAGAATACACATTTTACGGGGTATTAAAAGAGTAGAGAAGCAAGATGAAAAATAATTTATTTTAAATGATTATCACCTGTTACCTACCGCAGGTCATGCTGGAATACGTAGGATGATAAATAATATCAAACGAACATTTTACTGGCCAGAATTAGAACGAGATGTCAGACAATTTATTAAAAAGTGTGATAAATGTCAAAAAATGAAACAATGTCGAAATACCATTCAGCCTATGGTTGTCACAACAACGGCGACCTCGGCTTTCCAAAAAATATTCTAAGATATAGTGGGCCCATTAGATAAGGATCTAGAAAGTAATTCATATATTTTAAGTATTCAGTGTGATTTAAGTAAGTTTATAGAGGTGTATCCTTTATCAAATAAGGAAAGTAAAACAGTAGCTAGAACATTAGTTAATAATTTTATTTTAAGACACGGAATTCCGAATACAATATTGACAGATAGAGGCACTGAATTTATTTCTTCTTCAATGACTGAAGTATGCAAATTACTAGAAATAGAAAAACTCAATTCAACATCTTATCATCATCAAACAATAGGATCGCTCGAAAATTCACATAAACACCTAGGAGCCTTTTTACGCACTCAATGTGATAAATATCCAGAAGCATGGAGTCACTGGTCACCATATTGGTCTTTTACTTATAGCAATACAGTACACAGTATTACAAAGTATACGCCTTACGAATTAGTATTTGGTAAACCTAGTAAAATTCCATGTAGAGTCAGCACTATAGTAGAACCGCTGTACAACCCAAATGATTATTGTTTAGAACTAAAGTATAGGTTACAGTTAGCACGTAAGGATGCAAGAGAAAATGTAATTAAGTACAAAGAACTTAAAAAATGTGTTTTTGACAAGAAAATATATCCAGTTACGTATAAAAAAGGTGATAAATTGTTAATTAGTAAAGAAAATGTAAGTAAATTAAATCAATTATTTGAAGGACCATAAGTATACTGTAATAGAAGATTTGGAACCAAATGTTAAAATAGACAAAAATGGGAAAAACGATGTAGTACATAAAAATAGAACGAAATTATATTCATAAAAATGTTGGAATTTATTAGAAATATTTACGATCAAACACATTACCAATTAAGTAGATAAAAGTTTTTATAAAAAAAAAAATTAAACAATTTTTTTTTCAATAGAACCCCCATTATTGGTGTGGTGATGATTATATTGTAGTAGTAAGTACGTATTAGCAGTAATAAACGGGACGTTGAATAAGACACTCAAAAAAAAAAAAGAAGATTTTTCTTAAAAGTCTCCCGCCACAATACAGGTGTTTGGCCCCCACATAAAAAATGTGTGCCCCCTGTCGTTTTCGAAAAAAAAAAACGGAAAAACGATTCTTGCTGGGGCAACGTTTTTCAAGCAGGAAAATTCTAAACGAGTGATCGGAGAGAGAAAAATTGTGCATGGCCAGTGAGCTTATACATGTGCCAAAATGTGCCACCAAAAATAAAATCTGTGCCCCTTCAGATTTTCGAGATATTGCGTTTCTTGCTGGAGTAACGTTTTGATGAATCGTATATCTCTAAAACCATTGCATGTATCTATAGAATAAACATACACGAGTAGCTCTTAATGTGTTTCCTTTAGTGCCCCAATTAGATTTAAGAAAATATTTATAGTTTTCAAATTATCGCGGTTTTATGAAAACCCGAAAAAACATCGCAGCGCAATATAAACAAAAAATCAAATTAAGTAAACAACGGCTGGTTATCCGACCAAAAGACATGGCCTAATTCTGCCCTTAATCAATCCAGAATACATAAATGTACAGCAATTATTAATATGTGAAAAGTACTTATAAAATAAACAAAAATAAATCGCAACAATTACATTTCTCTAAAACAGGCGACAAAAAATTACAAAAAAATATGCGTGTTAATTGATTTTGTGTGGTTTTTGATTTCGACATAATTCTATGCATTGCAATTCAACTGCCTCTCTGTTTGGATACACGCATATGACAAACAGAACAAAAAACAACCCTGAAGATCAGACTAAAATAAAAAATACCCGCGACTGCCAGAATCGTCATCTGTAAAAGTCAACAGTCACTATTATCGCAGACACCATTTTTCTAGCTGCATGCCGAGTACCATGAGCCTATCAAGTTACGCATTAAACATCGATAATATAATATTTTTAGGAACCAGAAGTGAAAATCAAATAAAAGAAAACAATCTTAAATAACCTAAAACTAATTTAATTATAAAAATAGACTTATAATTAATTCAATAAAACATCAGAATTCGAGTAATCACACTAATCACAAACAAACAGCCGTTAATATTCAAAAATAACAATCACCTCAGAACACACAGAATATAGCACAAAATATAACACAAAATATAGCATAAAATAGGATCAAGAAAAATATGGAACGATCTTACTGTAAAGTAGTGTAGGTACCTCACCGGTTGACGACTCAGCAACAAATGACCAGCACTTTGTCAAGCGCTCGCTTTTATAAGGAGCGGTGAGGGTACCCCTACTACCAACAATAAGTTCGCTTATACGGCCTATCCTGATCGTGCGCCGTCCTCGGCTGCACCGGGAACTTCCTCAGCAGCACTGGCAGGTACGGCGAGAGCTTGATCGCCGCATTCATCTGAGTTGACGTCGTCTGGACTCAGAGAACCAGAAGGGCCAGCAGGAGCACCAGCAGGACCCACCGGAGGACCTGAAGGCTCACCAGCATCGTCAGGGTTGTCATCATTGCAATCTGTATGAGAAACAAGTGGTTAATTAAACGTGGCAACGTACACGCTTGCCTATTCTGTCATCCATCACGCATTCAAGGCCCTCATACAAAAATACACTCAACCCAAGTTAAAACTCGTCGCTTTCAAATGTATGCATACATCTTCACACATCATGTCTCACTCATACTCATACTTGAACTTGTACAAGCTCACACGTTAAAAACCGTGTCAACCAGGACTGCGCCTGCCAGGACAACGCCTGATGCGTATTCATAGAATACGACTTCCGCACGTTAGAAACGTGTCAACCAGGACTGCGCCTGCCAGGACAACGCCTGATGCGTATTCATAGAACACGACTTCCGCACGTTAGAAACGTGGCAACCAGGACTGCGCCTGCCAGGACAACGCCTGATGCGTGTCCATAGAACACGACTTCCAGGCACTCCAGGACGCTAGTCTCGGGAGCGCGCTGTATCTGGGCTGCACCAGCCACCCGTTTCAACCAGCAATAGTCAGCGTATGCCTCACACTCACACGCACGCGTACACATCACGCGTGCTACCAGAACATAAAGAAAAACATTAAAAGGTTCAGTTGAAACTTACTTTCAAAGAATGCAGCACAACTCTCAGGACACCACTCGCCTTTCCAGGGTACCATGTACTGAGCTGCGGCCTGAGTTGTTTTGCCTCTGGCTCCGCTTAACAGTTTCAGCTCGTAACGATCACTTCGTAACACTTTAGTCACGCGATACGGACCCCTCATTCCAGGGTCGAGCTTCCCAGCGGACTGAGAATACTTTATCACGAACACGTGATCTTTTACCTGGAAAACTCTTGGCGGGTGCCTTAAACGATTTACCTGATTGTCTTGACAAGAATCTCAAGAGATGCTTTAGCGGAGCTCCTGCTGAGTTTCCTCATGGCTTCTCGATTCGGACTTGAATTTTCGACGGTAACGTCACGGATCAGCGCACGAATCACAGGAGTGGTCGCGTTAGTACCAATTAACAAATACAAAGCAGAGTACTGCGTGGTTTTTTGTTTAGTAATATTTAAAACTAATTGAATTTTACATAGACTATCCGACCAAGTGGAATTTTTATTAGTACTCTCGATACGAATCATATTAAGGATGGTCCTTACATAACGCTCAACTTGTCCATTGGAATGATGCATTTCGGGCGTTATGTAATGGATTTCACACCCCATTTCAGTTACCCAACTGGTAAAGGCTGACGCCTCAAACATGCGACCACGATCACAAACTATATGGGTGTCCCAAATAAAGATATAGCGCTTTTGAAAACTCGTTTCAATTCGCTAGCATCTTGTCTATATATGGGATAGAGTAAACAAAATTTGATAAAAGAATCGACTATTACAAGTACGAACTTATATCCGTTGGACTCTGGTAAAGGACCTAATGCATCAACATGAACCGTGTTGAAGGGGGTGTCTGATTTTTCCCATGACGTAATAGGCTGACGAGGAGCTCTTGGAACACGTTTCTTGCTGATGCAAATTAGGCAATGGGAAGTATACTTTGTAACAAATTGTTTTAGGCCAGGGAACCAGAAATGTTTTAAAATAAGGTCGTAAGTTTTATCAGCCCCGATGTGCTCGTGCTCGTCGTGAAAGACGCGTAATAAACTGAGCCGGTGTCCTTTAGGGATAAAACATAGTAAACGCGACTCCTCACCAACAGGTGAATAGCGATAGTAGAGCACATCGCCCTGATAAACGTACCGACTAGAGTCCAAGAGACCATCCCTCAGTTTTTCGATGAGATCGACGGTCTCGGAATCGGCTGACTGGGCCATTTGTGCCCAATTCGATGGTCTATCGATGGCATTGACTTGCAACGCTGGCGGGTTTCTGCTTAGATAGTCGGCGTGACCCATCATCACACCTTTTCGATATTCAATCTCAAAATTGAAATCTTGCAGATAGATCCACCAGCGTGCAACCCGGGGAAGTAAATCTTTCTTACGTTCGGTGGCCTTCAAAGCGTTGCAATCGGTTATTATTTTGAAAGTTATCCCGATCAAATAATGACGAAAATGTTGCAGTGCTTTGACGACCGCCAACGTTTCCAGTTCGTACGAATGGTATTTTGGCTCCGCGCCCTGCGTTACTTTACTAAAGTATGCTATCACCCGTTTACTACCGTCCGCGTGTACTTGGATTAGTACAGCACCGTACCCTGCGCTGCTGGCGTCAGTGTGCAGCTCTGTAGGAAGGTTTGGGTCAAAAATCGCTAGTATAGGCTCGCTAGTTAGTCGCCTTATAAGATCTAGTCGGACTTGATCTTGATCAGGTCCCCATACAAATTTTACGTCTTTCTTTGTCAGACGCGAAATACATGCGGTTTTTGTCGCGTAACCTTCAATATAACGCCGAAAGTATCCAGCTAGGCCTAAGAACTGGCGCACTTGTTTGACGTTACCAGGGATAGGCGCGTTAACTAGTGCCTCGATTTTGTGCGGACTCGGCCTAACCTGACCATGACTAATGACGCGACCTAGGTACTCGATCGTAGTGGTAAGAAAGAAACACTTGCGCACGTTAATCGAGAACCCGGCCTCTGTCAAAGTTGACAAGACGTCGCGTAACAGGGCGATGCCATCATCGACTGTCAGACTCAAAATCAGCACATCATCAATATACACCAGAACACTCCCTGGTTCTATGAATTTACGCAAGGTATTATTGATGATGCGTTGATACACAGTGGGAGAGTTGCACAGACCATACGGCATTTTTAAATACTCATAATGAGCTTCTGGAGTTACAAAGCCTGTCTTACGGATCGAGTCTTCATCAATAGGTATTTGATGAAAACCCGATGCCATGTCTAGGGAAGTGAAGAATATCGAACCCCCGAGCCGATCAATGTGGTCATCAATCAAGGGTAGGGGGTACCTATCCTTGACAGTGATGCGATTCAGTGCACGAAAGTCTACGCACATTCTGTCTGAGCCATCCTTTTTCTTGACCAAAATGATCGGGCTCGCGTATTCGGAATCTGACTCCCTAAAAATCTTTTTGTCCAAAAGATCCTGACATATCTCGCGAACCTTAAGTTTCTCTTGATACGACAAACGATATGGGTGGTATGCCACAGGTACATCACTTGTTAGATTGATGTGCATTTTGCCAGTATTTACGGTAGTGGTGGCCGTACCTGATATTAAAAACTGAGAGAACTCGTTAATCACAGCCATCAACGTAACGAGTTCCGCACCTTCTAGAGATGTATTTATTTGGTTAGAGTTGCTAACACTCAAAGCGTTCACTTTTAGTACCTTATCCGACGTACGAGTTAGGTACTGTCCGTGTTTCGTGCGAATAAACGTAACACCATCGCGATTTAGTACGTTGAACCTATGATAATGGGAGTATTCATACACGATGCGGGTACTACTACAAAGTCTACTTCAAGCGTAATATTATTAAACTCGACAGTTAAAGTGATGTATTCGCGGGCAACAATCTCAGTATTGCTTATTCCTTTCAAAGAACAGTTAATTTGTTTACGCGAACCGAAAAAGTAATTTACTACCGCCGACGATATCAAGGACACATTAAGTGCACCACTGTCTATGAGAATATCAACCGGTATACCCTGTATCTCTGCTGTACTTATATCGTTATTACTCTTCGTATTTGGAAGTTCGCTACACAAGTTAACTTTACGTTGATTGCTATTTTTACTTTGAGACTCAGATCGAGCCTTAGCGAAACAGTCACTCTCTTTGTGCCCTGGCTTCTTGCAGAAAGGACAGACCGGTCTGGCATTACTACTACTATCGGCTTTATTATCGAAATTACGCTTCTTGGGACACTTGTCTTTATAGTGTCCTGTTTGGCCGCAATTAAAGCATTTGTTTTCAGACTTAATAGAACCGTTAAAATTGCGTCTTTTAGTCGCATTACTGGATGACGTACATTTGTCAGGATTACGGTTATCGGGTTTGCGAACAGGTTTTACGTACGTAGCTAAAAATGAAACTAGGTTATCTGTTGTTAAGTCAGCATTAGTTGCTGCCGCTTGCACCTGTACATCACTGATGCCGTGAATCACTATTTGGGTCATAAGCTCTTCGCTTAAGCCTTTAATTACACGTAACTTTAATAATGAACGCCGCGCATATTCTGCGTATGACGAAAACTTGTCGGACGTCGTGTTTAAAACTTCATGAAGAGTCTGGGCATAATTAATCTTTTGTGGACACAACGACTTAAATTCTCTAGTAAAATTAGACCATGAGCGATCATTTGTAGCCCACTCGTTTAACCACGTTTTCGCGTCACCTTTCAAACAGTAGGCCACACGCGAGAAACACTCGAGATCGTCCCAATGATTG
This sequence comes from Lacanobia oleracea, assembly GCA_950371165.1. Lineage (NCBI taxonomy): Eukaryota > Metazoa > Arthropoda > Insecta > Lepidoptera > Noctuidae > Lacanobia > Lacanobia oleracea. The sequence goes on from OX493386.1 coordinate 14,018,113, forward strand.
ACATTTCTAGCCCTGTCCATTTCATTACACCACACCTCAAAATTATTTATAGCCGGATCAAAATTTGAAACATAATAGTGGCTAGACTTACTACTTGTTAACTGTCCTAACGCATCAACAAGTGCTTGGGTCGTAGAAGCATTTTTTCCTAGAGGAGGTGTGTTATCACGAATTGACGGCGTAATATGCGAAGCAGTGTTTTCCTCAATAACAGTTAGTCGCGACATGATATTGCCCAACACACTTTGTACGGAAACATCACGAGGGTAGGATCGCGATTTACTACGACGACGACTAGGATTAACCGTACGGTGACCTAGGTCTTTCACGCAAACTATGATTGTCATTATTACGCGAGTGACTGTGACGTGATCGTGAGCGAGTTCTATTACGGCGCGAACGTGAACGAGTTCTATCACGGCGCGAATGTGAACGAGTTCTATCACAGCGCGAACGTGAACGAGTTCTATCACGGCGCGAACGTGTTCTACCGTGAGGCGATCGTCATCCGTGCCTACGGTCATGTCGCGGTTCACTACGAGTGCTACAGCCATCCCCAGAGTGAGGTGGCGTCCTCGCTAGCTTTTCACGTGACCCTGACGAACGTGGCATTATTTGAAATCAACGGCTGTTTGTGCAGGTATCAAGGCAGTAGTTGTGAGCAAATAAGTTCAATCCCACGACTGATTTTAGGAACCAGAAGTGAAAATCAAATAAAAGAAAACAATCTTAAATAACCTAAAACTAATTTAATTATAAAAATAGACTTATAATTAATTCAATAAAACATCAGAATTCGAGTAATCACACTAATCACAAACAAACAGCCGTTAATATTCAAAAATAACAATCACCTCAGAACACACAGAATATAGCACAAAATATAACACAAAATATAGCACAAAATAGGATCAAGAAAAATATGGAACGATCTTACTGTAAAGTAGTGTAGGTACCTCACCGGTTGACGACTCAGCAACAAATGACCAGCGCTCAGATTGGGTCGTCTCTCAATTCCCCTAGGGGAACCGGAGGTAACTGGTTTACCTATTAGGTATTTCAGTAGTTTCGACGCCGCCTGTATACACAGGCGGGTCATTGGGTTGTGGCAGTGGCCACGTGATGTCAAGTCCGGGCGTCTAGTCCGGTGTTTGCCTGCTCGTTGGCGAGAACTGCCCCCACCGGCAACGTCCCCGTGAGGGGAGCCTCCAGTGAGCGCTCTGCGAGCCAACGGCGTTCCTTGAAGTGTGGGCATCAGCTGATTATGGCGAGGTCGAGCACGACAGGGTGGGTTCCTGGCGTGCGCCCGTCAGCCATAATCAGTGAGCGGCGTCGGTGTTGGGTAGTGGTGCAGCGGGGATTAGGTCCCGCGGCAGCGGTCGGTCCGGTGGGCGTCGGTGGTAGGGTGCCAGCTCTCGCAGGTGGCGGAAGGAGGAGGCCCCCGCGCGGCTGAACATCGTGGTGGTCAGGCGGCCGATGAAATCGTCGAGGCTCTCCATGCGTAGGTCTCTCGCGATTACCGCGTTCCTCACGTATCTTGGGGCGTCTACGATGCTGCGTAGCGTCAGCGACTGCTGCGCGCGCAGCCGTATATTTAACTGTGCGCGACCATCCGACCTGTCGACCCAGCATAGTGAGGCGGGGTGGTTGGCGTCGTCCTCCGAAGGATATGGCTTGGGTCTTCGCCACGTTGACGGATAGTCGCCAGTCCTCCAACCATGGCGGGAGCGCATCCAGTGCTCGCTGCATCTTCACCGCCGCATGGGCGGGTGATAGCGATGTTGTAATGAGTGCGGCATCGTCTGCGTATAGCGCCAGCATGGCACCTCCACCGACGGGGATGTCGTCCGTATACCTGCCGTAGCAGACGGGCGACAGGCAGGATCCCTGGGGCACGCCGGCTCCGACGGAGCGAACCGTAGACAGGACGCCTTCAACCACCACTTGAAAGCGCCTGTTCTCCAGGAAGCTGGCCACAGTCTTAACTATTCGACGAGGAATAGTAGACGTGGACAGCTTGTAGAGCAGGCCGGCGTGCCACACGCGATCGAACGCCTTCTCCATGTCGAGCATCACCGCGACAGCACCCTCCTTCTTGTTGCAAGCAACAGTCAGGTGGTGCACCACTCTTGCGAGTTGGTGTGTCGTGGAATGCTCGGCACGGAAACCGTACTGTTCGTCGCGTGGTTGGATGTGTGGAGTCAGGTGCAGCAGTAGAAGCTTCTCGAAGACTTTCGAGAGTGTCGACAGCAGCGTGATGGGCCGATAACTTTCGGGCCTCAGTATGTTTTTCCCGGGTTTCGGCAGCATGATGACTCTGCCGAGTTTCCACACCGCGGGGAAGCACCCGGTCCGTAGGATGCCATTGAATAGCTGCGTCACGGTTGCGATTGCTCGCGGAGGTAGGTGACGCAGGGCTTCATTTGGGATCCCATCGGGACCGGGCGCTTTCCGCAGCGGAGAACGGCGAATCATCCGCTGCACTAAACCCGGGGAAAGGACTACTGGGTCTTCCGTGGGGGTTATCGGCGCGTTGAAGTAGGACTCCAGATGCTGCTGGATAGCTTCTACTTGCTGCACGTTGGAAGCTGGGTTGGGCTGGAACTGCTTCTCCAGATGGTCAGCCAGAATCTCCGCTCGGTCCTCGGCCCGGTAACGGAGGGTTCCGTCGCCGGCCAGGAGGGGCCTAATCGGAGGAGGCTTTCTGGAGAGCTGGCGGCACAGGCGGTGGATGCCCGTCCAGTCGTTTCCTGCTCGCTCGATGGCGTGGTACCAGGACTCGGTATGCACTGCCTCCAATGCACTCGAGATCCTTTTCGCCAGAGCGTTGAGCTGGGATTTCATGGACGGACACCGGGTGCGGTTCCAGATGCGACGCAGCTTCCTCTTCCTGTCAACCATCGCCAGGAGGTGGGGCGGGAGTTGAGGCTGACGGCGAGCCGATGCTGCGTCTTGCTTCGACTCTCGAAGCGCTGCGGTAATGGCAGCGCTGAGTTCTTCGGCAAGCGTGTCGACGTCAGCATGCGACTCGATGCGGCGGTAGGGGGCGTGCTCCGTCATGTGTTTGGCGAAGGCGCGCCAGTCCTGGCGGGGTCGTGGTAGTGGGGGCACTGATCGAGCCGGGGCGCTCGTCAGTACCACTAAGACGGGCTGGTGGTCCGAGAGGACATGATCATCCAGGACGTCTATTGACGGCGCGGCCGGGAGGCCGCGGACGAGAGCCAGGTCAATGACGTCCGGCATGTGGGCAGAGTTGTGTGGGTAGTGCGTCGGTACAGTCGGCCCGATCACCTCGTAATGGTTGCGATCTGCATGACTTAGCAGGCGTCGACCATCTGGGCAGATGGAGGCCGAGTTCCACGCCGTGTGCTTCGCATTAAAGTCGCCCGCAACGATCGTCGCAAGTGGCGAGTCGAGCAGGGTGCTGACATCAGCCATCGCGAGCTGTTGTTGGGGCGGCTTGTAGAAGGCGAACACACGGGTGGGATTGCGGTCAATGCAGATCTCAACCCCGAGGGCATAGGCCGACTGTAGCGAAGGTGGTGGCAGCGGTTGGTGGATAACTCTTCTCCTTACTAGGACTGCTAATCCCCTGTACGCAGTCCCAGTAGGAGAAGTGTAGTCCTCTCGGTACACAATGTACCCTGGCATCGTGAGCTTGGAGCTGCTCCTGAGGTGCGTCTCGTTGATTAAAGCAACGTCGATTTGACGTTGTCTCAACAGCAACCTCAGGAGCCTGGCCTTCTCAGGGGTCAGCCCGTTGGCGTTCCAATGTACAATGCGTAGCTCATTTGCGGCCATGGGCGCACAGATCTGCTACGCATTGCAGGATGGTGGGGACCGGATCCCGCCCCTCCTGGATGGCCAGTAGCACCGAATTCAGTGCTCCGATGGCCAGGGTAACTAATGGGTCAATCGTCCCCTGCTTCGCCTTCGCGGGGAGGGCAGCGAAGTAGTAGAGTAAAATTGGGGGACCTGGATCAAGGAGATCCAGGTCACCCCAATTTTATCATTCATTTCATCAACATTCTTCGATCCAGAAACACCCAATTTAATTTACATCATCATCATCATCATCATTTCAAAAATATACGAAATCTTGTTTGTTGCATTGATGGTCTACTATTAGAATTTAGAATAATTATGCTGTTTATTGCATCGGAAATATCTATTCAAATAGATTCAGATATGCAAGACTCTAAATAGATAATAATCCAAGGGAAACATTGGGATGGGATAAGAAAAAAACCATTATACATATATTTTTGTTTCTTTGATAAATTTATTTGATTACTTTCTCTCGCTTTAGTGATGGGGACACAATTTATATGAAACAAATTTCATTTCCTGGCTGTATCTGGTAGCAATCAATATCTTCTAATGCAGGTAAAACTAATTCATGTGCTGTATCACTTTCCTGATGGAATAAATCTGCTGTTGTTGTCAATATATTACTCTCACTATTCTTTGACGAAGTCACAATCGATTTTCGGTGATCAGCTTGTTTGTTGTCAACTTTAATGAATTTGCGAAGATTCTCACCAGATTCGCTTTTGAGTATAAGGTGGTGAGTATTTTTCAAGTTAGATTTCACTGAATCTTCCAACTTCTGGTAAAATAAATCTTCTGTTTGGGTTATATCATTATCCTGATGTTTTAATTCACATGTCTTCGATATTTTTATTTTTCTAGGGTGCATATCTTGAATATAAATTATGTCACCCCTAGCATTCTTGCAAATAATTTTACGAATTCCATCTAAATCAGATTTCATTGAGGGAAACATTAATATAAATAAATTTAGTTATTTATTTAGGAGATAAATTTAAAATTGAGTCTTTCCACTGCAATGTTCAGAGTTGAACTGCTGTGATGCACGACGCTTTTATAATATATACACAAATTTGCTTCATTTTGAGTGCAATATGGCATCATGTAGGTACACAAACATTCTAATAGGGTACATATTAATCGACTCATTTTGGAGCACGATACAATGGCGCAAACTGTTTCAGAAAATTATTAATATAATATTTTCCTTTCACAGCGTTCAAATAAAAACATTGAGGAAAATGTATAGCATGTTGCATCCAAGGATCATCATAAATCTCCCAATCTTCTATAACACCTCCACATGAGAAACATGCTGCTTTATCATTTGCACCATTTCCACAATAAAAAAATCCAGCGTCAGCCATTTCCATCACCGATCTTCTCCCTGAATCAGCCATTGCCCAATAATAACCAAATGAAAATTCACGCATTTTATATGTATTATACATGTCATATCGAGGATTGTATTTATTTTGACACATGGTCTGCTTACTCGCTTTCTAGTTCTTGATACAGATAATAAGTGTAATACTATAATGACATCGCACAGCAGTTGTTAACAACTTATACGTTTCGGGATTGGTGGGGATAGGAAACTGATACTTAAAATTGGGTAACATTTTGAAAAATTAAACAAGAAAATATTTATTACAAAAATTTATTATCTATCCACCATTTATTTAAACATATTACATTTTTTAAAGCACATACTTCATCATGATAAATACAACTATACACATCATGAGAATGTTCATATTTATTGTACAAGCTTAATAAATTAGGACAACCTTCATCTTCTAAATTATTTATGTTATTATTTTTCGAAATATTTTTTAACCACAACACTTTTTCGAAACCTTTAGTGTAAACACATTTATCTCTTAAAATATCTACAATCAAATTCTGGTGATTTGAGTAAGACACAAATCCTTCACTCCAGTATATCTTTCTATTACGTTCAATCCAACTGACTTGTCTTTTTTCTGGCTTCGTTAAATGGTGAAATGTAAATGGTGGCTTAATTAAAAATACTGCAACTTTTTTATCACATAATATGGCAATTTCTTTAATAATAAATTCATTTGTTTCTGTTTTAAACCCTTGAACATCTACAATAACAGTCATGATAACCTGCGCACTATGTTACTCAAAGGTTTATATTCCACAAGTCGGTCGTTTATAATCAAACAATATGCAGTCGTCTTATCTGGGATTGCTGTAGAACATTCAATTTCCAACCTCACATCCACAGGACCTGTTTTCAGGCTATCGTTTTGTCTTGAGCAGTCTAAGATAAAGAGAGGGGCTTTTTCTTTGAACTGCTTCAGGTCAAGTAACGGGTCTACAGGACAGTTGTAATACGACTGACGAAATTTCACAAACATTTCGTATAATATACTATATTTGTTCTCAGAAAACTTTAACCCTAAAGGTTCATATGGATAATATTGTGAATTCAAAAAGAGCGTTACGTTTGTTACTTCACAATGATCAAATACTGAACTGTCTTTAGTTTTATTATTTTTTCGATTAGTTTGTAAACAAAAAATTACATATCTGGGTTTTTCCAATTGTGAAGCAGTTTTAACTGACCAAGAATGCTTTGTAGTTTTAGGTAGTAACGGATACTCATATAAATCCCAATTTCTAAACGCCATCTGAATAGGTTTATCTCTTTCTAAATGTTTTAAAAGTGTCAGTCGTTCTCGATCTGATACTTTTACGTGCGGCACCCTCCACTGAACTCTTTGTATGTCTATTTGAAAATGAGCAATATCATCATTCAAAATAACACTATTTAAATTAGTGTTACTTCTGTTCAATATAAGTTCGTGTTTGCAATTTATCACTATTTTATTGTAATCCTCAGCAAACCCTAAAACCTTATTTAATGGTATCACAGCACTGAAATATCCATCACTTTGAAATCCGTCTAAACTCCAACCCCATAGGGCAGCAACTTTATTTTCTGCTTCATTTAATGAGATGTATGATTTTATTGCTGTCGTTATTCCAGAATTTTTGATGCGGTCTATTTCAATACCATTCATTTCATATCTGATGTCTTGAAACAAAGACATAACAGGGTTATTACTGAACGTAACAGTTTTCTTGATTGGATTCCCATCTTTACCGAAGAGCTTCGCCTGTCCTTCGACGTAAATTGAACTGGCTGATGGTAGCACGTATATGTCTTGCTGGTGGATGGGAATTCTGATTTCATCGTTTTCTCTAAAGCTGTTATTGTAGGGATTGTATGAATGGACTTCATAACTTTCGATCGAAGTGTCGAAGTGCGGTGATTCAGTAATCTGTAGTATATTCATACTTTAAACCCCAGGGCTTTAAGGAAATCTTTATTTTCTCTAGACAATTTCTTAACTTTTTTCTTACGTCTTTGCACCTTAGCAATCGCAGAAGAACTAAGACGTTTTTTATTCGCTTGGATGTTTTTATAATATACTATCATTTTGTTTTTCTTAAATGAAGACGTAACTGAACTTGTTCCTCTCCAAAGTTAATACAGTGACCAAACTGATCCACAATCTTAACAGATATTGATGAAATTATATTTTTGTTTACTGGAAAGTAAATAACATTTTGTGGTATTTCCATGCACTGATGACCTGGAGTAGTATCAGACACAAATTCATGAATAAAATGAGTTGGTAATCCGTTGCAGTACGAACCATGAACCAGATCACATTCGATTCTGATTACAGACAGACCTTTGTTAGTAATAGGAATATTCGGTCTTGATTTTAATACTGAAAAGTATACCAAACCACACTCATATTGATCTGACAAATGTAGTGGTGGTTGAAAGTATGAAACCAATTCCGATTTACTTCCAGAGATGGTAACTGTAGTAGACATGCTTTAATACTGACCTCTTTTGGAAGAATCTGTTTATTTTATTCCTTCACTACACCAAAAATTCTTCAAAAAGTTTAAACAAAGATGTCCACAATTATAAGGGTGATCACGCTGAATATTATCATAATTATAGTGAATTTTGTATCCTAGGTATTTTATGAATTCCTTTGGAGGCTTAAGATTTCCGTAACTATCGAAATACTCGATATAATCATTGTATTTTGCATAGGCTACCCAATGAGAACCAGGATTTTTAGAGCTATCTAAATTTATAACCCCACATTCTTTTTTAAAAGGGTGTTTAGGGAGTTTATCTCTCATAAAGACACCTCTGAAATAGGGAATATTATTTCCATATTTCAGAATGTCTAAATTACTCAAGGCTCGTTTGGGTAGCCGATATCTTAGTTTTTTTCTTTCGATACAAAAATTCCGAACCCAGCTTTATGTGGTTTAAGGTGTAGTCCTTTTCCGATACATAAAGCTTCCATCTTTTCATTGTGTCTCTTCGATTCAATCAATAACTTTTTAGCCATCTTGAATTCATTTATGGTTTTAGCAATACCAGCTGCACCGCCTGCTAATGCTCCTGCAGCCGATAATCCCGCAAAAATCGGAATCAAAGGCAATACTCCACCAGTTTTTGGTATAGGAATAACACGAGGAAGTTTTATAGATGAATCATTAGCTAATTCTCTGACAGCAGCCATAGCTAATTCTATTGCCACTTTCTTGCATTTCGGTTTTAACTTTTTCATATGTCTCTTCGTTTTGTTAATAACATTTTTAAATTTATTTTTCAACCCTTTTCCAGCTTCAATTTTACGAGAACACTTATTGCTATCTTTCTTTAAACCAAAACCAGTTTTTATTTTTGTTGACATAGCGCTGCTTACTAAGCGCGCTGCCAGTTTTTCCCCTACACTAGCATCTGGGGCAAGTGCTCGCTGTTTAGCCATATTTAACAAAACTAAATCTGCCTTGTGGCGTTCCTTTAAGTTTGAAGACTTGTGGTAGGCAATGTCGTGTTGTTTGCAATATTCGTCTAATTTATTAACACCTTCATCCCCGCGTGTAAGCCTTTTTATTAACTTAGTGCCTGGACCGCAATAATTGTATCCTGGTAAATGTAATTCAATTGGTAAATTATTTATAAGCCAATTGAGAAGACTGCTCTCTCCAATACCCATCATTAGACTGATGCATCATGAGTTGAACACTTAATAAATATTCGATTTATCAATCCAACTGTTTTCAGATGAAGACAAACCTAACCATTTTACTAAAACCCTATTTCCTTTACTTCTAAGAACTTTCTCGACTAGATATAAATTAGGATGTTTTGTCTTTTGCAGCTCTTGCACATAAAATGCACCTAAAATGGGTTGGCCTCTGATAGCATCTTCAATTAAGTAGGTAATAGGAGTTGTATTTTGTATTTTTCGAATTTTAAATATTTCTGTCGACCAGTTGGGAGTATACCCCTTTTCAAATGTTCCTTTGTATTTACTGATACGTACAAAATCACCCACTTTAAACTTGCTTTTTATATTATCGGTTTTTACCAACCTGAAATATCTCCCTAATATGCATGTTTTATTAGTACTGTCCACGTTTGCCGGGATTTCATCAATTGTCCGATGATAGGTGTGATTGTATTTATAGATAACATTAATTAGGGTATTATCTATCCAGTTATAGTCACCTTTTAAACTGAATTCCTTATACAGTTTGGATTTTAATGTTCTGATAAAACGCTCAACTATTGATGCCTTTTTTGTTGAGAAGGTTGAATAATGGTTTATACAAAAAGATTTCATAAGTTTTTGAAATTTATTATTATAAAATTCTGTTCCATTATCCGTTTGCAGATTTTTGGGGATACGCCCTTTATTCAACAAAATCTTGAAAGAGTTGCATACAACATCTTTGGTCTTACTTTTCAAAGGAAAGGCCCAAGCATATTTCGAAAATGTATCAATAACGGTAAGAATAAATCTGTAATTTTTATTTTCTTTGGAAATCGATTGCATATCAATTAAGTCTGCTTGCCAAAGGTCATCTATATCTTTCATAATAACATGTCTTCGTGGAAAGTTTACCCTCGCATTTTTATGAATTTCGTTTACCACGTCGGCTTTACTCATATTCAAAACTCAGTATATAAACATTTGTAGTGAATCCAGCAATGATACTGAATGAAAACCATGTTATTGCTACTATTTATTCTTTTATTATGTCAGCTTCTTTTAATTCTTCAATTATCGATAGTATTTCATTATCATGGTTTGTATTGCCAGCATCTTTTGAAGCAATTAATAGTTTCAATCTCTCAACTAATTCGTTGGGGTCATCCCAATATACTAGGTCAGTATTTCTTTTATATTTCTTTAACATTGGCAAGTATCCCCCAAGTTTAGTATGAATATTATCGTTAGACGTTTCAGAAAACAAAGGTCTGATTATTTCACGATATTTTATTCCTTTATCTCCTTTTATTTGACCTTTTGGATTGAAGTCTCTCTTATGAACATTTGTATAATACAATATATCCTTGTAGATAAGTTTATCTTTGTTGGATATTAATTTTAAATCAGGTTTTTTTCGAAGTAAAAGTTCTTTCAGACCAGGAGTTAAATTGTAGGATTTATCACCGATTTTAATCAAAATTACATTTTCATTATTCAAACTGTCAATTTTGGAAAACGATACTACTGAATTTCCTATCAATAAAGTTTTGTTGTCACTTCTTATTCCAAACGGTATATTTACACCATCACAAATATTACAGATATCCTGATCCTCTAATGAGATTTCTAAATCATCTGGTAATACCATTTCAGAAGTCTCTTTAACCAATTGTGTAGAATTAGGTTTTGGTTCGTAACAGTCCAAAAAATTTGTAGAAGAGCTAGTATTTATTTCATCCAATTCGATGTCTTCAGATTTAGTAAGTGTTGTATTTTCCAAATGTTTAAGTTTTTCCATAGTTATATTCGAATCAACTAGAGTTTTAAGAGGGCCTGTGACAGGTTTTAGCATTTGATCGAGTGACAAGTTTATTGAGTATTCTTGGTCCTTCATTTGTTTTATTTTATTCTTTATGGAGTTTACAGACTTCATTAATTCTATTTTAATATTTTTCTCCATGGTATATTACACCAACTGCGTTCAGCTAAAGTACAAATTATACTGAGTTTGATTTTGCGAGTTAATTACTTATATGTGCATGTAAACAGTCAGTCAAATTTAAAAAACATATCAAAATTCTGTCTGTACCTTCCGTTATTTAATGACGATTCTTTATTAATAAGTAGAAAATTATAAGGTTTACTCCAAACAGTTTGGCAAATATTTCTGAACTCTTTCCATTTTAAATCAGAACTAACATGCTCTTCATAAATATGTTTTAAATTCACATCATCTTGTTTGAATATAATAAGGAAATTAACATTATCACGTAACAATTGCTTCGGGATTTTAGAATAGGTTTGAGATAAATAGAAACAATCTATTTGTTTATGCCTACCCATACAGAAATAATTGCGGATATTTACTTGATTTTCACATGCAACATCATCAAAAATAAATACAGAATTTGCTAAAGCTTCACTCGGAGAAATGACATCTTTATCATCGTTGAACTCATAAAAGTTAATCTGCGGCACTCTTTTTAATACTTCGGTCAAGAAACGGTATTTTGGTTGAAAAGAAGTTTTAGAGTAAAGATAAAGATTTTTAAATTTGAGCCCATTTTCATGAAGCAGTAAACTAATCATAACGTTCGTTTTACCACAACTTGATGGACCGCATATTATACAGCGAATGGTATTTGGCAATAAAGCACTATGTCTTATGTGGTGAACAGAGTCACTTAATCTTATATTATTAACGTTTAGAGATATGGGTTGTTTGATCAACTTCATAGTGCATATTGATCTAATTACCGCCTAACGTACACTTATATACTCGTTACTATATGAACCTTATCATGGAACAAGCATTAACTTAAATTTAATGATGGATGTTTAGAAAGTTGAATACGTTTGAATAAAAGCCCATGGTTTGAAACATATTACTTTATTATAAGTTCATCATAATAGTAGCGTAATATATTTATTAATAGTACAAACCTTATTCTAAAATAATTAACATACACCATTTCTACACAATAGGTACATTAATTTATTCTTATTTTATTATTTTTAAATTATGTATTTCATATGAATAAAATTTAGAACAGTGGTTCTCAAGATGTGGATTACATTATAATTGATAATAAATTGAATATAAAGTTTGAAGGACATTGGTTTAGATCATCGCATCATAAAATCCCCAGGGCAAAGTGTGAATTTGATCTGAAAGTATCTGAACTTTGTCATCGTTTCTGTTTAATACTTGCTTACTAACTTGTTGTGAGTACAATATATGTTTGATAGATCTTATAATATTCATTTTTAAAGACTGACTTTTATCTAATAACAAAGAATCATTGTAATTACTTTGTTTTAAATGTTTAGTAACAGATTTAGACATACCTTTCGCTTTTGTTATCTGTGTGTTTAAACTGCTAATGCAATATAGTTTTGCTCGTAAACCTGTAAATTCAGTAATTACATCACCCCCCATTTCGTCCTTAAATAGGCCAGGGATTTTTGAGTTAATTCTTGGTATGTTAAATTGATTATCTATTGGAAAATTGCTAGTATCAAAATATGTTAAATTATCGTACATATCATGATAAAAGTCATCTGTATAAATTAAGTAAAGTAAGCTATCGGTATCTGTATAACATAATTCAACATTATCTCCATATTTCTTTTTTATAAAATCATAATGAAACTGATATAGATGTTGTTTGGCGTACTCCAGAACTGTAAATCCGATGTAAATTGGTCGGTCTAATATTATTTTATCACGATTCAATTGTATAGCTACAAAATCCTCTGCAAATATTGACACACTTGTAAAATTAGGTTTTGAAATCAATTTCTGTGCACAAAGTTTCTTATTCGTGAAGTTTTTCTTATCATCCCATTTGGTTACCAGTTTTATGTCAACTTGTTTCCTTTTATTTTCTATAGTTTTACCAAATATCGCATTATTTAGAAGTTTAAAAAAATCTTTTTCAAAAGAAGTTTTTGATGCCATACGCCGATTGGTATTAAGATCTATATATTTCTTTAAGAAATCATCTTGTTTAAAAGTTAGTATGCGATGAATCTTTTTTAAAATCAAACCATTTTTTATGCATTGTTTTAAATGTATGTAATGAATAACATAATTTACTTTATCATACAGATTAGCAATTAACTTAGCTGATTTCCCTCCTGGGGGTACAAATTTCTCTGCAGCAAATGGCAAGTCTTTATGCTGATCGTGAATACAATCCGGGTAATATAAATCTACTTCTAAAATAAAACCATACAAACTGTCATCTGATACACACAATACATTAAAGTTGGCGATTTCATGTCGAGTTAAAAATCTGAACTCTGAAACCGGTAACTTTTTAGTCATTGCATAACCGTATAGATTATTGCAATCTAGATATATTAAATAACTCAAGGGTTCTAAATCATTATAATGAGGTAAATACTTATTATTTGCCTTAGCATGACGGAGGAAACATTGTGCCAAGCCTCCTCGTATACCTTTTTCAATAAATGTATAAATTTCTAAGTCACTAATGAGCTCTAATTCAATGTTAGTGTACAGAAGCATAGCGTCCCAGCTCAAACTAGGTGAAGTTACATAATGAGCAGGATCCAGTTTGTAAAAAAATAAACTTGTATCTCTGAATTTTTCAAATATGTCGCATAACAACAAAACATCGCATTTCAAATACAGATCACTGTATTCACCAAGCGTTGTTATGTTAAAATTGTTCCAAATATCTTGGGCGTGAGCATATTCGTCATCTGATAGAAATTCCATAGTTAAACTATTATAAAAACTAGACTTTGGGGGTAGTTGATTTTCATCAAATTTTGACCAGTCGTCCATATAATCATATGGATAAATACCTTTCTTACGTAATAACTTAAGTTTGGTTTTATCCTTAAATTCTCTTGACAAATAAACAAAATCTTTATCTGACAAGCTTTTACTTAAAGAATCTAAGCTTGAGCTAAGAAAATGAAATGAATCAATAAACTTAATCTGTACTGAACGAGCACCTTTTTTTGTCTTAATTAGCTTAGTTATTGTAAGATATTTTTCTTTAGTTTTTGGGATTATTTTAATTGAGCCCTCATATTTAGCCAACTCTCTTATAAATATATGCGAGTCATAACCACTTAGATTATGAAATACTACCGGTATGAATGGACACACTTTATACATCAAATTACAATGTGAGTGCGCTGCCCCTCTATACTCGGAAGTAATATGATCATGATCTCGAACTTTATCTCCAGACAATGACTGATTACATATATGACACTTAGTTGCATTTCGATATTCTCGTTCTTGTTTATAAGTTAAAGGTTTCATTGATAAATGAGTAAACAAAACTTTATTTATCCGCTTTACATCTTTTACTAAACGTTTAATAAAGACTTCGACGCAATCTATGCCTCTGTACGTGACAAACTTGTTAAGTTTTTTGTCATGACAACAACATATATAATATGCAAAACTTGAAGGTTGATGCTTTTTTAGTGTCTTAGTATTTTTAGAACTATTTTCATTGCAATTTATTAGCAAACTCTCAAAATCAGCATAAATAATAAAATTAATTTTAAGTTTTCTTTCATAATGTTTGAATTTCAATATGGTATCTTTTTCCGGTAGTATAGTTAGTATTTTAGAACAAGTATGAGAAACATATTTCTTTTCATTTGTAAAAAATTGTAAACATGAATCGCATAAAAAAACTTTGCCATGGTGCTGAGTAACCTGGCGTCGAACTAATCGTATAAGATCTTTTATTAAACAGTAATGTCCTTTACCATTCCGTTCAAAGTATAATAAATGAACATGTTTTTCTTTTTTCTTATTCGTCATGTATAACGGGCCAGTAACAACGTATTTGTTATCTAGCCCATAAATGGTAACGCTTATTGTAGGATTTAACCGCTCAAAAAGTTGGATGTCATTCTGTGAAGGAGGAAATGACATTCCTTGAATATTGAGAACTTGGCTATAATGAGGATAGGATGTCGTTCTGCACACATTATTTGTACGAGGAAATAATGCAGCTACGACAGACCATAAGAAACAATACTCGTCATTATTACGTAAATTCAAACAACTTTTAGTATTTTTTATTAGTGAGGGCAACTCTACGTACGTGCCGCCTCTCATGGGACAATATTTACATATATTAATCTCAATATGACTTAGCGAAAGATATGTCCAACCTGACTGTACATGTTCAAATTCAGACATTTTGCGCATAAATACATGTATTTTATTCAAAAAGAACTCGTGTATATCAGTATTTTTATAGATAATATCATACTTAGTGTTAAAAGATTTCAGTTCTATCTGTTCGTCGTCAGATTTTAGCAGAAGAAACTTTGCAAAAAGCTCAAAATTTACTTTTATGCAATCATACTTCTTCAATATCATAGTTATTAATTTATCAATATCTGGATGTACAGAATTCAGCATCGCCTCAGGAGTGAGGTGCTCGTCATTCTGACCTGTACATATCTGAGTATGACTCGGGATCGCCTCACGAGTGAGGTGCTCGTCATCCTGAGGTATATATGTCTGACTATTACTCGGGATCGCCTCACGAGTGAGGTGCTCGTCATCCTGAGGTATATATGTCTGACTATTACTCGGGATCGCCTCACGAGTGAGGTGCTCGTCATCCTGAGGTATATATGTCTGACTATTACTCGGGATCGCCTCACGAGTGAGGTGCTCGTCATCCTGAGGTATACATGTCTGACTATTACTCGGGATCGCCTCACGAGTGAGGTGCTCGCCATCCTGAGCTAAGTTCAGACGAAAAGTTACAATTCTATTTTTAAATGCTGTTGCTACAATAAAAATATTTTTAAATTCAGTACTCAATAAGCTATTTGTCTTGTGTATATTAGTTCTCTTATGATATGCAAACTGGTTTCGTGGTATTTCAGTTCCACATTTGGTACAATTCACAATTTTACTAAATGGTCTTGTTAAAGGTGTTCTGCCATCTCTGGACTGTACAACTGTGAAATAAAACATTGGATTTAAATAACATAATATTTTATTTATTTATTAATTGATTATTTAGGTACAAGTATTTAGATATTATAAAGATTACTTATAATATAAAGTACATATGTATGTATGTATACTTAGGTATTATTTTGTAATTATTAAGTGTTTTTACATATGTTGTGTAAAAACTAGTAAGAGTAAGTACATAGTATGTGCTAATAATAAGAATTTATAAGGGTAGCTGGACAATTACTAAAATCTTGTTCAACTGAAGACGTAAATCCTTTTAGATGGCGCCACATCTCCGTGTCCGCATCAACTTTTGTTTTGATAGTAACTATTGAATGGCGCCATCTATTTACTGGTGGTACGTCTGTGATTTCATCACAATTATACACCTTTACCTCTACGTAATAAGGCCCCTGCTTTGTCTCACTTATTTTTCTGGCATAGCCTTTGCTAATCCTCTTAGTGAAATAAGAATAAAGAGGAGTCGGTTTTTTACCAGTCGATGTGGACGGCTTCGCAGACGAATCCTCTTCATCGCTCTCACTACCGAATAGATCCCGTGCAGTCAGCTTGTTGCTGGTTAACGGCACCGGTTGTATTTTAGGTTTCTTGGGTCCGTGCGTCTTAGACCCATCGACTCGATCGGTTTTGAACCGCTTGTTAGTAGTCGATTTTTTGAGTCGATTCGAAGAAGAAGAAGAAGAAGTCGATTTCTGCTGCACTGACTGCGTCTCGATCTCTGACTCTTCATCCGATGAACACAGTTGAGGCAATGTAGATGAATATGACTTGGACCTGAAACAATATAATTTGAAATATTATATTAACCTGATAGAAAAAATAAATGAGTGGAGGACTCCGTTAAACTCGGAATTGAAAATATAAAATTTGCATTAAAAACATAGGGAGCATCTTATTTATAGATTACGAGATTCCACTGAAAAGCCGGATAGGAATAAGAATAGCATCATTTATTCATTTATGCATCCATACATTCAATAATTCATTCATGTTAATTCAATTATTTATTCAATCATTCCATCATTTGTGTATTCATTCATTCATTTATACCTATATGCATTCATTCAATCATTCATTCATACATATGTACATTCGATCATTCATAGAATAGACCTTGTGATGACACATTTAAACACATCTAATAAAATATTAATTATGATCTACTTACATTTTGAAGATTTTTGATTCTGGTTGAAGCTCAGATGTGATAAGGCTGAAGGTGATGATTGTTTCCCTCGGGAGAGCAGTTTGTGATTTTGTCTGGCATCGATGCACTTTATATACAGCCAAATTATGACGATGTACTACCAAATATGTCATCGAGAAGATGTATGCTTACATTGCAAAACAAGATATCATATTAACCAATCCAAAAAATATATATGAGTTATTGATTATGTTGTACTATGCTAGTACCTTGGTTTCTCTCATTCTAATAACGTATCGTACCTGCATTTCTTTTCATACAATATAAACTTCAACAAACAAACAAATCAACCGATACCATAATCAATATAGTGACTTACATTTAGCATCAAGTAATAGTAGAACTCTGTCAGCATTTTATCCAAATATAGATTCATTAGGGTAAGGGTACACATTGTTGTCTACATTTTATTTTTCTGTATTTCATTATATGTGTATAAAGTACGGCTGACCCGTGTAAATACACCCTAAATTTAAGTGATACATACTACTAAATCCCCCATGGTTTACTTCCACAGTACAGCAGATTAGATGTTTTTATGTGTTTACTATTACTTTTTACTGCTAAAAACAACATTTACGTGAGCATAGGCGCGGGTTATTCCTAGTCATAAATATATTCAACTCAGCATTACGTTATTTTGAACTCTATCAGCAACACATATTTTATATATAAATCAGGATAAAATAAGATACAAATTCAATTCAGTTCTTCCATTCTTTTAGTGCGCTACTGATACTCTACAATGTCTGTAAGTACCTAATTTTAGAAAATATTTTACTTTTAATTATAAAATAATAATAATAATAATAATATATAATTTATTATACCTGTGAAAATAAATAATAATAATAATAATAATAATAATAATGTATTTTGTTTCAGATACCGAGTTGGGTTTATTCACCAACTTCACCTCCGTTAATGATAGAACCTGATGTGATTGATAAAGTCGTAAATTATTTGGATGAGGATGAACGACAACGAACCCCATGTGTTCAAAATACAAATACAACTAATAATAAGGAGTTGATAAGTTTTTACAAAACGGTTTCCACCGGTGGCACTAAAGTTATACGGATCGAAATTTACGATGCAAACCAAGTTGAAAGTAATTCTATGTGCCAGTGCAGTGCTGAAATATGTGTTCAGCATATTGTAAAGAGCATTTACACCGATAACATCTACTTACGTGTCAAAGACATGCTACCATATTTAAACAATACTTTTTATCAATCCTTGTAAGAAGAAAAACGGATAGGTCCTACGAGCACCCGGATCACCTACTGCATCTGTTAATTCCTTCAGTCCTTCGGTTCAGTGTTCTTTTGTTAGTTCATTTTGTCTAATTAATTGCAATTAATTTGTTTATTTAAGTTGTAATTATATGAACTAATAAATACTTGCTTATTCATTACAATAATGTAGTTTCATTACAGAAGCTTTAAAATTAAATCACCCATAAGAAACTAAGTATATTCCCATTATTTTAATGTCATTTAGCAAATAAAGTTCATTGAAAAAAAATCTGTTAGTCAATAAAGCAAACATTGTGTTATAAATATCACGTAGCAACAATGCTCGTCCATTCGCGAGATCATAGTTGCATTGAACAGATCAAGTATCTCATTTTTGCTTACTAAAATAAAATCGTATAGGTACTCGAAACTAAGCACGTGTGACTGTGTAAATAAGTTTAATGAATATAAAAATAATCAATTAGAATAGAAAGTTGAATGTTTGAATGTTGATGAAATGAATGATAAAATTGGGGTGACCTGGATCTCCTTGATCCAGGTCCCCCAATTTTACTCTACTCAGCGACCACAGGGGCCATTGGCCGTTGGTGTTGCTTCGGTGTTTTAGCGGGCTGCGTGGTGGTCACAGCTGCCTTACTGCGAGGGCGACGCCGCCTTCTCCTCTTGGACCCACCCGCGCCAGTTCCCGCTTGTGCAGGATTGGCGGCGGCCATGAGAGAGCTCGGGGCGTCAGCCTCGGTCTCGCCTGCTGCGGATGCCTTGGTGTTGTGTTTGACAGGGGCGGAGGTACGCGCCACTGTGCCGGCTCGTTTGTTCCGGGCTTCCTTGCGGAAGACCGGGCACGACGTGTTATTCGCCGTGTGAGCACCTCCGCAGTTCGCGCAGGTGGGTGGTGACTCCCGTGGACGAGGGCAATCCCTTGCTGCGTGTTCCTCGCCACAGCGTACACATGCGGGCGGTCTGTGGCAGTGGTGGGAGGAATGGCGGAACTGCTGGCAGCGGTGGCATTGCGCGGGACCCTTCTTCCCGCGCCATGCTTCGATGGTGATCCCCGGCATACACAGCAGTTCGCTGGTCTGGTATATGCCCGGGGTTAGGTCAGGGGTTCGCTGCAGCTGGACGAAGAAGAGGCAGCCAGGGCGTCCGGAGCGGGTACGGATAGCGCGGACATATTCCGGCGCGTACCCTAGCTCACGGAGGTCTGCCTCTATGTCCGCTGGTTCTGTGTTCGCTGGTAGGCCGCGGATCGCCACTTTGAGGCTTTGCTCAGCGGGGAGTGAGTAGCAAAACCAGGTGATGTTTGCTTCTTTCTCCAGGTTGGTCAGATATTTTTGGACGGCGCGGTACTCGGTTTCCGTTTTCGGTAGAAAACGGACACCTTTCCCGTACGCACGTCCGTTAGGTGAGTGGCCTAATATCTTTTTGAGCTCCCTAAAGTGCGTTGGCCAGTCTGGCAGTACCTCCACCACGAGTGGCGGGTATCTTGCCGTGGCTTTGGGAGCTCGTGAGGCAGATGGAGCGGTGGTATCATCACCATTGCTGGTGGAGGCAAGTGGTGCGCCAGCAGGTGCGGTGGTGGCACTGCTGGTGCTCCTGTTGGGAGAAGCGGTGGTGGAGGCAGCGGAGGCGCTGTTCGCGCTTGTCTGTGGTGAGCAGCGTGGTTGGGCGGCTGCGCTGGCGTAGGACGCGCCTACGTCCATCGGCGAGGTTCGCATTCTTCCAGCCGATGGGAAGGGTGGCGTGGTAAACACCGCCTGCCTCTTCTCCGTCGGTTGCGGTGGGGAGGGGAACCTCTCCGGGGCGATCCTGGTTGGTGGCGCAATAAATTTGTGGTGGCCTTCCAGGGGTACAGCGTTATTGCGCTGAGCAGGCCGTTTTTCTCGCTGCGGCTGGGGCGCAGCGATGGTGGAGGGTACTGTGGCCTGTGGTGCATGCTGAATCGGCGCCGTGAGCGGCGGTGGTCGGGCGCCAGATGTGCTGGGCGCGGTGAAAGTCGCCTGCGTGGTAGCGGGCGGCGGGGCGTCTCCCTCAGATGGGGTCGGTGTGGTTGCCAGTGGGCTGGCCGTGAAAAATTCCTCTCCTCCCAGGTCAAAAGGATCGACCGGGGGGGTGGTGGGCTGAGCGGCAGCAGCAAGTGTCGGGCGGGTCATGTGCTGCACGGCTATGAGGCGGTCAATGCCGGCCACAGCCGCGGCACGTGAACGCCAGACCGACCTTCTTCCGACCCCCGTGGTAAGTGGGGGGAGAGGGCGGGTTGGCCTCCGCGGCGGAGGGTATGTTGGAGGCGGTGGTGGCATTATTCACCACCGCTTGGTAAAAATTTTTTAACTTTTAGCATGGGCTGTGCTTGAAGCGCAGCGAGGGACTGTCAAGCGCGGTCCGCCGCCGGTCTTCTTCAGCGCACGGCACCCACCTGGCCCGGCCCCCGATGCTCGCCTCTGAAGGCAGGCCCGGAGGACCGAGACCGGCAGAATACCGTGTGTGATTTCCGAAGAAAACGGCTGGACGCAGTTGGTTTGAAGCTTGAGGCTTGTGCCTGGCTGCTTGTCGTGTGCAAGATTATGTTTGCACAAAAAGCTTGCACAAAAAAGCTTGTGTCGGACCCGAACGCACGTGTTCACTCAGTGACAGTCGGCGATCCGACCAGCGCTTTGTCAAGCGCTCGCTTTTATAAGGAGCGGTGAGGGTACCCCTACTACCAACAATAAGTTCGCTTATAATATATTCAAGTGTGTGTATCCGAACATTCCAAACGTCATAGTTATGTTGACATTTCTGCGCTGAGCGCACTGCACTTGCTTGATCTTGTTACGTGTATTATTGTGTTGTCTTTTCGTTTAACTCTGTTGGGTATTTTTACTTGACCCCACGCTATCGTTCATCGGACTTTCGTTTACTGTGTATTTTGTATTTGTTTGTTTGTTATTTGGATTCTGACGCTCACGATGTCAAGGTGCTTAAATTGTAGTGCGGCCACTAATCGAATGCGAAGGCATATGTAACAATTTTAACACCGCAATTACAAAATACATTAACTGAATGGTTTTATCTATACAAGAGGTACGTACCTAAGTTGTAATTATTTTCATACCGCTAAAATATAAAATAAATTGCAATCGAAGTTGGTAAACTTCACCTACCATTTTAAGCAGTTGAGTTCCTTATTCGGAAAGAATGTTAGCATAATATAAGTACTAATCACGTATGTGTTTTATGTTTTTCAGCTTCCGTCAGATGGACTGATTTGCATGTTATGTATTGTTAAACCAACGCTCAGAAGAAGGTACACATAGCAGAGTACTGAGCTACCCAATGGTGTGTATTGGTTGTGGATGTTCTGTTATGGGGAGGCGCTACCCAATGCGATACCACACCCTTGAAGAAAACAGTCCATTAATTAATATTTTCTTCTCATGGAAAACCCACAATCCGGATTGTGGGTTAGTGTGTGCTTTCGAACTTATATATTTAGCCTTGCTTTGCCCTGGCTGCTGTAAATTCAGATGATGAAAGAAATCCTTATAATTAATGAGTAAGGGTGCAGTCTCACTTGGCATATAGTCTGCCAACGATTTGCCCATCCGTTACTATTTCAATGGTGCGGTCATTCTGCAAACGGTGTACTGTATGCATAATATAGGCATTCTATTGAATATAGTATTGGGCGCTAACTCAGGCTATCAGTCCACCCGTAAACTGTATGCCAAGTGAGACTGCACCCTGATAATCACCAGTTATTATTTATACTAACCACATTTATTACACTGGCCGTAACAGTTCTACCATTTCCTTTAAAAAGTAAAGGTGAAGATTTCATAGGTATAATGTCAAACATTGTTACAGGATCAGAGGGGAAATCTACAAGCATGTCATCCCTGTTGAATGCAAGCTAATCGGCACTTAGTACTGAATACACATAGACAGGTATAGATAGGAACAGGAGGAAAATGAACCTGAATTGCCCAAACCACCTCCACTTCCAACAGATGCTAATCCTATTGTCGCACATGAACCACCACCACCACCTCCACCAGCTGATAATCCTGCTGAAGCACGAAGAATTGACCAAATGTATTATCTGCCTAGTTACTAACGTGTTCCGAATACTTCTAGCCATTTGTATTTTTCAGGAGTGAAAAAGTCAATTAGGGCATTTTTAAATTCCTACTTTTGTTAAGTTAATTATTATGTTCCCATCAGTTGCCGAACATGCAAGATATATTTATTTGCTAATGAGTGGCATTTATTACCTGAGTACACAAATATCTCGTCTTATTTTACTGTTCAACAGTCAGAAGATTTAATATAACTTCTAAAAAGAGATCTAGTAACTTTTGATTTTAATAATGTGGATCGAATGCCGCATCACATTTGTCACTATTGGACAGGACTTAAAGTGACAGAGTTCTTATCACCAGTGGCGTGCACACAGTTTTAAGACAGGGTAGGCAAAAAATTGTACTCACCAAAAATACTACACGTTGGTTTTGGTTCGTCGCCTTGTCGATTGATGATGTAGGCAATTGCCAAATGCCAACTCAAATATCCATAGATTGACTGATTTTATAGACATATCAATTTACGGATATTCGAAGTGGCCTGTTTTGTAATGTTTGTGTGATTTGCAAAATTTAAATAACATCATTGAAAAGATGGTGGTGTGAGTATACTAAGTATATAGGATTGTTTTATTTGTATATTAAATCTACACGCCTATTCTTCTGTAAGAATATCTGCAATATGGAATCGTAAAAGTTGGCAAGGCGTTTTATTTCCGTAAGAAGGTTTTTTTCTATTGAAATCGTGGAAAGATCTGTAAGTCGTTGCTGGCCTTGTGTATTTCTTAAGTAGGTGTGTATACGTTTTAGCTACGAGAATGACCTTTCGGTTGAAGCACTGCTCGCGGGAACTGTAACAATTAATTTTGCCAAACGCAGTACTTTGGGAAAAACTGTATTTATGTTATTATCGTAAAAATGTTCTATAATTTTGTAAATACAAAGGTTTTTGAATTCGGCAGATTTATAAACATATTTGAGCTCATTGATAAGGCGGTCTAAGTTAAAGTCGTATAATTTATAAACATTTACGAATTGCTAAATTTATAATTTATAAATATTTATTGAAATTTTCGCATGAAAGTAGTCCAAAAAATTTTAACTCTTTCAGATTTTTATATCGGTCGCGACATTCGATGGATATATTGTCTATAATTTCAATAAAAATCCGCTTAAAATTGGTTTTCGCGTCCACAACATTACGTTTTTGTTTTGGCGGCCTTGTGATTATTTTTACGTCTTCAAAAATTAATTCAAACCTAGATCTGAATGATTCCAAAAACGATTCAAAGTCCCTAATTTTTTTAATGCAATAAGTCGCATCTGATGTCTTTTTTTACATAATTTCGTAAAGCACATCAGTTTCTGTGAATATTTCGTTAAACACATGAAGTAAAAACTGGAATTGAAAGTCTTTTAAATTGTGTAACAAATACGAAACCTGACTTAATGTCTCACCATCCCAAGAGTCTTCGTTTTCAGCCATATCATCAAATAAATCAATTAAATGTAAATAAGAATTGAAAATTATATTTACAGTACGCGAATTGTAAGTCCATCGAGTGTCAGCAACGCGAGGCAATTTTTCATATCAGCTATTTTAATACAGTGGTTTTGCCTTTTGGTACTATTATTAAAGAAATTGGCTACTGTTTTTATGAGATTGAAAAAACGTTTAGTTTCCGGGATACGTTCGCACGATTTGGAAAGTACCAAATTAAGGACATGGGCGGAACACCAAACGTATTCAGCAAGAGGACATTGCTGGCGAACCAGCGACTGAACGCCGTTCCGTTCAGATGACAGGACAGCTGCACCGTCATATGTCTGAGCTACTAATTTCGAAAAACAGTTAAATTCTGATAAAGTCTGCAGTATGATGGCACTTAAATTTTTCGCGGTACGGTCGTCAATATATTTTATAAATCGATCAAAAACTAAACAATAATACTAACTAAACAAAAAATAAAAAATAACCGATTACTGTGTATGCAACCTGTCAGCCAATGATATGAATCATATTGTTTTGTATTGAATTTACGATTGACTTTACCGATAGGCGTTAGTTTGTATTAATTGCAAATCCGGTGTAGGACGACCTATCTCGATAACTTGTTTTTTTTTTCACTAAAAGATAGTTTTGAAAACTAGTCATATTTTATTTTATCAATACACACACCATCTGAACAACTTTCACAGACAATATTATCCATTTTTCACTCTAATCACAATGTTAAAATCCTAAATATCTGATAGCGTAAGTCACAAACAAACACTGTTCCATCACAACACAGTCAACACACATCAAACAATATGGCTACTATTGAATATTGAAATTACGTATTAAAAAGGAAAATTAATACGACAAAAAAAATGATGGTCATCTAAATATATAAAATTCAATGAAACAATGTTACTTCTTAAAATATTCGCATTGCATAGCATACTTTCGTCGGAAATGTTCGGCAAGGATCGTAATTTTTCGTGTTAGCTTTAAGAATGACTAGAACAAGACACTGGCTTTTCATGCAGTTGTGTGCGTGATTTTTGACATTGTGTGTCAGCAAAGCCCACGTAGCTATAGGAACACACACACACATAAAAATACGCATGACCACGAGTTTCCACGGAGCACACATACAAAACATTCAGAGATAAATAGTTTGTGGCTTTGCCGTGGCAAAGGCGAGGTGGCGCTAGTGCAGTAAACTGTATCGATCTTAATGATAACACCGGCACTCGATAGGTGGAGCTGATTTATGATTTAAGATTTTTATGTTGTTTTGTTTATTGATAAAATAATATTAGATCTATTATCAGAACTAGGGTAGGCAGTGTCTTTCTGTCTCTATGAAAGGCACGCGACTGCTTATCACTATATATTGAAATTCCTTTGGAAAATGCCCTTAGCCCTTATCTTTTGAGGGGGCGAATGAAGTCATGGCACATAAGCTGTAAATAATATTTGTCATAATTAGGTCTTTACCTATGACATTGCCGTTCTGCAGTACTGGCCATTTCAAATCAAAATAATTTTTGTTTGGCTAAGAATTCTTATTTCAATTAATTTTATTTTAAAAACGTTTTTTTTTCCAAAAGTAGTCATTTGTTTATTGATTAGTTTTACATTTTCATCGCATTTCAATATTTTTCGTCATCATGGATACGTTAAAAATTCGAGTAATTATGGAATATGAATACCGTCGTGGCAGCAACGCGGCACAAGCGGCACGCAACATCAACGACGTTTACGGAGCTAACACTACAAACCAACGCACCACTTGTTATTGGTTTGCTCGCTTCTGTTCTGGAAATTTCGACCTGAAAAATGAACCTCGCGGTCGTCCGAAGACTTTGGTCGACAATGACGAATTATAGGCGATTGTGGAAGCTGATGATACACAATCTACGACTGAATTAGCAGCAGCTTTCGACGTTAGCGTCAAAACAATAATGGTCCATTTGCGTCAAATTGGCTAGGTAAAAAAGCTTGACAAATGGGTGCCCCACGAACTCAATGATCGCCAGCGCGAAGTACGCGTCGAGACGTGCCTTGCACTGCTCAACAGACACACAAATGAAGGAATTTTGAACCGCATTTGTTACCTGCGATGAAAAATGGATTCTGTTTGATAACCGCAAGCGCTCAGCAAGTTGGTTGGATCCTGGTTCAGCACCTAAACAATGCCCTAAACGAAAACTTACCCCTTGAAAAGTGATGGTCACTGTTCGGTGGTCTAGCGCCGGTGTGATTCATCACAGCTTCTTACCAAACGGGGTGAGCATTACTGCAGATGTGTACTGTGAAGAACTGAACACAATGATGGAGAAGCTGGCACATCTCCAACCAGCATTGGTCAATCGCTCGTCTCCGCTGCTCCTGCACGACAACGCGCGACCTCATACTGCACAGCAGACGGTCTCCAAGTTGCGAGAACTGGGGTTGGAAGCTCTCCGTCATCCGCCCTACTCACCAGACCTTGCGCCTACAGACTACTATTTTTTCCAGAATTTGGAAAACTTCTTGGCGGGAAAAAAATTCAATACCCGACAGGCAGTACAAAATGCCTTTGAAGAATTTGTTGCCTCCCGTCCAGCTGATTTCTTTAAGAAGGGCATCAATAAACTGCCACTGCGTTGGCAAAGATGCATTGATTGCATGGGTGATTACTTCGATTAATACAAATAAAAAATACATGAAAAAAAATCGTTTAAATTTTTTCATACAAAACGGCAATTTCATAGGTAAAGACCTATTATTTTGTTTGATAGTGAGCCATCCAGCCCCAATCCCTTAGATGCCATTTTAGGCTATTGTTGTAGCTGCCTAGTCGAAATCAAACAGTTGGGTGTTGTTGTCATGTCATGACGTTGTTATGGTATTTGGGCTGGGCCAGGCACCAAGCAAATATAGCGGCACCAGCCTCATTCCTCGATAACATTTTATTGATCTTTGAAGATGAATAGGGTTCTAAGTGGATGAAAACATTGAATGCGTCTCTAAGTGATTGCAATGATGTTTTTCTTAAAATGTTTGTAAAAGAAGTAGATATATTTAATATGCAAATGTATATCTTATGTACCTAATTAATTATATACTTAAATAAGAATTCAAGTGCTATTTTAGTGTATTATTGCCTATCCAATTCTATTTTTTTTTTGCAAAGTCTCTACGATCAAGTTATAATGTCCAGACATAAACCCTTCTGTTTCAGGAAGCAGGCTACTTAAATCGAGCCATTTGTGACGACTAACTTTTCTTTGCTATCGCGGCCTTTCTATGACGAGAGACTGATTTGATGAGAGACTAATCTATCTATAATATATAAAGCTGAAGAGTTTGTTTGTTTGTTTGTTTACTTACTTGAACGCACTAATCTCAGGAACTACTAGTCGGATTTGAAAAATTCTTTCAGTGTTAGATAGCCCATTTATCGAGGAAGGCTATGTATCATCACGATAAGATCAATAGGAGCGAAGCGGTAATGGTATTTTCATTTTTGGCTCTTCACTCGTAATTCTGTGAAAATGCATGGAACACTGACATTGCGTGTTCCATACATTTTCATAGAATTAGACGTTCCCTGATATCGATGTAAATGAATGTCGTATCGGGTTAGTGAAGAAACTGTCTTTATATCCATTGTTAACAGTATTCTTGCATTGTTTGGCCATGTACTTTGACTACTAAAAAGCGACGGATTCATATATATCGATGACCTTCTTTACTTTACTCACTAACCGGTTCACACGTGTTGTGCCTGAGTACACTGAAGTAGAAAAGTAATAAATAATAAAATAAAGTTGTTATTGGATTATGTTCTACTAGCTGTTTCTATGACCTTACACATGATTAATGCCTAAGTGCTATTCCAAGGTAAGCTATCTTCTCCATTCTAAATTTCATTAAAATACATCCAGTAATTTATGTGTGAACGAAAGAAATACATCCATTTGCCATTTGCCAGGCCTTTGACCCAAAATTTGATTGGTCCCGATGTTTAAAAAAAATATAGTTAATGAAATGTATGATGAATACCTACTACTAAAAAGAGGTAGCTCTTTTTTGTATATAAATAAAAAGCCCGTATTTGTCTTTATATATATATATATATTGATAAGCCGTAGGTTAGATAAATTAACAGTAAGTTTTTCATCATTAAGGAGAATGCCAACCAGCCCGCGAAATTCAAAATTTCTTGCGTTTTTTGCAATTTGCCGGCCAGTGCTAGGTTGTATGTTGATTAAAATATTATTCGCGGCTGTAAAACGTATGTAGTTACAGAATTATAATCATCATCAATACCACCTTCCAAGTTCATAAAGGTATAGGAACCAAAAAAAAATAGAAAAAGTCATTCCTACACCTTTATGAACTTGGAGGGTTGTATTGATGATATTGATGATTATACTTCTTAATAACATTTTAATCAACATACAACCTAGCACTGGCGTGTTTGGTTGGAGCTTTCACCTTAACCAAATAAATTTTGGTACCTACAGTTTTGAGAGTTGTATTTCGTGTATACCTATAGTCAATCGCACAATGATCTGTGTTGCAACAACGTGTTTCCATTTTGTATGTCGTATTACGTACCTATGAGGAATTTATAATTATTAACCAACACACACAAAAACACACAAAACACACACACACACATAATTTTGATTTGATGGCGTTTTAGATATATAAGTGTCATTCCACATAATTTTAATTGGTGATAATGTTGTTACGTATATGGGATAAATATGTTTATTTATAGCCAAATACCATCAGATAATTTGTACACATTCGATGTTTACAGTTATATCTTTATTCGGTTTACTATACTAACACACTTTATCTGAATCTATGTATAAGCAAATTACTTATCTGTGATTTCAAATTTAATATTTTTTTACACAGTACTAAACTTATACTTAATACTGATCTGTGATTTTTTGTGATGCGAATTTACTGATTATAAGTTAGACTTAGATGAAAAACTGACTATAATAATGACTACACAACGTGCAAATTATTTCTAATATTTATACGTAGGAAATTTGATCTGTGATTTGATGCAATAATTACTTTTAGAATTAAAATTAAGGGAAGAAAAAACTTTGTATGGTTATTATTAACGTCAAGAAGGACCGAATACAGTTTTCAGCGAACTTATGCCTTGTCTCATTTAGGTGCTGCGATGTTTTTTCGGGTTTTCATAAAACCGCGATAACTTGAAAACTATAAATATTTTCTTAAATCTAATTGGGGCACTAAGGGGCACACATTAAGAGCTACTCGTGTATGTTTATTTTACAGGGACACATGCAATGGTTTTAGAGATATACGATTCATCAAAACGTTACTCCAGCAAGAAACGCAATATCTCGAAAATCTGAAGGGGCACAGATTTTAATTTTGGGGGCACATTTTGGCACACATATAAGCTCTCTGGCCATGCACAATTTTTCTCTCTCCGATCACTCGTTAAGAATTTTTCTGCTAGAAAAACGTTACCCCAGCAAGAATCGTTTTTCCGTTTTTTTTTTCAAAACGACGGGGGGGGGGGGGCACATATTTTTTATGTAGGGGCACATTTACAGCAGATAAGGCACCAACTATACGAGATACTTAGTATTTACTCTAGGTGATACTTTCTTGCTGGAGTAACGTACACGTCAAGATGTTGTGTCGGAACCCGCACCACAAACGACTTGAAGTTGGTGTTGTGACGCGGTTTCAGCTTCTCGACCCTCAAGGTCCAGTCCTCAACCTTCGAGGAGTGATGTATTCGAGACACATACAGCAACGTCGTAGGCGCCGCTGGACGTAGCAGCATATTTGGTCCTGTCCGGTCCAGTACCGCATTGATTGCGGCAAGTAGGCTTCTTCTTCTTCTTCTGCACTTTGGTGAATCCATCCTCATCACACCATTATAGCCATGATGTCCACAGCGTGGTTGGTCATGGCCATCAAAAACTCATCATGTTTAGTTCCCAGAGAACCTGCATTCAGTAGACCAAACTAGAAACATTTACTAGGAGTCATTTGTATTTGCCATCTATGTTATTTAAGTATGTGTGTCTGAGTATGCTATGTATGTATAAAATGTAGAAATGGAGGTTGGTACTATGTTCAGCAGTGGGATACAATGGGCCGAATTGATTTAAGAATAGGATGTCATAATAATAGCTTAGAATTATTGTTAATCTTTTGGCGATTTCTTGAATAAAAATAATTTTAATTTTGATTAGCAAAACAGTATGTAGCATAAATAGGATAAGTATGTAAAGATATAGATATACAGTTATAAACTTTCTGTACACACCTGACGCCGAGCTATAGTTACTCGACCAATGAAAACAGTAGCGACGCATATCTTCCCCTGAAACAAAATCAACACAAACACATAGAAAAGTAAAATTAAAATTAGCACAAAGTGATAATAAGGCTGTATCATTAACAGGTCCACGCGAGTGATGTCACGTAGGTGTGATGGTTGAGTCTTCTGGCTTCCGTTGGCGAGAATGCGGCCGCGCTTGGTCTACACGAACCTCCAGCCGCAGAGGCCAGCAGCTTCCCGTGCCTTCCGAAACAACTGGCGGTTTGTCTTCGTGAGGCGCTCGTTGACATAAAACCGCCGGGCCGGGCCAGGCATGTCGAGGTCGGCCGTCGTCGCTCCTCGCCGCACCCGCGTGCTCGCAAGCAGCTTGTCACGCAGATCACGTCACGCCAGCCGCACGACAATGGTGAGTGGGCGAGACTCTGTTGCTCCCGTCGAGCTAGTTGCGTTGAGCTGCCTGCCGCCGACCCGCGCTGACAATGTAACGCTCCTCGAGGGTGACTCCTAGCTTTGTGCTGATGGCCTGCACGATGTGGGTTGGGTTATCAAACGCTGCCTCCGGTATTTGTGTGATTTCTACCCAAGAGATCCTGGTCCCTGTCGTTGAGCTCGCGCCGTAAGTCCTTGATGATCACGTCGGCCGCCGCAGTATCTGGCGGGTCGGAAGAGGCATGTTTCATCAAAGCGTCCAACCGCGCCACTAAGTGTGGCAGACATGTGGCTGTTCCAGTGCCTATTATAAAATTTTAATTGTTGTACATTGTGTTAATTGTGTTGTTTTGTTATATGTTACGTAATTTTATGTTTGCATTTTAACTTATTGATTCCAATTTAATTTAAGCAACTCCTAGTCACGATCGATCGTTTTAAGTTATCGATGCGCTTGTTGCAGGCACCTATGGATGCTTTGAGCTCCATCATCTCCAGCTCCATATCCTTCCTAAAAACCTGTGCCTCCGCGCGCATCGCTCGCAATTCTTCCAGGACCGGGTCTATACCAAGACGAGGAATTTGAGGCACGAACCGCGAAGTGACGTCGGCTGTAGTCGTGTTGCTCGGCGGGGGGGTGGCATATTTAACTGGGCTAGCAGGTTTAAAGCTGATCGCGGAGATCTTCGGAGTACTAACTTGTTCCACGATTCCTGGGTTTTTCGCGGTGCCCTCCGACGCGCCTCTAACTGGGGGGTCAACCCGGTTATCCCGGGCAAGACCTTTAGTGCATTCGATACAATGCCAGTTCACAGGTAGTGCTGTCTTTGACGGGATGCCTAGACTCTATGATAGTGAGCCTGACATTTTCCACATTTAGCGCCCTCTGACGACAAAATATAGCGACCGCAACAACCGCAGTGGATACCTGGCATGATGGATGTAATTGAGACAATTTTTCTGTAAGTGATCCGGGGGCAGGAAGCTAGATGGCGCCAGTAGGGATCCAAAACACCAATATAAATAAATAATAAAATAAAAAAGCCCTTATTTGTTCTAATTTACATAATATTAAACTACTTCCTAAATTAATTTAAATCTATTTCAAGTACCCCGGGTGGGTAAAGGCCTCCTCCAAGGATGTCCAAATTTCCCTATCTTGAACTGTTAGGTACCAATTTGGGCCAGCATTTTTTTATAATTTCATCCTCCCATCATGTAAGCGGTTTTCCTCTTCCTCTTTTTCCATGTGGACCTCCCCACAAGGGAATTTTGAGGGTCCATCTCTGGTCTGTGAGCCTTGTCACGTGTCCTGCCCACCTCCACTTGAGCTAATATAAGCCTTACGAATTACAACAGATTTGCATTTAAGTTTTGATGGATTATTTTATAAATTATACACGGATGGTTCGAAAAACGGTTATGGCAGTAGTGGTTTGGCACTTTATGATCCTCAAAAAAATTGCTCCATCCAATTGATGATTAACGCGAAAATTTCCATTATGTATGCGGAGTTATTAGCCATAGCTGAGGCAATTTCTTACATTGATTCCTTTGTGGCTGGGAAATATTTATTTATTTATCACAACACTTCTACCATTACAGAATATCCCAAAGCGATAGGGTGGTCTTTAACTACTTTACAAATTGTAACATAAATGGTATGCAGTCATTCTTGCCAATTCATTCAATGAACAGTAAAAAATGT
This sequence comes from Lacanobia oleracea, assembly GCA_950371165.1. NCBI lineage: Eukaryota > Metazoa > Arthropoda > Insecta > Lepidoptera > Noctuidae > Lacanobia > Lacanobia oleracea. The sequence goes on from OX493386.1 coordinate 14,050,503, forward strand.
CAATCCTTTCGGCGACTTCATTGAGTATACGTAAGGCGCGAGTAACTGGCGCTTTTTGAAGCAAGTTAGTCCTGCCGCGTGGCACCGCCAGCAGCCGCAGCGGCCGTCTCCGCCTCAGCACGTAGTTATCGGGCACGCATAAATTCACCTCCTTTAAAACCCCCTGATTTTTTATTTTACCGTTGATTAGTTTGAAAATATAAATGGTGAGAGCCATATATTCTTAATTCTAACTTGTTGTACCCAACCATGCCTAGAACAAACAATGTTGGGTACATCAATGGATAATAAGGATATACTCCATAAAGTCTCATGTACAGATACCTAATGAATTTATTTTGAATGCGTTTCAACATAAGACTGTATTTAGTTTCATGTGGTGCCCAAATGATTGCATTACACTGCAACTGACTTCGTATCAGAGCATTGTACAAGGTGGTAATAGCTTTAATGCCCTTGAACTCTTGAGAACGACGAAGTATGAAACCTAGGCTCCTGTACGTTCTTTTGCAAACTTTGACAATGTGATCGTGAAATGACAACTCCTTGTTAAGGTGTCCTCCTAGATCACGTACAGATTCCAACCTATTCATCGTTGCGTTGTCTAGCTCATAGTCGTGGTGGAGGGGAACTCTCATGCGACTGAACGTTATGATTGAGCACTTCGACATATTGAAATGTAGCTTATTTTTATGTCATTTTGACTGAGTTCCAGAGTGCTATTCAACATCTGGCTCGATGCACTTCGAATTTTCGGGGCACACCGATAGCCTATGGGATTTTGAAATCGCTCCACAAACTTAAGATTAGACATAAAATTGATAAAATACAATGGGTGCCTTCACATGGCATAACTGGAAATGAGGAAGCCGATCGTCTGGCCAGAGAAGCTAGGTATAATGGAATGTCATTCAGCTCCTTGCCCTTATTTACGGATTGCTTATACTAAGTTAGAGAACAGTGTACAGAGATTTGGAGGGAGTATTTAGACGAGAGGTCATTATCTAAAGGCATCTGTTATAAGACCATACAGCCCTGCCTTACGCGTTCAACGTGGTTCGCAGAGTTCAGTTTGTCTAGAACAGATGTTGTGACTGCCCTAAGACTTCGTTCCGGGCACATACCGCTAAACAACTTTGCTTTCCTGATGGGTAAATCCAACTCATCAAATTGTGCGGAGTGTGGCGTAGTAGAAGATGTTCATCATGTGTTGGCGGAGTGTGCCCGGAGCGAGGTTGAGAGGGTCAGATTTATGCTCGAATATGATGTGGATCATATTCGAGCATGTGGCGTGAGAGTAAGTAGGCATGTGTAACTATGTGTAACTTGATTTAGGCCCGTCCTCTTTCAGATGAGGTAAAGTCAATTTATAAATTAGTTAAATTAGCCATTAAACGCAGATAAAAAAAAATTGGTGTTCAATGGTATTTAGAGATGCGCAAAATGTGTTAGTGAAAATAAATGAATGAAGTATATCTTTTCGCTTAATGAAGTTGTCCACTCATTTAGTTCAGTACTTCATTTACTTCAGCAAATCAGAATGAGTCCTCCCTATCCTTATGAATGTTAACAAGAGTGTGATTGATTGATAAGTTACGACGAATGATGCACTTCACTATTTTAGTTTTTTAACTATCTCTTAAGTCTTCTCTTAAGATTTTCCTTCCTACTTTAACAGGCTTAGGACTGTCAACCTTGCAATATTAATTTATGCAAAACTATTTTTATTAAGTAGTATGTTTTCTGTTTTTTTTTTTACTGGTAGACGTAGACCTTTTAAACTAGACAAAATCGAAATATATACAGTGATTTAAAATTATTTACGGGATATGTACATACCTACCTATTACATTTTACATCAGTTGCTGATTATTTGCAATTACTACTTACAAATAACAATTGGGATAGTTTTTTGGTTAACAGTGTCCTTCTTTCATTCGTGATATGCCCGGCTTTTGAAAAAATTCTTACGCACGGGACATATAACGGGGATAATATAATGTACAGTCAGGGCTATAAAACTGTCATTGTTAATAGAGATCCAACCATCTGTTGTCAAGCAGAAAGCTTCTCCCTCTTGTACCTCACTTATAACCTTTTCTAAGCACGTATAAAGTTTGGGCAAAATACTTTCCGATATGGTTTTCCGTGTTGGGAGTGCGTACTGTGGGTTAAGCAGGGAAATATTTTTTTTAATTCTACATCTTCGACCATACTGAAGGGGTAGTGTCCTTTAGCGATTATTTTACAAGCTGCTCGTCAATTATGTCGGAAAGTCGTGGTGGTAGCGGCCTCTTGCTTTGTGTATAATTTTTATTGATGGCTGACTAGAAGAAGTCGCTCCGTTCGCTCGAGGTAGATCTTGAATTTCAACACTGGCAAGTGGACGTATGTGGGTCTGGTCTGGGCCAGGGTCTTCATATCCAATAGGCGGTTGCCTTTCTTCAACCAACTTTATCGTGGGGTGCTTCGTTCTTAAGTGCCTGTTAAGGTTCCCAACATTACCACCAGACACAGATAATTCACTTGAACAATAGCCTCATAAAGATACGATGGATAGATTCATAAATGGCATACATTTTAATTAGAAGATTAATTTATAATAAAGTTACAATTCATTAATAGCTAGAATAGGCCAGGGAGAGTAAAATAGCGAACTTTTTTATAATAAGTTATATTAAAAATTAATATACAAAATGATGTGTTTGCGCGACAACGGTTTTGAATGCTCTGTCGGTTCGTTGAGAGCAACGCACGGAACAAGGTCGCGCGGCCCGCCGCTCCCACTTCCCCGCCGCTGCCGCCGCCGTCGCCTGGTGTTCATGTTTGCGTGAACATACTCCCGGGGCCGCATTGGGAAGATGATGTATGAAGATATATCGTTCCTTTGTTGATTTTTATATCTGCTACGCGCGCCACTCCGTCGGGTCTAGAATAGATTTTCAAGATATGTCCAAGGGGCCACTCCGCTGCAGGTAAGGCTTCGTCCTTCACGATGACCAGGGTGCCTTCCGCTATCTCTCCCTTTGAACGTTGCCATCTCGTCCGCTGGTGTAACTGAGAAATATATTCTCTATTAAAGCGCTTCCAAAGTCTTGGCGCAGCAGTTCGACTCACTGATGCCGCGGCAGCCGAGCAGGATCGCAGTCGGACATCTGTGGGTGAGGTAAAACAGTGAGAGTTCGACCAATCAAAAAGTGAAAACTTTTTTACAATAAATACAACCGACTTCCAAAAACAAACACTACAAGGTACAAAATAACTGCGGAAGAAAGAAATAAACTTTAAATTCTGAAGTCGGTGTTTTTGGTTATTTTTTCGTTGTTTGACACCGACTTCCGATATTCATAATTGTATGGTGAGTTGGCTAACCTTCCCGGACACGAATAAGCTGAAATTCATCTATGAAAGGGTTAAGTGAACTTAATTTATGCCCGACAGGTATTTTTTTACCATTTAAAAGTAATGAATACTTATCAGGAAATGAATGTTGTTGAATTATTTTCACTAACTGATATCTCGCATTGTTAAGCTCAACAGTGTTTACAGGTTTTATTGGCCCAACGCACAACCTTTTATTTGTATTTGAATTATTTGGCTTTTCTCGACAGCAATTAACGAAACGTAATATGTAAGCAACAATACGTGTGAGTTTATTGAAATTAGAATAATTGTGAATGAATGAATTCTCATCTGTTTGAGTTAAGTGTGATTGGGACCGGATTTCTGGAAGGTCAGACACGCTGAGATGCCTGGGTTGTTTAGGCCAACATTTATTATCATCATTCCTAAGAAAATCCGGGCCTGAAAACCATAAATCGGAATTAATTAGTTGCTGTGCATTAGTACATTTTGTTATGATGTCTGCTGGGTTTTGTTTTGTTGGTATATACGAGTAGTACCATGACTGTGACTTACTGTGTTTCAGTATGTCTGTGACTTTATGATTAATGTATGGTTTTAACTTATGTATAAGCGTATTTATCCACGATAGAACAATTATTGAATCACTCCAATAAAAACATTTATAGGTTTCACCCAAACTAAACTGAAGATAAAACCTTTTGACACAAATGAGTACCGGTGAATGCTGCGCATAATTCAAGTCGAGGAACCGTTAATGTCTTAATAGGTGCGATCCTTCCTTTAGCTATCAACTGCTGTACATTGATAACGCCTATGACGGCGCCCATAGCTACGAATATATACGCAAGCACCGTGTGCGGGATTGTTCCAGGTATAATTATGGGAATAATGAAAAAATACGTTGCTTGATGTGATCGTGCAGATTTTTTATATTGCATAATAATTCATATGAAGGTAGGCGGTTGACAGACGGGAAAATAAAAAACGATTAGCCATAGTCCACATTGCCTCAACATTAAACTATGTGATTTTCAGTAGGCGCTTGCGGGAACATACCCCCGGGCGTTGAAAGCGTGCCTTTCAACCACTAGGAATTTTCAGACTCCGGATATATAGGCAGCGGACAAATCTTGCTAAATGATCTGCGTAACACACCACTAGAAGTCTTCACGTCTGCAACTCTGACTACGCCGTCTGCCCTTGGATACGTAGCAATGATCCGACCCATTTTCCACTTGAGTGGGGGGAGGTTGTCTTCCTTTAACAGGACCAAAGAATTAAGCTTCAAGGAGCCCTTGCATGTATAATAAATCTACGATGCGTTGTTGCCGCTCTGACGCATGTCGAAGGACATTCACTAAAAATTGGCAATGCAAACAAGGAAGCAATAAATACACACACCCTTGCACTTTCACTACGAAAGCGACAAACATAGCGCGACTGACAGAAAGGGAAATAGGTCAGTTTGTTGCATCCAAGTTTTTTTGCGATCGGTAAGTGGAGCCTCTAAAAAACTTGTTTTTTCAGTGCGCCGACGCTATCATTTCGGAACGTACGATTTGTCAAATTCGCGCGCTAACAATAATTGTGATTTTGTTTTGTTATTGTGATTGGACACTAAATAAGTTTAAGACAGTATTTCTTATTTTTATTGTGACAGGGCACGTAACTTGGGATTATTATTATTTAGTACCTATTAGTGTTTTTTTTTGTGATTGACTGTTTTTTATGGTGATAGGACACGTAATTAAACTTTGGTTGTGTGTGTGTGTGTAATTAAAGTGTTAAACAATGCCTCGTGTAACTTACACGGCGTCAGAATGCCGTGGAAACGCAGTTTTAGCTCTGCGAACGTACAGAGAAAGGTATGGTGACAGCCGCAATGGGGATTTTACTGAAAAAGTCTAATTAGTCCGTCTGATAGATTTAAAAAAATATTGGACACGTATTTTTTCTTTTTTCACGTAAACAAAAAATAAAGAGGATACAGCGAGTTGAAGACACGCGCGACGTCATCTGGCTTGTTAAAAATGTACGAAATTTACCAAGCCAAAATAATAATAATACTAAATGTCCAAAACTAATTAGATTTTTTTAGTAAAATACCCTATTGCAAACAAAAGTGCTTGGCGACGGACAGTGATTTAATTTGAAAAATAAATAACAATATTCTCCGTCAGTATAATTTGTGGGTATCGAGAGGTTAATGTAAATGGAAGACACATCGAGAATTTAAAAATTTTGTGTGTTTGTTTTTGTGCGCGTACTTCAAAACCTTACTAAATATAAAAGCCAGCGCGAGCGGAGGCCTAAGTCGCCGGCCGCCCACCCGCCCCGGCCCCCGCCGAGCACAGCACACCGCGCTCCGGCGCGCGCGCGACGTTGCCACTTTGTGTTACGGTCAGTCTATTTTATTTACAAAGGGTGGTTGCGTTTTATTCTGATTTGTAAGCTATTAAGTTTGTTTGAAAAAAATATTTTCTCACTTTTGGCGCTTTTTGTTTTTGTACCGTATCGAATTAATACTAAACACGTATAGTATATGTCGGCGTATGATCGCTGATATTGTCGAATTCACAAAAAATATTCACACAAGTAGAACAGTAAATACACAGGAAAACGTTTTATGAAATAAAGCAATACTTTACTTGAGTCCAGAATGTTTATTTCACGAGCAGAATAAGAACTAGAAGTGATCTTAAATTCGCATTACATTGGTTTTTATACACCAATAATGACAAGCATGAAGTTGGCAGTGGATGTTAAAATTACACAAAAAGGCGGAAAACATACGGTAGATACTTAAACATTAAAAATAAATAAGTAGAACGGAAATTGTCAAGTAAATTCTTATTTAAATAAAACTGGATAATAGGAAGCTACCTATCAAATTAAAGCCTTATTAAAATCCAACAGAAAAATACAATATTTCTTGAAATAATTAGAAAGGATGTTGTCAAATTAAATCTATATAAATTCAACAGGATATTGCAATATTTCAAATAAATAAAAAGGAAGTTATCAAGTTAAATACTTATAGAAACCAAACAGGATGTAACAATATATTTTAGATAAGACGGAAACGCTAACATTAATCCGATTCAACATGGAAGTCAAATTAAATACTATATAATCATTAAAACAAGCAAAACCATACCAAATAATGGTTTGGCGCCCATACGGCCATTCTGATCCAGCGCGTTCTCTGCGCTATACAACATTTCACATCCAAAGCCAAAATGTTAATTTCAATCCGGCCATTAAATGGCACTTTTTGAACATAATAAAGTGACTCTACTGTCCATTCGGAAAGGTAGATTCTGATGGAGAAGAATGGACAAGAAACTCCATAGTTACTCTTTTCAAATAAATGTTTTACAGTATCTGGTTTACAAAATTTTGTTAACATATGTGAGGCATCATACAAAATGCCTTTATAACACAGATCACCCAGTACCATACATAAAATTGGCGTCACCCTCATCAGGTTAGCCTAAAAAACACAGCATCGAACATAAATTATTATGCATCAAAAGCTAATTAGTTATTAGTCTCAATTACACAAACAAATATTTAACATCAAACAATTATTTATGCATCAAATCGGCGTCACTCACCTAGAGTTAGCCTCAATTACACAGTTTCAAATATAAACATGCATCAATCGGCATCACCCACATCGGGTTAGCCTCAATTACACAGCATAAAACATTTTACGTGAAATCGGCATTATTACCTACACGGCATCACCCGCCTAGGATCTAGCCATATTTTATGGCATCACCCGCCTTGGATATAGCCCCCTAACTAGCATCACCCGCCTTGGATCTAGCCATATTCCTTCATGGCATCACCCGCATAGGATCAGCTCTAGACCGGGGAAAAGGATACGCTGGTGATCAATCAGCGCTTAAGGAGGGATGGTTTCATTTTAACATAGTAAACAGATTCACATAAATCACAAAATAAACGGCATCACCCGCCTTGGATCTAGCCATATTTATTCATGGCATCACCCGCCTAGGATATAGCCCCTAATTAGCATCACCCGCCGTGGATCTAGCCATATTTATTAATGGCATCACCCGCCTAGGATATAGCCCCCTAATTAGCATCACCCGCCTTGGATCTAGCCATATTCCTTCATGGCATCACCCGCATAGGATCAGCTCTTAGACCGGGAAAAAGGATACGCATGGTGGCCAGCCAGCGTAATAGGTGGGAAAGTGGAACTTGTTAATACAATAAAACTTTATTTAAATCCTCCGCCCATACGGTTGGTTCAAAAATAAATAAATCATGACCAGCGACCCTTTCGGAACATCTCCATAAAATCTCTCAGAACTTCCATACTTAAAATTTTCATTTTAGGTTAAAACTGTCATAAATGTTTGTCATGCTTATGCATTTGGACAAATTTCCTTTTTCAAAAGGGTCCAATTCGAGCTTTGCCCGTGTCAAGACTTATCTCGAAATGATCGCTCGTCCATCCTAAATTTGCATGCGAGAGCTTAACACACTGTGTCAAAACAGTGGTGACATTCTTGTACAATTTGAAACGGTTAACAAAATTAAAAAATAAGAAGTAAAACGGCACTAGACCTGATGTTGTGGCGACACTCGGGAAGCCTCTCCCCGAAGATCCCGTGGGTAGGAGACATTCATACACCCCGTGCGTGAGCACAAAGGAACGTCAGGCTTACCATAAAGAATCAATCTTGAATCTTTCAGCTGATATGATGATGAAACCAACTGTAAATCTCGAATAGCAGTGCCGCAGTTTAATAAACATAAGTGGAACCTATGGTTCCACTGGGACCGTAGAGATTAAAATCTGCAACTTTGTCAATTTTCATAGTGCATAGGTATGTCAACCTGACAGTCTGCCCCACTAGCATCTTTAGCTACTAGGTGTGTGAAAACTACTGAATCTCAATGCCAACATTGTTGGAAAAAGATATTGATTTTAAACCTATTTTTGAGTAGCTAAAATAAATAACTATTTAACACCAACTCAAATTATAGCAGTTAGTCTAAAATAATATCAAATTATTGACAAGTAAAGACCAACTCAAATGTTATCAATTTTTAAAAACATTATTTCGTGACAAAAGTAAAAATATTTACAAGTACCTACTTGTATTCAGCTGAATCCGCTTTTACTGGAAGCCGACCCCAATAAAGTTATGAAAAGGCAGGCAGATGATGAATAATGGTTACAAGTTTTTATTTTCTACTAGCTAATGCCCGCGACTTCGTTCGCGCGCATTAGCTTCCTTTTCCGTTCCCGTGGGAATTTTGGGAAATTCTCTCTTGGTGCTCCCCTGCTCTGTCCAAGGAATCTATATGCCTAATTTCAGCTTTCTACAACCATCAGCTTCGACTGCGCGTCTTTCTGTCAGTCACTTAGTAACGGAAGAATTCTATATCTATAATAGGATTATACAGGGTGTCCGGGACATCGTAACGCAAACTTCGCGAAAAGGCTACACCTGATGCCACTAATCAAATTGTGGAAGTCATTAATCTCGCTAATGATCGGTTACAGAAATTGTCATTTTCGAGCGCGCAATGTATTGTGAACAACGCGATCCAAACGCGCGAGAGCGTTGTACGAAGTACGTACCTACACTTCTTGAACACACTCAAAGCTGCGACGCCGCGCGAGCTTCTGTCGTTAAATGTACTTACCTAAGAATATCGCCGACCACAATATCACATAAAATCATTTTTAATCACTCAGAAATACCTACGGTATCTAATGATGGTAGGAACATGTTTATGCAGAATTCAAGAGAAGAAAAGCATCGACAAGCTATGTCTTTAGTCTCATAAAATCACGATTCCGATAAGGATTGGTAAGATAATAAAAAAGAAAACTTGTAAGTAGGTACCTACATTGAGATCCGTTCACGTAGGTATAAACTAATGAACTATCTAAGTCACTTTGATTGTACCTACCAATATCGCCTTTCGCCGACAACAATAATACCTATCTCATAAAATGAATCATTTTTATCACTCAGAAATACTAACCTGCTGATGGTAAGAACTTGTTTTTGAAGAAATAAGAGAAGGAGCCATAAGATTAATCTCTTAAAATAATGATTCAGATAAGGATTGATTATAAAAAATAAGCTTGAAGTACCTACATTGAGATCCGGTATCGTAGGTAACTACTGAACCGCCTCACTCACTTAGACCGACAACAACTGACATGTTTACGCAGAAGTTAAGGAGTCATACGCTTAAGCATGTTCCACAATTATGTAGGTACTTACTTAATCCAATGTCCAATCCAAGGTGACCTTGGTTGGAGCTTGGTTTCCATCCGCGAATTTTGTACCTATGAATTCACCCAAACAAGGTCACCTTGGATGGGTCGCTGGAATACATCCTTGTGGAACATGCTCTCTTAAAATCACGAACGCGATTCTGATAAGAATTGATAACAAAGCCGGCCATGTTCGAGTCGGACTCTCAAACAAAGGGTTCTGTAAGTACCTTAACTCAAAAAACACGCTTCTTGTATGCGAGCCTCCGTAAATTACCTAGTCCTATGGACGGACGGACAGCGGAGGCTTAGTAATAGGGTTTCGTTGGTTACTCTTCGGCCTACCTACATTGAGATCCGATAATGTAAGTACCTACTACTAACTCACCTTAAGGTCGCTCACCCCTGGGTTCGAAGTGGCCGCCGCCAGCACGCTCGCATATCTGAGCACGGCCCAGAGTTTCAACGTGGACACGGAGCAGAAACTTTGGGTCCTGAGCAGACTCCTCACGCAACGTCGCAAACACATGCACTACGCGATTCCTCATCTCGGCTGCGGAAGCGCACTCGGACACAAACACTTTGTCCTTGACGTAACCCCAAAGAAAAAATCGAATGGGGTCGAGTCTGGTGAGTGAGCTGGCAATGGCTCCGGGCCGAATCTACCGATCCACCGATTCCACAACTCCAGATGACATTTTTAAATCAGACACACAAACACAGAGTGGGATCAAACTAAAACTTATCTTCTCTAACGTTCCGAAAACAGACTTTCACAAAAAGCACACTCGTTCGCGATCAACGTCAACAAGAAACTGGCAAAAATCCATCACGAAATGTTCTTTTCGAACTCTCTTTTGATTTCGCCGACATACCTACGTGCAGTACAGTGGCGGAACTATCATGGGTGGCTATTTATTTATTAAATGATTTTTTTTTGTTGAAATACTTAACCATGTAGTTACTTGATCGCCTTAAAAAAAGATTAAGATCTAAGAGAAGCTGCAAGAAACCGAACCAATTGAGATAAGCGTAACATTTCTTATTTGAAGCCTTATTATGATTTGTGAAACGTGTGCCTATTAATAGTAAAAACTCCGGGAGTGCCGGCAGAAGTGAAAACTTGAATACGTGCTTCTCTCCCTCCGTCTCACGAATTTTCGATCAGGTCACCATCTCACGCATTTTCACCAGGGTCACGTGTCTTGACGCGAGCTTAACATTTTTTTACCCATCACAAAAAAAGTGCACAACGTCGCTAAAGAAGCTTTCACTTAAAAAAAAAAAATCTCGGTCAGGTGTCACCATCACCACTAAGCGAGACACTGAACCGCCCCTTACACTCTGTTCAACAGAATACCTAGATCGGCTCGATTGTCGGCATGTCAAAGAGCGCGCTACGTATTGCCGCTATAAGAAAATACGATTTGGCGACACACAACAAAATAACCGATTTGCGTCTTTAAGCAATTATTTTAATGTTGGAAATCGCTTACTTTATTTTGTTGTGATACGTATTATTTTCTAATGACGGCAGTCTTTAGACGGTATTTTTGAGCGGTGCCTTTGACATGCTCACTCGCAGGTACCTACTTGGCATGCGTTGACCTTTCGTTTGAACTTTGCACAGCTGATAGCTACCTAATTTGAAGTTTTATTTACATTGCTTTTTTTTGTGAAAATAGTGAATTAATGACTTTTTAATTAAAAATCTTACTGGGTTAGGTCAGAATTACGATTATGAGCAGTCTAAAGTAAAAAAAACTCCTGAAAAAAATGAAAAAATGAGGAAAAAGCCGACGAAAAATTCCAAAGCAGGGGTGTCCAGAATCATGTCCTGGACCCCTGGAAATCGTTTGTGCGTCGATGTCAGATACACGCTGTATTAAGTTTGCGTCTTTACAGTTTATTTTGGTCTAAGGCGCCCTTATCACGCTCGTGCAAACGTCACCCAATTCCAAATGTCATAATTTATGGCGAATTCGAAAAAGGACAAGGACGGAACTATTACCTATTCCGTAAACATAAAAACAGACCCATTAACTTAAAAGTCGTGACTAATAAAATATTCAGATTTTTGTCAATCAATTTCATGCAACTATCAGTCACTGCATCACACGATATGTTTTCAGTCAGTCACAGCGTTGACTATGGTTAAACTGACAGCAAAACCTTACCTTACGGAATCGTATCAGAACCAAATTGATTTTGCAAACTGAGTCCTGTTTTTGCTCTATTAGAAGTCAGTAATAAAGTTTAGAAAATATTGAAAATGGCATTGCCCTTTCGATTACATAAAAACTGCATAAGTAAATCACTTGTGCGTCACTTTTCCTAAACTCAATCATTGTCATATTTCGATTTGTACAGAAACGTACGAACGTTGTACTTTTCTAGTACTACTTAAAAGAATCTGCCATACAAGAACTGGTGGAAATGTTAAAGACTACTGCCGTTACGAGCTTATATGAATGGACAGGCTCCCAGCATAGTCTGTCTCATACTTAATGAGAAACGTGAAACATTATGTCGCTAAATGAAAATTACCACAACCTAAATGACTAGTGTGTATCAAGGTAGTTTTTTTTTTATAAATACCCACAATTATCTATAATAATTATTAGTATGCTAATAAACAGACTGTAAGCCCGAGAAGCGTGCTCAAAATCTAATTTAATATGAACGAACGTTGTTGTTAACAGAAAAGATTCACATATGTAACTGGAATTGAACCAGTACTAGTGACAAAACACTGCACATGATCAAAATAGTTTTAATTTGAGGGTAGTTGTGAAAAAAATAAATCTAGAATATCTAATTTCTACTTTTGGTCAGTCGATTTTGGGTTTTAAGTTTGACGGTAGTTATGGAAAAAAGAAATCTAGAACATCGAAGTTCTAATTTTAATCGGTCGATTTTGATCTTCGATCATTTTGCCTATGGCAACAAGATTTTGCAACCATTTTTTTTTCTGAACTACCCATTTTATGGCACATAATCACATTCTACTGTCTTTTGATAGTCGATTTTATAAAGTAGATTTTTTCTTAATGTTACGGGTAAGGTGACCAGGTTTTTAACATTGGAAACAATGGCGATAATTGGCCAGACAATTCTGGGGTTGCTAAAAGCCGGGGTATTTTGTTAGAAGTACTTCAGTCAGCACCTTCCTTCACTACATCCTGTCAACACCTGCTGTCAGTACCCACCGTCAGTTCCCACTGTCAGTACGTCAGGACAAACTGTCAGCATAAACTATCAGTACCTACTGTCAGTACCTACTGTCAGTACCTACTGTCAGTACCTACTGTCAGTACCTACTGTCAGTACCTACTGTCAGTACCTACTGTCAGTACCTACTGTCAGTACCTACTGTCAGTACCTACTGTCAGTACCTACTGTCAGTACCTACTGTCAGTACCTACTGTCAGTACCTACTGTCAGTACCTACTGTCAGTACCTACTGTCAGTACCTACTGTCAGTACCTACTGTCAGTACCTACTGTCAGTACCTACTGTCAGTACCTACTGTCAGTACCTACTGTCAGTACCTACTGTCAGTACCTACTGTCAGTACCTACTGTCAGTACCTACTGTCAGTACTGTAGACGACTCGCTTGTAGCTAATACGAGAGGAACTTTTCTATAATTTAAAATGAGATTATTTCAGAGATTATTTATATATTTTGCGTGCTTTCAACGTCAGGGCAAACAATCGAATCCTTTATCAAAAACTCACACTCCTTTATGACATCACATTCGAATTCTAACTTTATTTTTCTTAACTCTTTCAAGGCTTATGTGATTGAGGTTGCACCTCCCAAAGAGGATCTCTGCATGAGCTACCCCCCGAAGAATGGAGGATAGTAAGAATGATTTTCTTGCAATCATACATTCCCAGCTTTGGAAGAGTCAAGCACCTACCTATTCCTAACCCGAAGTCCCTGGCTAAGTGGCGACTCTTCGTAGACACTTGGACACCTACTTCTATAGAAGCAGTTTCAGTCATACCCTGCGCTGGGCAATATTCTTTATATTATTATGCGCCATTTGCGCAATAGCTTAAAGCAGTTATGCTGAAACCCTGCTGCAGTAAAACGCCACAAAAACCTGCAACACATTGTCGGACGTAAACAAAATCGATGCGACAATTCACATCTATCCAGAAGGGATTGAATTGATTAGATTTACCCTAACTAATCTATGTGGTTGCTCGTCGGATGATCTTAATCTGCTAAAGTTTTTAAATTTTAACTTTGAACTTACTCCAGTGATTCTAATACATAAGAATTGTAATCAATTGCCTCTATAATCAGTTTAACCAATGGTGACAACTAGCCACCCTTCGCGAAGGTTATACCTCGTATGCAAAGTTAGTTTAACCGCCCATGGAGTTTTTTTAATGGCGTAAAATTAATCGCGAAAACTCTACCTCTGACACCACTGGAATGAGTTCACCCTAGCTAATATTATTTAAACGCGCTCTTCACAAATCTGGGAGCGCCCTCGAAGTCGTCGACCACGTGCACGTCCTTTTTCGAATGTACATGGAAAAAGACTTCATTCAATAACTTATTCAACCTACCAAGCTAAAATAATGTTTGTTTACATAAAATTGTAATTGACATCTATCTATATATATTTTGGATTGACTGTTATTATATACGTATTTGATTTAATTTTGACTTGTATAATTTAATTATTTAATAATAACATTTTGACATGCGTATCATATTGACGAATTTTAATGTATTTTGACATGAGAGATCATTAATTTATAATGTATTTTTGCATGATAAAATATATTTGGTTTGGATTAGATTTTAATTAATGAAAACATATAAATATGCATATTGTACGCCCTATGGGTATGTTACAGCGATCTACATATTACGTTGATAAGAACTGCTTTAAACCTGTGACAAACAATAAATTATTTTGACTTTTGACTTTTGACTTTTATCTGCTTTGACATCCTACTTTTTCTATTACCATAAATATTCTTTATAATAAAATGGTTTCAACCTATTCACATGAATATTAACTATAGAACCTTATTCAATTCAACCTTTACAGGTTCTATATGAAACAATAAACTTTTTGATTAGTTTGACACAATATGACAAATTGTTTTTTATGTTGTCATGTCATCCTATGACTGAAATAATACAAGTCAATCCTTCGGCTTTCGCTGCCATTAAAATAAATAAAACATATGTTATGAAATTAGCAGAAAACTTGAAAATAACTAACATTATATAAATCTATCGCATATAATAAAGTGGAATTTAGAACAACTATAAAATCTTCAAAATAAAACGTTTCCTGACCTTATAATTGTATATAATAATTTCGTATTACTTTCTAAAATATTTCCATATGTAAATTAAAGGTTGCTGAACTATCAAACCATTAGTGAAATGTTTTATATGATTTGATGTGTATGATTTATCTTTAGATGTATAAATATATGTGCAATATTTCCTTGATTTTTTCATCACCCTTGTTTTCTTTATTTTATTCAGGGTATGAAGAGGAAACTTATACTCATTTTGAGTAATTAACTCACGCCTATTAAGGAAATTATGTGTGTGTATGTCTGTGTGTAAAATTCTCCTATCAAATAATAAAACGTCCCTACCACTTTTATTTTCTACGCTACGGTTTGCCTTATTGGCCGAAATAAAATTTAATAATGAACATAAAACAACATTCGTCGACACATCGAGTTGTGTTCCGTATTGAACCATCTCCTTTTGATCGTCTTCCGCCGAGGCAGCTTCCTCAACTTCCAGCGCGGCGTCTGCATACTGGTCACCCTCTCCTGAATCCACTTCGACAGCATCCACATCATGGTTGTCATTGGAACTGCGCTCTGGTTCGGACCTCAGAATCTTGCTTTCTGTAAGGAGTTCAGATGTAAATATTGGAATATATACATTCAGTCAAAAAAGTATCGGGAATGGATGATTTGTTTATGGTTCCAAATTCAAATTTTTGTTTTTTTGTAGTTGTTAGATTGGCACAACTGTTTTCCATTTTGGCGCGGAGTTTGAGTTGCATCTGTTATTTATATTAAATACAGTGCTGGTTTTAGTAATATCATATATAGTGTGTATTGCGAATTTCATAATGGCAAAAATATCGAACAAAGAGTTTGTCTTAAATTTTGCATCGCCAATGGAATTTCGTGTTCGGAGTCACTGAAAATGTTACAGAAGGCTTACGGTGAATCGACTTTATCAAAAACTCGTGCTTATGAGTGGTTCAAAGCGTTCAAAAGCGGTCGAGATGTGATGGAAGATTTGCCTCGCTCTGGTAGGCCGTCAACGTCTGCAACTGAAGTTAACATCGCAAAAGTGAAGGAAATAGTGACTGAAAATCCCCATTCAACTCTGAGAGAGATAGCCGCCGAACTTTCTGTATCTCACGAGTCGATCCGTACCATTTTAACTAATCATTTGGGTATGAAACCCCAAAAGATCTGAATTTTCTCCAAAAACTCAATCGCATGAAAGTCGCTGAGGACATGCTAGAACGAGTCAGTTCGGACCCAAAATTCATGAAACGCATTGTTACTGGTCGAGACGTGGGTTTACGAGTTTGACATGCAAACTAGTCAACAAGCTTCGGAGTGGCGCCTTCCAACTGAACCGAAACCGAATATCCACGCCAAAGTCGATCAAAAGTCAAAGTCATGTTGACTGTTTTCTTTGACTATCGCGGTGTTGTGTACTCTGAATTCTTACCGGAAGGTCTAACGGTAAATAAAGAATATTATTTGAGCGTTATGCGGCGTTTAAGAGAGCAAATTCGACGAAAAAGGCCAGATTTGTGGAAAGAAAATTCTTGGATTTTGCACCACGACAATGCGCCTTCGCACAAGGCTATCATTGTGAACGAATTTTTAACCAAACACTCAACAAATACCATCCAGCAACCACCATATTCACCAGATATGGCTCCTGCTGACTTTTTTCTTTTTCCTAAACTCAAATTACCACTTCGTGGCACCCGTTTTCAATCGATAGAAGACATAAAGGAGAATTCGCGGCGAGAACTGAACTCAATTCCGGAAGCAGCGTTTAAAAAATGTTTTGATGAATGGATTATTCGTTGGCGCAAGTGTATCGTTTCTAAAGGCGCATACTTTGAAGGTGATAAAATAAATTTGGATGAATAACAGACATTTTGTGTATTATTGATCTTTTCCCGGTACTTTCTTGACAGAGTAGTACACCAGCATGTACACTTTCCTCCGTTCCGTCCAGTTCAGTTTCGTTCTTGACTAGGCTGCTCTCTCCACAGCTCTGCTCGACGTCGTCATCATTGTCATCCTTGTCATCATGGTCATCATTGTCATCATGGTTTTCGATTTGTTGATTTTCAATTTTCGTACTGGAATATAATGGTGTATTATTATCGATATTTCCATATTCCTGCTGTCCGCATTCGTCAGACACTTCAGCGATCGTATTTTCAACATAAACAAAGCATTCCAATGACCGTCGTCGTTTACAGGAAATGCATTTGCACGGAAATTCTTTTCTTATTTTGTCGCATAGCAACGAAAAATCTATACCGTCATGGTATACCGTATTATAAAAATATCTAGCAGCGCTCTGCAGAAATGCGCCCAAAATTAACGAATAATCGGCTTCTCGCCTCTCGCTTTCGATAGCGACTCGCCTGAATTCGGCTACGAACTCTTCAAAGCATACTCGGTCTATACCGGTATATAACATAGACATCTTTTACACATACAATCTTTCTTTCAAATATAAAAACCACTTAGCTTTTCTTTCCAGGCGTCCATCCATCTAGCGCCTGAAAATCGTTAGCATCTCGTCCTTTTCGAGATGAATCTATAAAATTGGGAGTTTCTTCATGCACTTTTATACTTTACGCAGTGCACACGCGTACATTATCAGGCACCTCCGCCACTTGTAGGCGACTCGCTTGTAGCTAATACGAGAGGAACTTTTCTATAATTTAAAATCAGATTATTTCAGAGAATAATTATATATTTTGCGTGCTTTCAACGTCAGGGCAAACAATCGAATCCTTTATCAAAAACTCACACTCCTTTATGACATCACATTCGAATTCTAACTTCGTTCTTCCCTTCAGTTGCAGTATTGCATTCACGCGGCGATATGCAATAGTCGAAATGGTTTCGTCAACATTGGCACATCCGTCCCCGATCGTCACATCGAGATCGAATGGCGGTAGGAGAAATTGCCATGTTGTGAAGGCTCCGGGGTAGCAGACAGTGCTACAGTCACGGCGCTTGATGTGGCTTACTTCGTGATAGACGTCACCAGACTCATCACTTGTCCGTCGAGAAAGTTTGGTCTGGCTGGGCGGTCGGCACAGGTTTGCGGACCCAGAATACAGAAGACTTCAGAAGGGGCGAGCTGGATCTCACCGCTGCTGTCGGCCTATGATCGCTGATATTGTCGAATTCACACAAAATATTCACACAAGTAGAACAGTAAATGCACAGGAAAACGTTTTATGAAATAAAGCAATACTTTACTTGAGTCCAGGGTGTTTATTTCACAAGCAGAATAAGAACTAGAAGTGATCTTAAATTCGCATTACATTGGTTTTTATACACCAAAAATGACAAGCATGAAGTTGGCAGTGGATGTTAAAATTACACAAAAAGGCGGGAAACATACGGTAGATACTTAAACATTAAAAATAAATAAGTAGAACGGAAATTGTCAAGTAAATTCTGTTCAAGTAAAAACTGGATAATAGGAAGCTACCTATTAAATTAAAGCCTTATTAAAATCCAACAGAAAAATACAATATTTCTTTAAAGAATTAGAAAGGATGTTGTCAAATTAAATCTATATAAATTCAACAGGATATTGCAATATTTCAAATAAATAAAAAGGAAGTTATCAAGTTAAATACTTATAGAAACCAAACAGGATGTAACAATATATTTTAGATAAGACGGAAACGCTAACATTAATCCGATTCAACATGGAAGTCAAATTAAATACTATATAATCATTAAAACAAGTAAAACCATACCAAATAATGGTTTGGCGCCCATATATACGTAGTTTAATTTAATGCCCCTCTGTCGTATCAACTCTGTATATATATATATATATATATATCAATATATATCTTTGTATTTATTAAATATCTGTTAATCGCGTTTTTTGCTCAAAATTGCACCTACCACTACTTGTCTCTGCATCACCCAAGGTTTGACTGGTAGAAAATGCCTAAGGCATTAAGTCCGCCTCTGTACATTTGTGTACATGAAGTATTCAATAAATAAATAAATAGTCATATTGTTCTAAACATAATCTAAATTTGAGTAGTCTACTTGACGGTTCCTTTAAACTAAATAAATATACCAGTGGTTTAAGGTCGGTGACTATTTTGAATGGACGACCATACAAATAGGGTCTTAAATGTTTTGCGGTCCATACTATGGCCAGGAGTTCTTTCTTAATAGTCGGATAGTTCCATTTAGCTTTGTTTAAACTCCTACTGGCATAAGCGACTGGCCGATGATTGCCATTGGATAAAACCGCTCCTATCGCGTAACCTGACGCGTCAGTTTGTACGGTAAAATGATTTTTATCTGATAAATCCGGATATTGGAGAACTGGTGGTGCAGACATACATTCTTTAAGTGTCTGAAATGCCTTTTGTGCGTCACTATTCCAATTAAATTCTACATTTTTCCTATACAAAATATTGAAACTGTTTGCAATTTCTGCATATTATATCGGAATAAATTTGCGATAATAATTCGCTAAGGCTACAAAACGCTTTACTTCATGTGTGTTTTGGGGAACTGGATAGTTTTGTATAGCACTAATCTTTTCTGGATCGGGTAGCACGCCATTGTCTAAAAAAAGTCGCATTTTATAGGATTTAATTTTAAATTGACACTGCGTAATCCTTCTAGAACCTCGATTAAGTTTTTGTTATGGTTCAATAAGTCCCGTCCCATTATAATTAAATCGTCCTGATAACATAAACATTTTTCGTAGTTGAGGCCTGCCATTGCCATCATTCGAGCAAATGAGTTTGGGCTTGTCTTAAGACCCATTGGCATTCTAGTCATTTAAAATTGGCCTGAATGAAATGCTGTAAATTTTTCTACTATGGGGTTCGAGTTCCACATTATAAAACCCTTGACTTAAGTCT
Source organism: Lacanobia oleracea (assembly GCA_950371165.1). Classification (NCBI taxonomy): domain Eukaryota; kingdom Metazoa; phylum Arthropoda; class Insecta; order Lepidoptera; family Noctuidae; genus Lacanobia; species Lacanobia oleracea. Next base: position 14,070,328 of record OX493386.1, read on the forward strand.
AGGTGCGTGAAATAAATGCAACCAGAGAGTGCGTCTAATATTTCGTGAATATTTGGCAGAGGGAATTTATCATTTTGTACACAGTTATTTAGCTTTCGGTAACCAATAACTAGACGCCATTTCTTTTCTCCGTTTGTTTTCTTTGCTACTAAAAGAACGGGACTAGACCATTCGCTTACAAGGTTCAATTATACCTTGTTCAAGCATGCGGTCAATTTGATTCTGTATTTTCGTTTTTTGTGAATGTGGGAGACTGCCTTGGTTGTATTGTTATTGAATTTTTGTATATAGTTGTCGTAATGAGCTGGTCTCCTTCGAGATAAAATATCTCACTATATTTTGCGCATATGTTTCTAATACCAATTTGTTCCTCCTTATATAAATGACCTAATTTTAATAATGGTGGAATGGAATAATGTTTTTTGTTCGTCCTGCACATTTACTAGGCTTGTCAAATGTACAAATATTACTTTATGTATCTTAGGGTCAATTTTATGTAAATAAAAATCATTCTCTGTGTATTCAAGATTCTAATTGGTCTTCCCATCCACGGGGTTTGCTAATGTACTTGCTAAAAATATTCCGTTTCCTATTTCCGCCGCGCAGACTACACAGTCCTCCGCTGGTCGGTCGTAATATAATGTGTACTTTCGGGCCTAGCCGGTATAGTTAGCGTCTCATTATGTTTGGTAATCGGCAAACTAATTTCTATATTATTATTACACATAAAGAGTTATTTCTAAAGTTAATAATCGAATGATATTTGCTCAAAAAGTCTTGGCCTAAAATACCTTGCCTTACAGGGTAAAGATGTAAATACGTAGATTTTATGGTTTAGAATTCGATCACCTGCTCTTAATTCTAGATAAACAAAACCGATCGCTTAAATTTTTCCACCAATACCATTTACAACAAGCTTTCCCTTTTGGATGGGTACATTCAACTCAGCAATGTGTTTATATTTTATGGCCGATATGGAAGCACCCGTGTCGATTAGCCTCGTTTACTACTCTGTCAAGAAAGTACCGGGAAAAGATCAATAATACACAAATGTCTGTTATTCATCCAAATTTATTTTATCACCTAAAAAGTATGCTCCTTTAGAAACGATACACTTGCGCCAACGAATAATCCATTCATCAAAACATTTTTTAAACGCTGCTTCCGGAATTGAGTTCAGTTCTCGCCGCGAATTCTCCTTTATGTCTTCTATCGATTGAAAACGGGTGCCACGAAGTGGTAATTTGAGTTTAGGAAAAAGAAAAAAGTCAGCAGGAGCCATATCTGGTGAATATGGTGGTTGCTGGATGGTATTTGTTGAGTGTTTGGTTAAAAATTCGTTCACAATGATAGCCTTGTGCGAAGGCGCATTGTCGTGGTGCAAAATCCAAGAATTTTCTTTCCACAAATCTGGCCTTTTTCGTCGAATTTGCTCTCTTAAACGCCGCATAACGCTCAAATAATATTTTTTATTTACCGTTAGACCTTCCGGTAAGAATTCAGAGTGCACAACACCGCGATAGTCAAAGAAAACAGTCAACATGACTTTGACTTTTAATCGACTTTGGCGTGGTTTTTTCGGTTTCGGTTCAGTTGGAAGGCGCCACTCCGAAGCTTGTTGACTAGTTTGCATGTCAAACTCGTAAACCCACGTCTCGTCACCAGTAACAATGCGTTTCATGAATGTTGGGTCCGAACTGACTCGTTCTAGCATGTCCTCAGCGACTTTCATGCGATTGAGTTTTTGGAGAAAATTCAGATCTTTTGGGACTAGCCGAGCAGCAACATGTTTCATACCCAAATGATTAGTTAAAATGGTACGGATCGACTCGTGAGATACAGAACTATTTTCACTATTTCCTTCACTTTTGCGATGTTAACTTCAGTTGCAGACGTTGACGGCCTACCAGAGCGAGGCAAATCTTCCATCATATCTCGACCGCTTTTGAACGCTTTGAACCACTCATAAGCACGACTTTTTGATAAAGTTGATTCACCGTAAGCTTTCTGTAACATTTTCAGTGACTCCGAACACGAAATTCCATTGGCGATGCAAAATTTAAGACAAACTCTTTGTTCGATATTTTAGTCCATTATGAAATTCGCAATACACACTATATATGATATTACTAAAACCAGCACTGTATTTAATATAAATAACAGAATAGATGCAACTCAAACTCCGCGCCAAAATGGAAAACAGTTGTGCCAATCTAACAACTACAAAAAAACAAAAATTAGAATTTGGAACCATAAACAAATCATCCATTCCCGATACTTTTTTGACTGAATGTATGTAAGATTATTATGTTTAGAGTGTAATGAGATATGATATATACCACATGACATCATAGCGCTTTTATTCACGAAAAAACTGTTCAAAATTATCGTTATTATTTTCTGATTGACCTGCTCGCGGGTTGGCATCTGTCAAAATATGCATATTTTGCTGTTGTTGTTCCTGGTTATTAGCTTGGTTAAAAAAAAACCTACCTCTAATTCCACAATTTGATGCACCGCGGCCGCGAGATCTCCATCCACCGCGGCCTGTTTGCGATGTTCGATCATCCCTCTGTTCCGCCGGTGGAATTCCTATATTGGTAGTAGCTGTTATTACGAGGCATAAATAAAATGTCACCTGAAGTGGATGGTGTTGAAACTTCCTCATCGATGGCTGCTTGTATGGCATCGTTTTAAGATGTAAATTGTCGTGCTGCTATTATAGTGCTTAGCTTTGCTTAACTCATTTACACTGTCATACTTTGTATTAAGTTTGAGTTTAGCAGACTGGGAAAGTCGGCTTTTTATAAGAAAATTTATCAATTTAATTTGACCCTCTGAGTCAAGTTCCGTTTGATAGTATTCTATCCCATCAATGAGCTGTTTCGTATTTGTGCTGTCGTCGTTTAAAACAAGCTCAATGCGATTTTTTAATCAAATTTCGCCATATTTTGCTCTTCTATCGATACTTCAGTCCATGAATTATTACACAAATCTAAAATATTGTCATACAAACTAACAAAGTATTTGCTTAATTTATTAAATTTACATAATTTCTCGTCTTTTAATTCGGTTTTAAGCAAACTTAAACTGTCTAAATTGTCATTGAAAGTACTCAGTAATTTATCGGCCTCTTTTAGTTTTTTTAAAACAATTTCACCTCTTCGTCTACTTGGCCCTATTTTTATTAAATAAATACTTATCTTACCAAGATTATTGTATAGCTGTAATAACTCCTCATACATAACTGTTCATAATTTACTTGAATGGCGATTGTGATTCCACTGCTTAGGCACGCGCACTGCACTGTCCGTACTAGGATTTCCGTACTTTCACACATTTAATACACAGCACTCACAGAACACAAGCCGAATTGCATTATTTGTTACACGCCGGACCCTTGTTGGAAGCATGGACCCGACACTCCTCGCTTGCAGACATGCCACAAGCACCGCTGTGGTACCTTCTGGATCGATCCGAAGAACGCCTCAAGATGTGCCTCGTTATCTGCTCTCGCGCCCAAGACTCATGACATTTCTTGTAAATTTTATACATGAAGTATATTGCGCCGAGGAATAAAATCGTGCATATAATCATATGTATAAGTATCGTGTTAACAATTGTTAACACGATACTTATGGCCGACAAATGAAATTTAAATCCCTCCACGGTCGCGGTGTTTTTAGCGGCGCTATTTTGATTGAGAAATACCTCTTCATTAGTTACTTTTGAGTTGCACATGATTGAAAGAGACATACGTTAAGAGTGACACTGAAACAGTTGCCGTGCAGAACAAAGTCCATACTAATCGCGCACATGATTCAAATCCTATTTAGTGGCAGGGTCGCCATGTAAGGACGGGTGTCAGATTGAATGAAACATCACAAGATATGATACAAGACTGTCCTTATATTATGTGAATACACGGGTTATATACTTAATTACACACAATTTAATAGTAGGTAATATTGGTATAGATAAAATTATCCGGTTACTGAGTGAGTGACTGACTGACAGACAAACGCACAACCGAAAGTAGTGGTCGTTGAAAGCTGAAATTAGGCATGTAGATTTCTTAGGGAGTGTAGGGGAGCACAAGAAAGGATTTCTCGAAAATCCTTCGGGAACGGAATAAACGGGATATGCGCGTATGAAGTCGCGAGCAAAAGCTTGTTAATAAATAAAAAAACGATTGTTAGTTACATGTTTATAACGAACACCAATCAATTAGCCTCCAATTAACTAATTGGAGGCTAATTGATTGGTGAAAAGTCGATTAAGGCAAAGTCATAAAGCCACTGTGGAACAGATCATTGGCATCAGTAGACCTGTAGGACTGGACGCGAAGGTTTAGTCATGTGGGATCGCCTGGTTCTGTACCTGTTTATCATGCACAATGTTGGTCTAGCAACATGTGGCTATCCGCCTGTGAGTATATTTTTCTACTGTACCGTAAGTTGGGGTGATTTTGCACCGAATTTCATTATGTGATTAGTAAATGTCAAATAAAAAGTGCTGTATGTTCATTTAAACTAAAGGACCATTAGTGATAGAAATTGTTTTTATTGACTAATTAACAATGGCACATAATCAGGTACACAATTTTTTTTAAATTAAAGGAGAAAGAGCAAAATGGTCTATGAGCGGCCAACAACGAAATAGGTATTAAATGAAAGTACTATTACTAAGGACTAACTTTTACTATGAACGTAACATTGCAGCTCATTTAGAAAAAAAAATACATATAGGTAAAATACTTAGATAATAAGTGCAAGAAAATGTGCAAACCCATTTTATAAAATACTTATTAACATTAGTTTATGTCTTCAAAAGTATTTCAAAACGTTGTCAGCATACGTTTACAAGACTCAGCTCAACAATGGGTTTACTACATGGACTACCTGAGTTCGAACGGCCCAATCAGCTTCGAGTGCAAACAAAAGAGCCGAGGTGTGGGGTGCGTGTGCGTCACTCGGCGCAGTCCTTCGCTTACCCTTGTGACGTTGTGTACTGTGCGCTCATCTACGGATTCTTTTTCAAACGTTTTGACCCTGGCTACCCTCTGGACTGTGTTTCTTCCTAACCTGATAACCTGGCTATTAACTCTGAACTTCTGTACGTTTGTGCTTGTGTACTTGGACTCTGGACTTGTGTACGCCAACGGAACATTATTGAAAAATGGCAGAAAATCGACCTATATGTGTTTTGTGCAATCGATCAGTGGTTAATAGAAGAAGGTTAGAAATAACCCATGCTCTTTTTGAGGAAAATGCTGCCAATGCTCAATATATTATTGAAGCTATAGCTCCACAGCAAGTAAGTATTTTTAGACTATTTTTTGGTTGTTTTTACCCGTATGTACGCACCCTATAGCGGTGATGGCCTCATAATATTGTGTCACGATGTGCATATGCGACACATCGTTGGGTGAAGTGTGGGCTCTTTATTGAAAGTCCACGTTACAGTTTTGATTGTATTTTTATGTACGTCCTTTTAGTGAATTATGTTATTTCCTTAAGCGTATGGTTCTTTTCTAACAATACTTAAGTTATAGTCAAAACAGATCTTCTCTCTCTTTTACACACATGGTGCATATGGAAACAGAGCCAACGTTATCTAGCTTCGAAATATAATAGAGGCCAACCACTCATTAACAATGCGTATGAGCATGACTCATTCGTCACGTTGAAAAAGAGCTCGGCATGTTCTACTATACAACACATGATTTAACTGAAACTGCTGTGAGTTTTAAATACTATGTTATAAACTATTTTCCTTTTCAGGTTGAATACAACGGCCGAGAATACGTTTGTCGACCCTGTTGGCAACGAGCTCAACGGGCTGTGCAGCCAAACAATAACCCTGCCCCGCACGAATGTGTTCTTCAAGTGGAAGAATATTCACGAGTGCCTAGCACCTCGGCAAACTGTATGTTTGACAGATGCCGTAGTGTTTCACGTCGTCGAATGCCTGAGAATGTAAGGATTACTCTTATGTTACATTCTAACTTATTCATACCAGACAGTGCCAGAATATGTGATGCACATTTAACATCAAATGATTGGGAAGAGCTCATTGATAGTCCAAATCTCAGACATGATTTTAACAGCTCTCATTTTGTGCAAATACTAGAGCTTTTTAAAAAAGCTGTTTTAAATAAAAATATTCTGGACTTTGAAGATATTGCAAATATGGATCCTAATGAGATTCATATTCGATTGGGCGTTAGCAGAGATCAATTCAATACAATCTTGGAACAAACGCCTTCTTTGTCTGAGTCAAACGCCAAAACAAAACTAGCCATTTATTTAATGAAGTTGCGAACTGGTGATAGCAACGAGAGATTAGCCACGCTCTTTAACATAAGTAGAAGGACTCTAGAAAGGCATTTAAAAACCGCGCGTGATGCTATATCTCTGGATTTTAAGCCACGACACCTGGGACTCGACCATTTAAATAGAAGAATGGTCGCTGACCGTAATCTTATTGTACCAAACGCGTTATTTGGAAATCCCGAGTCTTCTCCAGAAGAAAGGAAGGCAGTAACAATCATGGATGGAACATATATTTATATACAGAAGAGCTCCAACTTTTCGTTCCAGCGACAGACCTACAGTCTACACAAATACGAAAATCTATTAAAACCGTTCTTAATGGTGTGTTCCGATGGGCATATAATTGATGTTTGCGGGCCCTATGCTGCTACCGACTCAGATGCCAGTATTTTGGAAAGAATTATAAATGACGAAGAAGGCACATTTCACTGGTTTTACCGGGCTGGCGACATATTCATTTTAGATCGTGGGTTTAGAGACGTCTGTGGCGATTTGGAGCGATGCAACTACAGTGCCTATATGCCAGAAACCAAAGACCGCGGTGCAGACCAGCTTACTACTGAACAGGCCAATAGAACTAGGCTGGTAACTCTATGCCGCTGGGTAGTGGAAGTTATAAATGGCAGGTTCAAGCGAGATTTCAAATTGTTTAGGCAAGAATATTTTAATCGCGCCTTAAGTCACATGTTTGAGGACTTTCAAAACGCAGCGGCACTCATCAATGCGTTCCAAACACCAATACAAGATAGTATTCATGCATCATCGTTCGTAAATATAATTAATGAACGTTTTGAAATACCGAACCTCTTAGCGGACTATGTTATCCGTCATAACATAAATAGACAGAGGGCATCATTTGAAAGACTCAGCAGCGACCAACCTATTTTTGAAGACTTTCCGGTTTTTTCTGAAGAAGACCTAATTCTGTTTGCACTTGGCACATACCAAATCAAGTTGGCTCGCAGCTACTACGCTGAACACTTAATTGAAGGCTTATACAATATCGAAGTATACCGGGAGCGACAAATAAGTCAGCTCAGAGATTTTATTGAAGAAGAAGATATTTGGTTATTACGTGTGCGAATACAATCTAGACATGTAAGGTCCAGAATATATTATTCTTATATTGTAATTAACCGACAAAGACAAAATAGAGAAGCAATTGCTCATTATTATTGCAGTTGTTTGAGTGGAAGGCGCACAATCGGTTGTTGCGCACACGTTATGTGTGTAGTGTGGTATCTGGCATGGGCTAGACATCAAGACGAGGATATTTTATTACCGGCATCAGAACTCAGTGCTATTATTGTACATTAAATGTATGAATGTGGACGAGGCAAAAGGAGTATGTAAGGATCGTAGCAAGTGGCGTTCTGTGGTTTCTGCCTACCCCCATGGGAAAAGGGCGTGAGTTTATGTATGTAAATGTATGTAAAATAAATGTATTGAAGTAAACAAGTCATTCTATTTTATTTCCTTATTTTTAAGACTAAATCTTAGTAATTAATACGCTAAATCACAGGCTTACATATCTAAAATAAAAATGTATTTAGTTCCATTAATAATGACACTACAGATATAAAACTTCTTGAACCCGTTATTGTAGGGTGATATTAAACCAAAAAAAAATAAAATGTTCCTGGCCGCTGATAGACCAAGTGCCGTACGATTTTGCCCATTCTCCTTTGGCGCAAAGTATTCCCTTCGGGGGGATATTTTGCGCTGCTTTATAAAATCAGTCTTATCTCTTTTAAAATAATACTGGCGCAATCATACTTTTTTCGAGATAAATTTTGACAACAATTTTGAGGTCGTGCTCAGTTAATGGAAACTATCTCAATATTTGATGATATAGCTTCCTCTTCCTCATCTGTAAATATATGAGGCTGACCAGGTCGATTCAGATGGGCTTTTTTTATTTTATAAACCAGAGTTCTCCGCGGAATGTTGAAATGTATGCTAGCTTTCCTCTGCAACATTTGCCCAGACTTAATAGCCGCCGGACATAGTTCCAACTGTTCCTTGGAGTAATCAGCATATTTTCGAGCGCCTAGTTTTCTTTTGTAGACCCTCGGCATGTTGCAATTTCTGTAAAAAGCAAAAGTAGTTGAACATTACTTGAAACGAGTATACTTTGCGACAGGTGCAAAGTAGCCCCATTTTAGTGACATTTCGACCTTGCGTTAAAAAACATAACCCAAAATTAAATCCATTGAATTATGGTGTAGTGTATGTACGAGTAGATGTACTTATGATTTGTCTCGGGCGCAAACGTCACAACATGGCCGACGGATCGTAGGGCAGTCTGTGTTCAACCGTCAGTCAGGTAGCACGTGGTGGTGCGTAGGCGAGCCAAACACCTACTGTGAGTCGATACGTTGCGTGGATCATCTGGTAACGAGGACAAAAAAATTAAAACTGTAAAGTGACTATCAAAAAAAAAGAGAAAATGTGACTGGCGAAGTGGCAAGATGGTTTAGTTAAGCTACTTAGGTACATTGAAGTTAAATCCATATAGTTTAAAACATTAGGATACTTTAACTTACAAATAGATACCTATTATGATTCAAAATTATAAAATTCACTTATGAAAAAGTCATTTCATTGGAATGTGCAGCTACACTGAAAACATTTTTAAGAAATGTTCAAGTCCTTTGTTGTTCACTACTACTATCATAATGATATTTGACAGCAAATGTTAAACTGTGTTGTTTTATTTACACCTACGTAAGTTGTAAATTACAGTAAATAATGATATAATGTTGGTTTTTACTCTACCCAGTGATCATGCACACAATATAACGTGCACAGGGATTACTTTATTGTTAAATATGTGTCATAATGAACAAAGTGATTAGTGGATCCACCACATCTCAAAAACGTGGTTAGAGATGTGGAGTACTTTTAATGATTTTGCTATTTTGAACCCTTATACATATTATGCGTGTCCTAATCTGAAAGATATTTTGTATTATTATTAAAGTGCAGTGGTATTTATTGGTGGTTATTTGGGAAAAGCTAAAGACATTGTTTGACCGTCTTGGCGTTACCTAAATAAGTAAATATACCCCAGCAACTTACCTATATTCCTTGTAAGTTGGCGTAGTGCCTGGTCAGTTAATCGACACGAAATAAATAACAAAGTTATTTTGAAGTTTTATAGCAGTATAATTATTTAATAATACTGATTTATTATGATTTTGGAACAGCATTGCTGGTCATTAAATTAAAACCGTTTGACTATGTTCAGAAGATAATTGTAAATCCTCAACAGCATTATTGGTCATTAAGTTGTCAACTCTATCAAGCGCAAGTCCGATCGTGAATGGAATACTGCTCTCATCTTTGGGACGGATCTGCCAGATACCAGCTTGATGGCCTTGAGTCAATTGAGAAACGAGCCAAGAGGATCATTGGCAATGAGAGGCTCGTCGCGACGAAGCTCCAAAGTCTTGAGCATCGACGACGAGTTGCTAGCTTGTCGGTTTTCTACCGGTTGCATTTTGGGGAATGTGCGACGGAATTGCACAATTTAATTCCGCCAAGCCCGTTCCATCATCGGACCACAAGACGAACGGCGATGCGCCACCGGTACATGGTTGACATCCCACCCACACGCACAAAACGTTTTGGGAACACATTCATAATGCGTACAGCTAAGGAGTGGAATTCCCTGCCGGAGTCTGTGTTTCCCGATAGCTACAACCTGGGAGTCTTTAAGTCAAGAGTGAATAGGTTACTTCTAGGCATCATCGCTTACCATCAAGTGAGATGGTGGTCAAGCGCGTGCCTATTAATAGTAAAAAAAAAAAGAATTTTCTAATCATTAATATTTGATATTGAAATAACAACAAACTAGTTGGACCAGGTATAACATTAACATTTCCCAAATCACGTTGGAGAAGTTCGACTGCGAAGGAGAACCGTCTTCGGTTGGAGTGAGCTAGGAGCGTGGGAAACGAGCACTTTTTATCTATTTTGATACTTCTAGTATTGAGAAAAACGCAACGACCTGGGAGTGAAACCCGGGACCTCATGCTTAGATATTTGTTTAGTACTACATGATTAGTTCTAAAATAATTAATCAAAAACCACATAAAAAAAACAATAGAATAATATTAATAATATATATATACCAGCTTCTGTCAGCGTAGCCCGCCTGACTCCTAGAGAACATACTCCCAGGATATATGTGGTATTTCAGACCATAATCTACCTCTGTGCTGTGCCAAATTTCATGAAGATCCTTTCAAGTATTTTGACGTGAAAGAGTAATAAATATCCTTCATCCTCATAAACTTTCGCATTTATAATGTTATTAGGATTAGGATGTAATCCTATAGGTCATTAAATTGACAGTTATCTGGAAATAACAGTGATAGCAGTCTGCAGAACTACGCTACTGGTCATTGAATTGACAAGTCATTATTTAATGACAGTAACTGCAGTAGAATATACGCGGGGGTGCATGGGGTCTGTTACCATCTTAAGACCCAAGCCAACCTCACCTGCTAGCGGTGCACCCTGCTGTCCAACGGACGAGGCTCTGGCGAACCTGGTTTCCCTCTCGTAGGGTTGTGGGGGTCAGACGGCTGGTCGCCCCACGTAAAACCAACTTCAGCCAAATATTAAAATGGACAAGAAGTTGAAAACGGGTACTCGGGCTAGGGCGTCGCCGCATAACGACGCGCAGGCACATCGCCCTAAACCTGCGATAAGTGGGCTAGGGCTACCGTGTCGAGTACGGGCACGGCTAAAGAGGATAGTACCCAAGAAGAAGTTCCGCTTTGCCACCTGGAACATTGGCTCCCTAACCGGACGTTGCCGAGAACTCGCGGACGTACTTGCGAAGCGTCGGGTCCAGTGCGCCTTCCTTCAGGAGACGCGCTGGAAGGGAAATAAGTCACGTGATATCGGGCAGGGGTACCGGCTAGTGTACACCGGATCACCAACGGGCAGGGGCGGAGTGGCCGTGGTGCTGTCTAAGGACCTCCAGGATGGACTCCTTGAAGTAGACCGATGCAGCGACCGGTTGATGCGCGTTAGGATGTGATCGAAGGGTCGGTAACGAACCTAATCAGCGCCTATGCTCCTCAAACTGGTTGCTGTGAGCCTGAAAAGGAGGCCTTCTGGGATGAGTTCGAGGACGTACTACGCGCTATTCCGAATTCCGAAGGTGTTTTGGTTGGGGGGATCTTCACGTAGGTCAGTTTGCTGGAGAGTACGGACGTGTTCACGGTGGTTTTGGATATGGCCAGCTAAATGCAGAGGGAGTCAGTATACTCAGCACCTGCGCTTTGTCTGACCTAGCCATCGCGAACACGTTCTTTCAGAAGAAGCCCCAGCATCTTATTACGTACCGTAGTGGTGCCTACTCAACCCAAATAGATTACCTGCTGGTGCGACGGTGCCACATTGGCAAGTTTACCAACTGCAAAGTCATCCCAGGTGAAAGCCTAACGGCTCAACACCGCCTCCTTGTCCTGGACTTTGCGGTTGTACCGAAAAAGAAAGTGACCGAAAAACGCAAACTCCGCACAAAGTGGTGGTTGCTTGATGGTCCTAGGTAGTCGGACTTCATCGCGGAGGTCGAGCATCTCGAGATCAGTGCTCCGCATGAGTCCGCTCAAGAGATCAGGAGTAGGATCCATTCAGCAATTACCGATGCGGGTAAGCGCGTCCTTGGCACTTCTCGTGGTGGCCGCACCATAGAAAAGGAGACGTGGTGGTGGGATGACGGTGTGCGGGAGGCGACTCGGAAGAAGAAGGTTTTATTTAAACAGTGGCAAGGGTCCAACTCTCCGGATGACAGAGAGGCATATGGAGCGGCTAAGCGCGCTTGCAAAAAAGCTGTAGCCAGAGCCCGCAGCAAAAGTCTGGCGCCCTTGTACGACAAGCTGGAAACTGCGGAGGGGCAAAAGCTTATTTTTAAGCTGGCGCGTGCCCGGGAGAAAGCTACACGGGACATTAGCAAATGTCTCTGTGTAAGGGACGCCCAGGGTAAGCTGCTCTACGATGCCCCCTCTGTTAAGGAGAGATGGTGTACATACTTCGCGGAGCTGTCTAACAAACATTACCCCATAACCTTCCTCCCGAACCGCCTCCTAACCTTGGACTTATTTCCCCTATTTCCCCCGACGAAACCCGCATTGCTCTTCGCCACATGAAGAACCGGAAAGCGGTCGGGCCTGACAATGTGCCAATTGAAGTGTGGAAGGCGATGGGCCCACATGGCGTGGACCTTCTGATGGACCTTTTTAACCGCATCCTGATCACCAAGGAAATGCCGAACCAGTGGCGATTTAGCCTAATTATCACTGTATACAAAGGCAAAGGTAGCGTACAGGATTGTAGTAGCTACCGCGGTATCAAGATCATGTGCCACACCATGAAGCTCTTCGAGCGCATCATTAACACACGGCTCCGTAGCGAGTGTACTGTCTCTGAGTGTCAATATGGCTTCCGGGCGGGTAACAGCACCATGGACGCAGTGTTCGCCTTACGGAATCTGGCTGAGGCTTACAGAGAGAGAAGGAGAGCTTTGCATATGGCCTTTTTAGACCTGCAGAAGGCCTTCGACTGTATACCTCGGCAGTCCATCTGGTGGGCACTGCGCTTCAAGGGCGTTCCCGAGGCCTATATTGACATTATCAGAGACATGTACCGCGATTCCGTGTCCTCTGTCCAGACCGCTGTTGGCGAATCGAATGGCTTCCCAATATCTGTTGGCGTTCACCAAGGCTCGGCTCTTAGCCCGTTCTTGTTTAACGTAGTGCTCGATGTAGTTACGGCAAACATCCAAGATAAGCCCCCATGGCTAATGATGTATGCCGATGACATCGCCCTCGTTAATCAGAACAAAGCCCATCTTGAGCGCAAAGTCAACATTTGGAAGGACACGCTTGAAAACGGTGGTCTGAGACTAAATGTGGCGAAGACTGAGTACATGTCCTGTGGCGGCACGGATTCAAATAGGTTCATCCGAATAGGTTCGGACCTGATCAGAAAGTCCGATACGTTCAGGTACCTTGGATCCGTGCTGCACGAGTCTGGCAACGTGGACGACGATGTCCAAGCACGTATAGGCGCGGCTTGGGCGAAGTGGCGCGAGGTAACGGGCGTTGTATGCGACCGCAAAATGCCTCCGAAGCTCAAGGGGCAGATATATAAATGCATCATACGGCCTGTCCTACTGTACGGCGGTGAATGTTGGCCAGCACTAAGCAGACACACCCAGGAGCTTCGCGTCACGGAGATGAAGATGCTGAGGTGGATGAGTGGTGTAACGCGATCCGATCGCATACGCAACTCTTTCATCAGAGGTAGTCTTGGTGTCCGTGACGTGGGGGAAAAACTGCAAGAGTGTCGTCTGCGATGGTATGGCCACATCATGCGCCGCCCTATGGAGTACGTTGGTCGGGGATGCATGAATATGGCTGTTCTTGGGGCTAGGTCCCGTCGTCGCCCTCGCAAGCGCTGGTTGGACGTCGTTAAGTCCGACATGAGAGCCAATGGCCTAACTGAGAAGGATGTTAAAGATCGGGCAAAGTGGAGGAAGCTAAGTAGGAAGGTGGACCCTGGCAATAGCCGGGATTAACGCCAGGTAGAAGAAGAAGAACTGCAGTAGAATATACCTACAGGTTATTAAATTGGCAAGACATTATTGAATGACAGTAATTACAGTAGAATATCCCTACTGGTCATTAAATTGACAAGTTATTATTGAATGGTAGTAATTACAGTAGAATATACCTACTGGTCATTAAATTGACAAGTCATTATTGAATGATAGTAATTACAGTAAAATATACCTACTGGTCATTAAATTTACAAGTAATTATTGAATGACAGTAATTACAGTAGAATATCCCTACTGGTCATTAAATTGACAAGTTATTATTGAATGATAGTAATTACAGTAGAATATACCTACTGGTCATTAAATTGACAAGTCATCATTAAATGACAGTAATAACAGTAGAATAAACCTATTTGTCAATAAATTTACAAGTAATTATTGAATGACAGTAATTACAGTAGAGTAAACCTATTGGTTTTTAAATTGACAGTAAGTTATCAAAGATAAAATAGGTCAGCAGTATCTAGTGGTACTTTTTATGTATATACAGGTCCTTAAATTGACAAATTTGATTGTGACGCCGGGAACCTTCATTAGTAGGAACGAGATGGGAACGCTGGAAGTAGGCACTCTTGATCTACCTGGAAGTTGCTGGCATCGAGAATAGTGAGAAGAAACGTGCTTCACTGCTGCATTTTGTGGACTGGATTTCCTAAAAATGTCTATACTAATAGTATGGAGCTGAAGAGTTTGTTTGTTGGGTTGGGCGCGTCAATCTCAGGAACAACTTTAATTTATTGGTTTGAGTTGGGAGACTGATTTGGTGTAGGATACCCTACTTGTCGAGGAGGACTGTAGGATCTAGCGTTACGATGCGGCCAATGGGAGCGGAGCGTTAGTCAGGGACGGGGCGCGGAAGAGGTTGCGCGGATCAGCTAGTTTTATAGTATACCAGATACAAATGTCACCAGCTGATGGACTGGATGTCTTTGGAGTGGCTATCACCAAACTCTACGCATACTTTACACCTAAACAAAGTAAGATTTAAGAACGTCACTCTTTTTGATTGATCAAACAAGGGGCAAATGAAATTTTTTAAAAATTTCATAGTAAGGCCTAGACAACAAGTCAAACTCAAATAGTTAATTTCAATTAAGCTATTAAACGGCACTTTTTCACGTCATCATTTACATTTAAAATAATATAGTGACTCTACTGCCCGTTCGGAAGAGTAGATTCATACAAGCAGACAAATGTCAGTTCAAACAGAGTCCAAACAATATGTGTTCAAAATCGATGTTGACAGTGTATTAGATTGTCATATTGGCGGAATCAAGGTTAAATTGTTAGTAGACTCTGAATCTACGTAAATGTAGTTTGATCACACAAAGATCCGAGAAAATAGAAAACAAAATAAGGTTCAGGCTCGTGACCAAACATTTAGTGCTATAAGACTTTTATGGTTATTGAAATAAGAAATCCCTTGACCTGACAGGACCTATTAGACGCAAATTTAAAAATAGCAGATAGATCCAAAGATGCAACTTTTTATGTCATTTCTGACCTAAAAAGTTCATCAGTTCATCAATTTTTATGGGTATAGTTATAAATCGGATTACAAATTAACTAAATGCTAATTAACAGAGTTGCCGAAATTCAATTATGTTTTAGTAGAGGTCCAATCAATGAGAAAATACAACCAGCCAAGATAAGTTTAAGTCAATGGTGATTAGGCAAGCGTATCGTGCCTATAAAAAAAAAGGAAAGGCGAGTTCGTAAAGAGTTTCCCATTGGTGGTAATAGTTTCAACATCTTAATTAGTACGAACTTAAAGAATAAGATATAGCATGGCGAGTTTGCTACTTGGTCATAATCCGACTTAGACGTGTTTGGAGAAAAAATGGACGTAGGCTTTTATATTAACGTGTCGGTAACAGTTTTCCTAACATAACAAGTTACTAAATTCAGTTAGCAAATTCGATACTAAACGATTATAAACAGCAACTTGATATTGTAGAGCTCTCGCTTGTAGCTATTGCGAGAGGAGTGGTTGAATCAGTTAAAAAAAAATTATTTCAGAGAAGAATTATATATTTTACGTGCTTTCAACCTCAGGGCAAACAATCGAATCTCCTATAAAAAAACTCACACTTCTTTATGACATCACATTCGAATTCTAACTTTATTATTCTTAATTCTTTCAAGGCTTATGTCATTGAGGTTGCACCTCCCAAAGAGGATCTCTGCATGAGCTACCCCCCGAAGAATGGAGGATAGTAAGAATGATTTTCTTGCAATCATACATTCCCAGCCTTGGAAGAGTCAAGCACCTACCTATTCCTAACCCGAAGTCCCTGCCTAAGTGGCGACTCTTCGTAGACACTTTGACACCTACTTCAATAGAAGCAGTTTCAGTCATACCCTGCGCTGGGCAATATTCTTTATATTATTATGCGCCATTTGCGCAATAACTTAAAGCAGTTATGCTGAAACCCTGCTGCAGTAAAACGCCACAAAAACCTGCAACACATTGTCGGACGTAAACAAAATCGATGCGACAATTCACATCTATCCAGAAGGGATTGAACTAATTAGATTTACCCTAACTAATCTATGTGGTTGCTCGTCGGATGATCCTAATCTGCTAAAGTTTTTTAAATTTTAACTTTGAACTTACTCCAGTGATTCTAATACATAAGAATTGTAATCAATTGCCTCCATAATCAGTTTAACCAATGGTGACAACTAGCCACCCTTCGCGAAGGTTATACCTCGTATGCAAAGTTAGTTTAACCGCCCATGGAGTTCTTTACTGGGCGTAAAATTAATCGCGAAAACTCTACCTTCAACACCACTGGAATGAGTTCACCCTAGCTAATACTATTTAAACGCGCTCTTCACAAATCTGGGAGCGCCCTCGAAGTCGTCGATCACGTGCACGTCCTTTTTCGAATGTACATGGAAAAAAGACTTCATTCAACAACTTATTCATCCTACCAAGCTAAAATAATGCTTATTTACATGGAATTATAACTAACATCTGCTAACCGCGATCTAACATAAAATGGTTTCAACCTATTTACATGGACAATATCTATAAATCTCCCATTACCAGGTTTACTTATTACATAGTTTACTTCCGAAATTCGCCTAACTATTTTGTACGGTCCTTTATACAACCTACAAAGTTTCGTGCTTATACCCATTTGCCGCCTAGGAGTATAAACCATCACCAGTTGGTTCGCTACGAAATGCCTAACTTTCGCTTTCCTATCATAGATAATTTTCTGTCTAACTTGCGCCTTTCTTATGTTATATATAGCACTTCGTGACAGTTGGGCTTTCATATTGAGTCGTCGTACGAAATCTACCGATTGACTCTGTTCCCCAGTGTTGGCCGTTAAGTCTGTTAGGAACGATGGTTCCGCAGCATATAATAAGACGTACGGTGACATTCTGGTGCTAGACTGTTTACTGGTATTATATGCGAAACACACTAGTGGGACATAACTACACCAATTTCTTTGATCTGCGGCTACATACATGGATAACATCTGGGTCAGCGTCCGGTTAAAACGTTCTACCAGACCGTTCGAAGCTGGGTGAAATGCTGTAGTGAAACGTGACTTCGCCTCGAAATATTTAACTGTATCTCTCACTAAATGAGACGTAAAGACCGACCCTCTATCCGACACTATCTCTTTGACACCACCATATCTACAGAAAATCTCATCAATTAGGAACTCGCTAATACTTTGTGCTGTTACCCTGGGAACCGCTTTGCAGACTGCATATCTCGTTGCATACTCTACACTAACTATAATATACCGATTACCTTTCAACGATTTCCTAAAAGGTCCTAAAACGTCGACCCCTACTTTCTCCATCAACTGGCTTACCGCAATGGGTTGTAATTGGGCCACTTGCTTACAACCCTTCCGCTCCTGACACAACCGACAACTCCTTATATAACTATCTATCTCCTTCTCGGCATCCTTTATATAATATCTCTCTCTAAATTTACCTAATGTCTTAGCTAGCCCTAAGTGTCCACCTGACCACGGATCATCATGCAACTCCTTCAATACTTCCCCTAGCAAACATCTTGGGATCACTGCCAACTTCCGAATCTTATTTAATCTTCTTGCTTCCTTACATAACACACCATCTATGATACTAAAACCCTTGAGGGTGCTTACCCTGTTCATCATCAGTCTATCAAACCAGCATCTGCAGAACTCATCTCGCAGCTGCTCTTCCCTAAATCTTACAACCTCTATTTTATACAATTGCATGCCATCCTCTAAGTGTTTCTCGGACATCTTCGGCCCCTCCTCTTCTTCAGCTAACGGATTCCTACTTAAAAAATCTGCTATGACATTGTCCTTCCCTGCACAATGAACTATATTGAAATCATACGCTTGGATACACAGCGACCACCTAGCCAACCTTCCATTCATATCCTTTCTGTTCCTTAACCAGCAAAGAGCCTTATGATCAGTCATCACCTGAAAAGTTAAACCCCATAGAAAATGTTTGAAGTAATTTAACGCCCACACTAACGCAAGACACTCTTTCTCCGTGGTTGAATACTTCTTTTCCCCGTCGCTTAATTTCCTCGATGCATATGATACCGGAAACATCACTTCCTTACCCTGCATTAGACAACAGCCGACTGCTTCATCGCTGGCATCCACATATAATCTAGTGATAACATCTTTATCAGTCGAATAAAAATGCAAAATGGGTGGAGACTCCAAAATCTTTATTATCCTCCGAAATGCTTCTTCCTCCATATTACCCCAACTAAATGTTTTGTTTTTCTTTAGGAGTTTTGTTAGTGGTAATACAATCTGTGCAAAATTATTAATAAACTTTCTATAATAAGAAAACAACCCTAGGACCGATTTAACTTGCTTTGTATTATTAGGTGATTTCAAGGTTTTTAAAGTCTGTAATTTTTTATTGTCGGGTCTAACTCCTTCGCCCGAGATCTCATGTCCTAATACTGAAACTATACTATACCCGGCGCCTCCACCACTTGTAGAGCTCTCGCTTGTAGCTATTGCGAGAGGAGTGGTTGAATCAGTTAAAATAAAATTATTTCAGAGAAGAATTATATATTTTACGTGCTTTCAACCTCAGGGCAAACAATCGAATCTCCTATAAAAAAACTCACACTTCTTTATGACATCACATTCGAATTCTAACTTTATTATTCTTAATTCTTTCAAGGCTTATGTCATTGAGGTTGCACCTCCCAAAGAGGATCTCTGCAATATTAATGATATTTATCAAAGTTGTAAGGGTACAGAGAATTCTGAGCTATTACAATTTCTAAATAGATTTTTCACTATCGGGTTGCTTACTAGGTATGTGAGTTAATATGAGTAAGATTTAAAATAAGATTGATTGATTCAAATTGTTCAGTGCAGTTATGACCGCGATGCTCATTGAAGTTCATGTGAAGGAGCTATGTTCTCTAATTACTCTACGTCAATCGTAGAGTAATTAGAGAACATAGCTCCTTCACATGAACGTTAAACACAAACATTGACAGGCCTAGGTTCTGTTCTCTTTTTAAGCTCTGATGTGTTATGTCTTAATCGCGTAAATGCCCATTGCCAAGTATCAATAATAAATAAACAAATATGTTTACATCTCCTCACAATAAGTACATCAATTAAAATGTTACGATCATAATTTATCATTGTGCGAGACTGGTGCCTGAGCTAAGCTGCAAGCTTGTGTTTCAGGACACCAGGACTCCGCCTTTTACATAGAAATCAGCATCACGTAAATAACATTTGGTATTGTACATTGATGGGAAATAATTAAAAGTGGTTAAGTAGATGATGAGTTAGCATCAAATTAATTACTGTGAACATGTTCATAGTTCTTAGGATCGGCGAGCGTACTAGGGTATCGTGGAGTATCCCAGAGTGATATGTACGAGGAAGTTTGTATCAGAGTGTCATTGCTAAATAAGAGTTTACTCGGTTTTCTTCTTATGGGGAAGTGCGAGTATAGGAATTGTGTTTTACTGAGTTAAGAGATAGCTGTTGACACTGAATAACCTGCTGTTGATACCTAGTCTTTGATTTTCTTTGTTCAAATCAATATGAGTTTTATAACTTTTAGTGGTGTTGGACTTGGTAATCACTAGCGAACCACAAATCAAACCTAAAAGATTTATTACAGCCAGTTTAAAACTGTCAAATGGCTAATTCACTGAACGAATATTCAGTGAACTAAAGATTTTGAATAGCTCTGTGTGTAAAATTTGTAGACAATGGCCGTAGAAATTAACGATAGCAAATGTCTGGAGGAGATATTGAATAACGTAATGATGAAACAGCAAGTATTGAAAAGAAACGTTGTACATTTAAAGAAATTGAAGGTCAGTTGAAAATTCTTCAACGTGCTACAAAAAATACATATAAGTAATTCCTTATTCATACGTAGCGACGGCGCAGGAACAATAAGTGTAGGTTGTGACGTAGCTTGAGCGCTACGTTAATGTTCGTAGCAGATATACTTGGTGCATAGCTCGTCGCAGATGTCAGTGCGCCGCTCGTAGCAGATGTCAGTGCGCAGCTCGTAGCAGATGTCAGTGCGCAGCTCGTAGCAGATGTCAGTGCGCAGCTCGTAGCAGATGTCAGTGCGCAACTCGTAGCAGATGTCGTAGGCGCGTAGCTCGTAGCCGATCCGCTGGCGTCCGTTGTTCGTAGTGGTTTTTGTTTTCGGCGAGATACGTCACTCGTTCCGTGGCGCAGTGGTTAAGAGCGCAGTCTCCCACGCGGACACTGTCCGGTTCAAATCAGGTCGAATCAGAGTTCGTGTTTTTTCACTTAATTGAGTTAGAAGTGAGCTACGAACTCGACCCGACGCTCGCTGCGGCCCGGGTTCAAATCTCACTGATTGACTGCGGAAACTTTTCGAAGTTTCGAAGTGATGGTTTGTCCAGCCTTAGCAATCTCTTCAATGGCGCGCTCGTCAGCAATGAGGATTGTGGGAGAGAGACTTCCGACATGATCCAATATGGCCACTGCACTATATGGACGCTCTCGCAAGATAGACAAGAAGGGCCCGAGTTAGGAGTTGAGTCACAGGGTTTAGAGAAATAATTAAAATAAAATTTAAATTTAAGTAACAGTCACACAGCTAAAAACACGTCTGATCCAAACCGCCGCTAAAGGGAAGAGGATAAACTCATAAATATTGAATAACTTTTAATGTTATGAGCAGAGGGTCCAAAATCGAGTAAATTTTAGGGGAGTCAGTTAATTGCTATCACCGACTGTATTACTGGTGGTAAAATACCAACCAACGGGTGGAGTTTAATGAGCGGAGTCGGTTTAAGGCCACCCGATATAATTCGAATCGTTTCGGTCAGGGCGTTGACGAATTGCTTTGCATGAGTGTATCGGTGCCACACTGGACTCGCAAATTTGCCAGCAGAGAACATAAGGACAAGCCAGTGGTGCGAAGAACATCGGGTGCTGCTTCCTAGTTTGTGCAATAGGTTGTTTTGGGACCCGATCTTCTGCGTATTATGGCAGTGCGCATTAAAAGTTAAAACTCTATCCAATGCAACGCCTAGGTACTTCGGGTTATTGCAGTACTTAGCAATTAATGTTATTTTCTACGTTGTTTATCGCGACTTTACTTCGCCCGTTGCCGGAACCATGCATGTTACTGGGAAAAAACCGGTCGAATGGGTGTCCGGATTTGTATGGAAAGGGTTCCTGACTTCTTAACGAATCGCATTTGTAATGCATAAATGGTACTTTAAACCATAGACTTCATATATACCACATATTTCAGACCTTTTTAACTTTTGGGCTTCGTAGGTCGGGGCGGCGGCATTGTTATTTTTCTGAATAACTTTAAAACTGTTTATTTTTATACCATGGAGAAATGTGTAACCCTTAAAATTAGAACTTTCGTTTGATAAATCACAAGTTTTATATTTTATTTTTAATGTAGTCCCCCAAAAGTTTAAGTATACACAAAGTTTACATATTCAAGTTAAGAGCCCAAGTTTTGGTCACAGAAGATCATAACGTGTCCTGAATAGGTCTGTTAGATTCGGAGAAAAATTGACTGTGACAGAAAACAGACACACGGTCTATAAAGTTTACGATTTTTACGCATGTTTAGAATGCGAGTCGGACTCCCAGACTAAGGGTTCCGTACCATAAACGAGAAGGCTTATTAATAGGGATCCGTTGTTTACCCTTTCGGTACGGAACCCTAAAAACCAGTCAAGTGCGAGTCGAACTCTACGGAAATGACGGAAGTAACGTTAGCTCCTAGAATACTTTCATATCGAACCGATCTGAAGTGGCAAGCTGAAGCTGGATTATAGTATTCAGTAAGGATTCTTCTTCTTTTCGTGTCGATGGTGAACTGAACTTTTGAGTTTAGAAGGAATATATATACTTTATTGTACACCTCATAACAAGCACAGTAAAAACGCTTATAAAAACTAGTGTACAATGGGCGGGCTTATCGCACAGGGCAATCTCTTACAGACAACCTTAATATAGCGACATCTATGGAATTAATTAGGTTCGAAATGGTGCAGGTGTAAGGGCACTTGGGGCACTCCAACAAGTGGGCCATATTTTGAACGGAGGCACTGCAATCATATTTGTATCTAGCGGATCAGTGAAACCCCATTTTGCCAAATGGTATCTGCAATGCACTGCATAGGCCACTGCAGTTCATGTCCAAGCGGCAGGTGTTCCTGATGTTTCTAGAAGTCGGGTGCTGGTAGATGCTGTTCTTCCCACAACATGTCTTGAATAGTCTCTAGTGTGCAGCGCAGAAAGCTCTTGCGGCTCTTAATTCTACCCGGGGCTGTTGTGTGTTCTTCTATAAGGATACAACAGTCCCGGGTAGATTCCCTCCCTAGGATCCCTTCGTACTACTGGAGGTGCAATAACAGTTATCAGGTAAAGTTTGTTGAGTGGAGTCGGCTTTAGGCATCCCGAAAATATTCGACACATCGTGTTCAGGTTTAGTAAGGATTATGAAATGTGTAACATAATTCAAGCAATACCTCTTAAGGGGTCATTGTACTCAACATTATGAACAACTTTTACTATAGGACAAATCATGAAATCGCGAAAAAAAATCAGCTGTTCAATACATTTTGTCGAGTTAAACGCATAAAAATGTATGGGGCATTCGTTTTTTTTCTCGGGATTTCAGTATTGGTCCCCCATAGTGAAAGTTGTTTATAATGATGAGTAAAATGACACCTTAAGAGATATTACGTTTATTCTGTTACGTTGTATAGTATAACTGCATAATTCCGTTTTGTTCGCAGATGGGTGACGAGGTGCAGGCGGGGAGCGTGCTCCTGCCGGCGTCCCGGCGCGGCCGCTACCTCGCCAACATCGTGCGCCGCCAGGCGGTCGTAAGTGTCTTGTGCGAGTGACGAGAGACGGGTGGCGACTGTCTTGTGACGAGTGACGGGTGAAGGGTGATTGACGAGTGCCGGGTAATGAATGACGAGTAGCGTGTGATGGTAAACGAGTAACTAGTGGCATATGACGAGTGACTAAAAATGAGGGAAAAGTGACGAATTACTAGAGACTGGTGATGAGTGATGGGTGAAGGGTTACGATTTACGAGTGACGGGTAACGGATGATGAGTGACGTGCGACGATAAACGAGTGATTAATGACTAGTGGCGTATGACGAGTGACTAAAAACGAGGGATGAGTGACGAATTACTAAAGACTCGTGATATGTGACGGGTAAAGGGTAACGATTGATGAGTGTCGGGTGACGAGTGATGACCGACTAGTGACTGACAAGTGGCTGGTGACGAGTGACGAGCGACGTGTGAAGGTTAACAGATGATGAAAGACGTGTGACGAGAAACGTGTGACTATTGACGAATTGAGGGTGACGAGTGATTAGAAACGAGAGACGAGTTACTGGAATCGAGTGACAAATAACTAGTGATATCTGACGGGTGACAGGTGACGAGTGACGTATAACAGTAAACGTTTGACTAGTGACGAGTGACTGGAGACGAGCGACGAGTGATGAGTGACGGATGAAGGATACGATTGACGAGTGACTAGTGACGGGTAACGTTTGACGAGTGACAGGTAACAAGAAACGTGTGACTTGTGACAAATGTCGAGTAGCGGACATCACACCTTCACCTGAGAGACCTATTCTTTCGGCGGTATTGTGGCGTAGGCAGTTGTCTAAACGTTAAAAATAAAAATGGAACTCTCTTTGTTCTCCTAAAATTGTTTGTCAGAAAATCATTATCCATAACACGTTTACTATAAACTTCAGTAACTATGTTCAAAATCCCGAAAGTTTGTTTAACATAACATCTTTAGTTCTAAAAGTATTCTGTCATAATATTGAGTACTACTCGTATAATAGTTGAATCTCCTAATTTTATATGACCTAAAGTCATATCGCTCATTTGGTGCGACAATGATGTAATTACTTTTTTATTAAACATTGTTTTAAAAAAAATAGCGTATTTCACTTGATAAAAAAAGTGTAATTACGTCATTGTTGTACCAAATGAGCGATGTCATAAGTATACATTTTTGGGGCCAAAAAATCATCTGCCTAGCCTTTTCCCAATTATATTGGGGTTGGCTCCCAGATGCACCCCGAAAAGTAGGAGTTTGGTCAAAACGACTCCTTTTTGCGGTAAAAAGTCACGCCTGTGTATTGGTGGCGTTAAAAGTGACCAGATTGTCATCACCCTACTGGGAGACTTCTTAGTTCTTCTTCTTCTTCTTTGCGTGTCGATTGATTCAAGTTAAATTTCATCCGTATTAAACAACCTGTACAGTTCGATCATAGGCCTCGTTCAGTGTTGTGCTCTGTAGCCACGCCACCGTATATTTTTTATTATGATATAACCCATTTTTATGTAAGGGTGACGGTCATGACGTACATGCATTTTTTTAATAATAATAATAAATAATAAGTCATTTGTAGATCTTTGGCAGTCGTTGCCGATTGTCAGAAGCCAGTAAATCTGACTCCAGTCTTGCCATGAAGTACCGTGTTACCCAGTTAATGGGTTGTGGAGGTCTGGTAGGCAGCCGCTCCACGTAAAATACTGGTATTCAGCTAAATCCGGCTTGACTGGAAGCCGACCCCAATATAGTTGAGAAAAAGCTAGGCAGATGAGATGAATAATAATCTGTAGTCCGGCTGTCAACTTGACTGACAAGAAAAAATTTCATCCCGATTTTTTATATTATTTAAATTAAAACCGATTCTCAAAATGAACAAAATCCAGAAAACTTCGAAAGAAAACCAATAAACATGTAAACTAGTTAAATTTGAATGAAAACAGTAACTAATATCTCATCATCAATCAAACATCAATGCTGACAAGAAGCCGGACTCGAATACAAGTCGCACCAACTCCATCTTCGGGTTCGTCGCTCAGTTCCGCCTCGAAGCCGCCGCCGGGACCAGCGCCAGCCGTGAGTCCTGAGATTCCGATAGCTGCAGTTGCGTCGAGCTCGAGCGACGAATATTTCTCACCGCCGACGACACCACCACCTGCGTGTCGACGCGGACGAGGCCGACCACCGGCCAGCTTGCGACCTCGAGGCCCACCGGTCTCTGACAGGGTCCCCGCTATCGGTGGAAGTGTGCAGCGTATGAAATGGACTCAAGCCATAAACGAGAATGTCATACGCTCATACTTTGGGGCGTACCGTGGTCGGATGCTCTCTCAGCTTCAGGTACTTGAGCCAGCTGTCAACGTTTCAGCCCAACGATTATCGGATCAGGTGCGGGTTATACAGCGTACCCATATGTTGGATGACGCCGTACTTGATAGACTGCGTCTGGAATCACGAAGCAGCCGCGTCTCACCTACTACAACCCAGTGCAAGTGTTTCACCGCGACCCAACTACGTGAAGATGATGATGACGGGGCTACATCCGTGAGTACCCAATGCAATGAGCGATTGAGGAGCGCTTTGAGAGATGCCTTCCAAGAGCAATTGGACTCGGGAGGTCGAGCGCGCGTGCGATCCGATACCAGAAATGGGGGCAATTAACATCAGCCCCCAATATGTAGCTCGTGCAGTTCGTCCGTTGCTTAACTGGAAATCTCCGGGGCCGGACGGGCTGCACAACTTTTGGATTAAATGGTTCAAAAGATCGCACGCTCGCTTGGCATCTCAATTCCAGTCTGCGTTAGAGTCAAGGTCGCTGCCCCAGTTCCTAAATACAGGAATAACCCACCTGCTCCATAAAACAGGTAGTACCGCAGAGCTTAAAAATTATAGACCGATCACGTGTTTACCGACGGTCCATAAAGTTCTAACATCCATTTTGAGAGGAAAGATTAACTATCATATTGATAGTAATTCAATAATGTCTTCTTCTCAGAATGGATGTAGGAACGGGTCCCGCGGTACTAAGGAGCTGCTCCTCATCGACATAGCCATTTCGGTGCTACATACATGGCTCATGAGGGTGCTGGAGCTGTACAAAGTTGATGCAGTTTTACGCACCTTCCTGATGTCGTGTATGGGGCAGTGGAGGACGGTTCGTCACTATCCAGGGTGTCGACGGACCCAGGCGAACAGCGAACCGATAAGGATCGAGCGTGGCATATTTCAGGGTGACAGTCTGAGCCCACTGTGGTTTTGTCTGGCCCTCAACCCTCTCAGTACATTGTTGGAGGGTTCGGGCGAAGGCTACCGGTTGAGAAGAGGTGGTCAGGTCATATCGCACCTCCTTTACATGGATGACTTGAAACTTTTTGCTCCTAACAACTTGCAACTGATGCAGCTACTGAAGGAAGCAGAAAACTTCAGTAGCGCCATCAGGATGGAATTTGGTTTGGACAAATGTGCGGTCATGCATGTAAAGCGAGCGGAGATTATGGAATCCGTGAAAACACAACTCTCGGATTCCATAGACCTTACGAGTAGGTCCCTCTCCTCAACCGAAATTTACAAGTATTTGGGTATGTCGGAAGCGTTAGGCATCAATGCTGTTGATATGAAACAATCGTTGAGGGAGCGCTTCTTTGGCCGCCTGACCAAAGTACTTAACAGTCTTTTATCAGGCGGAAACAAGGTGCGCGCCTTCAACGGTTGGGTCATGCCGGTTTTGATGTATTCTTTCGGCATACTCAAATGGGCTAAGGCTGAACTTGACGCCCTGGATGGGAGGGTACGTTCACTGCTTACCGCAAATCGGATGCATCACCCACGGTCATCGGCCATCGGGTCATCATCGGTCTAAGACCCTGCACAACCGCGAGGTATGCAGCCTTAAAGAATACTTCCTAGAGGCCGACGTGGGTATGCATCGAGATGTGGTAGCGGTGGACAAAGGCCTTACCGCGCTCTCCTTGGCTAACGAGAACTGGCGCAAACCTGTGGTATTAGATACTAACGACCACAGGGAGATATGGCAGAGCAAGGAGCTTCACGGACGCTTTTATCGGGTCTTACATGGGCCCGATGTAGACTTCTTAGCGTCCCACAGTGTTTTATGAAGATCATTTTTCGGACATTGCTTTTTTATATCAAAAATTGATAGTTTAAGTTATTTTAATGAAATATTTCGTATCCCCATTTCACTAGCATGTTTAGTTTTCGAGACAATTTTTTTTGAAAATCGTCTTTTTTTGTCAACCCATTTATAAAAAAAAGCATTTCTCTAAAACTAAATATGATACGCAATTATGACCTTAAAAACATCGATGGTGTTTTTAATGCTGCATATTTTAGAGTACAAATAAAATAAGCCTCGGAACTTCGTTAGATTCAGACATATACGAGGTTTTTAGTTTTAATATTTTTCTCGGCAATTCCGTCGTATTTGGAAAAGTTATTTATACTGAAATTGTGCCCTTCATCTTTTCTACGTACTACAAAAATAACAAATCCTAATTGCATGGAATCTAGAAACTACAATATTTTTAAGTTTGAACCGTTATTCTACGTCGTTAGGGTTGTCACGCGATCATAATATTAGTTCATATCCGGATCTGTAGTTATCTCTAGACAGAGTTACTTGTAATTCGACGTATATCCGTCAGGAGCCTCTATTAGCAGACAGGGAGGCCAAAATACAACAAATTTACCGCCCATATGTATGGCCGAAATTCAATGGTTTACAAGATATTTAATTTAAAGGTTTTATCGATATTTACCCAAAATTTGACATTTAACTCCTAATAAAGAAAACTAAATATGGAATGGGTACCATTAGAATATTGTATTGTAACTGGCTTTTTATTTAAACTATGAACATGATTAAAAGTACTTAATTCAACAGTATTATTAAAATTATGAGTCACTTATGAATAATATCTTAACAAAATGTTCATTACACTCTTCAAGAAATGTTGTCTCGTTCAAAATATTACTATGAACTCAATCGTGCAAAAAGATCCTCACTAATGCTGCGGCCACACTACCTTAACGTCTACCGCCCGTTTACTGCAATAATTATGGCATTCAATTAGGGCCAAAATTACTGCATGAAGTGTTGTGGTTACACTAATGTTTACCTAGATATGACTATAAACTAGGCGGTAAAAAATATAATTTTTCAAGATGGATGTTGAAGCTGCGGCGTTGTTGTACTTTAGGAATGTGTTTTTTATATTTGTTTAGATGGATTCGGTAATCGTTCATCATAGATTCTTTTTCTTCCTCAATTCATCTATGGTACTAAGAAATGATAAACATTGTTTAATTTGATACCAAGCATTACTTTGTACACCAGGATTTTTATGATTTGTCGAGTATCCCATAGACTTGGTTCCGATGGGAATGCTTCCAAAAACTCGAGTACCTTTTCATTCGACCACTCCATGTCGGTCGGCAACTCAGCGCGCGGCGCGTGCATTTTCATTGAGTTCATGTCGCACACTGAACAAACTGTAGTGTAGCCACTCACGCAAAAATTACCGCGGTAATCATCTTTGATGTGCGAAAAAAGACCGCCACCGGAGCTATTGCCTACCGTCATATGCCATATTGATTGACATTGCAAAATTATGGCCGTAAATCATGCCTACACCTAGGTGTTGTTTCAATTATGGCCATAATTATTGCCATACTACGGTAATGTAGCCGTAGCATAAAACATCCGATTTTACTGGCGAATTTATTCGTGATCTGGCGGAGGTTAATTCGTTATCGGTCACTGTTGTTAATTGTTGTTTCTGTTTGTTATCTTTTATTATTTTGCGATAAAATCTGAATTCCTTATTAAAATAAATAAGCATTAGCAATTTCGGATCTTCCATTTTTATGTATGCTCACCGATTTCTCTGTCGATTGTGGACCGATTTTAAAAATTATTCTTTGTTTGAAAGGTTATGCTTCCGAATTGGTCCCATAAAAATATAGTTATGATCGGATCATGAACTTCAAAGATATGGAACGGAACTCCTTATATAATCACAGCACAACTGCCGTAACAAGTAAAATTGTTTTGTTTAAAAGCTTAGTCGATAACTGACTGAAAGAAGAGGGGGATATATCGAACTGATCTTATGATAAAACCGGAAGGTAGGTATCTAACTATGTAATAAATCAATGTAACCTAACCGTGTTTGGGATTATTAGAATTGTCATGAGATGCACTCTGGCTAAAAGTTACCATCGAGCTAATCTGATGATGGAAGGTAGGCACGAAAACTCAGTAATAAAACAATATATCCTAGTCGCGGCTTGTTGGACTTGTCATGCATACTATAAAAATTGCACACTATTTAAGTAAGGCTGAGGGGTACTTTTTATCCGACTTCTTCAAAAAGGAGGAGGTTCTATGTTCGGCTGTATGTATCTTTTTTTATGTATGTTCACTGATTTCTCCGCAAATTCTGGACCGATTTAAAAAAATCTTTTTTATTTGAAAGCCTATACTCCTGAGGTGGTTCCATTGTCACTAAGTCAGAATCTGATGATGGGATCCCATGAAAATCGAGGGAAACCCTCAAATTTTATAAGCACGTACACTGTTTTTCATAAACTTTCTAACGCAATTTATACATATGATATTTGTGCCTGGTATTCATCATCTCATGTTGCTCAGCTGATGATGGAAGGTATAAGTCAGGATCTGATGATGGAATGATGGAAAATGTTTGTTTAGCGATATTTTCGCCAATTGTGATCCGATTTGGATGATTCTTCTTTTGTTTGGAAGAGAATTTTCTCGGACTGGTTCCAATTAAATTTGGTGAAGATCTAGTGAAGAACTTCGGAGGTAGGCAACGGAACTCTTCAATTAATTAATGATAGCAAATGGATCGGGATTTCTGTAATCGCATGTCTGTTGATTGTTTACACCAGTTCATAACATAATATCACGCCGACACGCTGTGCTTATGGTTTCACTTTTTAGTGGTACCTGCGTACCACTAAAAAGTGAAAATAAAACAAACTTTTTAACAAAAAAATAAAACCGACTTCCAAAAACAAAACACTACAAAGTAAAAAATAACTTAAATTATTTCGGAAGTCAGTGTTCAAAAACGAAATAACCAAAAACACTGACTTCCGAAATTTAAGTTATTTTTTACTTTGTAGTGTTTTTAGTTGTGGAACCACCACTAAACAGTGTACACAAAATGTCTGTTATTCATCCAAATTTATTTTATCACCTTCAAAGTATGCTCCTTTAGAAACGATACACTTGCGCCAACGAATAATCCATTCATCAAAACATTTTTTAAACGCTGCTTCCGGAAATGAGTTCAGTTCTCGCCGCGAATTCTCCTTTATGTCTTCTATCGATTGAAAACGGGTGCCACGAAGTGGTAATTTGAGTTTAGGAAAAAGAAAAAAGTCAGCAGGAGCCTTATCTGGTAAATATGGTGGTTGCTGGATGGTATTTGTTGAGTGTTTGGTTAAAAATTCGTTCACAATGATAGCCTTGTGCGAAGGCGCATTGTCGTGGTGCAAAATCCAAGAATTTTCTTTCCACAAATCTGGCCTTTTTCGTCGAATTTGCTCTCTTAAACGCCGCATAACGCTCAAATAATATTCTTTATTTACCGTTAGACCTTCCGGTAAAAATTCAGAGTGCACAACACCGCGATAGTCAAAGAAAACAGTCAACATGACTTTGACTTTTGATCGACTTTGGCGTGGTTTTTTCGGTTTCGGTTCAGTTGGAAGGCGCCATTCCGAAGCTTGTTGACTAGTTTGCATGTCAAACTCGTAAACCCACGTCTCGTCACCAGTAACAATGCGTTTCATGAATGTTGGGTTCGAACTGACTCGTTCTAGCATGTCCTCAGCGACTTTCATGCGATTGAGTTTTTGGAGAAAATTCAGATCTTTTGGGACTACCCGAGCAGCAACATGTTTCATACCCAAATGATTAGTTAAAATGGTACGGATCGACTCGTGAGATACAGAAAGTTCGGCGGCTATCTCTCTCAGAGTTGAATGGGGATTTTCAGTCACTATTTCCTTCACTTTTGCGATGTTAACTTCAGTTGCAGACGTTGACGGCCTACCAGAGCGAGGCAAATCTTCCATCACATCTCGACCGCTTTTGAACGCTTTGAACCACTCATAAGCACGAGTTTTTGATAAAGTCGATTCACCGTAAGCCTTCTGTAACATTTTCAGTGACTCCGAACACGAAATTCCATTGGCGATGCAAAATTTAAGACAAACTCTTTGTTCGATATTTTTGTCCATTATGAAATTCGCAATACACACTATATATGATATTACTAAAACCAGCACTGTATTTAATATAAATAACAGATGCAACTCAAACTCCGCGCCAAAATGGAAAACAGTTGTGCCAATCTAACAACTACAAAAAAACAAAAATTTGTATTTGGAACCATAAACAAATCATCCATTCCCGATACTTTTTTGACTGAATGTATGCTAGAAGTTTCCTAACATGATCGAATCCAGAATCCGAGATATCCGTAGGAGAACCATAGTTATCCACACAATCAGAAGAATCGCAAAACTTAACGGGCAGTGGGCAGGGCACATTTACATTTTGATGTCATTTTTGATTTTCAGAACTACCTCAAATATAACAATAAACCCCTAAGGGTTTTAAAATCGTATGAAGGAATCTTATTTCTTAGGTAAATAAACTTAAAACTTAGCACAAATTCTTATCAAAGTAAAGATTGTCATTATTTGTTTTTCAAAACTAACCTCAAAAACAGTATTTCCAGCTGTCATTTGTAGATCTTTAGCAGTCGTTACGGATAGTCAGAAGCCAGTAAATCTAACTCCAGTCTTGCCACGAAGTACCTTATACTCACCCAGTACCCAGGTAACCAGGTTACCCAGGTTTGTACCCAATTAATGGGTTGTGGAGGTCTGTTAAGCAGCCGCTCCTCGTAAAATACTGGTATTCAGCTAAACCCGGCTTGACTGGAAGCCGACCCCAATATAGTTGGGAAAAGGCTAGGCAGATGATGAAAGTTTTATGAAAACATTCGCGAACGAAGTTGCTGGCCAAGTGCTAGTTTCAGTATAAAAAACTTATCCAAATACTACGGAATTATTGAGAGCAAAATAAATAAAAACTAAAAACCTTGTATAAGTCTAGATATTACAAAGTTCCTAGGTTTTAAACAGTGTAGCATAATGAGGTTGGAAGTTACGATGCAGAAGAATGTGTAGTGCTTTCCACCGAAGAAGAAATTTAAAGGCTTTCGTTTTCTTTTTTGTGACTAAGGCAATATAAAATAGTCAAAGCATTATTATTATTTTTATTTCATTTATTCATTTAATTACATATTATTTACATTTTTAAATATTTCAAAAAAAATATAAAAACATTTAAAAATGTAAAAAATAGTGGCCCACCGGTACCGGGAACAGGGTCCAAGCTATCGGTGGTCAGGGCTCCTGAGAGAGGAACCTCCTAACGATGCGCGCCGTGTCCAGGAGTACTGCTATTATTATTATTATTATACACTTTATTGTACACCTCA
This sequence comes from Lacanobia oleracea, assembly GCA_950371165.1. Taxonomy (NCBI): domain Eukaryota; kingdom Metazoa; phylum Arthropoda; class Insecta; order Lepidoptera; family Noctuidae; genus Lacanobia; species Lacanobia oleracea. The sequence continues at coordinate 14,103,215 of OX493386.1, forward strand.
TAACAAGCACAGTAAAAACGCTTATAAAACTAGTGTACAATGGGCGGTCTTATCGCACAGGGCAATCTCTTACAGACAACCTTTGGATGGACTGAACTAAAGAAGTTAGATTTAGGGCGGTCAGTGTACAAACATCATAAATAATATTAATAGAGAGACATACATAATAATATAAAACAAATACATACAATATTAAGTAATATACTAATAAATATCAAATATATAACAGGGAAAGGAGACAAAACGTTATAGTGAGAGGTAATGTTCCTTCACCAATTTTTTAAACGTTGGTAGCGTTTGAGCGCGCCGCACATCTATTGGTAATGCATTCCACAAACGAGCTGCTTGAATAGTGAAAGATTTGTCAAAGAAGGATGTGGAATGCATACGTATACTTAATTTAAGATTTTCCGATGATCTCAAAGACCTAGAATGCGTGTCACAGAGAAACTGAAATCGTTCTTTAAGATAAAAAGGAGTACAAGGATTAAAGAGCACATTATAAAGCAAAGAAAGTATGTGGGCATTCCGGCGAAGGCGAATAGGAAGCCATTTGAGCTTGGTACGAAAATCAGAAACGTGGTCATACTTGCGCAAGCCAAATATGAACCTGATGCAGAGATTTTGAAGTCGCTCAAGCTTGTCCAATTGGACTTGGGTGAGATCAAGATAGCTGGCGTCAGCATAGTCCAAGATTGGGAGAAGAAGAGATTGTGCTAAGGCAATTTTAGTGGTGATGGGAAGAAAATTACGAAGGCGTCTCAGAGAGCCCGCCGAAGCGAACAGTTTACGACTGACCTCCTGCAGTTATTTAGTCCAGGAAAGAGTGCTGTCGATATAAATCCCCAAGTTCTTCACAGTGTGAGTTATAGGAATAGTAGTGTTATTGAAAGAAACCTGGGGAAGTGTCGACCAATCAATCCTTGAAACGGTTCGGGAACTACCAACAATAATCATTTGCGTCTTTGCTGGATTGATTTTCAGCCCAAACTCAGTGCTCCATTCACCTATTCGAGCCAGGTCTGTATTAATCGTCTCAATCGCAGTAGATAGCTCTCCTAGAGGGGCTTAGGTGTAAATTTGTAGATCATCAGCATACAGGTGGTAGAAAGAAGATAGTCGTTGAGTGATAGCATTAATAAAAAGTGCGAAAAGTAGAGGAGATAACACGCCACCCTGTGGCACACCGGCAGAGGTGTTACAACAAGAAGAGAAAGATTCTTCAATGCAAATACGCTGCCGGCGACCAAACAGGTAACTACGAAACCAGTCAATTACCGAAGGAGATATGTTAAAAGAGCACAGTATTCCAAGCAAAATGTCGAAGTCAACCAAATTAAAAGCATTGCTAAAGTCAAGCAGAGCGAGTGCCGTTAACTTCCCCATTTCCATGCCTGACCTGATATCATCCGTAATATGCACAAGTGCTGAGGTAGTACTGTGTCCATGTCGGAAACCAGATTGGAAGGGATTTAGCATATTGTGCTTGGAAAGGAATGAGCTAAGCTGCTGATGGACGAGTTTTTCAAGGACTTTGGATAGGAATGGGAGAACCGAAATGGGACGATAGTCAGAGAAAGAAGGATGTGATTTTTTAGGGATAACCTGGGCATGTTTCCAGGCTTGTGGGAAGACCCTATTGAAAACAGAGAAGTTGAGGATATAAAGGATGACCGGAAGAATATCATCAAGGATGGGAATGATCATCTTACGGCTGACACAGTCACTACCCACAGCGTTGGATGTAATCGATACAATACTCTTTTTAACATCACTAGCAGTGAATTGACTTATGACAAAAGGAGAATAATCAGGTATCGGAAGGTTTGAAATATGACTTAGTGTTGCAGCTTTGGTGGCCCTGTCCAGTACGGGCGAAGTTGAAAAATGACTATTAAGCAAGTTGAAGTCTAAGTCTTTAGGAATCCTTTCACGAGATTTTTTTCCGATACCTAAGGATTTGAGAAAATTTCCAGACCTTAGCTGGATCACCATTTTGAACAGAACTATGGACATGTTGGCGGTTTGTGTTCCTACACACCTTGTTGCAGTGGTTTCTAATTGAGACATATTTTTCCTTATTGATGTCGTTAGGCCGAATTTTAAACTTAAACTTAGCGGCTGCTTTTTTACTTAGTAAAAGTTTTATTTCTTCAGTCAGCCATGGCGCTGGAAGATGTTTCACTCTCACAGCTCGAATAGGTGCATGTGTGTCGTACAGCTGAATCAAGGTAGAGGTCAAGATTTCAACTTGTTTGTCGACGGACGACGATGTGACAAGAGGCGTCCAGTCAATGCTGCTGGCGTCCTCCCGAAGACGATCAACATTCATTCCATCAAAATTGCGAAGCATAAGAGTTTTGGACTTGTGCTTAGGTGGACGAATTTTATAAGAGGTGAAAATTAGGTCGTGATAGGAAAAGGCGTCAGCTGAACATTGACCATGTTTAGCTACGTGATCGAGAGATGAGACAAACATAAGATCGAGAAGTGAGGAAGCAGAATTAGGAAAATGGTGAGTGGCACCAAGATCGAGGATAGAGAGATTGGTGGATTCCACAATACGGCGAAGAGAAGTGGAGCGGGAGTCATTTTTAAGGAGACATGTATTAAAGTCGCCCATTATGATGCTATGACTGTAAGAGGGAATTAAGGCTTCTAAAATGAGTTCAAAAAAAGATAAGAAATTAATCCGAAGAGAAGGGCAGTAGTAGACCCCAAGAAGAATCTTAGAGTGATGAAGTTCAACTTCCACGAAAAGATGTTCGCTGGCGTTCGGTGGGGGCGGCTGAGCGGACATGTTAACAACAGAAAATGGAATGTAATTACGAAGGTAAATGGCCACTCCACCACCACCACCGATCCCGCGATCATTCCTAATGAGTTGAAAACCTGGAAGAGAGTAAGAGGAAGACGGAAGACAAGGTTTTAACCACGATTCAGAAACAAGAATCGCATGAATATTCTTACAGTCAAAATTGGCCAGCATATCAGCGAAATGAGCCGGAATACTCTGGGCATTTATGTGGACTACATTAAAGTTCTAGGAGACATCGGAAAATACAAAGACAAGCGTGTCGGCTAAGGAAGGAACACTTACGAAGCTTTCATCATTACTATTCAAAGAAAAGAAAATATCACCATCACTGCTACAGCCAGGGCTGTGCATATATATACATATATATATATATATATATATATAAATAAATATAATAAAAACAATAAAACGTACAAATAAACAAAAATATTAAGGTCCACCTGCCAGTTGTGCTTTACAAAAAAGGAAACAAAAAAAAAATCAAAAATTAGATTTTGTAGTCCAGGTATAAAACAATGAACAAGGTTACATACAAAAAAAAATGAGTCTCTAATTATTCTATTCTATTTAACTCGGCTAAGCAGCATTCGGGAAGCTGTGCGATGTTTTCTCGACCGACATACCAAGTTATTTTAAGACGAAAGTCTACGATCAGTGCGTGTTGTCAGTAGTGGTGGTGACATATGACTCTGAAACGTAATCGCTCACAGTGGGCCTCATTAGAAGTCCCAAAGGGTCCCAAAAGTCACCCAAAGGGCAATGCAAAAGGCTATATGCTAGAAGTTTCCCAACATGATCGAATCCAGAATCCGAGATATCCGTAGGAGAACCATAGTTATCCACACAATCAGAAGAATCGCAAAACTTAACGGGCAGTGGGCAGGGCACATTTACATTTTGATGTTATTTTTTATTTTCAGAACTACCTCAAATATAACAATAAACCCCTAAGGGTTTTAAAATCGTATGAAGGAATCTTATTTCTTAGGTAAATAAACTTAAAACTTAGCACAAATTCTTATCAAAGTAAAGATTGTCATTATTTGTTTTTCAAAACTAACCTCAAAAACAGTATTCCCAGCTGTCATTTGTAGATCTTTAGCAGTCGTTACGGATAGTCAGAAGCCAGAAAATCTAACTCCAGTCTTGCCACGAAGTACCTTATACCCACCCAGTACTGGGTACTGGGTGGGTATAACCAGGTTACCCAGGTTTGTACCCAATTAATGGGTTGTGGAGGTCTGTTAGGCAGCCGCTCCTCGTAAAATACTGGTATTCAGCTAAACCCGGCTTGACTGGAAGCCGACCCCAATATAGTTGGGAAAAGGCTAGGCAGATGATGAAAGTTTTTTGAAAACATTTGCGAACGAAGTTGCTGGCCATGTGCTAGTTTCAGTATAAAAAACTTATCCAAATATTACGGAATTATTGAGAGCAAAATAAATAAAAACTAAAAACCTTGTAAAAGTCTAGATATTACAAAGTTCCTAGGTTTTAAACCTATGAAAATCGACTATTATTCGACTATTATTATCGAAATTTTGATAACCATTACGTCCCATTAAATAATAATTAAGTCATCAAAATTGAGATTCGAAAGTGACAACCCTAGCAAAAAAAGTTAATTTAGAATAACTTCTAGATTCCACGTAATTAGGATGTGTCATTTTTGTGGTAAGTAGGGAAGATAAAGGGCATAATTTCAGTATAAATAACTTTACCAAATACGACGGAATTACCGAGAAAAAAAATAAAATCCAAAAACTAAAAACCTCGTATAAGTCTGAATCTAACGAAGTTCCGAGGCTGTTGTGCTATTTGTTCTTTAAAATATGCAGCATAAAAAACGTCGTCGATGTTTCTAAGGTCATAATTGCGTATCATATTTAGTTTCAGAGAAATGCTTTTTTTTTATAAATACCCGGTTCAAAAAAAGACGATTTTCAAAATATTAAATCTCAAAAACTAAACATGCTAGTGAAATGGGGATACAAAATATTGCATTTAAATAACTTGAACTATCAGTTTTTAACATAAAAAAGCAATGTCCGAAAAATGGATTTTATAAAACACTGTGCGTCCGTAGCCTGGCTGCGTTATGGTGACCTCTTCGGGGAAACCTAAGGTTTTGTCTGTGCAATTATGGACGAAGTTATGATGACTAATAACTACCGGAAATACATTGTGAAGGACGGTATGATTGACATCTGTCGGGCATGTCAACGGCCCGGGGAATCCATCCGCCACATTATTTCCGGTTGTTCTAGTCTGGCTAAGGGAGACTATTTGCACAGGCACAACCTTGTAGCCAGGATTATCCACCAGCAACTTGCTCTTAAATACAAACCTGTGGAATCTGAAGTAATGTACTATAGGTATGTGCCCGACCCAGTTCTCGAAAATGGCAATTGCACATTGTATTGGGATCGGTCTATCATCACTGACAGGACCATTGTTGCCAATATTATAGTGGTGATAGACCGACTAGAGCGTCGCGCAATGGTTGTGGATATAGCACTCCCTCATGACGAGAACCTCGTGAAGTCAGAGAAAGATAAACAAACGAAGTATCTTGACTTAGCTCGCGAGGTTGTCGGCATGTGGGATGTGAACACAGCAGTAATTGTGCCTATAGTCGTGACGGCCAATGGCATTATTGCCAAGAGCCTCGACCAATATCTCAAGAGGCTCTCGTTGGGCAGCTAGATCAAGGGCTTGATCCAGAAAGCAGTACTCCTGGACACGGCGCGCATCGTTAGGAGATTCCTCTCTCAGGAGCCCTGACCACTGGTAGCTTGGACCCTGTTCCCGATACCGGTGGGCTACAATTTTTTAAATTTTTAAATGTTTTTTTTTTTGTATTTTTATAGAAATATTTAAAAATGTAATTAGTGTGTATATATATGAATAAATGGAATAATAATAAGATTAGGACCAGATTATCCATATGTTGTAAGTCTTAATCCTAATGTACTACTTTCAATTTAAAAGAAAAAAGTAAATTAATGTGGCGTTGCTGCGGAAAATTCTCTGTAGCCACGCCACCTGTAATCAACATTTGTAGATACAATTTCAGCTATTGATCTGAAGTTATATAATGTACTGACTGTGCCACTGTTTACATCAGTAAAACACTTTTTAGAACCTTCAGTTCCTCATTTTATAACTGTACCTGTGGGTACATTTTAAGCAAAGATCGTAGTGTCCTTCGCGTTCAATATAATAATGCTTTCAGGGTGTTGATGGGGCTGCCTCGCTTCTGTAGCGCATCAGGGATGTTTGCGCAAATGCGTGTCGATTGCTTTTATGCATTAATGCGTAAAAGATGTGTGTCCTTGGTGGGCAGGGCGCGAGCCAGTTCCAACAGCCTCCTGTGCATGATTACTGACAGGTCAGTAATCATGCACACGCATGCGCCCTGCCCACCAAGGACACACAGTCCAGCCTGCTGGACTGCTGTGTTATGAGTCGTTGCTCCAGTATCTCAGCTGGGATGCTGAAGCAGTGATTATTTTGTTGTGTGTGTTCACGTAGTTGACGTTGTTATAATTGTCTTTAACACTTATGAGTCATTGTTGCTCGAAATAAATAATTTAATCATAATAATAATTATTAAATGGTATGTTATTTACTTCGCTTTTAGTTGCTTCTCCTGCTTGTTTAAAGTCTGAGTTTTTTTGTAAATTAAAGAGTAAAATGATCACGAAAAAAAATTGTGTCAGTGTGTCTTGAAGAACAAAAGGACGCGTTTTTAAAATACAAAGAGTTATTTCATAGTGTTGAAAACTTTTCGATGAAGATTTGAGCAAGGACACCAAAAGCTTTATATCTTTCTGAAAAAGACATTTTATGTTTTTTTTTTGGTGATTAAAATATGAAGAAAGTAGCATCAGCAGCAGAATTGACTCGAATATTATAAAAGAAGATTCAAGTTCCAGTGATGGAAGAATTAAAATGTTGATTCGGAATCTTTTGAAATCAAGTTAGATTTGTGGCATGAGGTGAAGCGTATAGCGGAACTCGGAAAATTGGAATGAATTGCGTATCGGAAAGAGGAATGATCCAAAGAAACCTGCAATCAAATATCAAAGTAGAAGGTACAAGCCTAAATCTAAATCGTAGAGTATCTTTCAAGAGTAGATTTGACAAAGCACTACTAATAAATGCATTTAGAATTTCAAAACTAATTCTGTTACGACGATTATCATATAACGTGCAGACGTACCTGTAAAGTATGTAAAGGCAAAATACTTTTCATTGCAAGAAAAAATTACAGGAATGTTTTACACTTTTCGTTTGATGGAGTTGATAAGAATATGATTCACAGTTGTCAAGTTAAAAACAAATTGACAGCCCATAAAAAAAACAATTAATTCCACAATTAATTACAAAATCAGTCATCATCATCATCATCATCATCTGCCTAGCCTAACAACTATATTGGGGTCGGCTTCCAGTCAAGCCGGATTTAGCTGAATACTAGTAATTTACGAGGAGCGGCTGCCTACCAGACCTCCACAACCCGTTAAGTGGGTAACACGGTACTTCATGGTAAGACTGGAGTCAGATTTACTGGCTTCTGACTATCCGTAACGACTGCCAAAGATCTACAAATGACAGCCGGGACCGACGGCTTAACGTGCTTGCCGAGGCATGGAGGAAACTCGGTATGTTAAAATGGTCACCTATCCACAGACCAACCTTGGGAAGCGTTGCTTAACCTTGAAGATCAACCCTTGCGGCTGTTATACCAGCCACGCACTCCTCACAATTACAAAATCAGTACCTGATCGTATTAAGAAATAAATCAGCAAATTTGACGGCTTAACGTGCTTTCCGAGGCATGGAGGAAACTCGGTATGTTAAGATGGTCACCCATCCACAGACCAACCTTGGGAAGCGTTGCTTAACCTTGAAGATCAACCCTTGCGGCTGTTATTCCAGCCACTTACTCCTCACAATTACAAAATCAGTACCCGATTGTATTAAGAAATAAATCAGCAAATTTGTCAATGCAATTTTTGTACTGTCAATGCAATTGTAATGTAATTTTTACAGTTTAAAAGATTTTATGGATGTGAGATGTTGATTCCTTTTGTCAAAATATAAATTTTTGCATGCTATGTTATATCTTAGCGAAACATGTTGAGCTACTGTATGTAATAATATTAACATCAATGTATACCATGTTTTACGCAAATAAATGATTTACTTACTTACTTGCAGAATGAGACGCGGGATCCAGCTCTTAATCGAAGTTTAAAATCTCTTCAAAATATAAATACCGAAACGAGAGTAAGAAACGCTTTCATAAAATTGTCACATTATCCCTGTGGATGATGTTCTTTACATACCCGTTTAAAGACGTAATTAGAGCTGTTTCAATACATCCATTTTTTGTTCATTATTGGACCAAGCTGCAGTTGCAGTTATATAAACAGCATTCACTCATCAGCATTAGTAATACGGTTCGTTTGGGTACGGAACCCTAAAAAAGTTACTTTTACGTAGTCGTAGTGTCACAATCAAAGTAGACGATTTTATAATGCAACATACGGAATACTTATCAGGGGAAGTAAAGTTAGCCATCTCCAGTTGTTTGGAAAATGTAAAAACTGACAATAATGTTAAAACTGATTCGGGAATCATTTCTGAAAAGACTAATAACAAAGATGATTTTACTAAAGAATCTGTTTTTACTAAAAATTATAAACTTGAGGAAAACAGAGAATCAAAAACACATACCCATGATTGTCAAAGTCAAACCTAAAGTAAAAGAAAATAAAATAGAGACTTTGCCAAATGGAAACATTTGTTCTTCTGGTATTGACAAAGTTGAAGTTACGAGTAATAACACTTGTGCGTTCGATGCTGTACTCATTGCTTTGGAAGTAATTTCTACAGACTACGTTAATATTTCAGCGTTTATTAGTTCATTGAATAAGCCTTTTTCTAATCTGATTAGTACATTGCGAAGATGTTTCAGTTAATCCATTAAAAATGAGAACCGAATTTCTTAAAAATTATTACGAATTGTCAGTTCAAGGAAATCTAGAAGTGATTGATTGCGGTTGTAATGGTATTTTGCGACAGAAAAAATTCTATATGATGAAATTTTCAGTGCAATTGTGTCAAAAATTTTTTCACTCTGCGATAAAACTGAAACCACATTATCTGACTATGGTGTAAGTTCATTGAACAATTCAGCAATATCTATGATTGAAGATGTAACAATAACTGCTTATATAGTAAGGGCTTGTAATGGAAAAGTAAGTACAAATTATGACATTTCGGACAATTTCAAATTTTTTGAATTGGATATAAATATATCTGGACGATGTTCCTTTAGAAATGATACTTGTTGACAATTTTTTTAAACTTGGAGCAGTAATAGGATATTCTTCGAATGAAAATGGAGGATTGGATCATTATAAAACATGTTGTTACCGTCGTAATTCAGAATGAGAGTGTTATGACGACATGATAAATAATATGATTCGTGTTAAAAAAATACAAACATGAATTCACATTTGTATATATTTTCAGGATCTGTTTAACTCGGACTTTTTTTGAATTAACTATAATATAATAACATGTAGATACATTACACCAGATTTTTTTTTACAGATTTTTCTTTGTTTGAGAGAGATTTTTTGTTTATTTTTTTTTAATTATTATAAAGTTATAATATTTTGTAACCATTGCTAACATGGATAAAAAAAACAACTTCAACCAATAACAAACAAAACAAATAACAAAAAAAAAAACAATAACAAAACAAAAATAAATAACTTCTATTTATGAAATCTGTTTTGTTTAAATTTTCCTGTTAATCTGATGTAATCGCTAAAATACATTAGTTTAGTACACTATAAGGGACAATTTGTGAGTTTAGAATTACACTATATAATTAATATATTTTTCATATTTATCACGTGTAACCATACACAGCGATCGTACATTATAATTATAACTTCAGAGAAATAGCTAAAATTATATCTACAATTGTTGATTACAGGTGACGTGGCTACAGAGAATTTTCCGCAGCAACGCCACATTAATTTACTTTTTTCTTTTAAATTAAAAGTCAAACATTCACAAACATTGCATGAACGTCATGACTATCAGCCGTATATAAAAATGAGTTATATCATGATAGAAAACGGTGGCGTGGCGTCAGACCACAACACGCTCCGCACTGGGGGGCTTTTTATCTTTAAAATCCATCCAAAGGTTGTCTTGAAAAGATCGATTTAAGCAATAAGGCCGCCCATTGTGCCACCCTATGTAATGTTTCACATCTATCTTTTCTGTAACTTATATGGTGGACATAAATAAAGAGTATTCTATTATATTCTATTCTATTTTATTGGTGAAGAATGGGCAGATTACTTTTACAGCGGCCACTGAAGTTCTCGCCCAAGTGGTAGGTGTTCAGCCCGGCGAATGAAGTGGGAGGATAGCAGTTTGTGCCTCCTCAGTATACACCTCTCATCAGTCCCATAGGCTGCACTTTTCTTAGTTGCTTTTCATTCTTCTTCTAAACTTCACCCAACCATATTCTTTTCATTGCCGCTGCCCCTCATAGAAGGAATGTAATGTTTTAAGGCTCTAAGTCAAAGTCAAATCGTTTATTTCAATTAGGTCATTAAACGGCACTTTGAACGTCATCATTACATTTAAAATAACATAGTAACTCTACTGTCCATTCGGAGGGTAGATTTTTATGAAGAAGAACGGACACGAAACTCCATAGTTACTCTTTTCGAACAATTTGTTTACATGTGCTGTGGTATACAAAAGTTTTGTTAATATATGTGAGGACCATAAACTTAGAGCATGCAGAGGTAGACTTATTAATTTTCTAAATAAGTACAAGGTACTCACAAAATCCAATATTCTAATATTAAGTCTTTACCTATAAAATTGCCGTTCTGCAGTGCTGGCCATTTCAAATCAAAATAATTTTTGTTTGGCTAAGAATTCTAATTTCAAATTAATTTTATTTTAAAAACATGGTTTTTTTTTCCAAAAGTAGTCATTTGTTTATTGATTAGTGTTACATTTTCATCGCATTTCAATCTTTCGTCATTATGGATACGTTAAAAATTCGAGTAATTATGGAATATGAATACCGTCGTGGCAGCAACGCGGCACAAGCGGCACGCAACATCAACGACGTTTACGGAGCTAACACTACAAACCAACGCACCACTTGTTATTGGTTTGCTCGCTTCTGTTCTGGAAATTTCGACCTGAAAAATGAACCTCGCGGTCGTCCGAAGACTTTGGTCGACAATGACAAATTAAAGGCGATTGTGGAAGCTGATGATACACAATCTACGGCTGAATTAGCAGCAGCTTTCGACGTTAGCGTCAAAACAATAATGGTCCATTTGCGTCAAATTGGCAAGGTAAAAAAGCTTGACAAATGGGTGCCCCACGAACTCAATGATCGCCAGCGCGAAGTACGCGTCGAGACGTGCCTTGCACTGCTCAACAGACACACAAATGAAGGAATTTTGAACCGCATTGTTACCTGCGATGAAAAATGGATTCTGTTTGATAACCGCAAGCGCTCAGTAAGTTGGTTGGATCCTGGTTCAGCACCTAAACAATGCCTTAAACGAAAACTTACCCCTAGAAAAGTGATGGTCAGTGTTTGGTGGTCTAGCGCCGGTGTGATTCATCACAGCTTCTTACCAAACGGGGTGAGCATTACTGCAGATGTGTACTGTGAAGAACTAAACACAATGATGGATAAGCTGGCACATCTCCAACCAGCATTGGTCAATCGCTCGTCTCCGCTGCTCCTGCACGACAACGCGCGACCTCATACTGCACAGCAGACTACTTTTTTCAAAATTTGGATAACTACTTGGCGGGAAAAAAATTCAATACCCGAGAGGCAGTACAAAATGCCTTTGAAGAATTTGTTGCCTCCCGTCCAGCTGATTTCTTTAAGAAGGGCTAATAAACTGCCACTGCGTTGGCAAAGATGCATTGATTGCATGGGTGATTACTTCGATTAATACAAATAAAAAATACATGAAAAAAAATTGTTTAATTTTTTTCATACAAAACGGCAATTTCATAGTTAAAGACCTATTATTTACAAATATGATGGTTCCACCATCAATTAGCAGAGTGTAAGTGAACATAAAAATAAAAACACAAAATTTAACAATAGGTACAACTATAAAGTTAATACATAAACCAACTAGTTTTAGAAAAACGGTGCTGGTAGTCGAACCAAGCAGACGTGTATTTTGTTGTCTTTCGGATTTGTAATTTCTGTGTTCCTCAATAAACAACAGTAAGTTGCAGAAGACAAACGCGAAATTTCAATAAGTGTCTAAATCATACTTGAGACTTAATAGTACGGATCGGTACGATTTGATACGTGCAGAAGCGCTCTTTTACCCGTTTGGTCTCGCTCATCAGGAACAGACAGAGCGCTAGCGTTCGCGTCAGATACCGTCCCGCAGTGACGTCAACTTGAGAGTGTGGTGCAAAACATGGACGTACAGTGATCACCGCCCCGCGCGAGTAGCTCGTTAACGAACCTACCATGATCAGTAAACGAATTTTCAATGGAGCATCAAGTAACGCAAAGGAAGCGTAAGCAACCACAACAAAGTTGTAACTGTGCAAATATACTGCAGGATTTTCGTAAGGATATCGCAGAGATGCTACAAAAATTTACTAGTACCCAAGAAGCAACAATGAATTTCATGCGAGATAATATGGCCGTTATGAAAACCCAGTTGAATGACATTAAAGAGTCTACCGACAGTCTTAAACACGAACAGATATCTATGAAGGCTCAAATATCAAGCCTTACTATGAAATTAACGACCTTGGATAATAAAATTCAGACCCTTGAATCGAAAATCACTGAAATAAAAAATGGTACGATACGATAGCGAACGAGTCCGCGCCCCAGTTTGATGAAAACGTTATCCATGAGTTGCAGGATCGGGTATCTAGGGAGAAAAATATTATCTTGATGGGTTTACCTGAATGCAAGGAGTCGACTAACGATCAAGGTCGCTTTTACGATACTAATGAGGTAATAACTATTTTAAACAATTTAATTTCAGATTGCCAAAACCCTCGAAAATGTTTCGCCTTGGCAAATATAATCATGCTAAAGACCGTAATATTAAGGTTTGCTTCGAAAACTCGCATACAGCTAAGCTATTAATGCTCTTCAAACCCTGTAGGTACCCGACAGAAAGCCTTTAATAATAATAATAATAATAATATATTTATTTGCGTAAAACATGGTATAAAAAGATCTTACAGTACAAAAATGGAACATACATGTTTTGCCTAGATTAAACACAGCATGCAAATTTGTCAAATATCTAACCTTCTGTCGGTCAAAAAGATGTACGTACTCCATATAATTCTAAAGCAACACAAATCCCTCACTTATGACCCTTCGAGGCTGAAAGGCAGAAGAAAGGATAAGGTAGCCCCAGCAATCACGTGTAAATCAGCATTTGCAAAAAGACATTACGCTAGCCAATCTTCACGCTTATATAATCGACTTAACAAGGAACTAGGTATTTATTCCCGGACACATCGCGACTGCAAAAGTATTATGACGAAATGGCTAAAATCAAAGTCGTACGATCAAGTTGAATGTTTAATACAAACATTAAATAACGGTTAGTGGGAGATGTAGTCATAAAACATCTTCCGATCCCAAGACATGTCGTAAGGCTAACTTATAACTCATAACTCTTTTAACGCTTATCCCACTCATACCCCAAATTGCAATCACATTTAAAATTCCTAAACACCTATCGCACCAATCCTCTCCCCGACATACACATATACACACACACACACACTCGAGCACTCACACACACACACTAGAGCGCACACTTATTCTAAATAATTTTCATTTGTTTTTGTGTTTTATTTAGATTAGACTCCTCCTTTATAATTTGAGAATTTATTTTGTTATCGTTTATTAAGTACTTTTATATTTCAATAACCCGAATACAAAATGATACTGTATGTAGTGAAGGGCGGAATGTCCTAACACAAGCAATTATTTTGCTTAAAAGGTCATTTCTAAAAGTAAAAATGTAACTACTGTAAGTGATTGAAATAAACATTTATTATTATTATTTCCTTTATTCAACATATTAACCTACAAATTACATTTTTAAATATTTGAAAAAAGAATTATAAAAACATTTAAAAATATACTAAATAGTAGCCCACCGGTATCGGGAACAGGGTCCAAGCTACCGGCGGTCAGGGCTCCAGAGAGAGGAACCTCCTAACAATACGAGCCGTGTCCAGAAGTACCGCTTTCTGAATCAAGCCCTTGATCCAGCAGCCTAACGAGAGCCTCTTGAGGTATTGGTCGAGGCTCGTGGCTATTAAGCCATTGGCTGATACGACTATCGGTACAATGATAGCGGAATCCACATCCCACATGTCGACATCCTCACGAGCCAAGTCAATATACTTGATTTGTTTATCTTTCTCGGCTTTCACGAGGTTCTCGTCATGTGGGACGGTTATGTCTACAATCATTGCACGCCTCTTGATTTGGTCCAACACCACTATATCAGGCTTATTGGCAACAATAGTCCTGTCAGTGATGATGGACCGATCCCAGTACAATGTGATATTGCCATTATCGAGAACTGGGTCGGGCGCATACCTGTAGTACGGCACCTCCGACTCCACCAGAGAGTATTTCAGAGCAAGTTGCTGATGGATAATCCTGGCTACAAGGTTGTGCCTATGCAAGTATTCTCCGTTAGCTAGACGAGAACAACCAGAGATAATGTGGCGAATTGATTCTCCCGGACAGTGACATGCCCGACATATGTCAACCGTGCCGTCCTTCACAATACATTTCTGGTAGTTCCTTGTCATGATAACCTCGTCCATAATTGCACAGACAAAACCTTCGGGTTCTCCAAAAAGATCACCGAAACGCAGCCAGGCTACGGACGCTAGTTGATCTACGTCAGGCCCATGTAGGGCCCGGAAAAAGCGTCCGTGAAGCTCCTTGCTCTGCCATACCACCCTGCGATAGTTGGTGTCAAGTACTGCAGGTTTGCGCCAGTTCTCATTTGCCAAGGAGAGCGGGGTGAGTCCCTTGTCCACCGCCACTACATCTCGATGCATACCCACGTCGACAGCTAGGAAGTATTCCCTGAGACTGCCTATCTCGCGATTGTGGAGAGTCTTAGCATTTAAAAAGCCTCGACCTCCACACTTTCGCGGGATATACAGTCTCATTACCGACGACCGTGGGTGATGCATTCGATACGCAGTAAGCAGTGTACGGACCCGCCTATCCAAGGCGTCAAGTTCCGTTTGAGTCCATTTGAGTACGCCGAAAGAGTACATCAATACCGGCATGACCTAACCGTTGAAGGCGCGCACCTTGTTCCCGCCCGATAGAAAGCTATTGAATACCTTCATCAGGCGGCCAAAGAAGCGCTCTTTCAACGATTGATTGATGTCAGTAATATTGATACCTAACGCTTCCGACATACCCAAATACTTGTAAGTTTCAATTGGAGAGAGGGATCTCAGGTTTATAGAATCCGAGAGTTGAGTTCCCACGGATTCCATAATGTCTCCACGTTTTACATGCATGACTGCACATTTGTCCACACCAAACTCCATCTTGATGGCGCTACTGTAAGTTTCAGTTACCTTCAGTAGCTCCATCAGTTGCAGATTAGTGGGGGCAAAGAGTTTCAGATCATCCATGTAAAAGAGTTGAGATATAACCTGACCACCTCTCTTCAACCGATATCCTAGCCCTGAATTCTCCAGCAGTGTGCTTAGAGGATTCAAGGCTAGACAAAACCAAAGCGGACTCAAACTATCGCCCTGAAATATTCCCCGCTCCATCCTTATCGGTTCGCTAGTTCTCTGGATATTTCGACATCCTGGATAGCGAAGGACTGTTCTCCATTGCCTCATACACGACATCAGGAAGGTGCGTTGTATCAATTTTATACAATTCTAGCACCCTCATGAGCCATGTATGAGGCACCGAGTCATAGGCCTTCTTATAGTCTATCCAGCATGTCGACAGATCCTTTCGGGAACGCCGAACCTGTTGGCTAATGGCCATATCTATGAGGAGCAGCTCCTTAGTACCGCGGGATCCATTCCTACATCCATTCTGAGAGGCAGACATAATATAGTTGCTGTCTATATGAGTATTAATTTTAGCTCTTAAAATGGATGTAAAAACCTTATAGACCGTCGGTAGGCACGTGATCGGTCTATAATTTTTGGGTTCCGCGGTGCTACCAGATTTGTGAAGCAGGTGGGTAACTCCTGTTGTAAGAAACTCGGGTAGTGAGCCGGTATCCAAGGCAGTCATCATCATCGGCTTATCGGGTCGGCTTCCAGTCAAACCGAATTTAGCTGAATACCAGTATTTTACGCGGAGCGGCTGCCTACCAGACCTACACAACCCAGTAACTGGGTAACACGGTACTTCATGGCAAGACTGGATTGCTTGATGCTTCTGACAATCCGTAACGACTGCCAAAGATCTACAAATGACAGCCGGGACCAACGGCTTAACGTGCTTTCCGAGGCACGGAGGAAACTCGCTATGTTAAGATGGTCACCCATCCACAGACCAACCTTGAAGATCGACCCGTGCGGCTGTTATAATCTAGCCACGAGCTCACACCCGGTATCCAAGGCAGTCTGGTACTGAAATGCCAACCGAACGTGCGACTTTTGTAGCCACTTAATCCAAAAATTGTGCAGTCCGTCTGGTCCTGGAGATTTCCAATTAGGCAACGGACGGACTGCACGAGCTACATTTTGGGGGCTGATTGTAATTGCACCCATTTCTGGTATTGAATCGCACGCTCGTTCAACCTCTCTAGACCAACTACCTTCGGTGTGACTGACAGGCACCGACCAGATGCTGCGCCAGAACGAAGACATGGCATCATCATCCGGCAAGCGCGTGTCAGTCACACCTTGGTCCGGTCGCTCCCAAGCTCTGTATACCCACCTTTCATTACTCTGGAATTTGCGATTCTGGGTGTATCGCTCCACGCGCCGCTTATACCTCCGAATACGGTTTGCCCATGCATACACCTTCTGCTTCAGGAAGTCGATGCGCTCTGTGACCCGGGACAAATACTCTCGGGGACTAATATCAATCCCCGAAAACGCCCGTCTCACAAAGCGCATCACTCTGTTGCCCTCCCTGAAGCAAACTAGTTTGCCGATGAGTGCTCTGGCCCCACCAATACGACGCTCGATCCTGCACTGCTAAGCCGGCACGGCTTTTTTTGGTCGTGTAGCCCTGTGATCAGCTAACTTGACGTGAGCTACCCGACGAGCCGCCACAGCCGCGCAGTACATGATCGAATGTGTATCGGTGAGGCTATCACAGTTATCAAAATAGCTTGACAACTGCGAATCCAGAGCAGCCACCAGCGCCCAATTCTTGTTATGCATGGGCAAACGAGGTAAGCGTGGCCTAAGTTCAGGCAGCATGTAACGATACTCCCGAATAGCACACTCCAAAGCACTCCTCAATTCGTCACTGCACTGGGTACTTACATTTGTAACCCTGTCACTACTCTCCTCGTCAACATGGCTGGGAATTTGGTGGGACTGTGGTAGTACCACAGTCTGCGACGAGGGGGCAATGGCACGGCTACTCAGTTCAGCTCGGAGCCGATCAAAGTGCAGCATCATCCAACATATGGTTACGCAGGATGACCCGCACCTGATCCGATAGACGTTGGGCCGATACGTTGACTGCTGGCTCAAGCACCTGAAACAAAGAGAGCATCCGAACACGGTACGCGGTCAGGTTGTTTCCTCCCTCTGTAGCCCCAAAGTATGCGCGTATCAGATTTTCATTTATGAAACGTGTCCATCGCATACGCTGCACACTTCCGCCGGGAGCTGGGACCCTGTCAGAGGCCGGTGGGCCTCGAGGTCATAAGCCGTCCGGCGGCCGGCGTCCTCTTCGCCGACGAGCAGGTGGTGGCGTTGTGGGCGGCGAGAAGTACTCGTCGCTGGAGCTCGACGCGACTGCCACGGCCGGTGTCACAGCACTCACGGTGGGGCTGGTTTCCGGCGGCGGCGAGGCGGAGCTGAGCGACGAGGCCGGAGATGGTGGGCGTGCTCGACGAGCTGCGGCTCTTGTCAACATATTTCTTTTCGACTTATTGTGGTGGAGGTGGTCATAATTTCATTGCATATTTTTGTATTTTGATTTCTTTACTATTTAAATTTGTTTGTCGCTATTGTATTTATCTTTATTTCGTTTCATTTTGTTTTATTTCTATAAATTTTTCGTAAAATATTCGTAGAATTTTTTTTCCGTCACTTTAGTTGACAGTCGAGCCACAGATTATTATTATTATTATTACTGCTTCGATCCAAAAATAAGCTTCAAAGCAATATAAAGATTTATTCGGATCAGACACCTGCACAACAGAATTACATGAAGGAACTGAAGAACCAGCTCGCACAGCCATTTGCTATTCGCAAATGGTGAAAATGGGATTTTAATAAAATATATAAAAGGAATACTAAATATAAAAACTATAATAAAAACTAGAATAAGAACTATATATAAAAATCATTACAGTCAATGATACAAAAAACTAGTATCTTTAAGCAGCGCCACTACAGAACAGCAACAAAACAGCACGAAAAAGCAAAATAACGACACTTATCAGGTACTTAATAATTATCAAAGTATTACTACATCTAAATCGAGCCTTAATTTATTCTACGCTAATGTCAGAAGCATATGTAGCCCAGGTAAGCTGGATGAGCTAAATTGTAAACTCCACTCTTTTAGAAAATGCATACATATTGTTTTATTAGCTGAAACATGGATACGATCGAAGGAATTGGCCAAATAATTTCATATAAAGAATTATACTCACTACTACAACATCCGACCAAACGTTGTCGGGGGCGGCGTATCAATCTATGTACATAACAATCTGAAACATGAACTATCAGTGTCAACTTTTACCTGTGGAAACCATTATTTATGCATACATCTGCACAAGTACGCAGTTAACATTGGAGTTGTTTATAGGCTTGGTCACTCAAATTTTAATGACTTTTTATCTACTTATGAAAGCCAACTTCTGCAAAAAAAGAGGACTATCGTTTTTGGTGACACAAATATTGACCTACTGAGCTCCGACAGTACTACTAGGCGATATAGTGCCATGATAACTGAATCTGTTTATAAACTGTTCAATAAAATAAATTCTGAATATTGTACCCGTGAATCAGCATCCACAAAAACTATTATAGATCACGTTGCAACAAACTTGAAGAAAAAAAATAATTTTTACCTGGCTATAATCGAGTTATCATTGTCAGATCACAAGAATATCTACATGGAACTGAAAAGAGTAATACCTCCCCAGATACAAAAAATACAGTACGAGGTCACAGATTATGACAAATTGTATGAAAAGATTGCATTGTCAAACTTGGATGATAGTTTCAATAATTATAACAGCTTGGATGAGTGCATAAAAAAAACCATTGCTGAAACTAAAACAAAGAAGTACAAAGTAGCCAATCAGCCACAAAACTAACGGATTAACAGGCAAATAATTATTGGTATCAATGAGAGAAATAAATTATGGAGCCAACTAAAACATGACCCGAAAAACAGCAACCTCAAAGCAGAATTTAAAGCCAAAAGAAACATTGTGGCAAGCTTAATCAAGAGTACAAAGGAGAAATATTTGTATGGGGAGTTCAAGAAATGTGCAAAGAAACCCAAAAAAATGTGGACATTAATCAATACCCTATCAAATAACAAATGTGTTTCTAGTTGTGCCCCCCCCCCCAAATTAAAAACCGAAAATGGTAGCATGGCTACAGATCCTGTTGAGATATGCGAAATTTTTAATGGTTTATTTGCAAATATAGGGACACAATTAGCAAGCCAAATACCATGCATAAACAAAATTTATACATCTTACCCAAGCTCCACCAGCACACTGAACATTGCACACTATCTCAATTTAAACCATGCACAGCATCTGAGATATCTGACATTATAGATGACTTGGATCCCAATACAAGCACAGGAATTGATGGTATTAGTACTAAGGCACTTAAATGCATAAAGAACCTGCTTGTTCAAAAATTAACAGACTGCCTAAACCAACTTCTAATGGATGGAATGTTTCCGGAAAATTTAAAAGTAGCTAAAGTCACACCAATTTACAAATCTGGTACCAAATCCAATTCCGGGAACTATAGACCAGTCTCAGTCCTGCCAATACTGTCTAAAATATTAGAAAAGGTCATATATAAGAGGCTAGACGAATACTTGACTGAAATTAACTTTATATACGCCCAGCAATATGGTTTTCGACCCAAATCTAACACCAAAATAAAAACAAAAATTTACCAAAAACAAGTAGCAGTAGGAGTCTTTGTTGATCTTAAGAAGGCGTTTGATACAGTCAGCCACACTCTTCTATTACAAAAATTGGAAAGTATTGGAATAACTGGAACTGCTTACAAAATGCTTAAGTCTTACTTAAGTAATCGATATCAGGTTGTAAAGGTAGGGGACTACCAAAGCAGCTCTAAACCCTTGACATGCGGCGTGCCACAAGGTTCTATTTTGGGTCCCTTATTGTTCCTAGTCTATGTAAACAATATACACCAAGCAGGCTTGCAAGGTCACCTTGCCCTTTATGCAGACGATACATGCTTGTTTTATTTTGGAAATGATATTATTGAAATAACTAGAAATGCCCAAGATGACTTAAATATATTACAACATTGGTACCAGAGCAATCTTTTAACTATTAACGCCTCCAAGACTTCATACATAATTTTTAGTGCAAGAAATAAAAAGCTACCTCATTACCCTGATTTAAGCATTAACGGAGTTGTACTAGAAAGAAAAAATCAAGAAAAATATCTCGGACTACCTCTTGATAACCATTTGTCATGGAAGGCACACCTTCAAAATATTAAAATAAACTTCCTTCATTGGTGGGCTCATTACATAAAATTGTTAGATGCATTCCAAAAAAAGTTCGGCTAATAATATACAATTCCCTTGTAAAGCCACATTTATTATATCTCATTGAAATATGGGGCAACTCATCTAAAACAAGTCTAAAACCAATCCAAATTTTACAAAATAAAATAATTAAAATATTACACAATTTTTACTTTCTAACCCCGACAAAAACTATTTACAAAAAGACGAAATTACTAAACATTAATCGACTTTATATATCACATGCATACTTATCTATAAAATGTTTCACAAACTAATTCACTCACGCATTATATTCACAACAGAAGGTGAAACAAGCAAATACTCATCTCGTCGTGCAAGTCACCTGGTGTTGCCTAGAGTAAGAACTAATTACGGTAAAAATAATCTAACGTATGGGGGAGCACAGCTTTACAATAAACTTCCAAAATATGTTAAGGAAGCGATTTCAGTCAACATATTTAAAAAAAAAATATTCACTCATATTTATAACGACGAAACACTATACTATTTGTGTTGGGTTTACTTCAAATAAAACGGCAACAACTTTTAACTAGTACCACCGCCTTATGCATGGGTATGCAGTGAACTCGCTTCTAATTATTTTGTTGTCAACATGTAGATTTTGAAATTATTTTTTTCTTCTACCCGCACTATTTTTACTTAATTAATAATAAGATAATATTGTTCTCATTTAAGTGACGACTGTCTTAATGAGAAATAAAGTTCTTTAAACCGAACTAGTTTGATCACACCATTGATCGTCCTATGGAGCAGAACCAGCATGTTTCCAAGTATTCTTATCCTGAATGTAATCTTCTAATTTGTAATATGCTTGTTTACAAAGTGTTCTTTTAATATAGGTTTTAAATTTTCTTTCATTTAGTTCTAAAATGTCACAAGGTATTTTATTGTAACATTCCCATGAAAGATGTGTGTACTAATCTGTAAAATGGTTGATCTAATTTATCTTTATTCCTAGTATTAATATTATGTCTATCACTAATTTTAATAAAAAGATGACGTTTTTTCCGCACATACACAATGTTTACTTATATGAATTGGCAAGGGACCGTCATAATATTAATATTTTTTAAAAGTTCTCTTAGACAATAAAGGGCTCTGACAGCTATCTTTTGTAAAATAAATATGGATTCAATGCCAGCAGCCCGACCTCACAGCAAAATACCGTACGACACAATGCTGTGGAAGTAGCTAAGATAGACCAAAAGTGCGGTTTCTAGGCTTGTTAGCTGTCTTATTTTCCTAACAGCATAAGCGGCTGAGCTTAGACGCCCCGCTAAAGATGTTATATAAGGTCCCCATTGTAATTTTTCGTGTAAAGTGATTCCCATGAAAACCGTGTGATTAATAAACTCTAGTTTTTCTCCATTCAATATGATGACACATTTGCTACTTCTAACATTTGGTAAAGTAAATTTGTTTTATTTTTCATTTAATACCAAGTTGTTTGCCGTAAATCAATTTTGGACCTGAAGAATAGAGTTATTAACGACGTCAAAATTTTGTGACCGTCACTCTATTTTAAATATCAATGATGTGTCATCCGCGAATAACACCATCTTTGCTAGCTCTCTCACATAGGCGCGTTATTATTGGTTGGTAATACCGAATACGTTATTGCGATATCTATTTTTAGTTCATTATGTTTTTGGACGGCTACGAAGTTACACACAGCTGCGATAATAATGACGCGATAGAAGTAGGACGCTTGCGTTCCTCTGTCCTGCGATATGAGCTCTTAGAACATTTGTATTAGGACGCATGCGATCAACATACAGCTGCGAGTTTGTTAGTACTAGTAGTACGTCGAGGACGACATTTTGGTTTTACGGACGAGTGTTTTTATCACTAACAGTAGCTACGAAAAATGAACGACAAAGACGCCAAAAAAGAAAGTAAATAATTTAAAACCTGTCAAAAATACTAATACAAAATAGAATTATTGACCGACGATAACGCCAGTATGTGGGGGAGCCTTTATTCTTAAGTTCGTTTACGTTCGCGTGTAACCTGTCTGCGTAATGTTACAGGACGGCACAGGCATCAAGTTCAACAAGGACGCTGACAGGGTAAGCATCTTCTTTATTCCTTATTAACCTTATATCATCAATCAAACTCTTATATTATTTAACTAGTTGACCCGCGCAACTTCGTCTGCTCTGCTCCTATTGGTCTTAGCATGATGATATATAGCCTTCCTCGATAAATGGGCTATCTAACACTGAAATATTTTTTCAAATCGGACCAGTAGTTCCTGAGATTAGCGCGTTCAAGCAAACAAACAAACTCTTCATCTTTATATATTAGTACTAGTTGACCTTCGCAACTTCGTTGCGTCACAATTTTCATTCTTGCTTCGCGCCTATTGGTCTTAGCGTGATAATATATAGCTTATAGTCTTTCTCGAGAAATGGGCTATCTAAAACTGAAAGAATTTTTCAAATCGGACCAAAAGTTCCTGAGATTAGCGCGTTCAAGCAAACAATCAAACAAACTCTTCAGCTTTATATATTAGTACACTAGTTGACCCACGCAACTTTGTCTGCGTCACAATTTTCATTACTGCTCCGTTCCTATTAGTCTTAGCGTGATTATATATAGCCTATAGCCTTTCTCGGTAAATGGGCTATCTAAGACAGAAATAATTTTTCAAATCGGACCCGTAGCTCCTGAGATTAGCGCGTTCAAGCAAACAAACAAACTCTTCAGCTTTATATATTAGTATAGATAGAAGTATAGATATATGATTAGTATAGATTTGTTGATTAACATTTGACGGCTGTTTTAGGAAATTATTAACGTGTCAGGCACCGAGCATGCAAGACAATTGAAATACAAATACCATTTGGCCCCAATTGGTTGGCTATGATTAGATTTAATACTGATTAGCAGATGATGCCCATTCTTCGCAGATGAACGCGGAAGCCAAGAAGAAGGTGGACGTGCTATCGGAGGAACTGCTGCCGTACATCATCGCGGAGCAGGAGCGCCGCACCACGCTGTACAAGCGCGTCATGACCGCCATACAGAACGGGGAGAAGGGCGTCACTATCGCCGAGATCCGCAACAAGCCGCCCGCCATCATACGCAAGGGTACGTACACTCTGCTATAAAGTGAGACAAACGTATTGAACACTAGCTGACCCGTGCCCACTTCGTTGGGCGGAATTTTTGGGTTAGTGTATATACTAACCCAAAAGCTACTAGCCTATGACATTCACAAATAACGTGGCTTTCTATTGGTAAAAGAATTTTCATAATCAGTTCAGTAGACCAGAGATTACCCCTTCAATCTCACAAACTCACAAACTTTACCTCTTTATAATATTAGTATAGATAAGCGCTTCCAAGGATTCTCGATCATTCATCTTGTTCAAAAAATATATTTGCTAAGTTTTACAGTTTTTCCATGCTACGTAACCTTTCGAGTACAGCTCTAAGATATTTGAAATATTCAAGTCTGGTTGACCCGATCACACAATTGTCGTCTAAAATACAACGCATCCTGGCATCCCGCACCGTGTCTCCTTTGTGGAATTTCTCCGGTTTTACCAACAACCCGTAAAGCGCACGTTGATACGCAAATGTACCCATATGAATTGTTATAGCTGTATAAGTGATGATAAATGATATTTATTTTTGCAAACAGTTTACAAGTAACTTGCTTGCAAACAGTTTACGTATACGGCATCAGGAAAAACTAGACATAGTGCCTAGTAAGACTCATTTCTTGCGAAAGTTTTTTCTACTTTGCTCCACGTATATTTAATAATATTCCAAGGCCTATAAGAGCAATTACTGAAATAAAAGTATGTAAAAAGAAACTCCATGAACTATTACTCCGTGAACAAATGTTATTACTCTATGAAAGACTTTTTTGATGACAAATCACTATTAAAATACAATCTGCCTGAGTCATGATGCGTTCTGTGTAGATAATCATATAATATAATAATAATAATTAACGAAGAATCTAATAATTTGCAATGTATTACATTATTATTGACTAGATACTTACCTACATTCTATTGTACGCCCTAAGGGTAGGACATAGCTGGTCCTAAATATTTAAATAACACCATCTTTATTACGTACCTTTGATCCACAATAAAGATGATTTGATTTGAACTCTTTTACACGGCAATATTTTTTGTCGTAATTTAGTTGAGGCCAGCGTTTCCTAGCTGACTACTCTGAAAAGAATCACCAAACAAACTCAGAGGTCATAGTCTCTTTTGAAGTCCATACAGTCGCCAATAACATATGAAAACCATGTAGTTAAATATTTGATGTGGACTTTTGAGGAAAGCACCACGCAGGTTTGAGTGGACCTGTCCAGACAGTGCAATTATTTGTCAGTTATCGTACAGAACTTTGGAGAGCTGAACAAACCAACGAACAAAACCAAAGTAAGGACAGGCCGCATGGCGCATAGTGTACTCAAAGTAAGGTTGTGAATAATTCGATAAAATGCACTGTTAATAAGCATGTTTGAAGTCGATTTTAGTAAATTTATCGCCCCCACTGAGATTTGCAAACAAACGGAACCCTACCCCAACTTTATTTTCCGTCCATCTGTATGTCAAGACCCTTAACTTCGGGAACGCTCGGAGGTATCGGGTTGAAATTAAAGCCAAATACTTAGGTCTTTCTTGGCTTGACTGGAAGCCGACCCCAATATAGTTGGGAAAAGACTAGGCAGATGATGACTTAGGTCAATAGAAGCTGTGAAGAAATCAATCTTCTTAGTTAACGTAAAAAAAAATATGGCCGTTTATGCCGTAAAAAAGCATATTTCGACACTCTCAAGGGAATCAAAATGTACGGGGGTACTTTGCTTTTTCCTAGAACTATGAAAGGCAAAGTAATATTGTCTTATACTACAAGTATAGGGAAAAGTCTGATTGAATCATAAAAAATAGTCTTTAAAGTTATACGTATGTATCTACAAGTACAGAACCCTCGGTGGGCGAGTCCGACTCGCACTTGGCCAGTGTTTTACACTGCACTACAAATGCGTATATCTCCATTTTTTTATCACCGGGACTGCTGGAGTTCCACACGAGCGTAGCCAGGTTGAGGGTTCAAACCCCAAAAAATTAAGTTAACATTTAGAGGTATTATGTACGTAAATGTGGAAAACAGCTATGACTCACCGCCCCTACCTACTCAAATATTTGCTTTGCAATCGGTCTCGCTCGCACGTAAACTGGTTCTTTATCTAACAGCTGTAGTCGTATGGGCTGTTTGCAGGTACCTAGCTTATCAGTAAACACTTCTGGAAATTCTTAACATAGTTTGCTTATATTTGCGTAATCTCTAACAGCGAGGACCGAAGACCTTGAGGGAACAAAACGCGCACTCGTTTCACACCCGCGCGACCCTAAATTCAGTACCTAGTTGTTTGTACTTTCCTTATTACAAAGAAAGACTTTATAACTGATTTTAAAAAGATAACCACATTTCAAAATGTACTCGTAGATACTGAAGTTATCTTTGAATAGTGCAAATTTCATTAAAATACGCTCGGCGGTTTGGGTCCGATGGTTGTTTAGACATAGTTTCACAAATTAATTACACTATGTTGAACGAATAAAACTCAAAAGTATTATTAGCTATATTAGTTACTGAGCTGACGGCGACACGACAGCGACGCGAATAAAAGGTGGCCGTACTGCAGAGGCGATAAGCCAGCAAATCATCGCGTCATTATGTAATGGCTGGCCGCACTAGTTTTCGTGATTCAGGCGATTGAGTTTGCGTGATAGGTGGCCACACAACGTCGCGCGCGATTGCGCGACAAACAGGACACGGGTAGCGGTGGTACCGTGCAGTGACATTTATTTCGTGATACGAAGAAGACGTACGTACTTGTCGCTATGGATTTTTCTGACCTATGTAATATCTTTCTCCTTGAGAATTCTTCTCATTTATTAAAAAAAGAGTGGGTTCATGAAATTGACCAAGATAATTTTAAAAAGCAGACACAAATTCTTCCACATTTTCGACCGACATAATTATTCTAATAAAAATCGCTTGGGTGGTCGAGCGACAAAACCAAACTAGTTTGTTCTTCTTCTTTTCGAATCATGGACAACTCCCTAGATCGTTTGTTCGCAGTAGGTGGCTACGCTAATTGCAGCATCGGTGGCATCAAATTCCCCATAGTACAGGTGTATGGGAACCAAACAGACTGAAATTCACTACCTGAGGCTCTTTGGGTTTCATAAAATCGTGTGCCGTGTTTGTTTTTTTTTACATTGCGCCATGTCGCTTCAGTAGAGCGGGGCAGTGCGATTACCAGATGCGTTGCTGTTCATTTGATTATGTTATAGATCACGCCATGTTGCTGTCGTATCGCCGTCAAACGCACGAAAATGAAATGTCATCGCTGATCGCCGAAAAGAAAATATTCAGTACGAAAACTCGGGATATAATACATTTAATAATGTCGCAAAATATAATCAAAAAAGTTTCGTACGTCACCGCGGCGATGCAGCCACCGCCATTGTTTATACATTTTGTTTTGCGTTGTCGCCGTCGCCGAACCATTCCGGCCCCGGCCTTAGGCACTTGTCACACCGCCGGCCGTCAGCGAGCAGCGAGTAGCGAATGACTAGTTTCGATAGTTTTGTGCAACGGGCGATTACTCGCACCACTCGCTCCGGCCCGCACTATAGGCAGAAATAACCGCTGGTTGGTGAGTTCTGACCGCCAAGCGAGCATTGCCGAGCAAGTATCGCTGAGCGAGTACAATCTTTGATAGCTCTTATCGCTGTGACCAATCAGTGGTAATTAAGAGCCGGCTCGCCGGCAGTGTGTATAGCCAGCTATCGGCTATAAATGTATGTCTCTTTTACTCACACGAGATCAATATCTTTTGTCCCTTACCTTGGCAAGAAAATAGTCGAAAGCTAATCGCTTCTTCGCCGGCCGGTGAGACAAGTGCCTTAGTGCGACTTTTATAATGTTCTTCAAAGTCAAAGATGTTTATTGTGAGACAGTGGTAATTATAGAGTTGTTATTCAATTAATTTGTGCGCATTTGCACTGCTCTACCATGCTAGGCGTACAATAGTTTACAATTTTACTGCCAAAGACCTAAGTTTATGTGATATATAATATTAATTAATGGACATTTCAATACTGATTGTGACTGTGGCTCTGGATGACCGAGCGTGGCTGCAAGCCACTCTACCCATTCGCTTTGGTGGGCTCAGCATCCGCAAAATTTCTGATATAAGCCTACCAGCGTTCCTGTCATCGGTCAATAGTACTGTAAATTTAACCAAAAGTTTTTTAACTCCATCTTTGGTTAACAGTGAAGTGCCTTACTTGACCGAAGCAGTGAACGCCTGGAAAGTGGCTTGCCCGAATACGGCGTTGCCCGATAACTTATTTTCCCAAAGACAATGGGACGAGCCGCTCTGCAGGTTGGTACGGAATAACCTCTTAAATACGTCCACCAATACTGCGGAGCGTGCCCGCCTGTTGGTTGTGGGTGAATGGGAGTCGGGTCTTTGGCTACAGGCACTACCGTCACCCAACATAGGTACTATGCTGAGTGACAGTACTTTCCGTATCGCTACGTGTCTGCGTTTGGGTGCTCCTAGCGGAGCTCCACATCGGTGTCAATGCGGTGAAGCAGTCGACCGCCTCGGACACCATGGCCTGTCTTGCAGTAGGAGCGCTGGTCGGTTAGCACGGCACGCCAGCATTAATGACATCATCCGTCGGGCTCTTGTCACCGCCGGGGTGCCAGCTGTTTTAAAACCCAACGGCTTGGCACGCGACGATGGGAAGAGACCAGGTGGGATGACCATAATGCCTTGGAAGTTGGGTAGGCCTTTGGTGTGGGATGCAACATGTGTCGACACCCTTGCGCCATCCCATCTTTTTAGCACGGCGGGCTGCGCTGGGGCGGCCGCTGCAGGTGCATAAAAACCTCAAACGGCGCAAATATAACAACTTAATTGAGAATTACATATTTGAGCCGTTGGTGGTTGAAACATTAGGGCCATGGGGTCCAAGTGCGCATCGAGTCTTTCGGGATATCAGTAAACAACTTGTCGACTGTTCACGTGACCAGAGGGCTGGACTTTTCTTCGGCCAAAGAATCAGCATTGCGATTCAACGCGGCAATGCTGCCAGTGTTCTGGGCACTTTTGCCATTGACAGCGATGTGGATTACTTTTTTGATGCCCAATGATATTTTTTTTTTTATACATGCGTTTGTACATAATTTCTTGTTAATTAGTGTAGTTTTTAAGTCTATAAAAATGTTCATTTTAAATTTGCCACATATTAAACGCTTTCACATACATTTCAATTGAAATTGAGCTTTATTTTGCATCAAAACATAAAACAGTTTGGCACTAAGTCATCATGAATCTATCGGACAAAAATTCATGGATTGTATAATATGGTCTATTTACCAAGAAGTCATTTAATTTTGTCTTAAATAATTTAATGTTTTCAATTTCTCTTATTTGCTTAGGTAGCTTATTATAAATTCGTGAAGAAATTCCGAAGAAACTTTTAGAAAGTAAGATTGTTTTTGATATTTGATATTTTGTCGGCATGACGCCGGGAGTACAGGTAACCAAAATTTTCCCTGTTAGTTTTTACGAGTATAGCGACCTCATAGATAGCGAAGTAGAGATCAGGAAAGGTTAAAATCTTAAGCTTTTTAAAATATGGCATACAGCTATCTGGGGCACGTATACGACAAACAGCTCTAAGGCATTTCTTTTGCGCCCTAAAAGCGAGTTCCCTGTCTGTAGCATTCCCCTAATAAATAAGGCCATATCTAAGCGTAAACGTTACATAGGCATGGTAGGCGGTTAGGACTGCTGCTTGACTTACAATCTTAGGTAGTCTGTATAAAGCGTAGGAAAATTTACTTAGTTTTTTACACACCGCACACTGTGGAAAATCGTAGAACAAACTGCTGATTAAAAATGGTTTTTGTCCATGTCGCTACTGACATGGTTTTTCATTTTACTCAAAAGTTTATGGACTAAAATAGACTATAATATCAAAAAATTAAACATATAATATGAAATGATTTTTTTACAACTCCACAAACTTTATAGTTTTGACGGACGTCCATGTTAAGCCCGTTCACTTTATCACTTTCAAATTGATTTTATTGTTATACGTTACAGGAAAAGGTATAATGTATTATATATTTCTGGAAACCTCGTCTTTTGAAAAATATGAAACAACTAATATGTATATAATATTATGTTAACATTTACCTAAAATTAATTGCAAAGTAAAATATGGTGATAAAAAGTTTTTTTTAAGTTCATCGATACTTTTGACAGTTGCCCACGTTTACCCCTGCTTTACACTTAATGTTGATTTGTAGCCTAGCTATCCATAAACATAATCAAATAAAAAAAAGCTGCGGATATTTGCGATTTTTGGAGTAATTAGGAAAAATGTGATAAAAGTCAGAAACCGCTCGCTATCTATTGCGGTTTGAAACGTTGCTGTTCACGTCGATAGTTTGCGGTAAGTTTTGTAATTTATCATTGATATTAAGGCGTTTATCTTTTTTGCACTCATGTTGCATGTGAAAATATTGATCAACAAGATGCACACTACCCTCATATTTCATATAGTATATAAACTGTTATTTCATTGTAAATAACAGAATAGTGGTGAATTAATAGAAGTGTAATTGTTACGAATACAATATAACTACGTGTTTTGTTGACTCTTCGAAATGTCTAATTTCAAGTGTTCTAAACGTGAAATAATACTTTCGTATATCGAAGGAGGAAAATCATTGGAGGTATTATCAACAGTTATAAAAGAAAATTATCATGTATCTGAAGACAACTTATGTTTCATCCTCAGTGATTTTCAAAGACATTATTCCCGCTTTTAATAAACGATGGACAGAAGCTTCACGGAAAAAGGATATTGATTGGAATTAGAATATTCAGTATCTTTACCGAACTCTGAAGACGTTACAACCGTCTCCACACCATCTACTTCGTCTGGAAAACGTGGGAGACCGTGTGTTTCTTATCCTGACTTATCAGAATCCAGTAAAAGAAGAAAAAATACAATGTTACTTAATGAATATGGATTTGAACAAGTCTGTAATGCATATCGTCAAGGGGTTACGTTCGATAGGAGAAGGAATAGAAGCTAAACTTGTGGAAACATTAAGGTTTGCTGACAGTGAAAATAAGACCTTATTCTGGAGTCTCACAGAAGACGCAAGGCAGACAAAAATATTAACGGATGAAAAAGCATTGAGCGTATTTATTGACTTCGATTTAACGAAAGCACAGTATTTATACTTGAGAAATTTAACGAAAGAACGAACATATTTTGGGTTTCCACCATATTACAAAGTGCAAGAAGTTAAAACTACTTGCTATCCACCATTTTCGGCTATAGAAATTACAGACACAAGTGCAAAAATAGTAAGACTTCAAGATTTATTAGCAGCTAGAATATTGACAATAGATTCAGAGTATAGGAATGGATTGAATAATAATAATAATAAAGTTTATTTACCAAAATAATTACAGAAAATGTACATAAGTAGGTATAACTAACGAGTAGACTAAGTGTAGACATTACGGTGTGTTGCAAAATTTCTGCAATTAGCAAATTTAACCCTGCCTCTTAAACTAGGCCAACCTGTATCTTAAGAGACAGTTTTTATCTAATAAATTAATTTCCCATTACTTATACAACAAGTGGACAGTTTCGATCTACCGTTTATACTTGTCAGTAGTAATCAGTGGTTATGTTTAAGAGTACCTAGTGAAATGAATGTGAAATGTGGGAGGAATGTGTGGTGATTTATGGTGGTGTATGTTGGTGTGTGCTTCTATACAGTAAATGGGGCTATGATGGCTCATCCGGTCAAAGCCAGTTCAAACAGAAACTACCAAAAGAGTCTGAACTAATTTCTGATGCAAACTTATTTATCACTTCTTTGGTGCCCATTAAGTTAGTTAGTTCGTTTTTGCCGGCCTATATTAATAGATTTTTGCAAAGAAACTCCCGAGAAAACTAAAGCTGTTGTGGATGAAATAAAAGGTCAAATAAATTCTTTGGGTCCATCTTTAATTAACAAAAAAGGTAAGGGAGTGCAAGTGAAGCATGATCTCTTTCTTACAATGATAGATGGAAAAGTAGCTCAGGTATTAACAGATACGCTATCGGGTTCCATATGTACAATATGTGGAGCTACTTCACGCCAAATTAACGATTTGACTAAAGTGACTGCTAGGCCTGAAAATGAAGATTCTGATCAATACGGATCCACTTTGCACGCCTGTATTCGCTGTATGGAAATTATTTTACATATTTCCTATAATCTGTCTTCCAAACATGGTCACCCACAAGCGAAGAAAAGAAACGACTAAAGCAAGAGAAGAAAACCCTGGTACAAAGGCGATTGCGTGTAGAGGGATTGATCATCGACAAACCAAGACAAGTAAGTGGTAATTCTAATGACGGTAATACTGCCAGAAGATGCCAGAAGTAATTTTCACAATGCAAGCTGCTCTGCTGAAATTACAGGAGTGAATATAAATTAGATCCCGAAGTTCATAACATTAATAAACATTACAATTATTTAATTAATTTGTGTTCGATTTTAATCACATGTAAAAAAAATGATTTTATTATTTAAATTGATTTGTATTTTGATGTACTATATGATATTTGGTTTTTGTAAACTAAATAAATATTGGACATTTTTGATAATTTTGAATTTGTTTTATTTAAGTATTAATGTATTTTTTTAAATTCAATCATAATAAATTACATTCCATTTGAAGCCATATACACTATTCTATATTTGTGCAAATTTTAGAACATATTCAGAAATAAAAAAGTTATTGATTTTTAATCACCGTACACCGTATCAATTTGCGTTTTCCATGACATGTTTTTGTCAATCCATAGTCCTAAGAATTTGATGGTATCTGTTTCCTCTATTTTTTTCATTTTATAATTTACATTTAATGTCAAATGGATCTTAATCGCGTTAGCGTAAATTTGAATTGGTATTGAAAATAAATCATCGCCCTCTGGTCTCAATAAACGTTTTTTCCCATACATTTCACATAATTAAGCTTTATGCTATGGGTATACATACATAAATGCGAAAAGCTTTTTTCCGTCAGTCACAAATTAAACGAATCTCAAAATATGTACCGATTTTCATAATTCCGAATGGTTGTAAATTCCTAATATTACAAATCCGATTTATCACTCATCCTATTTTTTTATAATTTCTATAGTCCTAACGTTTATAATAACTATTTTCAAAAAATCCACTCCAGGGTGGATATTCGGAAACGTATTTCCGAGAATCTGTGTTGATATTCTGTTTTTCCACCCTACATACCTACAGTGGAGCAAACATCAACCGACTACACGAAATGTGTGTAAATACAAAAAACGACCCCGGAAACCGACGGGTCGTTGCCAAGACTATCCAGACCATCGCCACCCTATCTTATGCCGTTGTAAAATTTGTGGTGGGAAACTACTTTTAAAAGATAAATGATCATCACACTTTTTATAAACGGGTATTATTGTAGTCGATTGATGTGTGTGTGTGCTCCTCTGTACGTAGGGTGGAAAAACACGGCGGCGAAGATCTCTCGCGTCCGGCCCTGGTTGAGGCCATGGTCCGGAGTGAGGAGACATGGGAAGCGGTCACCTCCTTCTGCGAAGCAGTAATGCTAGCAAAGGAAGCCGAACGTGTGAGAGAAAAGGAAACCTCACGCCCCAGCCGCCGCAAGAGAAGAAGACGCCCCGGGCATCGCGACTCGCGGGGTGATTCTCGGCCACCAAAGGCGCGGGCCTGCGGACGGCGAGCTTTGGGTGGCTTGTCGTCTAATCAGAACCAGGCCCGGGTCGACGGCGCGCTGTTTTCCACGCGCGCCTCAAAGAGCTGTCAGCACAAAAGACGGAGCCCGCTAGGGCCAGTGCCTGCTGGGACTACGGACTTCGTTCGAAAGAGGCACCGTACCCTGGAACGCAAAGGGCACTAGGAGGAAACGGATGGGTTTTAGTCTGTAAAAGTCTGACACTCCCTTCTGCTTTACCCAAAGCAGGAGGAGTCATTTGATGATTTCTTATCCTTTAAAAAGAAGGGTGGAAAAACAGAATATCGGTTCAACACAGATTCCATTTAGCCACCCTGGCTCAGGGTGAATTCTCGGACATATGTTTTCGAGTATCCACCCAAGGGTGGCTTTTATGGGGTGTCAAAATGGAAATGCCGACCCTTCCTTCCCTTTAACTCTGTGTTCCTTGCTTTCATATTGTCTGTGTTGAATAAAATTGTCTATTGTATGTTCAGGGCTGATGTACCGCTGCCCCACAAACCGCGCGCCGCGGGAGCCGGATGGCTCCGGCGTCATCATGTGCGAGGACAACATCGACCCCACGCCCATCATGTTCGAATCCTGTCTCTCCGCAGAGGATAAGGAGCTCTATGTCGCTGATAACAAATATTTCTTTTGTAACCGTAAGTTTGGAGTTGATATTTGTCTTTTATTTTTACGTTTTCTTTGAAATTGTCTAGTATACAACACATAACAGAATTAACGAACTACTGAAAGGACCCTCATTTCCCATTTGGGGTTGCTTCCATTCGACAGCGATACGGATGAATTTTTGGACGCCATATTTTAGTTAGGATTTTTTTTAGGGTTCAGTACCTCAAAACGTAAAAAAGGAACCCTTATAAGATCACTCTCTAGTTTTTCTGTCCGTGTGTCACCATCGATTTTCTCAGGAACGAGTGGACCTAGCAAGTTAAAATTTATACTGAGGTCCATAGTTCATATTAGGTGTATCAAAATCAAGATCCTGACGATTAAAAGATATGTGCAAATTTAGATTTTTGCGAAAACTTGTAAGTACCAAATTTTATCTTAATTTTCAACTTTATTTATTTTTCGGAATTTCCCCTTTTCTTGTGTTGTAAGACCTTGCTTTGAACCAAAATTGACAATTCTAGGTTAACTAATAGGTTTTAGTCAGGAAGAGTCTGACACTCCCTTCCGCTCCGCCCAGAGCGGAAGGAGTCAATTGATGATTTCCCATCCTTAAAAAAAAAATGGTTAACCGGAAGTACCCTATAGGTTTTGGGTCAAAAACCTATGTGGTAGTTCCCGTTGACCTAGAATTACGAAATAATTATGGCGGTATAATGGGTAGGTACGGAACCTTGGCGTCAGAGTCAGACTCATACTTGGCCAGTTTCTTTTTGTTTTAAGTGTATCTTATTCATACAAAATTGTCCGAAAGAAGTATACTGAGCCGGTCCAAGTCGTTCCATTACTTTTTTAGAGATCTCTGAAAATCGGTTCAGTGCAACTGGAATCCGGTAGAACCCCGCCACCATATCTAAGTTGGGTTCGCAGATACTATTTGTCCCGGGAGTCTGGAATCTTATTATAAATTCCTTTCACGCTTACGAAGCCGGTGGCAGGAGCTGGTAATGAGCTGGTAAAATATTCTACAATAGTCCTGCACCAACCGAGGATTATCCTTGGGTATGCTTTCAAAATGCAAACAGGGATAATCGTTGGTTGGTGCCCCATTCCATTTGAAATGTCTAACGGCCAGCATCTGCGAGTTCGCTTCGGCATTGTATGCCTAACATAGGACCCGGACCCCAGTTTTCCATGATTGGCAAAGACATAAAAGTAATAATTTAATATACAGTGTTATTTGTGAAACACCTACCTCTTTGGCAGTGAAAGTACGCATTGAGACCAACCCTGAAAATTCGAAAAAAAAAATTCATATGTTTCCTACATTTTAATTGGCTAAATATAGAATTTTGTATGAAACAGCTGATATTTTATTTACTTAACGGTGCTATTTTAGTTATCTTATAACCGCAGTCCACTTCGTCTACACACATTCATTAAAAATATATTTATGATTTTTTTTTATTATTTCTCATGAGTTTGCTATTGACTCTAGTCTATGTCAGATATGACAGAGACAAAGTCTACGATGGATCGAGCTTACCCAGAAGGAGCCATGAACATTTGAATCGTTAAAAAATAAAAAATATTACTCATTATCATGACTCATGACGTAGTTTGGAACATCCAGGAACGAGCGCAGTCCAAGCCTTGTGTTCCAAGGACAGCGGGGAATGGTTCGGCGATATTGTTTTGATACGTACAAAATATTAACAACGTGTTTCATAATTCTTATGCATTATTTATTTTTATTGTAACTATTAGAGTCGCTCAGCGGAATAGTGGCCCAAGCCTTGCACATTAAGAATGGAGATAATGAGCGTTAATAAACTGAGAATTACATTAGTACTGATATTTTCTTTAGCTATGTAAAAATAAAACACAAACCATACAAAGTAATCATTTGACAGTTTATGCTTACAAAAAGTTGTTCTTGGGTTAGGTCATCATAATAGAAGTCAGCTTCAGTATCTTGTGCAGAATTATTTGTCTTCAGGTTGCGATAGAAATCATGTCAAATTGGAGGGACATATGGTAAGAGCTGTAATAGATCTTCATATTTTTTCTTCTCTATGGGGCGACCATTGGGGTACAAAACATCTAGATCAATATCAGCCTAAGAAGAAGAAAAACATGTTCTTTTTTTTTTCAATATCAAAGCAGTTAAATGGAGAAAAAGATTCATCATTAGTGTTGGTGTACTTGTAATATATTTTGTATGGATTTTCATGGGTACATCGCAACCACTGAATTTTAGCCATTCGACTTTGGTTCTTTGACTTTTGTCCGCATTATTATCTATTTTTCTATTAGTTATTAGTTTTTCCAATTTTTCAGTACTTCAATAATTTACTTGAAAAATCTTCACATTAAAAAATGTTGGGCTCTTTTTCTTGGTATTTGATATTACTCAATTCCAGTCTTTAGGAACAAAAATATGTTGCACGGTTTGTCTGCGGGAACGGAACAAACTGTTGTTACAAACAAAATATCTTAAAACTAGTTGTGCGGACACGTATAATTAACTAACAGAATTATTTGTCTTCGTCGTCTCAGAAACCTGTAAAAACCACTCATTAGTGTACAAATTCCTGAGAAAGAACTGCTTAACTGACTCGGCAAATATACTTTTTATTTTCTGGCTTCTTATATCAGCGGGTAATTTATTGAGAAGATATGGTACTCTTTTATCAAGTGTTCAGTCGCCAAAATAATTTCTTATTCTAGGAACATCAAATTTACCTGCCGATACTGTCCTAGTTGCGTGGTAACTAGCGAGTGACGCTCCCAGCTGCCATGACTGTTAACCAGAAGTAGGTACTTATGTTTTAAACTAATTGGAAGGATTTTTCATATTTTAAATAACTTATTAATTTTTTTTTGCATTAGTTTTTCGTTTTATTATTGAAAAATAATTTTAGGAATCTAATTTCCTGTACTTATATTTTATCTAAATTAGTTTTGATTGTGTATTAACGTAACTTATTCTTTGGTTCTTTAAAGCTTAGATCGTAAAATTTACCTATATTATTCTAAGTTTACACACAAGTATTGAGATTATTCGTGATAGGACTACGAAAAGTTCTCTTCAACTTTTACTCCGAGACATGTACAAATTTATCACGAACAATTGGTTTACAATCGCAGTTAACTTAGTTGTTGTGAATGCACGCAAAGTCACGTGTGTACATTGGAGAAGCGTCGCCAGGCGGAAGTAAGTAAGGTGAGCGAATTATAACTAGTTTCGTTTTATCGGCATTTAGAACTATTCCATTGTCGTGCGACCATTTAACGACTCTGTCTACGTCGAGCTGGACGAGTCAACAGGTCTCAGCGAGATCGCTGCCGGCGCGCAACGCACACAGGTTATCAGTGAACATATACGCCGAGCATTTGCGTAAAACGCCGCACAAACTGTTGACGTGCATGAGGTAGCATACAGGCCTGCATCCCGCGCCCTTGCGGCACCCCGCACCTCACCTCCCTCGCGTCACTGTACGACTCGTCCACTTTTACGCGGTATTGTCTCTTCGTGAGATAGTCACTAAACCATTTATTGAGCGGTTCCTCTACCCCAATCTTCTCCATTGCGTTTAATAAAGTTGTTGTTTCCAAAGTATCAAATGCCATTTTGAAATAAAATAATACTCATCCTCTGCTTAGCCTTTTTCCCAACTATATTGGGGTCGGCTTCCAGTCAAGCCGGATTTAGCTGAATACCAATATTTTACGAGAAGCGGCTGCCTACCAGTCCTCCACAACCCATTAAGTGGGTAACACGGTACTTCATGGTAAGACTGGAGTCAGATTTACTGGCTTCTGACTATCCGTAACGACTGCCAATGATCTAAAAATGACAGCCGGGACCAACGGCTTAACGTGCTTTCCGAGGCACGGAGGAAACTCGGTACGTTAAGATGGTCACCCACCCACAGAGCAATTGAAGATCAACCCGTGCGGCTATTAGTATCTAGCCACGAGCTCCTTTGAAATAAAAAATACTGCTACCACAAAATGCTTTTTATTTAAATAATTAAAAATTTCGTCACAAAATTTAGAATGTTTCTTTTCCTTTTCTACTAACCCAAAATCACGTTCACAAGGTAGATAGCTATGACCAGAAACAATAAATTTGTGATCTATTTTTTACTGTAACTTGTTTGAACACACTATGTAATTGCAAATTGCTGATAGTTTTAATGTTTCTGTTTTGGCCTCCACATTGGTCGCTGTACATAATCAGTTTCGTAATAGTGACTTATTTCTTCATGTAGTGTAATAAACACCATCCAATTTCACATGGTCCACGAGAAGCCAAGCTTTCATGCCATACTGTATACATATGCACTTGGTTGGTTGTCAAGTTGTGAATACCAAGGCAGTATGTCCACACTTGCCGTTTGCAGTATGCTACGCCAGTGGCTATGCGTGGAGTAGGAAGTTTCTTCATCAAGTCAAACGCAATAACACTGGTATCATTTTCCATTTTTTTTCCATACTGTGTATCATCTATCATCCCATCTCTTGCTAAATCAGCTTTTCGTAATGAATTTCCTTCTCAATCTTTACACCACTCCGCTCTTCTGGACTTCCATTCTTCAGTTTGATAATGTATCACTGTATGGTGGACGAAAATGAAGATTGAATTTCTCATTAAAAATCTTTCTAAATATGAACTGCGATACCACTAAATCTCCATTTTTCAAACACTTTTTTTTTGTATAATTCAAACATTTTAGTGATGCATAAGTCTGGGCGTAGGTACTGGCAATTCGCAAACATTCTTTATCTGCTCTTCACTTGTTTTATTATGAGCTGAAGTTTTACCCCGTTTATCAATTGGAGCTGTAGTTTCAAAATCTGTATTTGGTTTATTACGCAGAAATCTTGTCAGTCGACCATCTGATACCTGCAAAGACTAAAAAAAAAATACTTTTACATTTCCTCCATTTCCACTTGGCAAAAAGTACTTTCGTGAGAACCGACGTCTGTTGGAAAGGTCATTGGGCATATCTGACCCGCTTTGTGAAGAGTGGCGGACATTAATCAAAATACTTTCAAACTAAGGGGAATAATATGATCTTTCACTGAATATAGTTATTTAATTAAAAATCAATGGAGAAAAATGTATAGGACCGATTAAAAAAAATTATTTCAAAGGATTTTATTCCATATTATAAACACATAAAAAGAATTTCGATACTATACGGCATAGTGTACGGATGAACCAATATTCAGAGGCATGTATACGCTGTCTCTTTCGCACATTCATTAGACAGGTAGAACCAGTTTCGTTGCGCTTGCGCATTTTGTTTTATCTATTATTTTTATTTTATTTTATTTCATTAGCGTGTTTTATGGACTCTGGTTATTTGCTTTTGGATTGGATTTTCGTTGATATGGAAAGACAAAACAGTTGTGTATCGTGTAATCGATCTGTGTTACGTCGAAGAAAACACTGTCTTAATGCAGTATTTCTCGAAAGGTACCGGGATGTCGTAGTATTGTTATTACAAGAAATCATACCACGCGAGGTAAGTACTCTCTTAGTACACAGTCGATATCTATCTACTCTAAAATTATCTCGATGTTTGATGTTTATATATATATGTACAGTATGTTTAATCTTGTTTCAGATTTCATTTGACGGCACAAGATCTATATGCCACCCTTGCTGGCAGCGATATGATCGAGTATTGCAAAACCAGCATTTAGATAATGTGCCACCCCAGCCAATACAAGAAGGAGCAAATCAAGAGGAAGATGGAGAGGCGGAGGCGGTTCAACAAATAGAAGTTGGGGATCAACAAGGTCCTGGTTTTATTACTGTTACTGGATATAGACGTGTATCAAATACAGCGAGACGCTGTATATTTCTAAACTGCAGAAGTATGACTACACATCGTGTGCCAACTTACGCCAAATTCTATCTGTTGCACAATCACAATTTGTATATACCGGAACTTGCTCGTGTTTGCCACACTAATTTAGTTTACATGAAAGCTTTAGTAATGCTCATGTACTTGACATAATCAACTTGTATAAATGGGGATTAGAAAGAAAGTCTGAATTAGATTTTGAAAATATTGAAACAATTGATGACTATCACTTCCACTTTTGGACAGCTTTAACTAAAAATTAGTTTAAAACTATTTTAGAATAAACACCGTCTCTTCGCAACAGGCCTGATCGTCTTGCTACCACTTTAGGAATTTATTTAACTAAAGTAAGAACTGGTCAATGTGATGAGCGCTTAGCTTCGAAATTCCAAATATCTAGAAGAACATTGGAGAGGAAGTTAAAAATAGCGAGAGAATGTTTAACTGAAGATTTTGTTCCACATTACCTGGGTTTAAATCATATAACCAGAGAAGAAGTAGTGGCACGAAATCTTCGTATCCCAACTCATATTTTTGGTGGTAGCCAAAATGAACCGGCAGCCATGTTCGATGGAACATATATTTACCTTCAGAAGAGTGTGAATTTCCTTTTCCAAAGAAAAACCTACAGCCTTCACAAATTCCGCAATCTGGTAAAATTCTTTGTACAGACAGTTTCTAATTGTTTGTACAGACGGCTATATAACAGAAGACGTAGGACCGTATTCAGCGACTACTTCAGATGCAACTATTATGCGCAGCCTGATGCGAGAAGATTCAGATTGGCATTGGTATCTTAGACCTAACGACGTGTTTCTATTGGACCGTGGTTTTCGAGATTCGATCCCTGCAATTGAAGAACGTGGTTATACCGCCAACTAGAGGAAGAGGAGAACAATTATCTACACTTGACGCAAATAAATCTTGATTAATTACAATGTGCCGTTGGGTGATCGAAACAACAAACCGGCGGCGACTGAAGTCATTGCCCCCACTTCAGTTTCGCTATACATTGCTTTGTTTCTTGTGATGAATAAAATAATAAGGAAATTTATTCCAAACCTACATCTATCTAATTGATGATAACACTGAAATAAAGTTTCCAACATAGACTTTGTTATTTTACCTTTTAGATCATGCGTATACAAATGTTAAACGGAAATATAAAAATAATGTATATATTATGAATAAACTCATTTTTATTAAAACATGTACCTAGAGTGTGTGTTTAGAATAAAATATCAAGAAAACTAATTAAAAATATTATTTCAAAACACCGTTAAATCACAGATTATGTAGTAGTCATCAATCATATTATGTAGTATTCTGTCTCAGTTATCCTTTTGTCCTTGAGATACTTTACCGAGATATAAAATAAATAGGGACTGTAATGGAAACGACTTAAAGTCTAAATCAGCATGCGTGATGTTACCTAAAACGGGTTCAGCGATAAGAAAAACAATGGATATTCACCCTCTCAATCAACAAAGCCAGGTCAAATAAATAGGAACTCTAATAAAACAACATAAAGTGTAATTTATATTTATGACACTTGTTGCTTTGTGTTTCAAAAGCAAAATAAGTCATACTTGCATTAGTGTTATCTTAAATCATGTCAGAACAAGGCACATCTTCTAGTTCCGGTCAAAGTGACCTAGTGTATATAAGAAGACGGCATGGAACAATAATTTTACATGCGGGTCACCAATATTGTTTAAAAAGAAAATCAAAAATGGCTCGGAGACTTGGGAGTGCACTAACAGAAAGACATAGTGCAAGGGACTTATAAAAATAGCAGTAAGTAAAGTTTATTTTTTTAAATATGGGTAGTTTTTTACCAATGCCTCTATTTTATTTATTCTTCCTAGGTGGCATCATCGGCAATACCAAATTTGTTTACTCTATTGTATTTATGTATTAATTATGTGTCTACTTCTTTTGTGATTTTAGAGCTTTCCATAATATTATGAACTATATTAGTGTAGTAGTCTTTATTTTGTAGTCTATATATTTTGATTTAACATTCTTAACGACCCGTTTAACCTAATGTTCAATAGCGTCGTTTTAGACATAAGGATTACAGGTTCAATTTCCGCACTAATACTGGTGTTACGTTAACAAAACGGTATTTGTGTTGGGTCTGAGCGCTTTTTGGTTGAACCTTCGTTGTATTTGGTTACCATAACACCAGTGATACATCTTACTGATCGTGTGTTGTCTCAGATTTATGTATTTATTATTGAAAGCCATTACATTTTTCGATTTTTTTTAATTGCTAATATCAAGAAAATAATATGATGTTATTTGTTTTAGGACAAGTCAATCATAAATGAAGGAAATCATTTGTGTTTACCCGATTTTAATAAAAATGACATAGAAGAGCGCCTTTATAAAGTCAAGCAAACATTGATTCAAACAAAGTTTCCCGCTGTCCCTCAAACATTTAACTCCATGATTGCCACGTGTGAAAATACAAACCAAGATGTATTAAATAAATTACCAAAGTTTAC
The DNA here is from genome assembly GCA_950371165.1 of Lacanobia oleracea. NCBI lineage: Eukaryota > Metazoa > Arthropoda > Insecta > Lepidoptera > Noctuidae > Lacanobia > Lacanobia oleracea. The sequence goes on from OX493386.1 coordinate 14,145,978, forward strand.
AAAAAAAAAGTGAAATCATCACTGTACAGACTGCGCAATAAAGCAGCGGGTGTAGAGAAACTATATTGTAAAGAAGCGGGAGAAGTACAAATTCCATCACAATATCAAGATTTTGTTTTGGCAGATTATGCTGAAAATGGGCTGAGAATCATAGTTTTTTGCTCTAAAACTGCAAAACATGCAATGACAGAGATCTCGGAATTTAGTAGCGATGGAACCTTCAAATCGTGCACGCAGCCCTTCTCACAACTCTATTCAATCCACGGTGACTTAGGAAGCACAGTGAACAACACCAACATATTGCTACTGGTTTATGCTCTTATGAGTAGCAGAACAGAGATATCTTACTTCATCTTATTCTCATTAATCAAATCACAAATACCTGGCTGGAATCCACAATCGTATAAAACGGATTACGAAATAGCACCAATGAATGCCATTAAATCAGTTTTTCCACTTGTGATAGTCCACGGCTGTTATTATCACTATAACAAAGCAGTGTGGGCTAAAGCTAAAGAACTCGGTATCACAAAATCCAATCATCCAAGTAAAATACGAGAAGTACAGCTAAGCGCTGTACTTCCATTGTTGCCAGCAACTGAAATTATGAAAGGCTGGTCATACATTACACGCAAACCTTGTGAAGATGAAAATATAAAAAAATCCGAACGTACTACTCTGTCAAGAAAGTACCGAGTAAAGATCAATAATACACAAAATGTCTGTTATTCATCCAAATTTATTTTATCACCTTCAAAGTATGCTCCTTTAGAAACGATACACTTGCGCCAACGAATAATCCATTCATCAAAACATTTTTTAAACGCTGCTTCCGGAATTGAGTTCAGTTCTCGCCGCGAATTCTCCTTTATGTCTTCTATCGATTGAAAACGGGTGCCACGAAGTGGTAATTTGAGTTTAGGAAAAAGAAAAAAGTCAGCAGGAGCCATATCTGGTGAATATGGTGGTATGTTGTCGCTCTGGTAGGCCGTCAACGTCTGCAACTGAAGTTAACATCGCAAAAGTGAAGAAAATAGTGACTGAAAATCCCCATTCAACTCTGAGAGAGATAGCCGCCGAACTTTCTGATCTCACGAGTCGATCCGAACCATTTTAACTAATCATTTGGGTATGAAACATGTTGCTGCTCGGCTAGTCCCAAAAGATCTGAATTTTCTCCAAAAACTCAATCGCATGAAAGTCGCTGAGGACATGCTAGAACGAGTCAGTTCGGACCCAACATTCATGAAACGCATTGTTACTGGTGACGAGACGTGGGTTTACGAGTTTGACATGCAAACTAGTCAACAAGCTTCGGAGTGGCGCCTTCCAACTGAACCGTTTTCAATCGATAGAAGACATAAAGGAGAATTCGCGGCGAGAACTCAACTCAATTCTGGAAGCAGCGTTTAAAAAATGTTTTGATGAATGGATTATTCGTTGGCGCAAGTGTATCGTTTCTAAAGGAGCATACTTTGAAGGTGATAAAATAAATTTGGATGAATAACAGACATTTTGTTTATTATTGATATTTTCCCGGTACTTTCTTGACAGAGTAGTATAATGGTTCATTCTGTATTTTCTAGATTTTGAGATTTCGTATAATTTAATTATTGTAAATACTGTGATTAATCTGTGATAATAATGTATCTTATCGAAGAATTGTTTTACGAATGACTGCATAACGATTACGCGAATGATCGACGATAGTAGGTAACGTAACAAAATAAAAGTCTGATTTTATCTGTGTTTTAATGGTGTAGGTACTAGAATATTTTTGTTTTAATATTTTTATTATTTATTTTTATCTTTAGCCCAAAACTTTAAGAAAATTATTGTATTATTGTTAATGCTCGAATTATCTGTGATTGAAATTTATGACTAATTTTAAATATTAAATATTCCAGAAATATATATGTGGGTGTTATAAGGTTATACAAATGGTAAATTAATAATTGACCATAATAAAAAAAGACTGTTATCTATGAATATTAATATTTGCAGCCTTGTTTATAATAAGTATTTATTAAGAAATGATTACTACGTATTACTTTCCTAATTTAATTACTGTCTTTAAGAGTCTGATTATCTGTGATACAAAATACCAGTTTAAATGTTTAATTTTAACAAGTTTATTCATATCAAAACCAAAATAAAAAAATATTTCAATACACTTTGTCTTTTTTTAGAGATAGGCAGGTTTAGGATAAGTTGCCACATCCTTTTATTCTCTACGATAGAGAAAGCAATGTACAACGAAACTGAAGTGGGGGCAATGACTGAATGAATTTTTATTCCCATTTGCCTCCGGTGGCAATCCCCGCGGGGCCTACTGGGAATGAATGATGTAGTTTACGGGTACATTAAGTGGGCCACCTTTGTTAGACGAATAAAATGGCACGATGTATAAATCTCGTGACACGGTGTTTGTAACCGAACTCTTCCGAAACAGTTTGACCGATTTTGAATTTTTTTGTGTATATTTGGTAGGTCTAAAAATAGGTCGTAGGGTATTGTTTTATATGGTAAAACACAGTTTACTCGGTCAGCTAGTTACATAAATAGTATTAATAGCTTTTGCCTCCGACTTCGTATGCGCATATCCCGTTTCTGTAGAAATTTCGGGAAATCCTCTCTTAGACTTCCCAAGAAACTTACATGCCTCAGCTTCCGACGACCAGTAGATTTCGGCTATGCGTTGTCTGTCAGTCACTCAATCAGTCAGTAATGGAAGAATTTTATATAAGTTTATACTACAGCCAAAAAAAAGTGTTATACTGTAACCGTGTTGTCCAGGACACAAGATCGAGGGCCCCGACCTACCACGCAACGGCACCAGCGTGATCGGCTGCGCGCCTTGCGAACGGACCTCGCTCAACTATACGAGCCAGAAGTGCGCGCTGGAGGACACTGATGACGTGGTCGTGCACTACCGCTACTACCCCGATAGAGTGAGTAATATTAAAAAACTTGTTTACAAAAAAATGACATCGTCTTCCGAAATTAAGGTTATTTTATACTTTGTAGTGTTTTTTTTGGAAATCAGTTATATTTTTTTGGATAAAAGTTTTTTATTTTTCACGTTTAAGTGCTAATACTTGGACATCTTCGTCTACGCAGAAATTACAATAAGCAAAAAAGCTCATAAAATAAAATCTACAAAGCCAAACTGAACTAAATTTCAACGGGACTAAATGGCAGGTATAAGAACAACTAAATAAGAACCGGATCAGAAACCTCGGAGTAATCGGTGTACAATGTACAAATACATAAAACAAAAAAAACACCCGCGGAATGGAGTACCTCCTCCTTTTTTGGAAGTCGGTTAAAAAGTAAATAAAAGTTGAATTTAAACAATAAGGTTCATAATTTTGTTAGTATTTTGGTGTTAGTAACAATCGTACTTAATTAGGTAGGTTAGTATTGTTAGTTTTCACTGATTATTTAATTATGTTGACTTATGATTGTCCCCACCCAGTGTCTCTGAAAGGGACAGTCCGGTCCGGCAGCTATAATTTTTAGGATGCTGTTATCACTTCCATGCAAGCGCTGTAGAAAGGAGGCCGCTTTCTATCGCATGGAAACCATCCCCGTTGAGCTTTTTTCGAGAGCCAGACCTCGAATTATGGCCTGTTACATCCAAAGTCTCGCTGCCCATGTTTCCAATTAAGAGCACACCGTGCTTCAGGCTTTAGGTATTCTACACCGCCCGTGTATACGAGGCATGCCTTTTAAAGTTTTGTCGTTTGAAGAAAAAAAAACACAACTAGAACCTTATAGTACTTTTTATTGTTTTTCAAAGTATTCACCACGTAGCTTAATACACTTTTCAAGTGGAAGTGTTCAAAATGGCTGACTTGAAAGCGTCGACTGCTTCTTCACCGGACTGGAACCTTTGACCACGAAGACTTCTTAATTTTAGGAAATGTAAAGAAATCTTTAGGGCTTAGGTCAGGACTGTATGAAGGATGGACAAGAATTTCTACTTTTTCCTGCTTCAAATACTCAATCGTTTGACGGGCGCTGTGTGAGCTTGCGTTGTCGTGGTGCAGGATGATGCATCGCTTTGAGTTAGATTTTCGAAGGTCGGCGATGACTTATAGTAAACAAACTATAGTATACCACACTCTGCGTTAACAGTTCGACGATCTTCAAGTGCAATAGTCGCAATATGGCCGGTTTTTCCAACGAACGTGGCCACCATCTTCTTTGAAGTGCTCGTCTTGAGTAGGGGTGTATTGGGGTACCTGGATCAAGAGATCCAGGCACCCCAATACACTATTCAAAATGAGTATTCTATTCAGAATCATCTATTCAAAATGAGTAATCTATTCAGAATCATCTATTCAGAATTCTCTATTCAAATGAGTGTTCTATTCGGAATCATTTATTCAAAATGAGTTATCTATTCAGAATCCTCTATTCAAAATGAGTGTTGCATACAAATTAAAATGAAAACTCTATCAAGATCATCAAGGTATGTTACCGAACTATTAATCGTTCAATTAATTGTCACATTAGATGAATAGGCACAATGCTTGCATTAGAATATTTATCTATCTACGATAGCTACGTTATCAAATGACTTTTGTTCCCAAATTCCATCTGTTTAAATAACTCACTAATAAGCTTTAATGCAGATACCTATGTTAAGATCATGTATAATGCTCACCAAATGGAGATATGTTGTGTAAATAAAACAATATAGAATGAGGAACATAATTTATTAACGGATATTTACATTGTTTTGGTCTGTTGCTGCGGAACACACTATAACCTGTTACCTAATATTTGATAGCTGTCATCTGGTATTTTATTCTGTGAACTGGAGTCGAACTGATACAGTGAAGATAACGGTTTAAAAGAAAAAAAAATCATTTCCTGGCTGGATCTGGTAGCACAAAACATCTTCTAAATCAGGTAGAACTGTGTCTGTGGTTTTTGATATATCACTAGATTTTGATGAGTTCGCATCATATTTTTCCTGATCAGTCTGTATGTCGTTTACTCGAACAAATGTATGAGTATCCTCACAATGACCCTTTTCTTGAATATAAGATAATCAGGGTATTCAAACTCAGACTTCGCCGAATTGGCTTCATTTGGCTTTATTCGCCGGCTTGTATCACTTTCGTTGTGTTTCATTGAACTTATATTCGGTATTTTCGCGTCAGTCTGCATATCTTGAGTAAATATAATTTCACCGCTAGAATTCTTACAAATAATTTTACGAATGCCTTCGAAATCAGGTTTTAATGGATTAAACATTGTGGTTAAAATTTATTTTTAATAAGATGGAGAAGATAAAGTAAAATTGAACCTTCGCAATACAATTTTGCTGATGAAGTGTTGTCAAAAACTCATTGCAAGCTATTTATAAGTTACTCGGGCTCTAATGCTAGTAACATTTAATTGTAAATTCTATATAATGTGCTGAGTATGCTGTTTCAGGCGAGCCAATGCCTCTATTTTATATTATATTCCTTATAATTTAACGAAGACGGTATTAAAAATAAAACTAAGATTTATATATTTATTTATTTATTTAAATTAAGTACAGCCACATAACATACATTACACAATTTACCTTAATATTTATACTGCTTTGCTACTTATTATAAAAAATATTATTTTCAACACACCACTTATTTAAACAAAATACATTTTTTAAGGCACAAATATTGGTATGATTGATACAACTTATAATATCAGGTGAAGTTGAATATTGTTTATACAATGCTACTATACTTGGACACTGCTTACTTTCTAAATTATATACATTATCAATTTTGAATATATCTTTTAACCATAACACTTTTTCACTTCCATTTGTAAATATAGCCTTATTTTTTTAAAAAATTGCAAAGTTATTTTTATAGCTGAAATATGGTACAAAACCTTCATTCCAATGTATACCCCTATTTTTTTCAATCCATGCTACTTGTAACCGTTCTTTTTCGTCAAGTCATAAAATGGTCGTGGTGGTTTTATCAACAGTACTTGTATGCGTCTTTCATACATCATTGCTATTTCTTTTGGAATAAATTCGTTTTCTTCATTCTTAAACCCTTGGACATCCACAATTACATTCATGATAATTTTCTCACAATATTACTCAAAGGTTTGTATTCGAAAAGTCGATCGTTTATTATTAAACAATAAGCAGATGTATTAGCCAGAATATCTTCTGAACATTCAATTTCTAATCGCACGTCGACCGGCCCAGTTTTGAGCGATTCGTTTTGTCTTGAGCAATCAATTACAAAAAGTGGAGCAATTTCTTTAAATTGATTTAAGCTAAGCAATGGATCTATGCCCAAGTTGTAATACGACTGACGAAAGTTAGCATACATTTCGTATAATATACTGTATTTGTTTTCATCAAATTTCAGATTAAGCGAGTCATATGGATAATATTGCGAATTTAAAAATAATTTAATATTGCTCACATTACAATGATCGAATAAGGAAGAATTTTTAGTTTTATTAGGTTTTCGGTTAGTTTGCAAACTAAATATAACGAACCTTGGCTTCTCCAATTGTGAAGTTGTCTTTACCGACCATGAATGCTTTGTTGTTCTTGGTAACAACGGATATTCATACAAATCCCAGTTTCTAAATGCTAACTGAATAGAACGATCTCTCTCCAAACTCTTTAGCAATGATAATTTGTTACGATCAGAAACCTTGATATGTGGCACACGCCATTGTATTTTTTGTATATCTATTTCTAAGATATCATTTTTCTCCATGAGCACAGTGTTCAATGCGGAGCTGCTTCTTTGTAAAATTAGTTCATGTTTACAATTAATTATTATTTTGTTATAATCTTCTGCAAATCCCAAAATTCTATTCAGCGGTACAATAACGCTAAAATGTTCTTTTTGTATTTTCGTACCATTTAAGTTCCACCCCCAAATTGCTGCAGCTTTACTTTCGCCTTCATTCATGGAGACATACGATTTTAGAGTTGTTGTGATGCCAGCATTTTTAATCCGATCGATTTCAACACCATTTAATTCGTACCTGATATCTTGAAATAAATATAAGATTGGGTTGTTTATGAAATCAACATCTTTTTTTATTATTTTTCCTGCTGCATCTTTAGTAGATACACTTGCATACCCTTCTATAAAAATGGAACTGCTACAGGGCAATACATACAAATCTTGATGATGAATGGGTATTCTGATTTCATCGTTTTCTTTGAAACTAGTACTATACGGATTGTAGCTATGAATCTCATAACTTTCAATAGAGTTGTCATGTTGCGCTAAGTCTGTTATTTGAAGCATGTTGTTATTATTTCAATTTTAATCCAATATATCTGAGAAATCTTTTATTTTCTTTAGTAATTTTAATTTGTCTTTTAAAGTTTATAGAGTTGATACATCTGACTTCTTTGGAAACAGGAAGTGAAATATTACATTGCCTTCTCACGGTAGGCGTTTTATTGAAAACTAGCATATTGTTTCTATGTATAAACAAAATAGGTAGTATTACTATTATTAAATTTAATTCAATTATTCTTTACAATGTGAGTTGTGATTATCATCACGCGCAATCTAAGAAAGTGTGTAGAGTGCTAGGATATAAACTTTTATAACTTGTTCATATTACGTTACGAGGATATCTATTTGTATTAATGAATTGATATGTTATACTGTTTTATTGTCTTTCCAAAATGAGTAAAGAAATTTGAAACACAAGTGTCCACAATTATACAAATGACCTCGCTGTACGTTTTCATAATTATATTGAATGTCATTTCCTACATATTTCATAAATTCTTTTGGAGGTTTTAAGTTACCATAACTGTCGAAATATTCAATGTAGTCATTTATTTTGCCATAGGCTACCCAATGAGTACCAGAGTTTTCAGAAGAATCAAGATTGATCACTCCACATTCTATCGGCAAAACTTTATCTGGTAATTTATCTCTCATAAACACACCTCGAAAGAATGGCACATTATTCGAGTGTTTGATTATGTCAATATTGGTTAAAGCTCTATTGGGTAGCCGAGATTTCAGTTTTTTTTCTTTGATATGTAAATTCCTAAACCATCCTTGTAATGCTTGAGATGTAATCCTCTTCCAATGAATAACGCCTCCATTTCCTTGTTGTGTCTTTCTGCTTCACACAATTGCTTTTTAGCTGTTTTATATGCGTTAATTGCTTTTGCAATCCCAGCAGCACCTCCTGCTAAACTGCCTGCAGCAGATAATCCAGCAAATATTGGTACTAAAGGAAGAAATCCTCCAGTTTTTGGTACTGGTATAATCCTAGGTAATTTTATTGGTGTGTCTGATACAAATTCTTTTGCTGCTGCGTATGCTAATTCCATCAATGCTTTCTTACATGACGGTTTCAATTTTGTAATATGCTTCTTAGTATGGTTAACAATCTTTTTAAGAGTTTTCTTTAAACCAGCTCCTGTTTTCACTTTATTAATGTTTTTGTTGAATGCTGATGAAACTGTTTTTTTGCTGTCTGAAATACCTCGTATGGTTTTCATTGCTATCCTTTTATTTTTCTTCAGAGTAATAGAAACTTATTTAATAGATACAAATACAAGTCTTTTTTGTTTTAAGTACAAATACGTAATCTTCTTCTGCCTAGCCTTTTCCCAACTATATTGGGGTCGGCTTCCAGTCAAACCAGATTCAGCTGAATACCAGTGTTTTACGTGGAGCGGCTGCCTACCAGACCTCCACAACCCATTAACATTAAGTACAAATACGTAATGAATAGAAAAAACATGTGTATTTGCTTAAATACATTTTAGAGCAAATTTTGTTTGGCTAGCTTAAAATACGTTTGTTTTATCTATCCAGCTGTTCTCGCTAGTAGGAAGTCCGAGCCACTTTACATATACTTGATTCCCTTTTCTTTTCAATACTTTTTCTACTAAGTACAAATCAGGATGGCTGGTTTTTTGAAGTTCTTGAGCATAAAACGCTCCTAGTATTGGTCGACATCTTGCATCTTCTATCATGTAAGTTAACGGATAAGTTTCTTGTATTGATTTTATCTTAAATATTTCTGTTGACCAATTAGGATAATAGCCCTTATCAAAACATCCTTTGTATTTACTTATTCTTACAAAATCACCAACACTAAACTTCCTACAGTTATTGCTTTTCTTACATTCAGCCATTCGAATATATCTTTGCATTATATTTGTTTTATTGCTATGATTTACTGAAGCAGGAGGTTGTCCCGTAGTTCTATGAGTAGTATTATTGTATTCATTTACAATTTTATTGAGCGTTTCATTCATCCACTTGTAATTCCCATTAAGACTAAACTCTTTGTATAACTTATTTTTAATGTCCTAATTAATCTTTCTACAATAGAGGCTTTTTTAGTAGGGTACGTTGAATAATGATTAATTTTATACTTTGCAACAATATTTTTGAATTTATCGTTATAAAACTCTTTTCCCAGATCAGTTTGCAAATTTCTCGGAACTCGTCCTTTAAGCAATAGACTTTTAAATGCTTTTGACACCCGTTGCTTATTCTTTTGCTTTAAAGGAACTGTCCAAGCATATTTTGAAAAAGTGTCTATAATTGTCAGTATATATTTGAAACCACCATTCATTTTTGAAATTGCTTGCATGCCCATTAAATCTGCTTGGCAGAGATCATCGATATCTTTAAGTATAACTTGTCTTCTTGGAAAGTTAACTCTGGCACATTTATGAATTTCATTTATGACGTCTACTTTGCTCATAATGCTTATTTAATTTTCCTGCAATTTCTTTCAATGCAATATTTTTTTCAAGATTTCTTACTTTCTCGTTTAAAATTGAAATCATTTTATTTAGTTGCTCTATTTGCTTGCAAATATTAACTTTAAGTATTTCAATTTGCTCTTCTGTAACAATTTTACCCAATTCCGTTTCTTTTATTGTATTTTTAATCTCAACGCGCTCTACTCTTATGTTACTTTCAGTTATGACTGATGTTTTATTTGTACGAACACAATTAATATTTTTATGTTCATTCATGTTGCAAAATACTTTGATAACTGAGAATATTCCAAAGCTTGTGAGTCTTTTATAATATCAGCTTCTTTTAACTCTTCTATAATTGATAGAATTTCATTGTCATGATTAGTATTACCAGCATTTTTTGAAGCAATCAGAAGTTTCAATCTTTCAATTAGTTCATTAGAGTCATCCCAGTAAACATAATCTGTATTACTTTTATATTTTTTTAATTTAGGCAAAAAACCACCGCTTTTTGATCTCATTATCTGTCCTTCATCTTGAACATAACTATTTTGCGAAAACAAAGGTTTAATAATTTGACGATATTTTAAACTTTTATCACCTTTTATTTGACCGTTAGGATGAAAGTCTCTTTTGTGTGCGTGTGTGTTATGAAGCATATCTTTATAGACAATTTTATGTAGTTCAGTAACCAAACTAAGGTCAGGTTTACTGCGAACCAGAAGTTCCTTTAGGCTTGGTGTTAATTCATAGGGCCTTTTATCAATAGTGACTATATTGGTTTTGGGTTAATTAGTGCTCTTATTTGCAATAGAAAACGAAACCTTGCTATTCCCCATCATCAGTTTTTTATTTTCACTATGTATCCCAAAGGGAACATTCATATTATCATAGATTTCCATCATATCTTCTTTATTTAATGAAATTAGTGTATCATTAGAACTGTTAATCATTAAATGTTTTGGTTGGGGGGGATCTCAACGGTCACGTAGGTCAGTTTGCTGGAGAGTACGGACGTGTTCACGGTGGTTTTGGATATGGCCAGCTAAATGCAGAGGGAGTCAGTATACTCAGCACCTGCGCTTTGTCTGACCTAGCCATCGCGAACACGTTCTTTCAGAAGAAGCCCCAGCATCTTATTACGTACCGTAGTGGTTCCTACTCAACCCAAATAGATTACCTGCTGGTGAGACGGTGCCACATTGGCAAGGTTACCAACTGCAAAGTCATCCCAGGTGAAAGCCTAACGGCTCAACACCGCCTCCTTGTCCTGGACTTTGCGGTTGTACTGAAAAAGAAAGTGACCGAAAAACGCAAACCCCGCACAAAGTGGTGGTTGCTTGATGGTCCTAGGCAGTCGGACTTCATCGCGGAGGTCGAGCATCTCGAGATTAGTGCTCCGCATGAGTCCGCTCAAGAGATCTGGAGTAGGATCCATTCAGCAATCACCGATGCGGGTAAGCGCGTCCTTGGCACTTCTCGTGGTGGCCGCACCATAGAAAAGGAGACGTGGTGGTGGGATGACAAGGTGCAGGAGGCGACTCGGAAGAAGAAGGTTTTATTTAAACAGTGGCAAGGGTCCAACTCTCCGGATGACAGAGAGGCATATGGAGCGGCTAAGCGCGCTTGCAAAAAAGCTGTAGCCAGAGCCCGCAGCAAAAGTCTGGCGCCCTTGTACGACAAGCTGGAAACTGCGGAGGGGCAAAAGCTTATTTTTAAGCTGGCGCGTGCCCGGGAGAAAGCTGCACGGGACATTAGCAAATGTCTCTGTGTAAGGGACGCCCAGGGTAAGCTGCTCTACGATGCCCCCTCTGTTAAGGAGAGATGGTGTACATACTTCGCGGAGCTGTCTAACAAACAGCATCCTCATAACCTTCCTCCCGAACCGCCTCCTAACCTTGGACTTATTTCCCCTATTTCCCCCGACGAAACCCGCATTGCTCTTCGCCACATGAAGAACCGGAAAGCGGTCGGGCCTGACAATGTGCCAATTGAAGTGTGGAAGGCGATGGGCCCACATGGCGTGGACCTTCTGACGGATCTTTTAAACGCATCCTGATCACCAAGGAAATGCCGAACCAGTGGCGATTTAGCCTGATTATCCCTGTATACAAAGGCAAAGGTAGCGTACAGGATTGTAGTAGCAACCGCGGTATCAAGATCATGTGCCACACCATGAAGCTCTTCGAGCGCATCATTGACACACGGCTCCGTAGCGAGTGTACTGTCTCTGAGTGTCAATATGGCTTCCGGGCGGGTAACAGCACCATGGACGCAGTATTCGCCTTACGGAATCTGGCTAGGCTTACAGAGAGAGAAGGAGAGCTTTGCATATGGCCTTTTTAGACCTGCAGAAGGCCTTCGACTGTATACCTCGGCAGTCCATCTGGTGGGCACTGCGCTTCAAAGGCGTTCCCGAGGCCTATATTGACATTATCAGAGACATGTACCGTGATTCCGTGTCCTCTGTCCAGACCGCTGTTGGCGAATCGAATGGCTTCCCAATATCTGTTGGCGTTCACCAAGGCTCGGCTCTTAGCCCGTTCTTGTTTAACGTAGTGCTCGATGTAGTTACGGCAAACATCCAAGATAAGCCTAATGGCTAATGATGTATGCCGATGACATCGCCCTCGTTAATCAGAACAAAGCCCATCTTGAGCGCAAAGTCAACATTTGGAAGGACACGCTTGAAAACGGTGGTCTGAGACTAAATGTGGCGAAGACTGAGTACATGTCCTGTGGCGGCACGGATTCAAATAGGTTCGGACCTGATCAGAAAGTCCGATACGTTCAGGTACCTTGGATCCGTGCTGCACGAGTCTGGCAACGTGGACGACGATGTCCAAGCACGTATAGGCGCGGCTTGGGCGAAGTGGCGCGAGGTAACGGGCGTTGTATGCGACCGCAAAATGCCTCCGAAGCTCAAGGGGCAGATATATAAATGCATCATACGGCCTGTCCTACTGTACGGCGGTGAATGTTGGCCAGGCCTAAGCAGACACACCCAGGAGTTTCGCGTCATGGAGATGAAGATGCTGAGGTGGATGAGTGGCGTAACGCGATCCGATCGCAAACGCAACTCTTTCATCAGAGGTAGTCTTGGTGTCCGTGACGTGGGGGAAAAACTGCAAGAGTGTCGTTTGCGATGGTATGGCCACATCATGCGCCGCCCTATGGAGTACGTTGGTCGGGGATGCATGAATATGGCTGTTCTTGGGGCTAGGTCCCGTGGTCGCCCTCGCAAGCGCTGGTTGGACGTCGTTAAGTCCGACATGAGAGCCAATGGCCTAACTGAGAAGGATGTTCAAGATCGGGCAAAGTGGAGGAAGCTAAGTAGGAAGGCGGACCCTGGCAATAGCCGGGATTAACGCCAGGTAGAAGAAGTGTATCATTAGAACCTTTAAAATAATTCCTTTTAAGAGCATCTTTATAACACTCAGAATCTTCATTTGAACCTGTTTTTATACATTCTTTAAAACTTTCATAATCTGGAGCATAATCTGGTGATGAGCTTAATCTTGTAAGCGTGTTACTCTCATCTCTTGAAATATCCAATATTGGTTTAATTTTATCATTTGCTTTAATTAATGTTCTAGTGGATCTGTTATTGGTTTGAAGATTTTTTGAAATTTTAAATGAGCTGTATCTTCTTCATTTTGTATTGTTTTAATTTTATTCTTTATACTGTCTACTGACTTTATCAATTGTTCTTTAATATTGACCTGCATAACGCTTTTTAATTATGACCCATCCGTTATTTGCAGATTACGGATTTCGATTGACATATTTTCTGTAATGAGGTGATATATGTGTACTTTTTAAAAGTATATAAATACGTCAAAGCCTTGTCTGTATCTACCTTCATTTAGAGGACAATCTTTATTTATTAATAAAAAGTCAAAGCGGTCTTTCCAAATATCGGAGCAAAGTTTTTTAAATTCAAACCATTCGATATCTGTATTTACGTGCTTTTGATATACATTCAGTCAAAAAAGTATCGGGAATGGATGATTTGTTTATGGTTCCAAATTCAAATATTTGTTTTTATGTAGTTGTTAGATTGGCACAACTGTTTTCCATTTTGGCGCGGAGTTTGAGTTGCATCTGTTATTTATATTAAATACAGTGCTGGTTTTAGTAATATCATATATAGTGTGTATTGCGAATTTCATAATGGACAAAAATATCGAACAAAGAGTTTGTTTTAAATTTCGCATCGCCAATGGAATTTCGTGTTCGGAGTCACTGAAAATGTTACAGAAGGCTTACGGTGAATCGACTTCATCAAAAACTCGTGCTTATGAGTGGTTCAAAGCGTTCAAAAGCGGTCGAGATGTGATGGAAGATTTGCCTCGCTCTGGTAGGCCGTCAACGTCTGCAACTGAAGTTAACATCGCAAAAGTGAAGGAAATAGTGACTGAAAATCCCCATTCAGCTCTGAGAGAGATAGCCGCCGAACTTTCTGTATCTCACGAGTCGATCCGTACCATTTTAACTAATCATTTGGGTATGAAACATGTTGCTGCTCGGCTAGTCCCAAAAGATCTGAATTTTCTCCAAAAACTCAATCGCATGAAAGTCGCTGAGGACATGCTAGAACGAGTCAGTTCGGACCCAACATTCATGAAACGCATTGTTACTGGTGACGAGACGTGGGTTTACGAGTTTGACATGCAAACTAGTCAACAAGCTTCGGAGTGGCGCCCCGGTACTTTCTTGACAGAGTAGTATACTACTCTGTCAAGAAAGTACCGGGAAAAGATCAATAATACACAAAATGTCTGTTATTCATCCAAATTTATTTTATCACCTTCAAAGTATGCTCCTTTAGAAACGATACACTTGCGCCAAGGAATAATCCATTCATCAAAACATTTTTTAAACGCTGCTTCCGGAATTGAGTTCAGTTCTCGCCGCGAATTCTCCTGTATGTCTTCTATCGATTGAAAACGGGTGCCACGAAGTGGTAATTTGAGTTTAAGAAAAAGAAAAAAGTCAGCAGGAGCCATATCTGGTGAATATGGTGGTTGCTGGATGGTATTTGTTGAGTGTTTGGTTAAAAATTCGTTCACAATGATAGCCTTGTGCGAAGGCGCATTGTCGTGGTGCAAAATCCAAGAATTTTCTTTCCACAAATCTGGCCTTTTTCGTCGAATTTGCTCTCTTAAACGCCGCATAACGCTCAAATAATATTCTTTATTTACCGTTAGACCTTCTGGTAAGAATTCAGAGTGCACAACACCGCGATAGTCAAAGAAAACAGTCATCATGACTTTGACTTTGATCGACTTTGGCGTGGTTTTTTCGGTTTCGGTTCAGTTGGAAGGCGCCACTCCGAAGCTTGTTGACTAGTTTGCATGTTAAACTCGTAAACCCACGTCTCGTCACCAGTAACAATGCGTTTCATGAATGTTGGGTCCGAACTGACTCGTTCTAGCATGTCCTCAGCGACTTTCATGCGATTGAGTTTTTGGAGAAAATTCAGATGTTTTGGGACTAGCCGAGCAGCAACATGTTTCATACCCAAACGATTAGTTAAAATGGTACGGATAGACTCGTGAGATACAGAAAGTTCGGCGGCTATCTCTCTCAGAGTTGAATGGGGATTTTCAGTCACTATTTCCTTCACTTTTGCGATGTTAACTTCAGTTGCAGACGTTGACGGCCTACCAGAGCGAGGCAAATCTTCCATCACATCTCGACCGCTTTTGAACGCTTTGAACCACTCATAAGCACGAGTTTTTGATAAAGTTGATTCACCGTAAGCCTTCTGTAACATTTTCAGTGACTCCGAACACGAAATTCCATTGGCGATGCAAAATTTAAGACAAACTCTTTGATCGATATTTTTGTCCATTATGAAATTCGCAATACACACTATATATGATATTACTAAAACCAGCACTGTATTTAATATAAATAACAGATGCAACTCAAACTCCGCGCCAAAATGGAAAACTGTTATGCCAATCTAACAACTACAAAAAAACAAAAATTTGAATTTGGAACCGTAAACAAATCATCCATTCCCGATACTTTTTTGACTGAATGTATGTTTTAAGTTTATCTCGTTTTGTTTGAAGATAATTAAAAGATTTACATTATCTCGTATAAGTTGTTTAGGTATTTTAGAATAGGTTTGCGATAAGCAAAAACAATCTATCTGTTGTATGTCTCCCCATTGCAAAGTTATTACGGATATTGATTTGATTTTCGCATGCTACGTCGTCAAAAATCATTACCGCATTAGCTAAAGCATCATTTGGGTGTATGACTTCTTTATTATCATTGAAGACAAAAAAGTTAGCACCTGGTATGTGGCTCATAACTTGTTTTAAAAAACAATATTTTGGCTGGAAAGCCGTTTTCGAGTATAAGTATAGATGCTTAAACTTGAGACCATTTTCATGTAATATTAAATTAGGCATTATGTTAGTTTTTCCACAGTTAGATGGACCGCATATTATACATCTAATGGTATTGGGTAAAAGTGCACTATGTTTCACTTTATGTGATTGATTTTCTAATTTTATATTCTGAACTTCTAAAGTCTGTGGTTGCTTGATGAACTTCATTGTGAAATGAGAGATAAATGTAAATGACCTGCGTATATATAGGGATCGATAAATAAAACAAAGTTCGATGTAATTACATATCCGTTTATTAACAAATATAATAATACTTAATGCTAAAAAATAACAGATTTAAGTTAATATAAAGCTATAATACAATGTTATAGTGACCTCAAGGTAATGTTTCGATCTGATTAGGGAGTATGTATCTTTTATCGTCATTTCTATTCATCACCAGTTTATTTACTTGTTACGAATATAAAACATGTTTGATTGACCTAATCATATTCATCTTACATGATCTACTTTCATTTTCAAATAATGATTTATTGTAAGGCGACATCTCTAGCCTGTTAGTGACAGAGTTTGAAATACCTTTTGCTTTCTTTATTTCAGTTTTAGAAGCCGATAAACAGTAAAGTTTTGCTCTTAAACCAGTAAATTCGTTAATCACGTCTCCGCCTAGTTCATCTTTAAATAGACCGGGTACTTTTGCATTTACCCGAGGTATTAAATATGGGTTATCTAAATCAAAATTACTTGTGTCAAATTCTTTTAAATTATTTCTTATATCACGGTAAATATCTTCGGGGTAAAATAAATAAAGAAGACTATCGGTGTCTGTGTAACATAATTTGACATTATTCATGTATTTTTTTAAATATTATAATGATATTGATAAAGGTGTAACTTAGCATATTCTAAAACAGTAAAACCTATATAAATCGGTCTGTCTAAAAGAATTCTCTCGGGTTTTAGTTGCACAGCTACAAAGTTTTCCGAAAATATAGAAACACATTTTACATTAAGTTTACAAATTAGCTTTTCAGCACAGAGTTGCTTATTTGTCACGTTTTCTTTGTCCATCCATTTCGTAGCTAGTTTAATATCTACCTGTTTACGTTTGTTTTCCATCGTTTTACCAAAAATTGAATTATTTAAAAGCTTGAAAAACTCTTTTTCAAACGCAGTAGCAGATGCTTGACGCAGACTAGTATTTAAATCAATATACTTTTTTAAATATTCTTCTTGTCGGAAAGTAAGAATTCGGTGTATTTTTTTTAGAACCAGCCCGTATTTTAAACACTGCTTTAAGTGAATATAATGAATTACATAGTTAAATTTATCATATAAATTAGCTATCAGTTTAGCTGTCTTTCCTCCAGGAGGTATGAATTTCTCTGGAGCAAAGGGCAAATCACTATGAAAATCATGTTCTGATTCAGGATATTCGAGATCCACCTCTAAAATAAAGCCATATTCGCTATCATCAGATACATCGAAACAGTTAATTTCCTCCTGATTTAAAAGTCTAAACTCTGAAATTGGGATTTTTTTCATCATTACATATCCGTACAAATTGTTGCAATCAAGATAAATCAAATAGCTAGACGGTTCTAGATCGTTATAATCTGATAAATAGGGATTATTTGCTTTTGCATGGCGCAGTGAGCACTGAGCCAAACCACCACGTATGCCCTTTTCTAACATCTGATATATTTCTAAGTCATGAATCAAGTCTAGCTCAACACGTGTATAAAGCAACATTGCATCCCAGCTTAAACTAGGTGCCGTTACATAGTACACAGGGTCTAACTTATAATATTTTAAGCTTATTTTACGAAAATTTTCAAATATATCACACAGTAATAAAACATCGCATTTTAAATATAAATCGGTATACTCGCCAATTGTATTCATATTAAATGCATCCCACACAGTTTTCGCGTGTTCATATTCTTTATCGCTAATGTGTTCCATTTTCAAAGAGTTATAAAAGTATTTTTTTCGAGGGAGTGTTGTTTATTCGTACTTGTCCCATGAGTTAATATAATCATAAGGATAAATACCTTTCTTTTTTAACAAGTATATGTATTCATCATTAAATTCTGCTGATAAATGAATAAAGTCGTGATCTGATAAACTTTTACTTAGTGCATCTAAACTCGAGCTTAAGAATTGAAACGAATCTATGAATTTTATTTGAATAGAACGGTCCCCATTCTCGTTATCTATATATTTGGTAATAGTTAAATACTTTTCTTTAGTTTTAGGTATAATTTTTATATAACCTCCATGTCTCACTAATTCCTGTATAAAGAGATGGGAGTCGTAATTCGATAAATTATGAAAAATTACTGGTATGAATGGACATACTCTAAACATCAAGTTACATTGAACATGTGCAGGTCCTCTATACTTTCCTGTGACATGATCGTGGTCACGTACCTTATCGCGAAATAATAACTGATCACAAATATGACAAATAGTAGCATTGTTATAGCTGATTTGCTCTTTTTTTGTTAAAGGTGTCATTGATTTACTCATCGATAATATTTCATTTATTTTCTTCACATCCTCTATTAATCTAGTGACAAATACTTCAACACAGTCAGGACCTCTATACGTAACATATTTATTTTGGGTTGGATCGTGTGAACAACATATATAGTATCCAAAACACGAGAGCTGATGTTTTTTGAAATTGTGTGTATTTTCAGATTTTGTTTCGAAACAACTCTGTAATAGGCTTTCAAAATCTGCATAGATGACATAATTAATATTTTGTTTTCTTTCAAAATTCTTAAAACAGAGTTTGCTATTCTTTTCAGGCAAAATTGATAAAACTTTTGAACAGACATGAGATCTATACTTATTTTCACTGCTATAGAATTGTAAACATGATTCACACAGTAAAAAAATACCTTTATGGCTCGTCACTTGCCGTCTTACTAATCGTACCAGATTTTTAATAAGACAGTAATGACTTACCCCTTTTCTGTCTAAATATAACAAATTAACATGAACAGATTTTCTGTTATTTGTTAAATACAGAGGTCCAGTCACGTTTCCGCTCTTATTATCTACTCCATAAATATTAATACTTATGTTGTTGTTTATTTCAAACAGTTTTATATCTTGATATGAGACAGGAAAAGACATTCCATCAATATTTAATACAGAACTGTACTGTGGGTACGAATGAGTCCTGCATACGTTCATCTTAGCAGGAAACAAAGCAGCTACCACACTCCATAAAAAGCAATGATTATCATTATTTTGTATATTAATACAACTTTTAGAATTCATAATTTTTGGTGGCAAATCTAAATAAGTGCCACCTCTCATTGGACAATATTTATTCACATTAATTTCTAGATGACTTACAGCATGGTAAGACCATCCAGAATCTTTATGCTCGAATTCTGACATTTTACATTTTAAAATTTCGATTACTTTCGAATATAATTCATCAATATCTGTGTTATTACAAATAATTTCATATTTCGTATTGAATGACTTAAGTTGTTGCTCACTTGTTTTTGGTAAGACAAAGTGGTCAAACAACTCGAAATTAATCTTGAGACAAGTATTTTTCAGTAACGATGTATGTATAAGTTTCAGGATATCGTTTTTATTCTGACACAAGAATGCCTCCGGTGTGAGGTATTCAGCATCTTGTGCAGGATTTAAACGATATGTTATAATTCTGTTTTTGAAAGCACTAGCAATAATGTAAATATTTTCAAATTCGCTTTGCAATAAACTATTAGACTTGTGAATATTGGTTCTCAAATGATATTTTAATTCATTAATCGGGGATTCAATGTGACATTTTTACATTCAATATATTCTGGATTATTTGTATATTGCTTTCGGTGTGTGGACGGGGTTTGTACTGTAAATGAAACAAAAACATAATATTATAGTTAGGTACATTTCTGCATATATTAGATATGATTTATCACCCTTATAAATATGTATATATTTTGTACGCAAATAGGTACTCGATAACTAATATTAGATACAATAGTTAAAGTAATTAGGTAAATGATTATTACAATGATTATAAGATACTAGTGTGAAGAAAAAATGAGTGAGTACGTATTATAATAGAATTGAGACATATAACTACTAACAATAACTGCTGATATAATCTATGGGACAGTGCTTGAACTCTTTATGAGTTTCTTTTAAAAAGTCTTTTAAATGATTCCACGCTGGCGTCTCATCATTAGTGCGATTTTTTACAGTTACAATCGCATGCCTCCATCGATTTATAGGCCCTACACGCTCTACGCTCTTTTGGGGGCCGAGTCACCCGCGTCCGTAGGAGAATACCCAATGCTAGACCCTACACGTGGCCCCCGGGTGGTGCTAATCAGGTGACACTAACTGGTGGTAGGCTTCGGCCGATGGCTTGTGACCACCCACTGGGCAAAGGCGTACCGCCAAACGGCCTAGCCGTGTTCCGGTACGATGCCCAGTGTAGCCAATACAGAGGAGTTGGGTCGAAATAGTTGTTCCAATGCAGGCAGACCGACCAGGCTCGCGTTGATATGGGCGTATCGGGAGACTAGTCGCGGAGGGTAGCGGGATCCGAGGCACGGTGCGCCGCTGGCCGACCGCAGTTAGTTGGGGGCCCAAGTAGTGTGCTAGCCACACATGAAAGGCTGCCCCGCCAACTGACGAAAAATCCCGGGGTGCGCCATCGTGCTGGCTGGCGACCAGATGGGGAGGACCCGATGGACATTCCCGGGGGGGCTCGGGCGTCCCCGCAGTCTCCAGACTAGTCCCCCAATGATATCGTCCTGTCAGAGCGTGCCTGAGGGTAGCAGCTTGGAAACTCATTTCACTTCCTTCTCCTCAACAACCTTCACTCTCAACATGACGAAAAAGAACAAAATAAAAAAAGCTGTACAGCGGCAGCACTTCCTCCCCCACAAAGTGCACCTCAGCAATATTCGAGGTCTGCACTCAAATCTCGCCGCAGTCCATCACCACCTGGAGACTGAGAAACCAGCACTCCTGTTCCTTTCCGAGACGCAGATCAGGTGTCCGTCAGACGTGTCTTACCTTTCGAACCCAGGGTTTACCCTGGAGCACCATTTCAAACCACGTGCGGGCGTATGTATGTACGCCCGTGACGACATCTGTTATCGGCGTCTCCGTAATCTTGAGGACTCCAGGTTCTCAACGCTGTGGGCTTTAGTGGACACAGGCCTGGATAAAATTGTTTACGCTTGTGTCTACCGTTCGCACAGCGGTGATTTGGAGACAACTAAGCTCAGACAGCACCTGAGTGAGGCGGCGGATGCGGCTCAGCAACGGTACCCTTCTGCCCAATTGGTGTTACTGGGGGACTTCAACGCCCACCATCAGGAGTGGCTATTCCCATACCAGTGTACAGACCATGCTGGACGAGAAACGAGAAAGCTAGCCCTAGCGCTGAATCTTACCCAGCTGGTCCAGGAGGCAACGAGGGTGCCGGATGTTGATTCGCACACTGCCAATTGCTTGGACCTTTTGCAGACAACGGATCCAGACCGCTATTCGGTGTCGATTTCTTCACCACTGGGTAGTTCCGACCACTGTCTGGTGAAGTCTGTGTCCGTTTACTCCCCGCCCGATCCTAGCCCAAGAGGCACACGGCGGGTATGGCGGTACAGGTCAGCAGATTGGGATGGCATGCGATCATTCTTCGCATGTTATCCTTGGCAGCCTACTTGCTTTTCTTCGACTGATGCTTCGTCGTGCGCAGACGCCGTAACGGATGTGTTGCGGAGGGGAATGGAGTACTACATTCCGTTCTCTGACATAACTATGTCTGGCGAAGCTCGTCCATGGTTTAGTGCCGAGTGCAATCGCGCTGATGCGCTTAAGCACGCGGCTTATCTGGCATGGGTCGACGCTCGCACGTGCAAAGCAAGCGACGTGACTCGGAAGAAGAGAGCCTTCAACAGGGCTGCCAAGTCCTGCAAGAAGGTGTTGCGGAGGTCACGGTTTGACCACATCAGCCGAATAGGGAACAAACTTGCTTCATACCCAGCAGGTAGTAAGGCTTTTTGGTCCCTGGCTAAGTCGGTCGAATCGAACCTCTGCCGCCCCTCACTACCACCACTGCTGAGACCCGACGGGACGCTGGCCCACTCCGCTGAGAAGAAAGCGAACTTGTTTGCTTCCTTGTTTGCGCAATCTTCGCGTCTGGATCCCGGTGGCGCGAGGCTCCCTGCTTCTCCTGGTGGATACGAGTCGAGCATGTCGAACATTCGCATTCATCAGAAGGACGTCCGTAGGGTGCTGCGTAACCTAGACGTGATCAAGGCTAGTGGCCCCGACGGGATACCGGCAATTGTTCTGAAAACTTGTGCGCCTGAGTTGTCTCCGATCTTGACACGCCTATTTCGCCTTTCGTTTGAGACTGGAAAGGTGCCGAAGGCTTGGAAGCAATCTAACGTGCAACCCGTGCCCAAGAAGGGTAGTCGAGCTGACCCGTCGAATTATAGACCCATCTCGGTAACGTCCATACTCTGTAAGACTATGGAACGCGTGCTGAATCATAAGCTCCTGGCGTACCTAGAAGGAAATGATATCCTTAGTGACCGACAATACGGGTTCCGCCGAAATCGGTCAACTGGGGATCTTCTAGCGTATGCCATTCACATCTGGAGTGAAGCCATAGAAAAGCACGGGGAGGCACTAGCGGTCTCCCTTGACATCTCGAAGGCTTTCGACAGGGTCTGGCACGATAGCCTTATTAGTAAGCTTCCTTCCTTCGGTCTGCCCGCCGGTTTGTGTGATTGGATTGCAGATTTCCTGAGGGATCGGTCTATCCGAGTGGTCATAGATGGCTGCTCGTCTGGACTGCTGGATATTAATGCCGGGGTTCCTCAGGGGTCGGTGCTTTCGGCAACACTGTTCTTGCTGCATATTAATGATCTTCTTAAACCCGGTACCTTTGGGTATGCAGACGACAGCACTGTTGCTGAGAGATACGTGTCCGACGCACGAGCTGGTGGGTCGGAGATCCGGTCTCTTCGGGAGGCTATGGTTGAGCGCTTGAATGTGTCCTTACAGGCTGTCTCTGAATGGGGCGATGCCAATCTGGTCAAGTTCAATGCTGCTAAGACCCAAGCGTGTCTATTTTCCGCCAAAAGGAGCCAATTCCACCCAGCTCCATCTTTCCGAGGTGCAACCGTGCCGATAACCGACCAACTTGAGCTTCTTGGGGTTACATTAACATCTACTCTCAATTTTGGCCCTTACATAGAGGCAAAAGCTCAAGTGGCTGCAAAGAAGTTGGGGATCCTATCAAAGGTGAGACGGTACTTCACGCCGGAACAGCTGCTCAAACTCTATCAAGCGCAAGTTCGATCGTGTATGGAATACTGCTCTCATCTTTGGGACGGATCTGCGAGATACCAGCTTGATGCCCTTGAGTCAATTGAGAAACGAGCCAAGAGGATCATTGGCAATGAGAGGCTCGTCGCGACGAAGCTCCAGTCTTGAGCATCGACGACGAGTTGCTAGCCTGTCGGTTTTCTACCGGTTGCATTTTGGGGAATGTGCGACGGAATTGCATAATTTAATTCCGCCAAGCCCGTTCCATCATCGGACCACAAGACGAACGGCGATGCGCCACCGGTACATGGTGGACATCCCACCCACACGCACAAAACGTTTTGGGAACACATTCATAATGCGTACAGCTAAGGAGTGGAATTCCCTGCCGGAGTCTGTGTTTCCCGATAGCTACAACCTGGGAGTCTTTAAGTCAAGAGTGAATAGGTTGCTTCTAGGCAGGCGTGCTCCATCTTCGACCACATCATCGCTTACCATCAGGTGAGATGGTGGTCAAGCGCGTGCCTATTATTAGTAAAAAAAAAAAAATATCTCACTGTGATCGTAGATCTTTAATTCTATATAAAATTTACCATTTTTGTTTTCATTAGTTTGTTTACTTATACCTTTGGCTACTCTGCGCGTATAATACGAATGCAATGGTGTAATTTGTTTACCCAACTTGCTTCCAGGGGCTTCCTCTTCCTGGTCGTCGTCGCTGTCGGTCCCGAACAGGTCATGCGATGTGGGTCGCATGCTGGCGCTGATGGGGTTGACCGTGGTCTTATTCTTTTTCCTCTTCTTGATATCGGTGTTCGACGATTCTCCCTCCGCCGACCTCTTAGCATTCAGCAACGGCGATGACGTTTTGGAGTCCTTCGGCTTTTTCAACTGCTGCTGATGGTCGGCTTCATCATCGGAAGAGAAAAGTTGGCTTGCTGTTTGTTTCGACCTGCAACAATATACATTTAAGTATTAGATAATAAAGAAAACATTGTCTCAGTTCAGTACAGGATTGGATTAAATTGCTATAATTGAATGAATATTTAATCTATTCATTCAATTATAGCAATTTATACAATTATAGCAAATTTTATATAGCACAAGAAAAGGTAGATTAATTATTTGACTCAAAAAGATTAATCGATTATAATTTGAAAGATAATGGATAAATGAAATGAGTAAATTAATAAAATTATTATTGAATCGAGGAATAAATGAAACGATTTGAAAATATAAAATGATTGAATCGAGGAATAAATGAAACGATTCAATAGATAAAATGATTGAATCGAAGAATACATGAAAACGATTGAATAGATAAAA
The DNA here is from genome assembly GCA_950371165.1 of Lacanobia oleracea. Lineage (NCBI taxonomy): Eukaryota > Metazoa > Arthropoda > Insecta > Lepidoptera > Noctuidae > Lacanobia > Lacanobia oleracea. Next base: position 14,170,737 of record OX493386.1, read on the forward strand.
TAAGTGAGTAGATGAAATTATTCAACAGAGGATTGATTGAAAAGATAAAAAATAAATTACTTACATTTCAACGCCTGCTGAGTTTTGCTTGATGTACTTATGTTCTGTACTTGATGTAGAAATTCAGGAGCACCGAGTCCTTCCACTGGTGAATTGGTACAAACTGTTGCCCTCGACCCGTTTATATAGGCGTAAAAACGCGTCACGCTTAGCCAAATTTGTAAAAATGCATACATGCAAAATAAGTTCATCACAAAGATTGCAAGCACAGCATTTTTACATCGACAAAAATCTATAGACGAGCGTTACAACCGCAGAGTTTTAAACGCTTCATTCATTAAGTATCAACGAGCTCCCACTAAGAAAAGATTATCAGTAAAATTGTGTCTCATAATAAATGAAAACGTACTTTTATAATTAATTTAAATTATAATTTAAATATAGTGTGATTTTTATATTGAACGTGTTGGAAGGACCAACGCTGCGGTTATAACGCTCGTCTGTAGATTTCAATGCATCTTAGTGCACGTGGCACAAATTCCTAGCCATATAGAGAACCGTAAGTTTAGGATTACTTTACATACATAAAACGAAATTAAATTGAACCTTATTGAAACTAAAAAAAATTGGGTGAACGCCTATATAAACCGATGCAAGATACCAAAAAAATACATTCAAGTGGTCTGATCTGCTCTACGATGTCGGTAAGTAAATATTTTATCAAAAAAGTATTTTATTTAAATTATTATTAAAATTGTTTATAATCTATGTTATAAAATAATATAAAATGTTTTCACAAAGATCTATTCTCGAATAATTCATAGTCTGCGAAAACTTGTTATTTTACTTTTATTTTATTAATAATATGTACTTCTTTGTTTCAGATGTCCAGCGATATTTTCCCCACTGATTCTTCATACTCACCAATTACTGCCGAATAAACCCTGCGTCAAAAAGTGGTCAACTATTTAGAGAGAGAAAGACCATTCCAACCGTTCGAATTTGAAGACACTCCACCATGCAGCAACAGTGACAACAGCAACAATAATAAAAAGCGAAAAAATGATGTTGTATACTCGTATATACAGAAACCATCAACGGGTCATCGCAGTAAAATAATACGAATACAAGTTTTTGACGCCGAAGAATTCACGAATTCGCCATGTGATTGTAGTGCCAATGTCTGTGTCCAACATGTTGTGGGCAATGTTTTTAATGACGATGTCTATAAATGTGTAAAGGATATTATAAGCAAATTGCATAAAAAGATGTGAATAAACTAGCAATTACATTTCAGTTGTTTTATTTCTATCACTTCTATTAAAAAAGCTACCTACATATTGTACATATTACACATAGTTACATTTAGCAAACATCTCATACTTTGCATAGGTGCACCTAGAATCAAATTATATTGTACTTAACAACCTAATTGAAACGACTTGAAACTCTATTAATATAAGGGAACACTCGCATTTTTATACGCACTATGTAAACCTATACTAAGTTAATAATTAAAACTTTACAGCTGTGAGGAACGCGATGGGTAGAAAAGAATGCGATCTGTTTCCTTTACGGGAATGGAAATGTGTTTGTTATGTGAATAATCAGTGGCGCCTAACAACTGAGTCTGATTAAATCTATTTGTAAGGGAAGTAAATACTTGTAAGTCAAAAATACCTAATGGTCAAGTCTCGGTAATATAAACCATCATGAAATCCTAATGATAGAAGTCTTATTCCGAATGGAATCTTGCCTAGAAGTCTCATTTTGAATAGAGTATTTTGAATACAACACTCATTTCGAATAAATGATTCTGAATAGAGGATTCTGAATAGATGATTCTGAATAGATGATTCTGAATAGATTACTCATTTTGAATAAATGATTCCGAATAGAACACTCATTTTGAATAGAGGATTCTGAATAGATGATTCTGAATAGATTACTCATTTTGAATAGATGATTCTGAATAGAATACTCATTTTGAATAGTGTATTGGGGTGCCTGGATCTCTTGATCCAGGTACCCCAATACACCCCTACTGTCTTGAAATACCCAGATTGTAGATTGTTGTTTGGAATCAGGATTGTAGGCCAAGATTCGTCACCACTGATGATGTCGTAGACGTGATTTGACTCTCCTCGGTAGAACCTTTGTAGAGTTTGCTTACACCACCTGATGCGGGCCGCTTTGTGATCGTCGGAAAGCAGATGTGGTATCCAACGGCAAACTAGCTTTCTCACACCAAGCACTTCATGCAAGATCTTCTGAATGGTTGTCCCTGAGATGCCTAATAGAGCCTCTAACTCTAGATATGTCACATGACGATCTTCGAGAATTAGTTGTTTCACAGCAATGATGTTACCTTCAGTGAAGGCGGATTTTGGGCGTTCTTCGCGAGATTTGTCACTAACAGTAGTATGTCCACGCTGGAATTCTAAATACCAGCGTTTGACAGTCCGCAGATATGAGGCTTTATCACACATGTTCGCTCAACACAGATGTTAGCTCTTCAAAACACTGAAGCCGTGTCAGACCTCTTCTAAAGTTGTTGAAAATTATTGCACGAACATTTTCCTTAGAAAGATTCATTTTCGTACGTAACCTGATAGATTCCAATCGACGCTGTGACTAAACAATAGCATTAATCCTAATACTTCCAACTGTTTTGAGAATCAAAATTTAAACACATTCGAATATAGAACAGTTCCAAATACAAAATTGCCGGAAAATATGGAAACAACAGAACTTAAAAGGCATGCCTAGTATGTGCGTAAGCGCAACAACAAACAAGAAACATACTTTACACAACACTTACCGCTTTCCCGCAGACGTACAAGTTCGTGTCAGAGTTGGACCCGGACCGGGAGGTGTGCGAGCACTGGAACCCCTGTCAGGTGGGCTACATCTTCAGCCTGCCCGGGCCCGACCAGGCCACGCCCGCTAGCGAGCTGTTCCGTAAGTACGCTACTATGAATATAAATCACTCATACCCAACACCAGCCATTCTGTTTAAAAACCAAGTTAGTGTAAAATGCCATTTTGAATTCTAAGTCACTTTGTATAATATAGCAATACAGAAGATGATATAAATAGAATATAAACACAAACACATCGTATAATTAATACCGCCCTGTATAATAACAACCGTGTAAGGACCTATATGAGAATAATTCATCTGCAAAGCATTCTAATTTAATTGTTATTTCAAATTTTGATTTCAGATGACTACTGTAAGTTTTTGAAATCATGTTCACACTTTATTTGCTTAATCTCAAAAATGAAGTCACAATCATCATCATTATCATATCAGCGAAAGACGTCCACTGCTGGAGATAGGTCTCCCCCAAGCGTCACCACAACGACCGGCCAACGTTGCGTCTTCAGGTACGCGGTCGCCACTGCAGAACTTTTCGGCCCCATTGACCATCTGATCTGCGAGCAATGTGCCCTGCCCACTGCCAGTTACCGCCACTGCTAGTTTGACGATCCTTCGGGCTATGTCGGTAACCATGGTTCTCTTGCGGATTTCATCATTCCTGATTCGATCACGCAATGATAATCCAAGCTTTGCCCTCTCCATTGCCCTTTGAGTGACTTTAAGCCTTCTGATGAGGCCCATTGTGAGCGACCACAATCACCATTGTGAGCGACCACAATCACCATTGTGAGCGACCACAATCACCATTGTGAGCGACCACAATCACCATTGTGAGCGACCACAATCACCATTGTGAACGACATCAAGTCACAATCAATTAAAATATATTTAAATCGAGTACCTGAAACTTATTTAAAAACTATAAAAAATATTAAACAAAATGGTATAATAGCCGTTGTTTTTTGATTTTCAGCCGGAGGCAAGTATCTTATTCAAGAACTTACTACTAAAATCCTAATATATAAAATTCTTCCATTACTAAGTGTGTGAGGGACTGACAGAAAACTTACAGCTGAAACTGCTGGTAGTAGAGAGCTAAAATTTGCAGATTCCTTGGGGAGTGTAGGGGAGCACTAAGAGGATTTCCTAAAATTCCTACTGGAACGGAAAAAAACGGGATATGCGTGTAAGAAGTTGCGGACAAAAGCTTATATTTCAATAAGGCCCTTACCATAGTCTACTAAAACAGCCGGTCGATTCTGTAAACCTCTTACCTCGAAAACTCAGGTGGAGTGAGCTATCATTCCATCTTAATAACTTGGATTGACAGCTCACTTCGTGATCTCCTCACCCAAGCCTTCACTTGTTCACAAAATCTTTGACGTTCAGAAAGTCGAGCACTTTTATTTTGAAATCTAGTGTTTAGCGAGTGGAAGCGATTGAGTGAGTGGTGTCCAGCAAGCGATTCCCAATCTTTTGTTTGTTTGCTTGGTCTGAAGCTGTCCCCAGCATAAACCTTACTTAATTAAATATACTTAATAACAATGTTAGCTACAAAACAGTGTCCTAAACATGCCGTATCTGTAAATTCCACGAGGACGGAGTCGTGTAAATTATGTATAAAAAATAACTTATTTTTATTTCCAGATACCGATGAGGGTAAAAAATTTCATTATTAATTTAAAAAAAAGTACTTTGCTTTACTTGTTTTTTTTTTCATATCAATTATAATGTTGTTTTCGTTTCTTTCTTTCCTGACAGAAATTTCAAGTAAGTAGTTTTGTCAAAATTTAAAAGTTTTGCTATGAATTATGGTTTTGTATTTTTGTTGCAGCGCAAATCCTACCTATTAAATATTTCTTTTTCTTTTTAGGGGAAGGTAAAATAACATTAATTTTCATTTTATTTAAATCATAATGCCAATAAGCTCAAAAATCCATGTCGTTAAATCTAAATAAAAAAAGATAATTAAATATCACGGACAACACTCTGTAGGCGTTCCGACCCGACATACTATCGAACTAATAAATTACCGAACTAATGAGCAATCGCTGTAGAGTTTTCCCCACAAACGTTACATCGCACAAATAAAGCATCGATGGAATAAAACATCGTACTACTGAATTATCAACACACCGTGTTCGATATAATAAGTGATCAAACGAACTTACCTGTTGTGAAGTTCAATCATTATTATACGAAGGGCTTCGTTCGAAGATCATTTACAATGCAGCTTCCTGATGCCAGTCGACAACCAAACGTATTTTTAGAGCTGAAAGGAAAAACTAAACACACGATTGCAACTATCCCCGTTCTATATGTCATCTTTCATTATTTTAGAGTAAGAGAGAATCTCAATTTTCTGGGGTACCTAGGGTTACCTTAAATTATAAATGAATAGTATTTCAATACAAAATTAAGATCTTTCATTTTATTTTTTGACAAAAATGACATGGTAAAATGGCTATAATGTCATTCTTCTTATGAGGAACTCGTGGCTAAAAAATAACAGCCGCACAGGTCGATCTTCAAGGTTAAGCAACGCTTGCCATGGTTGGTCTGTGGATGGGTGACCATCTTAACATAACGAGTTTCCTCCGTGCCTCGGAAAGCACGTTAAGCTGTTGGTCCCGGCTGTCATTTGTAGAACTTTGGCAGTCGTTACGGATTGTCAGAAGCCAGTAAATCTGACTCCAGTCCAGCCAAGAAGTACCGTGTTACCAAGTTAATGGGTTGTAGAGGTCTGGTAGGCAACCGCTCCACGTAAAACACGGGTATTCAGCTGAATCCGGTTTGACTGGAAGCCGACCCCAATATAGTGGGGAAAAGGCTAGGCAGATGATGAGTGTCATTCTTCTTATATTGAACTTATTGTCCAATTTTTTAAATAAGTTTTTATCAACTTACAACAATAGATCAACCATATTATTATTATTTTTTATAGGACTTATTAAGTATAAGGACTTATTAGTTAAGGACTTATTAGTAATATGGCACTTAGTAGTCATAGGTAACATTCCTAATAATCAAATAACTTGTTCACCGTTAAGCACAGCATGAGCAAATTCGTTTGAATTATTGACAATTGGCCTATTATAAAATCTAGCGAAAGTTGAAGAGCTATTTGTCCAGCCTGCTGTTTGCCTTATTACATCTAATGACACTCCCTTTGCATTAGCAGTGGATGTTGAGGCATGTCTAGTACTATGTCCTGAAAAAATACTAATATCTATGCCGCAAACAGAAAGAGTATTTTTTATCCATCTACTAATAGTAGAGGGAGATACTAGCTTGTGGGGTTTGTTCAATTAAAGTATTAAGAGAGTATTACTTCCCCTCATGCTCTGAGTATAGTTAATGTAATCACGTAGTGTACTAGCTGGACAGATTTCAATCGTTTCAAAGAATGGTAAAAAGAGTTTCGGTTGGCTGCGACCAGGACCAGATGTTTTAATAGTATCTGTAATATAAATGTGTACACCTGCGTGATTTAGTGATGTTAGGTTCTTGTGACAAAAAGATCAATATCAGGTTGGCCAAACTGAGTCACAATGTACTGGAATGTGGAGATATTCAGTTCCCACTCTATGTCAGGATTGACCCTATGTGATTCTTTATTTGCTTCTTTATTATCTCTTGATTTTATGTAAGAAGCAAATAGACAAATTTGTCTATCTTCACACCATTGCCATATGCTTCTGGCTAAGTTATTTAAATGTGGGTACTGAATTCCTCCCATTCGGTTTATGTAAGCTATAGCAGTCTTATTATCCACACGCAACAATATAAGTAAATGTTTTTATTTTTAACAAACATTTTTAAGGCTATAAAATAGCCAGTAGTTCTAGATAATTTATGTGAAATAATTTTCAGTTTCTTTCCAAAAACCATGAACCCTATTATTATTACAAACGGCCCCCCCACCCACTTCTTGAGGCATCTGTAAATATCTCCAAATCATATTTTGAGTATGTTATACTTTTGTGTAAACTATTGATATTATCAGCCCACCACAGTAAGTCTAGTTTTATATCTGGGTGAATGATAATTTTTGTATCATAATTGCCTTTACTTTTAACTAATCCATGATATTTATGGTGTTCTAATAGCTTTGTATAAAGCCAGCCATATGTACTTGCCGGGCATGCGGCAGTTAATGTTCCTATTAACTGACCAAAGCTTCTTATACTGCAACTCTGTTTATTCAAATATTTTTTAATAGCTTTTTAAATAGATTATTTTTTCCCAATGGGTAATGAAAGTGTTATTGTATTTGTATCAAATACAAAACCTAAAAATTGACAGGACTGTGATGGTTTAATTATACATTTTTCATAATTAATAACAAATCCAAGACATTTTAAAATAGTAATTGTTTCATTAACATTTTCCAAACATGTTTTATAATCAGAACCAATGCACAAAAGGTCATCTAAGTATTGTACAGATTTGTGACCTTTAGATCTTAAAGATACACCACCCTAATGATCTTAGAAAATACATATGGTACTGAACATAAGCCATATGGGAGTGCGTTAAATTAATATAATTGATCATATTGAAACCGTAAATATTTCCTGTGAACTGGATTAATATTCACCAATAAAAAGGACTCTTTTAAATCAATTTTAGCCATAAATTCTCCTGTAGAAATGAGTGCTACTGCAGTTCTATGGTATTCCATTTTAAAATGGCATGTGTTCACAAATTTGTTAAGAATTTGTTAAGAGGTTTAAGGTTTAGGATAAATCTTTTGCTAGATATGAATTGGTCTTTACATGGTATACTAGGAGAAATTGCACCTAATGCCAGTAAATTATTAATGGCTGTATGCATATCAGGATCATTTAAAATATTATTTTGTAATGACTGTTGAGATTGTGACTGATAAGGTGTATCAGTAAAAGGAATTGAATATTCATTGATGTGATTCAATATTGAAACATCATCACAGATTCTTTGCCAACAAGGTAAGAGATAAAGTAATCTTCCAGCATGACTAACCTCTAGTGTCGAGCACGAGTTTTGTCCTGTGGTAGTGGGGCTTTGGGCTTTCTCGCAAAGTGCTGTGGCTGGTACTGGTTGCTTTGTTATGCTGGTTGATATTTTCTTGCTTGATATGAGGACTGGGGTTTTTTGTGTCCCAGCCTCAGATTTGTCCTCTGTTGGTTGTAACGAGGTGGACCATTCAAGTTTCCCTGACGGGTTGATGTAGTTGGCTTTTTAATAGATTGGCCTGTTCTTTGGCAGGCCTGTAAGGCTTTAATCTTTTCAGATAGGTTGTTATCATAAAGGTAATCCACTTCTTTCTACTTCTTTGACAATGTCTAAGAATGTTTGTCCAAGACTGGGAAAATAAGGGTTTTTCGAGATTTTGTTTGTGTGAAGTGTAAGTCTGTTAAAATCCTTCCAGTATCACTGAGCTGAGAGATCTGTTTCAGTCTATCAATATTATTGTTATTGATTAACATAGATAATGCAGCACCTAACATGGTGAGTCCCATTCCTAACTGGTTTTGTTCTGCTTCTATCTTTTTATCACGATTAATTATTGTGTCATTTACTGAAGCAATATTTTCTGGATTGAGCATAGGGGCTTTAAGCAGACAGCAGTTTTCCGGTACATTTTTCTCCAGTGTTAGTTTATTTTCCCTTGGCAGTCCGTTTTTCAATATGGTATCCCAAATACGGGCTAAATCCTTGTTTAGTGCTGGTCCATACTTGGGCTTTTCTGTCATCAAATCCCCTAATGCTTCCAGCACTTCAGGGGATAGAGTAGGCTCAGTGCCTAGCTCAGGTGCAGGGTCAGGGTCCGGTAGAGCATCAGTTACAGTCATGGCTGTATTTGTGATATCCGGGCTCATTTGTAGAGGAACCGGTAGTTCGACACAATCATCTATTAGTTCGATGTCTTTTGGTTCCTCATTTTTGCGGTCTGCAAAACATAGAATTAACCCTGTTTATGTACCATAATACCAATTCATATCTACGCGTAGCCTCTCGGACTACACCATTAGGTAAATGAAAAATCTCGTGTGTTTATCTCGTAAACACCCCGAATTATTTGCGCGTCAATGCATCTCGTACATTACCCGCGAGGTACAATAAATAACGTATTTAAGTCAGTTTTTCTGCTTAAAACGTTTAAAACAATTGTTTTACCTGGTGAAGAAAAAATGGACGATTCTAATGTATCGGAGTGGTACCGACGTCTGTAGGGTATATTGGATCTTAATAAATGTTATGTGTGGGTATAAGAAAATAAACTAGTTGTCACTCGGAATCGCCGTTTCATTTGTTGCTTCCCGCTATTATAATTCATAAATACAACTGGCGACGAGGATAATAATTTAATTCGTGTGGTTTACATCGTAAAAATTGAAGAATTTGACCTATCAAGCAAAAAGTGGATGGCGTACATTAGACGCGTGGAACAATTCATGACCTTAAATGAGATTAAACCAGAGTTACAAGTTGCAACGTTAGTGACGTTGGTGGGAGCAGCTACGTATGACTTAATGTGTGATTTATGTGCGCCAAATCATCCAGAAAGTAAAACATTTCGTGAATTAGTTAAAATTGTGGGTGATCATCTAGAACCAAAACGTTCCGAAATTGCTGAACGCCATGTTTTTAGACAAAGACGTCAGAATATGGGTGAATCTCTCAGTGAATATCTACAAACACTCAAACACCTGGCCAGCACCTGTAATTTCAATACTACGCTAGAGGAAAATCTACGCGACCAATTTGTGTCGAGTTTGGCTAGTGATGAAATGAGATCACGCATTTTTGCGGAATCATCGATTACATACAAGAAAGCCGTTGAATTGGCATTGGCATTGGAAGCGGCCGAGCGACACTCACAGGCCAGCGGTAAAAACGCCGCGAGCGCAGCGACTGGAGCAGCGGTTGGAACGCGGCCGTTTGAGGCGGTGGCGGTGCATCAAGTGGCGACGGCAAAGCGGGCGGGCCGACCGCCCGAACGCGGAACTGCGAGCAACGGCAACTCGTCTGCAGAGGTCGGCGCTGCAATATCGCGCTCTGCGCGTGCTTGTTGGAGGTGTGGCAGAAATCATCGTCCAGAAGTGTGTCGGTTTAAGAATTATTCGTGCGATACATGCAGCCAGAAGGGTCACATCAAAATAATGTGTAAATCGAACAAAGGGCGAGGTGTCGAGCCAAGTCATGACATTTCAACTCAGGCACGGCGTAGTAACAATTATCTCAGGAATAGTGATAATGAATCGGAATGTGACATGAATAATCTAAGTGTGTGCGGCGTAAACGACAAACCGTACATGGTTATGGCGCAGGTGAACGGCAGAAAGATAAGTTTCGAACTGGACACTGGAAGTAAGTTATCAGTTATAAGTCTCGATTATTATAATAACAACTTTTGTGATTTGCCAATTATCAGTAATGATATTTCTTTGTATTCTTATGTCGGTTCAGTAATAGAACCAGTGGGTTTCGTGTCTGTTCATGTCGTTATAGGAGAACATTCAGCCGGAAAACTCAAATTGTATATTATTAAAAATGGCGGACCACCTCTTTTAGGTCGGTCTTGGCTTTCTAAATTAAAAATAAATAAGATAAATATTGATGAATTTTTGCTAAAGTTAAATGAACATAATTTAGTTGAAATGTTACGACGTGAATTTCCGACTGTATTTGCTTCGGGGCTTGGAACATGTACAAAAAAGATTACTTTAAAATTGGTTGATAAAAATCCAGTTTTTATTAAAGCAAGGCCGTTACCTTTGGCGTTGCGTAACCCAGTCGAGCGGGAGTTAGAACGACTTGAGGCTGAGGGTACAATTCGAAAAGTAGAGTATTCCGATTATGGAACGCCAATTGTGCCAGTAATAAAAAAACACGGTTAATCCGAAACTTATGCGCGAACCTTACCCTCTGCCGCGAATTGAGGAACTGTTTGCGGCGCTGAGTGGGGGTGAACAGTTTTCTAAAATTGATCTCACGCATACTTATCAACAATTATTATTAGAAGAGGAATCTCAGGCATGTACTGCTATAACGACACACATGTACAATCGCACACCATTTGGACTTACATGTATTCCGGAAAAATTTCAAAAGTTTATGGAACAAACGGTTAAAGGACTCAAAGGGGTCGCTGTTTTCATCGATGATATAGCATGTACTGGGAAGTTCCGTAGTGAACATACTATTAATTTAAAAGCCTTATTGAAGCGCCTGTGTGAGGTTGGTTTGAGAATCAAATTAGATAAGTACGTATTTATGCAAGATAGTATTACTTATGTTGGGTTTGTTATTGATAAACACGGCTTGCATCCCGATGACAACAAAATTAAGGCAATTGTTGATGCGCCAAAGCCAAATGATGTGACACAACTAAAGTCTTTTCTAGGCATGGTGAACTACTATTCAAAATTTATTTCGAACTTGAGCTTTATATTATATCCATTACACAAATTGTTGCGAAAAAACACCGAGTGGATTTGGTCGTCTGATTGTGACGACAGTTTTAACAAAGTTAAAAAGGCTATTTCAGGTAGCAAAGTATTAGTACATTACAACCCGGATCTTCCATTAGTTTTAGCAGTGGATAGTAGTTCGTACGGCATTGGTAGTGTATTGTCGCATAGTGTAATGGCGAAGAACGCCCTATATGTTTTGCATCGCAAACGTTAAATTCGGCAGAGCGTGCCTATAGTCAGTTGGACAAAGAGGCCCTGGCAATAATTAGTGGAGTCGTAAAACACCATCAATATCTTTATGGCCGAGCTTTTATTATTAAGACAGACCATAAACCCTTGACATTTATTTTTGGTTCTAAGTTCGGTTTGCCGCAAACTGCTGCAAGCAGATTACAAAGATATGCTACGAAGTTAGCAGCCTACGACTTCACAATAGAATTTGTAAAATCAAAAGACAATTATAACGTGGACGCATTATCACGCTTGCCACTGCCGTATGAACGAAAAATAGAAACGGAGCTGAATCAGGTGTCATATATTAATTATGTAGAAGAATGTGTTCCCATTAGAGCAAAAGTCATTTCAAATAAAACACAGGAAGATGAAGTACTTATAAACATTTATGACTACATTATGAATGGCTGGCCATCAGTAGTTACACTAAATGAAGAAAAGCCTTATTTTTATAGAAAGGACAGTCTAGCTATCGACAGAGGGTGCATATTATATAATCACAGAGTAGTGATCCCTAAGATGCTTAGACAGCAAGTTCTACAGGAATTGCACGAGGGACACCTAGGGGTCGTCAAAATGAAAAACATATCTCGGAACTATGTTTACTGGCCACAATTAGACAATGAAATTGAAACGTTGTGTCGAGAATGCAGTGGATGTCTACAGCAACGCGATGCGCCGCCGCGTGCACAGTTGCATCCGTGGGCTTTTCCCGCACGACCCTGTCAAAGACTGAATATTGATTTTGCTATATTTCAAGGTAAATATTATTTAATAACGGTAGATGCTCATAGTAAATAGATAGAAGTTCAAAAGATGTTAGGAACTAACGCGAAGTCCACTATAAATAAATTAAGAGAACTGTTTGCACGTTTCGGATAACCTTCACACATAATTAGTGATGGTGGACCCCCATTTAGTTCGTTTGAATTTACTAATTATTTAAATAAAAATTTAGTAAATCACACAATCACAAGCCCATATCGACCAGCTGGTAACGGGGCGGCTGAGAACGCAGTTAAATTAGTCAAAGGAGCAATGAAAAAGGCAATACACGAAGGCCAGGACGTAGATGCTGCCATCTCCAAATTTCTTTTTCAATATCGCAATTGTGAGCACGCCACTACTGGAGTACCACCCGCGGTAGCTATGTTTGGTAGGAGATTGCGAGGTCGGTTGGACATTATAAAACCGTCCACTGAGCGTGCAGTAGAGTCGTGTGCAGAGCGAGCGGGGCGCGCGCCGAGCGGCACGTGGAGCCCGGCGAGCCCGTGCTGGCGCGGGCCTACCGCGCGCGCGCTGACAAATGGGCAGCAGCCACTGTGCTTGCACGAACATATCCACTCACTTATAAAGTCCGTGTTTCCGATGGTCATGAGTGGAAGCGTCACATCGACCAATTATTACCCCTTAAGAAACGATACTCTAGACATTCCATCACTAGTAGCACGGATAAGTCATTAACTGAGATTGGTGCTTCAGAGTCCAGTCGGGACCAACAAATTGAAAACGCTTCATCTTCATGTGTAGTCGAAACAAATCAGAATCAGAAAGAACCAGACGATATTAACACGACTGTCAGTCCCAGAAATTTGACAGCAGAACCAGCTCCGATTTCTGAGATACAAGGTGTTAGACCAAAGCGTCAATGCCTATTCCAAGGCAAATACGCAAAGTAATTGTTATTATTTTTAAAACAAACGTAACAATAATAATTACATTGTAAAATCAATCACAGTCAGGTACATGTAATTAGTATAAGATAGAATTAAAATGTAACCGGTACAAAGGCAGTGTACCTACTCGGTGGTTATTTATGTACTTTATTTATGTTATCAACTATTAGTATTACTTAAATACAAAGTAAGTGTGCAAAACGTAAAAAAATAGCGAACAACGTTGTCGGTGGCTCATCATACGCTTATTATCTGAAAAATTTATTGATTGCGCAACAACACTTTCAGTTAAAAACTTATTATTTAAGTAATTTATATTTTAAGCTAGAACACCAAGCTGGTACAATGGGCAGTTTTTTTTCCACATATATTTGTAGTACAAGTTAGTTCAACTTAGATAGCTATTGTATCTAATGTTTTAAAGGGGGAGGTGTAGGGTATATTGGATCTTAATAAATTTTATGTGTGGGTATAAGAAAATAAACTAGTTGTCACTCGGAATCGCCGTTTCATTTGTTGCTTCCCGCTATTATAATTCATAAATACAACTTCTTCGTCTTTTTTTTTCTAATCTTCGGATTTTTTGAAGATAATAATCTTTTCCGTGCTTTTTCCGCTTCGGCATGATACCTAATGCTAACTTTAAACACAATCAATACTAGTTTTCAACAATTTATTAAAATTCCTAGGGAATGTAGATGACATATAGAACGAGGATAGTTACAATCGTGTGTTTAGTTTTGTTTTCAGCTCTAAAAATGCGTTTGGTTGTCGACTGGCGTCAGGAAGCTGCATTGTAAATGTTATATCAGGAACGAAGCCCAAGTATAATAAAAATCGAATCATCAACTTTCGAAATCAAGTAGGGAACCCAGATCGTGTGCCGCAACTTTGGAAAATCAAAATGGTGGCAAATTTAAAAATCTTACCGTTATCAACACTGATATAGTACGCTATTAACTTCTTTGATATTTGAATTATTTTTAAATTAAATTTATTTGGGTTAAATTAAAAAAGTGTAATTCAGTGTAGGTTTTTATAAGTCACAATCAAAACCAAAATCAGAATCTATTTTACTTGTTTTCTAGCAGCGATTTTCGTCAGATAGGTACATTGTTCCAGATTATATTTTGTTACCATCTTCTATGGCCAAAAGTTGCTTAACTAAATTATCAATTGTACTTTTTATTGCTTCATCTTTCAAGGCTGTTATTAAAAATGCAGAAAAACAGTTAGTGTCAGTTCAAACAGAAATCTCTTAAAGTGGCTATCAATATTATGTGCCCCAGTAAGGTTCAACGTCATGACTAAGAGACGACTGAATCTAAATCCGAAATCGTGATCGTATCAAAATGTTGAAACAAACTTGTGACAACCCGTTTGATAGATAAAAATATTGCCACTATAAGAAATCAGCTAAATTTAGTCTATGGGTCGTGGCCACGACTCGCTTGACCGACTATGCCTTAACCTGTCAGGATCCATAAGGATCGATTAGGGCCAAATCGCCCCAACCATCAGAATCCGTAAGGCTCTATTGGGGTCCAGCCGAATCGCGCGGTGTAAACGTTACTTGTATGCGTCTTGCGGATTATTTTCGTTTATTTTTTCTTTTTTTTCTATTATTTCCCCAATTATGTCAGTTGCAAGAAAACCCGAAATCACTGTAACAGGTTTATTAATTATTGCTAAAAATGGTGACCATTGATCGATGTAGGAATCAAAAGTGAGGTACATTCTTGAAATTGAGGCCTTCGTCTTGTCGAAGTTGTGTATCACGTCGCGTTTATTCAGCACTTCCATGTTTGTCGTCAAGTTGATGCAATATTTATGTGAGGCAAGGTTAGTTCCGAGTAGTTTGCATATGTCGTAGATAATTGGTATTTAACACCCCAGTTAGTTCCAAAACAAAACAAAGGTCTTTCAGAGGTTAAAGGTTCTATCGAGGGATAGAACCTTTAACCTAAAAAAAATAATGAAAAAATAATAATAAAATAATGTGCAGAACCTGTTGAAATAAATCAATCGTTGTTTCTTTGACTTTTTTCAGAAATCGTGCCTCGTAAGTATTTTTAGCTTAATATGCTGATGACCTTCTACCGAAAATGTATGGCATTGACATTTGCAATCAAACGTCACGTGATCAATCTCAATTTTTTTGACGCTAGTAGGGACGAATGATATCTATGTCAAGTCAAGTGGCTTCCAAAAAATTGGGGATCCTAGCACAGGTGGGACGGTACTTCACGCCGGAACAGCTGCTCAAACTCTATCAAGCACAAGTTTGATCGTGTACGGATCCACCAGATAGCAGATGCCTTTGAGTCAATCGAGAAACAAGCCAAGAGAATTGTTGGCAATGATAGGCTTGTCAAGTCGAAGCTTCAAAGTCTTGAGCTTCGACGCCGAGTTGCTAGCCTGACGGTTTTCTGTAGGTTGCGCTTTGGAGAGTGAACGAAGGAATTGTATAATTTAATTTCACCAAGCCCGATCCATCATCAGAGCACAAGACGAACGGCGATGCACCACTGGTACATGGTGGACATACTACTCACACGCACAAAACGTTTTGGGCACATTCATTGTGCGTACAGCTAAGGAGTGGAATTCCCTGCCAGAGTCTGTATTTCCTGATAGTTACAACCTGGGAGTCTTACCATCAGGTGAGATAGTGATCAAACGCGTGCCTATCAATAGTAAAAAAACAAAAATCATTCGTCACAAGTTCCTCACACAATCCAACCATCTTTATTGTTGCAATAGCTTGGGAATATCTTAACTGTATATCATTATTTTCTAGCTGTTCCTGGTATGTACGTTATTATTAATATCTTTTTTTTTCAGTAGCCAGCACTGTGCTACTGCTGGGCATAAATTATTTCTTCAGACATAACCGTCAATCTTCATGAGCTGGCAAGCATCAAAAACAAGATATGAACAGCGTGAATCGTATATTTCCGACGACGTACTAAATATGAGGGGTCACGGGTGGAGAAGGGCTTCAAAAGGCCTGCTGGCTCCCACTGCAGCATCTTAATGATCTCTTGGATTCCTATGCAAAAAAACGATCTGTTTGCGGATGAATGGACAAAGATTGTATTGGCATGTCAGAAGTACTGTGAGAGGGATTCATGAAAGAGGTGTGTTCTTGTTGTTAGAGTTATGAATGTAACAATTATACGAACGCGTTCACCATACAAGACAAACGCGCGCACGACTTATCCTCTGCTCCCGAAGATAGCCGACCGCGTGTGGAGATCACTTTGGCCTGATTGTAACTGAAAAATAGTGGCGTCTGAAAAATGATTGGCCCATCCCTGACCTTTCTACTTTTTTTGTTTTGAGACAAGCTTGCCACACTATTCCTGATATTCAGAAAAGAACAGCGGAGAAGTGGGGGAAAAATAGAAGTTCCTGTTCTTACTATATGATTGTGTGACTTTCAGAGGACGACAAGAACGAGACGATGAACCCGGCAAGCAGCTACTCCACCAGCCCGCGTAAACTGCACATCCCCGATGGCTACGTCTTCCACGGCGTCGGCAAGTACCTGCCCAACGGGCTGCGGGTGAGTGCCCTTCGTCCTACTCTCATGAGTCATCCGTCGCAGGTCACCAAGGTTATTGTCTTCCAGCTGCGCCTTGAAGACCGGCTCGGGAGGGGGCACGACTCCCTGTCTGAATGACAGGGCGACGCAAGCGCTCTCGGGCCACGGGTTGGCAGGACACGGCGTGGCATACGCTTGTAGAGTGCGCAGCTTCGGCCTGCGGACGGCGGGCATTGAGTGGCTCGCCGTCCGATCAGAACCAGGCCCGGGTCGACGGCGCGCTGTGTTCCACGCGCGCCTAAAAGAGCTGTCAGCACAAAAGACAGGGCCCGCTAGGACCAGTGCCTGCCGGAGTTGCGGATTTGTTCTAAAGGGTCACCGCGGCCCTGGAACGCAAAGGGCATTAGGAAGAACACGGATGGATTTTAGTCAGTAAGAATCTGACGCTCCCTTATGCTTCATCCAGAGCGGGAGGAGTCATTTGATCATTTTCCATCCTTAAAAAAAATACAAAAAGAGTGCGCAGCTTGGGAGGAACGAACGACCTGTCGCTGCCGGCTGTGATTCGTTCCATGGTTGGCAGTGCAGTGTCGTGGGACGCGGTGATGTCCTTCTGCGAAAAATGTCATGTAGGAGGCAGTAGAGAAGGAGAGGGAAGATTTCTAATGCAAACATGTGAACCTGGCTTAGATCCTTGGCTCGGTCAAAGTGTTATTGGCGTTGCCCATCTGGATTTTTCACGAAAAAAAAGCTCATTCTATGACCTACGAGACACTACTAATATTAATAAATCAACTATTTATTTGTTTCAGAGCCGTGTCAGCTTGTTGGATGTTGTAAGTAATCCATACTAAGTGAGCTCTTTACCTATGAAATCGCCGTTTTATTAAACAGAACACTCTGAACTATTAATTAATATGATATCTTCGGTTTGAGTTGTGGATTTATAGTTAAATTACAAAAAACTAAAAATAAACTTTAAAAAGCATTCTATTACGTTAAAAAATGGACGATGTTTAAATCAGACATCTTGGTTCTTACATACAGCGTTAATTTTTAATCGTTTTAATCCCTTGGAGGGGTGGGTGGTTTTACTCACAAAATACTATTCATTAAAAGTTTGCCTAGCATGGTATCTCTTAAAATAAAATAAAAAACAGGAAGTGATCACGTAATATTCGCAAAATGCATGAAACCAGTAGTAGCGCCTCGAGTTAGTTACCTACGCGTTGTCGTCGGTGCGTACCTAACTACCTACACTCCGCCCGATCAACTAAGGTTATTGACTCTGCTAGTCAGCTAATGTTCACGTATTAAGTAATTCCAAATTCAAGGTTTAGGACCGTCATAATTGCTCTGTGCCTAGGTTTCTTTTAATTTTATTGTATGGTATGTCATACAATAAAATTAAAAGATTTATGCTAAACGCTGTTAAATGAAAAAATAAGCCCCAACAGGCCTGCTAGTTATGGCGTATTTAAAAATGATTTGAAAAGACAAAAAGTGCTCATTACACGATTTAAAAAAAAGTTATGTTACTTACCTAAATCAACTCCGATTTATTTGACACTTTCGGACACTCGGCGATACGTGATAATTGTTCATAAAATATGGAATCAAAATTATTTACGATTGAAAAAAGAGTTTTGTAACAAACCTAATAATTTATAACCTCTGAATTACCTATCACTTAGGGCTACACTTCACGATAGCGTAATTTTCGATACATAATCTTACACGTTTAATTAAATTGTCTTTTAATTTTAGTAATGTGTCTCTGTCACATCTTAAAACATCACACGCGTCCACTATCGCACTTTTCATTTGTTCACGAGGTTGATGCTCATTTTTGTACACAAATCGCTTCACCTCACTCCACAAATAAAAATCCAGCGGTGTCAGGTCCGGGCTTCTTGCTGGCCAAGCAACTGGTCCCCACAGAATATTAGCTTCGCGATTGATTAATAGCCACTGACAAAACGCGACTCTAGCCGTCCCGTCGTTCTTGGCGTGTAGTAACGCCTGGGATTTCGTTCAAAGTATTCCAGGATTTCTTCGTCTAGTTCAGGTGTGTACACTGACGGAACTTGGGGGTTGGGAATACCACGCAGACGCAAAGATTGCAAGTGGTTTGGTTCACTGTAGAGACGACGAGCCGCTTGCGCATCAAAACCTGCGCATTGCACCATGGCAACGAACTCCAGATTGGAGTACACGTAATTACGAGACGCCATTACATTCGCGCGACAAGGACACTCGTAACAACAAAACACCGACGACGTCTTAGGAGAATTGAATTGTTTACATGACTTGGCCAAGGTCACGCTGCACTGAGCGGGAGCCTCGCTCAGTGCGCGCGCCTTTTTGCACTGCCAATCAAATGAGGTTTGGGGGCGGGGTTTGGTCTAGGATTGGCAAAATTTTGTGAGTCCAAGTTGACTGCGCTTACGCGTCATTGTTGTTAGTACCGAATGGTGACTACTAATAGTTCGCATTGCTTTTTCACTTCGGCGAGAATTAATTCGAGTTTATAAAAAAAAGTACTTTATTTTTTTAATTTATCTTTACAAATCGATAGTGTTTCATGGACCGGATCGATCCTTCACGAGATTAAAACGATCAAAAAGTAACGCTGTGTAGGTCGGAACTTCAGCAGTTCAGTTCAGTGTTACTAGATTTATTAATTATTTAAGTTTGATTCAATTAAATTCTTATTTCTTTATTGCGTATACAGTTTCTTTTTTATTTGTGATGGGTTTGCTCTTGACTTTAGTCTAGGTCAGAGATGACAGAGACAATGTCACAGTTGTTAGAAAAATAAATTGATGATAAGGATGAATTATAAAATTGATGATTGTTGATTGTAACGGAAACGCCAAGTAGCACACTTGGGTAAGGTTGATGCACGTGACGACACTGGCTGTAGGTTTGACGTTTGACAATTGACATATGGCGTTGACATAGACGTGAGTCACTGTTATATCGAGAAAGAGGGTAGTATCGTCGGTGATTCGATTACGATACAAGACTGTGAGCGGACGTTGCCATGTACTATTGGACTTACCGCGTTATCTGCTTTTCAATCGGCCTGTATCTCTGCAATCCGCTATTAATTTTGAAGTCTAATTTATGCTAAAATTAACTATAATGTTTTACTGTGCCTACCTAATTCTACGAGTATTTTGGAGTTCCGAGAATGGCTGACCTCCTGGTAGCCAGGTTCTCTCTCTAAGGACTCGACATAAGTAGAAGACTGTAGTCGACTAATGCCTAATGCTGTATCCGGTCTTACTATACTTACACAAAACATAAGAAGTGTTAATTCGAATTTGCCAAGACTTGAAGTGTTACTGACTGGACTTAAACTAGATTTAGATATACTTATATTAACTGAATGTTGGTTATCCTGTGCTCCATACATTAGATGCGTTAAAAAAGAAATTTTTGTGTTAAGACAGAATATAATTCTCAAAAAAAAAAAATACAGACACAAGACCTAAATGTGAGACCATTCGACTCGAGTAAACACCAACTAAATTTTACACATAATAAATAAACATATCTTAGAAATTGTATTTAATATGCTTTACATTTATGTTACAGGTTGTGGCCGTGAGTTCTTCTTCTTAAAGTAGAAGATTAAAATGATAATTTCACAGTCTTGCTTTATAACAAGAAATATTATTTATTTTATATTTTTAGTTCATGTAAGACTATGAGATGAGTTCATGGTGGAGGATTATTTTACGGTTAAGTCTAATTCCGGAAAAAATCTCAAAGGGGTCAACAATATCATCATCTGCCGAGCGTTTATTGATTTTCCTAACTATGTTGGAATCGTATGCTAGTCTAACCAGATACATTTGACAAAATATTTAAATTGGATTGGATGGCCCCCACTAGCTGGACCGATGACCTGGTGACGGTCACGGGTAGCCGATGGATTCGAGACGCACAGGACCGTCGTTGTGATGGCGCTCGGGGGAGATCTATGTCCAGCGGTGTACTTCTTTCGGTTAATATGATGATGATGATTTAAATTGGATAGACTGCTTATCAGGGTCTACACTACGACGTCCTTTTTTTAAGGATGGGAAATCATCAAATGATTCCTTCCACTCTGGGCGGGGCGTAAGGAAATGTCAGACTCGAACTGACTAAAACCCATTGCCTTTTGCGTTCCAAATACACGGTAACTCTTTCGAACAAATTTCGCAACCCTGGCAGACACTAGGGCGACGTAAAGTCATCATCATTCCAGTTTACGAGAGAGAGATGGAACTATACACTAACAGCACTCTCTCTTCCAATAAAAAGCATGATGGTCCTGAAGGAATCCTTGGCTAAATAATTAAGCCACACGGGTCGATCTTTAAGGTTAAGCAACACTTGCCGAAGTCGATATATGAAATTCTTCCGTTACTGACTGATTGAGTGAGCGACTAAAAGGGGAGGTACAGCCGAAACTAAGAAAACTTTGGAATGTAGGAAAGTTTTAAGAGAGCATTTTGCAAAATTCTCCGGGAACGGGAAAAAACGGGATATGCGCGTACGAAGTCACGGGCAAAATCTATTCCTAATATATAAAATTCTTCCGCTCCTGATTGATCGACTGACATAAATGCACAGCCGAATCTAGTAGTCGTAGAAAGCTGAAATTTGGCATGTAGGTTCCTTGGGGAGTGTAGGAGAGCATTAAGAGAGCATTTACTAAAATTGTTACGGGATAAGCGCGTACGAAGTCGTGGTCAAAAGCTAGTTCATCACTAGCTTTCTCCCGCGACTACACATCACACGTACGCGAACGATTTGCGCTTTTTCTTCAGAGCCGTTTGTATATTTTTAAGTTATTTAATTTTTAGTTTTATATGTTTACATTTTCTATATTTCAATTGCATAAAAATGGAAAGTGGAAGTGCGGAGTCTCCTAATACAAGCAATTCCTTGCTTAAAAGTTGATCTCCAATAACGTGTACCAAAATGCCGTTTGTAATAGAAATATTTTTTTTATTTTTTTTTTATTAGCTTTGCCCGCAACTTTGTAGGCGCTTATCCCAGTTTTCCAGTTTCCGTCGGAATTTGGCTTTGTCTGTCAGTCTCTCACTCAGTAATGGAAGAATTTAATATATTAGGATATTATTATTTCAGGAATCCAGCCACATTCGCGTAGTCGTGGAGTACATAAACAACTACGTAAAAATCACGCTGATCTTTGAGCCGCTGAAGCCGGAAGACGCCACCACCTACTACGCCAGGTTTGTGGAGAAGAAGCAGGAGCGTTCGGGGAGCAACTTCATACATATACCTCTCGTCACGCTCAGTGAGTAGCGTGAAACGCATGTAACTAAAAGAGTTATAAATAAAAATGTAGGTAGATGGAGGGGGAGAGGAAGGCCAAGGAAAAGATGGATAGATTGTGTGAGGAGCGATATGAAAGAAAAGGAAGTCAGTGAAAGCGTGACGGCTGATAGAACAGAATGGAAGAAAAAACGTGTTGCACTGATCCCAAGTAACATGAGATAGGGGCAGGAAGATGAAATGACACTCAGTGAGTAGCATATTGTTAGAGTCCAGTGTCAAGTGTAGTACACTCTAGTGGCTAACTTTGCAGAAGGTGTCTCACCGCCGACGAAGAAGCGATTAGCTCTCTACTATTTGCTCGCTGAGGAAAGGGACAAAAGATATAAATCTCATGTGAGTAAAAGAGACTCATACTTTCATAGTCGATATCTGGCTGTTTGTACTGCCTGCTACTTACCTTTAGTTGATCGCAGTGACAAGATCTATAAAGATTGTACTCGCTCAGTGACATTCGCTAGGCGATGATCGCTTCGCGGTCAGAACTCACCAAGCAGCTGTTCAATTTGTCGAGTTATGCGCACATAAATGTATGGGGGTGTCAATTTTTTTTTCGATTTTGCTGTTGGTCCCGTACTGAAAGTTGTTTATAATTATGAGTACAATGACCCCTTAATAGGTATTGCGTTTATTCTGTTACACGTTGGATTATGCGAAAGTTTGGTTGGAGGGAGTGCTGTTTGTTACTCATTCACGCCAAAATGGAAAAACGAATCTGTATGAAATTTGGCATGGAGATAGATTATAGTCTAGACTAACAGAAAGGCTACTCTTTATCTCGAAAGTTTGTTCCCTTGGCATAATTTCCGATATTCGCACGGGCGAAGCGAAGCTAGTTACAATATACAGGGTGTAAGGAGAACGCTTCCGAAGCCAGAACGTGGATTATATACAACCTAAATGCAAACGGATACCAATAACCTATCGCTTTATATTGATTATTTTCAAGACTTCATATTTCGTAAACACGCAATGGAACCCGTACAAAGCGTGAGGTCACTGACACGCAAGGCAACTTCGCGCCACCGCGCGCCTCTCCGTACGGCCCGGCCGAGTCACGGGATTTATACGGAATTTACAAACATCACTTTCAAAATGCCTAGGCCGCACCCCTACAACACTTCACAAAATTATGAATTTTAATCGCAATTGTAGTCCACTGTTAAAGAGCTGACAGAGGCATTTTACGTACCTGTCTAAATCCTTTGTGACCTTATGAGGCTTGGTTCAAACTGCGCTCCATCCATTTCAATACAAAGCCGGGCCCGTCGCTGTGTCGCCCCGTGAACACGAGGCATTAGTGTTGGATCCTCAACACATTCTTCACGTAGTTTATTAAAAACGCTCACTATTCTGCCCCGCATTTCATCAGCACTGTCACATTCCCGATCAAACACTCTTTCTTTCACATACCCCCACAAAAAGAAGTCCAACGGCGTTAAGTCGGGCGAACGAGCCGGCCAGGCGTGCGGCCCCAGCTTTCCGATCCAGCGGTCATCAAAAAGCTCAGTGAGACGCTCGCGGACGGGACGCGTAACATGCGGTGGAGCGCCATCGTGCTGGAACCATGCTCGACGAAATTCAGCCAGCGACACATTGTCTAGCATATCATTTAAATGTCCATTTATAAAATTAAGATATGCTGATCCATTGAGGCGCTGCGGTAGAAACACTGGTCCTAGAATTCGTCCATTAAAAACAACAGTTCATACGTTGACGGACCATCTGGTCTGATGGCCGGTTTCTTGAGTGGCGTACGGGTTCCCGTCTGACCATACATGGGCATTCCTCCTGTTCCACATCCCGTTTCTCGTGAATGTGGCCTCGTCCGTCCAGATAATGTGCTCAATGAAGCCAGGCGCACGTTGTTGTTGATCTAGCAGCCAACGACAGTACGCACGACGACGAACGTGATCATTGGGCAGCAAAGCTTGTACTTTGTGTATTTTGTAGGGCCGCATTCTGTTCCGGCGCAAGACTTTGTGAACTGTCCAGTGAGAGACTGTCGGTACACCCCGCCGCCGCAATAATTTCGCCGCACTTCGTGTGCCCAGGCGTGGATTTTGGCGAATCACATTTAAAATACGCTCCTCGGTCTGAACATTCACTTGTTGTCCACCACCTGTCGCTATCGGAGCAATCGGTCGATTTTCTAAGACTCGCTGAAAAGCTGCCGTTATCATGCGAGAATCAGACGGATGTCGGACGTTCGGAAATCTGTTTCGGTAAATTCTCAACGCTAGAGAAGCATTGCCAAGGGCTTCTCCTAAACACATCAACATGTTGCCGTATTCACGAGCACTGTACACGTATGCCTCAGGCATTGATTAAAACAACAAAAAGTAATAACTAAAAAACAATAAAACAGCACTAAAAACGTAACAATAATAACTAAACACAAATTTAAACTAACAAAACAATAATTAAATACGATTCAATACCTATCGATCGATTAAACGTAACGCACGTTAGCTCACGAACCGAGTCGGAAAGGAACTGACTAGATTACTATTATTTACTAAAGAAGTACTATGAAGATCAAACATGTGCCTACTTACCGACAAACGCTACCGCCGCTCGGCGGTACGCATCAAACGAAGGCGGCACGTTTGATCTTCATGGCGGCATGTCCGCGGACTCCGCGGAGTCACATAGCGGTGTCTTTTGATGTGCAAAGATCAACAATTTACAGAGGCGAAAAAGTTAAAAGAATAATTATGAAATCAGAAACCAATTTATTTTAATTGTTAGGAAATTGTACTTATGCTTTATTTCAAACTGTTTTCATTTTCTAACTTTTAAATAAGATTTAACGGGTTTCTTAGATTAAATTAATTTAATTATCCACTTTAAATTGATTGGGTTTACTTACTAAATGAAGGATTAAGTTGACTTTAAATAATAAAGTTCAAATTCAATTGATTCACGCGCGCTTTAAACTGTACATGCGATGAACATTTTTTAGTCAATCACAGCTGATGTCGGCGATCTTTTACTTTATTTCATTTTCTATCGATTATCGACTTAATACAAAACTGTTATTAAATGCACGACACAGTGCATCAATTTAAAACTGTTGACGCCTCTGTAATGTTTCTTTTTATTTATTTTGACGGCGCTTTACAAAGGATACTTATGGCTATACTCACAGCCGCGCCGTGCCAGCAGTAGCGGCGCAGCCGACGCGACGCATCTCTCTCAAACTAGGTGGCCCGGGTTCAAACCTCGGCCTATACCAATGAGTTTTGTGGTGATTTACCGTGATTATCAGAATTCGAACGAAGGTTATTAGTACTAACTTGAGCACGTCGTGCAGAGTTCAGACAGCTACAACACGGTCACAATTATCTCTGTACCTCGCTGGAATGCGATACCCATCTCGCTTCCATCTTCACCTCCCCACGTACCCGTCGCGCGCAGCGTCGCGTCGGGCTTGCGGACAGCGAGCAATGGGTAGTTCACTGTCCGACCGTCCGGTAACCGTCCGGACCGAGTCCAAGTCTTCGACGGCGCGTATTGTTCCACGCGCGCCTCAAGGAGATGTCAGCAAATCGTAGGGGCCCAGCAGGGTCGAAGCCTACTGGGGCCATGGGTAATGTGAAAATGAAACCCAGGACCCTGGAATGAAGGCAAAGAAGGAACAGGAGTGGGTTTTTAGTCAGTACGGTGAGCCTCTTCATTGCTTAAAGGCGTCTCGTTATTTTTGTTTCGATATTTATTGTTAAGTTTGCCGATATGAAGTCATCGACGCCAGGTCTAGAGATAATGTGACCGGGATGTAGGTAGGTAAGCATTTCAGTTTTGTTGCTATGCAAAATTTTAGTGACCGAATTAACAGTTGCTTATAAAGTCAATGTCTTTGCACATAATCAACTTTTATACGTTTCTTTCCCAATCACAGTAGTGAGTAGGTATCTAAGTACCTTCGATATGGGCCTCAAGGTTAAGCAAAGTAAACTGGATTTTTCAGATTTGTAAGTATTTGCGAACATTCAGATTAAAATAAAATTGTAACCCTGTTCAAGGGGAAAATCATTACGATCCTTGCACGAATGGAACCCGAAAGCAGATATCCCACAACTAGGTAGAAGTGAACTGAAAAGACATTTGCTTCAGGCGATCGAGTAAAGGTTAGTACCTAGTTTAGGAGGTAGGATCACATAGCACCGCCGCACTAGGTACATAGCCAGCCGTCAGCCGTCGCGTCGCGCCGTCGCGCGTCACGTGGACTTGGGGTCGTCAGCCGCGCGGCTGTCGGCGAGCGCGCGCGCACTTTGACCCCGAGGTCATGTGCGAGCGTCAGATGATATTTATTTACGAATACATTGCTTGTTAGAGTTGTAAAGAAAAAAAAATTGTTTAACGCAAATAATGGTTTCATTTAACTGTTCCCACAGCATAGTGTACGAAAAATGCAAAAAAAAAATAGGTAAAATTGTTAATTTTTTTTTTCATATTTTTTGATGGTATCGTATCGAGAATCACTAGCCCTATCACCTGTCTTCATTTTCGGAAGCGTTTCCCTTACACCCTGTATTTAGTGGTGTCTTATGTCTTGAAACATGGTATTTGATTTATAAGTTACTAGCGACCCACCCGGCTTTTTGAGCCCGTGCAAATTTTTGATGACATGGGCAACAATAAGCGTTATATTTCAGACAATTTATACAAAACCTGAACAAATTATATAGTTAAATCTCCCCCAATAATAATTCCATCCATTGGTAAAAACCGCATGAAAATCCGTTCAGTAGTTTTTGAGTTTATTGCGAACATACACACTAACGCGGCTTCGGGAGACTTTGTTTTATAATACGTATTGATGAGCCCAGTCCGCTTCCACTGCGTATTGGTATAATCCTAATAAACATGTGTGCGAAATAGAACGTGAGTGGAAGTAAGGGAAAAAGTGCTG
The DNA here is from genome assembly GCA_950371165.1 of Lacanobia oleracea. Classification (NCBI taxonomy): domain Eukaryota; kingdom Metazoa; phylum Arthropoda; class Insecta; order Lepidoptera; family Noctuidae; genus Lacanobia; species Lacanobia oleracea. The sequence goes on from OX493386.1 coordinate 14,197,813, forward strand.
TGTGTGAGTGAGAGAGCGATAGAGGAAGAACGAGAAAAAGATTTAAGACTGCTATTTTATTGAAGAACTCTGTTTTGTTTTGTTCTTTGCTCCAGCCATGGGCCAGACGCGCCTGACGCCGCTGGTTATGGACGCGCTCCCAGGACAGCGGCTAAACGCCACCAAAATCAACTTCAAGTGCTCGCGCTGCTTGCTGGGCGGCGTAATGCTGCGCGCGCACGACGGCTCCGTGCGCAACCTCGACGTCGACCGCTATCGGTTGCACAAGTTCGACGAGTACGTACCACCCAGATATGTAGAACAGAATACAATACAATACTCTTTCTTTATTACGTACACCGTACACGGTATATTTTTTTAAGTATTTATATTATACAACAACTATAAAAGTTAATCAAAAATTAAGCATGAAGTGATTAGTAGATTATAGCAACAGAACAGAAAAAACAGTAGAAGTGCAAAGTAGGCGTGGCACGCGTGCCGGTATTACGCAGAGTTACGCATACTTCAACCCCGTCGTGTTCTAACATTACGACGAACCGATTGTCTCGCACACTTTCGATATAAATTTATAATTTCTGAACCATGCCGTATTGTTCCATTTTGGAGTGCAAAAATGATAGCAGGAGAATAAATCTTAAAAATGGAGGTGTTTCATACCATCGGTAAGTACGATTTTATTTGTTTTCTAATAAAATCTTTGCAAATTTCATATTGCCGAAAACTTAAGTTCAAGTCTAGTTAAAATTAACCCTATCCCATTAGCATAGAGTTTATTTTACATCGATTCAGTTACTGATTCGTTCTCGGGTCGGATACTGGATGGATAGATATCGATAAAAACATTTTTTTGTAGTTCTAGAAATTTTATTGAAATCACTAATAATTAAAGTTATGTTAACTTTAATAATATTTTTAGGTTTTCCAAAGACGCTATCGTCAAAGAAAAATGGATAGATGCAACGGGTAGAGCTGATTGGATGCCAAGCAAAACAAGCACGATATGCTTCGAGCATTTTTTTAGAAAGCTTTTTTTTTATTAAAAATTAAGGATATAGATACACGAAAACTTTGTCTGCGATAAGATACTGTAATAAGCCACTTGGCATAAAGAGTTCACGGAACTGAAGTGTAAACAACACCCCTGTTTTTGTCGGCAGCCGAGTAAGATACCTGAAGCATGATTTTGTAAGACTTGTAGTATAAAAAAAAATCTGACCTAGTGCGAGTTGGTTCGGAACCATTTGAACGCGGACTCGCGTTCAAAAGGTTCCGAACTAATTTAGCGTTCCATGGATTCCTACCTGCACATACCCTTCCTACCAGAGAAAAGAATTGCCTAGATCATATCATGCTTCACTGTAAGTCTAAAACCATAACGTTTATTTATTTAAATCTAAAATCTTTTTAGATCTAAAAGTATTATTTTTTATAAATTTCCAAACAAGCTTGCTGTTTTTTCCTGCCTTTTGTAGTTCATTTTTATCATACTGATTTTTTATTTTTTTCAAAAGATTGTTACAGAAATTTCTATACCTTTTATATGTGACGGAAAGTGATTCATCACCAGGTGCCAGTTTCGATTTCAGGTGAAGTTTGTCCCTATGTCTCATACATCGAACGAGACCGGGTGTGATCCACGGTTTAATGTTATAATATTTCCTAGGCATTATTTTAACAAATGAGTTTTTCTTAATTGCATATTGTAGCGAATGTATGAAATACTCTAAAGAAATATTTGCATCGTTTGAATTAAAAACTGGGTCAAAATTAATAGCGCTTATGTCATTTTCAAGGTTTTTCATATTTACTTTAGTATCGCTACGCATGTAGTTTTTTCTAGGTAAAGAAATTTGCAATAATAGTAAAACAGCTTGATGATCGGTAAGCGATGAGTTAGTTACAAATGTTTGGGTTGGTTTCTTTGATTTTATAAAGAAATGATCTAAACATGAGCCGGACTGGTGCGTGGGATGGTAATGAGTGGGTAATAGTCCATGAAACGCGCAAATATTCAGGTAGTTGTTAGCATGGCCATTGGTTTTCCCGGAAGCAATGTTAATGTTTATGTCACCTACAAGAATTATATTTTGAAAAGATGATACTTTTGTTAAATTCGTGTTGAGTGAGTCCAAAAAACAGTCAATGTTTTGAGAAGGAGGCCTGTAGATGGCCATTACTACTGTATCAGGAATAATTTTAATTAATAAGCAATTACTGTCCTGGAATAACGGTTCTTCTACCTCTGTTTTTAATTTTTTTTACATATACTACCAAACCATCATTTTGGTTGATGGTTCTATCAGTTCTTTGTGAGTAATATCCGTCAAGAGACGGTAAAACTGTTTGTTTCGACAGCCAACATTCTGTTAGGACGATAATATCACAGCTAACCTCAAGGTTCTGTAGCAACACTTCAAAACCGTTGATGTTCCGGTTTAAACTGCGGATATTTTGTGTTAGTAGCGTTAACGTTTTTCCTCCAACAGGTATCAGATTCTTACAGTCGTCAACATTACAGATTTTAGCTTCAGACACAGAAAAACTATCCAGATCACAAATTAGATGATCTGTCATTCTAATTATAAACTAACAAATAAAATATGAGGTAAACTACTGACTAAGTGCTTACTTAGTAATTTGATCGGCGGCGCTCTTAGGCGCCTTCATAATCGATTGAATTGATGTAGTTGTCTTCTGCAAATTTGCGTGCCGGGCAATTTACATCACCAGTTGGATGGTCACATTTTCTTTTGAAGCGTTTACAAGTCGCGCATTGGGAGGGAGCAGCTTTATTGTTACACTCCTTGAAGGAATGACCAGTTACTCCGCAGTGGTTGCATGTCGGACTGGATTCTCGGCAAAACTTGGCTGCGTGTCCAAACTGCTGGCAGTTGAAGCATCTGGTGACAATCGTGAAATCTTTCACGGGGCAAGATGTCCAGTTTATGAAAATTCGGCCTTGGTTTATTAAAATTTTCCTGGTACTAGCGGGCACTTCCAATATATAGTTACAGGTAGGAAGGTTTTCTTACCCGATTTATGGCTCAATTTGATGGTTTCTTGAAAGGACTCACGAGTAGTATTCGGCAGCTTATCAGAAATGTTTTGCTCGTAAATGCAATCAAATACTTCTTTCTCAGTGAGGGCTACGGGGACACCAATGACAGCGATCCTAGGGCGGCGTTTTGATGGTTCTTCTACTTTGAGGCCCGATGAAACTAGTTTTTCGGATTTTCTCAGTTTATCGATGTCGCCTTTGCTATCGGTGCAAATGATGACACCGCCGTCTGACTTTTCTCAGGCCACGGACATAATAATAATAATAATAATAAATTGTTTATTGGACCAAAAATGTTGTACAATCAAACACTTACGAACAACTATTATGCAGTAGGAACAAAAACATATTAGAGAGTAACAATTGTGTCAGTAGTATTTGTATTGAATTCTGGTACCCAAGGAAAGATTTAACTTGTGTTATGGGTACCAGGATTCTCACGCTAGTTTATTACATAAATAGTTACATCAGAAGGTCAAAAGTTGAACTAGTGATAATTTTAGAAAAAGCTAGCCCTTTTATGTGTGTGAGTGTTGTGAATGAGGAGTTGTGTCTTAGTGAGGTTGTGTTGGTCGCGTATTAGAGAAATGACAACCTTAGGAGTTTTTCTGTTTCATCATAGCTCTGCATCTGTAACCAGCCATACACCGTTTTTTTACATTTTCGAAAAGTTGTGGAATAAATGGAGCAATGCTTGTTAGTTTCATTGTATAAGTGACTTCCAATACCATAATAATGTCTCCGAGCAAGTGCAGTCCTACAGCTTTGAGTGGGGCAGACCCTATAGCGTTGGCGCTTATTTCGAGAACTGGCATCATACTTCAGCGAAATATGCTTACGCATAACCACATGGAGCACAAAGAGCTGCCTAACAGAAAGAACACAACAATCTCTAAATAAATTGACTGTGGGATATCTAAAGGGTTTGAAGGACATGACTTTCAGGACAGCCCTCTGTGCCCGCTCAAGATGAATAAGGTGAGTCTTGGGTGCACCTCCCCACACAGTAATACAATATGTCAGCAGTGACTGGCATAGTGCGTAATAAACTGTTTTTAGGGTAGTTTGGTCAGCTGAATTTCTTAATTTTTTGAAAATATAAATTAATTTTCGAACCCGGGAAGTGATTCCATCAACATGCCATTTCCAATTTAATAGGCTATCAATTTGTATCCCAAGATATTTAATGGTAGCTGATCTCGCTAACGGAGGGCAGGAACACTGTGTGATGTGTGACTTTGGAAAACAAGAATGAGCTTTTAGAACAATTTCATTTGTGGAGGGCAATGCAACGGACTGCGAGGAAAAAGGTAAAAAATTAGTTTTTGAGACGTTAATGGTGAGAAGGTTATCATACAGCCAGCTCATCACTGACGCCAGGGCATTCTCGGCATGAGTCGTTACCTCGGTCCAGCTATCACCGTGCACAAGTAAAGCCGTGTCATCTGCATAAGCAAATATTGAGCAGTTCTTCAGGGAAAGTTAGCACAAGTTGTTGACGTAAACTAGGAAGAGGGTCGGTCCCAGGATGGAGCCCTGTGGCACACCGAAACTAATAGCTTTGCTGTCGCTAACCATCCCATCAATCCTGACACACTGCTCACGGTCATTGAGGTAATCTCGAAAAATTTTTAGGGTATCACCCCGCACCCCAATTGCTTCGAGTTTCGAAAGGAGGTGTGGAACAGACACAGTGTCAAAAGCCTTGGAAAGGTCCAGAAAGATACCCATGCACTTCTTCCTGGAATCAAGCTTAGCGATCGTACAGTCTATAAAGGAACTAACAGCGTCTTCAGTCGATTTGCATCTTCTGAAGCCATACTGGTTATTAGCTAAGAGATGGTGTGATTCCAGAAAGTTGGTTAATCTATTGTTGAGAATTTTCTCCATGACATGTAGTTTTAGTTCTTCTGGCGAGATGATTTTCTGTACTAGGGACTTCGTGTCGTCATTGGTCTTCGTCTTATCAGAGGGATAAATTTCAACAGTACTCAGGTTTGCAGGGCGAATAAAGTTGTCGGAACCTTTTTTTACTATATTGGCATATGAGCCATTTTCAGGTTTGAGTTTAGTTTCGACAACCTCTTTGAACTGTTGAAGTGAGTTCGAAACGTTCTGGTGTACCTGTAAGTGCTGGATGGTGCTGTGCGCCTGGATGGTTTTCTGCTTTAAGGCTTGGTACAAGATTGCCATTTGAGATGTCCCATTTAAGACCTTCCGGCAAAGAGTATTGACACGGAGCTTCTGATCCGAGTTCATTTTTCCTTCCACGACAATAGTGCATACTTCGTTCAGAATGGTATCTATAGATACCATCCATTTCTGGATCTCTGGCGTAGAAATAACTTCACTCGGCAATTAATTCTTCTCCGAGGATGCTGGTGGACTTGGCTCTCTATGATGGAAGTCTTCGATTGGCGTCGGTGGAGGACTTCGCCGTATTATTTGGCTCCAACCAAAAGGGCTAGATCCTGGGTTAGACATAACTAACACAAACACTATTTGTCTGTAAATTTAGTTCATCTTTCACAATGACTCAGATGGTAGTTACCTACTAATCACACGCGACACACTTTACTTAAATAACTGACGCCGCAGATAACCAGGTATCAAAACATTAGTCACAATAATTATTTAATGATATTTCATATTATCCGATTTTAAACGACACGTCTGCTTAGTCTCGCATCTAATAATGTTACTTTCCAAAAATAATTACTTGAAAAATATAATTCAAACTATATTTTTTAATAGAATTTCATCTCTATTACCGGAGCACTTAAAGTAGTTTTTATTTTAATCATTTCTAGTAATGAAATCGCACTGTAAATGCTTCCGAATAAACTCGTTACGGAAAGTGCTCTCACAGCATTTTATCCTTATTCGAGTTTTTTAATGCAACTGGAGATAAAAATCTTAAAAGGAATTATATGTCAAATAGCTTTGGTGGAATAGAAACAAACATATACGAAAACCAATAAAATGAGATCTCCGCTAGTTATTTGCTATGTATACAGAAATGCTGGCTTATTCTGTAAAGTCTCAAGTCGTAAAGGTTGTGTTAGATATAGCTATCCTGTATTCTGTGTAATGTTAATAGAAAGAGATGTCAATGGATTTCAAAGTGATGTTTCCTTATGGCAACACTTATTTGATATTACAAAATTAGGCTGCGTGAATATTGAACTTTGGTAAATGAAACAAACAATTTTATTTTTTTAATAGATTAATAATAAATCTTCTTTGTATTAAAATAAAAATATCATAACACATTATTTCTAATATGTTTGAAAATTTAACTAGAAAACTAAAAAAAACTATTGCAAGATTTTTTTTTTATTTATTTTGCATTTTCTTCCCATCATGTCTCAATTTTATACAATTTGTCCACTTTGTTTGAATGTGTCATAAGCACGCAATGAAAGGTATTTTCTTTTTTTTTTCTTTCTTCTTTATTTTAGCTATTTTATTTTTTTACTTTTTATTTTATACATATTTTTTATTTTATTCATTTAAACGTTACAATTTTATCATACTTATAAGTTATGTAGATTTATATGATAGACACACATTATAATGTTAATTACAATTAAGAACTTACATCTACAATTGTCAACTAAGAGTCTTGTTGCATATTTTTATGAATTTTTCCAATTATTTTCCTATATCTAAATAAACATCGCTACTAGTAATATTTTTAACGACATATTGCACACATTGGTCTGCGCTGCACTTGCATGGTTTTTTAGGCTGATTAACAGTTTCATATATTTCAATTTTGATTGTCCTTGATAACGGAGATATGTTTCCAGCTTTTGTTTTGGTATATGAGTATGCTGGAACCTTCTTGCGCTTTTGATGGGGTGATGAAGATTCCCCCTTTCTCTTTAAATTGAGTTTTTCAGTTGATATTCTCGAACTGAATGAGAGAAAATTTAAAGCATGCATAAAACGCACACTATGTAGACAAGCGTATTATAAACTGGAAGATTATATCCTCGATAAAAACGCTTGGCTAAATGCTGGTCCTGCTCCACAGTCACAGATGCTTAGGTCTACTTTTTAGGTTTCTATGTTTTTATATTTGGAAGAGATGCTCGCTCCTTTTAGAGATTCTTACATTATTTCGTTTATTTATTCTTATATACATACAAATTATATTATTATATTAATTACTTATTTATTCTTTTTGATGTAAGATCTTAATCGTTCTCTTTATTAATTTATTTTTCATTATTTGGTCATTGTAAAGTAGAAGCATATTTTTCAAATTTTGTAAATGTGGGTACCATGAAACCATTTACATTTTATGTGAGTAGTTATAGTTTTACTTGTTGGACATGAACGAGCATGGTGGTTGAGAGCATGTCATGCTCACTCAAATGTCTCGCTGATGGCGGCGCGTGGGTTTGATCATTCGGTTCCCTTCGAAATGGTTGAGCTGAAGGGTGCCGATACACGCGTCATGTTCGTGAACAGGCGCCGTCGGTTGAGACTGGTCATCTCTTAACTGCCATTGGCTTATTTTAATCTTTATATTTAAAATTCTTATAATAAGCCCTTTTTTTTTTCCTTTGCATTGTCCTCACATGCAGAAGCAACAAGTATATGTAACTTGAAATTTTGTAAAACCAGAACATGATTTAAAAGAGTGTCCGTGGAGTTTCTTGCACGTTCTTCTCCATAGAGATCTACGCTTTGGAACGTGCAAATAGCTTCCATGTTTTTGACTGACCGACCTTGACGTTTCAAAAGTGCCTGTGAATGGTTTATTTGAAATAAAATGCTTTGAATTTTGATTTTTTTTTTCGGGCTTCTTTGGCTCATTTTGCGAATATGGAATAAAATTAAAAAGTTCCTCAGAATCCTGAAACAAAAAGAAAAGATAATGAATAATTTATATTAACATAATATTATCAAAATAAAATAATCATACTCAACGACATTATTTCAATATCTTACACGTTTACTCTCTATAATTGTTACTAATTAGTAACAATTATAGAGAGTAAACAAATTACAAATTTAGCGTGGTTTAAATGAAAATTATTGTTGACTGATAAAAATATAGTTATAAAATATAGCAGGCTGATGAGGCAACTTCGATGATGGTCGGGGTGGACAAGCTTAAACACGTTCCCATGCTACACACTAATTAATTAGTAAGAGTAGCGCTAGCGATGCATGGCAGCGGTCGGAATTCATCCAGAAAACAGATCAGATCAGAATATCAGTAGGGTATAATTGGGGCTTTTTGCATCACGCAGCTCGAGCGCAGCGAGAGCAAGGGCTGCTCGAGCTGCGTGATGCAGAACCCCCAATTATACCCTACTAGTCAAAGTTCATGTGTCACAGCTGTGATCAAGTGGCAACTGTTACTATCCAAACATAGAGTAATGAACCTTATTGCTAAGTAGTTTAAGTTTATAATCGCAACCATTGAAAATACCGCCATCTATGGTCGAATCGGAATTTACGTGAGTACTTTTTGCCTTAAAGCAAAATAAAACCTACGTGTCAAGCCAAAGGTATATTTTCGAACATATGTTCTTTGACTTATTCTTGTTTTGACCAAAATTGCAACGACCAATCAATCGTATCCAAGATTTGTGATGAATTATATGTATCGGCGTAAATACGTTATTTGAAGCACTTTATCAAGATGTTGGAATCTGTAAAGATGCAGTTATATCGATGAATAAATAGATGAAGAGTTGATTATCATTATGATTATGAAATAATCGTTTAAAAACACAAATTACTTTGTGGGTAGTCAATTTGTTATAATTGTATAGTTAAGTTATTTTATTTATTTCTAAATTGTTAATTTAATTTTAAAAATCAAATTCTTTTTAAACAATTCTAGAAGATTGTTAAAATCATAATTTATTTACATAGTTCAATTCCTAGCCTTAAACTTGAACACGTGCGGACCGCACGTGATCGGAGTGTATAAATACGGGCGAACCTGAAATAGAACCTTCTTATCGCATCGGCTGCCCGATACGCTCCCTCTCAAATCAGTAGGATTCGCCGTCCACGGCTCACCCTGGTCGAACCCGACGATCCCATTACCCTTGTCCAAGAAAGCTGTAGGGAAACCAGTACTCTTAGGACACAGATATACCGACCGCGACCCGCCGCCTTCCGGCCTCGCCGACGAGGCCCAGCGCAACGTCCTATTAATGTAAATATTCCCCGTCTTTTACGTAACGAGTCAGCCTGCGCCCTGAGCCTTTACCTTTAAACTCCCAAAGTAATATTGTTATGACCTAGGTCCAGCTCCTGAGCCGAAGTCCGTACTCCACAGGGGATGCCCTCAGCGAGCGGAGTTATAGGTTTTTAAGTTTTGTTGCCCTGTCTGGGGGTCTTAGATTCATTTAAAGCCACCACAGGCTAGTCCGGTTAAGCAGCAACCTCCCTTAGAGGTGAACTGAGTGGTCCTTATAAAAAAAAAACCAGACCGGCTTAGTCCTACTGATTGTTACGTCATTGAATTAAAGTTGTTCAAAGTATTCCGACTTTTCATTTGAAGAAGATGGAAAATAATCAAGAATGTGACGTCAGTAATGCTGACGTCACTCTTTTAAAAAACAAACATGACGCCGTCCACCCGTCGTATGATTAATTATCGGTATAGTTGTGTGAGTGTGGTGACACAGGTTCCGACACAAATTTCATTTCCACCTGTTTTTTCTGTTCCGTGATTATAGCCACAAAAAATTATAAAAATGAAATCTTTTTAACAAAAAAAAAATTAAAACTCCCAAAAAAGCAAAAAATAATAAACCTTTTAACAAAATAATAACTTTAATTTCGGAAGTCGGTGTTTTTGATTGTTTCTTAGTATTTGAACAACTACCACCGAAATGGTTTACTTCTTTTGTTAAAAAGTTTTTAGTAGCTTACAACGGCAGCCCACTTCATCTATCGTATGACTACTACACATTCATTTAAAAAATAAATTATTATTCAGTATCATGACGTATGACGTAGTTTGAAACATCCAGGAGCGAGCGCAGTCCGAGCTGATGCTCCAAGGACGGCGCGGAAGGGAACTGTGACATTGTTTTGATACGTAAATATTATTAACGGGATGTTTTTAACTCTAAGGCATTATTATTTTTTTTCGTTTGGACCTTTTATCTTAATGAATTGTTAAATAAAAATACTAATAGTTGGATGGTAGAACGGACGGACGGATGTACGGATGGAAGGACGGACAGCGGAGGCTTAGCAACCGGTCCGTCGGTTACTCATCGGGTACGGAACCCTAAAAACATAATTCAAGTGGTCCGCAAAAAAAGTACACTTACATTGGTAAAGTCCCAATAATAATTAACTCTTCAATAACAATAATAATAGGTATATTAATTATTATTTTCAGTAAAGGAACAGAGTGAGTAAGGAACACCATTTTATAAAACACAACAACAAACAAAAACAACAACATACAACATTTTTGATTCGCGAAAAGTATTTTAAATTATTGTCCCTGTATTTTTTTCTAATGTAAACATGTGAAAGAGAGCTGTTTGTTTGTGACGTTTTCACGTATAACCCGAACTTAATTTGTAAAATTTTACAGTGTAGTTACGGAAAAAATTGCTTACGTCACCAGGTTCCCCCCTGGTCCTGCCAGGGTAGCGAATTTTTTTCGTAAGAGTCACCGCGGCCCTGGAACGCCCAAGGGCATTAGGAGGAACACGGATGATTTTAGTCTGTAAGAGCCTGACACTCCCTTCAGGGGAGATACTATCTAAGACCGAAGTCCGTAGTTTCGGGCTTAGTTGCGGGCGTATTCTACTATCACCTAACCACTAAGAAATATTTTCAGTTCGGATTCGGGACTAATCGTAAGTCCGTAGATGATACGGATATATTAGGATATATAGGCGTATTCTACACGCCCGCAACTAAGCCCGAAACTACGGACTTCGGGCTTAGAGAGTAGCTCCGCGCAGAGCGGAAGGAGTCATTTGACGATTTTCTATCCTTCCCCGGTGTCGGTTGTAGGCTAAGTTTGTTTGGAAAATCTATATTACCGCTCTAAACCTACACAAAGTACCAAAAAGTAGGTTTATGTTTTTTAATAATTTATTTTTCATGATAATTCTAAAGACTTTGGTCATATTTATGTGCAGACAATTAGAAATCGAGATCGAGTTTGACATGATAACTCCGCGTGATTTTGGAGACTATTTCCTCATGATCCAAAATGACGATGGCTCCGAGGAGCGGATGAAGGCACTCACCCTCAAAGGTAAATATTTCATCATCTTCCTACCCTTATCCCATGTTACTAGGGGTCGGCGCAACACGTTTTCTTCCTCCACTCTGTCCTGTCAGCCGTCAAGCTCTCACTGACTCTCTTCTCTTTCATAACACTCCTCACAAAACCCATTCATCTTTTCTTTGGCTCACTGTCCCTCTCCATCCGTCCTCATTTATATTCATTACTCTTTTACATTTACATGCGATTTGTCCCTCCTCTGCACATGACTAGACTCCCCTTTAACTTTTGTCACTGGCGCCACTCTTAAACTTCCTTACGTTAATACCTTAGTGATAATAGTATTTCTAGCCGAATTCGGCTATTGCGTCCAACCTCAAAGAAGGCAAGCCATCGGCGCGGGACATAGAATGGTTCATTTCCCTTAGCTCGTTTTGACCGATTCAGTTGCAGCCCATATTCGGCCGCAAACCGGTTTCTGAAACCGGTAAACAGAAAACTTAAACGAATACGGAGCCGTTTTCGGTTATAGTAGCTGGCACGAGTCTTGAGCATAGATCATTTTCAGATCAGTATCTAGGGCTTTTCTCCAGTGGTGGGCTTGGCTTCAACCTGAGATGCAACGCCCAATAAGAATCGTTGCTCTTACTAAAGCCCTAGATACGCCAATATCTGTGCTCAAGCCTCGTGCCGGCTACTATACCGACTTAATGTAAACAGCCCAATTCATTCGATGAATCAATTCGGTTAAACCGAATGCAGTCACCGCATTCGATAACCGACTTCATGTAAACGCGCCTTTATCCTCGAAGCTCGAAGCGTGTGGCTGTTATTATAAAGCCTCAAGCTCTTTCGTGGAGAGTTGCATCAAAAAGCAATATTAAGTATGTCGGTGGCATTGGTACAACTCTCTAGATTACATTAGCCAGGATATTGGAACTACAGTGGGCACTATGGGAAGTATTGGTTATTGCGCAATAGAAATGCCGTTTGCTTTATAATCACATTATTATTCACACTTAAAGTCACAATAACAATATTTTCACATAATAGGTGCACTGAACAAGTATTCGGAACACGCGGCGCGCGGCGGTTTCTATACGTGTGCATTGCTCGACCGCCACCAGTAGACTGAGCTCAGCCTCTGTCGAGCAGAACGTTCTAGACTCCGCCGAATGCCACTAGATGGCGTATATTGTTTTTGATTTGTTTTTTTTCTGTTTTATTATTTTCTTTTTTGTTTGTTTTATTAATATTATTTATTGTTTTTTATTTGGAAGTCTGTTGTATTTTTTTGTAAAACAGTATTTTTAATTGGTAGCCCATTTTAACAATGTTTGTTTTTATTCCAGCGCCGGGTAAGTCGAGACTGTCGTACCTACAGTACAGAAGGCTTAGCACGAATATTTTGACGTGTAGTAACATAAAGTAACATTAACGAATTTTGAATGTAAAAAACTACAACCTCATAGCGTGGTCGCTCACAATGGGCCTCATCAGAACGCTCAAAGTCACTCAAAGGCGTGATCAAATCGGGAAGGGTGATATCCGCAAGAGAACCAAGGTTACCGACATCACCCGATGGGTCGCCAAACTAAAGTGGCAGTGGGCAGGGCACATTGCTCGCAGAACAGATGGTCGATGGGGCCAAAAAAATCTGGAGTGGCGACCGCGTACCGGAAGACGCAACGTAGGAAGTCCTCCCACAAAGTGGACCGATGACCTGGTGAAAGTCGCGGGTAGCCGATGGATGCGAAACGCGCAAAAACTTTGGTCCCGGACGGCTCCAGGTTGTACCTGGTAAAGTAACGTTTTAGCACATCTTTATACCTGAGGAGCTGTCCACCATGCTTGCGCTTGCCCTCCTCAAGTTCAAAATAAAAGATGCGCTTCGCCAATCGCTGGACCGTCATCCGTGACACATGTCCGCACCACCGAAGTTGACGCCGCATGAGATAAGACTCAATGCCACCAAAATTAGCCCTGTGTAGCACTTCGGTGTTCCGCATGCGATCAGACCATCGGATCTTCAGAATTCTCCTAAGGCATCGAAGGTGGAATCGGTCCAGCATGCGGATGTGCCAAGGTCTTCAGGTCACATGACTTAAAATTAGCTACCAAGGCTACGTAGGCATGCAAGAAGGCGTTCTCTATCAGCCGGCCTATTCTTGCAATATCGCACCTTGTAAACTAGGGTGAACATGAAGTGAACTGCCATTCCATCTTGTTTGTATGGACTGGCTCACTTTGTTCACATAAGCTTACACGGTGAGAGGTTTACAGTCTGTCGATTCTATAAACATGTCGAAGTGAAGGCTTGGGAGAAGTGGTCACGAGGTGAGCTGTCATTCCATCTTGATTACTCGGTTCGGCAGCTCACTTCGTGAACTTATCTTCGATATGCTTACAGGATCGATAGAACGCAGTTTCGCACTGTTGTCAACCTTTGGGTTCAAAAGACTACATTGTGATATTACTAAAATTATAATACTACCTAATAGAAAATAAAAGTAGGTATAATCATCAAGATCCCTACTATTAACTTTGCAAGACCAACCTTAAGGAGAACCTACTCAATCTGCGCACACGAAGTCGCGGACTAAGTGCTACGTACCTATTTTTATTTATAAATTAATGATTTTTTCCTTTTAATTTTATTTTGAGTTTTAATGACACATGCTAATTTCTGTTGCAGATATCGGTAATTTTTATTTTATCCATAAAGTATTTTTTTCATTATTCAATAATACCTGCTTAATTATAAAACAAACAACTATATACACTTGAAATAAAAAAAATCCTGATAACTAAAATATGGCCTAAAAATTTCGTCCGCATCGCTGTACTGCAAGTGAGTCTAAAAGACTGGCGGCATTGTCACGTTGTATGGTAAAGCTTATCCTCTGTCCGAGGTAAAAGCCAGCCCTTGGATCCCACGAAGTGTTAACTAAGCGTTTAGAAAGATCTTTAAATAAGGCATGAGCACTCGGATCACACGGCCCTAGAGTTTCAACCCTAAACGGCTCAAAAATATGATTGCCAACAAGGTTATTATTTTCTCACCATTTGAGACAGTACCTACAATTGACCACATGGCAGTTCAAAGTGCGAACCCACCGTGGTGCATGTTAGCTGCGTTGATTCATTTGTTTGACGACGTGGGTCTACGTTTCCACTGCAGTACACACTACACACCCACGACTATGTAACTTTAGCGTGGCCCACCGTGGCACACGGAGAGGCTACGCGAGTTTTTTTGCAAGAAAATGGTTTTGGCGTAGTCCTGGGTTTATATTTGTGTATAGCGTGGACCACCCACGTGCACAGCGTGCATGGCATTGAGATACATGGGCGCCATATTCGAGCAAGCCACGCGTGTGCCAATGACGTCATTTGATGCGCAGCGTGTCCGTGGGTTGCAGTGGAAACAATCTCATGCACTTTCATACAAGGGGAAATATCATGCACGTGCGTAGTTTCTCCGTGCATTGCGGTGGGTTTCCGCCTTCATTTCAATATCCATTTTACCAGCGAATGTGATTGTCAAATACCAAAATATAAGGTATCGATCACGTGACAAATCGAAAGCGTTTGTCATATATTTTTGACGTTTTGACAATCACCTGCGTCACGTCACCGCTGACAATGTCACTTTTCTACAGCTTATATTATACTAATGAAGACTATAATGAAACTTAGAACTTACTTAGATTGTACTTTATTTTTACAATCTTTACAAGCAGTAGGTACGCTGAAACTTTGACTGACTTTAAACTGAAATAAATCCTTTATTTTCAGTATTTCACTGAAGTAGTTTTTTGTCTTTTCATTTATATATTATTGCGAAGTGGCGATAAAAGATTACCATTTCTTAAATGAAATTTTGAAGTACTTTTTTTTTCGCTATTCTGAGTAGGTACGGTCCTTAAAAACCGTACTATTTGAACAAATTGATTTAAAGAATCTCATGCCGTTTATCCCCTATTTTTTCTGATAAAAGTTTTCAACCCTTGCATTTTTAAGGATGGGAAATCATGAAATGACTCCTCCCGCTTTGAGTAAAGCAGAAGGGAGTGCCAGACTCTTACTGACTAAAACCCATCCGTGTTCTTCCTATTGCCCTTACGTTCTAGAGCTGCGGTGACTCTTTCGAATAAATTCCGCAACCCCGGCAGGCACTGGCCCTGACAGGACCCGTCTTCTATGCTGACAGCTCCTTGAGGCGGGCGTGGAACACAGCGCGCCGTCGACCCGGGCATGGTTCTGATCGGACGGCGAGCCACCCAATGCTCGCCGTCCGCAGGCCCGCGCCTACGGTGACCGGGAATCGCCCTGCGACTCCCGACGCCCGAGGCGTCTTCTTCTATTGTGTCGGGGGCATGAGGTTTCCCTCTCTCTCACGCGTTTGGCTTCATCCTCTGCCTGCATTATTGCTTCGCAGAAAAAGGTAACCGCTTCACATACCTCCTCGCTCTGAACCATGGATTGAACCAGAGCCGGACACGAAAGGTTGCCGCCGCCGATTGCTCCACCGTGTCCTCCGGGTTCAACCCTAGCCTACTGTTCCTATTAACAATATTTAAATCATTTGAATATGACCTGACGATAAGTCGCATAACTAAATAAAGTATTTCATTTTTATAGATAACAGTGAGTATTGAACATAACTAAGACAGCTTTTAGTGATCTGTATCCACAGAAAACAACGCAGGCTCCTGTTCTGATTGAACAGCCGTTTGTTTGTGTCTCAGGCTGTTTCGACCGTGAACCTAAATTAGAACCTATGTCAGAAAGGTGGAAAACCGTGTTACTATGGTAGGCACTCGATAAACTTGCAACAAAGTACATTGACCTTTCCCAAATATCCCCGAATGAAATATATAATTCGTTTTTCATTAGTAGAGCACGTAAAGGATAACGTTAGAAGTCGATTCAGGACAGCTTTGTCTTGATTCCTGTTTTTTGAGATATTCAATGATCGTCATTGCACATTTATCTGGTGTCTTCCATAGTTTCAGGCCATGTCATGACAAACATTTAAATGCAAATTCAGTATAGGTAGAATTAAAGCTTATGGTGACTCGGGAACACTCTGCGGGTCGGTGCACAGAAACTATTTGATATACGAGTACAAGCTGAAGGCTGGAATATTGCGCAGCAAAAAGCAAATTCACAACCGTCATAAGTTTGAATATACCTATAGTTAATATTTTTATTATATGTTATACAACCGCGCGGTGTCACATCAACTGGCTACCTACCCTACCTACCTACTCTACTCATACCCTAAAACAAAGTCGGGTTTGTTTTATACATTAAGATTTAAAATTTTATGGTAAACCATAAAATTATAATTGTAATTATTATATTATAAATGTGGATGGCATTGGTAAATACTGTACTACCTGGGCGTCTAACATGACCAACCGTTTCCCGCCAAGATAGAGGTAAAACCAAAAATTACCCTCATTGACTCTAAAAAAACAAGAAAAGACTCAATTTCAGAATTAGCTTCTATGAGAACTATGAAAATCGACACTTCAGTAAAAAAAAACAGATACACTCGAGCAATGAACTGCCGGTTGATTCTGTAAACATGTCGAAGTGAAGGATTGTGATCGTGTGTCGAAGTGAGCTGTCATTCCATCAAGATTACATGGCAATCCATGTCAACACAGCTCACTTCGGGATCGTACATCCAAGCCTTACTTCGATTTGATTACAGAATCGCACTGCTGAACTGTGTTTGTAACTTACCAAATCATTTAGTTTAATAATCGCAAAACGTCTATTAAAGGGCCTTGTAACGAAGTTTTTATTTTATTTTACAGATAATAGTAAGTATTGACATGTTTTATTTTTTCAGGATGATATTCCGGAATAGCACTGGCCCTAGCGGGTACCAACGTTCTCCGTCAACTAAAATAGTATTGATATGTATCGCACGGACTGCGATTATTATAGATGGATAACCCACCCGATTTAAACCTGGTGAATTGCACATCTACAACTGCGGTACTGCAATCACTCACCAGAAAAAACATGCTCTACCTACCGCTTTTGACAAAAGCTCCCCGTACATTGAAACTACTACTGCTACTACATTGATTTTACCCTCCTAACTTCAGGAACCACTGTTTCGACCGATTCAATTCATATACAGGATTTGATAATTACCCATTTAAAACATTCAATTCCGCGTCGGTCACCGGTGACCAACAAACAATACATTTTCTATTGTGTCTATTTGTTTGGCAGACAATGTGTTAACTGAAAATTATCAACAAAATTTCACTATATCTGGTTATTTGCTATAATGTGGATATTCATTTAGATTTCTTTGCTTTGTTATTATGTACTGCATGTGGTAAAAGTTAAGTGACAAGGTTGTACATTGATAGCGATTTAGATTTTTTTTTTATTCCAAATTAATTATTTTTGTACTTGAGTCAAGTGGGCGCTTAAAATGTTCCTCTATTCAACTCAACGTTCCTGTATTTAACTCAGCGTATACTGAACTCAACGTTTTGTGCGTGTTATAGTTAGGGTCCAGAATAAATTATATGCACTTTAGGTTTGTACTAAATACGATAAAAGTTTATTGAAGGTTCACAATTACAGGTTATATTGTTACCACCGTTTAGCCACGTCCTATTTTACTGTATGTAAGCGACTGGCGTACTTGCTTTCTGTATTCCTTTTCAATATCAATAATGCAAGTCAGCAAATCGTATTGCTAGGGTCGCTAAAACACACCCCTCTTTCCTCCAAAATTTTTTACATTGATCACAATTAAAAATTTTGAAATACATAGAAATTAGAATTGTATCGATCACTTACACAATACACGATCTAATAAATTATCACAAAACCGTACACTTACCCGTAATATAAGATACCACACTGATGTAATAGTACAAAGTTTACTATAACAAATACATTGTCCGCTTGTTACGTCAGCAAACGAGCTTTTTGAATAACACAAAATAACCTTGATGATTCTTGCACAATTCACTTTTTCGCACACTGTTTACGCGTACAACGGTAGTCGGATTTCCCGGATTTCCGGGCTCTATCGCGGTCCCGGTCAGTGTGACAAGAGACGCCTCTCTTGTCATAATCAACTCCTCAGTTGGCCCATGCACCCCCTTTTTATTGCGTAACATAGCATTATTCCCAATATTACTGAGATAATGATAAGAGTTTCGTAAACGCGCCTCATCAGAAGGACATAGTCATATCGGTCTCCTCAGTACAAAAATTAAATTTTATAAGTTTCAAGTAACTTTTACCTAAAATAATTAACATAATCACATTAGTAATAAGTTTGAACATTATTCATTAACAAAAACCAATAAACAGAAATGATTCTAAAAGTTCCGTAAACAAAATCAAATTAGTGCAAATCGCGGTGGACTTTGTGACTCAACGGTCGCTGCGGCCCAGAGCACGGGAGTTTCGCGTTTGTGCGGACTGCGTAGATAAGACAGTGGCGCGCAGCGCAAGTCAGTGACGTATCGCTGTCGAGTTTGATTCGAGCAGCGAACCTATTTGGCAGTAGCGGCGTCTTTACGAAGAGCGCTCCGAGGATAATAAGTTGTCAGCTACGTATCGCAATAACAAATAACTCATATATTTTTGTTATTCCTCCACATCATTATTACTTTTCTACAATGCCTCGCGTTGAACGCTCACCACCTTCTACTCCTGTTGGGGATATAACACGAGCTCGATCCTCTCCTGACGTGATAGCAACTCTGAATGAACCTGTTCCTGGGCTGAGTAATATTACTTTCAGAAACAAAAGCAAACGCCTACGACCAGACTCCTCACCTGAAACGCCCTATTCACATACATTTGAAACAAACTTTATGGATTTACTTACATCCTGGAAAAAAGAACAGGATAGCTTGCTAAAACGTCTTACATTGACATGGCTTAAGCAACAGGTTAAGGAGATTCAGAAAAGCTACACTGAAACCGAAAAGTGGAGGGATTACATAGATAGAGAATATGATAGTATGAAAATTGGAATTTCGAAGTTGGAAAAGGAGCGTTTAGATCAGCGTGAATACATACAACTGACCTGGAACATAAGGTTGAAGATTTGCAATCCGGTTCCCGTTTTTCTGCCATTGAGATAAGATATGTCGCTTCCAGAGAAAATAAGTCAACCGCCAACCTCACCGATGTAGTGCTAAAAACCTGCAATGCCTCCCAGGTGCCGGTGGATCCATGCCAAATCCGCGACGTATATCGACTTTCTGGCAAAAAGGGTTTAAGGTGAATGCTCCAGGGTAGCCCGCGAAATTCAAATATTTTTATGTTTTTTGCAATTTGCCGGTCAGTGTGAAGCTGTATGTGGACCAAATGCGATCCGCGACCGTAACGCGTATTTATTTATCTAAAGAATTATAACCATTTTAATCATCAATATAGCCCTCTAAGTTCATGTAGTTCGAAAGAATGATTATTTCTGAAATATTCATTATTTCGGTCGCGGATCGCATTTGGTCCACATACAGCTTCACACTGACCGGCAAATTGCAAAAAACATAAAAATATTTGAATTTCGCGGGCTACCCTGGAGCATCCACCTTAACAGACCGATTATTGACGAGTTTTTGACAGTTCCGGTCAAATAAAAAATTATTGAAGCGTCTCGCACGTTCAATAAGAACCGGGCAATGACGGACAAACTTAATACTGCGAATTGATGGTCAACAAAAACCAATTTATGTAGCCGAACATCTCCCCACCAGCATGAGGAAGTTATTTTTCGAAGCTCGTAATTTTGCAAAAAACAATAACTATAGATTTTGCTGGTTTCAAAATGGAAAGGTATTTCTCCGCGAAAATGAGGGTCTTAAAGCCACTATTATTTATAATGTATCGTGTCTTAAAAAACTTCAAAAACCCAGTCAGTAGTTCTCTTCTCTTTTAATTTTATCCCAGTAAGTTGCATGATTTATTTTTGAATTTTATACCAAGTTGTAAACTATGACTTAATCTTGATTCTAAACATCATAATATGCTTTGTTTTTATTGTTACTTAATTATTTGTACTGAAGCTCTTGAAAACTGCTTAACACGTATCTGTAAAAAACTCATGTATGTTTTAAATACTCGTATAAACCGTCACATAGCACTATACCTCCGTACACTAAACACACATTCTCGCCGTGATTGCGAAATGCAAACCTTGTGTTCCTCCTACTATAAAGTTAACGCTAATGGTTTGCTTAAAATCATGCACATTTTATCATTCACAGTCTGACGGTAGACAGCAAACCGTTGGCGCGCTAACAACTGTCGCTACTCTGCTTTTTTATGTTAACTCAGGGAGCTTTATCCCTGTCTGATAGATGTAGACATAAGTTTGCTATGTTGATAGCATACAATATTAACGAGGTTATAGCTGATCTAACAAATACTAGGATAAGTGACGAACCGGTGTTGTCTAGTTGCACTAACAACATAGGGACTTATTACTGTGATTATACGAGTATGTGTTGTACGAAGGAGGACCCACCTATAATATCAACATTGTTAGAGGCCACTAGCAATCAGATTGAGTGTTCTCTTCCTGATGGAACACACACAGGCATTTCAGACTCCTCATTTGTAACAGTGGAGATCACTCCGGATAACTCTTTAAACTAAACTGTGAGACAACGGAAGCTACCCCTTCAAATAACCAACTATTATTAGTGAATAATAACAAGGTATTTTCTGGTAATATAGTTAAATGTAAGAAACCCAAAGGAGGGCAACACACCCTAAAATTATTTAATCAAAATATTCATGGTTGCTCTTCCAAATTGTTGGAAATAGAATTGTTTTTAGAAAAAACCAAGTTTGGTGTAGTTTGTCTAACAGAACGTTGGTTAAAAGACCACCAAGTAATTTCCATTAATTATGAAAATTATTGTGTAGGTAGCCATTTCAGCCGGCAAAATATGATACATATAATTATAATAATATATATTTCCATATTTTGCAATAGTTTTGCTCCAACCGGGGATTGTCCTTGGGTATACTTTCACAGTGCATACAGGGACAATCGTCGGTTGGTGTCCCATTCAATTTGAAATGTCTACAGAGGCCTCTGCGAGTTGGCATCGGCCCCTCGTACGCCTACCAAAGGACCGGGTCTCTAGGGACCCGAGAATGTCAAAAACATAAAAAAAAAAAAATATTGCACGATTAGGAGACAGCCATACATAGTGACTTAATTATAGGATATAAACATACACAAAAATCATTTAAAGTTATTATTACAATATTTTTGACCGATTAACAGTAGTGGAATGTAATGAATGTAAATAAAATGCTTTGGTTGTCTTAAGCCTGATTCGACCTATCCCCTCGAACTAGTATAAAACTGTATCACGAGCGGATAGTCTTCCTCAACCCTAAAAACAACTATTTCCCACAGGGTTCCATTTACAAGTTACATATTTAAGCAGAATGCAGATGGATTATTTACTGTATTGGTACAATAATAAATCATAGAACTGAGTTAAAAAGTTAAGATATCAATTAAGTTACATGATTCGAATTGTCTGTAATATTTTGTGTTTAGGTACTTGTGTGTGCGATGTTTTTTTTTGTATGGATCTGTGTGTGTGCCTTATTATTTATGTGCCTTAAGCCTTGTTTATACTAAAATGTTCAATAGATTTTCAGTTTTATTGTAATCTAATGGTATCAGATACTCCTCTATAGTTTTTTTACATGTTTGGCTATCAAGATTCTTCACTTTTAGATCTTTACTTACTTTGTTGTAGAGGCTAGGACCGAGATAATTGTGAAATTTGTGTGCGAAAGATGTTCTATATTTGGGTATGTTGTAAACTATATCTAACCGCCTATTTGCAAAGTGAGGTTATACCTTATGTTGTGTCATGATCTCAAGTTTAATGAATAACTTTCGTACTGTGAGGACTCTCAGTTCTGAGTAAAGTAGGTGTGTCGGATAAGTGTATTTTTTGCGAGAAATAACTTTGAGTACCAAGTGTTGAGCTCTTTCTACCAGCAACATGGTGGTTTTTGAAGTTCCACTCCATACATTTAAACCGTATATCAGCACAGACTGACATAGTGCTAAGTAAATTTTTGTCAGTAGCTTAGTGTCACATGCATTTCTAATACTTCTAAAAACATAAATTAACTTTCTTGCGCGATTGCTTACTTTCATGACGTGCTCTTTCCAGTTAAGGTTTTGATCTACTATCACACCAAGATACTTTATGGAATTAGTTCTAGTGATTGGGTTACAATTAGAGGTACTTTGATTATTGCAATTGTGGGTTTGTATTATTATTGAATTAGGAGAAGGTTGAGTTATGTCGTTAATTGTGAATGTTACTTAGTTTTGTCAAAATTTAGGGTCAACAAATAATTGTCCAACCATGAGGTTACCAAAGCAAAACCTTGATTAGCTGCTTCGGCCACATCTTTCCATGTGTTAGAGCTGAACAATAATACTGTGTCATCTACGAATGTTATTATTTGCCCATTTTGTAAAGGCAAGTTGCAGAGGTCATTAATATATATTAAAAACAGCGTAGGACCCATTACACTGCCTTGAGGCACTCCGAAGGTCACATTTTCCTCACGGCTTACACTATCATCAATTTTTATAAGCTGTTTTCGGTTTGTCAAATAATCTTGGAAAAGTTGAAGAGGTATTCCTCGAATTCCAAAGGTCTCGAGTTTGTGCAGGAGGATTGGCATAGAGACAGTGTCGAAGGCCTTTGCTAGGTCTAGGAATATACCTAGAGACTTCTGCCCCCTGTCCATATTCTCGACTATATACGAAGTTAGCTTGTGTGTGTAAGATCGAGCGTCGGCGGTTGATATTTTTTCTCTGAACCCAAACTGATTACCTGAGACTAGTTTATGAGTTTCCAGGTAGTGTTTTAGCCTCTTATTTATTAGTTTTTCTAGAATTTTTGGAAAACTAGGTAGTAGAGAAATTGGTCTATAGTTCGTCACCAAAGTTTTGTCTCCTGATTTATATATAGGAACAGTGACAGACTTTTTAAGCGCATCTGGAAAGACTCCTTTTGAAAAGCAAGCATTACATATGTGTGTTAGTGGTGCAATAAGGAAATCTACTGGTCTCTTAACAAAAGACGTGGAGATACCGTCCCATCCCGAGGAATTCTTAGGTTTTAGGTTGGCAATTATATCCCTTATTTCAAATTGGTCTGTTGGGAGCAGCATAAAAGAGTTTAAGGGTTCGCTATTCGGCTTTGGTCTACACCGCCTGCTCAGATCTATTTCATTTGCGTGAGTCCTGGACAAAATGGTGCTTGCCAAATTACTACTGACACGGACAAAGTACCTATTTATATTATCTAACGCGTCTTGAGGTGTTGAATTAGTGGAAAGAAGCTCTGTTGGAATTTTAGGGTAGCTGTTTAAATTACACATTTCTTTTACTAATCCCCATTGTTTTTTTATATTATAGCTAGACTTAGCAAATTCTGATTTAAAATATTTATTTTTAAGGCTTTTTAGTAGATTATTACATTTATTTCGGTACCGCTTGTAAGTTATAGTAAGGATTAAGTTTTCTGGATCCTTTCTTAATTTTTAGTGAAGTTGATCGCGATTCCTCATACATCTACAAAGACCTGGCGTAATCCAAGGCTTAGTTATCATTTGTCGCCTAGGCTGCTTGACGGTGTGAGTGTGATTCAATAGGACGTCTCTGATGGTATTCAAGAAGATGTTCATCATTACATTTGGGTCATCATTATAAAAACTTTCATCCCATTCAATCTTATTTAAGTCTCTAATAGCAGCATCGTAGTCAGTTTTTGTATGAATAAGTTTTTTTTTTGGTCTATTTTTCATTTTCAGAGGTAATGATATCATAACACATACGTGGTCAAGCAGTGATCAAGACAATTTGACTCTCTGGTCGGCAGAGTATGCGTGGTAAGAAGGCCGTAAGACGCAAGCAGATTTAAATATTCTGTGTGTTTAGGGTTAAGTTGTTCAAGTTTAATATTAATGTTTATATCGCCCATTAGAATTATATTTTTATAGTGGTTAATATTGGACAAGATTTTTCTAAAGACTTTAAAAAGGGATCTAGGTTTTTAAAGGCTGGAGGTCTGTACAATAATACAACGGCTAAGTCATTTTTGATTGTTGCTACAAGGCAATTTACTTCTTCACAATAATTTGGCTCATATACATGCGCGTGTAAGCTATCTTTTAGGTACAGAACGATACCATCATTTTGATTAAGATGGGTCTTAGTACTGTGAGTTGTGTAATTTAACATTTCAGGTATGATCGAATTTTCGGATAGCCAAGATTCTGTAAGCATAATTGTATCATAATTGATGTCTAGTCTCTTGAGAAGTACAGCCAGCCCTTCGTAGTTACGGTTTATACTTCTGATATTTTGATTTAACACTGAAAACGATTTTTCACCTAAGTTAAAGGCAGCCTTGCAGTGCTCCGGCATGTAAATAGCTATAACATCGCCGACACTGACTACATCGTCAATGTCATTTGCGACACCTTGTATATCAACCATATTCTTTGTAGGAAGAAATAGAAACAGGACTAGTAGCAATGGTATAGCAGAGACAAATTGCCGGGACACTACAAGCCGCACAATAAACTGTATTGAAGGCACATACTAAAAGGCACGAAAGTGTTTTGTGTATTAGTAAAAATAATGTGTGAGTCTGAGTGTTATGTTTCAATGGTGGTTCATTAATTCTAGTTAAAACTTCAATTAAATCTAAAGAGAGAAAGGATATTGTGAAATTGTCAGTTGAACACACTATTGAATTGTCTTGTGTTGAGCTTGATAGGCATGTTGTGGTATGCGTTTACAGACCTTTCGAGTTACCAGAATCTATCTGTGTTTAATTCTGTAATGGAAGATGTGTTGAAAAAAGTCAGTACTACTAGTAAATCGATAATTAATATTAGCGACTTTAATATTATCTTGTTAGAGACAAATTTGAATAGTATCAGATTATTGAGTCTTTTACTTCGACTTTGACTTTGTCTTTGGCTTGTTTAGACAACATATTTTGTAATTGTGATTACTTATATAAAGAAATTGTAAATAAGTTGCCATCAGATCACAGCGGGCAAACAATAACGTTTTGCACATACATACCCCTACAAAAAAATCAAATAAAATTTAGACCAATTACAGATAAAAATTTATAGAAACTAAATAACAATTTAGCTAGCAAATTAGGTGATCATAACTTTGATGACATGGATGACCCAAATGAGTTCTACGCCGAGTTCTTTTCATTATTAAAAACGCAATTAAATGGCACTTTTCCTCTAAAGTCTAAAAGTATTTACACTAAGTTCTTATTTAGCGACTGGGCCACTCCAGGTATTCGCATAAGCAGGGAAAAACTATATGAACTTTATGGCCAAAAGCCATATCTGAATAATGCAAGCTTTCAGAAGTATGTTGCGAAGTGTTCAAAAACATATAAAATTGTATGTAAAACAGCAAAAGCTTTGCATATAGGTAATAAAATAAAATCAGCTGACGAAAAAATAAAAACTACCTGGAAAATAATAAATAATGAAACAGGTAGGATGAAACAACGTGAAACTAAGTTTAATCTAAATACTGTACATAGCCCAATAAACTCAGATGCAGAGGTAGCTAAGGAATTTGAAAGGAGATGTTTCAAAATGGGCCATGTCTATGTACATTACCTCATAAAAAAGAGAAAAATCCGTAGAATTAGGGAATAATACATTTAATTAATTTAAATGTTTACTGTTGTGGTAATTAATTGATGTTTATAAATTACTTTTATCGATTTTCAACATGGCGTCGCACCGATTTAGTTACAGATCATAGAAAAATAACTGTCAGCTGTCATAACAATGTCACTTCAGTCACTTTTGTCTCGTTGCTGGTAAATAAATATGTCAGAAATAAATGTCAAACGTCATTAATCAATCAAAATGACAGCTTACCGCCATGACGGGTTTTTGTTGCGTGTTGCAATTTCAAGTGTAATTTATTTTGTTTTACCAGCAAACAAAGCCATTTTAAGGAAATTGGACAGTTGAGAACTGTTTTAAATATATTTCTCTATTTTTAAGTATAGTGTACAAGGACATGGCCCAGGGTCCATACATTTTGGAACATCTCCTTTCTTTGCTAATATTCCTCTTAAAACTACAGAAACTCTCAACTCGTCACCCGCGCTCTCTGCTGCCTTACTTAGAAAGAATGTGAAGGTATGTCCATCCGAATTTAAGTTTCAACATATAAACCCCCACGCCATTATGAAAGCTTTTAAAGATCTTAAAATTAAATCAACAGAAGATCTTTGGGGAATGTCTGTCAAAGTCTGTAGATCTGTTATTGAAACTATTGCCCCCTACTTAGCTGTCATATTTAACACCAGTGTAGACCGAAGAGTATTTCCGGATCTTATGAAACACAATAAAGTAGTTCCCATGTTCAAATCGGGTGATAGTCAAGAACCCAATAATTATAGGCCTGTGTCAATTCTGCCAGTCCTCAGTAAGGTGTTTGAAAAGTTAATTCTTAATCAGTTGTTACTACACTTTAATAAAAACTCCATCTTTCATGAACAACAATACGGTTTCACCAAAGGGCGTTGTACAACTGACGCCGGTATTACCCTCATAAAGAATATCTTTACCGCCTGGGAAGAACCGCAAGATGCCATTGAAATATTCTGTGATCTCTCGAAGGCGTTCGATTGCGTTAACCATGAAACACTTTTGTTGAAACTTGAGCGCTATGGAATTAGAAATACAGCCCTTGAGTTACTTAGGTCATACTTGACGGACAGACAGTTTAAAGTTCAGGTAAACGGCGTAAACTCACTAGGGTCTGAAATGACAATGGACGTTCCGCAAGGCTCAATATTGGGTCCATTCCTTTTTCTAGTTTACATAAATGATTTGCCCCAATTATTTCAAAATCACCAAAAGATGGTGTTATTCGCGGATGACACATCATTGATATTTAAAATAGAGCGACGGTCACAAAATCTTGACGTCGTCAATAACTCTATTCTTCAAGTCCAAAATTGGTTTACGGCAAACAACTTGGTATTAAATGAAAAAAAAAAACCAAATGTATTAGATTTACTTTACCAAATGTTAGAAGTAGCGAATGTGACATCATATTGAATGAAGAAAAACTGGAGTTTATTAATCACACGGTTTTCCTGGGAATCACTTTAGACGAGAAATTACATTGGGGACCTCATATAACATCTCTAGCGGGGCGTTTAAGCTCAGCCGCTTATGCTGTTAGGAAGATAAGACAGATAACAGACGTAGAAACCGCACGTTTGGTCTATTTTAGCTACTTCCGCAGAATTATGTCGTACGTATTTTGCTGTGGGGTCGGGCTGCTGACATTGAATCCATATTTATTTTACAAAAGAGAGCTGTCAGAGCCCTTTATAATCTGCGTTGTCGCGATTCTCTAAGGGAAATTTTTAAAAAGATTAATTTTATGACAGTCCCTTGCTAATTCATATATGAAAATATTACGTATGTACGGAAAAATCGTCATCTTTTAAGTAAAGTTAGTGATAGACATAATATTAATACTAGAAATAAAGATAAATTAGATCAACCATTTTATAGATTAGCTAAAGTAAACACATCTTTCATGGGGTACTATGTTAACCCTGCATGCATGATTTTTTTTTTTTAGAAAAAAATCTTACTAGATCATATTTGTAGTCTAGAACACGGGAAGTACAGGTAAAATGAAAAATAAACAAATAGTAATAGAGAATTTTTTTTTTATTTAGTTCCATATGTGACACAATATGCAATGACCTACCTAAAACTAATCTAACTAGAGGTGAAACAGACGGAAGCAGTTTTTGTCCTTGTCCAAACAAAGTTCGACTCTGCATTTTTCCCACACAGCAAAAGACTTTCCTTTGCAGACTGGATTCTTGCATTGCTGGCGCTTCTGTCCCCATATAGGAAAGTGCTCGACTCCATCACACCTGACGTCACGGGTAGGAAGAATCACTACATTGGCTCTCATTCTTTTTGTCTCTATCAGATCATTACTTGTAGAAGACGGCTGGCCTTTTTTTTTATTAATTGATGAACCACACATACAGAGGCTCTTTGCCACTTCAAACTTGAAGTCTTTCAACTTCAGCGGCGTAGCTCTTTGTCGCATCTCCCCAACTCTTCTGTATAGCAAACAACTGTTTATGGTGGCTATGTCGAGGAAATGGTAAAACAATCTCAAATACCAACCACTTCTTTGTCCTCATCTTTATTTTGTACTTTCCCAGAAATGAGGCGAGCAAGTCGACTCCACCCATATGCTGATTGTGGTTGCGGACAATTTGAGGGCAGTCGATATCTATATATTTCTTTTGTTTTTTACAAAACCTCCTTACTTTTTGAGTAGGCTCTTTTCCAACAAAAGATGAAGACAACACCACTGGTTTATTGTCGTACCACATTACTGTGACGATATCTGTGCCATTTACATTGCCTACCCGTTCCTCTGAATATCCTCTTTCCTTCTTGCTACTTTTTAGATCTTGCAATGATGGTATTTGTATAGATTTGCCTAGTCGTCCTTTGTTCACGGTTCCCATAGAATATATTCCTTCATTGGCAAGATGCGTAATCAATTCAGGGCATGTGTAGTAGTTATCAAAGAATAACTTGTAATTTTTATCCCTGGGAATAGACCTTGCAAGCCGGATAACAATGTTGGCACTGGCGCCTAAATCGGGCTCATTAGGAAGCCTCAGGTCTGGGTTATTTTCCATCCCAGAGTATATTTCGAAGTCGTACGCAAATCCTCGATTATCACACAGCACCAACAGTTTATACCCCCATTTATGAGGCTTATTAGGTAGATATTGACGCAGCATGTTAGAGGCCTTAGTAGCGCACATCTGCTCATCCACTGACAATGCTTCTCGTTTGGGTATCGTTAGCTTGACATTTTTTTTTGAGGGTTTCTAATAGAGGTCTGATTTTATGGAGACGAATTTTTTCAAACTGGTTTACTAATTTGGTATTTCTTATCAATGGCAAACCTAATTCAGATTCCCAGTACATTCGAGTATGCGGCAGTGGGGCAATGCCCATTAGCAGACAGACACCTATGTACTTTTTTAGCTCTGTAACGCTTGTAGAAAAAGGCTTTGATGGGTTTTTTTGTACACTAAACTTATGCATTTCTTCTACGATATGGCTTAGAATATCATTATCAAAGAAGTACAAGAAATATTGCAATGGAGTTTCAAGTTCAATAATCGGTGGCTCTAGATCGGTTTGCTCACAAAACTCGCGGTTTGTTGGATGGAAATCCTTTTTTTTCCAGATGATATTTCGCTTTTTTCTGGCGACGGATGCAGCAGGTGTAGGAGCAGCATCTTTTGGTGCAGTAGACCCTGAAGATACAACTGTTGATTGACGTGTTCGTGAAGCAGTTGATCTAGATGTACTTGGAACAGCAGGAATTGAACCACTAGGAATTGACTTATGCACTGCATATCACCAACATAGGACCCTGATAATGGTGCAGCGGATTCATACCTGTTCGGTGAAACAAATTGCTCTTCGTCATCCGTATCGCTAAACGTTTTACTAAGTTTGTTGACGGTAGATCGAATTACCCGAGAATGCCCTGGCATCAGTGATGAGCTGGCTGTATGATGACCTTCTCACCATTAACGTCTCAAAAACCAAATTTTTACTCCTTTCCTCGCAGGCCGTTGCATTGTCCTCCCCAGATGCAATTGTTCTAAAAGCTCATTCTTGTTTTTCCAAACTCAGGGGAGGGGAGTGTGCGCAGGAACTCCACGACCTGATCCCACCATCGCCCTTTTACCACCGGAATACCAGACGTACTGCAGGGTACCATCCGTACTTGGTCGATATCCCGACTAGTCGTACCCAGCGCTTCTCTTCCACATTTATTATACGCACAGCTAAAGTGTGGAACTCTCTGCCAGCATCTGTGTTCCCGTCCACATATAACCCGTCTGCCTTTAAAACAAGAGTGAACAGGCATCTTCTGGGCACGCTCGCTCCATCATAGACCTCATCTATCGCTTTCCATCAGGCGTGATTGTGGTCAAGAGCTAGCCCATTCCTAAATAAAAAATAAATAAAAAAAAACTCACAGATCACACAATGTTCCTGCCCTCCGTTGGCGAGATCAGCTACCATTAAATATCTTGGGGTACAAATTGATAGATAAATTTAATTGGAAATTAATTTATATTCTCAAAAAATTAAGAAATTCAGCTGATCAAACTACCCTAAAAACAGTTTATTACGCTCTGTGCCAGTCACTGCTAACATATTGTGTCACTGTGTGGGGAGGTGCACCGAAGACTCACCTTATTCATCTTGAGCGGGCACAAAGGGCTGTCGTGAAAGTTATGTCCTTCAAACTCTTTAGATATCGCACAGTCAGCTTATTTAGAGATTGTTGTGTTCTTTCTGTTAGGCAGCTCTTTGTGCTCCATGTGGTTATGCGTAACCACATTTCGCTGAAGTATAATATCAGTTCTCCAAATAAGCGGCAACGCTATAGGATATGCCCCACTCAAAGCTGTAGGACTGCACTTGCTCGGAGACATTATTATGGGATTGGAAGTCACCTATACAATCTTCTTCTACCTGGCGTTAATCCCGGCTATTGCCAGGGTCCGCCTTGCTACTTAGCTTCCTCCACTTTGCCCGATCTTGAACATCCTTCTCAGTTAGGCCATTGGCTCTCATGTCGGACTTAACGACGTCCAACCAGCGCTTGCGATGGCGACCACGGGACCTAGCCCCAAGAACAGCCATATTCATGCATCCCCGACCAACGTACTCGATAGGGCGGCGCATGATGTGGCCATACCATCGCAGACGACACTCTTGCAGTTTTTCCCCCACGTCACGGACACCAAGACTACCTCTGATGAAAGAGTTGCGTATGCGATCGGATCGCGTTACGCCACTCATCCACCTCAGCATCTTCATCTCCGTGACGCGAAGCTCCTGGGTGTGTCTGCTTAGCCGCGCCTATACGTGCTTGGACATCGTCGTCCACGTTGCCAGACTCGTGCAGCACGGATCCAAGGTACCTGAACGTATCGGACTTTCTGATCAGGTCCGAACCTATACAATGAAACTAACAAACATTGCTCAATTTATTCGACTACTCTTCAGAAATGTAAAAGAACGGTGTATGGCTGGTTACAGATGCAGAGCTATGATGAAACAGAAAAACTCCTAAGGTTGTCATTTCTCTAATACACGACCAATCACATTAATTCTTCTCAGTACAACAACCTCACTAAGGCACAACACTCACACACATAAAAGGGCTTTTTCTCAAATTATCACTTGTTCAACTTTTGACCTTCTGATGTAACTATTGATGTAACAAACTAGCGTGAGAATCCTCGTACCCATAACACAAGTTAAATCTTTCCTTGGGTACCAGAATTCAATACAAATACTACTGACACTATTGTTACACTCTAATATGTTTTTGTTCTTGTTGCATAATAGTATTAACAATTTATTATTTACTATTATTAATTAGCCCAAAAAATTCAGTTTGTTTACTATTTATTGCCCAGCTGCTACCTGGGCTTGGTCTATTGAAATGTATTCTTTATGTTGTGATTGACACTTGTCTATAAATCTGTATGCTCTTTACTTGACTTTGGCGCTGTGTGTAAATTGTACAAGGTTTTCTTAGAATTGCAATATACTTAAACTACTTTTTGCTAGTTGAGCAAAAAACGCGCGGGCTTCTTGACCGTTCGGCTCGAGCGCGCGGTTATAGTCATAGGCGGCATTGCTCAACTTGCTGTTTCGGACTTGCAGACTCGGCGTATACGCTGGTTTTAATCTATCAATGGACACTGTTGATGGACGATCGCCTATTTGCATGTCAAAAGTCTTCGCTTCTGCTGATGACTTGGTATGGACCAATATACGACGGTGTCAATGGCTTTCTTCCTATGTCATTTCTAATGAATACGTGTGTACAAGTGTTCAAATCCTTATGAACGAATATTTTTTGCAATCCGCTTTCCGCTCGTGGCTGTGGGCGCATGTCGTTAATAATATTTCTTAGCATGCTTGCAAATGTCAGTAACTGTCCTCATTGCAATTTCTCGGCCTCGTCATAACAATCGCCCGATAGACGCAACGTGTGTGCTAAAATCAATTCTGCTGAACTTACATTTTAATCGCTTTTGCAGACTGCACGAAGTCCCAACAATACCGTAGGTAATTTGTCAATCCAAGACCTATTTCCTATCAGCCTTGCCTTTATTGCTGCCTTAAGGGAGCGATACACTCTTTCTACCATACCATTCCCCTGTGGATGGTATGCTTTCGTACGAATTTTCTTTATACCTAATTTGTTCATCAAACTGCTGAAAGTCTCACTCTCGAACTGTCTACCCTGATAGCTGGTTAAAGTTTTAGGACACCCAAATCTACATATCCATCCTTCATAGATCGCCTTAGCTACTGCATCATCAGTAATGTCTTTGACTGGAAATGCCTCTAACCACCGAGTAAATTTATCTATGATGGTGACGCAATATCGATAACCTTCCTGTGTAGTCAGTAATGGTCCTGTTATGTCTGCGTGAATATGTTCAAATCGTTCCGTTGTCGGAAATGTGCCTAATTTTGAAACTGTGTCCTTATTCATGTCCGGCCAAAAATAACGACTTGCAATCATCTTTCGTGTAGCGCTAACGCCTGAGTGGCTTATGCCTTTGTTAAAAACAATAAATGACTTATAACTTATGACTTAACTGTCTCTCGAAACTGTAATGGAATGTATGGCCTAACTTGATTTTTAATTATATTACAATAGATCTTTCTTTTGCATAATGGTGATTCTATTTGTTTTAAAACAATTTTGCCTCGTGAATTTGCTAACATGTGTGCCATCCGAGAGTCAGTTTCCTGACCCTGCGCGATTTCGTCGTTATCGATGTTCGTGTTACAAGCTATGGACTCTCCTCGTGATAGCGCGACAGCAACCGCAATCACGGCGCCTGTTATCGTATATTACTCGTGAATTCGCTGATGTACAATAACTGCCGTGTGCGCATTGGTATTTCTCGATCCGTTCCTATTTTTGTAAACGCATATATTAAGGGTCTATGATCGGTGTAAATGGTTAACTCACGACCTTCTACCATTTTTCGAAAATGAATATTTCCCAAATAAACTGCTGTTAGCTCGCGATCGTATGTGCTGTACTTTTTTTGTACCGCTGATAGTCTTTTTGAAAAATATCCTAGTGGTTTCCAGTTTCCGTTTATTTTCTGCTGTAAAGTTGCCCACCCACGTGTTAGACGCATCGCACATTAATGCTAATTTGCCTGTTTCTCCAGGGTGAGCTAGCGAAATGGCGATTTTTAGGCTTGCTTTACACTGCTCAAAAGCGGCCAACGCTGTATCGTTTCACTCTATTTTTGACTTCTCATTCGTTTTCGCTTCGTGCAAATACTTATTTAGCTCCGCCTGACGTGTGTTTTAAATGTGACCTATAAAAGTTACTATACCTAGAAACCGTCGCAACTGTTCGATTGTGTCCGGCCGCGGATAATTTTGTATGGCTTCAACCTTACTTTCTAGTGGCTTTATTCCGTCCTTATTTACGCTGTAGCCTAAAAATTCTACTCGTATTTCCTTTTTTCCCAAATCACATTTTGCTATATTAATTGTTATTCCGTACTGTTCGAACCTACTGAAAATTAGTTTTATTTTACTATTGATAGGCACGCGTTTCACTACTATCTCACCTAGTTATAGGTGTTTTCTGAAAATCTGTTCGTTGGTGCTAGTTATTACGCGGTCATCGATGTAATTGAATAAATACGAGCTTTCTTGGCCGTTCTTGAGATACTGTATATTTTCAACACTGTATTATTCATAAATCTTTGGAACGTTTGCGCTGCAAGTCGCCAAACCAAAACCAAATGACATTCGCGGAAACTCAAATATCCCGAAAGCAGTAATGACTGCCGTTTTCTCGATATCTTGCGGCGCTATCGAAATATTATGATAGGATTTATGTCGATTTTTTTCCCGAAAATTGTCTTACCTGCTAAACCATATGTGAAATCCTGCAGTCTTGGTATGGGGTCCCATGTCTGACTTCGTGATCGCGTTGAGTGCACAGCACAGGGTCTGATGTGTCAGTCCTTCTTCGGCACGACGAGCAGAGCGCTCGCCCAAGGACTGCTGGATCACCAAATTCCTAACTCTTGCATTATTTTAAATTTCTCTTGTACCAATTTATACCTATGAGGTGACAATGGCCTAGCGCGCGTGAACACTGGAGAGCCTGTAGTCTCTATATGGTGGGATGCAGGAAACACAGACTCCGGCAGGGAATTCCACTCTTTATCTGTACGCACTATGAATGTACGAGTATTCCCAAAACGTCTTGTGCGCGTGGGTGGGTTGTCCACCAAGTACCGGTGGCGCATCGCCGTTCGTCTTGTGGTCCAATGATGGAACGGGCTTGACGGAGTTAAATTATGTATTTCCGTCGCACGTTCCCCAAAATGCATTGGATGGAGTGGAGCTTTGTCGCGACGAGCCTCTTATTGCCGATATCCTCTTGGCTCGTTTCTCAATTGACTCAAGGACATCAAGCTGGTATCTGGCAGATTCGTCCCAAAGATGAGAGCAGTACTCCATACATGATCGAACTTGCGCTTGATAGAGTTTGAGCACTGTTCCCGCGTGAAGTGCCGTCTCACTTTTGCAAGGATCCCCAACTTCTTTGCAGACACTTGAGCTTTTGCCTCTATGAACGTGAGACTACGAGCGCGTCCAGTGTTCGGTGACCAAAGGCGGCGGTGGCGAGGTCCTCCGTCTAATGGACGACAATAGCGTCCCTCGCCTGCCGCCGCACGGCCTCCTGCTCCTCGGCGACGGAACATTCCCCGAGGGCCTTTCGTCGCGCCGTCCAATCATACTCTGGCGTGCACCCACCACGCGGTTTCTGGTATACCCTTTTTTGTTATTTCTATGTACCGTGCGTGTTTCACGTATGTGTTAAATAAATATTATTCTTTCTTGCCGAAAAGCCCACCGAACGGTAGACTCTCGCCACCCGCATTACAATGGCCCTTTGGGGCCTGCGGATCGAGGCCGCACTGTGTTCTGAGTCAACCTGGCGATTGCTACGTCGAACAACTACAACTACTTGTTGTGCGTGTTATGGTTAGGGTCCAGAATAAATGATATGCACTTTAGTTTTGTACTGAATATGATAAAAGTTGATTGAAGGGTCACAATTACCAGGTTATATTGTTACAGTAAAATAGGACGTGGCTGAAAGGAGGTGGTATGTAGGCGAATGGCGTGCTCACTCTGTGTATTCCTTTTCAATATCAAAAATTCAATTCAGCAAATCGCATCGCTACACTTGCACAACATAAAACTGTAGTAACCATACTACAGTTTTATGTGGTGCAAGTGCCGTACACGCGTAACGTTGTGATACTTGTGACTCACAGTGATCAACATAGTGCGCCTACGCAAGTCATTGGGGGTGGGGCAGTCCGTACAGGACATCATGAAGTACAGTTGCGATGAATGCGAGATCACCGACGTGGTGTGCAACGGAGAGAGCATGGTCGCGCAGGGCGTGACGATCATTCCCACCACCAAGAGTATCAACATCGACTTCCCCCGGTGAGAAAACTGTAACTAGAGCGTGTCGTGCGTGCCGTGCAACGGGAAGAGCATGATCGCGCAGGACCACGTGACGATCATCCCCACCACCAAAAGCATCAACACCAACGTCTTAGGGTGTACTGTAACTAGAGCGTGTTGTGCGTGCTGTGCAACGGGGAGAGCGTGCTCACGAAGGTCGCGTGTCGCTCATCTCCACCGCCAAGAACATCAACTTCCTGGGTGAGCAAATTGTAACTAGAGCGTGTCGTGCGTGCTGTGCAACGGGGAGGGCGTGCTCACGCAAGGCCGCGTGTCGCTCATCTCCACCGCCAAGAACATCAACTTCCTGGGTGAGCACACTGTAACTAGAGCGTGTCGGGCGTGCCTGCACAAGTACCTAGCCGGATGCCAAAGAACTGTCTAGATCATCTGGAAGTTTAAAGTTTATTTATTTAGCACATAAAATTTAATATATTTCTCTTTATCTATCTCAGTTAAACAATGGCAATTTCTAACAATTAATCCTTAAGAGATTACTTTGACGACTGACTAGTATAAACTGCATAAATAGCATGACTCATAGTTATCATAAGTTAGTTAGGTTTTTGATCTGTAAGTCAGTTAGTGAGTCAATCAGCCATAAAATGCCAGTTTTTAAACATTAATAAATCAATAATTTGTTTGAGCTCCTATTACAAAGTATTGGATTCTAGAAAGGCTTTAATAAATGTGCCAAATTTTATGTATGTACTCGTATGAAGGTTTTAAGATGTTAAAAAGTTAAAAGTAGCTCGAAATGGTTTCGAGTAATACACTGCTGCGTCACTAGTTCCTTTTTCTTTGAACTTGGCTGTACACGCTACCGCGTGTCTAGATCTAGATATAAATAAATATATCTACTTTATGTTACAGATTCGAGGACATGTACGCTTGCGTGTATATGGGGGTATACAAGATTGGTGAAAATTCAATCAGGAAAGTCATGGCTATTTTTGAAAGTAAGTACTTTTTTTGCACTTTAGCAACACTTTCAAACAACGGGCTTAATATTGATCGTCTTCTTTTAGGGTTCCGAACCTTTGTATGAAAAAAGAAACCCTTTTACGGTATCACTCGGTTGTCTGTTTGTCCGTCTCGTCACAGCTGATTTTCTAAAATAAAAAAGGAAATAGTTATTACAGGAAAATCTAGGATGGTTTGAGAGTCATCATCAATCATCATCATCATAACAGCCTAAATACGTCCACTACTGGACATAGGCCTACCCCAGAAGGGGGGGTTTTCAGAGTTTTGAAGAGTCATATGTTACAAAAATTAAATGTTCGGAACCCTTTGCATGCGAGTCCGTCTACACTTGGCCAGTTTTTTAGGGTTCCGAACAAAAAACGGATCTCTTATAGGACCACTCGGGTGTCTGTCTGTCTGTTCTTTTTTTTGTAATGGGTTTGCTCTTGACTCTAGTCTATGTCAGAGATGACCGAAACAAAGTCTAGTCTACGATGGAGCGAGCCTACCCAGAAGGTAGGCCTGTTCACTCTAACTTTGAAGAGATTAGGGTTGCAAGCTTTTGGAAACACAGGCACAGTCAGTTTTCTCTGGATCCACGAAACCGATTCTCTTGAAATTTGGTACATATATGGACTTTTGTGACCCAAATACGGACATGTTACGTAAATTATAAAATTTTTGGTATGGGAGTCACTTTTCGACGTCAAAATAGAAACTTATAAAAAATAGTTTATTGAACAATATTGTGTGACATATGAAATGAAAGAGCTTACTGTGAGGGTCTTAATTATATATTTTTTTCATAATTTTAAAATAAATGGTGTTGATGGTATACAAGAGACTAGACGAAAAATTACCAATCCCCCTTATCTCCGAAACTAGTCTAAATTTTTTAAAAAACATGGAGATAAATAGATCTTTACCTAAAGATTACAGGAAAATGTATAAGAAGTCTATAGTGTAAAAATAACATGTTAAAAAAATTCGTTCGGAACCCTTTGCTTGCGAGTCCGTCTGCATTTGGCCGGTTTTTTAATTAGTGAACCTGCTCGTGGAGCCATATTATCTAGCCACAAAAAATATGGTCGTTGCATAGATACACAACGACCACCGAGCAGTTGCCCGCCAGACACAAAACCAGTCTGCTCGGAGGATCCTCCCTTTGCAACGCTGATTGTGGACTTATCACCGACTTCAGGGGGCCTAGAAAGGCCACTTTAGCAAAATCGGAAAGCACATCAAACTACCCGTCACGGTCAAATTTTCCTAATCCCTTGTTCATCATCTTTATCGCAAACGCTAATGCGTTTGCGATAAAGATGAAAATTAAATTACACAGATTTTTGCTTGATTAATATTATAATTCTAATATGATTCTGCTAAAGTAGCCTTTTTAGACCCGCAGCATTCAATTAGAAAACGTTTCGCTGTAAGATTTGTTATTTTTAAACTCACACATACTTTATTTGAATTACAGATGACTGTAAGTTTTTTTAATTTATTACTTTACATATACTTACATTATTCATGAGAAGAACGTAATGTAACGTAGAACGTTACTCTTACGTTATTCTCTATACTTACGTTATTTGGAGGCGATTTTAATGGGCATGTAGGAAGAACGAAAAACTGTTATGAAAGAATACATGGGGGATGGGGTTTTGGAAGTCCCAATAACAAGGAAGAGACTACTGCAATCCGCTACTGCATTTGACCTGGACGTAGCCAATACTTTATTTCAGAAAAGAGACGAACACCTTGTCACATACAAAAGTACTAACCACAAGCCCCAAATTGACTATTTACTAGATAGGCGCAACAATATAAAGCACGTCAAAGACAGCAAAATGCAGCCAGGAGAAGACTTAGTCTCGCAACACAGACTTATATAAAATCACAGTGTAAAAAAAGTAAAGAGCGTACTTCCCTTTAAATAAGATGGCATATGCTAGAGAAGATTACGCGAAATAATTTAGAGAGCGAGTGGTAGAAAAATGATAGAGATGGTAGACATGAATTATCGAAGTGTGAATGAAAGCTGGAATGAGATAGCTGGTTGTATTAGGTAAGAGGGGAAGGATATTTTAAGTGAAACAAAAGAAAGAGGCACAATAGAGAGAGAGAGATACATGGTAATGGTCAACAGAAATATAGAAAGTGTTGAAAGAAAAAAAAATCAAGCAATGGGAGAGTGTAGGACTGGAAAGCGTTGGTTTGAAAGCTGAAAAAAAAGAGTGAGTATGATGCTTTAAAGAAAAAGCGGCTTTCTTACCGTGGCGATTGCAAGAGCAAAAGCTCAGGATAAGTTATATAACACACTGGAAAGACCAACTGGCCAAAAAGACCTGTACCGGTTTGCTAGAGCCAGAGAGAGGAAGACGAAGGATGTTAGTCGGATAAGATGTGTAAGGGATGAAGCTAGAAAGCTTCTATCAGAGAATGAAAAGATTAAAGATAGATAAAAGGGCAGGGAAATGTCAGTGCGGACGTACACACAGACCCCTGCTTCTTGAACTTGTGTTTCAGAGAGTAGCCTAGTTGAGGTACGCCACGTCCGACGGGGTTGTTATCTTCGTCTCTGTTAGGAAAAACAGGCGCGGCTTCTCGGTCTCAAGATGGTGATGAACCGGATCGAGATTGGAGTGCCAAGATATTAGTGAGGTGCACTTTTGGTGGGATGAATTGCAGTCGTTGTTTCACCTTATCTTATCCTTTTCTTGGCTTTGGTCATGTTTTGAGAGTAGTTGGGGAGAAAAGTCGAACTGTCGAGGCGCTGCTCAGTGAACCAAGTGGAACACTAGAGCTAAACTAACCTATGGGGAACTCATTTGGAGACTGCGGGGACGCCCGAACCCCTTCGGATATGGCCACCGGGTCCTCCCATCCAGTCACCGGCTGGCACGGTGGAGAATACCGGGATTTTTCGCTAGTTGGCGGGACAGCCTTTCACACGTGGCTGGCGTGCTACTTGGGCCCCCTACAAACTGCGGTCGGCCAACGGCTGGCACCCTCGAAAATGAGTTACCCGGAAAGCCCAACCCAGCGACCAAGACCAGTTCTGAGCAGGGCGACTGACAACCTCCTTCTCCCCCAAAGGCACTAGCAGTCCCGCACACCGATGGAACACAGCAAGGTGCTTGGCGCGACTTCGGCGGGATGGCGGTCGCGAGCCAGGCGGCTCTTTACGGAGCCTACCACCGCTTTGAGTGGGATCGTTCTGCCTGTGGTGCCGTTGCCCGGGGTGGACCGCGAGGAGGTAGATCCCAAACCACCCCAATATCTCGGCAACTTGACACTTTAGGGCAACATTTTATGTTTTAGTGTTCTCCACCAAGAACAAGTTTGAACCCGTTTATTTACGAGCTATAAATTATTTTTACAGCTCCAGGTAAATTATAGTTTCACTCGTTATTTAACAATTCATTTTTTTATTCGAATTTCGCTTTCAGGCTATTTTAGGTAACCAATGGAATCCTATTACTAGCCTCAGCCGTCCGTAAGTCCGTTCTTCCGTCGGTTCTTCCATCCGTTTGTCAGCGGGCTGCATCTCAGGAACCGTAATGGGTAGACAATTGAAATTTTCACAGAGTGTAACTATTTATATAACCGCTTAAACAACAAGTAATAAATATTAAATTATATTCAAAATTAAAAGTAGAAAATTAAATCCATACATGAAACGTGTTTCATGTACCTGCATTTATTATTATTTGCTAAATATTTTTTTATTATCTTTTTCCACCAAAAACTGTGGCTTACGTGTAGCTGTAAAACTTGAACCGAAGCTGATAGCGCCGCCGCCGGAGGGATCACCGCTGGAGCACACCGTCAAGTTCAATTGCGAGAATGAGTGTACCCTGGAAAAGGTAACCTTAATTTTTTGGATGCGTAATCATCAAATGACTCCTCCTACTCTGGGCAGAGAGGAAGACAGTATCAAACTCTTACTGACTGAAAACCCACCCGTGTTTCTCCAAATGTCCTCTACGCTCCAGGGCCGCAGTACTCCTCGCCAGATAACTATTCTTGTCTTAAACTAGAGCGTGTAACAATAATAAAATATCTAAGCGTTATCATAGACCAGAACCTCAACTTTAAAAAACACACTAAGGCCCTCTGTGGTAGGATCAGGAAGCCAATTTACGTCTTTAAGATCCTCCGACATCTCACTGAACCCTTTGTGCTGAAGCGGATATACTTTGCCCTCTGCCAGTCCCTCATTACTTACTGTATCACATCATGAGTAGAATCCCTTAAAACTACAATAAAATCTGTTGAGGTTGCCCAGCGTGCCATCCTGAAGGTAAGCACTTTCAAATCAAGGTTATTTCCTACCTCGCAGTTCTACAAATTCTGTGGAGTCCTTTCTGTAAGGCAACTGTTCCTTCTCAATGTTACATTATTGCAAACATAAGAAGACTTTTTACAACCCACTCACTTTAAATAGGCGTACAAAACATTTGGTTTTCCGCTTCTAAAACGAAATTTAGCACTAGATTTGCTCCATTTATTGGCCCCTATATCTAAAATAAAATAAATAACAAACTGGATATACGCTATGACCAAAAACTCTTGCAGAATCGCAGTAAGTGAGTACCTACAGAAACTAACATATGACGAGACAGAAAATTTGCATGAGATACCTAGATAAAAAAATTAAAAGACTTTTGCCTTCTCTTGTTATTTAAATTATTTTTTTAAATTATTAAAAACTAGTCGAACCGCGCAACTTTGTCTGCTCATCTTCTAATAAATAATGGGCTATCTAACACTGAAATAATTTTTCAACTCGGACCAGTGCTTCCTGAGATTAGCGCATCCAGCAAACACACAAACTTTTCAGCTTTATATATTAGAATAGATAAACCTGGTAATATATGTCGAACAATCTTGCTCCGCAATCGTAAATACCCTCTCACACTCATTCAGGCACACCTAGAGAATGCAATCCAGACTATTCGTAATCCGAAAAATCCGGATATCCGCACATTTTTACTCGACTTTCAAATTTTCTGAACAACAAGGAATTGTAATTTGAGAGCTAAATTATTTAATTATTTATATATCTATTTTTTAATTATTTTTGTTATTATACTTGGAGGCCGCTTACAAACGTCTTCAGTGCATTCCCCCTGCAAGCGTCCGAAGCGTGTAACCGAAGTAGCAGCAAGTTAAACGACAGCTCTTTAGATGCCTTATTATTTTTCTTCTTATCATATGGGCAATATATATGAGAGCCGTGGCGACTTTTGACGGCGGCGGCGTGGAAGTAAATTGTCCACGCGGCACGGCACGGCCTTGAACTAAACAAACCAAGAAATAACCATCTATCAGGCGGACGGCGTAAAATAAAAAAAAAAAATCTTCATATTTCAATCAGGCGGACGGCGTAAAATTAAAAAAAAAAATCTTCATATTTCAAATCCATTTTCATCGTCAACTTAGACTAGTCTATTGCGAATATGGCGTGTTCAATTGCCTGTCACTCATCTCTATTCTCGACAACT
The DNA here is from genome assembly GCA_950371165.1 of Lacanobia oleracea. NCBI lineage: Eukaryota > Metazoa > Arthropoda > Insecta > Lepidoptera > Noctuidae > Lacanobia > Lacanobia oleracea. The sequence continues at coordinate 14,240,339 of OX493386.1, forward strand.
CTCATCTAGCTGATGAGAGTTGCCCTGCAAATCTCTCAGGGCAAAACATTTTATTAATTTATTTGTAACCAGCTTATATTAACAGTTTACACTACACATACAGGTTACAGGCGTACATTTTCTATAGCTTGCTGAGTCATTTTAACATAAAGACCGGAAAGTATCCATGTTTTTAACATTATCCAATGCGATTGTCAACCATTATTAATTGTAGTAACTTACATCCAGCTGACTCACATTATCCACGTAATATCTATGCTTTATTTAGTTTGCTTGCCCTTGGATGAACGTCCAGTTCATTCTCGCCGCATACGGACAATGGACATCTCAGTACTTACTTGAATATTATGATCAATCGGCTTCGCGTCGCGGCAGTCCTCAAAACTGACTGGCTTGGGTCTGGATTCTGATTTGATGTGAGAGAGATGGAGCTACACAGGACATTTTTAAGTTTATTTAGCCTGTACTGTCTCACTTCTGGGAAAAGCCCTCCCCCAAATCCTTCCAGATTTTTATTAGACCATCAGGCGATTCAAGCCTGCAATGTCCAAGCCAAACTGGAAACAACTTTACAAAATATACTTCCCGTGGGAATTGAACCCAGGACCACCGGGGCACAAGGCAAACGCCTAAACTACTCGACCACGGAGGCAGTTGCGATAAGAAGAATATTATTTTTGAGGTCACATTTTAAGTCTCAAAAAATAACATAGTTTTTATATAGTTATCACAGGTCCGAACATCCGTAAAAAACGGAACCCTTAAGGCCTTGAATTTTGCGGGCAGCGGGGCGGCGGCGGCACGACGCGGGAGCGTGGCGGGCAACGTACACCGGTTCTCGAAACCAGCGGGCAGATCGCGCGGTACTAAAGCGGCGCCGGCGTAGTGTGGTGTTCGTGGTTGTGTCGTCGAGATGTTTGTTTTTATTCGCGAACGAAATGTCTGAACAACGGCAACAACTACTTTTTTTATTTAAATTTATTCCTAACGCTTCGTTTATTCCCGTTGTCCCCGTATGCCATATCCCCGTCACGGGGATAGCGGGACGTGATTAAATTTATTTCCCGTTGTCCCCATAACTTACATTCGGCTAACGGGGATAAACGAAGTAAACTTTTCACGAGTCGTTGTCCTCTTAAATCTGCATTCAGTTGTAAGCTTAGTTTTTAGCATGGGAAAAAGAAAAGGGGAATAAAAAAAAATTGATTCATTTGTATTCGAATTTTAATTTGAGGGAAATAAAAAACAAATAATTATTAAATTTACACAAATCACACAACTTGAGCATTATAAATATAGTAGTAGTAGTATAAAATCAATAAAAAATATCACAATCACTTGCCTAAAAATAATAATCATAGTAAATACCTCTACATAATAATCACAAAAAAAAAATTCACAAGCGTTTGCCTAAAAATAATAATCCCAATAATATCTCTACATATTAATAACAAAAAATATCACAATCGTTTGACCATAAATAAAATCAACATGGTAAGTAGATACATCTTACTACAAAAAATATCACAATCGATTTACTGTGGGCAAAAGAAGAAGTGAATCCCTACTAAAGGTCAAGAAAAAGAAAAGGCGAGTTTTATCGAAATTGCTAAAATAATTTGCTCTACCACGTTTGAGGACATTTCGACACGCCATAAAAATAAATTGCACAACACTGCAGTGCAGACGCTCGGGTGGTCACCGCTACACTCTGGAGTACACCGCTCGTTGCCCGCTCTCGCACCGCTGCTACGCCGCTATTTTCGAGGGCCGGTCCATTTGATTTTACACATTAGATCCTGCCGCTCCCGCGCCGCCGCTGCCGCCGTCCCGCTACCCGCAAGATTCGAGGCAGAGGCCTGAAGGATCACGCGAGTGTCTGTCTGTCAGTCTGTCCGTCTGTCACAGCCTGTTTTCTCCGAATCTACTGAACTGACCCTGTTGAAATTTGGTACACATATGGATTTATGTGACTCAAACACGAACAAACACGCTTTCCATCAGGCATGATTGTGGTCAAGAGCAATAAAAAAATAAATAAAAATAACCGGAATAAAATAATGGATTGGACCCAAAATCCATTCTTAAAAATCCGGATTTTAAAACTGAACGGATTTGCATTCCCCACACCCCATCACACACAAAGAGAGGGCAAAATACACATCTATTTAAATATTGTAATCTGTTTCGTTTCTTCTATTTTTTTTAATATGATGAATAAATTTGGTAGTACATTCATACATGGGATCATTACAACAGCATAATAAAAATACTCAATTTGTAACTCAGGGCGGTGTTAAGGGCTGAAATACACGTTATGCGTAGTTCGGCCTCAGATGGTAATACTTTTTTTGTACTTTTAAGTTTAGATTAAGCACTGTAATTGTAAAAATGTACATATTTATGAATAAACATTATTATTATTCCATTTATTAGTTTTACAAACACAAATTTTAAATTTTATAATATTTCATTAAAAAGTTGTTAAAAAAACATTATCATTATTAAAAAAAATATATAGTGGTCCAAAGTTGTCGGGTGCTGGGTCCTAGCTACCGGTGGTGAGAGCTCCAGAGAAAGGAACCTCTTCACAATACGAGCCGTATCGAAGAGTACTGTCTTCTGTATCAGGCCCTTTATCCAACCGCGTAACGCCAGCTTCGACAGATGGTCGTCGAAGCTTTTGGCCATCAGGCCATTGGCCGTAATGACTATCGGCACAATGACAGCTGAGTCCACATTCCACATGTCGACAACCTCGTGTGCTAAGTCGAGATACTTGATTTGCTTCTCTTTCTCAGGCTTCACGAGGTTCTCGTCATGCGAGATGGTAACATCAATTATCATTGCTCGGCGCGCTAATCGGTCTATCACCACTATATCAAGCTTATCCCAGTACAACATGACATGGTGATTTTCGAGAACTGGGTCGGGCAGATACTTGTAATACGGTACCTCATAATCCACAAGTTTATATTTCAAAGCAAGTTACAACGTAGCCAGACCATAGAAGCTGAAAAATCTATATCGGATCCATGCAGAGCCCGATAGAAGCGCCCGTGAAGCTTATTGCTTTTCCATATCTCCTTGCGGTCATCCGTGGTAATTATCACAGGTTTGCGCCAGTTCTCTTTAGCCATGGACAATGGAGTGAGACCCTTGTCCACTGCGACCACATCTCGGTGCATACCCACATCAGCTTTGAGAAAATATTCTCTGAGACTGCACATCTCGCGGTTGTGGAGAGTCTTGGCGTTTAAAAAGCCTGGTGGGACGTACAGTCTCATCACCGACGATCGTGGGTGATGCATCCGGTTTGCGGTCAACAGTGTACGCAGCCTCCTAACCAGGGCGTCGAGTTCTATTTGAGTCCATTTGAGTATGCCAAAAGAGTATATTAATACCGGAAAGACCCAACGGTTGAAAGCGCGCACCTTATTTCCGCCCAACAAAAGGCTATTCAAAATCTTTTTCAGGCGGCCGAAGAAGCGCTCCTTCATCGATTGCTTCATGTCAGTAACATTAATGCCCAACGTTTCCGACATGCTCAAATACTTGTTCGGGTTTCGGTTGAGCCATCTAACCTGTATGGAATCCGAGAGTTGAATTCCCTCAGATTCCATGATGTCCCCTTTCTTAACATGCATAACTGCACATTTGTCCACACCAAATTCCATCCTGATGGCACTACTGAAGGTTTCAGTTACCTTCAGTAGCTCCATTAGTCGCGAATTGTTGAAGGCAAAGAGTTTCAGATCATCCATGTAAAAAAGGTGAGATATGGCCTGACCACCTCTTCTCAATCGATAGCCTAGTCCTGAATTCTCCAGCAATGTAATGCTTAGAGGATTCAGAGCTAAGCAAAATCAAAGCGGACTCAAATTGTCGTCCTGAAATATTCCACGTTTTATCCATACAGGTTAATCATTCCCCTGAATCGGTCGACATCCTGGATAGCGAAGGACTGTTTTTCACTGCCTCATACATGACTCAAGGAAGGTGCGTAGAGTTGTATATATTTTGTACAACTCCAGGACCTTCTGAGCCATGTATGTGGCACAAAATCATAGGCCTTCTTGTAGTCTATCCAACACGTCGACAGATCCTTGCGGGATCGACGAATCTGTTGGCTTATGGTCGGTCTGTCGGCTTATGGTGGAGAAGCTCCTTAGTCCTCGCGGGACCTTCCTACATCCATTCTGAGAGGCAGACGTAATTGAGTTAGTTTCAATGTGCTCATTGATCTTCACTCTCAGTATGGATGTAAGAAGTTTATAAACCGTCGACAAGCAAGTAATTGGTCTATAGTTCTTGGGTTCCGTGGGACTACCGGTCTTATGGAGCAGGTGAGTAACGCCAGTTGTTAGAAACTGTGGTAGTGACCCAGACTCTAAGAATGACTGGAATTGAGATGCCAGGAGCGCGTGTGAGCTGCTATACCATTTGAGCCAGAAGTTATGCAGTCCGTCCGTTCCCGGATATTTCCTGTTCGGTAACGGACGGACTGCTTTGGCTACATCTAATGGGGTGATGTTATTTTTTTCATTTCTGGTACATACCCGCGCTCGACATCGCGCATCCAGCCATCCTCGGTATGACAGACGAGCACCGACCAGATGTTTCGCCGGAAAGTACTCGTGGCAACGTCATCCGTTCGGCACACGTCCGTCAGACTTTGTTCAGGTCGCTCCCAAGCTCTGTATACCCATCTCTCATCGCTCTGGAATATGCGGTTTTGCGAGTATCGGTCAACCCGCCGCTTATACCGCCGAATACGGCTTGCCCATGCACAAACTTTCTGCTTCAGAAAGTCGATGCGCTCTGTGACACGGGACGGTTAATCTCGAGGACTGATACCAGTCCCCGAAAACGCCCGCCTCAAATTCAAATTCAAAGCATTTTATTTCAAATAAACCATTCACAGGCACTTTTGAAACGTCAAGGTCGGTCAGTCAAAAACATGGAAGCTATTTGCACGTTCTAAAGCGTAGATCTCTATGGAGAAGAACGTGCAAGAAACTCCACGGACAGTCTTTTAAATCATGTTCTGTTTTACAAAATTCCAAGTTACATATACTTGTTGCTTCTGCATGTGAGGACAATGCAAAGGAAAAAAACAGGGCTTATTATAAGAATTTTAAATATAAAGATTAAAATAAGCCAATGGCAGTTAAGAGATGACCAGTCTCAACCGACGGCGCCTGTTCACGAACATGACGCGTGTATCGGCACCCTTCAGCTCAACCATTTCGAAGGGAACCGAATGATCAAACCCACGCGCCGCCATCAGCGAGACATTTGAGTGAGCATGACATGCTCTCAACCACCATGCTCGTTCATGTCCAACAAGTAAAACTATAACTACTCACATAAAATGTAAATGGTTTCATGGTACTCACATTTACAAAATTTGAAAAATATGCTTCTACTTTACACAAAACTATGGTTGTCAATGACCAAATAATGAAAAATAAATTAATAAAGAGAACGATTAAGTTCTTACATCAAAAAGAATAAATAAGTAATTAATATAATAATATAATTTGTATGTATATAAGAATAAATAAACGAAATAATGTAAGAACCTCTAAAAGGAGCGAGCATCTCTTCCAAATATGAAAACATAAAAACCTAAAAAGTGGACCTAAGCAGCTGTGACTGTGGAGCAGGACCAGCATTTAGCCAAGCGTTTTTATCGAGGATATAATCTTCCAGTTTATAATACGCTTGTCTACATAGTGTGCGTTTTATGCATGCTTTAAATTTTCTCTCATTCAGTTCGAGAATATCAACTGGTATTTTATTATAAAATTTAATACAGTACCCCATAAAAGAAGTGTGTACTTTGGCCAATCTGAATCGGGGTTGATCTAATTTGTTCCTATTTCTAGTATTAAAATTATGCCTGTCACTAATCTTGCTAAAGAGATGAAGATTTTTCCGAACATACATAATATTTTCGTAAATGTATTGACAAGGTACCGTCATGATGTTGATATCCTTAAACAGTTCTCTTAGGGAATCACGCCGACGGAGATTGTAAATGGCTCTGATGGCTCTTTTCTGCAGGATCAATATAGACTCGATGTCTGCAGCACGTCCCCATAATAAGATACCGTAAGACATGATACTATGAAAGTAACTAAAATAGACCAGCCTCGCGGTATCTATAACGGTAAATTGACGGATTTTTCTGACAGCGTATGCTGCTGAACTTAGCCGTCCCGCAAGAGATGTTAAATGAAGACCCCATTGTAGCCTTGAGTCAAGCGTAATCCCCAGGAAAACCGTATTTTCGACGAATTCAAGTTTCTCCTTGTTCAATACTATGTCGCAATCATTTCTTTTAACGTTCGGTAAGGCAAATCTGATGCATTTAGTTTTTTTCCCATTTAATACTAAATTATTAGCAGTAAACCAATTTTGGACCTGCTGTAGGGCGTTATTTACGTCGTCAAGATTTATGGAACGTCTATCTATCTTAAAAATTAAGGACGTATCGTCAGCAAATAATACCATATGAGGTTGATTTTTTAAAAGATGGGGTAGATCATTAATATATACTAGAAAGAGGAAAGGACCCAAAATAGAGCCTTGTGGTATTTTGACTTTTAAACCCCGTGAATTGACACCATTTATTTGAACTTGCTGCTGTCTATCATTTAAGTAAGATTTTATTAGACTGAGTGCAGTTTTACCTAGTCCGTAATGTCCTAGCTTTAGGAGCAAGGTTTCGTGATTTACACAATCAAATGCCTTGGAGAGGTCACAAAAGATTCCTATGGCATCTTGTGCCTCTTCCCACGCTGAGTATATGTGTTTTAACAACGTGGCACCAGCGTCAGTCGTACAACGACCCCTGGTAAAACCATACTGTTGATCGTGTAAAATTTTATTGATGTTAAAATGATTGAGCATCTGATTGAGCATTACTTTTTCAAACACTTTGCTAAAAACCGGCAAAACAGATGCAGGTCTATAATTATTGGTGTCTTTGCTGTCGCCCGATTTAAATAGTGGTATAACCTTACTATATTTCATTATATCCGGAAAGACTCCTTGGTCCACACATAAATTAAATATTAAAGCCAAGTATGGTGCTATAGTTTCAATTATGGACGTGCACACTTTAATAGACATTCCCCAAATGTCTTCGGTCAATTTGATTTTGATTTGCCGGAAAGCTTTTATGACTGTCACAGGGTTGATATGTTTGAACTGGAATTCAACCGCACAAAGCGCATCACACGTGGTCGTGTATTGCCCTCCCTGAAGCAGTATAGTTTGGCGTAGAGAGCTCTCGCCTCATCGATATGCCGCTCGATTGTGCACTGCCCAGCTGGTGTAGCAGATTTTGGGCGTTTGGCTTTGTCACAGTTTGGGAACTTAACGTTCACTATACGACATACCGCAATAGCCCCGCAAAACAGGATCGAGTGCGTATCAACGGGACTCTCGCTGTTTTCCAAGATGTTCTGCAGCAGCGAGTTCAAAGCACACACCTGCGTCCTATTCACTCACAAATAACACTATCCAACACACAATGTACTCCGTGATAACAGAAACATATAACCGAATATTACGTGTATTGCGCAGGTCAAGCACATAATTGCATAATAATGTCAAGACGCATTCTTTCGGTAGTCAGCCATATTGTGGACGTACAGACGTACTTTTGGCAACATTATCTTACCCACCCTAAAAACAAACGAATTGGGACCCTCTGACAGTAACATTAAGGTTTATTCAATTTATACGAGCTTATCAGACAAGTGCTCGAGGACTTGATGAACAAATACAATAATAATACAGACACGCAAATTTGATCTTTAACACGTAACGTTAAGGTAAACCCACCCAATGTTGTCGGAGCCACCGGCATTATGTATCATTTTGTTAAGCTATTTTAATCATTATCTCGTCGACTTTAAAGTTGAAAAGCTTTTAAGTAACTCTATATAATTACAACCCAATATTTAATTTCGCGTATTTTCGAAAAGTTCTTGTGGCTTAGCGGTTTGATGCTGGATTGGCGACGAACAACATGTGGGTTCGAAAACACAGTCCACATAGTATTAGTTCCTTTTTTAATTAGTTGTAATGACAATCAATTAAAAAAGGAACTACAATAATGCTTGCATTATTAAAGAACGACCAATATGATTTACGCCTAATAACTTATCTTGTAAGCAGGTGGGTAAATTAAAAAAACTTTATGTTTAGAGAATTTAAATTTACCAAGAATGGTTGGATACGAAGTAAAGCATACATTTGCTTTGTGAGGTAGATAATAAATTCATATAAGTGACAAAAGTTAAACTAAGATTAATAGCAGTGACTGCGCACACACATTTGTAAATCGTTCCACATAACTCGTTAGCAATTTGGTGTAAAAAAGCATCATGTCGCAACTTGATGACTATACCAAACATAAAATCATATTTTTACGTGAGCAGAATGTTGGAATTAGAGAGACTGGTCGTCGACTTAATATAGCAGTAAGTGTTTTTTTTATACCTATTTTATTTTATTGATTGTGATTAACGCGTAGTTTACTCCTTACAAGTTACATACACGGTTTCAAAAATGTTTTTTTTTTGTTTTAGAGAAATACGGTCAGGCTATGGCTAAGACGTTATGAAGACAATGGAAATATTCAGCGGATTCGTCCAGGAGTAAAAGCCATCAAGTATAGTCCCGAATTCGAACGCCACCGGGCTATTGTTTCAAGCCATGTTGATAATCCATTTTTGCCCATTCGTGTAACCGCAATAAACCACAATATTTCAGTGGCAACAGTGAGAAGGCATTTACACGCTGCTGGGATAAGGAATTATAAACCGGCACTGAAAATTGCATTAACACCTGCTCATCGCGAAGAAAGGGTCCGTTTTGGCCAGGAATATTTAAATTTTAATTGGGAAGAAAATGTTGTGATCTTCACTGGTGAAAAATCATTTAAATCGGACAAAGATGGACGTAAAATCTTATGGCGAAGAAAAGGAGAACGCTACAATGAGAAGTGCTTGCTACCTTGTAGAACCAGCGGTAGAATAACCCTGGGCTACTGGGGCTGGATGTCGTCTATGGGACCTGGTGAATTGGTGGAAGTTGGTGGTAGGTTTAATAGTAGTTTGTATATGGAGATTCTGCGTGACGTCATGCTGCCGACTTTGCGAATTGCCTATCCAACATCACATATTTATTTCATGCACGATAACTGCTCCATCCACCGTGCAGGCATTGTGCAGGATTGGTTAGCTGCTCAAGAAGGTGTGACAGTTATTAATTGGCCATCTAAAAGTCCTGATTTGAATCCTATAGAAAATCTATGGGGTAAAATGGTTTTAAATTGGGACGCAACGGAAGTGCGAAACAAACACAACTTGGCTGAGATCGTGACATCGACTTGGGAGCACATGAGAGGCAAAGATTTGTGTTGGAATATGGTGCGCGGTATGCGTAGCCGCTTACAGCAAGTTATAGCAGGGGACGGTGCGCCAATCCGTTACTAATTAATCTAGTGTCTAGGCATTTTTAAACACACCATGTAAGTAAATGCTCAATGGATTGACTGTTAAACCATTAAAATGTTGCTGATTATGTGGTGATGTTATTGTTATAAATAGATTTTTCTATTTAAATAACATGTTTATTCACTACATATAGGCAGCTATAAATCTGTAAAGCATTTAACAGAAGAATTCATTTTCTCGATAACAAACATTTAAGCACAAGCACACCTTTTATAATGTTTATAAATGGTTAGATTTGATTATGGCATACTAATATAAAATGTATATTAATTTGGAAATATATGAGCATTTACTTACTTCATCTTAACTAAGTGTTTTAATGAAATAATAAACATTTTAAACTTGCAATTGTTTAGTTTTATTTCTATACAAACTGCCCTTTTAAAAAGACAAGACCCTACGTCGTCCATTAAAGAAATGTAAAATAAATGTTATGAAATAATAAAAAAAAAAACAGCTGAGCAAAAAGCTATATTTAGGTTAAACTTGGTTCGAACGTAGATAACGATGAACATCGCACTACCTTAGTGACCGCAAGACCAACTCAACTCTTATAAATACATTATAAATACATTATCTTAGTTGTAATTTCTAGACGCAATATTCTAAACAATTTGAACCATATAGTATACTTTCATAAAGTTTATTCTTGCACAGCACAAGCAGCCAACCTTCTCCTCGTGCAAATAGATTATTTTGTATTTTAAATAATCACTCCATTGAGACATCATAATAAAAAAACAACCTATAAAATAGAAAATAAAAAATTGTAAAGAGACGTTGTTTTTGCAATTTAGTAAGGCAAGGTAAAATATGTTTGCGCGTAGTCACTGCATACCCTTAGTAGCATTTGAATACCAGTTTTATAATGAATACAAATATTTATTTTTCAACAACCCACTTATTACAAGTTATGCGAAAATATTACCATTTTAGAAAGTTTATATTTGAAGGTTATCCGTCTATAGTTCTTTACAATAATACAAGAAATAGTTTTGGAATAAATTCTTAATTGAAAGCAAAACAACATCTTCGTCACAGGATTTGATCTCGCAACTTGTTTTTCTGTCTTATACACAGACTACGAGACCAAAATTACTTGAACGCAATTATTAAAACAAGCTATTACACTAATTATATTATAACAAGTAGTTATAACTTAAAACCTAACCTGACGTTTTAAAGATCAAATTTGCGTGTCTGTATTTTTATTGTATTTGCTCATCAAGTCCTCGAGCACTTGTCTGATAAGCTCGTATAAATTGAATAAACCTTAATGTTACTGTCAGAGGGTCCAAATTCGTTTGTTTTTAGGGTGGGTCAGATAATGTTGACAACAGACTGTACGTCTTGTACACGCCCGCCCGGTCAGGGCGGGGGGTGGACAGCGCGCCGTCGACCACCACTCGGAAGCTCCTGTTGGACAGAAAGGATTGGACCACTTTGACCACGTGGCGGGGCGCGGCGGAGGTGGCCAGTTTATAAATCAGCCCTTCGTGCCAGACTCGGTCGCAGGCCTTCTCCATATCAAGGAATACTGCTACCGCGTATTCTTTCTTGTTTCTTGTTGAAGACAGCAGGTGCAGTACCCTTGATAGCTGAAGCGTCGTGCTGTGCTCCGCCCTAAACCCGAACTGCTCCGGTCTCGGAGCGATGTGCGGCTGGAGATGTCGCAGCAGGAGCGACTCGAACACCTTGGATATGGTGGGCAGCAGAGTAATCGGCCGATAGCTCGCCGGCTTCAGGATATCTTTCCCTGCCGTGGGCAGCATGATGACGCGCCCCTCTTTCCATTGTGTAGGAAAAACCCCCATGCGCAGTATCCCCGTGAACAGGCGCGCCAAGGCCGCGACCATGCGGTGCGGCAGGTGGCGCAGCGCTGTGTTGGAGATACCGTCAGCACCGGTACCGCCTTTCGTGGCTTCGTGCGTAGAAGGGCGCGTCTAACTGCGCCCGGCGAGAAAAAGATGGCTTCTTCCTCGGGAGCTATCCCCAAGGTGTTGCTCGACTGCCGCGACATGTGCGTGTTCGGCGGTCGGGTTCGGGCAGAACTGACGCTCCAGGTGGGCGGCGAAGACCTCCGCCCTCTCTACCGCTACGTACTTGAGCGCCCCGTCGCAATCCAGTAGAGGGCGCACCGGAGCTGGGGTGCTCGTGATCTGGCGACATAACTTGTGCACGGACGGCCAGTCACCCACTGCGCCGTCAATGCGTTCCTCCCAACTCGCGGCGGCCTGAGCTCGCAACTCGGCCTTTACCCTCTCCGCGAGACGGTTGAGAGACGATTTAAGTGTCGGGCAGCGTGTTTGCTGCCACTGCTTGCGCAGGCGCCTCTTGTCGGCAACCATGGCACGTAGCCGAGACGGTAGCGGCGGCTGTAGCCCTCTCCCCTCCGCTGACAGGTGAGTTGTCGCCTCTACTAAGGCGCATTGCACGCAAGCAGTGACGTCATTAGCGAGAAGCTCAACGTCCGCGGCGGTAACAATAGGCCGAGTCGGAGTTCTGGCCTCAATCCTTTCTGTAAATTTATCCCAGTCCAGTAATCGACGTGGCGCTGGCGGCTTGAGTCGGGTCGGCATCCCCGATAAGACGACGAGTACGGGCTGGTGGTCTTATTGTAACTCGTCGTCGATCACTTGCTGCGTGATCTGGCAGTTTAGCCCTCGATGGACTACGATGTCCAGCACGTCGGGCATGTAAAGGCTGTTGCCTGGGTAGTGAGTGGGCGTTTCAGGGCCGGACACCGTTAAGCCGAAGGCTTCGGCGTCGGCGAAAAGCCATCTCCCCCCGGTATTCGTAGAATTTGCGTTCCACGCCGGGTGCTTGGAATTCAAGTCGCCGGCGATCAGTGTAGCGCGAGGCGATTGTGTCATTAGCGGCCGCAACTCTGCCGAATCTAGTTTCGTTGCGGGCGCTCTGTAACAGGCGTAAATGTCTATGTCCTCGCCGGCGACGTGCAGCTGTACGCCCAGCGTGTACAGGCTCCGCAGCGACAGCAGGGGGAGTTCCTGATGGACGACTCTTCGCCGTACCAGTACTGCCGGACCACGGTACGGTTGGTTCAGAGCCGACCGCTCATCTTTCCTGTAAGTGAGGAAACCTGGAAACCTAATCTTGTCCTCAGGTCCAAGGTGCGTCTCACTTATGAGCGCCACGTCGATGTTCTGATCCCTCAGGAGATGTCGGAGGTGACCTTGGTTTTTAGGCCGCGGGCGTTCCAGTGGAGCACCCTCAACGGCTTACCCATTGTAGAGGGTGAGTAGTTCGGCCAAGCCGTTGAGGATGATCTGCCCTGCGTCCTGTCCCTGCTGGATGGCTCTCAAGAGGCTCATCAGCAGCTTGATGGCGCAGGCAGTAAATTCTTTGTTCTAGTTAGCTCGTTGGGCCGAGACGTTCACGGTTGGTTCCTGGAACAAAGACAGCATCCTGACACGGTACGCAGTGAGGTTAGTTCCCCCCTCTGTTGACCCGTAGTATTCGTGCAAGACATTCTAGTTTATGGACTGACTCCATTTCATGCGCTGCACCCAACCACCGGCAGTGGGGACCCGGCTCGGGGCCGGTTGGCCCCTAGGTACCAAGCCTATTGGTGGCCGGCCTCTCCCCTGCCGACGTACAGGTGTTGGCGACGTCGGCGGAGAGAAATCCTCGTCGCTGGAACTCGATACGACTGCAGACGCCGGTGACATTGGTGATCCGTTGTCCGGCGGCGGCAAGGTGGAGCTAAGCGACGGATCCGGGGGTGGTAGGCGTGCGCGTAGATATGCTGCTCTGGTCAGCATATTATATCAAGCATTCGTTATTTCATTCCGATATTTCATAGCAGTGGTCGTGGCTGGGTCGCGATCATTTCCATTGTGACATATGTCATGATGTGTCGGTCACATAATATTTGTCTTCTTTCCGCATAATTACTATTTACTTTTTGGTGTTTGTAGGTTCTATTGCTTATTTTATAGTTTTTCAGAGCTTATTTTACAAAATTGTGAATGATTGAGGACGAAAAGTATTAATTTAGCAATAAAATTGGGAGAACCAAAAACTTGATCTGACTGCAAGAGTTGCCAGCTTATTTGGATTATTATTATTAATTCTTTTGAAAAATTTCGGAACGAAAACTTTTTCAATCACTGGAATAATTAAAAAACGCTGAAATAAAAAAATAAAACTAAAGGAAAAGATTTTTAGAAAGATAAAATCTTTTGCAGAGTGCCAGTTCAATAATACTCAGACAGGCTTCTTGCAGAAGGCCAGTTCTATAATACTAAGACAGGTTTCTCGCAGGGGGCCAGTTTTATAATACTAAGACAGGCTTTTTGCAGAGGGCCAGTACTATAATACTAAGTCAGACTTCTTGCAGAGAAGGCCAGTTCTATAATACTAATTTTTAAGCAACTTATCAGTGGAATTGGCACTCAGATTGCAGACAGAATGTCACTCTGTCTAGAGTCCAACATCCATATTCCAAGTCAGTTTACAGTGCCTTCGCTCGACGTCATGACTACGAAAGACCCTGGTCAAAAATAAGTGAAGTAGAGTTTGAGGATATGATTTGAAAGTAGCGGTTAGTTTACTATGGCACAGGTACCTTAAATTCAGGTTACTTTGGCCCTGGGGTATAACTTTGGCCCTAACTCTTTAGCCAAATGAAACACATCACACGGTATTTACTGTGATCCTATTGGTTAAAAGTTTGACCCAAAGTAACTCGACATTAGAAAGTAAGTCGTCCATGAAAGAATACCGCATGTAACAGAATGAACGCGATCCCTGAAAAGAGTTAATTGTAGTTACAATTATGCACAACTTTTACCAAACCCAAATCCGAAGCCGAAGTTGAGAAAATATATTGACTGAGCCATACATTTAGTGTGCGCATAACTCTACAACATGTACCGACTTCGATCTCATAGTAAAAGTTGTTCATAATGATTGTTCGGGTGTTCATTCTGTATACTTTATATGCATTGAGTGATGATGTTCTCAGGTCAGCGTGAATGGCATCCCTCTGGAACGCATAACTCGGAGGTCAAAAATAGGCTCCCTCGCGTACTTCGAGGTATGTACATATAACTCCTCATTGGCTTCTGCAACCCTTTTTTTCTTCATGAGGAACAAGAAGGAGTGTAACTCATCCTCACCAGAAGATGCAAGGATTCTCTGAAGATCTGTTTTCAGGTGGGCTACTTCCCGGCTAACCCATCCTAATATGAAATGGCATAGTAACTCTTTCTATTTGTTTATTACCTCTTCAGCTTCATTTCTTAACAACTTAACGAATTGTGTATAAAACTTGGCACTCGAATGCACTATGTCCTGAATTAGGACGATTATAAATTTTTATCCTGAGTGTATGGATTGGGATTATTTCCCGACTATAACGTGGACAATGCCACTGACTGTGTTTTGCAGACGGAATGTATCAATGTCGTGAATCCCTCCCGTCTGTAATTAGGACATGCTTTCGTGGTGCTTAGCTTACGTTTTTTAGGATTCCGAACAAAAAACGGAACCCTTATAGGACCACTCAGGTGTCTGTCCGTTCGTCTGTCACAACCAGTTTTCTCCGTATCTACTGGACCAATTGTTTTGAAATTTGGTATACATATGGACTTCTGAGACCCAAACACGGAAGTTTTACGTAGATAAATAAATATGTAGTATGGGGGTCACTTTTGGGGGTCAAACTAGAAAATTAATAAAAGTTTTTCAAACTGTTGAAATACCAAATGAAAGGGCTCACTGTGAAGGTTTTATTTATATTTTTTTTGTAATTTTTAAATAAATAGTTTTGATGTTATTCAAGAAATTAGACACGAAATGACCATTCCCGCCGCCTTATCTCCGAAACTACTGAGCCGAAAATTAAAAAAACACTTGACTTAAAGATTACATGAAATCGGTTCGGAACCCTTTGCACGCGAGTCCGACTCGCACTTGACCAGTTTTCTATATTTGGATTACCAGTGATGGGATGTTTTTTTAGATGTGAAATTCTAATTGTAATATTGATGTTGAAGCCTAAGAACGACGAGGTCACCATCGGCTTCACTGAATACAGCGCGGCCTACGACGGCATGTACCAAGGTGTCTTCATAGCAAATGGCGAGCAGATCACTAAGAATCTCCTAGAAATAGGGTGAGTTATACCGAATGACCGGACAATTTCGGGTCTGTGGCCCACACCTAGGTCAGCGTAACTCCAAAATATACTGAAAAGCTAATTTTTGTTTCGCGTTTGGTTAAATAGTAAAAGGGGTTCGATTTCTTTTCTATGGGAGCTGGCATAGCTCTATAATATGGTTATAATGCCCTTCGCTCATTATGATGAGTACAATGACCCCATTTCAGATTCTGTGCAAATGATGATGTCAAAAAAATGGTGTTGTGAATACAATGGAGGCGAAGGTGAGACAAAGGAAAAAGCTTGCTTTATACGATCACTCATTTGTCAGTCTGTCTGTTTGTCCGTCTGTCACAGTCAGTTTTCTCCGGATCTACTTGACCAATTCCGTAGAAATTTGGTATAGTTCAACGGAATTATACCAAAAACGACCCCTCTCCGAAACTACTGAGCCAAAAATTTTGAAAAATGCAGATAATAGTCCTATATCATTTTTTTTTTTACTATTGATAGGCACGCGTTTGACCACTATCTCACCTGATGGTAAGCGAGGATGTGGTCGAAGATGGAGCACGCTTGCCTAGAAATAACCTATTCACTCTTGATTTAAAGACTCCCAGGTTGTAGCATCAGGAAACACAGACTCCGGCAGGGAATTCCACTCCTTAACTGTACGCACTATGAATGTGTTCCCAAAACGTTTTGTGCGTATGGGTGGGATGTCCACCATGTACCGGTGGCGCATCGCTGTTCGTCTTGTGGTCCGATGATGGAACGGGCTTGGCGGAATTAAATTATGCAATTCCGTCGCACAATCCCCAAAATGCAACCGGTAAAAAACCGACAGGCTAGCAACTCGTCGTCGATGTTCAAGACTTTGGAGCTTCGACGCGACGAGCCTCTCATTGTCGATGATCCTCTTGGCTCGTTTCTCAATTGACTCAAGGGCATCAAGCTGGTATCTGGCAGATCCATCCCAAAGATGAGAGCAGTATTCCATACACGATCGAACTTGCGCTTGATAGAGTTTGAGCAGCTGTTCCGGCGTGAAGTACCGTCTCACCTTAGCCAGAATCCCCAACTTCTTTGCAGCCACTTGAGCTTTTGCCTCTATGTAAGGGCCAAAATTTAGAGTAGATGTTAATGTAATCCCAAGAAGCTCTAGATGGTCGGTTATCGGCACGGTTTCACCGCGGAAAGATGGAGCTGGGCGGAATTGGCTCCTTTTGGCGGAAAATAGACACGCTTGGGTCTTAGCAACATTGAACTTGACCAGATTGGCATAGCCCCAATCAGAGACCGCCTGTAGGGACACGTTCAAGCGCTCAACCATTGCCTCCCGGAGAGACCGGATCTGCGACCCACCAGCTCGCGCGTCGGACACGTATCTTTCAGCAACAGTGCTGTCGTCTGCATACCCAAAGGTACCGGGTTTAAGCAGATCATTAATATGCAGCAAGAACAGTGTTGCCGAAAGCACCGACCCCTGAGGAACCCCGGCATTAATATCCAGCAGTCCAGACGAGCAGCCATCTATGACCACTCGGATAGACCGATCCCTCAGGAAATCTGCGATCCAATCACACAAACCGGCGGGCAGACCGAAGGAAGGAAGCTTACTAATAAGGCCATCGTGCCAGACCCTGCCGAAGGCCTTCGAGATGTCAAGGGAGACCGCCAGTGCCTCCCCGTGCTTCTCTATGGCCTCACTCCAGATGTGAATGGCATACGCTAGAAGATCCCCAGTTGACCGATTTCGGCGAAACCCGTATTGCCGGTCACTAAGGATATCATTCGCTTCTAGGTACGCCAGGAGCTTATGATTCAGCACGCGTTCCATAGTCTTACAGAGTATGGACGTTACCGAGATGGGTCTATAATTCGACGGGTCAGCTCGACTACCCTTCTTGGGCACGGGCTGCACGTTAGCTTGCTTCCAAGCCTTCGGCACTTTTCCAGTCTCAAACGAAAGGCGAAATAGGCGTGTCAAGATCGGAGACAACTCAGGCGCACAAATCTTCAGAACAATTGCCGGTATCCCGTCGGGACCACTAGCCTTGTTCACGTCTAGGTTACGCAGTACCCTACGGACGTCCTTCTGATGAATGCGAATGTTCGACATACTCGACTCGCATAAAAATATAAATTAAAAATATCTAAAGATTACAGGAAATCCTATAAGAAGTCTGTTATGTTAAAATTAATTGAAAAAAAAACTGAATTGTTTCGGAACCCTTTGCACTCGAGTCCGACTGGCACTTGGCCAGTGTTTTTAATAAGTATGACTCAGGGTGAGAAGTAATTGCGAAACAAAGCAGTGGTTAAAATCACTTTTAAACACATGTAGTAGTGAACAAAATGAAAGATAAACGGTTCTGGTAAACTTGCGCCAGCAGACGGCACAGACAGGCAGCAGCCACCGAGAGCTGAAGTCGACGTGGACAAGTGCAAGTGAGAGTGTTTTTATTTATTGCAGACTGGAGGCCAGCGAGGAGCAAGGTGAGCAGAGCACGACGGAAAGCGAAATCAACAAAGACACTGATACCAACGATAAGCCGGACCCCAAAACCGATGAATCTCCATCCAATGACAGCAATAAAGCTACTGACAACACACCCACTGTAGACCCACTTCAAAATAAATTTAGTGAACCCGATAACACACCCGCTGCAAACGAACCTGGTAACACAGCCGCTGAACCTGGTAATACAGCTGCTGAAACTGAAGAAACAGCCGTTAAACCTGCAGACCCTGCTGAATCTGCAGGCACTGTTGAATCTACAGACAATGATAAACCTCCGGACCCAGTTGAACCGCCCGATAATGAAAGACGCAGCCAACACACGGCGCCCGGGGCTCGCCGTGATACAGGGAAAACAGATAAACCCGAAAAATGTAAGAACGAAACTTATCTGTATTTCATCTTCAACTTCGAATCACTCTTCCCAGAGTTTCACGTCGTGGTCACTTATAATAACATCATTCATTTACCATTTCTAAATTGTGTCCAGTCCTCGGTGATGTTTATTATTATTATTATATACTTTATTGTACACCTCATAACAAGCACAGTAAAAACACTTATAAAACTAGTGTACAATGGGCGGTCTTATCGCACAGGGCAAACCAACTAAATACACACAAAAACATTCATAGCACGTATCATTTACAAATACAATAGCATTGCATGCATCTAAATTAAAGGTAAGCACAACAATTTGTTTAAATTTCACTATACAACAATAAGATGGATAATATGAAAAATTTAATTAGAAAATTTGAATTAAATAAAATTACAATTGAATTTGTAATGTCATGTGATGGGTATGTCAATTACTAGGTTGCATAGTTAAAATTAACATGCATCAAATCAAATAAATAAAATAAAATAATTGAAAGTAATTGAAATAAATAACGAACTAAAAACATAATAAAAACACACACACTAACAAGAAAAAAACAATTAACCCGCCTCACAATTTCTCTTCCTCTAGTTTTGTTAAAAGTGATAAATGATATTTATATTTTAACTAGGTTAAACAACACTTTTACACGTCAATCTTTTAACGTGCAATTAAATTCATATTTTTTTGACCGACCAACCTTGATAATTCAAAAGTCTGTAAATAGTTTAATAGAAATAAATGCTTTGAGTTTGGTAATTTAAAACTAGATGAGGCCGGTGTTTCCTTGCTAACATGAGAAGAAACACCGAAACAAACTCGAGATATCAAATTCTCTTTTAAAGTCCATACATTCGTACTGACAATTGCTTGCACTGTCTGGACAGGTCCACACAATTCTGCTTGATACTTTCCTCAAAATACCACTTCAGACCACTCACACCACCAGTCTTTTGTTTGGTCGGAAATATACCTCGTGAAATGCATAGATTAATATTATGAAACTTAAATGACCGCTAATACAGTCAGACATATTTTATTGTTTCGGCGGATATACCGTCATGTCCTACGCTCTTGGTATTTCTTAAGGATTTGATTATTTTTTTAATGTCATCTTCGTGGCTTGGTGCCATAAACATCGAGTGGACTGATTTGAATATATTCGATGTGACGTTTATTTCGGTATTAAAAGCAGGTTTAATATTGTCAATGAAAAAGTCGTTGAAAATATTAGCTATTTCACGGGGGTCTGTTATATTTCTATTCCCAGTTTTAATGTTTTTAATTGTGTTTTAAGGTAATTTTGTTTTGACTAATTTATGATCTCCCATGTCGCTCTTGATTTATTTACTGCCGATTTTATTTTATATGTATTTTGAGCTCGTTTAGTTAATTTAAGTATTGGCTTGTAGGTATTAGTATAAGTTTTAAGTTTTCTTTTATTTGCCTCATTTTGGTTTAGACGGTAACTCCACACAAGTGTTCTCTTCTTTTGACTGCAAGGCTTTAACTCCTCGCGACACCCATTGAGGTCGTTTTTGCAGCCTAATTATATTAATTTAAATGGGAAGCATAGACGATAGAACAAAGAGAAAGTACCCAAAAATAGGTTGTACGCCTCATTTGGATCATCACATTGATACATATTAGAAAAAGATGTGTTTTGTAGACATTTTTTTTAACTTTTTCATATTATCTAAACTAAAGTCTCGTCGTTTTACAAACCAGTGATTTATGCGGAAACTTCTTTCTATGGGGCACTTCAATATTTGACAGGTATGATCTGACAAAACCAATTCAACTACATCAGCTTTGCATTTAGTGCCAAGATTATGTGCATGTGGTCGACGCATGTGTTACATTTTAACCTGGTAGGCTAGTTAATTTCTAACTTAAAATTAAAGAGCAAACATTCTAGGTCAAAGGATATATTACTGCGTTTAAATGTGTCAATATTAAAATCACCGCATATAACAATATTTTTGTTTTTTTTCTTTGCAAAAATTATTGCTGCTAATAAGCAGCAATAATTTTTCCAAGCTGTCAAAAAATGTGGTCAAATTATTTGTTTTTGGGATTCTGTAAATACAGATGACAATTGTTCTTGATTGCGATAATTCGATAGCACAACATTCAAATGATTTACTTATTGCTAGTTCATTTATGTCAGGCAAATCTACCCATCGGAGTCCTTTTTTTTATCAAGATACACGTTCCACCCCGTTTTGATTCCATTCTACTATAACACGCAGCTAGGTCAAAGTTCGGGATGGTCAAAAAGTCCGACATAATGAAGTATTCCGAGATGCATGTGACGTCAATGTCGATATTCTTCGTACTAAGCTCTTCTAGGCACACAGTGAGAGCATCTGCTTTATTTAGGAGTCCTGCTATGTTCTGATGTATGATATGCTAATAGTTGTCAAAGAAATAACTGGTTACTTAATAATTCGTCAGTTTGGTACAGCTCCTCTATACTGGTTTGTCTATAAAATATGTCGTTTTTTTTAGTCCTTGAATAAATGTATGATGGTCTTTGAAAATTGTATGCATGCCAAAGTTATTAATTATTAGTCCAGTACGTTTTGAAAACATCGTGTAATCATTTAATAGATTCTTATTTGAGTCCAGAAAGTATGCATGCTCATGTGTCAAAATGTCGAGATAAAGTAGGTTGTTAAATACTTCGACCCTTCAATTTTACATTGTTTTATAATTGTTGTAATTGTAAGTTGGAGCACAGATTATAACATTAGTGTGTTTTATATTCTGTAGGGTCGTCCGAATAGATAATACCAGGTGAAAGAAGTCGTTCGTACTGCTAAAATCTTCTTCCCCTATCAATATAATGCAAAAATCATTGTATGTGAATTTTTTTAATCTGGTTTCTATGGTTTGTAAATAATGACATATGTTATCTTTGTTCTTCTTGTTGGTACTTGAAATGCAGATATTACAGTCTGTAGCCTCTAATTGCAGTCGTTGTTTATGTTTAGGATTTGCTATTGTATCTTTAGTTTGCTTGTTGAGGGTAGATGGTTTTGTTTCATTTTGCATGTCGAGGGTATTTATTTGTTGTTGTAAACATTGCAGATTTTCCGGTTCTGGAGATGTGGCTGCCTTTTCCAAACTAGCACTTAATTTTTTGTTTGTTTCGTGATGTGATATATTGTGGGGTATGATGTGCGAGTCTAGCTTTGTAGGATATACATCAGTATGTGTCGCTTGGTTAGTAAGTTTTTGATTTTTTTGCATAGCGTTGATATCTTATATCATTTGCCTATTACGATTTGGTGTTATATTTATGTTGTCCGATAGGCTAAGATTTTTGTAGGCTTCGGCGACTTTCAAGGTCTTGCTGAGGCCAGACTTTAAGCGGAAATTCTCAGTATTTAAATTCTCAATTTCTTGGTGTGTACTAGTCAATTGGTTTGTCAGTTCAATTATCTTTCCATTCAATTCAATCACCGTTTGACTTTCATTGATTGACGTGTTCGGAAGGCTTATCATGGTGGTGTCAAAAAGAGAAGACTCACTTCTTGAAACATCGTCAAGTGAGCATGCGCGTTGGAGTCTGTTAGTGCGGTACGTAATATTTTGTTCGAGATCCATGATTGGTAGATAAAGTACAGTGAGGCCGCAAAAGTCCATAAGAACGCTAAAGTTCACATGGCTACGAACCGAGCGAGCACGATACAGTAGTACCCAACTGATATGGCTTGCCGATGTACCTGCGCAGAAGACGAATTTTCAAAGTGCGGGAAATGCTATTGACCAATCGGCACGCTCCCTGCACTGCACTTCTGTTTCTTGTACCGCTATTGGTCGGCAGCCGCCGCCATGATAGCGCGCGTCGCGTGGCATGCACGTGACTTGCGAGTGAGACGGAACTAACAACTGCAGTGTAATATGAACCTTATAATAGTGACCTAAGGTTGATTGTAAGTTTTAAGTATTCTTTCGTAAGTCTTCGGGCCATACTTTCTTTTCTGCGCGAACGAAGATTCACGACGCGCCTTATAAGTTGGGTACTACTGTACTTCCGTGCGTATGTGTACGCGTGTATGAGTATCTCCACATTCCACAGATAACACACACTAAGGAACTGTCGTCGCACTGAGCTTAAAAACATTATTATTATTTTTCTGTGCCATTGAATACGCATCACACAGTCACAGAGACGACTTGTTCTTACCACTGCATTGATAAAATTCGCACAAATTTGTCACGTGCTGGTAGCCGTATGAACTAAGTGTTGGATTCGCAAATAACGTAGCCCGAGTTCAAATCATGGCCGGTCCGTTGCGGTTATTTCTTACTTTGAAAATTCCCAATCTATATTAATATAGTTGTTTTTTATATTTCTATGAAAAATACTATTGCTTTTTTTCACTAAATATTTGCAAATTACGAATATGATCTATTAACCACAAGAAGAATCACATTCGTAATTTGCAATTATTTAGTTGTTACATCTTTTCGATGTTGTAAGGTGGAAATAAAAAGACGTGTTTAATAAAAATGTTTATTCTTTATATTTACAAATTAAACATTTATGAGAATTGTGACGTCGAATTGTTACCTAGACAAAAAAATTATCTTGCAACCGTTATCTATGTTACGTGTAAGATTATTTGTTGGAAGTATACCCACTTAGACCATTCATAATATGAATAACGTAACAATAAAAGGATATTAAAATTTTAATAAAATAAAATATAATTGTTTATATCCAGTTATTTATTGAAAAGTGATATTTGATTTAGACGTAAACATTTTATTTTTATGTAACGTCACAATGAATGTATTGAGGTCATAGCTTAATTGTTCATTTTCTTGACGAAAAGAAGATTGAAACTAAACCTCAATTTCTGTTAAAAGAACTTTAGTTCTCACAAGATAATCGTCAATTAGGTAGATGGAGAAAAATAAATTGAACTATTATGTTAGAACAGTGCGGGTAGAAGAATAAAAAACAAAATAGAATCATGATTATTGTCAGCAAAATTGATAGCGAGTTCACTGCATTCTTAAGATAAGGCGATGGCACAAGTTAAAAGATATAGCTGTTTTAAACGAAAGTAAACACAATATAATACAGTGTTTGTTAACGAATAATCACGGATATGTTAAAATAAAATGGCCTACTAAACATTTAGTTACACCGACTGATTTTACTAAAACATAATATTTTGTATAACCCCCATTATTTTCGATACAGTCAAGTAGACGTTTGCGCATGGACCCAACAATATTACCGCATATTTCGCTCCCTCTAAAACTTTCCCACACCTCCATGCAATGGGTTTTTAATTGTTCCGTAGACCTCTCATTCCGCGAGTCCCACCTTTATACCATCAAACCCCATAGATTTTCTATGCTGGGTTAATGTTGCGCACAGTAGGTAGCATAATTGAGTCTAACACTTCCACATAAGTTGAACTGTTTGCGCGTGGAGGAATGAAAGCCAGTTCTCCTGGTCCTGCTGCACTCATCCATCCCCACATATTCATTGTAATTCGACCTGATTCGGTGTTAGGAATAACGTTGTTATCACACCAGCGAGTGTTATTATTGCGCCATAAGTGAAACCTGCCCTTTTGACTGGATTTAAATGTTTTTTCATCTGAAAGTACCGCAATATTCCAGTCAAAATCTAAATAATCACGTGCGAAACGTAATCGTTCTTGTTTGTGCCTCTCTGTCAAGTACGGCTTTTTAGCAGGTTTTCTGTGATGCACGCCTTCAGCGTGAAGTGCACGGCGAACAGTATCCATCGAGGAGTCATATAATTCCGCAAAATGTCTCGTTGGTGCGAAACCATTCGTTTCGTATACGTCCACCATATGTCGTCGCTGTGCCTCGCTAATAAGCTTCGGTCTCCCACTTCTCTTTCGACTAGCAAGGCTTCCTTCTTCCTCATATCTTTTTATCCGAAGACTTACAGCATTTTTCTAAAACAAAAAAAAAATATTAGGCAGCTATACCTACTTGACTTCATTTTCATCATATAAAATGTTAATAATCATAATTATTGAATATAATTTTAAAATAAAACTGCATTTATAAATCCAATAACCAATCCAATAAACCCAACGATTTATGTATTTCTCTTTTAAGCCTCATAAATATACGATGGATGGATTCATAAATGGCATACATTTTAAATAGAAGATTAATTTATAATAAAATTACAATTCATTAATAGCTATTATACTCACATTCAGTCCGGTTTCTTCAGATATTTGTGTTTTAATAAGACCACTTTTATGCAGCCCAATGATAGTCGCCCTCACTTCAATACTAATATTAGCCTGCATTTTGCGAATATTACAATATTGTTAACCACACGTCACTAAACAACAAAACGACAGTTCATTTCGGTCAAGTTAAAACTCATATCTACCTCGCAGAAATCTAATTCTTTATTTAGTTTTTTTGTGATCTACCTTTCTAACTCTAAGAAATGTGTGAACAAGTTAAAGAATAATTTAATATAAAATGTAATGCTAATCCATAACTTCCAATCGGGCAAGAACTTACAAAAAATGGGATTTGAACTTGCGGCACACTGATTTGCGCTTCAATCTGTGTGCTCTATACCACTGGGCCATCTTGACTTATGCTAAGTTGATGAAATTGTGAATTTCAATCATTTGTTGGCGAAAACTTGAAAATAGAAGGTCGTAAGTCAAACTAAACGTCAAACTAATGCGTTGTGAGAATTCTTATCGACTTTTGCTGGCGTCTGTACAATAACAAATGCTTCGTGTGTCGGAACGTAATCAGAATGAAGTCAAAAGACTGGTGTTCAAGCTACGTAATTGTTGGTAGTGCAACTTCCGAACGAATATTTTTTCTATGAGTGACAATGTGTTGGTCTGTGATTGGATGGTGGTTAATCAGCTGTCCTTTGTGAGCTTTGTTGACATTGAAAAAATAACAGAAATTAAATTTGCAACTGTAATTGCAACTGTAGATGGATGTATTTACTATACTTAGTTACAACAAAAAAACTATTCTATTCTATTTTTTATATATGACAAGCAAATGATGAGTCCGCTCAAGAGATCTGGAGTAGGATCCATTCAGCAATCACCGATGCGGGTAAGCGCGTCCTTGGCACTTCTCGTGGTGGCCGCACCATAGAAAAGGAGACGTGGTGGTGGGATGACGGAGTGCAGGAGGCGACTCGGAAGAAGAAGGTTTTATTTAAACAGTGGCAAGGGTCCAACTCTCCGGATGACAGGGAGGCATATGGAGCGGCTAAGCGCGCTTGCAAAAAAGCTGTAGCCAGAGCCCGCAGCAAAAGTCTGGCGCCCTTGTACGACAAGCTGAAAACTGCGGAGGGGCAAAAGCTTATTTTTAAGCTGGCGCGTGCCCGGGAGAAAGCTACACGGGACATTAGCAAATGTCTCTGTGTAAGGGACGCCCAGGGTAAGCTGCTCTACGATGCCCCCTCTGTTAAGGAGAGATGGTGTACATACTTCGCGGAGCTGTCTAACAAACAGCATCCCCATAACCTTCCTCCCGAACCGCCTCCTAACCTTGGACTTATTTCCCCTATTTCCCCCGACGAAACCCGCATTGCTCTTCGCCACATGAAGAACCGGAAAGCGGTCGGGCCTGACAATGTGCCAATTGAAGTGTGGAAGGCGATGGGCCCACATGGCGTGGACCTTCTGACGGATCTTTTTAACCGCATCCTGACCACCAAGGAAATGCCGAACCAGTGGCGATTTAGCCTGATTATCCCTGTATACAAAGGCAAAGGTAGCGTACAGGATTGTAGTAGCTACCGCGTTATCAAGATCATGTGCCACACCATGAAGCTCTTCGAGCGCATCATTGACACACGGCTTCGTAGCGAGTGTACTGTCTCTGAGTGTCAATATGGCTTCCGGGCGGGTAACAGCACCATGGACGCAGTATTCGCCTTACGGAATCTGGCTGAGGCTCACAGAGAGAGAAGGAGAGCTTTGCATATGGCCTTTTTAGACCTGCAGAAGGCCTTCGACTGTATACCTCGGCAGTCCATCTGGTGGGCACTGCGCTTCAAGGGTGTTCCCGAGGCCTATATTGAAATTATCAGAGACATGTGCCGCGATTCCGTGTCCTCTGTCCAGACCGCTGTTGGCGAATCGAATGGCTTCCCAATATCTGTTGGCGTTCACCAAGGCTCGGCTTTTAGCCCGTTCTTGTTTAACCGTAGTGCTCGATGTAGTTACGGCAAACATCCAAGATAAGCCCCCATGGCTAATGATGTATGCCGATGACATCGCCCTCGTTAATCAGAACACAAAAACAAAGGACACGCTTGAAAACGGTGGTCTGAGACTAAATGTGGCGAAGACTGAGTACATGTCCTGTGGCGGCACGAATTCAAATAGGTTCATCCGAATAGGTTCGGACCTGATCAGAAAGTCCGATACGTTCAGGTACCTTGGATCCGTGCTGCACGAGTCTGGCAACGTGGACGACGATGTCCAAGCACGTATAGGCGCGGCTTGGGCGAAGTGGCGCGAGGTAACGGGCGTTGTATGCGACCGCAAAATGCCTCCGAAGCTCAAGGGGCAGATATATAAATGCATCATACGGCCTGTCCTACTGTACGGCGGTGAATGTTGGCCAGCACTAAGCAGACACACCCAGGAGCTTCGCGTCACGGAGATGAAGATGCTGAGGTGTATGAGTGGCGTAACGCGATCCGATCGCATACGCAACTCTTTCATCCGAGGTAGTCTTGGTGTCCGTGACGTGGGAGAAAAACTGCAAGAGTGTCGTCTGCGATGGTATGGCCACATCATGCGCCGCCCTATGGAGTACGTTGGTCGGGGATGCATGAATATGGCTGTTCTTGGGGCTAGGTCCCGTGGTCGCCCTCGCAAGCGCTGGTTGGACGTCGTTAAGTCCGACATGAGAGCCAATGGCCTAACAGAGAAGGATGTTCAAGATCGGGCAAAGTGGAGGAAGCTAAGTAGGAAGGCGGACCCTGGCAATAGCCGGGATTAACGCCAGGTAGAAGAAGAAGCAAAGCCCATGTCGACTATTCTGCCGATTTCCAAAGTGGATTGGAGAAGCAAGTGTGCAAATGTTACTGCTGGAGAGAACTACGATTCCTGCAGAAACGATTTAGATTCGTTAATCGATACAGTTGATAACTTTTTGTGTTTGTACAGGACTGAAACAAACAAAGAATAAAAATATATATATTGTTATAAATTCAAACGGATAAAATGGTCATATAATAGCGCTTACAATTCTTTCGTATTTAACCTGCAAATTTACTATTCTTCATTAATAAAATCAAAGTCTATAATGTGATAATCGCCATCCACGATCAACCATATGGTTTTTTTTTTAATTTTTGGGGTGTAGCCAAACGATTATGATAATCGATATTTTTTTCAAATTTGGTCTTCCAGATTAATTTAAATAAGCGATTATCGTAATTCGATTCTAAAAAAATTGAAAATACGTTAAAAGCATGAAATACTATATGCAATAATCATAATAATTATTTATGTTTTCTTATGTAATTTAAACAGGTTTTAGGACATTAGGTATAAAACTAATTCATCGGACCCACGGCTAATTTTGCTACTTACCCAAAATTTAAATTTTAGAACGCGCGCGCGATTTAAAAATATGTTATTAGATTGAAAATAGGCTTTTTTTATTAGAATGAGAGTTTGTGTAGATTATTTTCGGCATAAATGTATACCGGGCATTCTATATGAAACCCATACAGAATGCCCAGTATACATTTATGTAGGTATGTCAAGTGGGTGTAGGACTTTGACTTCAATTTAAAAAAAAAACAACTTTAAATTGAGTAAAAGATCGCTATGGTTAAGTATAGGGAATTTTCCCAAAAGACCTGAAGCGATCTGTTATAACTCCAGTGCATAAGGGCGGGGACGTAAACGATGTCAACAATTATCGGCCCATATCTGTGTTATCATCAGTTTCCAAAATTTTAGAAAAAATAATAAGCAAACGACTAATTACTACTTACATAAATACAATATTTTATCAACTGCACAATATGGGTTCAGAAGAGAACTTTCAACGCAAGACGCTATTACGGCATTGACAACAGAAATAGTTAAAAATGTGGATAAGGGTTATAAATGCCTAACAGTCTTCTTAGATCTTAAAAAAGCTTTTGACACCGTTTCCGTTCCAGTCCTTTTGCACAGACTAGAAAGCATAGGTATTAGAGGGACGGTTCTCTCCCTTTTCGAAAGCTATCTGAAAGACAGAAAGCAGATGGTAAAAATTAATAACTTGATTAGCGACGAAGAAAATGTATACTACGGAGTTCCACAAGGGAGCGTATTGGGCCCCCCGTTGTTTCTCGTTTATATAAACAGTCTGTGCGACATGCAAATCAATGGTGGAACAATTTTTTCATATGCCGATGACACAGTTTCTCAGGTAAGACTTGGAACCATGTGAAAACCATTGCTAAAGAGGGTTTGGCCGAGATAGCGCGCTGGCTTAAGATAAATCTCTTGACCCTAAATACTGAAAAGACTAACTATATTTGTTTCTCTCCAAGTCAACGGTCCCAGCCTAGTTCTGACTTTGCACTGACGATTCATGTCTCACGGAACAGCGCCGACCATAACTGTGACTTTGGCTGCCAAGTCAATACACAAGTTGGCTCCACAAAATATTTGGGCGTTATTGTTGACCAGAGACTGTCTTCGACACCCTCATATCGAGCTTCTCATGAAAAGAGTCAGAAAGTTAATTTGGATATTCAAAACATTACGTCAAATTTTTTCAAAAAAGCTTATTAATAAAATATATTTAGCTCTGGCGCTGCAAAGATGAAATTTTTTGATCTGGAGAGAGCTCAGCGATCGCTTATAAAAGTGATGCACTTTAAACCATTTCGGTTCTCTACTACAGACCTATACGAAGCTTGTAACTTGCTTTCAATTAGAAAACTGTATCTTTTAAATATTTCCCTCACCCTGCATAAACGTTTATATTTTGACCCTACTACTCAAACCAGATTCTGGTTTGAGTAGTAGGGTCAAAAGACGGAGAGATATAGTGGCTCACTCCGCGGGGGTTCGAACAGTTTTTGCTAGACGTCAATATATGACACAATCCACCTACATCTATAATAAATTGAATATTTATCCGCTGCTACTACACGACTGTAAAAATAAATTAAATGAATGGCTAAAACCCTTAACATACGAAGAAACGGAAAACATATTGGTCAGGATAAGCTAAAATAAACACACACACACACATACACACACACACGAACACTCACACACTCCAAAAGCTTCTTAAGTAAGATTGTTAATTTAGTTTGTTTTGTTTTATTTCCTTAAATTATAAATTTTGCATAATACATTGTACAGCCACCAACTAAGGGAAGAGCGTGACAGTCCCAACACAAGTACTATTGTAACTTACCGGGACTGCCACAATTCATGTATGCTCACAATGTTTTGAGATCAAATCAATATTTTTGTATTTTTTGTAGGGAATATGCATGCGATTTTTTTATTTGCAAAATGAAATGCTTATTAGCTCTAGTAAACAATCATTACCTTTTTTTTAAATACCTTCATCAGCGATGAAGTTATAAAGCTTCAAAGATTACAATTAGAAAGAGAAGTCCGATATAAACTTTGACGTCATCGTCCATGACGCTTATACAGCTGCCATAGAAAACAGCGTTTTCGCGAGGGGGACAGATATATTTGTTTAAAAAAATTATATCTCCTTCGTTTATCGAGTAATTTTGATTCTATTTTCACTGTTTGTTTTATATTTCTGTATATTTTTAGATAAACTGTATAGATGATAAATATCTTTTTCATGCATATTACAAAAACTTTTGTACAAAAAAAAATCCAACCGATTTCTAAAAACAAAAACTACAAAATATAAAATAGCTGGTGTTTTTCCGCATCAGGTTATATTTATTTTACAATGCATGAAAATTTGTTTGTGAGGATATGTGTATACTTGTTATAGATACGTTCAGAATTATTTTCTCCTTCTGCAAAACGAAGGTGCGACTGCCATGAAAATGACAACCATGTCAAAAATCTAGCAAATAATGTCAGTGCCATTACGAATTACGTATTAAAATTTAAAATGAAATTTATTTCATGTAGAATTTGGCCTAAGTAAGTAGTATGACTATAAAAAATATTTTCTTATTGAACATCTACATGTTCATGTTCAATATGAAAATATTTTTTATCTGTAACTTGCATCGCCGAAAACATACTCATTAATATTTCGATAAATTTCTTGATTCACGATTATAAGTTAGCCGTTAGTCTACAGGGCGTTCTAAAAAGAAACATACCTCCAAAGATACTCGTACATACAAGTGTCTTTTTGTAATATCAAAATAAGAGCTTTTTAGGGTTCCGAACATCCGTGAAAAACGGAACCCTTATTAGGAACACTCGGGTGTCTGTCTGTCTGTCTATCTATCTGTCTGTCTGTCTGTCTGGGTTACCTATCATAAGTTCGAAAAACATTTGACTGAATTTTATGTCACCTAAAACTTTTCAACTATTATCGTTTCGTTTATTTTTACTTCATCGAAGTCACATCTGCCACTGTATCAATTGACCTACTCGTATTATCGATTAGATTTTTTTCGTCACTCCGACGTTTCATTTGGTCGAAAATCTTTTTACCGCAGTTATACTTAGCCGAAATAACAATTGGTCGAAGTATTATGTTTCCGAACATTCGTTTTGCCACTGTTTTAATTTAAGTAGTGTAATGGTGGTATGGTAGTGGTGGTGGTGGTAATGGTTAACAAAAGTGTTTTTAAGTGGTTCCAGTAAGAAGCATGCAGCGTGCAAGCAGGCATGCAGTATGCAAGCAGGCATGCAACGTGCAAACAAGCATGTTACATGCAAGCAGGAATGCAGCAAGCATTGTTTCTGTCACGGTTCCGGCGCTGCGGGGTTTGGGTGGCCCCACGCGAGCTTATCGTCGCAGATGGTTTTATCGCTCACCACCGCAGCTTTGGTTGTTGCTACGCGGGCCTAATTTACACTCTAGGGGTAGGGCAGACAAGACTGCGTGAAGTCGGTTTTGCAGTGATTCGTTTCTGTCACTAAATTTTGTAGCACAACATATTGACTTTTAATGACAGTATTTTAATTTAAAATGCTTCCAAGTAACCGGCTATATATTTGTGATAAATATTCTGTAAAATGTTTTTATGGTGTGCTGAAAATATGGCAAATAAATCATTCGGCAAATGAAAAAAGTTCTTAAGAGGCTTCGGCCAATAGAAAAAGTTATGTAAATCGGCGAAATGTTGTTCGGTAAAATAATACCTAAGAGACATCATACTTGGATCATCTAAAAATATGTCAAATAATGCATATAGCAAATAAGATGTCGGTCAATAGTTTTCGGTAAAATCTAATTCGATCAAAAAAAAATCGGAAAGTGATCGGTTCCCGTCTGTCACAGCCAATTTTTTCCGGATCTTCTGGACAGGTTCTGATGAAATTTGGTATATATATGGACTTCTGTGACATAAATACAGACATTATTTTCATATGGAGATCACTTTTGGAGGTCAAACTATAACACTAAAGAAAAAAGTTTTTCAAACTGTACCGTGTATCGTGTGACATATCAAATGAAATGGCACTACTATAAGGGTTATAATTATATTTGTTTCATAGTTTGAAAAAAAAAAATTGCATATAATACTTCTATACCTAAAGATAACAGTAAAACCTATTAGAAGTCTGTAGTGTTAAAATAATGTTAAAAAAACAAAATTGGTCCGGAGCCCTTTGCACGTGAGTCCGGCTCGCACTTGGCCAGTCTTTTTCGAAATGCATTTGAAAGTATATACAACAGCTAAAACAAAAACACTTTGTTTAATGATGTTATAACGAGTAACATATTTTTGAAAAGATTAGAGTTCCGTCGATAAAAATCAAAACCCATGAAAATGCTAATAACGCGGTCGATGCAGCAGGCAAAACTAGTCAAACATAAAACTCGCAATAATTTTAGTCTCATATTTTTTTCTGAAACACGAACACATTCTAAATTTAAATTTCGAATAAAAGAAAATTCCGCGCGAAATTTATCATGTGTCCATTGAGTTTCTCGAGTTGTTTGTTTTTATAATTCTCAAAACTTGTTTCCAAATAACTTATTTAAATGTAATAAGAAACCATAAATAATTATTATAATAAGTGCTTATTGTATTTTAAGCCCTAAATGTATTTTTTTCTATTTACTTAGAATCGATTTAGGAAAATCGCTCTTTTAAATTAATCGACTCGAATTAAATTTAAAAAAATCGATTAACATAATCGATATGGCACACCCTAACAATTAAACAAAAACAAAATGGTTCAAAATTTTGAGCACGAATACAGTGTAGTGGTAATGAAATTACGTGTTATTGAATCTGTGTTTTGCATTTAGATCTGTGGTTTTTATTGATCTTCATGATATTAAGATTCATTGTCATATTATTATCGTGTTTACATGCGAGTGGTCGATATTTCAAACCTGTGGCGCCTTTCGACCTGTGGCGCTAGTAGCGCACAGATCAATAACAAAGCAGTTTTGATGAAAATATGGGTAAATACTTAGGTAGATATGTATTAAAAATAATCACTCAGTTCAGTCAAACGATCTTATCAGTTTGATTAGATCGTCAAAACTATTTCTTGTTATTTGTACGAACACAAACCCACCTGCATCACAGAACCTTTAATGTAGAATAATGCGAATTCGGTTTTAAAAACCTTAAAAGGAAAGAGCCTGCCCATAATACACAAACAAATAAATCTCAAAGACTACAATAGAGTTTAGATAAACTCTATTGTAGTCTTACACGAACCCATGTCAAAGTGAGATCACTTTGACATGGGTTCGTGTAGTGATGGCGCCGTCTGAGATCAGTTTTCACTTGCCAAACCCATTTTCATACAGTTTGGGCATGCGAATGCGAACGTTGCTTAAAAATAGTACAGAGTTTGCACTCTTGATTGTGACGAGACGTTCAGTGGCGCATAGTTGATGTAGTAAGGAGAAACTTCATCATCATCATCGTCATATCAGCTGAAAGTTGTCCACTGCTGAACTGAGGCCTCCCCAAGCATCGCCACAACGACCGGTCCTGTGCGTCTCGCATCCATCGGCTACTCGCGACCTTCAAGAAAGCATGGATCCACCTTGTGGGTAGCCTTCCAACGTTACGTATTCCAGTACGCGGTTGCCACTCTAGAACTTTTCAGCCCCATCGACCATCTGTTCTGTGAGCAATGTGCCCTGCCCATTGCCTCTTTAGTTTAGCGATCCTTCGGGCTATGTCGATAACCTTGGTTCTCCTGCGGATATCATTATTACCGATTCGATCACGCAAGGAAACTCCAAGCATTGCAAGTTTTATTTTAGAAAAGTAATTAGGGTTCGGTGCAAAAATTAACGCCATTTTCACTAACTATAGTCACCATTAGTTTCATAATATATTTTTTTTAATTTGTAATGGGTTTGCTCTTGACTTTAGTCTATGTCTGACATAGACTAAAGTCTACGATGGAGCGAGCTTACCCAGAAGGAGCCTGGGTAAGCCTGCCCATATTTCGTCATTTCCATTGGTAGCATGCACTGTGGCGACGCTGCGCGACTCTGTGCAGACGGGACATGCGTACCACAAGACGGTACGGTACAGCTGCCCGAGAGGCAAGCTGGTCGCCGTGTCGTGCCGCGGCCGCAACGTCACCTCCGGCCTCAACATATCCTCCGATCACATCGTCAACATCGACTTTGAGCAGTAAGTCACGCAGTTGTTTGACAGTCAGACCTTGAGCAGTAAAAAAAGTTGACTGCCTGATACATTTATATATGATTTGTGTGTTTTTTACTGTGCGCATAACTCGACAAAATGTATGAAATGTAACCGTGCAAAATTAAGCATCAGTGACATAGAGCTCAACTACTGTACAGCGTCGTCCAACAAGCCTAACAAGCGATAATCGCGCAAATACGCGATCAAAAACTAGAAAGCGTCTTCTATCGGAATACTAGCGCAGAGTGAAAGTGCAGCAATCTGAAACTTAAAATGGGAAATTCGCCCTCATCTCCACAACGTAATGCACATATTTCTTCTGAGACAGTTTTGCCGCGCAGTTAACTTACCATCAGATTAGATAGTGGTCAAACGTATGCCTATCAATAAATAGGTAATAGTAAAAAAATAAATAAAAAGTCATGCGAATACCAATGAATACCCGCAAATTCGCGCGGCTTCTTTTTATCTCACTGCGACTCTACGCTAGTATGAATTAATCCTGAGAAATCTTGCAGTCATAATCAATTTATTTCCACAGCTTCGAGAATGCAAATGCTTGTGTGTATATGGGTGTCTACAAAATCGGTCAGAATGAACATAGAAAAACGTTGGCAATTCTTGAAAGTAAGTCCCAACCTAAAATTATAAATTCGAAAGTGTGTTTGTTTGTCACCTTTTCACGTCTGAACGGCTGAACGGCTTTGGATAAAACCGGGCACACTGCTAGACTATGTTCTAAAATAGGATAAAGGTTACTTTTCGTACCTTAGGGAATATGCATGCAATTTTTTTATTTGCAAAATATAATACTTATTAGCTCTAGCGCAAACAATCATGAAATTATTTTTTTAATACCATCAGCAAAGTCAAAGTCAAATGATTTACTTCAACTAGACCATTAAAGGCACTTTTGAACTTCTAATGAAAATAAAATATTATAGTGACTCTAGTGGTCCGTAGCGATGAAGTTATAAAGCTTCAAAGATTACAATTAGAAAGAGAAAATTCGATATGAACTTTGATGTCAAAGTCCATGATGCCTGTGGTACAGCAGTCATATATAGCAGCGTTTTCGCAAGAGGGACAGATATATTGGTTTCTAATAATTATATGTAGGTATCTCGTTTGTTTTTCGAGTCATTTTAATTATATTTTCACTGTTAGTATTATATTTATGTATAATTTTAGATAGACTGTATACATAATGAATATTTTTTCATGCATATTTCCTACTGACAAAAACTAGTTTTTATAAGTCGCAACCAGCCATCGCAGTCGCATGCCAGGCTAACCCTGGCTGGTTAGCCTGGCAGATGGGCTGGTCAAGCTCACTCAGTGGATGGGTGTGTTCTCCGTGTCTCGGATAGCACGTTAAGGGGGCACCGAAGAAACGACACGTAAATCCCGTGCTGCGTCGTTATTACTCAACCTATGGTTATTTAATTAATATGTAAGGTATTTAAGAATTCACTTTATAAATCATGCAATTTAGAAACACTATACTTGTAGTTTCCTTTATACAAAAAAAATACAAAGTAATCTCTAAAAAAACAAAATAAACCCTCAGTACGGCGTAAATACTTCACGGAAGGTAATCAGTTTTGGTATAATAACAAAGCTACTTTTTTTTTTAAATGAATACATTTCACATTTTCAAAATGTGCATTTGTTTTAATAATACGAATGAAATACCTAAATTAGCGCGCGTCCCTTCCATTTTAGCAAGAGCCGCCTCGCTTCGCCCTATCCGCTATAGTCCTGCTTCAGCCATCGGACATTTAACTCTGTGTCTTTCGGTTTTCGCTTGCGCTTATGCACACATACGCGGACCGCATAGAATATCTAAACTAAAAGCTCGGTGTGCTCTTTACACCAATTCTAGTCACGGTTTTTGCCAAATTTTACCAATAATTACTTTTTAATTAATAATTACTACTGTACGGTGCACGTACATGATTCTTAAAATAGTTTAATAAGGAATTTTATTTAGTTTTGCAATAAGTAGGCTCGCATCTTTGCACTTACACGCGCGACCTACATTAGTCAAAGATGACGATCCTGCAGCAGCAACATGTAGAACATGGGTGGTGCAGTTTTGTTCCAATAGACGTGGTTTGAATCGGATAACTTGCATTTTAATTTCTAGATTCAAGCCCGCTGGCACTTATTACATTTTACATTTCACGGACATTTGCATTGACAATAATTCTAATAATTGTTAAAGTGTATTTGAATTTGCACCCTACAACTACACTTACATTTTTTACTAACAAAAACTAAAAATAAATTAAAATAAGCTTATAACCCTAATCTCTTCAAAGTTAGAGTAAACAGGCTCCTTCTGGGTAGGCTCGCTCCATCGTAGACTTTGTCTCTGCCATCTCTGACATAGACTAGAGTCAAGAGCAAACCCATTACAAATAAAAAAAATATGGCATCGAAAAATTCTCATTGATATAATTAATCAAATGGCTATTCCGACATTTTCTGAAATTTAAAGAGTGAAATGGCCCAGCAAACTAAGACCATATCTTCGAATACGTCATAGGTTATTCACGCGTTATCATTACAATAATTAGTATTGTAATGATAACGCGTGAAATTCGAATAATATTATCCCAAGGGAACATTCCCTTTGGTTCGATAATAATATTCGAATTCGTATATATTTTGTTGTTTCACTTTTATTAAATTGAAATTCTTTTTATTTCAGATAGCTGTAAGTTTTCTTTTATTATGACTAAGTTTGAATAGCATTCTTAAAATCTGGGTTTATTTTAAATGTAAAAAGATAATTTTCTGATTGATATTGCTGTTACTTAAGATGAGTATATCTTGCAAATTTTTATTTTGTAAGAAATTTCCCTTGTCAATAAAATTACAATATTCAGTAAAAAATTGGCGGTATTGAAAAATTAATCGATTTTTTAAGGGAAATTATAAGTCTGGCCACAAAATTATTTATTGGACACGTGATTAAACTTCTAATTTTATAACTAAGCAACACGGGAAAATGACAGCCTCTAATAATCTAATTCGTCTTTTTTACAACGCCAACTAAATATTCTACAGAAAGCGTCAAGTAAAGATCATCAATTATTGTGACTTGTCCTTCTTATTTATAAATTGCCACTTAATTTACTAACACTGCCACGGATTTATCTCGTCACCATTTTACGTTTTACAGCATCAACGCAAAGTCCTCAAAAAAATATAATGCAAGCTTCTACAGAAAGCATCATTTATTATAACTTAGCGTGTGAAATAATACATTATATTCTTTTATCGTGAAAATAGCCACTGCATGATTTGGCGCGAGTACGCGAGACGACAGCGACCGGCCATTTGCACCAATCAGGGAGCGCCATTCATGTGACGACGAGTTAACTTGATCACTTGTAATTGTTTATTGTCGTTCGTACGTTCGTATTGCAATTGTGTTCGCTGTAATTAAATTAAAGTTTTCGATAAGTAATAATTAGTTATGACGTCTAAAAGTGAAAATTAAGTACCACTGTACTGTTCTGACGAGAAATCGCAAGAAGAAGGTTAGCTGTCGAAAAAAAAAGAGAGGTGAATCTAAGAACTGAATATTTGTAAACAAATTTTCGTGTGTATGTTTTGCCGAAGAAGCCGTGAGTGCAGAAAAGACGTGGGCAGTACGCAAAACACATGTTTCCATAGAAAGAAAAATACGATTTTATAGATGCAACAAAGGACCGGATGGAAGTGTACAGTGTGCTGCAGAAATATATTTGCTATTCGAGGTTACAGATTCAGTGTTACTTTATAGCACAGATTGCGAGCATAATCACGATTCTGTTAAGAAAAACTACCATTATGGTATTTGCGACGAAACAAAATCTGAAATTAATAAACTGTATGACCTCCGACTAAAGCCGAAATCAATCTTGTAGCATTAAAATACCTACAAAACGGCAGCTTTATAACTATTTAGCAGATCGCCGGCGTATCAAATAGCTCTCCTAAAGAAATTGTGGTGTTGTGGGAATCATACAAATGTTCTAGACAATGAGAACGAAGTCTTTGTGACAGCCTATTATATTTTAGAAAGTGATCCACCTAGTTTTCGTATCGTATTATCAACTAAGAAATTTTTGAAACAATGTATTTCTGCTGATATTCTGCATGCAGATGCAACATATAAATTGATTTGGCAAGGGTATCCTGTATTGATAGTAGGAACAACCGATAAAACCAGAAAATTTCGCCCATCTTGACAGTATCTACAAATGAATGTAAGGCTGTTTTTAAAACAATGTTTCAAGGAGTAAAGAGCAATTTTTTCTCATACTTATGAACCGAAGATCCTAGTTTGCGACACGGCAAAAAATATACAGAATGCATTTCGTGATATGTTTGGAAAAGAAACTATTGTGAAAATGTGCTGGGCTCACGCTAAGAAGAAGATTTGCACTAAATTGGACCAAACAACGGAGAAGAATTTACGTAAACACATTTTGGAAGACATTGATGCATTGCAATCAGCTACATTTCTTAAAGTGTTTTCTGCTAAAAAAGCATTCGTAAAATATTTAAAAAAAGAATGGCTAATAAAAAACCCAAATTGGTATTTGGGTGCAGCACCAATATCACCAGCGACGAACAACGCACTCGAGTCCTTTAATAGAGTTATAAAAGACCACAACACCCTCCGTGAGCGTATACCGTTGGCCCGTTTCCTCGTGGTGGCAGTAGAAATGGTTAATAGCTGGTCACTACAAGCAACAGAAGAAAAATTTGCGACACAACCTGAATTGCAGCTATCAGATTGGACAACAGGATATCAATGGCCTAAAACTGATACCTAGAGATAATTAGAGTAGTACATTCAACACCAGCCAGCACCACATATTTAATTCCAGGCAACAACTCATTCAAAATTAATCAAGCTGAGAATAAATTCAGGTGTTTTGACGTATACAAAAAAGTGTCTTTTTCATCTTGGAACGTAATACTACCAAACAATCACACCGAGTGGATTACTGGTTGCTGTGATTGTCCAGACTTTTATCGCAAGTACAGCAGCAAGCATTTGATAGGCCTTGCAATCAGACTGAAATACGTGACGCCACCATTAGAGGCAAAGTCACAACCTAACAAACTAGAAGATTAAAAACTTTTTAACAAAAAAATAAAACCGACTTCCAAAAACAAAACACTACAAAGTAAGAAATAACTTTAATTTCGGAAGTCGGTGTTTTTGGTTATTTTGTTTTTGAACACAGTCCCGTTGCCTACCTCCGAAGTTCTTCATCAGATCAATCAATTAAATTATTTATTGCGAGCAACAATGACTCATAGTGTTAGTACAATAAATAAACTTACAACTATGTTAGTGACACAATACAACAACAACTATATGAACACACACAACATAATTATCACCGCTTCAGCATCCCAGCTGAGATACTGGAGCAATGATTAACAGTACTGCAGTCCAGCCTGTCAGCAATCATACCCAGGATGCTGTTGGAACTCACACACACACACATCTCTCTCACACACACACACACACACACACACACACATCACACACGCGCATCACGCACATCTTTTATGCATTAATGCATAAAAGCAATCAACACGCGTTTCTGCTAACATCCCTGATGCGCTACAGAAGCGAGGCAGCCCCATCACCACCTGAATGCATTGTTATACTGAACGTGAAGGGCACTGTACGATCTTTGCGTAAAATGTACCCACAGGCTACAGGTGTAAAACGAGGAACAGAAGGTTCTAAACAGTGTTTTTTTAGCCTCGGTAGAAGCACACTTAAACCTGCGGGCAATCATATTCGCTGTGACCGCCAGCGCCCTTCGCTCCCTCTCAATGTCGTCAACGTCCCTAAGGGTAGTTGTCAAGACATGCCCAAGGTATTTGAAAGAGTGCACTCTCGATAACGGTACACCATTCAACTTTATTGGGGGTACCGTTTCTGGACATTTCCCACCAGCCCCAAAGACCATAACGACACTCTTTTGTACATTGTACAACAGGCCGTAAGCACTGGCGTATCTCTCACACATACTCACAAGCTTCCTCAGGCCACAGACTGAGGCACTGAGCAGCACCATGTCATCCGCATAGCTTATGTTGTTGACACACATGCCATCAATATAACATCTAACTCTGGTGCTACTCAGCTCCACAATCAACTGGTCCATATACAGGTTGAAGAGTGTAGGAGAACTCAGACCCCCCTGCCTTACACCTAACTCAAGACCATATGGACTTAACATCGCCCCGTCCCACCTGACACTATTGACCAGTCCAAAAAAATACTCTTCCAAACAAAAAAAGAATCATCCAAATCGGTTAACAATCGGCGAAAATATCGCTGAACAAATATTTTTCATGGGATCACATCATCAGATCCTGACTTATATATACCTTTCATCATCAGCTCAGCAACATGAGATGATGATTACCAGGCACACATATCTGAATTGCGTTAAAAAGTTTATGAAAAACAGTGTGTGTGCTTATAAAATTTGAGGGTTTCCCTCGATTTTCATGGGATTCCATCATCAGATTCTGACTTGGTGACAATGGGACCACCTCAGCAGTATAGGC
This sequence comes from Lacanobia oleracea, assembly GCA_950371165.1. Taxonomy (NCBI): domain Eukaryota; kingdom Metazoa; phylum Arthropoda; class Insecta; order Lepidoptera; family Noctuidae; genus Lacanobia; species Lacanobia oleracea. The sequence continues at coordinate 14,281,334 of OX493386.1, forward strand.
TTCGTTTCGTACAGGCTTTCGAATAAAAAAATAATTTTTTAAATCGGTTCAGAATTGGTGGAGAAATCGATGAACATAATTAAAAAAAAAAAAGATACATACAGCCGAACATAGAACCTCCTCCTTTTTGAAGAAGTCGGTTAAAAAGAAAGCGTGAAAAGCCAACTAAAGCGCGAGCTGCGTTAATAATCCGATAACGGTTTAATTTTCTTTTTTGATTAGGTATCTACCTACATTCTTTTTATGTTTCTATTATTTTTTTACTATATTAAAATGATGGTTATTTAATAAATAATTGATTTAAAAAAAATAAAGTCTTTTATTTTGTCTTTCCTCAATAGCTTCTGGTAATATTAGTGGCCAATATACTATTTGATGACATTTTTAGCACAATTTTGACGATCAATTAATATGGGATAAGTTACATTTTAAACGTACCGAGTTAAAAAATTAGAAACTAAATAAATATATTTTTTGATGTCATTTAATAGTATTTTAGAGGTTTACTGTTAGAATGCATGTTACAAATTTAGATGCTAAAAAATAACCATCATGCTGAGTTGTATTTAGAGTGGTTTACATAGAAGATGAAGAACTAGTGGCTAAGATAGTATTATTAGATGCTCGTTAATTGTGGCTGACTTAGTAATTTAGAAGGCAACATACATTTTTGGAGGCGAATAATGATATTAAAAAGAAGCCTGTTTAATTAGCACCCATTTTTTAATATTTCAGCTCCAAGTAAGCTCCATAATTATCTTTAAAAATATTTTTTGATATATTACGTATACCATAAAAGTTACAGAAAAGATGGGTAAAAATAACTAAAAAGAAAAAGAAACGATTAGGGTTCCCTGTCTGTTTGTACCTTTACATGTTATTCTTTTTTTGCAACGCAAATAAGGCTACTAATGATGGAATGTGACTCTCCCCTCGCACACAACGTATAGTGCAGCTGTGAAGTCTATTCACTAATTCAAACTTTACGCAACAAGAAGGAAGGTACAAAGGCATGAATGCCTTATGCTACATAAAGACTGATGAAAGGTAACATGTCAAAGTATTTCATCAGTGCGTGCACGAACCAACCATGCTCCTACGCGCGTCTGTTTCCGGCGTGCGCACGAACGTAGCGTCAGTCTGCTGAGAACGCGCTTTATTCACTCAACGATTCGTCCGTAACGGTGTTTATATCTGGGGGGCTACTCTCTAAAAACAAAGTCCGTAGTTTCGGCCTTAGTCCGGATTTGGGACTACTTAATCCTAAGTCCGTAAGTGATACGGAGAAGAATACACCCGCAACTAAGGCTGAAACTACGAACTTCGGGTTTAGAGACTAGCCTCCTGGTTCAGTTCGTGTTTGCGTCTCAACACAAGCCGCACACCGCGCGCCCGTTGTGTTCGTTCAAAAACCGACAAATCACGGATCGCTCCGCGCGCGACTTGAAATGCTCGTAGCGTGCGAATAAAAAGCACAGTTCGCGCTCACAAGCGTCCATACTATGAGAACTTGTTACAAAGTGTGTTTACATACGAGTACATTGCATGATACATTGCACTAACGTAGACGGAAAATTCTTGCATTTCAAGTTACGTTGCGTAAGTGGTGGTGGATTCGTTCTAGTTAGTTGTCTTTAAGTCCGAATAGAGTTTGTGTATGGTTTACAATAAAGATTACCTATTTCTAATCTATCCTATGTATTCTCTGACTGAATGCGTGTATTCTGGCAGTGGTGAACGTGAGTGAGTATGCCTCAGTGTCGTCGCCATCCTCGAAACAGTTCCAGCACTCGGTGAAATACACCTGCAACCTTGCCAAGTGTGAGCCCGAACAGGTAACGTGTTATAGCAAAATATAGTCATCATCATCATATCAGCCGAAAGACGTCCACTGCTGGACAAAGGCCCAAAATTTCGGGTTTGGCATAATCGCCACGCTTGGCAGACGGGTTGGCGATCGCAGTGTATTGTGTTGAGTTTTACAGAGAACGCTAATGCGTATTATTCTCTGGCGAGTCCCTTAGTCGCTTCTTACGACACCCACGGGAAGTGAATGTTATTATTTTTTTATTAATATGTAAGATATTCTTTTGCGGCACCGGCCGACCCCATCATCATCTGCCTAGCCTTTTCCCAACTTTTTTGGGGTCGGCTTCCAGTCAAACCGGATTTAGCTGAATACCAGTTTTTTACGCGGAGCGGCTGCCTACCAGACCTCCACAATCCATTAACTGGGTAACACGGTACTTTATGGCAAGACTGGAGTCAAATTAACCGGCTTCTGACTATCCGTAACGACTGGAAAAGATCTACAAATGACAGCCGGGACCAACGGTTTAACGTGCTTTCCGAGGCACGGAGGAAACTCGGTATGTTAAGATGGTTACCCATCCACAGACCAACCTTGGCAAGCGTTGCTCAATCTTGAAGATCGATCCGTGCGGCTGTTATTATCTAGCCACGAGCTCCTCGGCACCGGCCGACAGCATACGGCAAAATATAGTACAGTGACAATATTCGATGAGCATCTAAAACTTCAATACTAACAAATATAGGTGATTGAACATGGGCAGAAAAATAACTTAACTCGCCAATCATGACAACTTGTTGAAATTTGTTCTTTCTTGTTCACTATCTGAAATATAGCTGGGAAAAGGCTAGGCAGATGATGACTTGCTTATTGAATTTTGTCACTAGATTTCAATATCTTAACCGACCTAATACAAAGCGAGCAAGCAAGCGTTCGATCGTACCGCACCTGCAGCAACTAAGTAATACAAAAAATGAATGGAATCTGTCGCATAGACATTGTAACCAAGAATTAATTTTAGTACTTACCTATAGAGATACATTCGACCTTTGAAAAAAACATACTTTGTTCTTGTGAGATAACTGAATAATTTCCGATCTTTATCTTCTTCTCGTGTGGGCAGTAGGTAAAGTCTAGCGACTGAGTTTCTAAACCGCCTTAAGGGCCTCTATCATGGTTTATTTGACGACCGCCATTTGGCGGCCGGGACCACCGGCTTACACGGCCTTCCAAAGCACGGAATCATATTTTTTATCAGACAATCAGGTGATTCAAGCCTGCAATGTCCTAGCCATACTGGAAAACAAGTTTACAAAGTATGCTTCCCGTGGAAATCGAACCCACGACCACCGAGTCACAAGGCAAATGCCTAGACCACTCGACCACGGAGGCAGTTAAATTTCAGATTATCACGCGGGTGACCCAACTACATACGCTAATTATGCACTATTCATTAAAATAATACATTTCTAGATCTACATCAACGACAAAACTTTGAAAAGCGGTGACAAGAATCCCCTCTACTCCTACAAGGTACGTAGCGCAGCCTTGACACATCATCTGTCGGGATTATGATATTGATCGAAATAGTTACCGCACTTCTGTTGCCCTAAAATGACGTGCCAATGCCATCATGATTGAGAGGGGACTCTAGTCGGTAAAACAGATATTTGAAGAAACTATTGCCAATGGCGTCACGCTGCGCCATGCCAAGTAAAGTGTGATGGCGACAACTGCAGCTCAGGCTGATTTTACCTATAAAAACCATGACCAAAAGACGTTTTGTATGCTGCTGTTTTCTTATTCAAAACTGGATTGTTCTAAAAAAATATGATTATTTTCTATTTTGTTAAAAACTTATCAAATTAGTCTGATAGTCTTCTGAAGATGGCCGTAAAAACGAGCTGTTCATTCGGGTTTTTGGACTGTCATTACAATTAAAATAATTATGTGTTAGAAAAAAATATATAGGGCACGTATTAATTTGATCTAGATTTTTTGGAATAAAATCATTGCTCTAGCAGCATTATCCAAAAAGAAAACAGCAGAATGCATTCGTACGGAGAAAGGTGTTGCCTTTCACCGACTAGAGTCCTCTCTTAAGCTGTGAAAAAGGGATAGTGTTATGCGTCTTGTATAAATCCTTCTCCCTCCCACTGCTATGATATCTAACAGAGATATCATAACGGTTTTAAGATGTCATATAGATACACTAGACGCTCAAACGTAAAGGGCATTTGAAGGAACACGTGGGGGTTTTACTAAGTCAGAGTGTGACACTCCTTAATGACTTCCCAACCAAAAATTAAATCATCATTATTCATCTCGCATGTCTACCAAAGTGGATGTCGGCTACTTAGGCCTCCAGGCAGGGCGCATACAACTTATAAACTATGCTACCTTGGCTTACGTGGCGTACGTAAAATAGACTTAATGAAAACAGCTGAAGGAACGGTCTTAGAGTTTTCTTGCCGTAGTGAAAAATGCTTGGGTGGACTTACCCAACGAAAAAATATGGCACCTAACCATATTTTTTCGTTGGCCGGCTTTTGGATTTCGTACTGAAACATATGGGACCCTGGAGACGGTTGAATGTACTACTTTTCTAGGGAAAATAGAATGTAGGAGTGTAGAGCGGTATCCACCTAAGCCTTTGCTGTCCGTCCGTCCATCCGTCGGTTCACCCGTCCAGGCTGTATATCTAGAACTTTTCACTTTCAAATCGAGATAGCGTTTCATTTAAATATAAACCTAAAGCCGGAGCCACACGTTTTCCAAACCATAACAAATCTAAACGTATGGACAGGGAGTAAAGTGGGTGACAGACGTGCGAGCAAGTACGCGTACTTACGGCTCGACGAGCTTTTTCGCTCGGGTGTCACTAAAAACTGCCGAGTACGTTTGTTAGCGATCCAACAGGTTTGAAATTTTGCTCGTAGCTCGCCTCGGCTCACACGTCTGCCGCAAGCCGCGAGCCATTACTTTGTTTTGTGACACGTCGAGTGCTATTGTGTTGCAAAGGTTACTGATTTTCGAAGCTGTTCACACTAGTTATTAACAGAATTATTTCCTTTGCTTCTCTCATACAAGTATGCTGTCTGACTTTAGTAAAATCTGTTTACAATTTTTTTTTTTTTTTTACTATTGATAGGCACGCGTTTGACCACTATCTCACCTGATGGTAAGCGAGGATGTGGTCGAAGATGGAGCACGCTTGCCTAGAAACAACCTATTCACTCTTGATTTAAAGACTCCCAGGTTGTAGCTATCAGGAAACACAGACTCCGGCAGGGAATTCCACTCCCTAGCTGTACGCACTATGAATGTGTTCCCAAAACGTTTTGTGCGTATGGGTGGGATGTCCACCATGTACCGGTGGCGCATCGCCGTTCGTCTTGTGGTCCGATGATGGAACGGGCTTGGCGGAATTAAATTATGCAATTCCGTCGCACATTCCCCAAAATGCAACCGGTAAAAAACCGACAGGCTAGCAACTCGTCGTCGATGTTCAAGACTTTGGAGCTTCGACGCGACGAGCCTCTCATTGCCGATGACCCTCTTGGCTCGTTTCTCAATTGACTCAAGGGCATCAAGCTGGTATCTGGCAGATCCGTCCCAAAGATCAGAGCAGTATTCCATACACGACCGAACTTGCGCTTGATAGAGTTTGAGCAGCTGTTCCGGCGTGAAGTACCGTCTCACCTTAGCCAGAATCCCCAACTTCTTTGCAGCCACTTGAGCTTTTGCCTCTATGTAAGGGCCAAAATTGAGAGTAGATGTTAATGTAATCCCAAGAAGCTCTAGATGGTCGGTTATCGGCACGGTTTTACCGCGGAAAGATGGAGCTGGGCGGAATTTTCTCCTTTTGGCGGAAAAAAGACACGCTTGGGTCTTAGCAGCATTGAACTTGACCAGATTGGCATCGCCCCAATCAGAGACCGCCTGTAGGGACACGTTCAAGCGCTCAACCATTGCCTCCCGGAGAGACCGGATCTGCGACCCACCAGCTCGTGCGTCGGACACGTATCTTTCAGCAACAGTGCTGTCGTCTGCATACCCAAAGGTACCGGGTTTAAGCAGATCATTAATATGCAGCAAGAACAGTGTTGCCGAAAGCACCGACCCCTGAGGAACCCCGGCATTAATATCCAGCAGTCCAGACGAGCAGCCATCTATGACCACTCGGATAGACCGATCCCTCAGGAAATCTGCGATCCAATCACACAAACCGGCGGGCAGACCGAAGGAAGGAAGCTTACTAATAAGGCCATCGTGCCAGACCCTGTCGAAGGCCTTCGAGATGTCAAGGGAGACCGCCAGTGCCTCCCCGTGCTTCTCTTTGGCCTTACTCCAGATGTGAATGGCATACGCTAGAAGATCCCCAGTTGACCAATTTCGGCGAAACCCGTATTGCCGGTCACTAAGGATATCATTCGCTTCTAGGTACGCCAGGAGCTTATGATTCAGCACGCGTTCCATAGTCTTACAGAGTATGGACGTTACCGAGATGGGTCTATAATTCGACGGGTCAGCTCGACTACCCTTCTTGGGCACGGGCTGCACGTTAGCTTGCTTCCAAGCCTTCGGCACTTTTCCAGTCTCAAACGAAAGGCGAAATAGGCGTGTCAAGATCGGAGACAACTCAGGCGCACAAATCTTCAGAACAATTGCCGGTATCCCGTCGGGACCACTAGCCTTGTTCACGTCTAGGTTACGCAGTACCCTACGGACGTCCTTCTGATGAATGCGAATGTTCGACATACTCGACTCGCATTCACCAGGAGAGGCGGAGGGCGTCGCGCCACCAGGATCCAGACGTGAAGATTCCGCAAACAAAGAAGCAAACAAGTTCGCTTTCTCCTCAGCGGAGTGGGCCAGCGTCCCGTCGGGTCTCAGCAGTGGTGGTAGTGAGGGGCGGCAGAAGTTCGATTCGACCGACTTAGCCAGGGACCAAAAAGCCTTACTACCTGCTGGGTATGAAGCAAGTTTGTTCCCTATTCGGCTAATGTGGTCAAACCGAGCCCTCCGCAACACCTTCTTGCAGGACTTAGCAGCCCTGTTGAAGGCTCTCTTCTTCTGACTCACGTCATTTGCTTTGCGCGTACGAGCGTCGACCCATGCTAGGTACGCCGCGTGCTTAAGCGCATCGGCGCGATTGCACTCGGCACCAAACCAAGGACGAACTTCGCCAGATATTGCTATGTTAGAGAACGGAATGTAGTACTCCATTCCCCTCCGCAACACATCCGTCACGGCGTCCGCGCACGACGTAGCATCAGTGGAAGAAAAGCAAGTAGGCTGCCAAGGGTAACATGCGAAGAAAGATCGCATGCCATCCCAATCTGCTGACTTGTATCGCCATACCCGCCGGGTGCCTCTTGGGCTAGGATCGGGCGGAGAGTTTAACTTTAACGCAAGCGCTAGCTTTCGCGTCTCTCGTCCAGCATGGTCTGTGCACTGGTATGGGAAGAGCCACTCCTGATGGTGGGCATTGAAGTCCCCCAGTAACACCAATTGGGCAGAAGGGTACCGCTGCTGAGCCGCATCCGCCGCCTCACTCAGGTGCTGTGTAAGTCCAGTTGTCTCCAAATCACCGCTGTGCGAACGGTAGACGCATGCGTAGACAATTTTGTCTAGACCTGTGTCCACCATAGCCCACAGCGTTGAGAACCTGGAGTCTTCAAGGTAGCGGAGACGCCGATAGCAAATGTCGTCCCGGGCGTACATGCATACGCCCGCGCGGGGTCTAAAGTGGTGCTCCAGGGTAAACCCAGGGTACGACAGGTATGACACGTCCGACGGACATCCGATCTGCGTCTGCGACAGGAACAAGAGCGCTGGTTTCTCGGTCTCAAGATGGTGATGGACTGCGGCGAGATTTGAGTGCAGACCTCGTATATTAGAGAGGTGCATTTTATGCGAAAGGACGTGCTGCCGCTGTACAGTTTTTCTCTTTTTATTCAAATTCAAATTCAAAGCATTTTATTTCAAATAAACCATTCACAGGCACTTTTGAAACGTCAAGGTCGGTCAGTCAAAAACATGGAAGCTATTTGCACGTTCCAAAGCGTAGATCTCTATGGAGAAGAACGTGCAAGAAACTCCACGGACAGTCTTTTAAATCATGTTCTGTTTTACAAAATTCCAAGTTACATATACTTGTTGCTTCTGCATGTGAGGACAATGCAAAGGAAAAAAAAGGGCTTATTATAAGAATTTTAAATATAAAGATTAAAATAAGCCAATGGCAGTTAAGAGATGACAACCGACGGCGCCTGTTCACGAACATGACGCGTGTATCGGCACCCTTCAGCTCAACAATTTCGAAGGGAACCGAATGATCAAACCCACGCGCCGCCATCAGCGAGACATTTGAGTGAGCATGACATGCTCTCAACCACCATGCTCGTTCATGTCCAACAAGTAAAACTATAACTACTCACATAAAATGTAAATGGTTTCATGGTACTCACATTTACAAAATTTGAAAAATATGCTTCTACTTTACACAAAACTATGGTTGTCAATGACCAAATAATGAAAAATAAATTAATAAAGAGAACGATTAAGTTCTTACATCAAAAAGAATAAATAAGTAATTAATATAATAATATAATTTGTATGTATATAAGAATAAATAAACGAAATAATGTAAGAACCTCTAAAAGGAGCGAGCATCTCTTCCAAATATGAAAACATAAAAACCTAAAAAGTGGACCTAAGCAGCTGTGACTGTGGAGCAGGACCAGCATTTAGCCAAGCGTTTTTATCGAGGATATAATCTTCCAGTTTATAATACGCTTGTCTACATAGTGTGCGTTTTATGCATGCTTTAAATTTTCTCTCATTCAGTTCGAGAATATCAACTGGTATTTTATTATAAAATTTAATACAGTACCCCATAAAAGAAGTGTGTACTTTGGCCAATCTGAATCGGGGTTGATCTAATTTGTTCCTATTTCTAGTATTAAAATTATGCCTGTCACTAATCTTGCTAAAGAGATGAAGATTTTTCCGAACATACATAATATTTTCGTAAATGTATTGACAAGGTACCGTCATGATGTTGATATCCTTAAACAGTTCTCTTAGGGAATCACGCCGGAGGAGATTGTAAATGGCTCTGATGGCTCTTTTCTGCAGGATAAATATAGACTCGATGTCTGCAGCACGTCCCCATAATAAGATACCGTAAGACATGATACTATGAAAGTAACTAAAATAGACCAGCCTCGCGGTATCTATATCGGTAAATTGAAGGATTTTTCTGACAGCGTATGCTGCTGAACTTAGCCGTCCCGCAAGAGATGTTAAATGAGGACCCCATTGTAGCCTTGAGTCAAGCGTAATCCCCAGGAAAACCGTGTTTTCGACGAATTCAAGTTTCTCCTTGTTCAATACTATGTCGCAATCATTTCTTTTAACGTTCGGTAAGGCAAATCTGATGCATTTAGTTTTTTTCCTATTTAATACTAAATTATTAGCAGTAAACCAATTTTGGACCTGCTGTAGGGCGTTATTTACGTCGTCAAGATTTATGGAACGTCTATCTATCTTAAAAATTAAGGACGTATCGTCAGCAAATAATACCATATGAGGGTGATTTTTTAAAAGATGGGGTAGATCTTTAATATATACTAGAAAGAGGAAAGGACCCAAAATAGAGCCTTGTGGTACCCTCATTTTGAATTTTAAACCCCGTGAATTGACACCATTTATTTGAACTTGCTGCTGTCTATCATTTAAGTAAGATTTTATTAGACTGAGTGCAAGTTTACTTAGTCCGTAATGTCCTAGCTTTAGGAGCAAGGTTTCGTGATTTACACAATCAAATGCCTTGGAGAGGTCACAAAAGATTCCTATGGCATCTTGTGTCTCTTCCCACGCTGAGTATATGTGTTTTAACAACGTGGCACCAGCGTCAGTCGTACAACGACCCCTGGTAAAACCATACTGTTGATCGTGTAAAATTTTATTGATGTTAAAATGATTGAGCATCTGATTGAGCATTACTGTTTCAAACACTTTGCTAAAAACTGGCAAAACAGATACAGATCTATAATTGTTGGTGTCTTTGCTGTCGCCCGATTTAAATAGTGGTATAACCCTACTATATTTCATTATATCCGGAAAGACTCCTTGGTCCACACATAAATTAAATATTAAAGCCAAGTATGGTGCTATAGTTTCAATTATGGACGTGCACACTTTAATAGACATTCCCCATATGTCTTCGGTCAATTTGATTTTGATTTGCCGGAAAGCTTTTATGACTGTCACAGGGTTGATATGTTTGAACTGGAATTCAACCGTACAACCTGGAACGTTAGCTTTTAATAAATTATATGAGACCTCAGGTGAAGAATTTAAATATTCCGTAGTTTTAGTTGGTATATTGGTGAAAAAATTTACAAATTCTTGAGCTACTTCTAAATTAGAGCTTTTGGCACCATGTGTAGTCTCCAGTAAATAATCAGTGTTTCGTTCTTTATTTCTATTAGTTTCATTATTAATAACTTTCCAAACTGTCTTTATTTTATTTTCTGACGATTTGATCTTGTTGCTAATATATAGGGCTTTAGCTACCTTGCAAGTATTTCTGAACACTTTAGAATATTTGTTTACAAACTTATTAAAAGAATCAGTGTTTATGACAGGCTTAAGGCCATATAGCTCATATAGTCTTTCCCTACTTATCCTAATGCCTTTAGTCGCCCAGTCACTAAATACATACTTAGGGAAAGTATCCTTAGACTTCTTTTCAAAAGTTGCATTGAATTCCTTTAGAACCACTGAAAAGAAATTATCATAAAATTTATTAGCATTTTCAATGTTATGGGCTAGAAAATTTAACTTATTTTGTAAGGTACCATTGAATTTAGCTAGTTTTCCAGTTGTAATTGGCCTATATTGTATATGAATTTTTTCCAAGGCTGCTTTAAACTGAAATGTTACCAATTGACCACTATGATCAGAGGGAAGGTAATTAACTATGGCTTTATCTAAATATTCACAATCGCAGAATACATTATCGATACAGGTTGAAGAAGTTGGTGTTACCCTAGTCGGTTCTGTAAACACATTAGACAAATTAAACGATTTAAAAAGGCTTATAAATCTGCTGCTATTTGAATTAATTTCTAAAATATTAATATTAAAATCCCCACAAATAATCGCGGGCTTGTTACCTGCTGCAAGTTTCGCAAGGATATCTTCCATTGTCGACTCAAATAAAGTAAAGTTTTGAGGGTTTGGGGGTCTGTACACGCACACTATGATATGCTTATCTAGCTCAACACAGGACAGTTCGATGCAATGTTCCACTGATAAGTTAACGATGTCATTACGTTGCTTAAATTTTAAGTTTTTTTTTAATAAGATGAGGGAACCACCACGTAACATAGATTTGCTGTTAAAACAACTGCCCACATTATAATTTTCATAACTAATTAGCATCTGGTAATCCTTCAACCAGTGCTCACTAAAACATACAATGTCAAACATGGTTTTTTCTAAAAACATTTCAATTTCTAATAATTTGGAAGAGACACCTTGAATATTTTGATGAAATAATTTCAAGGCATGCTGCTGACTCCCTTTTTGACAACTATTTACTAAAGAGCAAGAAAATACCTTGTTAATGGTAGGCATAACTATTCTGTCGCTGGTATCCTCTGTTGTCTTATGAACTAGTTTAAATGAGTATCCATAGAGATACATGGAAACTCCGTACAATTTTTATAAGTATTTGTAGCACTAGAGCTACCGTTACTAAGGCTCTCCACCTGATTCTTAGTAAAATTACTAAACATTGTGGATTTAATTATACAAGACTGCGACATACTACTTATGTCTGAGTTAATAAAATAAGCTAATAGCCTTGCTATTGTGTGTCTAAAACTAATTGGCAAATACACTGTATCCCTAGTCGATTTTAAATTTTCCACAAAAATGTTTGTGTCAAAAAACATAAACTTGTCACTATAGTGACTTACTAAAAAGTGCATGTGTTTATTTAAACTTTTCCTGTTCATTAATAAACTTGAGTGATGGAGGTTGAGGAGAAGGAAGTGAAATGAGGTTCCAAGCTGCTAACCTTCAGGCACGCCCTGACAGGACGACATCTTTAGGGGACTAGTCTGGAGACTGCGGGGACGCCCGAGCCCCCCCGGGAATGTCCATCGGGCCCTTTCATCTGGTCGCCAACCAGCACGATGATGCATTCCGGGATTTTTCGTCAGATGGCGGGGCAGCCTTTCATGTGTGGCTAGCAACTACTTGGGCCCCCAACTATCTGCGGTCGGCCAGCGGTGCACCGTGCCTCGGATCCCGCTACCCTCCAAGACTAGTCTCCCGATACGCCCATGCCAGGGCTAGCCTGGCTGGTCTGCCTGCATTGGAACAACTATTTCGACCCAACTCCTCTGAATTGGCTACACTGAGCATCGTACCGGAACACAGCTAAGCCGCTTGGCGGTACGTCTTTGCCCAGTGGCTGGTCACAAGCCATCGGCCGAAGCCTATCACCAGTGAACTAATATATAAAGCTGAAGAGTTTGTTTGCTTGAACGCGCTAATCTCAGGAACTAATGGTCCGATTTGAAAAATTCTTTCAGTGTTAGATAGCCCATTTATCGAGGAAGCTATATATTATCACGCTAAGACACAGCTGTACATTGGATTGCCGGACGAGATAAGAGATTGCAATAACGTGAACACATTTAAAAATAAGCTTAAAAAACATGTATGTACATTATAACTTATAATACTCTGGAGGAAATTGTATTGTACTGTATTATCAAATTTACTCTGTATCTCATTATAAGCGGACTGTAAGTTCTTATGAGAAATAAATTTCTGTAAACCGAAGACCAATAAGAGTGGAGCAGACGAAGTTGCGCTGGTCAACTAGTATTATATAAGATCAAACGAACTTCGGCAAGTGAAGTTCGATTGATATTACATTAATCGCTTCATTCGAAGATATAATATTCATAACGTAGTTCCTCCGAGGCAACCTTGCACTTTTTTACAAATTACTCTCGTATTTTTTATTTTTCTTTAGTAAGTTCTACTAACAGTACTATCAAACCTCAATCTTTTTAGAGTAAGTGAATCTAAAAAACTTCATCATGGGCAATTAGGGTGGGTGGGTGTTTATATCTTCAAATGAAGCGACTCGACTGTCAGTTTTTTGCATAAGTCAAAGAGATTTTGCCGCAAGCGCTTGCGACGCGTCCACGTTTGTTAAGTAAATGTTAAGTGTGTGGCTCTGGCATAAGGAACAAAAAACAAGACTCATAATCGTGTTAAGCACCATCCTGAGGGCCAGAGGGTCTAAAAAGCTTCTTTAACAAAGTCAGAAAGCACTTCACACTACCCGTCATTGTCAATTTTTTCCAATCAACCTTGTTAGCGATAATGATGAAAAATGTTGACAGATTGTTGCGTGATTAAAATTATGATTCTCTTAAAGTGGCCTTTTTAGCCCTCCTGATATTTTATAACCTTGCTTTTTTATGTAGATGGTGAAAGAGAAGGACAAAAACGTGTACACCATAGACTTCTCGATCAAGCAGTTCAGCAAGGAGTACGAGGGCTTGTACCAGCTCGTCGTGGCCAACGGCACGGAGAGGATCACCAAGAATATTATTGAAATAGGGTACGTAAAATCACCGCTAGCCTCGTCCCAACTATATTGAGGTCGGTTTCCAGTCAAACCGGATTTAGCTGAACACGAATAGGTAATTTATATGGACAGACTGATTCTGACCTCCACAACTCAGTATCTGAGTAACACGATACCGCTAGGCAAGACATGTTGCGTCACTACCTACCCTATGCACTCAGAAAATTGGGGCAACTTGTCTTGAAGCTCAAATCTTCGGACTTCTTTGACTTAATGTCCTATGTCCCCTTGACTTGCAGAGGTAGTACCTATAGCTGCCAGGGTTGCGTAATTTTTTCGAAAGAGTCACCGCGGCCATGGGATGCAAAGGGTATTAGGAGGAACACGGGTGGGTTTTAGTCAGTAAGTTAGTTATCCGTTAGAGAAGAGATAGAATAATAGTCCTTCATCGCGGGCAGTTTTCATCATCACGCTTCAACATTTCGATGCTCGTCGCTTCTACTTCAGTGAATCTGTTTTGCCTTTGCTCAACTATACTCGTATAGGGGTGCTACCAGTCGAAACGGATGCAGTACTTCTTTGCTGTATAGTGTCGATTCTCGCCTACATTGTGTTCATTTCTTGAGGGGCATGGGCCCTTATTTAGTCTAGTGGAACAAAGAAAAATCTCTGTATCTGGAATAAAATTATATATGGATTAAGGAAGACAGGAAGCCAACCCCAGTATAGTTGGGAAAAGGCTAGGCAGATTATGATGATGATGATAGATCTCATATAAACATCGTTGTGAGACATCTGTGAATGTCCACATTCGTGTGTTATACGGTGAGCATGTTATACGGATTTTAAGACACACACAGCGTAACGTAACATGCTCACTGCGAATGGTACACGTGCATTACCATTGTGTATTGGACACAATGGTAATGCACGAATAAGACAGTACCCACCTTTAGGCACTTGTCTCACCGCCGACAGGAAGCGAGTAGCTATCGACTATTTTCTCGCTGAGGAAAGGGACAAAGAATATAGATCTCGTGTGAGTAAAAAGAGACACATACATTCATAGTCGATAGCTGGCTGTTCACACTCTTACCTCTAGTTGATCGCAGCGATACGAGTTATCAAAGATTGTACTCGCTCAGCGACACTCGCTCGGCAATGCTTGCTTGGCAATCAGAACTCACCAAATAGCGATAATTTCTACCTATGGTGCTAGCCTGAGCGAGTATTGCGAGTGAAAGCTTGCCGCACAAAAGTACTCGCTGAAAGCCATGCGTCAAAACCATAGAAATAAAATATCTATGGTCAAAACTATCGAAACTTTTCACTAGCTACTCGCTAATGGCGAGAGAAAAGTTTCGGGTAGCGGCTCGCCAACTCGTTTCGTGTTTGAAGATTTACGCTACTCGCTGATCGCCGGCAGTGAGACAAATGATAGAGTAATGCCAGCGTGATGTCCAGTGTTTCATGAAGTTCACATTTGTTTCAGGTCGCTGGTTTAATGCACAGGTGCTGGTATGCGCAGATAAACTGCTTTTTGTTTCTTTCAAAGGACCCAATAAATATTAAATGTGTCTGAGAAGCATTGTGTTTTAATTAACTAGCGTATAATGTGTAGTTTGATACAGTTCAGTAATACAACTCTACAAATTTTGCTTCAGAGCCTATACAACCTCAGCTCTAATTCTAATTTCGCCCCCACTTCACCGCGCTGCCTAACTCTTTATCTCGCTCGCACACTATTGCTCACGGTTACGCGGGCACACCGCGAGTACGATGCAATTTTGTTAGACTAAACTACCTACTTTATTTATCGGACAAGTATTTAACTTCTAAAGTAATAAAATTATTAATAATAAGTCACTATTATCACAATAAAATTTTATAAGTATCACCTTAATTGTTCGCGACGAAACATTTTGCTTTGTATAACTCGCATAGACAGCCTTATGTACCTATAGTCTTAAGCTTATATACTTAAAAGTTAGGAGCTTATATACTCAAATAGTCATAGAAACATTCGCGGCGAAGCATTTAGCATTGTGTAACTCGTATCCCATGTACTAAAACATAGGAGCTTATGTACTCGCATAACCATAGTTTATAAGCTATGTAATCGATTAAAAACCGTATGTTTGTCGTTTTTTCCCCAAACACGTAAAATATGTTCTGGGGAAAACTTATATTCATAGAAAATTAAAACAGATAGGTAGGGCTACACATTTCCCCTACACATTCCCGATAGCACCCAGAAGGTGTGTTCTGATTGGTTGATGGAAATCAACCAAAACGAAGGTACACAAACAATAGACATTTCACACTCAAAGATAGTAGGGTGGATGAAGAAAACCACTATGTACAGACACCTTCAGTACTAAGTCTTTAGGGAATCTGGGAATATAGGTCTTAAACCATAGGCACTGGAAACCTGGCACTCAGCCCTATCCAGATATGTACACATCTTCATGGTCAGGCAAGGCATAAAGCCGCAAACTTGAAAAAAGGAAAAACACAGATTTTTATCCCCTTCCGGGTTCCTGACCTACAGTACCTCCACCCTTAGAGGGGTGGCTTCATAAGATGTGTATCTGGATAGAGGGATGACACACCTACCCGAATATAGATAGTTTCATAGCCCATGGGGCACAGTTTTCCGGGAAATCAACCCTTAATAGTAAACAAGTTCAAAACTTGTAACAGTTTCGACAGTTAAATGCAACAAGCCCACTAGTGGGCAGGGTTGAAGGGTTGGTTTCCACCCCGTTCGACGGGGAATTTCGGGGGATTTGCATAGAGGTGCATCAACCCCTCATGTCACTGACACTGATGCTTGAGAAAGTTCAGAAAACCTTCCTGATATTTTTGTATCAAAGGCTGTACCATTACTTTCCATTCATGTACCCAACGAACTATCTTCTAGGGGTGTTGGGCTTCAATTCGTTGGAGGTAAGAAGGGGCTTTGATCAGCTCACGATTGCCTGTAAAACTCTAAGCGGTCGTATTGACTGCCCTGAGCTCCACGGACTTTTCTGCTGCCTATTTGTGCCCGACAAATACCTTGGGCACCGTCAAAGCCGCCGTCATAACCTGTTCGCACTACCGCTATCTAGATCGGTTGCTAGAGCTGAATCCCCGGTATGTCGAACCCTAAGGATGCTTAACGCCCTCCTGACTGCCGACCCTGAATGTGATGTGTTTGCTGATGAATGGAAGAAAATAATGCGTGCCTGTCTGGTGTTTTGTGAGAGACAATATGCGAGGGTGTCCACTGTTACATAGTTTCTGTTAGTTTATGATGTTTCTAATTTATTTAACTATTTACGCAAATCATTATTAATAATTTTATCCACGAATTGTATATCTTTGAATTTGAATTTAATTTTTGTATTGTTTGTTATTTGAATGCTTATTTTATTTTAACATTATAATTCTATGTTAATTAATGTAATTGGACCTGTGCCGTTTTAATTAACTATAAATAAATAAATAAAAATAACCCCTATCCAGACCTAGAATAGACCTAGATATAGCCAGAAATGTGTATGAACTATAGTAAAAATGTACAACTAAATAAAACCGAAACGGTTAGTGGTTTTTGGGCCTCGTTACGGTAAAGTAACCTCGTACCTTAGTAAATTGTTCAAAAATAGATACTCGTAGTCACCGGCAGAAGAAATATAGAATCTATAAATAGAATCACAGTACTCGCAAATTTACCCTTAAACCATTAGCTGCAGTGTTGTCAAAATTCCTGCCTATTATTTAACCCTGGTAAGCATTCACCCTGCACCCCAATCTACCCCGAAGACAGCAAGTAATTGTCAAGATAGAAGAACGTTGTACGTGTGGTGCGGAGAACCTCAGTTCCCGGTACAGGACGTCAGCGCGGCTGGACGCAGTCGGTCGGTCACAGTTCACTTCGGAGGAGAATAAGAAGGATAGACCTACCCCATCACAACCCCGTTCCAGTCGATCACGCCCGTCCTGTACATTTTTTGGTCCTTGCGAGCCGGATTTCCGTACTCCACATCATGTTTCTTAACAGTATGTATACTTGAAGAATCAAACCATGAAGAAACAAGCCTTGAAGAATCAAGCCGAAGCCCTTCGATATAGTTTGGCACAAGAGCCAAACATACGCACCCTGTATCTTGTTTCTTAACAGTATGTCAATTGGTATCCGTTCTCGAATATTCCCTTGAAGAATCAACCCATGAAGAAACAAGCCTTGAAGAATCAAGCCGAAGCCCCTTCGATATAGTTTGGCACACCCGAGCCAAACATACGCACTCATTATCTTGTTTCTTAAACAGTATGTCAATTGGTATCCGTTCCCGAATCAACCCTTCAAGAATCATCCCTTGAAGACTCATCCGAAACAGATCCGAAGTCAGTCGTCGATTGACGTTCCTGTGAAGACGCCTCAAGCTCAGCATCGTGGTTCATCGTGAGGACTACCCCTTGAAGAAAAATACTCTTCAAGAACCAACCCTTAAGGACTCACCCTGAGCCGGATCCAAAGCTATCCGTCAACATACGTTCCAGTTAAGAAGCCTCAAGCTCAGCATCGTGGTACATCGTGAGGACTGCCCTTGAAGAAAATTACCCTTCGGGAGCCACCCTTAAGGACTCACTCCGTAACTTTGGACTTTGAAAATTTTCCTGAAACACTGAAGGATTGCGTCTGGACTTAGAAGATTTCTAAGGAATCCTGGACTTTGAGAAAATTTGAAAATTGAACCTGGACTTGGGAAGGTTTTGAAGACCAAACCTGGGACTTAGAACATTTTTTTGAAGATTGAACCCGAGACTTGGAAGAATTTTTTGATTGAACCTGGGACTTAAAAAAAATTTTGAGGATTGAACCCGATACTTAGAAAATTTTTTCAAACATAGAAGCTGGGACTTAGAAAATTTATAGAAGATAGAACCTGGGACTTAGAAAAAATTTTGAGGATTGAACCCAACACTTAGAAAATTTTTCGAACATAGAAGCTGGCACTTAGAAAAATAATGAGGATTAATACTGGGACTTAGAAAATTTTGATCATCTGAACATAGAAGATTTGAACATCGATCGGGACATAGAAAATTTTTGAAGATTTTAGACTTTGAAAATTTTGAGAAGATTCTACACTTAGAAAATATAGATCGATTCGGGACATAGAAAATTTTTGAAGAATTTGGACTTTGAAAATTTTGAAGAAGATTCTACACTTAGAAAATATAGATCGATTCGGGACATAGTAATAATAATAATAATTGGACTTCAGATTTATGTATAATATATTGTCATAGCTCAGCACAGCTATGACAATATATTATACTATTGTTATATATATTATTGTCTTAGTCTGTAGTCTGCCACTGTACTTTTTAAAATAAAATAAAAAATAAAATAAAATAAATAGAACATTTTTGAAGAATTTGGACTTTGAAAATTTTGAGAAGATTCTACACTTAGAAAATATAGATCGATTCGGGACATAGAAAATTTTTGAAGAATTTGGACTTTGAAAATTTTGAGAAGATTCTACACTTAGAAAATATAGATCGATTCGGGACATGGAAATTTTTGAAGAATTTGGACTTTGAAAATTTTACTCTTAGAAAATTCAGAGCAACTCTGGACTTCGAAGATTGGGGACTTTGAGGAATTATCCGAGAAAATAGAAACAGTTTAAAGAAAAAACTTTAGTTCAAGTTTTGCTGAAGCCTTATCCAGGGACATAGAACAGTTTTGAAGAATCGACTTGAGGATCTGAATCATGCCAACCTCAAGAAAGGGAACCAGATTCGAAGCGCCTTCAGACAGTACGCTGAAGCCGACAGATAGAAGATACAGCCAAAACCTGCCGGTGACGCCCGTATTGAACGTATCGAACATAGCAAGCCGCCGTCGACCGTGGGAAGGACGACGCGGTCTTATAGAAGAGTCACAAAGGCACGCGAAGACTTACTCAAGATTAAGTTGGAGCTTGCACAGTTAGCACTTCAGAGAGCCGAACAAGAATCGGAAGACGAATATATAGAAGATAGAAACTCGAACGACGAGTACGTGCGTTCCTGGCTGGAAAAGGCAGCTGAACCTGTTCCTGATCAGAGAGAGACCAACACCGCTGAGGGAGACATCCGTAACAGAACACATAGAAACTGCGAGCAGAATAGAATAGACAGAAACTGCGAGCAGAATAGAATAGATAGAAACTGCGAGCAGAATAGAATAGATAGAAACTGCGAGCAGAATAGAACAGATAGAAACTGCGAGCAGAATAGAATAGACAGAAACTGCGAGCAGAATAGAATAGACAGAAACTGCGAGCAGAATAGAACAGACAGAAACTGCGAGCAGAATAGAATAGACAGAAACTGCGAGCAGAATAGAATATATAGAAGCTGCGAACAGAATAGAATAGATAGAAGCTGCGAACAGAATAGAATAGATAGAAGCTGCGACCAGCAACAGTCTCCCCCTATGGACTCCGTACCGATAGTGGACTCTCGTCGAGCGCAAGTACCGGAACTAGAGCCGAAAGTCGATGAAGTGACTAAACAGATGGCACCACCGAAGAAAATAGAAGACGACGGGGAAAACAGATTACGGCCGTTCAAAACGGACCTTATAGCAGCTATAGTATCGCTAGCTGACAGAAAAACAGAACAGAATTCTTCCTCACCGTCGAAGGTCATCATGACCTTACCGAATTTCAATGGTGCACACACAGAATGGTTGTCGTTTCTAGCCATTTACTATATATAACAACTCGAAAAAATTTCAATGATGTCAAGAATACAGCAAGATTCAGAAGGCAAAGACAGTATCAGTCGTTACCTGACCTTTCGTTGTTCAGCGAATTCATCACTGAACAAGCCCGCTTCTGCAGTACCTTTGCTCCCGCCGAGAATTTCAACGCAACAGAGGGCCCATCAAACAGACGTACAGCACAGAGAACCCACACAGCAACAGAGAAACCGGCCGATAGATGCCGTGTATGTGGAAAAGATGGGCACATAGAACGCGACTGTCGGAAGTTCAGAGAAGGGAACAGCGACAGGAGATGGAAGCTAGCAAAAAAGCTCAACTTATGCTTTCGTTGTATGAAGTTACGACGTAAGCGGCACCAGTGCAAACCGAAGAAGTGTGGCATCAAGGAGTGTATAGCCACACACAACCGGCTACTTCATTTCGAGAAGAAGCCCGCTGCAGCGACTGCCGAAAAGCCGAAGGTCCTCGAACAGAAGCAAAAACCACAAGAAGTGGTTGCCAGCTTGCGAACATAGTCGAGTCATGCCTACCTCAAGATGGTGCCGGTCCGGGTGATTGGACCGGCGGGAGAGGCATCTACGTTCGCCCTTCCCGACGATGGATCAACCGTATCATTGATCAACGAGGACCTTGCCAGACAAGTTGGAGCCGAAGGCCGCATAGACCCACAGAAGACATCTTGAAACGACACACCAAACAGATAGAAAATGGGCATATAGAAACCGCAATGCTATGGAGGCAAGATAGACCGAAATGCCCAATAGTTATGAGACAGCCCACAAGCGGCTTGTCTCTATAGAAACTCGACAGAAATCCGACTCTTCGAGATAGATATACGGAACAGATGGACTCGCTCCTACAGAAAAGGTGCGCCGAGAAAGCGCCCAAAAATAGTACACCAGGAAGAACCTGGTACCTACCTCATTTCGATGTCTTCAACCCAATGAAGCCAGAGAAGTTCCGTATAGTACAAGACGCCGCAGCTAAATCGAATGGAATGTCTTTGAACGACTTCCTACTCACGGGACCAGACCTGTTACAGTCGCTGCCCGGCGTCTTGATGAGGTTCCGCAGATACCCCATAACCATTTCCGGTGATATTACCGAAATGTTTATGCAGGTGAAAGTCCGAGAAGAGGACACAGACGCCCTCCAATATCCGTGGAGAGGCAACAGACGCCCTCCAATATCCGTGGAGAGGCAACAGATGCCCTCCAATGTCCGTGGAGAGGCGATAGAATAAAGGGAGCCCCGCCGAATATAGAGTGATGCAATCATGTTCGGCGCGGCCAGCCCAACGTGCACACCTGTAAGCGCAAGGATGCACCACCGAAAACGTACTTGGTCTAGAATGGAGACCAAGTGCAGACACGCTAGGTTTGAACCTGACTCTAGCGCGTCCACCGAGTGGCGTCTTAGGAAAAGACATAACCACAAATAAAATCCGAGAAGAGGACATGAACGCCCTCCAATGTCCGTGGAG
The DNA here is from genome assembly GCA_950371165.1 of Lacanobia oleracea. Classification (NCBI taxonomy): domain Eukaryota; kingdom Metazoa; phylum Arthropoda; class Insecta; order Lepidoptera; family Noctuidae; genus Lacanobia; species Lacanobia oleracea. Next base: position 14,303,025 of record OX493386.1, read on the forward strand.
AGGCGATAGAATAAAGGGAGCCCCGCCGAATATAGAGTGATGCAATCATATTCGGCGCGGCCAGCCCAACGTGCATACCTGTAAGCGCAAGGATGCACCACCGAAAACGTACTTGGTCTAGAATGGAGACCAAGTGCAGACACGCTAGGTTTGAACCTGACTTTAGCGCGTCCACCGAGTGGCGTCTTAGGAAAAGACATACCCACAAATAAAGTCCGAGAAGAGGACATGAACGCCCTCCAATGTCCGTGGAGAGGCAATAGAACAAAGGGAGCTTGACGAATATCGAGTGATGCAATCATATTCGGTTCGGCAAGCCCACCGTGCACACCTGTAAGCGCAAGGATGCACCACAGAAAACGTGCTTGGTATAGTATGGAGACCAAGTGCAGACACGCTAGGTTCGAACCTGACTCTAGCGCGTCCGCCGAGTGGCGTCTTAGAAAAAGACATACCCACAAATAAAGTCCGACAAGAGGACATGAACGCCCTCCAATATCCGTGGAGGGGCAACAGAAGAGAGGGAGCCCCCGACGAATATCGAGTGATGCAATCATATTCGGCGCGGCAAGCTCACCGTCCACAGCTATCTTCGCAAAAATTGAAGCGCGAAGATAGAACAGCATCCAGAAGCAACCTGGATAGCTACAGAACCACAGAAGAGGCGACGCGCATAGCGAAAGCGGTGAAGAAAATACACCAACAGGCCCGTTTTAAAATTAAAAAATGGGTATCGAATGACGTCGTGGAAAACATAGAGCCGTCGCAAGCACAAACAGAAGTCGTCAATATCGGCGACACACAGATACTTGGTTCAATCTGGAGACCAAGTGCAGACGCTAGGTTTCAACCTGAAACCTAGCGCGTCCACCGAGGGGTCTTAGAAAAAGACGTGCCCACCAAGAAGAGGCATCCGAAATAGTGCTTGGCGTAGCCTCAATAGTTACAGTATGCGCCAAGCAACTGCTCCAAAAAGTATGGAGAAAACGAGTCGACTGTAATCAGTCACTCGACACAGAAACCGTACTCACAGAGAAACACCAACGAAGAGGTGTTGTCCACACTGTTGTGTGAGGCAGAGTTCGGTAAACAGCCGCCCGCTGAAATAGGTATCAGTCGCCAGCAAAGGCGATGAACCCATCACGCCGAACCACTTCCTACTCGGTGGTTCGGCCAGACTGCACCTCACCCGACGTGTTCACCGAGTAACACGTCGACACCGAGAAACACTGGCGGCGCTCACAAGCGCTCGCCGACCAGTTCTGGCGCCGCTGGGTGAGGGAGCACCTACCCGAGCTCCAACACTGGCGGGAGCGCCACAGCCGTGGCCCTGGTCTGCAGGTGGGCAACCCTGTGCTCATCGCAGACGGCCAGCTGCCTCGCAACACGTGGCCGCTAGGCCGCATCACCGCAGTCTTCCCTGGGGCGGATGGAGAAGTCCGGACCGCTGAGGTGCGCATATCTGGCGGCACTCTTAAGCGTCCGGCGAAGAGGCTGATCCCGCCACCGAAATGGTCCAGAGCGTCGGAGCTACGGGCCGGAGCGACGGGCGTCGCGCCGGCGAGCTTCGAGGCAACAGTCACCGTGGCAACGGGCGACGCAGCTACAGTCGTCGCTCACCGGCGAGATGCAGCGCCGCGCCGACATCGCAACGATTCGTCACTGCGCTGCACGGCGGGAGAAATGTTCGCGACGGAGCATTTTGCTTTGTATAACTCGCATAGACAGCCTTATGTACCTTTTTTTTTTTTTTTTTTTATTGTTTAATACAGTTAGTGTACAGTTTTGAGTTTCTATTGCACCATTAAACCAGGATTGGTTTGTATTGGCACTCACATTCGCTACAACAATACACCTTAATCACTAATACTTAACAATAATTAATAATGTGGGTATCTTAATAGGTACCTAACATTTTTAACAAAGTTGTTTAAGAGGTAAACATCCATTAGTAAGAACTTCGAACTGTAGGTACATGAAAAATTTGCATGTTACGTATTGTCTCAACTGCGCTCTACTGGGCCGGTTACTAGAAAACTGGTTCTAATCAACGCATACAGGTTGCTCCACTTTTATTGATACTTGTTCACAAAATGTAAAATAAATCTTATATTAAGTTATTTATGTAGTCGTAATAGTATTTCTTGTATTTTTGTTTATAATTTTTGGTATTTATTTCGCTTCTTATATTTGGAGGGATTTCATTTATAAATGTGGGAATTAAATACCGTTCGCCTACCGTAATAGTTTGTAGCCCGAGGTATCATTAATTTATTTTTGGCGATACTTCGAGTGGTTATTTTGTGAGAAATGGGTTTTTGAAAACTTTTATTATTATACTGTTCAATTAATAGGGACATTTTAATTCTATTTTGTACTGGCAAAATTTTACAATATTTAAATAGTTCTATGACGTTTAATTTGTTTTGGTCTTTTGTTTTTCTGGGTACTATTAGTTTTAAAAGTCTAACTTGAAGTTTGGAAATCCTTTCAGTATATGATTTAAATGTTCGCCCGTAGCTCGTTATTCCATATGCTATTATTGACTCCGCTAAAGCAATGTACATATTAAGTAGGATTTTAAACGGAACTTTAGGTTTTAAAATGTAGAACTTTGCCAGTATGGCTCGCAGTCTATCACACACTGAATCTACATGATAGCCCCAGTTGAAACGATTGTCTACGATTAAACCTAGGTAGGTGTGGTGCGTCACCTGATCGATTGCCTCACATTGACATGTACCTGATGGAGGGGAGTGAAGACAACTGTGGCTATGTGCGATTATTTTAACAGTGGCAATTTGTTTTAGATGGCTGGAGTGGACATGAATGATTTTTGTTTTACTCGCATTAAGAACCAGTCCAGCATCGTGTGCCCATTTAGAGACACGAGTGAAATCATCCTGCAACCACTGGGCAGCTACATTTATGTCTTTATGGGCAGCTACCAGACATGTGTCATCGGCATATTGATAGACAGAACAGTGGTCAACCACATGTTCCATGTCGTTGACATATGCTAGGTAGTGTAATGGTCCCAGTACTGAACCTTGGGCCGCGCCTTCAGTGACTTCGATGGTGTCACTATTTTCATTCTTGATCTTAACATTGTATTTCCGATTATGTAGGTAGTCCTTACACCACTCAAGAATTGGTCCTCGAACTCCTGAGTTATCTAATTTTTTCAACAGCATGTCATGTCTAAGAGTGTCGAACGCTTTGCTGAAGTCAATAAATAGCAACATTACATTATTTTTGTCATTAAGAGATTCATTGACCTCATCCGTGAATTTTGACAACAGCTGTGAGGTTGATTTATTGGGCTGAAAACCAAATTGAGTGCTGGATAACACCCCATTTTTAACATAAAAATCTTGTATCTGATTACAAACATATTTTTCTATTATTTTGTCTATAACTGGTAGAATAGTGATCGGTCTGTAGTTTGCATAATCAGCAGAACTTCTTTTTTTATATACTGGCCGCACTATACCCGTTTTTAGTACATCCGGGAATTTTCCTTGTTTAATACTAGTATTGATTAGTTTGACAATGACGAGTGACATTTTGTCGCAGATACTTTTTATGTCAACACACCTAATATCATCTATCCCAGGAGCTTTACTAGTATTAAGGTTTTTAATTATTTTGTTAACGCTGTTATATGTAGCTTTCCTGAAATACATTGACGTGTTATTAGGAAATACATATTCTGATTCATTCAGTAAACGTTGGTTACAATTGGGCAATATCTTTGTTACACTGTTTCTGAACTCTATAGCGAAGTTATCAGCTATTGATTTTATTGTTACATTGTTCTTTTTGAAGGCTTTTAAGATGATTTCGTCAACCGAATTTTTATTGCGACCAGACAGCTTATTTAGTATTTGCCATAGTTTTCTAGGGTTATTCTTATTATTATTTATTTGTTCGTGATAGTATTTATTTATATTCTAGTCATAGCGTTTTATTAGTAGGATCGTTTTTCCATTTTATAAAAAAGAGATCCTTTTGTTTACACATATTATTGATTTTATTATTAATCCAGGGTTCTTTGTTTCTTTTACTGCTTTCATTTATTTTTTTGACGTATTTTGATTCCTCGTAACATTTGTGAAATTGATTTTTGATGCAATCGTAAATTGTGTTGGCACATTCTGTATTATCTATTTCACTCCAATTCACGTTGTCAAGTAATGACTTAATTTTAACATTATTAATTTGTTGACTTAATTTTGCAACACCTGTATTGGTGTTGGATCAAGTCCCACGCACGACAGTATTACCATGCGATGATCTGCCATAACAGTTCCGAGTGCAGCCGAGTATAGATCTAACGAGCGCGTTCTTGTAAAGATGTGATCTATACAGCTACGTGTAGTAATATTACCACGTTTTTCTATTCTGGTGCAATCAGATATCGCGCTCGTTAGACCACACTCAGACATGCTACTAACGTAGTATTCGCGGATGTTGTCGAATTTTTTTAGGTCTATGTTAACGTCGCCTAGCACATAAGTGTCGTATGACTGAATGGATGGACCCGACAAGATACTGCTTATTTCCTTTACAAATAGATGTTCACTTTCGCTTGGTGGTCTATAAATTGCACAAATATATGCGTGATAGTTGTCGGGAGTAATTATTTTACCAAGAATACATTCACAGTGTGTAAAAGAGAGATGTGTAGTTGTAAAAGCGTAGCTATCTCTGATATAAATAATTACTCCACCGCCTTTTCTGTTTTTACGCAATTTACTGTACATCTTATAGCCGTTGATGTTATACATGTCAACAGTGATGTCATTTAAATTTACTTCTGTAAGGATAAGGACATCTATACTTAATTTGGATGAGTTAATTAACTGTTTAACAAGACAAAAGTTTTTAACTATGGATCTAATATTTACGTGAACAATATTTAAACTGTTTCTATGATTGGAAGTTATAATCTTACTAAATTCATTTATATTTGCACAGTCGAATAATTCATGGTGATCTGAGAAAAGGACCGGGATAACTTATTTTAAACTATTACCGATAGAAGTTCGGCCCTCCTGCCCGCGTTGTAGTCGAAAGCTTTTCGATGTCCGCTACGCTCCTAACGACTGTAGGTTTGTCTTTATCTTCTTTACGCAGCAGCACCTTTCCATCCTGGAACCATACATATTTATATGCTGGTCGCAATTTTTGTTGGGCTAGCCACAGCAACGATTTATTAGCTTTAGTCAGGGCGCGACGCAGAATAACTTTCGACTTGGCTATTTCTACTGGAACTCCCGATACAAGTTTTTTAAGCAGCACTTCTTCCTTTTTAGAAGCCTGTGGCCACGAGCGTGCTTGATCTGCTTGTTTCAACTCTAGCTGGATGTTGCCTTCACGTTCATTTCGACTGTCCATACGTCTCACATGAAGTATTTGGGATTTATCCACGTTGAGGGTTTCAGCCAGCTTGATTGAGATAGAATTCAGGTCTTCATCTTGAGCTTTAGGGATTCCTGTCACTTCTATCAAATTATCAAGACGCTGTTGTTCTATTTCACGTAGATGTTGCTTCACTGAGCTCATTTCAAGCTCAAGATGAGTTTTTTCGTTGCTGAGATGGATATATTTCTTCTCTAACTCCTGAATATGTTTGTTTTGAGCTTCAACGGTTTTTGTTAGGTCGTCTACTTTTTTCCCGCAGAGGGTAACTGATAACTCAATCGGTTGTAATTCCTTTTTTAGGACTCTTTTTCAATTCGGCAGTAATATCTTTCAGAAACTTCTCACTATCCATCATGTTGAGGTTACCCTGGTTTTTACTGGAGGTGGCGACTTCCTCTTCTTCGTCATCTTCGTCCGGAACAAAGAATGAAGATTTTCTAGTAAGCGAGTTGTGATTGCATTCGTCACATATCCAGTCTAGGCTGTCCGCATTACGAAGTGCAGACAGCTGTTTAGCGGTTAGACCAGAGCAGGCTTTGCTGGCATGAACGACCTTCGCACAGGTCCTGCATTCTAGGCCTGGCGCCCTGCTGGTTATTCCTTTGCTGCAGATATCGCATTTGGTCATTTTGGTTGGCGTAGAGGGTAGATAGCACACAGATTAATTCGACTTTGACACTAAACTGGTTCGTGCGGCAGCGCGGTAGTGAATGATAGTCTTAAGCTTATATACTTAAAAGTTAGGAGCTTATATACTCAAATAGTCATAGAAACATTCGCGGCGAAGCATTTAGCATTGTGTAACTCGTATAGATAGCGCCTATGTACCTATAGTCGTAAGCCTATGTACTAAAACTTAGGAGCTTATGTACTCGCATAGCCATAGTTTATAAGCTATGTAATCGATTAAAAACCGTATGTTTGTCGTTTTTTCCCCAAACACGTAAAAGATGTTCTGGGGAAAACTTATATTCATAGAAAATTAAAACAGATAGGTAGGGCTACACATTTCCCCTACACATTCCCGATAGCACCCAGAAGGCGTGTTCTGATTGGTTGATGGAAATCAACCAAAACGAAGGTACACAAACAATAGACATTTCACACTCAAAGATAGTAGGGTGGATGAAGAAAACCACCATGTACAGACACCTACAGTACTAAGTCTTTAGGGAATCTGGGAATATAGGTCTTAAACCATAGGCACTGGAAACCTGGCACTCAGCCCTATCCAGATATGTACACATCTTCATGGTCAGGCAAGGCATAAAGCCGCAAACTTGAAAAAAGGAAAAACACAGATTTTTATCCCCTTCCGGTTTCCTGACCTACAGTACCTCCACCTTTAGAGGGGTGGCTTCATAAGCTGTGTATCTGGATAGAGGGATGATGCACCTACCCGAATATAGATAGTTTCATAGCCCATGGGGCACAGTTTTCCGGGAAATCAACCCTTAATAGTAAACAAGTTCAAAACTTGTAACAGTTTCGACAGTTAAATGCAACAAGCCCACTAGTGGGCAGGGTTGAAGGGTTGGTTTCCACCCCGTTCGACGGGGAATTTCGGGGGATTTGCATAGAGGTGCATCAACCCCTATCCAGACCTAGAATAGACCTAGATATAGCCAGAAATGTGTATGAACTATAGTAAAAATGTACAACTAAATAAAACCGAAACGGTTAGTGGTTTTTGGGCCTCGTTACGGTAAAGTAACCTCGTAACTTAGTAAATTGTTCAAAAATAGATACTCGTAGTCACCGGCAGAAGAAATATAGAATCTATAAATAGAATCACAGTACTCGCGAATTTGCCCTTAAACCATTAGCTGCAGTGTTGTCAAAATTCCTGCCTATTATTTAACCCTGGTAAGCATTCACCCTGCACCCCAATCTACCCCGAAGACAGCAAGTAATTGGCAAGATAGAAGAACGTTGTACGTGTGGTGCGGAGAACCTCAGTTCCCGGTACAGGACGTCAGCGCGGCTGGACGCAGTCGGTCGGTCACAGTTCACTTCGGAGGAGAAGAAGAAGGATAGACCTACCCCATCACAACCCCGTTCCAGTCGATCACGCCCGTCCGGTACATTAATTTTAATGTAGGTACCTTTTTATCGTTGTAAAATCCTCGCACCCTGAGTGGAGCGGACGGGACTGTCAGACTCTTAATGACTAAAATCCACGGTGTACCCTCAAAAGCCCTTTTGAACAGTATCACAACCCCGGCAGGAATTTCAATGTACCTACTGACAGTTGCTAATCAAGCTAAATTTTCCAGTATAAACTGACCCCTCATTGTACGGAAAGCCTATACAATGCGAGATCAACTTATACTAGAAAGTTGCTACAAAATAATAGACGAGCCAACGTTACGGTGAGGGTTCCGCACATTGATTTTGTAGTAAGTTTGAGTTTTATAGTTTTCTCCTTGTATGTATTTGTGACAGCCGTTTTTGTATGTAATTATGTAAGTAGGTCTAAATGTATCTATATATTATTATTATATGTAGTATACACGCAACGTATCGACTCACAGTAGGTATTTGGCTCGCCTACGAACCACCACGTGCTGCCTAACTGACGGTTGAACACAGACTACCCTACGATCCGTCGGCCATGTTGTGACGTATGCGCCTGAGACAAATCATCAGTACATCTACATACACTACATCCCTTCCTTATTCATGTTTATTAATATTTATAAATACTACTGTATTGAGTTTTTATGGATCTAGGTACTTATATAATAATATATGAATGCACTCGTATTTATTTCCTTCTAGAATGTTTAGGAAAACTGTGCATGATACTGGAGGTATTTTAACTTTTATATTAATTTTAAACGGTTAATGACCCGATTAGGCTATAAAGTTATAAACCAATTATATTTTTTCAAAGATCATAGATGAGATCATTGTTTTGATTTATTTTCTTATATTCAATGAAATATGCTTTGATATTATTATTATCTCTATCTTTCTCCTCCTTTTTTTATTTAGTCATAATGAATCAATCTTTAATCTATCAATCTTTAATTCGTGAATTATTTGGTTTCTTTATCGATAAAAACTTTCAACTGACCTTCAATTTCTTTAAATGTACTACGTTTCTTTTCAATACTTGCTGTTCTTGCTTGTACTTCATCATTACGTTATTCAATATCTCCCCCAGACATTTGCTTTCTTTAATCTCTACGGCCATTATCTACAAACTTTTACACAGAGCTTATTCCAAATCTTTAGTTCACTGACTATTCGTTCAGTGAATTAGCCATTTGATAGTTCAAAACTGGCTGTAATAAATCCTTTAGGTTTGATTTGTGGTTCGCTAGTACTTGTGATTACCAAGTCCAACACCACTAAAAGTTATAAAACTCATATTGATTTGAACAAAGAAATAAAAAGACTAGGTATCTTATTTAGTGTCAACAGCTATCTCTTAACTCAGCTGTACCGGACGGGCGTGATCGACTGGAACGGGGGTGTGATGGGGTAGGTATATCCTTCTTCTAATCCTCCGATGTGAACTGTGGCCACCCGACTACGTCCAGCCGCGCTGACGTCCTGTACCGGGGTACTGATGTTCCCCGTACCACGCGTGCAACGTTCTTCTATCTTGCTATTTACTTGCTGTCTTCGAGGTAGATTGGGGTGAGGGATGAATGGCTGGGCGGAAAATAGACACGCTTGGGTCTTAGCAGCACTGAACTTAGCCTGCCGGAGAGACCGGATCTGCGACCCACCAGCTCGTGCGTCGGACACGTATCTCTCAGCAACAGTGCTGTCGTCTGCATACCCAAAGGTACCGGGTTTAAGCAGATCAATAATATGCAGCAAGAACAGTGTTGCCGAAAACACCGACCCCTGAGGAACCCCGGCATTAATATCCAGCAGTCCAGACGAGCAGCCATCTATGACCACTCGGATAGACCGATCCCTCAGGAAATCTGCGATCCAATCACACAAACCGGCGGGCAGACCGAAGGAAGGAAGCTTACTAATAAGGCCATCGTGCCAGACCCTGTCGAAGGCCTTCGAGATGTCAAGGGAGACCGCCAGTGCCTCCCCGTGCTTCTCTATGGCCTCACTCCAGATGTGAATGGCATACGCTAGAAGATCCCCAGTTGACCGATTTCGGCGAAACCCGTATTGCCGGTCACTAAGGATATCATTCGCTTCTAGGTACGCCAGGAGCTTATGATTCAGCACGCGTTCCATAGTCTTACAGAGTATGGACGTTACCGAGATGGGTCTATAATTCGACGGGTCAGCTCGACTACCCTTCTTGGGCACGGGCTGCACGTTAGCCTGAATTTCCACATCCTCCTCAGTCTCCATTAAGTCATGCGCCTACCACTCTTGAATAGTTATTGTAAGTTGGCAAGTTATTGCTATTGAAATATTGTCAGGCGTTTTCTACGTGAAAAGTTTAAGTGACTAATAAATATATTTTAAAGGTTTTCTTATAAAAATAAGTAGATTTATTTTATAGTACATTTATTTCAGATACGAATCATCCATTAAAGTTGTGGATTTCAGCCGAAGCGTGGCCGTGCTGGGACGGATAGGCCACGGTCACACGGCGACCATTCGATTCGATTTTTTCACGTATACGGTTTTACCGTATACGATGCAATCGTTCACAAGGCAACCATTCGATTCGATTTTCGATCAAGTCGACCTTCGATCAAGGAAATAAAATCCTCGATCAATTTTGGAATTCTGTCCTCCATATTGACAACCGACTGATGCAACACACAAGGGCAACTGCGGCCACGCGTGCGAGTACGTACGATTCTCGAATGGCCGAGTCGTGTGAACGAGACAACATGAACATAAGCGCCACTGCGTGTCGATTCGATAAAATCGTTTCGAGACGCGGCGTTCCGGTGACAACTTCGCACGGTATACGTTAAAATATATTTCTCGAATACGGGATTTTCCCGTATGAACGCCGTGTAAACAATTTTTAAGTTTTCATATATATTCTGTTGTCACTACTCTATTCGATAAAATCTCGTATACAGTATACGGGAAAATAATCGCCGTGTGAACGTGGCCATACGTTGCAACCCGGTCACTGAAAATGGTGTATAAGTCATGAAATAATGTGGTACCTATATTATTTCTCTTTCTAGTACCAAAAGGTACATATCCGTACAGTCTTCTTCCATAACCATGACTTTGTTTGGCGTCGTGGCCGGGCCAGAACGGAACACACCACCAAGCCAAGGACGAGCTTTGCCAGATATTGCTATGTTAGAGAACGGAATGTAGGACTCCATTGCTCTCCGCAACACATCCATCACGGCATCCGCGCACGACGTAGCAAAATTCTATTTAACGCCTGCCAAAAGAGGTCGCCACTGTAGTGACAGCCACTGAGCCTACGGCCATCGCCATGACGTCACATCCTTCCACGAGGCCTATGTGGGGGGGTTGTGACAGTTGCCAGCCAGCCAGCCAGCCAGCCAGCCAGCCAGCCAGCCATTATATAAGCGACTTGCGCCTTTGCATGAGTTTCATTACTATTTGTAAAATCAAGGAAATATAGGTGATTACGTTATTTCGATTCTTATTACTTCTACGCCTACCTGAGTATTATGTTTCAGAAGTGGTAATCACGCAAAATGAAAAGACGAATCTATCGTGAAGAAAATGAAAGTGCTGATTCTGACACTGATGAAGTACCTTCGTACAACACCGACGAAGACAACTCACCACCTGCAAGAAAAATTTTGAAGACCCTTCTTGCTCGTGAAGTAGAAAAGGCATTTCAAGATCTGCAAAATGAAGTCCCTACCCTAGTCCCAGTGAAGCAGCAACGCGTGGCGGCCCTGATTCCGGAGTTTGACCCTGATAGCGAGGAATGCACGATAACAGCTTGGTTGAAGAAGATAGAACAACTGGGAGAAATCTACGGATGGGATGAAAAAACAAAATCTTTCCATTTACAAGACAAACTGCGAGGCCAGGCAAGAAAATGGTACAACCGTCTCGAAGAGTATGATTTTTCATGGGAACAGTGGAAACAAATGCTGTTACGCGCCTTCCCGAAGCACCGGGATTATGTAGGTATTTTAGAAGAGATGCTCAATCGAAGAAAATTACACTCTGAAAGCATGACCAAGTACTATCAGGAAAAGGTTGCTATGTGCTTCAGATGCAAGCTTTCGGACAGTACCACCATCTCCTGAATAATACGGGGTTTGCCAGCTGGACTGCAGTCGAATGCAAGAGCCTTTCAGTGTGAACGTCCAGATGAACTCTGCGAAGGATTTCTCTGCGCTCTCGATGACTACCGACCGCAGTCTCATGAACAACGTGCAGCACAAAAGGATGTGGGGCGACTAGCTGAGAAGAAGACAGGACCTGTCAACCCGGACATCGTTCCATGTCCTCGCTGTAAGAAAACGGGACAGTTGGTACGTGATTGTCCCGAACCAGACCAGCGCAGCTGCTTCCAATGCGGTAAACAAGGTCATATCGCCACGAGATGTCCTTCCAAATCAAAAACCAGTGCAGCTGGTGCTATCAAGGATATTAAACTACTATTAACTATAGTGACATTTATAAAAAGACTGCAAAAGTGAACGGTGCGTACGTGAAGTCTTACATCGACACCGGCAGCCAGGTGAATGTACTTAATATTCAAGTTGCAAAATTGCTGGAGTTAGAGATCACACCAACAATCATCGCACTCAAGGGGTTTTCAGGCGCGCTGGTTACCAGCCTTGGGGAAGTAAACTTTCGCCTCGAAATCGACAGTTTGGACGTAAGCTGCAAAGCTCACTTGACCGACATTGACATGAACGACATAAACCTTCTCATTGGTCAGCCAGTGATAAATAGCGACGGTGTCTCCTTAGTTGTACAAAATGGAGCAACTGTGTTACAAAAAGCCTCTGGTTTGCCGTGTGAAGTGAACGTGTCAGAAGAAACCAATCGTTTTGCAGTCAAGACCATCACAGATGAATGCTTGTCGCCGGGAATATCGATCATCAAGGTTAGCATAACCGGAAACCCTGAAGGAAATAACGTGGTGACTCCAGTACGCCACTATGAGCTCCAGGACGTCTCCTACTCGATACCTGCAGCTGTGCTTAGCGGAAGTACTGGCTATCTGAAAATCATCAACAGTGGAGAAGAAGATGTTACTAGGAAGGAAGGAACCATTTTGTTGCGTGCTGAAAGCTGCAGGGATATTCAGGTCAGTGCCACTGCCAGTAATTACCTATTTTTTGACAAAAGTTGCCTTTTGTCTGCCAAAAATGTGTACTGTGCCAGCATAGCCTCTAGTAGTAAGGGGTGTACCATAGGGGAGATAGATGTAGATAAAATTAACGTAGGGCCCATAGGAACAATAGAGCGCAACAAATTAATAGAACTTTTATCACAATTCGGCGACTGCTTTGCAGCTAGCACTCAAGAGTTAGGATGTACCGATCTCGTTAACATGCCTATAAAGCTTACAACCGATCAACCTGTATTTCGTCGTCCCTACAGACTTTCTCATACGGAACAAGAAATTGTCAAAGCTAAAATATCAGACTTGCTTAGTGCCGGTATTATTAAAGAATCTCAGTCGAATTACGCGTCCCCAGTAGTACTAGTTAAAAAGAAAAACGGAGATAGTAGATTGTGTGTTGATTACCGTGCGCTCAATGCCATCACGGTTCGCGATAGATATCCGTTGCCAAATATTGACGACCAGGTGTCAAAGTTAGCCGGTATGAATTACTTTACCAGTCTAGATCTGATAAATAAAATCATAAACTCAATAAATAACCCTAGTGATAATAAATCATCATCATTAAATCAACAAAATCCGGAAATACTAGCTTTCCTAGATGACTTGCTATTGCCTTCGATTGACGTACCAACGGGCATTGAATTATTAAGAAAGGTTCTCGTTAAATTGCGATCCCAAAATTTAAAGCTAAATATGAAAAAGTGTTCATTTTTAAAAAAATACTATAACTTACATCGGTCACGAAATATTCCCGGGTAGCATTCAACCAGGTGAAATAAAGTTATCAGCTGTTTCACAATTTCCAACGCCACGTAATGTTCATGAGATTAGACAGTTCATTGGTTTATGCAGTTACTTTCGTAAATTTATAGCTAAATTTGCACTGATAGCACGCCCACTTACGGAACTGACGAAGAAAAATGCAATTTGGACTTGGGATGAAACCCAGTCCAAAAGTTTTTCTGAACTGAAGCAAAAACTTTGTAGTAAACCGTTATTAGCCATTTACGATCCAAAACAACTACCGAAGTCCACACGGATGCTTGCAAGTTAGGAATTGCGGGTATATTACTACAAAAACAAAACGATGACAGTTTGCGCCCTGTCATGTATTTTAGCCGCGTCACTAGTCGGGAAGAAAGTGCGTACCATAGTTATGAACTCGAAACTTTGGCAGTAGTAGAATCTTTACGTAGGTTTCGAGTTTAAATAGTAGGTAAACATGTAAGGGTAGTGACAGACTGTAACGCCCTTCGCGATACATTAACAAAACGCGACCTCATTCCTCGTATTGCTCGGTGGTGTTTACTAATTCAGGACTACGACATACGAGTATCTATCGATTATAGGCCCGGTGAACGGATGCAGCACATAGATGCATTAAGTAGAAATCCTGTACAAATATTTAATGTAGACCGTTTAGATGTAATGGATTGGTTTGCTACCGTGCAAAACGAGGATGAAAAATTAAAACACATCATAGACTTGCTAAAAAGCGGTTGTAAGGATAGCGATATAGTAAATAATTACGTGTGGATTAATGAGAGACTTTATCGTAAAACCCTGAATGGCAACCGCTTAGTTATTCCGGGATTAGCTAGGTGGAAAATATTACAAAAACACCACGACTATATAGGTCATGTAGGTTTAAAGCGATGTACTGAAACTATTAAGAATACCTTCTGGTTTCCCAAGATGTCGCGATTCATAAAAAAATATATATCATCATGTCTGCATTGTGCTTACGGAAAAGGTGAATATGGCAAGAGGGAAGGCAAACTTCACTCCATACCAAAGCCTAGTGAGCCGATGCGAATGGTCCATATTGACCATCTAGGACCGTTCACTCGTACTTAAAAAGGGTATCAATACATATTTGTGATGACTGACGCCTTCTCTAAATTTGTTGTAGCTGAACCAGCTCGTACTGTTAACTCTGTAGAAACCATTCGACTCTTGAAAAAGATATTTAGTTTATTTGGGTACCCTGAACGAGTGGTTTATGATCATGGCAAGGCCTTCACGAGTAGGTATTTCAAAAGATTTGCTACTGAAAAACAATTTAGGCATATATTAAACGCTATAGCATGTCCCAGAGCAAACGGTCAGGTCTAACGCACCAACCGTACCATATTGGATGCTCTACGGACCACTGAACCCAGTGATGCTTCTAACAATTGGGATAATAGCTTACCTGACGTCATTTGGGGTATAAATAATACGGTTAATGCAACTACAGGATATAAGCCGTACGATCTAATGTTTGCTCAAACTAGTAGGCCCGTATGTGATGTCTCTATTCCCAATCAGGTATCAGAATCTATTCAGTCTAGGCGTTCTAAAGCTCGTAAACGTATTTAAGTAGCTAGTACAAAAATGAAGCGAAATTACGATAAGAAACGGAAAAATAGCACTCTGTATAAGAAAGGTGACTATGTATTATGGCGACAAGCACCAACCAACAGCGTTGGCAAAGTAAACTCTAAGTTAGACGACTTATATTCTGGCCCCTATGTAGTTATTAAAGTTTTAGGTAACGATCGGTATAAGATTAGAAGCTTTAAGGGACTCAGAGGATATAAACAATTTACTGGTCTAGTATCAGCCGACGCTATTCGCCCATATAAGAGCGTAGCACCCATGTCCGATAGTGGAAGTAGTACTGACGAGCAGCTAGAAACAGAAGATCTAATAGATCTTCTTGAGAGTTGATCTGGGCCCAGGGGTTCCTCGTCCCATGCCATGTTGATTGAATGACTAATCGTGCTTGATGTTCCCATTGCGGGAGCAATGCTTACAGGATGGCCGAATGTAACCCCTGCCAAAAGAGGTCGCCACTGTAGTGACAGCCACTGAGCCTACGGCCATCGCCATGACGTCACATCCTTCCACCCCTATGGGCCTATGGGGGGGGGGGGTTGTGACAGTTGCCTCCAAGCCAGCCAGCCAGCCAGCCATTATATAAGCGACTTGCGCCTTTGCATGAGTTTCATTACTTTTTGTAAAATCAAGGAAATATAAGTGATTACGTTATTTCGATTCTTATTATTTCTACGCCTACCTGAGTATTATAATTTACTAACGTACTAGGTTACTTTACTGTAACGAGACCCAAAAACCACTAACTGTTTTAGTTTATTTTTAAATATGATTTTAACTATGATTCTATTACATGCCTGGCTATATCTAGGTCTATTATAGGTCTGGATAGGGGTTGATGCACCTCTCTGTAAATCTCCCGAAATTCCCCGTCGAACGGAGTGAAAATCAACCCTTCAACCCTGCCCACTAGTGGGCTTGTTGTATTTGACTGTCAATACTGTCTACAAGTGTGAACTTGCCTACTATTAAGGGTTGATTTCCCGAATTATTGTACCCCGCGGGCTACCAAACTATCTGTAATAGGGTAGGTGTATCATCCCTCTATCCAGATACACAATTTTTGAAGCCACCCCTCAAGGGTGCAAATACTATAAGGTCAGGAACCCGGAAGGGGAAAAAATCTGTGTTTCTATATTTTCCTAATTTGCGGCTTTATGCCTTGCCTGACCATAAATATGTGTATATATCTGGATAGGGCTCAGTGCCAGGCTTCCAGTGCTTGTTATTTGAAGCCTATATACCTAGATTTTCTGTATGTCTAGTAAATGAAGGTGTCTGTAAATGGTGGTTTTTTGCTATCCACCCCATTACCTTTGAGTAACTGTCCTGTGTAGGTATGTGTGAAATGTTCAATACCTGTGTACCTCCATTACCTTTATTTATTTATTTATTTATTTAACACTTTACGCACACAGATGTACAGAGGCGGACTTAATGCCTGAGGCATTTTCTACCAGTCAACCTTTGGGCGATGCAGAGAATAATACTAGTAGGTGCAAATTGTGAAAAAAAAACAGAAACGCGATTAATATTTAAATTAATACATATATATATATATAAACATATATATAAACTATAAATACAATAAAATACTATAATATATACTCAAATTAATAAACTAATACACAACTATACTTGAACAAGTGATGCAAGCAAACAATGAATTTAACTAGCGCTGTAACGATACTACTGCCAACTTCTTACGGATGTGCTCTCGAACCTTGACTTTGAAGGTTAACCGGCTGGTTGCCATCCTGATTTCCTGGGGAAGGGCATTCCACAGAGAAATGGATTGTATGAAAAAGGAATTGTGAATGAAGTCAGTACGGTGAGATGGACAGTGAAGAAGACGATTATGGGATGAGCGTAGATTTTTATTGTGGTTGACGCAAATGTATTGGAAATAAGGGGCTAGATAACTAGGAGAATTGGGAGAGTCAAGAAATGAGAACAAGATAGTTAGCGCCCTTTGCTCTCTGCGCTGGCGTATGGGCAACCACTTTAGAAACGAACGGTGCGCAGAGACATGGTCATATTTGCGTAGATTGAAAACAAATCGAATGCAATAATTTAGAAGACGGTCAAGTTTGTTGAGGAGATCTGCATTCAGGTCATAGTAGCACACGTCACCATAATCGATGATCTTGTTACATGTACAAGATCAGTAATTTGTGACCGAAACACAAATTAGATTCGCGTAGATATACTGACGCGAATCTATTTGGAAGACAATCCAGGCTTCACAGAGTATGTGATGGCACGGATTAACATAAATGAGGTTAGTATAACAATAGCTTTTGATCATCGAGTACACGGTGTCTTTTTGTTCACTCTTTATTAAGTTATTTATTGTTTTAGTTACTTGAGGATTTGGTTTTTCTTTTAGATGGCCCTGAATCACCTTCAGGCTATGTGTCATCGTTGTTGGGTAGCTGGAAGACGACAGCAAGCTAGGTTCGAACAAGAACAAAACCAGGAACTTGCAAACCCAGAGCACCCAACGTCTGTTCCAACTTATAGAAGGGTTGCAAATACGGCGCGTCACTGTTTATTTCATGGGTGCATCAATCAAGAACTTCACAGAGTGTCCAGGTTTATAAAAGTATTCTTGTTGGTTAATCATAGCGTGTACGTTCCTGAACATGCACGCGTTTGTACACATCACATCAACACAGAAGATTGGAGCTTCCTGTATGATAATGGAGAGACAATATTTACACCAGACCATCTCAAAGATATGATTGATACGTTACGAGATGCATATAAACATAAGACTAATATAGATTTTGACAATGTAAACAACATTTTACCAGAGGATCTATATTACCTAACTGGCTTAACACACCAACAATTCGAAATCCTTTTGAATGAAACACCGTCTCTTTTAAATTAATGTAGATGACCAAAAACTGCACTAGGAATGTATTTATTAAAACAACGGTCTGGTGAACCAAATACACGTATAGCCTCCCAAATAGGTGTATCTCGTAAAACGATCGGTATTTTGCTTAAAACTGCTAGAAACTGCTTGACCCAGGACTTTGTTGTTCGCCATTTGGGTTTCAGTCATATAAGTCGGGATGAAATTATAGCTCACAGCTTTGCAGTACCATCATCAATATATTCCAACCCTATAAACCCAGTGGCTATAGCTATTTGTGATGGTTCGTATATATACGTACAGAAAAGTAAAAACTTTTTATTTCAAAAAAAGTCTTACAGCTTACACAAGTATAAAAACTTGTTAAAACCCTTTGTGATTACTTGCCCAGATGGCTATATTATAGATATATGTGGACCATACGCTGCAACAAAGACTGATGCCCAAATCATGACTGAGATTATGAATGATCAAACGTCCCCAGTGCATATAACGTTACAAACAGATGACGTTTCTATATTAGATCGAGGTTTTAGAGACTCTATACCAGATATAGAAAGTGCTGGCTATGTTGCCCATATGCCACCAAGTAAAGATAGGCATGCCACACAGCTTATAGATATTCAAGCCAATAAATCTCGAGAAATCACCATGATGCGTTGGGTCATTGAAGTAATAAACGGATGGTTCAAAAGGGACTACAAAATATTTAGGCATACAGTTATCAATAAAATACTCCCTCACTTATTTGAAGACTTCCGTATTGCGGGAGCCCTTATAAATGCATTTAGGCAGCGTCTGACAGATAATGAGCATGTCCACGCTTTTATCAATATAATAGCGCAAAGAAGAAGTGAACCCAACAGACTGGGCAATTATGTAGTCGCAGAACATATGAACAGACAGCGGGCGGTGTTCACAACAATGACGGCTACGTCAATACCATTTCCACAATTGACAGAAGAAGACGTCATTCTACTCAGTTTGGGCACATACCATTTAAAGCTCGCTAGATCATATGTTGCCGAGCATTTGCGAGGTGGAGATGGTATATATAATATTGAGGTATCTTCGAGCCGTAGCCCTAGTATGTCGCAGCATGGGCTAGTAACCGAAAACTGTTCGTTAATTAGAGGCCGCATATTATCGAGGCACGTGTCGAATAAAATATATTACACATATATCATAGTACGCTGACCTATGTCATAGTGCCCTACGTGATATTGATTTTCCTAGTCAATTTATTGAATGTAGTGATAGGATATGTAGAAGTGATCATCATAGATCTTTAATTAATAATATGTACGAACAGATTGTTTATGTTTTGCAAACGGCTGCTATTTCTAGTCATAGCATATTTGTGAAGAAAAAGAAAATGTATGTAACTGGTTGGAACGAGCATGTAAAAGAGGCTCATTCAGAGGCGCGGCTCGGGTTTCAAAAGTGGATTATTAATGGAAAACCTACGTGTGGAGAGGTTTATGAGAATATGAAAATTATGAGGCAGAAATTTAAAAATAAATTGAAATGGTGTCAAAACAATGCAACCCAAATAAAAATGGATAAAATTGTATCACTGCATAATGAGAAAAAAATTAGTTCTTTTTGGAAAGAAACCAACTCTTTGAATCCCCAGCCGAGTCTTCCCGCAAATGTTGAGGGTCTGTCACAAAGTAGTGACATATCTACCATGTTTATGAATCACTTTAAGGTAGCGCCACTTAATACAGACACATCTGTGCGAGACACTCGTACCTTGTGTGAAGGTGATTTTTATGTAAGATTCTCAAATAAGGAAATTAGAATGGCATTAAAAAGTATGAAGCGGGGTAAGTCACCGGGGCATGATGGTCTGAGTGTTGAGCACTTAAGGTTCGCCGGTGTACACTTGACCAGATTGCTTACCATGATGTTTAATTTTTGTGTGAGTCATTCCTACCTGCCTGAGAATCTGGTAAAAATAGTTGTAGTTCCCATAATTAAAAGTAAGACAGGTGACTCATCCGACAAATCTAATTATAGACCTATATCATTAGCAACAGTCATTGGCAAGGTGTTGGACAGTCTGCTTGAGAGGCGGTTGAATAAACACATTAAATTGCACGATGCGCAGTTTGGCTTTAGAGCCGGTTTGTCCACTGAAAGTGCAATCCTGTGTCTCAAGCAGACTGTGCAGTACTACACAGACAGGAGAACACCAGTGTATGGATGTTTCCTTGACCTGTCAAAAGCTTTTGACTTAGTAGATTATGATGTTTTGTGGCAAAAACTGTCGGATGATACTGAACTACCTACTGAATTCATAGATTTATTTAAATATTGGTATAAGCATCAGAATAATTATGTTAGGTGGGCGGATGCTCAATCTGAGTCATATGGATTAGATTGTGGGGTAAGGCAGGGGGGATTGACTTCACCGAGTCTTTTTAATGTGTATATGGATCGGCTGATTGGTGAGCTGAGCGGCACCAAGATCGGATGCTCTGTTGATGGAACTATGATCAACAACATAAGTTACGCTGATGATATGGTGCTGCTCAGTCCATCAATCTGTGGTCTGAGGAAATTGTTGGCCATCTGTGAGAGGTACGCGGAGGCTCATGGCTTGAGGTATAATGCCTCCAAGAGCAAGGTAATTGTTTTTAGAGTGCGCAACAATACACCTGTTAATATTCCATCTATTAACTTACGAGGAACTCCGTTGGAGTTCGTTACGCAGTTTAAATACTTAGGTCATGTTATCACGGACTTTCTCATAGATGACCAAGATTTAGATAGGGAGCGCAGAGCGTTGGCAGCCAGATGCAATATGCTGGCTCGCAGGTTTGCACGTTGTACTAAGGAGGTGAAACTGACTCTTTTTCGAGCGTTTTGTCAATCGTTTTACGCGTGCAGCTTGTGGGTAAGGTATACGCAGAAGGCTTACAACGCTTGCGCGTTCAGTATAACAATGCGTTGAGGATATTGTTGGGGCTACCTCGGTTTTGTAGCGCGTCTGGCATGTTCGCTGAAGCGAGATTAGATGATTTTTATGCCGTTATGCGCAAGCGATGTGCGAGTATGCTGAAGCGATTCAGGGGTAGCCCCAACAACATACTGGCTACACTGGCGGACAAAATTGATGGGCCTTTCATTAGGCACTGGGCAGCTAGGCATGTGCGTACTGGCGTACATGTCGCCAATTAATTTAAGCTTTTTATGTACTAACAATAGGTTAAGATTTTACTAACACTATATGGATCAATGGTCTGAATTAAATAAATTATTATTATTATTATATTTTAATCAAGGTTAATGTCCAGGGCAGAGAAGCCATCGAAGCGTATTATTGCTCCTGCATGACGGGTATGAGAACTCTAGGTGCTTGTGCCCATACTATTAGCATAATATGGTACTTAGGTGTTGGCAGGCACCTAGATAACTTCGTAGGTCCGGCAAGTGCCTGGGATGATATAATCATTGAAAGTAACAATACAATTTAATAAAACTGTGCTATTTAAGATTGATAGTTCTTATTTAATATTTTTTCTGTACCAAAAACCAACGATAGGAAGCTATATCGCTCTCTAAAGACAGAAAAAATGACTGGTTACCTATTTATTTAGTCCAAAAAGCAGAAAAAGTGCGATTATTGGCAATTAAAAATGTTACAAAGAAGTTATCATAACTTCGATCTTTCATTCATTCATTCATTCGTTCACTTATTTTCGAGTTACTCAATTAGGCCTCTTCTAAATTACACCTAGTCTAAAATGCTACAAAGTGGGTACGGGTTCCATACAAAATTACCCATTGTTCTTTACGATGATATCTAAAATGTTGGATCATTTTCTGAACTCTACCGAAATAATCAATGAAAATACAAAAATAATAGAGGCACGCATTAAATTACTTGAAAGTCTTGTAACTAACCTCACTACGAAAGATAATCATTCAATTTATATGACCTATGTCTTTGGATTACTTAACCAATTTATTGTAAATTTTAGAACACTCTATATAAAACTCAGTGAACTTGAAACGGCCATTGCATTCAGTAAATTATCAGTTTTACATAAGGCCGTAATGGATCCTAATGAACTGTTGAAAGTGTTAAAATATATAAGCCAATATGATAACCTAATGTACCCTGTAAATGAACAAAATTTAATTAATATAGAAGAATCATTATCTGTAAAAGCTTACATTAAGAATGAAGAAGTAACATTTGTAATCGAAGTTCCACTAATTTATAATGCAACTTATAGTTACTATAAACTGTATTCCATTCCTATGTCAGATGATTCCTTAAATCTTACCTTTGTTGTGATTCCTGAATTCCCTTACCTACTAGTAGAAGGGTCAAAGTATCGTCCAACTGATCAACCGTGTCAAGAGATAACAGCTAAAGAATACCTCTGCTCTGAAGATAAACTAATCCAACATGTGAAAGAAACGTGCATTGAACAACTAATGAAATACCACGACAATCCGTCACGCTGTTCCCCACGTAAGATACTATCTGAGTTCCTGAAACTTCAAAGAATTGGTCCCAATAGTTGGATAGTGTATTCAGAACACAACCAAGTCATATCACAGACTTGTAATAATGATGAAACAAAGGAACGCATACGAGGAACATACTTGCTAACTATAAGAGGAGAATGTGATGTCTTTATAGATAATATCCAAATCCATGGACGGCGCTCTTACTCACTACAAACAGATTATACGCCTGTTCCCCTATTAAACTTACCTGACTTGAGAGGTCTAACCCTCGACGCAGCAAGGATCGAACCTATGGATCTGAAGGGAGTAAACCTGGACGACATACGCCAACTGAATTATATTTTGAAGAATAGTGCTAATAACGTGAAAAGTGAAATCACAAGTGAAAGTGTTAGTGTCGCCCTTTATGTCTTCTACGCGGTTGTCGTTTTATTGTCAGTAGCTATAATTATTTATAAGTATTCAGATGTAATAAGAAAATTGTGCAAAGATCGAGATCATCGTCTGAGAGCTATTGAAGATAATCCCGCTCAACCTGAGGACAGTCAAGTTAATCAAAGACCTATTAGTGTAATTAACTTTACAATTTTTAGATTATGATTTTCATAAAGGAATAGTTTGATAATTTTATTATTTCATAAGCGATACATTGTAACTTTCTAATTTGTAATTACACAAAGTTCTCAGAAAACTCCTGTTTTTCCGATAACTTTGGTCTAAGGGGGGAGAAGTTATGTTCCCAACCTAACGCTGAGGTAGAGTCTAGACATGGTCTAGACGCTGACTGCGATTAGGCGTACGTGACAAGATGTGTGGCGCGACCTGCGTGTGGGCCGACCACCAGGCCACGATGTATTAGAATTAAGATAGGCTAAGTTAGTCAAAGCTCGGGTCGTAATAAAATCTTACTTCCACGCAAACACCGTTTCATTTGCGCTCCCGAAATCTAACTAGGTACTCAAAGGCGCTGCCAAATGTTTACATTGATAACACTGTTTACAACTTATATTGTAATATTTCAGATCAAAAGATGAGGATGAGGAGAAAGAAGATGAGACCAAACCTGCTAAGGTGATATCAATACCTCCAATGAATAAAAAGTAAGTTTCGCAAAGTATCTATATTCAAATACGTTATTTCAAGTTAAACAAATATCAACTTTATTACAATGGAAACTAAGTTGATTTCAGAGTGACTGTTGAAAAAGTTATAAAAATGTTTAAAGTTTAAGGGCTTAACGTTATTTTTCCATAAACTCATATTTGTTTACATTATACGCCAATAATAAT
This sequence comes from Lacanobia oleracea, assembly GCA_950371165.1. Lineage (NCBI taxonomy): Eukaryota > Metazoa > Arthropoda > Insecta > Lepidoptera > Noctuidae > Lacanobia > Lacanobia oleracea. The sequence continues at coordinate 14,326,741 of OX493386.1, forward strand.
TTTGTTTACATTTTTGGCTAATAATAATGTCGCGATTCAAATTTACGTGTTTGCTTAAACGATACAAAAATAAATTAAACTTTGCGATTATAGGTTCTAGAGAAAACTTGATTGGAACAGTAGAAACGTGTTTTTTTTTTAGAATGACGTATCAAAATGATAACTAAAACTTAATGTTTGGAAGCGCTCGCGCGCCTTACGTCCTCGCTCTACGCCTTGTTATTTTCCAAAATGATTGCATGTGAATTATAATTGTTATTAAATTTTCGTTCTTGAATACGAACTAAGTCTGAATGGGGAAGGATATGGGGTAGCTATCAAAAATGATTTTAATTTTTACTTGTGTGCTTTGTAGGTCCGAGTCAACAGTAAGCTTTGAATTTTCTGAGAGTATAAATGACACAATTGAGGACAGTGATATTGACAACTCTAGAAATGACGAAACTTCCTTATCAGTCAGAGAACGAAAGTAAGTAAAATTTTATAAATAGTAAACATTTAACCTTTACTCTTGTATTTCTCTGTTTGCAACTTGTCTGTTTTTCCTTATATTCTGTACAATAAAGTTTTTACTTACTTAATTGTACTTACATTTTCAGCTAATGATATTGATAGTCACTAATACTAGAAATTTTCTAATTTGTTGCTGTATCATTTTCAGATTATATTTGTTTGGAAAAACCGAATCCAATGCCTTCAACTCATCAAACCAATTTCCTGTCCAAGAAAAAGGCAAAAAAAAACATAGTGGTGTATAGCAGTAGTGACACTAGTGATATAATTAACACATCCACAGTTTCTTTGGAATTATCTCATTCATTTTTCAATGCTTCATCGGATACGAGCACAAACTTTCAAGTACCTGGACTCGATCAAATAGAAAGCTACATTTGTCATGAACAAACACAAGAGCCATTGAAAAAGCGACCTAAAATAACTATTCTTTCTGATGAGAAAGTAGATATCCTTAACAATAATCTGTATTTATCTAAACAGTCCATACAACCCACCATAACTGTAGATCACTACGAACCAGAAAAAGAGGCTATCTATTTCAATTTATGTAATGTCAAAGATGTCAAAACTACAAGCAATCTTCTCTGCAATCCCTCTCATGATTTGAATCTCACTCATGCTAAAACTGAGACTTCGTACTTACAAAACACGTCAGATGTTTCTCAACCAAATATAGCTTTGGAAGTATCCGGCGCTACCAACTACGCGGCTGGCACCATCACTATTGATACTTCGTCTTCAAACTTGCAAAAAGATGCAAATTCAGACGTATCTGGCACAAAAATTTAATTCAGCACCGCTCCCGGTATAACTTCAGACATTTGCATAGACGCTAATATTTGTAACTTGCAAGATCCAGCCTTGAAGTCTCATAGCTCACAGTCTTTCGCTGAAAATATTTTCAGCGAAAATGTAAAGTCAGATGATAGTTCTCACAATAAAACCGAATCTTGGAATCGATCTGGCACTTCTTATGACGTAATTGAAGACTGGAATCAACCTGGCACTTCTTATGACGTAACTGAAGACTGGAATCAACCAGGCACTTCTTATGACGTAACTGAAGACTCGAATCAACCAGGCACTTCTCGTGTCTATACAGTGGCTGCTGATTTACTAGGATCTTCGAAGCCTGTTAGCAGTCCTGATAAGAACAAATCAAACTCTGAAGTAAAAAAGCGTCGCAAGAGAAAATGTAAGAAAGGATTTAAGAGAGCACATATTGATTTTATGTCGGATGATGAGTTCTATTCAAATTTTCCGGAAAATGAAGATTTTTCAGCTGGTAGTTCTGATGTGTGGTCAGTGAAAGAAAGCGAGGTATCTGATACATCAGGTAAATCACATACAAAGAAAAATAGCCGTAAGAAAAATATAACTAAACAGAAAACAAAACCGATCGAATCGAACGAGCAAGAGAAAACTGTTAAATATAAAAAGGAAAAACTGATTAACAAGCGAAAAATGATGAAAACGAAAAGAGTAAAGGGCGATGCTTACGAAACGTCATCTGGAAAACTTAAAGACGCTAAAAAACTACAGCCTAATCCCTGTCAACCAGGAAAATGTCCTAGGCAATGTTATGAGCTTTTAGATAAGAGGCGACAAAGAATTTTCGACCAATTTTGGAATTTAGATATTCAGCAAAAAAGAGATTGGTTAGTGCACTGTGCACTAAGAGTACCAATTAAACGGAAAAAGACTGATTCGACTGAAAGTAAAAGACAATGTACATACGAGTACTATATAAATGAAGGAGAAGGACGGAGACAAATTTGTCAAAAATTTTTGCTAAAGACTATAGATATTACACAGCAGTTTTTGTTATATACACTGTGTAATGCACAAGAAAAGGGTTTATCCCAAAAAGATAAACGAAGTAAACCAATTAGTAATATGAAATATGAAGAAGCTACTGTAAATGCGGCAAAGGAGTACATTGAGTCTCTTCCGGTACTACCTTCACATTACTGTAGGCAATCAAGCAATAGGCTGTATTTACCACAAGAATACAAAACGTTGACAAACTTATACCGCCTATACCGAAAATCATGCGAACAGAAAAAGATAAATTACCTGAGCGAACGTGTTTTCATTAATCTGTTCCATAAGGAATACAGCAACATAACTATTCACGTTCCGAAGAAGGATAAGTGCAACATTTGTGCTAAACATGAAAACAATCCAAAGGAGGCAGAAAAGGACAAGGAAAAGATTAAAGATCACATGGAAGAAAAATATGCTACTTATGAAAGATTTACTAGTCATCAAAACTATTCTGTAAACAAGGACACTCTAGTGGCAAGCTTTGATTTACAAAAGATTTTAAATACGCCTCATGGTGATAATATTTTGTTATTCTATAGCAGAAAATACACTGTGTATAACTTTACGATTTATGAAAGCTCTACTCAAAACGGGTTTTGCTATGTTTGGGGTGAATGCGACGGGAAACGAGGGTCAAAAGAGATAGGGTCTTGCCTTTTCATGTATCTGAAAGATGTTGATGATAGAGGAATAAGAAAAGTTATCCTGTATTGCGATGCTTGCACTGGACAAAATCGTAATAGGACAATGCTGGCAATATTGCATTATTTTTTGTCAATATCCAAGAATGTCGAAACAATTCAGATTAACTTTTTACTGACCGGTCATAGTTACATGCCAGTTGACAGCATGCACTCCGTTATTGAACGAGAAGTGCGAAAATTGACTGTTTGGAGTTACACGCAATGGCCTAGTTACATGGAATATGTTAGAAAGAATCCACGTCCCTACGTCGTAACCGTTATGGAGCACAAGGATTTCATTGACTGGGACCCCGTTACAGAAAAACTGTTTCCTCAAATGACGAAGGACTTGCAAGTTACGAAAATTAGAATAGCTACGTTAAAGAAAAAAGACCTTAAAACCATTTGGACTAAACACTCTCTAAGATAAGGAGTTCGCCGCGCTCACCTGCTGCCCATACACGCACACGCTCAACAACCCTGCGCGTGAGTCACAACTATATTACTACTTAATGACCCCGCCTCAATGCGTAAACCTCTACGCTAACGTACCTCAAGTCATTATCAACTTTGCAGTCATAAGGGTGTGTGCGTCTCTCATTTACTAAAACCGATAGAGACGGATCTATTACTGAGACAAGGATAGACGAAGGTCAAGTTACACTGGACGGAAAGCTGTTTTCTACCGATCTGTCGATTGCCACAATTATAACTTGAGCCGTGCGATACAAACTACGAGCCCGTCGTATCCTAACCTACTAGCAACATTTGGGCTCCTAGTACTTTTGAGAGACAACCATAAGTTAACTTAAAATGCCCCTTCAACGCTCGCCTCCTCCACCAGCGCAAAAAGAGCAGACACCGAAGACGCCACTTTTTGACGCCCCGCAGCCTGGTGGTCTACACACACCACATAGCTCGTCGGAACCTAGTCTAAACCAAAACATTGACTCACTGACCAATAACGCGTCTCCTGTAATAACTTTCCGTAATGTTAAGCGTAAACGCTTAGACGAAGACGAGGAAAATAGACTATCCACCTTTATGTCGGACCTAAAAGAAATGTTTCGCGAGTTCAAGCAGCAGCAGGAGGAGAGATGTGCTAAGCTATGTTCTACGGTTGACCAGATTCGCGACACTGTCGACCTTATGGCTGATAAATTCAACGAACTAACCGCACGAGTAGAGGTTTTGGAAACAGAGCGAAAGGAAATCTTGTCCTACACTCATAAGTTAGAAGAAAAGCTTGAACACTTTGAGCAAAATTCGAGGTCAACTTGCATAGAGATCCGCAACGTTCCAATCGCAAAATCAGAAACTAAGACTTCCTTAATGAAAACCGTAATTGATACGGGCAATATGATCAACACGCAAATTCAGTCTCATGAAATTAAAGACATTTTTCGTATTCAAACGAAAGACCCGGCTAAGAAAACAATCATTGTTGATTTCACAACAGTCCTACGCAAAGAAGACTTTTTGGATAAGTTCCGGAAACACAACAGGGACAGGTTTAAGCTAACCACAGAGCATCTAAAAATTAGTGGCCCTGCTAAACCAATCTTCATCTCAGAAAACTTGATAGCTCGAAAAAAAAGACTATATTTCCTGGCCCGAGACGCTGCTCAATCCAACAATTACAAGTTCTGTTGGATTAAGAATGGCAAAATCTTCATGCGAGAAAAAGAGGGATTCAAGCACTATGAAATTAAAAGTGAGGCTGACCTCTCCGTCATAACTAAATCTGCATGACTATATCGCGAACACCTGCGCTACTCGGAATTACGCTATTTATTGTTTATTGTATCTACCCGGTTATTATTTGACTTTGTATTTCACTTTTGTTTAAACTGTTTAATGTCTGTTTCGTTAAAAATCATAATCTTAGAGCATAACTTTAATTGCACTCTTATATTACCTCACACACAAAACAACAACCTTACACAACATATTACACCTTGTTACTTGAACCTCAAGTTTTTCAACCACAGTACATGTTCGTTTTACTTCCTCATGTGCATGCACAATAAACCAAAAATAGTTTTCCTTTTTTCAAAATTAGAAATAAATGGATGACCTTTACGCAATTAACTCAGAAATTTAGAAAATTTCTGTATCGGAATGTCTCATATGCTCTCCGGAGTCCAGCTGTAATTATTTGGGCAAACAGGACTGCACTCTTAAAATCCTCCACGTGAATATCCGAAGCATAAACTGTAATTTTGATAAGCTTTTGTTATTACTGGGTAGACTAAAGTACTCACTAGACGTTATTATACTGTCCGAGTGTTGGCTTAGCAAATGCGCAAACTGTCCTTCACTAACTGGTTATAATTTTTATTCATCCACGTTCACAAACCAGAATGATGGTGTCGTTGCCTACGTGAAAAATAACCTTCAGTGCGCTTTTGAATCTCCCCCCTTCATGGACGCAAATTGCTTGGTAATAAAATTCTCGGACAGAGCTGCAATTATCGCTTTATACCGTTCTCCCTCATATAAGGACCTCAATCCGTTTTTCAGTAGTCTGGATTCATTTCTAAAACAATTAAGTAAATTTAATACTATTGCTCTGTTGGGAGATATTAACATTAACATTGCTCCAACTAGCTTTGACCCTAATTCAGACGAGTACTTAAATATTGCAGCATCACATGCTATGCTTCCCGCACATGCATTACCCACTAGACTAGCAAATTGCCTCGACCATGTCATACTAAAAACCAGACATACTGCCACTACCATAGTCCTGGATTGTGATCTAACAGACCATGCTCCGGTTCTTCTTTTCTGTAATACGGACATAGTAATGACCGCCCCTAAACGTTTAGCCACAAAAATTGTCATTGAAAAAGTTAAGAATGACATTGAACAATCCGATCTTTCACAAATACTTGAAATAGATAACCCTAACTCTGCTACCGAAACCCTTGTATCTATCATATCTTCATCCATTACTCGGCACACCACTACCTCAATAGTATCAAGTAGAAAACGCATTATCAAGCCGTGGATTACACCTGGCCTCTTGAGATGCGTCCGTCATAGAGACAAGCTCAATAAGATATTTAAAAAACACCCAGAAAATGACACCCATAAAATTGTATTCCTTCGTTATCGTAACTTTTGCAATAATTTATTAAAAAGAATCAAATGTGACTATGAGAGATCAGAATTTCAAAAGGTGAAAAACAATCCAAAGGCAACCTGGAAGCTCATCAAACAAATATCCCATTTAGATAAAGGTAAATCGGCTCCCATCGAATTGTTAAAGTGTGGCGACGATCCGCTTCATTCTCTCAATATGATCAACCACTACTTTGCTAATGTAGGTAAAGATCTTGCTTCCAAATTTCCACATTCCTCTCCTCCTGACTCAGTTGACTCTTTCTCTTCACCTCTACAGTCTATGGCTATGTATGATGTCGATGATTTTGAAATTGAAAGCATCATATTAAGCCTAAAAGACAAATGTGCTGTTGGATATGACGGCATCTCACCGTCAGTCATTAAGGCCATCAAAAATGTTATTACTCCAATACTTGTCTACATATTTAACTTGTGTATGCGCCTGGGAACCTTTCCTGATATCTTTAAAACGGCCATAGTTCATCCCATATTCAAAGGAGGAGATAAGCACGTCGTTTCAAATTACAGACCGATATCCGTACTTACGACCCTCTCAAAAATCTTTGAAAAAGTCCTTAACGCGAGACTTGTAAACTTTCTAAATAAATTTAATATCTTGGCTGATAATCAGTTTGGTTTCAGAGCAGGAAAATCTACCGAAGATGCTACCTTGGACCTTACAAATTCAATAGTCGAACACCTTAATAATAAACAAAAAGCAATAGGTATCTTCCTAGACCTATCGAAAGCCTTCGATACTGTTTCTGTAACTAAGCTGATTTACAAGTTGGAACAAATTGGCATACGAGGAAATTCTTTGGAAATCTTTCGCAGCTACTTGACGGGAAGGAAGCAGGTTGTCAAAGTCGATACTTTTGTAAGCTCAACGGAAGACATGTCATTTGGTGTGCCTCAGGAAAGTGTTTTAGGGCCCACCCTTTTCCTCATCTACGTCAACGAGCTGTGCCAGCTGTCACTTCCAAACACTAAAATCATTGCATATGCGGATGACACAGCCCTCATAACGCATGGTAGAGACTGGCTTGACACTCGCCTGAAGGTGGAGATTGCACTGGATTTGGTCATGAGCTGGTTGACATCAAACCTACTCACACTCAATATCACAAAGACAAAATTCATCCCTTTCACACCAGGAGTTCTTACACAACCACCAAAATCATTTCAGATCAAAACTCATATTTGCTCGCATACTGAGACCTCCATATCATGTAACTGTGCCCATATAGAACGCTCCGATAAAATCAAATATCTTGGAGTCACTGTAGATAATTGTCTCACTTGGAAAAAGCAGGTTGACTCAGTGGTGGTCCGTGTAAGAAGACTTGTATACGTTTTTAAAAAGCTCAGAGCGATTGCCGACTTCCCATGCCTTATATCCATCTACCTAGCACTCGTCCAATCAGTCCTTGGCTACTGCGTTACAGTTTGGGGAGGTACACATAAGACTACCTTTCTGCGTTTGGAAAGAGCTCAAAGAGCAGTGCTAAAGGTGTTGGCCAAGAAACCTGCCAGATACCCTACATCGGATCTATTTCAACTCTGTAACGTCCTCACTGTTAGACAGTTATTTATACTTCAAACTGTTATAAAGAAGCATGAACTTACGAAGTACGATCCAAAACCCCTTCCTAAGAAGCGACGTCCCGATATTATTTGCAAGACACCTGTCTCCAAATTGGCATTAGTACGACGACACTTCAACTACTGTAGCCCTAAGCTCTACAATAACATAAACCAAATGATGCAAATTTATCGCCTAACAAAAACATTACTTAGGAAAAAAAATTCTGAATTGCTGAAAACCTTCTCTTACGAAGAAACAGAGAAACTTGTGGTAACGTAACACTTAATATCCTGTAACATCTGCATAACTCACATTCACACAATCATACACACACGCATACTCAAAGAGAGTATGCACTCACACACACACATATACACACATTTCCCCGCACTCACTCAACACCTGCATGCATACTCTACAACACTCGCATTGACACACACACACACACTCTTACACACGCATTTAAGTAGTACCTTGTATTTTATTTTAATTTCTAATTTTATATTTGCTCTCACTGTAGTTAGTAGTCTGGAACAACAATGTACTTATTTTTTTTTTTTGCCTTGGGCGTTGATAGCTGCGCCAGTTTTAACTTTTGTAGCTATCTTCGTTTCCTATTTGTAAACCTGTATCCAAAAACTTGTTCCTAATAAACATTTATTATATTATATTATATACTCTACTAGCTGACCCGCGCGGCTTCGCTCCCGTCAACTGGCTACCCTACCTACCTATCTCCTTACCTCCCTAACTACCCTACCTACCCTACCTACCCTACCTACCCTACCTACCCTACCTACCCTACCTACCCTACCTACCCTACCTACCCTACCTACCCTACCTACCCTACCTACCCTACAGGTTTATTATATTTCTGGTCAGGCTATACATTAGTTTAGGTCATAGACTATTACTTTGGATAGTGCACTTTTTAACCTTTGTAATTATTAATCTTAGAAAAATCATAGACAACATAAAAAAGACATTTACGTTTTCGATAACCTATAAAATAAATCTTAGAAATTGATTTCAGAAATACAATAGTTTAGAACATAGACTACTAATAAATATCTGAACGCACGCGTAAATGTTAATCATTTGTCATTATTTCTGAACGCATGTCAACCATTACTTATAGTATTTGACAGGATGGACAACAAATGTTTGACAGGTACGAAACAAAGTAACATTAAGGGAAAATGATTCATCTTTTATAATTATGTTTTCGTCGAGTTTTCATTATTTTTAAGATGTATTCTGCTAATCGGGGCGGGGACAAATCCAACGAACCAAAAACCATGAAAATTGGTCTAGCCGATCTCGAGTTATAAGTGTTGTAACAAACCCGTCTTTGTTTTATATATATAGATGAAGAAGGAAGCGGTTGTTTATGTCATCAAAATAAATGGGGAAATGGCAGCCGAAAAGATAGGGAGTAATCCAGAACGTAAAACGAAAAGTGGGAAGGGAAAAGGAAAAGGGACGGGAAAGGGTAAGGTTAAGAGTAAAACATCTGTTAGTGTGACGGCACACTAACAGACTCGCCTGATATAACAGTGGACAATAATTGCATAGAACTAAGACCTTTGTATAACACCAGGCTACCAATATCGTTCGCAAAATACAAAGATTTAAAAAAAAATTGTGTGAATGCTATGCCCAGTAGATTTCATCAAGATTATTTGAAGCTACCATATTGCGCTAAAGTGATTGACAATTTGAATCAAACGGACGAAGAAGATAAAGTTGATGAAAAAAAAACGTTTAATTCTGAAACATTTATTGATCTCAATTTTATTAATATTTTTTTTAATGATTATAATGATTAAACATTGATCTCATGTTGAAGGCTGATTAAGCGGTAAAGCGGTAGTAAGTAAAATTGATTATTTTAATTTGATTAACAATGCCTTAGAGGCTCTATTAGGATTATTTGCAGCTACTTTTTTATTTGAATAAAAATTAAAAGTAATTATAGGTAAAATTGTTACCATTTCTTTTAATAATTTGATTACAATAAACATATTAAATGAAATATAAATTGTTTTATTAAATCTATACAAATTAGCTATTACAATGTACAAACATTTCATTTCATTGTACTATATAAGCAACACACAAAAACAGACACACGGTTCTAATACATTTTCATGTCTCTTTAAATGATTTCTTGTAACAATAATAACGAGTTCCAAATTTATGATATCCGTACGTCAAAAGTGTGTACTTCATTTTATGTCAAAAATCTCTTTACACTGTATTTTTTCCATAATTTTTTTCAACAAGTGCTTTACACTATTTTTTCATTAACAAATGGGTATAATTTAGACGGTCACCAAAAATAATATTTTTAAGACTCTAAGCCTAGGCACCAAAATGGATCAATGGTCACCAAATTCTATCCAACTCAACTGTGATTGCCATAAAATGTAGGCTTGGGGTTACAAACTGGATAAAATAGGTTAGGTTAGGTTAGAATTGTGACCAACCGCGCGCGAGCCGAGCGAGTGAAGCGAGCGGTGCCGCGGCAGCGGCCGGCGAGCGCTACTTCTCGAATATTATTTGGTGACCATTTATCTGTTTTGGTAACCGTTTAGAACTTTTTTGGTAGTAAAATAGGTACTTTTTTGGGCGGTGTTTAAACACAAGCCTTAATAAATTGAACCCAACGCAGAGGTCAATTTAATGTAAGGGACGAGACTACAAGATACTTGGTCAGTAAGGGACATTACTAACAAAATACGTTGTTCCTAAGGGACATCTATTTTCTTAAATAGCTAATTTATTTAAATAAATGTTACACGTGTAGATAGAGCACTAAAATACAAGATTATGTGTGAAATCAGACCCGAAAAAGGTTAATAAGAAAAAAAGTTATAGGCGATTTAGTCAGAAAAAAAACTTTGTCGGCCTCTCCTGAAAAATCGTATTTTGTCCCTTACCTCAATTGAACCTACGGTCGACGATATATCATTTTTATATTAGTCAATTATGAACCTAAACTCACTTAGTCCAATAGAAAACGGCTGTGAAACTTTTTAGTTTGCTACAAAAACAGCATTGTCCGTTCCTGTTTGTATCAAATTACGCATAGTCCCTATCCACCAATCACGTCACGTTTTTTAATATGGCGGTTTATTGTGAACAGTCGTGAGTTTGTTCCCGGTTTATTATAGTTTTCTCGTGCTAAAAGTTAATAATTCGAAATAAGTTTATTAAAATATGTGACATGGAGTGTTACTCTGAAGTTGTTGATAATAAACAGGCACGAAAACGACGAGTAAATGCTGCAAATTAGACAAAGAATCGTGCTAAAGAACAACGGTGAGTATACTATGATGATTATGTCTTGATACGTTTTACTTGTTCACTTTTTAGGAAGAATGTAAGCCTTTGGGGCTACCTCATATTATTATAATTTTGGAACATTATAATTGTTTGTGATGTGTGTGTTTTTCTTCGTGTGAGGTCAGGAACTTATGCAGGGACTCTTCAATGACTGATTTTATATTTAGTTTGAAAACAACGGTGATTTATTTAAATTGTAACAAGTATAGTAAAACTATAGTAGGTATGTATATCTAACAAGCGACTAGCCAGTACAACGCGCTGTCGATGCAGTGGTCGTCGTCGTCGCGGGCGGCCGGCCGCGGGCCCGCTCCTGCCCCCCGCTCTCTCGTGCTTGCCTTCCCCGCGCTCGCCCATCAGCTGGAGTATGTGTGAGGGTCACGACGTAGGCGCGTGAACATGGCCCCCGCTTCCAATGGAGTGCAGTGGTGCCACGAAGTTGCTCAGGAACCTCCGACGTCACCGTCGGGTAGTAACGGACATAGCTTGGTGTAGGCCCATCGGATCAGTCCAGTCGCTGTTTTGATGTCAGCGACTCTGGAAATGCCATCCTTTCCGGTGAAGGTGCTCGTGACTTTGCCGAGGCGCCACTTGAGTGGTGGCAAGTTGTCCTCTTTTATGAGAACGAGGGTATTAGGTTTGATTTCTTGTTCCTTACTTTTCCATTTAGTTCTCATCTGAAGTTCGGAAATATATTCCTTCGTCCATCTCTGCCAGAAGTGTTGTCTCATGTGTTCCACTCTTGCGTAACGTGACAAGCGTAGTGTTGGAGTAGTAGTGAGGTCGTCAGAGGCGGCTGCAGTGAGTGGTCTTCCGATGAGAAAATGCGCCGGCGTCAGTGGGAGGAAGTCGGTGGGATCAGAGGACAGAGGGGATATAGGGCGTGAGTTCAGAATAGACTCGATTAATGCTAACACTGTACTAAGCTCTTCGTAAGTTAAATTTGCATTACCCACCACTCGACGGAGATGGTATTTGCAAGACTTAACCCCTGCCTCCCATAGGCCACCGAAATGAGGCGTGTACGGCGGAATGAATGAGAACCTAATGTTTTCGTTAGCTGTATAATTGGTAATAGAATTATAGTTATTATTTAAGAACGAACTAAATTCTCTTGAAGCTCCTACGAAGGTTTTCCCATTATCAGAGAATATCTCTGCAGGTTTACCTCGTCTAGATATGAACCTTTTTAAAGCGAGTATATAAGCTTCGGTAGTAAGACTAGTGACTAATTCCAAATGAATGGCTTTTGTTGAAAAACATATAAAAAGGCAAATATAACACTTTTCCAGTTTAGCTCCTTTTGCTCTACGGCTAAGTATGAACAGTGGTCCGGCGTAGTCTACGCCGCAACGATAGAATGGAAACTCTGATTCTAATCTCTCTACTGGTAAGTTGTCCATCTGAGCCTTTATTGTTTTGCCTTTTATACGGGTACATACAACACATCTACGGGTTATTTTTCTCGACAAATTCCTACCACCTACTGGCCACCACTTTTCTCGTAAAGTGGATTAAAGTAGTTGAGGCCCAGCGTGCAATAAACGGAAGTCTTCGTATTTGAATAAAAGTAATGTGAAGTTATGTTTACTAGACAACAATATGGGATGTTTCTTATCAAAACAGAAGTCAAGAGAATTTTTAATTCTACCACCGACCCTCATAAGGCCATCTAAGAATAAATTAAGACCGGATAAATTACGGTTAGATTTTATTGGTAAATTATTTTCTAAACATTCGTATTGACTCAACTGATAACGCACCGATCGCTCGGTTTGACTTTAATTTAATTCGCGTATTTGAAATAAAACGCAACACATACGCCGTTGTGCGTTTTAAACGATTTAAGGAAGAAAACCTATCGAATAATTTTAAGTTTGTATCTACTTGACATTCCATTGCAGTAGTATTTAATTTAATCTCGGGCAATTCATTAAAATTAATATGGCGACAGACTGACGTAAGACCCTTTTCCCAGTTTGAGTTAGATTCACGCAAACAACTCGGGCCGTGCCACCATAAATCGGATGTTTGAAGCGTATCTATAGGGACGCCGCGTGAAAGTAAATCTGCTGGATTTTGTTTACCATCTATGTGTAACCATGAACACCTTTCGGTGAGCTCATTAATTTCTACGACCCTATTCTGAACAAACGGTTTTAAAGAACTCGGAGTTATGTTCAGCCAACCTAATACTGTTGTTGAGTCAGACCATAAATAAACTTTGTTAAAGTTTATTTTAAGCGCCTTAATTACTCTGTTGTATAATCTCGCACCTAATAATGCACCGCATAGCTCAAGGCTCGGAATGCTAACCGGTTTTATCGGAGCTACCTTTCCTTTCGCACACAATAGACGGACAGATAACGCGTCGAAGGAATCGTTATCTATACAACGTTGATACGACAGAGGGGCTTTCCTTGAAACTGCCTATACTAGGTACCATTTTCAAGCTCTGTACCAAAAATAAATTAATTAGGAGCAGTAGTTTAGTCGCAAATGATTTTTAAAGTTTTTGCACGGTTTGAACACGATGTATCTTTTCTAACAGCTGAATATCGTCTAAGCATAAGTCATGCACCTTACAACGATGAATCTACGATGCGTTGTTGCCGCTCTGACGCATGTCGAAGGACATTCACTAAAAATTGGCAATGCAAACAAGGAAGCAATCAATACACACACACATGCACTTTCACTACGAAAGCGACGAACGTAGCGCATTTGAAAGAAACAGAACTAGGTCAGTTAGTTGCATCCTTGTTTTTTTGCGATCGGTAAGTGGGGCCTGCTCAGTGACGCCGACGCTGTCGTTTCGGAACGTAGGGTTTGTGGAATTCGCGCGCAAACAATTGTGATTTTATTTTGTTATTGTGAGAGGACACGTAACTTGGGATTATTATTATTTAGTATTAGTGTTTTTTTTTGTGATTGACTGTTTTTTATGGTGATAGGACACGTAACTTGGGATTATTATTATTTAGTATTAGTATCTCCGGACCTCACTCCCATGGATTTCTTTTTGTGGGGGTACATTAAGGGTGAAGTGTATGCCTCAGAGGTTCAGGTAAATACAATTTGATGAGTTAAAAAATAGGATTATTTTAGCATTTCACAAATTAAAGTGCTTAGCGACGGACAGTGATCTAATTAGAAAAATAAATAACAATATTCTCCGTCGGTATAATTTGTGCATCAATGTAAATGGAGGACACATCGAAAATTTTAAAATTTTGTGTGTTTGTTTTTGTGCGCGTACTTCGAAACGTTACCTAACATAAAAGCCAGTGCGAGCGGAGGCCTAAGTCGCCGGCTGCCACCCCGGCCCGGCCCCCGCCGAGCACACGAGATACCGCACACCGCGCTCCGGCATGCGCGCGACTTTGCCGCTTTGTTACCTAGCGGTATCTTAGGTCAGTGTCTTTTTTTTACAAAGGGTGGTTGCGTTTTATTCGGATTTGCAAGCTATTTAGTTTGTTTGAAAAAACTATTTTCTCATTTATGGCGCTTTTTGTTTTTGTACCGTATCGAATTAATACTGAACACGTATAGTATACGTAGTTTAATTTAATGCCCCTCTGTCGTATCAACTCTGTATATGCGCGTATATATGCGCAGGCGCCATAAGCGGTTTGCGAAGTATCGCAAAAAATGTGAAGTTCAACTTGTTTGTTATCATCGCATATATTACCTATAACGTGGCGAGGGACCCGTATAGTATGTAAACAATTTAACTTATAAATGAAATGTTTCCAAGTTAATTCAACACCTTGTGGAATGGGATCGTCCCAGCCAATTTTACATAACCATAGTTTTTGTAATATAACCTTTGCAATAATGATTGTCGGTGCTAATAGGCCTAATGGGTCATAGATTTGTGAGACGATCGATAAAATATTTCTCTTGGTTATGACCGTACCTTGTTGATCTTCAAGTTTAGTTGTAAAATACAGTTCGTCGCTCGTGTTAAACCAACCTAACCCTAAAGTTTTATTTTGACTGTTTTCTCCTAAAGACAGTTCTTTTGATGAACTATTTGATACAATCGTGTTTGAAGGGTCGTGATTAAATACCCATTTACGTAACATGAAACATCCCGAACTCATAACTTTAAAAACACTGTCGCATATTTTTTTTAATGTATTTTTGTTATCATGACCCGTAATGAGGTCATCTACGTAAACATCTTCTTTGATTACTTACGAGATGACGTCATCATTGCATTCTTCAGCGAGCTGTCTAATGCATCGCATGCTAAGGTACGGCGCAGACGCAGTACCGTACGTCACCGTGTTAAGCTGATATATACCGAGCGGATCTGAAGGATTTTCTCTCCATAAAATACACTGTAAATTACGTTGGTCAGGCTGTATAAGTACCTGCCTAAACATCTTTTCGACATCGGCGCAAGCAATGTATCTATGTTGCCTAAATCGTAATAAAATTGCGAATATGTCATTTTGCAAGCTAGGACCTGGTAATTGAATATCATTTAAAGATTTACCACTGGTTGATTTTGCGCTTGCGTCAAACACTACTCTTAATTTAGTGGTGCTACTGCTTTCCCTAAAGACACCGTGATGCGGTGAAAAGTAAGTCGGAGAAGAGTATGAATTAATGCGACTCATATGCCCCAGTTCCAAGTATTCTTTCAAAAACTCACAGTACAGTTTTTTGTACTCAGATGCGCGTGCTAACTTACGTTCGAGTGATCGGAACCAGTTCTCAGCTAACGAGAATGTGTCACCTAATGAATCAGCTGACTCGTTCAGCGGAATGCGCACAGAAAACCGACCCTTATCGTCGCGTAACGTGGTACTAATGAATAAATTTTCGCATGCACGTTCCTCTTTGGAGTAATTATTAGTAGTGGGAGTAGTAACTTCTTCTAACTCCCAAAATTTTTTAAGTTGTATATCAAGCGTTTGTGTAAAATTACACTGAATCTGATTAATGCGCAGATTCTTTGTTTGTATTGGACCGGATATAATCCACCCCAGCTTTGTGTTCTGGAGACAAGGTCCTACAGGTAATCTAATTAGCCCTTCTCTTAACAATTCCCAGAATAAATCTGCACCGATGAGTAGCTGAATTTCATGAGGCGAATAAAAGTTTGGATCAGCTAACGTTACATTACTCGGAATGTTAAAGTTAATATTTACACTAAGTGAGGGTAACTGTTGTAACGGAACGTTCCATGACTATTCATGTTCTTTTATTAAAATTACAGATGAATGTTACGAATGTTGTTCTTTGTGTGCGTACGTCTTGGAACGCGGCGGTATGGAGGTATGGAGTGCGGGAGGAGTGTTCGCATACGATATATTATGTGATTCGCGCGCCCGCGCAGGGGGTGAGTCACTCAGTCGCCTCTAGGCTGATGACAGTACTCACACGTACTCATATTGCAACCTCTCGAGCGCACTAGTCGAGGTTATCGTAACCATTTTTTAATTTAAATCGTTCTTGGTGGAGTACCTTCAAAGTGCCATTTATCCCTAGTTAATCCCGAATTAGGGAACTACGGCGAGTTTGTATCTTCCGGACGATCAAATCGACCCAGTCACCGCACGCATCACGAACATCGGCCATCTACCATCCCCGGCCTGGGCGACTTCTGCAGGAATTTCTCAGGGAAGTGCCTATCACTGCAGGGGTGACAACAAACGGGCCTGAACCCACGATTTTAAAATTTGTGAGCCTCCTTTTGAGCTAGAATTAAACTTTTATATTGTGCACGCTCGTTTTATTCCAAATACTCGCTAGGATAAAACGGGCGGAGGCTACACTGGCGCCCATTTACGTGGTTCTGTTTGTTTTCGCTTCTGTAGTAAGTAGTTAGTTATTGTACGGTGAGTGGTTTTTGTTTTTGTGAAACGCTTGTGTTTTGTTTTTTTTTTTCGTTGCAGTAACTGAGGTGAAGTTCAGTATTATTAAGAATACCTGTTACTAATAAATTTACCCGTTATTATTAATGCTTATTGTTATTTTAAAAAAGTTGATAATATCTAAATTGTTTTTTTATACATGACGGTATTCTAACAATGTTTTAAATTTTTTTTTTTTTTTTCAATGTCAAACTACCTTCACACCAGTTGCGTTTTTTTTTAATTTTATTTTTTTACTGTAACCTTTTCTTTTGGTTGTTTTATATTTTTCATTAGTTCGCCATTCTTCTTTTATTCTTTCATAATCATTCATTTAAACACAGCGTTCTGTTAAAGTTGATTGTAACAGAACGGGGTACTTTTATCACTTCTATCATAGTTCTATAAATTAATTCGTGTGCTACAACTTTTTGATACATTGGTAAAATATTAAAATTACAAAATGGCATATCCTATCAAGTATTTGTCTCTGTAAAAATCAGAACTTGAATATGAGGTGGCTGTAAGAGGTGAGACCCCAGCTAATACAGTAGCTGACCTTAGGCGACAAATTTGTAAGCTCGGTCAGATTTATTCATCAGAGGATATTTTATGTTCCCATCTGGACCCCCTCGAAGATTTGAACAATTCATTAGAAGTTTTAAACAAAATTAAAACGAGTTTGGATGCCGATACTAAAGATAAAAATATTATAGGACGTATCGAAAATCTGTTTCATCATCTTTATCATAGACTCAATAGGATAAACGTTGACGAAAAAATATTGGACGTACATTCAGAATGCACTAATCTTTTTAAAGAATATTATAACATTTTTATGTCATTAAAAGTAAAATGTATAGATCCTCTCATTCCTGTCTCTTCTTCTACTGACCAACAAGTCACAACGGAAAAAATTAATGTTTCAGTGACTTGCGAAGGTAATGCTAGGTTTTCCGATTAAGCCAAGCTTAAATACGATGGTAAAGCTTGTGTGCGATCTTTTATTCAGCGCGTTAATGAATTTAGTGTAGCTCGTAATCTTTCTAACTCAAAGTTATTGACCTATGCGTCCGAAATTTTTGTAGAAGATGCACTGCATTGGTATAGAAGCGTTAAGGATCAGGTATCATCATGGGACGAACTTGTCATTCTTCTGCAGCAAGATTTCGACAAGGCAGATTACGATTACCGTCTACTGTCTGAGATTCGGTCTAGGACTCAGGGTGCTACGGAAAATATTACCATTTACTTAGCAATTCTTTCGGGAATGTTTTCGCGTCTGTCGAGACCTTTAGTGGAAGAAGACAAGCTTGAAATAATACTCCATAATATAAGACCATGTTATGCGAGCACTCTAGCGTCTGCAACTGAAATTAAGACAGTTGATCAGTTACGTTTTTTGTGCCGTAATTTTGAAAACGTACAGTCAAGGATGGCTCAGTTCCGAGAACCTTCAGCTGCTACTTCCGATACGTTAGCACCAGAGTTTGCGTACAAACAAAGAACATCACTCGTTAGTAAAACTAATCAAGTATCAAATAATATTAAACAGAATTCATGTAATGTTAATGAAAAGTTTTTACACGAAATTAAAGGAAACGATGTCGTTGTAGCAGAAGTAAAGTTGCCGTATTGTCCTAGATGCCGCAAGAATTCTCACAGCCTAAAGGACTGCCAGAATAAGGAGATTATGTGTTTCAAATGCGGTCACAAAGGTGTTAAAAAACCAGATTGCCCTAAGTGTAGTGGGAATAAAAATCCAAAAAACTAGTTTTGCAGGATTGTACCAAACCATCATTGTCCGGGAGTCGCTTTGATAAACAAGATTGGAGTAATTGGTTGAGAACTATCACGTTATTTTTCAACAGTTACAAAATTTGTTCAATTCTGCAAACTAAGCCTCTGAATGATACGCGACCATACTTAAATATTCAGATTAATGGTATTACAGCATCCGGCCTTCTGGATTCTGGAGCAGCGGTTACTATATTAGGTAACTCTGCACACGAAAAGTTACTTAGTCATGGCCTTAAGCTATGTACGGATGATACACCTTCTGTAATAGCAGCTGGTGGTCAGGCACTTAAAAGTATTGGCTATATTAATGTTCCCGTGCATTTCGAGGAACAATTTCACATTATTAAATTTTATGTCGTTCCAGAAGTACATTCATCGCTTATTTTAGGTATTGACTTCTGGCGCGCTTTTCAATTATGTCCAAAATATTTAGGTTCTATTCAGTCATCAGTTAATACATTAATTGACTTGAATACAGACAATCAACAAACGTTTATTCACTCTTATGATAGTTTAGACGAGTCTCAACGTTCTATAGCAAGTCATGTTGTTGAGCAATTTAGGGACATTTCCTTTGAGCGCAAAGGGTTGGGCCGTACACACGTAGTGTCCCATCACATCGATACAGGTGATTCTCCACCTATTAGACAACGGTACTACAGATTGTCTCCAGAGAAACAAAAAATACTTATCGAACAGTTAGATGAGATGTTGAATCTAGATGTGGTGGAACATTGCGAAAGTGCTTGGCAATCTCCAGTACTACTAGTTACTAAAAAAAATGGTCAGCCTCGTTTTTGCCTTGACAGTAGGAAATTGAATTCCGTCACAAAACGAGACGCTTACAACTTGCCATATATATCCGAGATTCTTGACAACCTGCGCGACACTCGTTTTCTTACTAGCCTCGATTTGTCCAAAGCTTTTTGGCAAATACCGATTGCGGAGGAAGACAGAGACAAGACTGCTTTTTATGTTCCTGGTAGAGGAACGTTTAGGTTTAAAACAACACCATTCGGGTTGACAAATGCTCCTGCTACACAACAGCGTCTTGTCGATAAGTTGCTAGGTAACGTGGATCACCGAATATTCGCATATTTAGATGACATTATTATTATTAGCAGTAGTTTCGAGGAACACGTGTCCTTATTACTTCGTGTTTTGGAGAATCTACGTAAAGCAGGCTTAACTATCAACTTGGAAAAGTGTGAATTCTTTCGAAGTAGGCTTAAGTATTTAGGTTATGTAGTTGACGCGAATGGGTTACGAACTGATCCAGAAAAAGTTGAAGCCATCCTCAATTACGCAACTCCTACTAACCGTAAGGAGCTAAAGCGTTTTTTAGGCACAGCCACCTGGTATCGTAGGTTCGTTCCCAACTTTAGCACAATTGCAGGCCCGCTAAACAAGTTGACTTCCAGTAAGAAGAACTCTCCTCCTTTTAAGTGGACGGATGAAGCAGACGCTGCTTTTAAAGACCTTAAAGAGTGCCTAGTTTCCGCACCCGTCCTTTCTTGTCCCGATTATAACCTACCATTTGAAGTACATACGGACGCGAGTAATTATGGGATAGGCGGCATGCTCACTCAGACCGTAAACGGAAAGGAGCACCCCATAGCTTACATGAGCAAATCGCTATCGGCGGCGGAAAGGAATTACAGCATCACGGAGCGCGAGACGCTAGCAGTTCTTATTGCATTAGAGCATTGGCGTTGCTACTTAGAAAATGGGAAAACTTTCACGGTTTACACAGACCATAGTGCGTTACGATGGTTTCTCTCATTAAGTAACCCCACAGGAAGACTCGCACGTTGGGGCGTACGATTGTCTTCTTTCAATTTCGAAATTAAGCACCGTCGAGGTGTTGACAACGTCATCCCTGATGCGTTGTCTAGAGCTGTCCCAGTTTCTGCCACAATCACATCCAATTCATTTACGACTTCTAGTGATGATTGGTTTAAAAATATTTATAATAACTGTGTTGCAAAACCTGAAAATTTTTCCAATTACCAAGTTAAAAATAATACCCTCTATCGCCTTAGTAAAAATAAGTGTTTGTTAACTAATGAATTTTCATGGAAAGAAGTTGTTCCATCTGAATTACGAGAAAAAGTCATGGTAGATAATCATAATGAACCATCTGCTGGTCATTTAGGAATTTTCAAAACGTATAAACGTACTGCACTCAGGTATTACTGGCCAGGTATGTATAAGGACATAGCAAAATACGTTGGATCATGTGGTACTTGTCTTCAGTATAAGTCTCAAAACCATGCTATTCTTGGAGAAATGGGCCGCCCAAAACAATGTTCTCGACCTTTCCAGATGATATCCATCGACTTAATGGGACCTCTTCCGGTCACTAGGAAACAAAACACTTACATTCTGGTAATAACTTGTTGTTTTTCCAAATTTTGTCATATTTTTCCAATAAAAAAAGCAACTTCGGGGATAATCATAAAAATTTTAGAGGAACAAATATTTCTAATTCATGGTGTTCCTCAAACAATATTTCTGGACAATGGTACTCAATTTATAAGTAAAGATACTCAAGACCTATTTAAGAAATACAAAATTCCCAATATTTTCTTTTCGCCTAAATATACCCCTCAAGTTAACACAGTAGAACGTTACAATAAGACTATTATGACGTGTATTTCTACGTTTGTAGAAGGTGACCACCGATCTTGGGACGTTTTTATTCCGAAAGTTCAATTTGCCATAAATAACTCTGTTAATGAGGCTACTGGATTTTCGCCATCTTTTCTTGTTTTTGGACGAGAAATGGTCCTTTGTGGTTCCCATTATACCGAAACAGATCTAGGTGATGAAGTCTTATTTTTGCCGCGTGAGGTTTACGCTGAGAACCTTGGTTGCCTAAGTACCATATTTGACCAGGTCCAAAAATCTCTATATCATGCTCACATGAAAAACACGTCGCATTATAACCTAAGACGCAAGGCCTTTGAGTTTAATGTCGGTGACATGGTTTATAAACTTACTTACGTTCTTAGCGACAAAGATAAGCACTTCAGCAAGAAATTAGCACCCAAATATATTAAGTGCCGTATCATTCAAAAACTGTCACCTCTCGTTTATGTTTTAGAGGATATGTTGGGTAAGAAGTTAGGGTCTTGGCATATAAAAGATCTTAAAATATCCACCTATACATGAATTTTGTGTTTCGTTACATTTCCCCAATACAAACTAAAAAGATATAAGATCTGTTACTAAGTCACGGACAAATATTTGTCATTAGACTTTCGTTCTGTTAGGTCACGTCACAAAACTAAAGCTGTTGTTGTGTGATGTTATATATGTTAGGTTTTATTGTAGCGATGAGGTATGGATGAAGTGAATGTTAGTGTGCAAGTTGGTTGTAACATAATTGGTATGCGGATTTTATTTCCAGAAATAAAATCCTTATGAGGGACCGGCGGGTAATGTAACGGAACGTTCCATGACTATTCATGTTCTTTTATTAAAATTACAGATGAATGTTACGAATGTTGTTCTTTGTGTGCGTACGTCTTGGAACGCGGCGGTATGGAGGTATGGAGTGCGGGAGGAGTGTTCGCATACGATATATTATGTGATTCGCGCGCCCGCGCAGGGGGTGAGTCACTCAGTCGCCTCTAGGCTGATGACAGTACTCACACGTACTCATATTGCAACCTCTCGAGCGCACTAGTCGAGGTTATCGTAACCATTTTTTAATTTAAATCGTTCTTGGTGGAGTACCTTCAAAGTGCCATTTATCCCTAGTTAATCCCGAATTAGGGAACTACGGCGAGTTTGTATCTTCCGGACGATCAAATCGACCCAGTCACCGCACGCATCACGAACATCGGCCATCTACCATCCCCGGCCTGGGCGACTTCTGCAGGAATTTCTCAGGGAAGTGCCTATCACTGCAGGGGTGACAACAAACGGGCCTGAACCCACGATTTTAAAATTTGTGAGCCTCCTTTTGAGCTAGAATTAAACTTTTATATTGTGCACGCTCGTTTTATTCCAAATACTCGCTAGGATAAAACGGGCGGAGGCTACACTGTGCAGTAATGTGAGGCAAAACTAAACATTTTAAGCGTTTATTGTAATCGCTAGTTTTGGATCTCAATTAAATTTCACATGATTGCCTGGACTGTGTAACACAATGTCCTACGCCTGTGACTTGAACAGTGGACTGTAACATTTTAGTATGTAGTTTTTTGCATAAAGGTTCAGCAATAAAACATTGCTGACTCCCACTATCGAGTAATGCGCGAATAGTGTGGTATTTATTATTGCTATCGTCGATCTCCACTAAGGCTGTGGACAACAGGACAGGCTGCAATGCTAACGAGTGACAGCTTTTGACTTAACTGTTAATCGCGTGAGCTACCGAATGTAACGACGCGGTCTGTGAGTTTTCTGCAACAGGCTCATCCCGCGACGTTGCTTGTGATGATTCACTGGACACTTTAGTGTCACAATGAAGTAAAGAATTATGTTTTGAATTACATTGTTTGCAAGATCCAAACCAACAATTTATTTCACTATGGCCGACCCGCAAACAATTGCGACAAAGCTTCTTTTCATCGATAAATTTGGACTTATCGTCTAAAGTGCATGGTTAGCATCACACATGTTACAAACGCGAGAACGCTTTGAGGTTCTAGATGCCTTAATATTATGATTATGGCTCTTATCTGATTGCGTAGTAACATCTAGCTCCCCGGGTGGACGGGCCCGGGGATGTGTAACCCTCCCAGTCGGGTATAGACTGGGAGGTGAGTAACTATTGGTGAGCCCTAAGCTTGTAACCGGTCGCCAATCTTATTTTGCGAACCGGGCCCTAACTGGGTCTAGAGTGAAGGGGTAGACACACCCAACCAGCTCTAGGTGTGTAGTTGAAAAAGAGCGGGGTTAAGCGGTTGGTCGCGGCTAGGGGGCCCCCCAAGGCCGCGGGTCCAACGCCCTTCCGACTTTACCTAAGTCCTGAAGGGGCATGGTAGGTGTGTCGGGTCCACACCACTTGGTTTCGTGGGCACCGTGAGGTTTCCCACCAAGTACTACGAAACCGTGGATTTTCCCTGAAGGGGCACTACGTTTTTCGAACTATTTGCAAAAGAAACAGATGTCATCCACTGCCTTGAAAAAGGCGGCTTCGGATCGGGTGTAGTAGTCAACGACCACTGATGACGTCAGGGCGAGAGCGGGACAGAGCGAACGCACACTGATAGCGGACGAGCGGCGGGGAGCGGCACGTCCGTCACGGGCGGGCGTCAGGCGCGGAATGATGTGTACCGATGTTCGAAAACCGCTCTCAATTTATACTATTTTCGTTAAGAAAATGTAGGCCCACAGGACTTTTCGGCCAATCAGCGCAAAGATACCATCGGTGCAGTTAGTCAAGGTACGACGTTACGTTACCGTAACGAGAGCATTACACACATTTTCCTGTTTTTCACTATGTTTTTCTATGACAACATACTATAAACTATATATTTTCGTAATCTGTGTATCGTAAACTATCTAACAAAAATATAAAACAGGAAATTCCAACATAAAATGTTATGTAAACATTACGATGATCGACATAAAACTATAAAAATCTGTTACAAAACTACTAAATTCTTATAAGAAACAAACTTAAAACTTATTAGAATAACATGAATAAACATTAAAAAGAGAATAAACCTTATATACTAACATAAAAACTAATGAAAGTCTATGTAAATAACATTTCTAAATGTTTATACCTAATCACTATAGTTTGTTTCATTAGAACTGCGCTATTTACAAGTTACTATCACTGTCCCGCACAGATATAATACATTGAGCCAAGTGGATTAATAATTCTAATACTCGTATGTTTTCCATCGACTGCACCTACGCAATGAGGAAAATTTGCCTGTTAAGCCGACTTGTGAACATAAATGCAAAAAAACGAGACTCATAAATGAGATTTAAGAAAAAAACATGACATGTCAGCTGTCATGTCAACATGCTCCCGTATTTATAATTAATAAAATTATTTAACAAACCATACAGTACACAATATTTTCGTATAAGTGATTAGAAAATAAAAGCAATAATTGTGTGGACAAAATATTTTGTCAAATTCAGTTTTGTGAGTGAACAAACAATACAGTGCTTTGTCATCATCTCTTGCCATTATCAGCCGAAAGCCGTCCACTGGACATAAGCCTCCCGGAAGTGTCAAGTGCCGCCACAACAACTGGTCCTGTGCGTCTCGCTTCCATCGGTTACCCGTGACATCGGTTGCTGGCGCTACTCCTGCTTGGCAGAACACATCAAGCCCCAGCGCGTTTGCGCCTTTAACAGTTTTGCTCAATATCTATATTTTGTTTTATTTTTGTTCAGTTATTTAAGTTTCTTTTTAAATTTTTAAATTCGTTTTAAGATAGTTTATTAAATTTATTTTAATATACTTTTATTATTGTTTATGAATAATAGAAGCAGCGATGTGGTGGGTGTTAGTGTTAGTCAACCTTTAACATCGCTGACCACCCTGGAGAGATGCCCGCTTTGTACCCAGGCACGGTTTTTCAAAGGTAAGCGGGGTCTGAATGTGCATATTGGGAAGGTACATAAATCGCCAAATGCACCTTCAGACTCTGTCTCAACACCTACATCCACACCTTTGACAACATCTTCTACAGACCCTTTTTGGAAAACCCTTTCAAAATTAAAAAACTCGGTTCCGATTTTGAAGCGAGTTCCCCGCAGCGCTAGACCTCTTGTCGCACAAAACCTAGCTGGTTGCGTGCGCTTTGCTGCCCGGGAGAATTCCCAAAGTGCCTGGGAACTTCCCTTACAGAATTCTTCACATTCAAAAGAATTCAGCATCAAAAAAGACTAACTGCACGAGTAAAAGAAAATTGTAATGTTTCGGCTCAAAATTTAGATCAAAATTTTTCACACAAAGATATACCTCTTCACGAGGTATATCCCATCTGGTGGAAATGAAGTTACGGGAAGGTGAAATAAGTGGAGCTGCCAGGATTCTCTTCAGCAGTGATGTGGTGGCACCGTGTTCTCCAGAAACACTAGCAGCTCTGGAGTCCAAACACCCTGCCCCAGCTGATGATCTTTCGTTTCCCGACCCTCCTGATCCGAACATGCACTCCCTCACCATTTCAGGTCGAGAGTTAGTCACAGCCGTTTGCTCATTCCGGAGCGGTTCCGCCGGCGGCCTCGACGGCCTTAGTCCTCAGCATCTAAAGGACCTACTTTGTGCTGGCGCCGGGGAAGCTGGTGAGTTGCTCTTGAAGGAGCTTACGGCTCTGATCAACCTTATGCTCTCCGGCAATGTGAACGAAGCCATCATCGACATTCTGTATGGCACCAATCTATGTGCACTGCGTAAAAAAGATGGTGGCATTCGTCCCATTGCCGTGGGTACCACTTATCGTCGTATGGCAGCCAAGATTTGCTGTAAATTTTATGGTGAGACTGTTTCGGATAAATTTCAGCCCCTGCAGCTAGGTTACGACTCCAGAGGGGGCTGTGAGGCTGCCGTACACGCTTTGGTGAGGTCGTCCTGAAGGTTGACATAAAGAACGCCTTCAATTCAGTAAACAGGGATACCTTGTTGGCAGAAGCTAAAAAAGAATTACCCCAAGTTTATAGTTTCCTTTGGCAATGCTACAGACACCCATCTAAATTACTGTATCGGGACAACTTACTGGAATCTGCTGTTGGCTGTCAACAAGGTGACCCCCTCGGGCCAGTGATTTTTAGTTTAGCCATTCACCCAATTGTTTGTAAGCTAAATTCTAAATTTAACGTTTGGTATCTTGACGACGGAACCTTGGGAGGCGAAGTAGATTCAGTTTTAGATGACCTAATTTTGTTAAAAAATGAACTCCATTCCATTGGCCTTGATCTCAACCTCTCGAAATGTGAATTATTCTTAGCGGACCATACTGACAGACAACTGACACTTTCAAAATTTAAAACAGTAGCACCTGGAATCCAAATTATTGAAAAAAGCTCTCTTCGTCTCCTGAGATCTCCAATTTTTGATACTTCGTTTACCGATTTTATTGCAGAAAATATCCAAAAATTCGATGAAATTTCGGAAAGATTGCTCCAAATCAACATGCATTCGGCTATCACCATAATTCGTTTCTGCTGTTTCGGCCCTAAATTGACATATTTTCTTCGTGCTTCCCATTTATGGAAGCACACTCATCTTTTAGACCAAATGGATCAAATTATTGGACGCACTTTGTCATTAATTTTGAATGTGGCCTTGGACGACCGAGCTTGGGCACAAGCTTCCCTTCCCATCCGCATGGGAGGACTCGGCGTCCGCAAAATTTCTAGTATAAGTTTACCGGCTTTTATATCTTCGGTTCACGGCACTGATGAATTAATCAGGAATATCCTGGCTTCCACACTGGTTAATTTTGATGTGCCGTGCTTCACCGATGCTATCAATGCCTGGAAACTCGCTTGTCCGAATACTGACCTACCTGACAAACCATTTTCCCAGAGGCGGTGGGACGAGCCGCTCTGCAGAGTAGTTCAGAATAACTTACTGTCCACGTCTGCTACTACTGCTGAGCGTGCACGCCTGCTGGCTGTGGGAAAATAGGAGTCGGGTCTTTGGCTTCATGCACTACCATCGTCGAACCTAGGCACTTTGTTCGACGACACCACTTTTCACCTCGCTGCTTCTTTGCGTTTAGGAGCCCCTTGTTGTTCTCCTCAACGCTGTCACTGTGGTGAAGTTGTCAACAGCCTCGGGCACCACGGCCTTTCTTGTAGCCGCAGTGCAGGCCGTTTTGCACGACACGCTAATTTAAACGACATAATCCGACGAGCTCTCGTCATTGTCGGCGTTCCAGCCGTTTTAGAACCCAATGGCTTGGCACGAGACGATGGCAAAAGACCGGACGGCATGTCTTTGTTTCCTTGGAAGATAGGTAGGCCTTTAGTGTGGGATGCAACCTGTGTCGATACTCTTGCGCCATCCCATCTTCCTAGTTCATCGAGTTGTGCTGGCGCTGCCGCTGCGGCTGCGGAAAACCTCAAGCGGCGGAAATATGGTAACCTTATTGGTAATTATATTTTCGAGCCGTTTGGGGTTGAAACCCTCGGGCCGTGGGGCCCTTGTGCTCAAAGCCTTTTCAAAGAAATTTCGAAACGGCTGGTTGACACTTCCCGTGACCCAAGAGCTGGCTTTTACTTTGGGCAAAGATTAAGCATTGCCATTCAACGTGGCAATGC
Source organism: Lacanobia oleracea (assembly GCA_950371165.1). Lineage (NCBI taxonomy): Eukaryota > Metazoa > Arthropoda > Insecta > Lepidoptera > Noctuidae > Lacanobia > Lacanobia oleracea. Next base: position 14,354,739 of record OX493386.1, read on the forward strand.
CGCCAGTCTCTTGGGCACATTACCAGCTGACAGCGTTGAGGATGAATTTTTTGATGCTATATTTTAGTTTGTTTTTAGTTTAGTGTATTTGTTACTTAAATAAAATTAATTAAATCGATAAGGTAGTTTTAAAACGTAGAAAATAAAATGCAAAAAGTTACAATGCTCTAAAATTCCACTGCAAGATGTACGCAAACTTCATGAGTCTTTTTACCAATTGAAAGACAAATTAAAACAAGACTCATTTAAATTGAAACATGTGAAAGGTATAAAATCAAAACGTCGTCGTCCAAGATCTGAATCTCGAAATTACAAACCTAGAGGCTTGCAGCTGAAATATATGATATATTGTAGATCACAACTTAAAATGATGCAAGTTTGCCAAAAAGCATTCCTTCTGGTTTTGCAAATTAAGAGATACCGCGTAGAAAATGTTATAAAGAATTATCACCTACATGAAAATTTTCCTATTGAAAAACGCGGAGGGGACCGTATGCCCCACAAATTCAAGGACAAAAAGCAAATGTAATCAAATTCATAAAGACATTTAAGTGTTCAGAAGCTCATTATTGTCGTGGCAATTCGAGACGTATGTCAGACGTATGCCTTCAGAGCTAAGTATTAATAAAATGGCCCAAATTTATAACAATCAAGCACAAGAAAACCTCAAAGTGAAAAAGTTGTATTTTAGAGCCATTTTCAATACTAGTTTTTTTTATTTGGGCTTTGGGAGTCCTCGGGTCGACGTGTGCTCAACTTGTCTTCAGCTTAACGAAAAAATAAAAATTGTGCAAAATGATAGTGACCAAGCTACACTGATGGCTGAGAAAACAGTACACAAACGTCGAGCTAATGAATTTTTCAAAATGTTTAAAGAAGACAACCGTAAAATAAAGATCCTTAGTTTTGACTGCCAGAAAAACATGCCGCTGCCCAAAATACCAGACCAGAGTACCTACTATTCCAGTCAACTGTACTTTTACAATTTCACAATAGGGTATTTTATATGTGAAAAAAAATATATATATATATTATTGAGATATCTTAGGCAAAAAGCAGTCAGAATATGTTAGTTTTAGTGCATAAAATAACAAAATAAATATTAAAATTAAATTCAAAGTTTTTAGTTTTTTTAATCTGTATTTGAACACCATGAAATAGTAGCCGCCATGTTATTACGTCATACGGCTGTGTAAACAAACTAGTGTTTAGTGTCAACTGATCAGCGTATATGCTGTTTTATTATTTTGGTAAACAACTTAATTTTTTGTGATATAATAGGTACCATGGAAGACGATTTCGTAAAGGGAGATTTACCAACAAATTTACAAAGAATAAACTCTGATGGTCGGTAAATTCTTTGCTACAAATCCTGATTTTTGTTTTGCTGAGTTACGGAATGTTAAAACATTGCCTTCTAATTATCATAATTTTAAAAAAATAAGCTATTTTATTACGATAAGAGGTGCTTAAAAATTCATACATTGTTTTCCGATCTGGGAGAGAGTCTACATCTGAAGAGGGAACAAAATGTTTGTATTGTGAAATGTACAGTTTGCCCCCGAACACAAAGTGCGAAATAAACCGTATGCAGCCACACTTGTAGTGAATGAAAAAGAAGAAGTGGTGACAAGTGTTAAATGCCATGATTGTCCTGCATCTGAAAGTGGCTGTAAACATGGCATTTTTGATGTGGGTACACCGCCGGAGTGAAGATCCATCCTGCACATCAGTAGAATGCTATTGGAAAAAGTCCAATCTTGCTAAAGTTGGAACATCCATTAAAATATTAAGTGTAAAAGAAATACCAAAACGGAAACCAAAAGAATTTGAACCAGAAAACGGGTTGATGAATGAATTTGTGATGGAATGCAAGAAAAGATTCAAGATTCAAATTCAAGAAATGCTTTTTTCCTACGTGGGTAGGCTTGACATATAAACAATCTTTTATAGCTCCGTATTTAATATTAATTTTAAAATAGTTATTTATTATTTACATCAGTATTTATGTGCTAAGTAACTTATAAACCCACCTTTACTTCGTTTTCTCCTTTCATTTTCTCTCTATCACTACCACAACACTTGGACTATTTCTTTTACTCAACATGGACAGCAAGCTGGTACACAGTATGGAGGAACTCGAAAAACTGTTTAGCTCCCGCATGCGTGAGTACGAAGATAAGCTGCAGAAAGCTACAGCTGGAGCTGACACCTCTCACGTGGACCTCGCTTCGCTTTCAAGGGATTTCTCAGACTTCAAGTCCTTTGTTTGTAAAACGCTTGCTCACTTTAAAACTCAAATCGAGATCTTGTCACTAACTTTGGACAGCCATGAGACTTCAATGAGGTGGAAGGTTTTACTATTTCACGGTATCACTGAGAAGCCTGGGGAAAAGTTGAGTGAGTCAATCGTTGATATCATCTCATAACAACTGCAGATTGAAGACTTCAAATTGGATTATTTGAATATTTGTCACAGGCGTGGAGCCCCCAAGGGTAAAACTAGACCCATACTGGTGCGGTTCAAGATGATGGAGCATCGTCGACTGGTTTAGGATACAAAGACATCACTCAAGGGTAGCGGTGTTACCATTTCAGAGTTCTTGACCCAAACGCGGCATCAGGTTTTTATGGCTGCCCGCAAGTGCTTTGGCATCAACAGCTGCTGGTCTGCTGAGGGAAAGGTTGTTGTCTTGACGCCTGACAAGTCTCGTCGGAAGATATCGTCGATGGGTGAGCTTAATAAGCTAGTCGCGCTATTTCCAATAGCATCCAACGCTGGTACGTCTAACGTTCCCGGACCTGCTACGTCAACCTCACCAGCGATCGCGGCTACTTTGCCTAAAGCCGGTACCCCTAAAGGCAAAGCTGTGAGGAAGGCTCGTCGCTGAGTTTGTTGACCTGGTGATACTTTGCATGTTTTATATCATCCATTTTGTTCTAATGTAGTAATTAGTAAAGTCGGTACTCTTATGAACTTTTATATACTTGTTTTTATTTTTTCTCTTTGTAATCTACCCATAGTTTCTACTGTTTTAGTAAATTTTATAACTTTTAACACGATGAATGTTCTGGTGGTAGATGTTAATATTTATTTTTATAACATTCTGACGTCTGTCAACTTCAAAATAATATCGTTTCGTTACACTTTTTGATATTCTCGCTAGCTTACTTTTTAAGTTCGCACTTTTATATTATATTATGTTTGAAACTTTCTTAGTATATATTGTTGTTAAAATCTCTTCCATCTACAGCGATCAGGTAGTTTTATTACTTAAGCATATTTAGTTTTTCCGTTTTGTTTTTTGGTGTTTTTATTATATTATATAAACATAGTTATTTATATATATATATATATATATACAACGTTGATACGACAGAGGGGCTTTCCTTTAAACTGCCTATACTAGGTACCATTTTCAAGCTCTGTACCAAAAATAAATTAATTAGGAGCAGTAGTTTAGTCGCAAATGATTTTTAAAGTTTTTGCACGGTTTGAACACGATGTATCTTTTCTAACAGTTGATTATCGTCTAAGCATAGGTCATGCACCTTACAACGATAAATCTACGATGCGTTGTTGCCGCTCTGACGCATGTCGAAGGACATTCACTAAAAATTGGCAATGCAAACAAGGAAGCAATCAATACACACACACTTGCACTTTCACTACGAAAGCGACTAACATAAAGCGAGCGAAAGAAATAGAGATAGGTCAGTTTGTTGCATCCTTGTTTTTTGCGATCGGTAAGTCCCTCAGCAGTGCGCCGACGCTTGTTTTTCGGAACGTACGGTTTGTGGACTTCGCGCGCAAACAATTGTAATTTTATTTTGTTATTGTGAGAGGACACGTAACTTGGGATTATTATTATTTAGTATTAGTGTTTTTTTTTGTGATTGACTGTTTTTTATGGTGATAGGACACGTAACTTGGGATTATTATTATTTAGTATTAGTATCTCCGGACCTCACTCCCATGGATTTCTTTTTGTGGGGTTACATTAAGGGTGAAGTGTATGCCTCAGAGGTAAATAAAATTATTGATGAGTTAAAAAATAGGATTATTTTAGCATTTCACAAATTAAAGTGCTTAGCGACGGACAGTGATCTAATTAGAAAAATAAATAACAATATTCTCCGTCGGTATAATTTGTGCATCAATGTGAATGGAGGAAACATCGAAAATTTAAAAATTTAGTGTGTTTGTTTTTGTGCGCGTACTTCGAAACGTTACCTAACATAAAAGCCAGTGCGAGCGGAGCCCAGCGGAGGCCTAAGTCGCCGGCCGCCACCCCGGCCCGGCCCCCACCGAGCACACGAGATACCGCACACCGCGCTCCGGCGCGCGCGCGACGTTGCCGCTTTGTTACCTAGCGGTATCTAAGGTCAGTGTCTTTTTTTTTACAAAGGGTGGTTGCGTTTTATTCGGATTTGCAAGCTATTTAGTTTGTTTGAAAAAAATATTTTCTCATTTATGGCGCTTTTTGTTTTTGTACCGTATCGAATTAATACTGTACACGTATAGTATACGTAGTTTAATTTAATGCCCCTCTGTCGTATCAACTCTGTATATATATATATATATACAGGGTAATTTAAAAAATACCCGAAACCTCATAATCTTGACTTCGTATCATGACGCTGAACAACATTTGTTCTACGACTTTTCAAAATTCGAAACATTTTTATTCCATACAAAAAATATAACCATAGTTTAAATTTTGCATATTCTTTATAAGGCGGCCTACGAAAGGCCGACAGGCTGGCGGCGCGTGACTGAGTGCGCGCGCGCGCGTAGTATACGCGAAATAAACAGACTTCAAATAAATGAAAACAATTTGTTTTTGGCTACATTGTTTAGTTGAGGTCAAAGTCGTAGAACAAATGTTGTTCAGGGTCATGATACAAAGTCAGGGTTGAGAGGTTTTGGGTATTTTTTCAATTTCCCTGTATATATATATATATATATATATATATATATTATTTCTTATATTTTGCATTCATGATCGATGGTAATTTTGATGATGACTTTTTCTCCTGTTTTTCCTCTTTTAGCAGTTTCCATAGTGCAGCAAGTGGTTCTTCCACTCCTTTGGTACTTGGCGATCAGATTTCCTCTTTGCTTTCCCACTACCCTAATAACCTTAACATAGCCCACATCAATGCCCAGAGTGTTCCTTGCCATTACTCTGATCTTCTGGCGTCCATTAACAGTGCCCATTTAGATGCTTTACTGATCTCTGAGTCGTTTCTGAAACCTTCTTTATTGTCTGTTCATTATGCCCTCCCTGGCTTTGTCCTTATTCGTAATGATAGAACGGGGAAGGGTGGCAGTGGTGTTGCCATTTATTTGCGTGCTGGTATACCCTTCAGGGTTATCAGTGCATCACCATCATCCTACTCGGGATCAGCTGAGCATCTATTTCTTGAAATATCCTTACATCATGTTAAAATGCTTCTTGGGGTGATGTATAGTCCCAACCTTAGTATCGATTACTTTGATTCTTTTGATTCGCTCCTAAGCGATCTCTGTCCTACTTATGACCACGTAGTCTTGATGGGTGATTTCAATACATGCCTTCTTAAGAATGACTGTCGTACTCACAAACTTCAGTCTCTCTTATCTTCTTTTAACCTCAGTATTCTACCTCTCTCCGCCACTCATCATTTCCCTAATTGCACTCCTTCTCTTTTGGATGTTATGATTGTTTCAAAACCTAATAATGTGGCTCTTCACGGTCAGCTTACTGCTTGTTTTTCGTATCACGATCTAATTTTTATGTCATATAAGATTCGCTCTCCTAAGCGCAAACCGCAATATATTTTCCTTCGGAACTACAAGGGCATAGACCTCGAGGCATTGCTACGTGATGCTGGTAGCATTGATTGGACGGCAGTTTTTGAGAGTTCCTCTATTAACGATATGGTTAACATGTTTAACAGTAAAATACTTAGTTTATATGACCAACACGCCCCTTTACGTCGAGTTAAAGTTAAATATGTTCCAGCTCCCTGGCTCACTCCTGCCATTAAGGATGCGATGGCCAGCAGAGACCGAGCCAAAAGGAGGCTCAAGCGTTGTCCTTCAGAGCGCAATCTGAGTTTTTATAGAGAGCTGCGTAATCGTTGCAGTCGTATGTGTAGAGATGCAAAGAGACGCTATTTTCATAATTCTCTTGACAACCGGAACTCCTCTGAGGTCTGGAAGTTTCTGAAAACTGTTGGCATTGGCAAATCTCCGGCAGTTTCTAGTAAAGACATTGACGTGTGCGCTCTGAATCAATATTTCTCTCTCCCTCCTGTTACTTTAGATCCACACGTCAAATCAGCAACATTAACTAAGCTTTTCTGTTTACCAAGGCCACAGTGTTCCTCTTTCGAATTCAGTCCTGTGAGTGAAAGTGACGTCAAAAAAGCAATTTCTGCTATCTCCTCTTCCGCTGCTGGCAATGACAACCTTTGCTCTAGAATGATCTCTCCTATTCTGTCCACTATCCTTCCTGTTTTGACCCACATTTTTAACTTTTCCTTGTTCTCTTGTTCTGTTCCCGATGCTTGGAAACAAGCCCATATCATTCCGTTATCTAAAAGCTCTAACCTGGTCTCTCCGACCGATTTTAGACCAATTTCCATCCTTCCTTATCTGTCCAAAGTTCTTGAGCATATTGTTCATCAGCAACTTTCTTTGTTTCTTTCCAGCAATGACCTTCTTAGTCCTTTCCAATCCGGCTTTCGGCCTGGCCATAGCACTGTTACAGCTCTTTTAAAGGTTACTGATGACATCCGCTGGGCTATGGACCACAAATCTTTGACGTTACTTGTTCTTCTGGATTTTAGCAGCGCCTTCAACTCTGTTGACTTTGATATCTTTCTTGGGATACTCAAAACTCTCAATATCTCCTCTTCCATAATTAAATGGTTTGACTCCTATCTTCGAGGTCGCTCGCAGCGGGTGCGCCTTGATGAATATTTTTCGGATTGGTGTGCCCTTACTGCGGGTGTTCCTCAGGGTGGCGTTCTCTCTCCTCTTCTTTTTTCTATTTTTATAAACTCTGTCACTAAAGTCATCTCCTCTAACTTCCATCTCTATGCCGACGATCTGCAGCTTTACCATCACTTTCTAAGGCAAGATGCAGAAGCTGCTGTGTCCTCCGTGAACCGTTAATTAAGGAGTGGTCGCAGTCCTTTGGGCTGCAAATCAATCCCAAGAAGTCTCAGGCCTTGGTTATTGGTGTCAGGTATATGCGGAACAGGCTAGATATTGCAACGCTGTCTCCACTCTGGCTGAATGGAGTACAGATTGAATACGCAAAGACAGCTAGAAACCTGGGGGTGATCATGGACTCCTATTTATCGTGGACTAACCATATCGCTGAAGTCAATCGTAAAGTCCATTACACGTTTCATTCGCTGAAGTGTCTCCAGAGCTTTTTGCCCTTGAAAACCAAATTTTTTTTTTTTACTATTGATAGGCACGCGTTTGACCACTATCTCACCTGATGGTAAGCGAGGATGTGGTCGAAGATGGAGCACGCTTGCCTAGAAATAACCTATTCACTCTTGATTTAAAGGCTCCCAGGTTGTAGCTACAGGAAACACAGACTCCGGCAGGAAATTGCACTCCTTAGCTGTACGCACTATGAATGTGTTCCCAAAACGTTTTGTGCGTATGGGTGGGATGTCCACCATGTACCGGTGGCGCATCGCCGTTCGTCTTGTGGTCCGATGATGGAACGGGCTTGGCGGAATTAAATTATGCAATTCCGTCGCACATTCCCCAAAATGCAACCGGTAAAAAACCGACAGGCTAGCAACTCGTCGTCGATGTTCAAGACTTTGGAGCTTCGACGCGACGAGCCTCTCATTGCCGATGATCCTCTTGGCTCGTTTCTCAATTGACTCAAGGGCATCAAGCTGGTATCTGGCAGATCCATCCCAAAGATGAGAGCAGTACTCCATACACGATCGAACTTGCGCTTGATAGAGTTTGAGCAGCTGTTCCGGCGTGAAGTACCGTCTCACCTTAGCCAGAATCCCCAACTTCTTTGCAGCCACTTGAGCTTTTGCCTCTATGTAAGGGCCAAAATTGAGAGTAGATGTTAATGTAACCCCAAGAAGCTCAAGATGGTCGGTTATCGGCACGGTTTCACCGCGGAAAGATGGAGCTGGGCGGAATTGGCTCCTTTTGGTGGAAAATAGACACGCTTGGGTCTTAGCAGCATTGAACTTGACCAGATTGGCTTCGCCCCAATCAGAGACCGCCTGTAGGGACACGTTCAAGCGTTCAACCATTGCCTCCCGGAGAGACCGGACCTGCGACCCACCAGCTCGTGCGTCGGACACGTATCTTTCAGCAACAGTGCTGTCGTCTGCATACCCAAAGGTACCGGGTTTAAGCAGATCATTAATATGCAGCAAGAACAGTGTTGCCGAAAGCACCGACCCCTGAGGAACCCCGGCATTAATATCCAGCAGTCCAGACGAGCAGCCATCTATGACCACTCGGATAGACCGATCCCTCAGGAAATCTGCGATCCAATCACACAAACCGGCGGGCAGACCGAAGGAAGGAAGCTTACTAATAAGGCCATCGTGCCAGACCCTGTCGAAGGCCTTCGAGATGTCAAGGGAGACCGCCAGTGCCTCCCCGTGCTTCTCTTTGGCCTTACTCCAGATGTGAATGGCATACGCTAGAAGATCCCCAGTTGACCAATTTCGGCGAAACCCGTATTGCCGGTCACTAAGGATATCATTCGCTTCTAGGTACGCCAGGAGCTTATGATTCAGCACGCGTTCCATATTCTTACAGAGTATGGACTTTACCGAGATGGGTCTATAATTCGACGGGTCAGCTCGACTACCCTTCTTGGGCACGGGCTGCACGTTAGCTTGCTTCCAAGCCTTCGGCACTTTTCCAGTCTCAAACGAAAGGCGAAATAGGCGTGTCAAGATCGGAGACAACTCAGGCGCACAAATCTTCAGAACAATTGCCGGTATCCCGTCGGGACCACTAGCCTTGTTCACGTCTAGGTTACGCAGTACCCTACGGACGTCCTTCTGATGAATGCGAATGTCCGACATACTCGACTCGCATTCATCAGGAGAGGCGGAGAGCGTCGCGCCAGCAGGATCCAGACGTGAAGATTCCGCAAACAAAGAAGCAAACAAGTTCGCTTTCTCCTCAGCGGAGTGGGCCAGCGTCCCGTCGGATCTCAGCAGTGGTGGTAGTGAAGGGCGGCAGAAGTTCGATTCGACCGACTTAGCCAGGGACCAAAAAGCCTTACTACCTGCTGGGTATGAAGCAAGTTTGTTCCCTATTCGGCTAATGTGGTCAAACCGAGCCCTCCGCAACACCTTCTTGCAGGACTTAGCAGCCCTGTTGAAGGCTCTCTTCTTCTGACTCACGTCATTTGCTTTGCGCGTACGAGCGTCGACCCATGCTAGGTACGCCGCATGCTTAAGCGCATCGGCGCGATTGCACTCGGCACCAAACCAAGGACGAGCTTCGCCAGATATTGCTATGTTAGAGTACTCCATTCCCCTCCGCAACACATCCGTCACGGCGTCCGCGCACGACGTAGCATCAGTGGAAGAAAAGCAAGTAGGCTGCCAAGGGTAACATGCGAAGAAAGATCGCATGCCATCCCAATCTGCTGACTTGTATCGCCATACCCGCCGGGTGCCTCTTGGGCTAGGATCGGGCGGAGAGTAGACAGACACAGACTTCACCAGACAGTGGTCGGAACTACCCAGTGGTGATGAAATCGACACCGAATAGCGGTCTGGATCTGTTGTCAGCAGAAGGTCCAAGCAATTGGCAGTGTGCGAATCAACATCCGGCACCCTCGTTGCCCCCTGGACCAGCTGGGTAAGATTTAACGCAAGCGCTAGCTTTCGCGTCTCTCGTCCAGCATGGTCTGTGCACTGGTATGGGAAGAGCCACTCCTGATGGTGGGCATTGAAGTCCCCCAGTAACACCAATTGGGCAGAAGGGTACCGCTGCTGAGCCGCATCCGCCGCCTCACTCAGGTGCTGTGTAAGCCCAGTTGTCTCCAAATCACCGCTGTGCGAACGGTAGACGCATGCGTAGACAATTTTGTCTAGACCTGTGTCCACCACCCTTGATCCTTGCTCAAACTCTCATTCAGCCCATCATTGACTACGCTGATGACTGTTATTTGGATGCCACCGAGGAGCTTTTAAATAAACATGAGCGTTTTCAAAATATCTGTATTCGTTTTGTGTTCAATCTTAAAAAATATGATCATGTTTCAGGATTTCGCAAGGTTCTCAAGTGGCTCCCTATTCGACTTCGCAGGAACTCTCGGATATTGTGTTTGCTATTTAACATACTTCACAATCCTAAAACGCCTTCCTACCTGCGAGAACGTTTCTCCTATTCCCGTCCTTCGGATGCGCCTTGCAGGTCGCATCTTAGAAATCTTCTTAAATCCCCTCCCCACTCTACCGATTTTTACTCCTACTCCTTTACTGCACATGCGGTACGGTTGTGGAATTTACTACCGCCTGACATTAGGGCTTGCCAAACTCTTGCAGTTTTTAATAGAAGAGTGAAAGATCACTATCTTTCCTTCTCGTCAAAGTTGCAAATAGGTATGTATTATTATTTATCTTTTATATATCATATAGTATGTATTAGTATGTTAATTATGTATTGTATGTTATATTTAATATGTATAGTTTTTATTTTAGCTACTGTTACACACTATGTCTACATCTCTTTTTACTCTACTCTCCTTTCGCAGGTATGCTGGAAGAGATTTCTTTTGAAATAAGCATCACCTTTGTACTTATTTTTCTGTTTCTTTCTTCTTATCTTATTAAATGTGTGTACATAAATTGTTAAATAATAAATAATAATTAAATCCGCAAGGCAGTTTTGTGGCGAACTGTTGGGCACTAGCGACCCCACGGACCTGATCTCCAGGGAGAAGTCTTGTTCCTCATTTCCGGCTTGCCTTTATTGGCTGGCCGGAGTTAACACTGACGAGGAACAGAGCTCCCACCTCATTCTTGCCTAAATCGGCCGGTCTGAGTGGAGATTCGCAAGAGCAAACGTGCTCAGGAGAAGGACATATAATCCAGTAAGGTGCTGGTAGGGATCTTGACCGTACTTCCGGGATTGTCCTGATAGCCGTGGTATACCTCTCCACTCCTCTAGCACCTCAGGATATGTTGCCCCCTTGGCGCTACGTTACTTTGTGCTAGCGACCCTTTTCGGGTGGCCCATTTATTGAGTGTGCAAGTCACCCCCTGCTATTTTAAAGCTGTTTTAATTGTCAATGGTCAGGCCGGGGTCAATAGTTCTTCCATAGTCAACGATTATTAGTCCACTAAACCAGCCAAACCCATAGCGTTTCATCTTTTGTTTCCATATTCTGCAATAGTCCTGCTCCAACCGGGGATTGTCCTTGGGTATACTTTCACAGTGCATACAGGGATAATCGTCGGTTGGTGTCCCATTCCATTTGAAATATCTAAAGAGGCCTCTGCGAGTTGACTTCGGCCCCTCGTACGCCTACCAAAGGACCGGGTCTCCAGGGACCCGAGAAAGTCAAAAACATAAATAATAATAATAAAGAAAAATAAATACATGCCAGTTCATAAAGCATGAACCCGACTATTGTGATAGTGGAACTATTCTATCATTGCATAATTTAATAATGAATTACAGCGATGAAAATTGTGATCGATTTTTAATGAAAATCTCACAAGAGTTCAATCATGCTAATATAAAAAATGCAGAAAGAGATACTCAAGCTCAAAGTAACAGTGGCTTATGGCATGAACTTCGATATGGAAGAATAACAGCAAATTTTATGAAGTTAGTCGTTGTAATACCATTGATGAATCTTTAGTTGTTGTAATTCTTGGTGCAAGGACACCAGAAACATCAGCCATAATTAGGGGTAAAAAATTAGAAGCTTGTGTGAGGAAAGCTGTTGAAAATAAATTAGGGATAAAAATCAAAACATGTGGTTTGTACGAGTACATATCTAAGACAATTCCAATGATAGCTGCTTCACCAGATGGAATAAATGAAAAAACTACTTTTGAAATTAAGTGTCCCACTACTGACAAAACAACAGAAAGTTATATTAATAAAGAAGGCAAAATAACAGGAAGATATTTTGCCCAAATACAAATACAGATGAATTGTGCTCACACACATGAAAGTTATTTTTGTGTAAAAGAAGAAAAATAATAATGTGACATTTGTTAAAGTTGATTATGATCACCATTATGTTATGAGACTATTGGATAGTGTTGTTTCTTTTTGGAAAAATAATATTTTTTCACTTCTGTGCAAAAGTAATAATAATAATAATAAGAACGACCTGCTGTCAACTTGGCTGATGTCAAATTTTTATCGCCTCGTATTTTTGCACAGTTTTATTGAATAAAAATAGTTTCAAAATGAATTTGATCACCAATCCACCAAGAAAAAAAATAGAATGATAATTACAGCAAGTAGATAACAACAACAAATAACCATGGAAATACAACAGTGAAAAACTGAAATGCTGACAAGAAGCCGGGCACGACTACAAGCCGCACCAACACCATCTTCGGGTTCGTCGCTGAGCTCCGCCTCGCAGCCGCCGGGACCTGCGCCAGCCGCGAGTCCAGAGATTCCGGTAGCTGCAGTTGCGTCGAGCTCGAGCGACGAATACTTTTCGCCACCGACGACACCACCTCCTGCGCGTCGGCGCGGACGGGGCCGACCACCGGCCAGGGTCTCAAGTCTGCTAATTTTATTTAACTCACATGCTATTGAAATTCAATTGAGATTCAATCACGACTCCATTACGATTAGAACAAATTTGGTATTCTGCAAAAACTTGAATGTAAACTCAATAGAGTCGTAATGGAATCGTAGTGTAATTGTAATTGACTCTCAGTTGAACAGATAAAGGTGTTGCTATCAAGAAGCTGAATGAGTGAATGAACTATTTTTTTAATTTAAATATACGTTTTTATCATTTTCTGTTATTCAATAACGAATTACATTGTCGGTAATGAATCGCCTTGACGATAAAACATGACTTAACGGTGTTAGAAAGAGTTTATTTCAAATAAGGTGGCTGTATTACATAGTTATCTATGACGAGGTTAATAATTAAAAAAAAACTTCTGTCATCTGGCACGTCAATGTCAAATATTGTCAATGTCACGACAAATTCTAAACATTGAATTGGTTTATTGGCATTGGCATAGACATATTATTTTTATTATAATCGATTGTTATAATAAGTCCATGTTTATTGGGTGTTGGATATATATTATTTAGAGTTAATTTCAAATCGGTAAGTACTCGCCAAATTATATTTTCACATCTAAAGAACTTTGTTAAAATGTACCTATTGTTTAATGTCCATTTTATTGTTTATGTACCTACGTTATACAGCGCTGTAATATTACAGCATATTTATTGTTTTTTTCTATATTTTAGGCTAATAATATGAGCGTCCAACAAACAGAAGCTCTAGTAGACTTTTTAGAAGGGCATAAGGAGTTAGCCCTTGGACGCTGCTCAAGAACAAAAGAAGGGCGCAGTCTGTCGAAAAGGCTTTGGCAAGAGTGCGCTGAAGTTCTTAACAGCGTATCATCAGACTGCGTCCAAAAGACAGGATTAGTCTATGCAGCCTAATACTCCGGGAATCCCAAATTTATAGAATCTACAACATAAAATACCAGTTAGGTAGTCATAGTAAACACAAATAAGTAAATGAAATACCCCATAGTAAGATGCCTACTTACTGTGCCTTAATTTTATTTCGGTCTTGAACATGCTTTGGCCAGACGACATATTGCAGGAGGATGCTATTGAGTGCTTCAGTTACTTGCCTCACAGCCCTTGAGACAGTGGTCTGAGACACATTGTGAAAAACACTTTGGCCAACAAGTGTCTGGTACGAGCCTGTGGCATAGAATGCCAGAGCAATAAGTATCTGCAATCGAAGTTTTACATTACACAACCGTCGCTTAGGTACCTTTACTAAAGAAGAAGCCTATAATACAATATATAAATACAAAACCAAGAAAAATATAGCACTTTACTAACCTTCAAATTAGGTGTTATTGCATCTTTCCTCCGTTGTCGTGGTAGCAAAGGTGTGAGCTTAACTGTTAGGGCCCTCACTTCCGCTTTTCCAAGGCGGAATGTTTTAATAAACTCCGTATTTGGTAATTCTTCCACGGCATCCACCGTTGCCCTCATCGAGGCCCGCTTTTTACGGCGCTGAGCCAAAAGGTGACGACGGCGATCTTGCGCATTAGCTAATGCTAAAATACGCCATCGTAACAATGAACGCAGCATCTTTTAAATATTTTTTTGTCAAGTGGTGGTTTGCAAAATGCTAAAAATATCTATTGTTGCCTAATCGTACTACGATCGTACTTCAATTGCAAAATTGACACTGAGTGTCCATTGACATAGATGTCAAACAAACGTCAACTAAGAGTAGAATACCGATTTAGACACAATCGATTTACAATTGTAACACGATTGAAGAGCAGACTAGCAAATATTCTGATAGCAGTTCAATGGTATGTCACTGGAAAACCATTGGTCTTAAATTAGTAGCAGAATACCAAATGTAGTTAAAACTGCTACTAAGATCCAATTGATATTCAATTGAGCCATTCGTAAATTAGCAGACTTGGGGCCCAGCTTAGGACCTCGAAGCCCACTGGTCTCTGACAGGGTCCCCGCTATCGGTGGAAGTGTGCAGCGTATAAAATGGACTCAAACCATAAATGAGAATGTAATACGCTCATACTTTGGGGCTACAGAGGGGGGAACTAACCTGACTGCGTACCGTGGTCGGATGCTCTCTCTGTTTCAGGTAAGAAATGTTCGTCAGATTTGTTGAGCTGAAAGGTCTGGATGCGAAATCTATTGCATCGGTGAGTTTCTGACAAAAGAAGACCTTAATCCTGCTGATAAATGCGTTGGTTTTGGATTTGACGGTTGTTCGACGATGTCCGGAAAAGACGGTGGAGTACAAGCGATCCTGCGCAAAAAATATACCAAAGCATTGTTCTTTCATTGTTCGTCCCATGAACTGAATCTGGTAATAAATGATCTCAATATTCTTCCTGAAATTCGAAACACCATGGGAACCACTAAAGATATTATTAATTTTTTTCGGGAATCTGTTTTGAGAAGAAAATTGGTACCTAATATTGCCAGGCTCTGCAAAACAAGATGGAGTGAGAAACATAAAACTATCAGAGTATTTAAGGAGAATTTTCCTGTTATATTGGAAGCCTTAGAAAACTTATCGCGTGAAGGAAACAGTGCGACTCGAAAAAACACCTTTCAACTCCATGCGGCTGCTTTCAAAATTTCGTTTATACTTTGTATTACTTTGACAGCTAAATACTCTGCTTTATTGGAATCTGTTGTCAACGCACTCCAATCCATAGCTTTGGATGTGGCTAAGGCCTCGCAACACGTCAAACGCATTTTGCAATTGCTTAAGAGCCATCGTGATAATCCCGAAAGAGTCACAGATGAAATTATAAAGGATGCTACTGTTGTTGCGGAGAAAGTCGGCCTGGAGGAGGATATCACTTCAATACCGCGCATTGTTGGGAAACAACGTCATCGAAGCAATCACCCAGCAGAAAACCTTTCAGAATTCTGGAAAAGATCTAATACCATACTTGGACTCCGTTATTACATCGCTTGAAACACGCTTTGCTGAAGAAAATACTCCATCATTTGCTTTATCTAAATTACACCCCGCACAAATGCAAACGATGTCAGTCGAAAATCTCACAGAAACTTGTGAAACTATCGCTCAGTTTTATAATTTACCAAACATAAAAATTTAAGTCGAGCTTTGGCAGCAATTCTGGCATAATAAACCAAACTCAACAGATCAAACCGTTGTTGATATCCTAAAAGAAGCAAAAACCTTCTTTCCCGACATGGAAAAAGCGTTGAAAATTTTGATCGCTCTTCCATGCACGACGTGTACGGTAGAGCGATCGTTTAGCAGCCTCAGGAGACTAAAAACTTGGCTAAGAAGCACTATGAGTGAAAATCGCCTCAATGGTTTGGCCATGATGAGTGTGCACCGAAAACTTATACATAATAAATAAATAAATCTGGTAATTAAAAAAAAATACGCTGTACGCTGTACACTTATTCAAATTAAAACTCCTTTTTATTCTATTTTTCTAATAAATGTTATTATAAAGTTATTTATTGCATAGTCAAGAGCTCGTGCTTGTGTAGCTTTACACATTGGACTCTGTACTGTCACAGAATATATATGTACTACTCTGTCAAGAAAGTACCGGGAAAAGATCAATAATACACAAAATGTCTGTTATTCATCCAAATTTATTTTATCACCTTCAAAGTATGCTCCTTTAGAAACGATACACTTGCGCCAACGAATAATCCATTCATCAAAACATTTTTTAAACGCTGCTTCCGGAATTGAGTTCAGTTCTCGCCGCGAATTCTCCTTTATGTCTTCTATCGATTGAAAACGGGTGCCACGAAGTGGTAATTTGAGTTTAGGAAAAAGAAAAAAGTCAGCAGGAGCCATATCTGGTGAATATGGTGGTTGCTGGATGGTATTTGTTGAGTGTTTGGTTAAAAATTCGTTCACAATGATAGCCTTGTGCGAAGGCGCATTGTCGTGGTGCAAAATCCAAGAATTTTCTTTCCACAAATCTGGCCTTTTTCGTCGAATTTGCTCTCTTAAACGCCGCATAACGCTCAAATAATATTCTTTATTTACCGTTAGACCTTCCGGTAAGAATTCAGAGTGCACAACACCGTGATAGTCAAAGAAAACAGTCAACATGACTTTGACTTTTGATCGACTTTGGCGTGGTTTTTTCGGTTTCGGTTCAGTTGGAAGGCGCCACTCCGAAGCTTGTTGACTAGTTTGCATGTCAAACTCGTAAACCCACGTCTCGTCACCAGTAACAATGCGTTTCATGAATGTTGGGTCCGAACTGACTCGTTCTAGCATGTCCTCAGCGACTTTCATGCGATTGAGTTTTTGGAGAAAATTCAGATCTTTTGGGACTAGCCGAGCAGCAACATGTTTCATACCCAAATGATTAGTTAAAATGGTACGGATCGACTCGTGAGATACAGAAAGTTCGGCGCCTATCTCTCTCAGAGTTGAATGGGGATTCAGTCACTATTTCCTTCACTTTTGCGATGTTAACTTCAGTTGCAGACGTTGACGGCCTACCAGAGCGAGGCAAATCTTCCATCACATCTCGACCGCTTTTGAACGCTTTGAACCACTCATAAGCACGAGTTTTTGATAAAGTCGATTCACCGTAAGCCTTTTGTAACATTTTCAGTGACTCCGAACACGAAATTCTATTGGCGATGCAAAATTTAAGACAAACTCTTTGTTCGATATTTTTGTCCATTATGAAATTCGCAATACACACTATATATGATATTACTAAAACCAGCACTGTATTTAATATAAATAACAGATGCAACTCAAACTCCGCGCCAAAATGGGAAACAGTTGTGCCAATCTAACAACTACAAAAAAACAAAAATTTGAATTTGGAACCATAAACAAATCATCCATTCCCGATACTTTTTTGACTGAATGTATATACATAGTACTAAGATACTGTTGTTATTACAATCGCTGTAGATGTAAGGCTCGTAGTACAAGTGAAAAGCTTCATGTGCTGTCGACATTACCTACAATTCATACCTACTTTTCTCATTCATAGAGAATGAGAAAAGTATGAATTGTAGTAGGTAAAGTCAACTTGCCCCCCCCCTGCGCCATCGGCTGGCGACGCCCTTGGAATCTTGTAAATTTATTAATGCGCATGCTGTTCTTATACATAAATCTAACATGCCAATTAAATTCGAATTTGTTACTGAATGCAGTTTTAACATGTTAAATTCTCTTAGTCTTCGAATCACCCTCTCCACATGTATCATAAGACTGGCAATTTGCTTTGTCTGCCTCACTTCTGTTTTAGATAGTTTCATTCCAGCAGGAACACTTGGTGGTGTCAGCAGAACAAATCCTTTTTGAGACAAATATAATTTCAAGTTTTTAAATCCCCTATCAGCTAAAATACATGAACCAGGGAGCAAGCATTCCAAAAACCCACTATGTTCTAACAAGTTTGTGTCGCTGATCCTTCCTGCACAACCATTAGATACAAAGTTTACAAGTCCATCAGGCGTACATGAAATAAGATATTTTATTGAATTTGTTTTTTTATACTCAGACCATGTTAATGCTTGATGGATAGCTTTTGTAGGTTTTTCAATTTCCATTTTCATGCAATCAATAATACATGTTACCTGGTTATATCTGTGTCTGAAAGCTATAAGTAGATTCTTTTTTATTGATACTGCTGAAAATTGTTTTATAAATGGTGAAAGGACTTTTACAAACCCAGGCAATTTATTGAAAAAAATATTGCTGGCTTGAGTCACTGACATCAGCTAATTGAGTGAATGTCCTGTTTAATTTGATTTTCATTAAACATAATTAAATATGATGCTCAGAGAAAGAAGTGTGCTTTTTTATAAAATCTAAGAGAAAATATAGATTTTTAGAAAGGCCAATAATAGGCTAATAGGCTTATTTTTTATTTTGGATAATGTACTTTGCAGATTTATCTTTTCAAGCTTTTTATGTTGAACTTGTAAGCTTGTGTCTGAATTTGTCTTAGAAAGACTAGCCATAGATGGAGAATAATCTTGATTGTCTGTTGAGCCTACTAAAGATGGCGTAGGGTCATTACGCTGGTTTGCCGGCCGGGTCTAGTTTTCGGCCTTTGGCACTAGGTGTTACAGTAAATTTGATTTAATAAAGATTATAGTAAATATTATAGCACGAAATGAAGTTAAATACATTTACAGATGGTTGCATTATATCTGGCAACATTACTTGGTCGGGTAAACACAACACGCGACTTTTAATAAATTGTTTAGTACGACGCCCGCACAGGAGCTGTCAAGACGTGTGGGGAACGAGCGAAAAATATAGTGGCGCGCGTTCTACTCAAAAGTAAGTTTTGTGCTGTTTTTAGTATGATTATCTAATAATGTGCACATATTCCACTGTGATAATCACTTAGTACTGTATTTCACATTAACTAGTACAATATTTTATTGAAATAGTTGTTAAATTAGGTGGCCGGAAAATGACTTAACAAATTCTCCAAATGTTTGGTTGTCGGCCATGCGGCCGAAAAGTAGCTCACGTTCAGCCTAAATATTTTAGTCTCTTTTATTTAATTGGATACACGAAAGGTCTTAGCTTCGTTTATAATGAACCGTATTCTTGTGAATACTCTTATTTTTAGTTTTCAGCCATCAAAATACTGCAATTTTAACAGTTATTGATGAAACTAAAATACGCATTTCGGTAGTGGCCAAAAACTGGAGAGAGTCTATAATTATTATTCAGTTTTCGGCCAACTTAAAATTGTATGAAAAATAGAGCGGCCGAAAACCGAACGGCGGTCTTATTTTCAGCCATTTCATGAAACATTTTTTTTTTGCTTCAGGTGGCTCCTCTAAAGAGTAAGGACATCATTAAAAAACGAAAAATAAATGTACCGTATACTCAAGATACCATTAACCAGGCACTTAGAGATATTCGCGAAAAAAAGCTTTCTATTAGAGAAGTTTGTCGAAATTATGGAGTTCCTAGGGCGACTGTACAAGATCGAATATCTGGAAGAAGTAGTGATTCAATTAAAACTCGAGGTCCTGATTCTATACTTACCCATGAAATCGAAATAAAAATAGTGGAATGGCTTATTGACATAGCTAAGTGTGGTTTTCCTATAAAAAAATCAGAATTGCTAGACACTGTTCAGAAAATCATAAAAGACTTACGCATGTAGACTCCTTTCAAAGACGACCGTCCTGGACAAACCTGGTTTTTGAATTTCTTGAAAAGGCATCCGGAAATTTCACAAAGATCCGCTGAAGGAATAAACAAGGCGAGAGCTAGGGTAACGAAGGAGTCAATCAAGCTCTGGTTTCGAGAACTTGAAGCGTTTCTGGTAGAATCAAATCATCGTGATATATTGGAATCTCCGGAACGTATATTCAATGGAGAAGAGAGTGGATTCGATCTTTGCCCTAAAACAGGAAAGGTCCTTGGTCCTCGAGGGTACCGGAATCTTTACCAAATAAAAAATGGCAGTGAAAAAGATAATTTAGCTGTTTTGGTGACCTTTCATGCTAACGGGCAAGTATGTCCTCCACTAATAGTTTTTCCATATATTCGCCCACCAAAACAAATACAGATAGCATGCCACCACATTGGGTCCTCGGAAGGTCTGAGAGTGGTTGGATGCGAAGTGATGTATTTTTTGAATACATTACTAATGATTTTAATAATTGGTTGTTGAGTAACGAAATTAAGAAACCCATTCTCTTAATACCCTGGAAATATTAAACAAATCAAAGACACCCGAAAGAAATTCTAAAGAAATAACTAACGCAGACCTAGTTTCCACAGGAAAAGTTTTGAAACATTTAAAATAGACTCTGGCCGAAAAAAATATAAACGTGGCTGTTATATTGAAGGAGATGAATAAACTGAAAATAAAGTCTTCTCAGATACAATTTTCTGACGTGTTATACGAAACATGCTCTGAAGACCTGACGAACTCCACAGTCAATAATACAACATCTCAAATAGTCGAAGAAGATAATAATATGACCAGCCAATTAGATGATATCAACTTGACTCAAATGGTGTCCTTTGAAACCATTCCACAAAGCTAGGCTGACGAAGACTTGCTTCTCCAATTGAGCAATATAAGACCGCTGAGTCCTGTTAAAACTCCAGAAAGTCTGTGCAACATACTCGTAAGCCAAGATAAAAGTGTTCCAATAACTCATGGTGTTCTAGTAACTCACTCAGATAAGGATTCATCTATCGAAGCATCAGAATCATTGATTGATAACGACATTTCCACATTTCATTTGTAAGGAAGTTATTTGGATGTTGGTTCTTTAGTATCGCTGGATGATGTTCTTATAATACCAACTCAAATAAGTCTGCCAGACAGTAGTCTGAAAGCGTAAAAGATTGCCGCGGTGCAATAATAACCACTCAATGTAGTACGATAACCACCAATTCCACAGTATTGCTGTCAAAAACACCCATGATATCAAACAAGACCTCTGAATCATTGGAAAATATAATAACTCGACGCAATGTGCTGGTTGATATTCCAATAAAACAGACTAGTACACCTATACAAACTAGTAAAACAAAGGAAACAGATATTATAGAAAAAAATTTTTTTAAACCGCAACGTGCAAAAAAATCTAACACTATCACTACACGTACACCTTTACCTGCGGCAATTTCATTGGCGGAGAATCGGAAAGGAGAATGGGCAAAATCGTACGGCACTTGGTCTATCAGCGGCCAGGAACATTTTATTTTTTTTTGGTTTAATATCACCCTACAATAACGGGTTCAAGAAGTTTTATATCTGTAGTGTCATTATTAATGGAACTAAATACATTTTTATTTTAGATATGTAAGCCTGTGATTTAGCGTATTAATTACTAAGATTTAGTCTTAAAAATAAGGAAATAAAATAAAATGACTTGTTTACTTCAATACATTTATTTTACATACATTTACATACATAAACTCACGCCCTTTTCCCATGGGGGTAGGCAGAAACCACAGAACGCCACTTGCTACGATCCTTACATACTCCTTTTGCCTCGTCCACATTCATACATTTAATGTACAATAATAGCACTGAGTTCTGATGCCGGTAATAAAATATCCTCGTCTTGATGTCTAGCCCATGCCAGATACCACACTACACACATAACGTGTGCGCAACAACCGATTGTGCGCCTTCCACTCTAACAACTGCAATAATAATGAGCAATTGCTTCTCTATTTTGTCTTTGTCGGTTAATTACAATATAAGAATAATATATTCTGGACCTTACATGTCTAGATTGTATTCGCACACGTAATAACCAAATATCTTCTTCTTCAATAAAATCTCTGAGCTGACTTATTTGTCGCTCCCGGTATACTTCGATATTGTATAAGCCTTCAATTAAGTGTTCAGCGTAGTAGCTGCGAGCCAACTTGATTTGGTATGTGCCAAGTGCAAACAGAATTAGGTCTTCTTCAGAAAAAACCGGAAAGTCTTCAAAAATAGGTTGGTCGCTGCTGAGTCTTTCAAATGATGCCCTCTGTCTATTTATGTTATGACGGATAACATAGTCCGCTAAGAGGTTCGGTATTTCAAAACGTTCATTAATTATATTTACGAACGATGATGCATGAATACTATCTTGTATTGGTGTTTGGAACGCATTGATGAGTGCCGCTGCGTTTTGAAAGTCCTCAAACATGTGACTTAAGGCGCGATTAAAATATTCTTGCCTAAACAATTTGAAATCTCGCTTGAACCTGCCATTTATAACTTCCACTACCCAGCGGCATAGAGTTACCAGCCTAGTTCTATTGGCCTGTTCAGTAGTAAGCTGGTCTGCACCGCGGTCTTTGGTTTCTGGCATATAGGCACTGTAGTTGCATCGCTCCAAATCGCCACAGACGTCTCTAAACCCACGATCTAAAATGAATATGTCGCCAGCCCGGTAAAACCAGTGAAATGTGCCTTCTTCGTCATTTATAATTCTTTCCAAAATACTGGCATCTGAGTCGGTAGCAGCATAGGGCCCGCAAACATCAATTATATGCCCATCGGAACACACCATTAAGAACGGTTTTAATAGATTTTCGTATTTGTGTAGACTGTAGGTCTGTCGCTGGAACGAAAAGTTGGAGCTCTTCTGTATATAAATATATGTTCCATCCATGATTGTTACTGCCTTCCTTTCTTCTGGAGAAGACTCGGGATTTCCAAATAACGCGTTTGGTACAATAAGATTACGGTCAGCGACCATTCTTCTATTTAAATGGTCGAGTCCCAGGTGTCGTGGCTTAAAATCCAGAGATATAGCATCACGCGCGGTTTTTAAATGCCTTTCTAGAGTCCTTCTACTTATGTTAAAGAGCGTGGCTAATCTCTCGTTGCTATCACCAGTTCGCAACTTCATTAAATAAATGGCTAGTTTTGTTTTGGCGTTTGACTCAGACAAAGAAGGCGTTTGTTCCAAGATTGTATTGAATTGATCTCTGCTAACGCCCAATCGAATATGAATCTCATTAGGATCCATATTTGCAATATCTTCAAAGTCCAGAATATTTTTATTTAAAACAGCTTTTTTAAAAAGCTCTAGTATTTGCACAAAATGAGAGCTGTTAAAATCATGTCTGAGATTTGGACTATCAATGAGCTCTTCCCAATCATTTGATGTTAAATGTGCATCACATATTCTGGCACTGTCTGGTATGAATAAGTTAGAATGTAACATAAGAGTAATCCTTACATTCTCAGGCATTCGACGACGTGAAACACTACGGCATCTGTCAAACATACAGTTTGCCGAGGTGCTAGGCACTCGTGAATATTCTTCCACTTGAAGAACACATTCGTGCGGGGCAGGGTTATTGTTTGGCTGCACAGCCCGTTGAGCTCGTTGCCAACAGGGTCGACAAACGTATTCTCGGCCGTTGTATTCAACCTGAAAAGGAAAATAGTTTATAACATAGTATTTAAAACTCACAGCAGTTTCAGTTAAATCATGTGTTGTATAGTAGAACATGCCGAGCTCTTTTTCAACGTGACGAATGAGTCATGCTCATACGCATTGTTAATGAGTGGTTGGCCTCTATTATATTTCGAAGCTAGATAACGTTGGCTCTGTTTCCATATGCACCATGTGTGTAAAAGAGAGAGAAGATCTGTTTTGACTATAACTTAAGTATTGTTAGAAAAGAACCATACGCTTAAGGAAATAACATAATTCACTAAAAGGACGTACATAAAAATACAATCAAAACTGTAACGTGGACTTTCAATAAAGAGCCCACACTTCACCCAACGATGTGTCGCATATGCACATCGTGACACAATATTATGAGGCCATCACCGCTATAGGGTGCGTACATACGGGTAAAAACAACCAAAAAATAGTCTAAAAATACTTACTTGCTGTGGAGCTATAGCTTCAATAATATATTGAGCATTGGCAGCATTTTCCTCAAAAAGAGCATGGGTTATTTCTAACCTTCTTCTATTAACCACTGATCGATTGCACAAAACACATATAGGTCGATTTTCTGCCATTTTTCAATAATGTTCCGTTGGCGTACACAAGTCCAGAGTCCAATTGGGCGGATTGGCGTGATTGGGCCGTTCGAACTCAGGTAGTCCATGTAGTAAACCCATTGTTGAGCTGAGTCTTGTAAACGGTATGCTGACAACGTTTTGAAATACTTTTGAAGACATAAACTAATGTTAATAAGTATTTTATAAAATGGGTTTGCACATTTTCTTGCACTTATTATCTAAGTATTTTACCTATATGTATTTTTTTTTCTAAATGAGCTGCAATGTTACGTTCATAGTAAAAGTTAGTCCTTAGTAATAGTACTTTCATTTAATACCTATTTCGTTGTTGGCCGCTCATAGACCATTTTGCTCTTTCTCCTTTTATGAAGATAAAGCAAAAGTTAAAACAGAGAAGTTAGAATTGAGAAAAAACGACAAGAAATTTTGAAAAAGAAAAGAATAGAAAAAGAACAGTTAAAAAATGCTTAAGTTACAAAACGAAAAATCGCGAAGACCAAGAAACCCATGAAGAAAAACGAAAGAGTTAAAGTAGATTGCGCCCTGTGTCAAGATATTTTAATAAGTGATACACAAGAAGATCCTGAAAGAAATATTGGATGTGATTTTTGCACCAAATGGTATCATTTAAGATGCACAGACTTCGATGGACTAAAGTATGAAGAAGTACAATACAAACCCTTCAAATGTAATGCTTGCATTTGTAATCAGTTTACTAATTACAATTACAATTACAATTAAGCTTATTTGATTGCAGATTATTTTGCCAAATGCTGCCATAGGTATTTAAGATTTAGATATTAGATTTTTAGATTATGATTATGTATAGTTATTATTTTGTATGAGAACGAAGTTTTTGTTGATATTATCGAACTTACAAAGATTGTTACCAAATATTTTATTAATCAAAGATTATTATACGAATTTATGTTTTAATGATTAGAATAACTTTATGATGACACTTTATTAAGCAAATTTTTTTCGACTGCTACTTAAATTATAATTATTATGAATAAATAAGCGAAGACTTGTAGACAATTTATTCTTGCATTGTTGTCAATTATAATGGTACCTGATTTATAATAATTTGATTAATGTTACTATAAATAAATCATACAGGAAAAAATACATTTTATTGTTATTTTATTTAGTTTTTGTATTACCTTTCTATTCTATTTAATCCAGTGGCCGAAAACCAAATTCTTGTGGGCCAAAATCTAAAATTTCCAGCCGAAAACCGGCGTTTTACGCATTTTGCACATTAAAGAATAATATAAAAAAGAGGTTTATTTGTAGGAACCAATGAGTTATATAAACGAAAACTACATTATGTAGACTGTAAATTAACCGCAATAGCACTAGGCGTAAATAATAGCAATATTTTTTTCTAGTGCCTAAAAATTATTAAGTATACATGATATGCCTAAATGTAAAATAACCTTCAATGCAGGATGATGATGCTTTGAAACGATCTTCTTCTGTATGATCTTGAGCAGAATCTTTAGATTCAGATATTCTTCGCATTTCAGCTTCAGCAAGATGAGATTCATTCGAAGTTGACGTATGTTTTCTGTCCCAATTGAATTTGGAGGGAATGCAATGCGGCTTCAATCGAATGCGTTTTACTGAACCCATTATTTTATAATTCATAATTATAATTTTCCATGTCTTGTTCAAACTGTAACGTAAGTTATAAATCATCAACTTATTTTACTAGCTCCTACTACATAACATCCAAATATGAACTTTATTCCAAATATAAGTACTTTTTAATGGTTTTTCGGTACTTACATCAAAGCGATCTTCACGAAAGTACAAACGAGTTTTTTCACTTAATAACTCGAGATCCCTTCTCGCAACTTTGAACCAAGTTTTCCTTTGGCACTTGAATCCATAATTTGTTCGGTGTTTTTACACTAGTATTCTTGCATTCAAGAACAGCACACCAACGATAAGTAGAATAATAACTCATTTTTAAAAGCTTTTATTTACCTTGTTGAAAATCTTAGCAATTATCCTTTGCTTACACAGCTTTATGACGTCATGACCACAGAGCAATATGGCGTCCACTGCGTCCAGCGTTTTCGTCAAATTACGCGTGAAATTTGAAAATGTAAAATTTAAATGCATTTTTATGACACTAAACGATTAAATAAAAAATTTGATTTTTTTTAGTGATTTAATAGTACCATAGAATCTAATTGAGACACTTTTTAAAAATGGGTGTAATACCCTATTGTGGAAGGTAACTCCAAATCAGCATTAACAAAAGAAAATGTGTTCAGTTATTGTTGGATAGAAGATGAATTTGCAAAAGATGCAAATCTCATAGTGTCTTCAGTTTACCATCGGCTTTGCAATACAGATTTTCCACCAGAATGTAATCAAGTTCGACTTATGGCCGACGGGTGCACCGGTCAAAATAAAAATTCTATGCTTATAGCAATGCTCTAACGTTGGCTAACAAAAGATGCACCAGCCCAAATACATCTGGTTGAAGTAGTTTTCCCAGTTGTGGGACACTCATTTCTTCCGCCGGACAGAGTATTGAAAAGGAGTTACGGAAACTTGAAAATATAATCAAACCGAAAGAATACTTTGATGTAGTGGAAAAACATTCTTCCGTTAATCCCGGCTATTGCCAGGGTCCGCCTTCCTACATAACTTCCTCCACTGTGCCCGATCTTGAACATCCTTCTCAGTCAGGCCATTGGCTCTCATGTCGGATTTGACGACGTCCAGCCAGCGCTTGCGAGGGCGACCAAGGGACCTAGCCCCAAGAACAGCATTCATGCATCTCCGACCAACGTACTCCATAGGGCGGCGCATGATGTGGCCATACCATCGCAGACGACACTCTTGCAGTTTTTCCCCCACGTCACGGACACCAAGACTACCTCGGATGTAAGAGTTGCGTATGCGATCGGATCGCGTTACGCCACTCATCCACCTCAGCATCTTCATCTCCGTGACGCGAAGCTCCTGGGTGTGTCCGCTTAGTGCTGGCCAACACTCGCCCCCGTACAGTAGGACAGGCAGTATGATACATTTATATATCTGCCTCTTGAGCTTCGGAGGCATTTTGCGGTCGCATACAACGCCCGTTACCTCGCGCCACTTCGCCCAAGCCGCGCCTATACGTGTTTGGACATCGTCGTCCACGTTGCCAGACTCGTGCAGCACGGATCCAAGGTACCTGAACGTATCGGACTTTCTGACCAGGTCTTGAGCGCAAAGTCAAAATTTGGAAGGCCAAATGTTGACTTTGCGCTCAAGATGGGCTTCGTTTTGATTAACGAGGGCGATGTCGTCAGCATACATCATTAGTCACGGAGGCTGATCTTGGATGTTTGCCGCAACTACATCGAGCGTAGTGGAAAAACATTCTACCGCCATAAACGTTGCTACTACGGTTCAAGGATACAACTGGAAAACCGTTGTTAAAGATATATTTTTGATAACTATAAAATAACATGAACCTTTTTCTAAATGCAAAAAGTTTTATTTGAAACGAGCCAGTAAAAGCAAAGACATGGTTGGATATAGACGAGAACTCCACTATAGATTTGAATCAGGTCAATATAAAAGCGTGTGCAAAAAAGGTAAAAACACGGCTATGATTTCTCCAACCGCTATTCCACAGGGCGCACAAGTAAAACCGTTAAAATTTAGGGACGTTAATAAATTGTTATGTACTCATTTCGGAGACAAATGGCGCGATTTAGAGGTTCTGGAGTACTATAACAGGGTAGTACCATCAACACAGGAAATACCGGACGAAAATATGGTTGACGATATCGATTTCCTTGAGTTATGTGAAGAACAAGAAGAGTCACCATTACTTATAATTTAATATCGGTTTTGTATAACTACGAGTAGTAAAGTTCTCATAAAACAATCATAGTTTTATTTCAAGTAAAAAGTACTCGTATCAATATGATTCAATCATTCTAGGCCAGGATAGGTATGTTTCAAAGCCAACAAAGTCCATGTTGTTTTTGCAACAAAAACCGCAAATTCCATCAGAGTGTTACAAAGTCAGCAAAGTCCATAATGTTTTTCTGGTTACATATTGTTCTAGTTCGTAAATATTTTGCGTGATTAAGTTTAGTCCGCCTCTGTACATTTTTGTGCTGAAAGTGTTTAAATAAATAATAAATATTTTTAATCAAACTACTATAGTTCCACTAAAACTCACAGGGCCAATAATGCGTAATACGAAAATCATAAATTACGCGCCATGTGTTACATTGGACATTTCGGTTTTTGTAACTAATAGACTCAGTTTCGTTTACATCAAGTTGAAATTATACATACATGTTTGAATGATGTAAAAGACGAGCAGGATTAAAGCGTCCGGAAATAAAAGAACAATAGGGAATATGCATATGATTCAAATGCCGCTTATTTTTTTTTATATGAACTCTTTTCTTTTATATTTACGTACACATTAATATTTTTTTTTAATAATAGGTCTTTACCTATTAAATTGCCGTTTTGTATGAAAAAATTTAAACGAATTTTTTTCATGTATTTTATATTTGTATTCATCGAAGTAATCACCCATGC
Source organism: Lacanobia oleracea (assembly GCA_950371165.1). NCBI lineage: Eukaryota > Metazoa > Arthropoda > Insecta > Lepidoptera > Noctuidae > Lacanobia > Lacanobia oleracea. The sequence continues at coordinate 14,383,557 of OX493386.1, forward strand.
AATCAATGCATCTTTGCCAACGCAGTGGCAGTTTATTAGCCCCTCTTAAAGAAATCAGCTGGACGGGAGGCAACAAATTCTTCAAAGGCATTTTGTACTGCCTCTCGGGTATTGAATTTTTTTCCCGCCAAGAAGTTATCCAAATTCTGGAAAAAGTAGTAGTCTGTAGGCGCAAGGTCTGGTGAGTAGGTGCAGTATGAGGTTGCGTGTTGTCGTGCAGGAGCAGCGGAGACGAGCGATTGACCAATGCTGGTTGGAGATGTGCCAGCTTCTCCATCATTGTGTTCAATTCTTCACAGTACACATCTGCAGTAATGATCACCCCGTTTGGTAAGAAGCTGTGATGAATCACACCGGCGCTAGACCACCAAACAGTGACCATCACTTTTCTAGGGGTAAGTTTTCGTTTAGGGCATTGTTTAGGTGCTGAACCAGGATCCAACCAACTTGCTGAGCGCTTGCGGTTATCAAACAGAATTTTTCATCGCAGGTAACAATGCGGTTCAAATTCCTTCATTTGTGTGTCTGTTAAGCAGTGCAAGGCACGTCTCGACGCGTACTTCGCGCTGGCGATCATTGAGTTCGTGGGGCACCCATTTGTCAAGCTTTTTTTTTTTTTTTAATCTTTGTTTGGAAAAAAGGCTTTAATCGCGAAGCGATTATGCCAGCCTCGTAGTTTTACAAAAACATATTATAAAATGAGGTAGCTATAGATTATGATTATCTTAACTTAATTAATTTTAAAATTAAATAATATAACTTAATAGCTAATTTGGATGTCGGCTTAGATAGGATCACATTACACATACCTAAATCTCTTAAACATAAAGTGTATTCTACTTCTAAAGCTCTTCGTTCTGCATCAACCCGAGCACACTCCACCAAAGCGTGGTAGGTGTCTTCCCTTATATTGCAAACCAGACAGTTTGAGGTGTCAGTAACTTTCATAAGATACCCAAACGCATTCAACGGAATGTGCCCGGATCGTAGGCGCATGCTTGTTACTAATAATCTTCTATTCATCGGTACATCAGTGAACCAAGGAATCCTTGGTGGCTCAGATTGGATGGTCTTGTACCATATTCCCTTCTCTTCAGATCTTTTGTTAAAATACTCTTTCCATAATGCATTGCAAACACTTTTAGCATCTCTTAATATATCCGTGAAGAATGGTAAATTATCGACAGAAACTCCTTCATAGATACCTGTTTTTGCCAACTTATCTACAATTTCGTTTCCTAACAGGTTTACATGTGATGGGATCCATTGGAATTTAACGGTTTTGCCACTATCCTTCAACCTTAAGTACGACTCTAATGAGTGATTTTCTCAAGCATAATGTTGAGGCGGCGCGCCTGAAAATCATATCTTAAACTAAACGTACAATAAAATTATTTTTTTTAAAGAAAGAAGGCGTACTTATCTTGATCAGGCCGTCAATATTTTAGTAGATAACATTTTTGTAATGAAAAAAAAAATAGTTATTTATCATAACTCTAAGTTTGGTGGCGCGTCCACAATCTGTTTTTCTGGGGATGACCACCGCTTAAACGAAACTACACTAGTTTACTGGAAATTACTAATTTTATTTGTATTCAGTATTAGTTTTTCTATGTAATGACACTTTTATTTATATATTTAGGGCAATACTTTATCCTAGTGAAAATCGAAAAGGACTGTCCGCGCGAAATTTTAAATTTTGGTGGGAGTAATCTAATCATTAAGTGACTCGTATAGAATAAACCTAGATGGATGACGCTACCAATATTCACTTCGTTTAGTCAGGCGCTCACGCGCAGCAGTGGCAGACGTGTGTTATTCCGTTGTGATTTCCCGCCAAAAACGTAAGTAAGTCTTTTCGTAGTAATCGGACAAAAAACCTGCAATTTTGGTGTAATGTTTTAAAAACGTTTTATGACTAAGTCGGTATTGTAATTTAAATTTATAATAAAAAGGTTTGGTATGCTTTCAAAATTATACAAATATAAATATTATATTCTTAGTAGTTTTTTTTTAAATAAACATATTCATCAAGATTCTAATTTTGGTGGTGCAATTTTGGTGGTTTTGGTGGTATTTTGCCTATCACCAAAATTGCTTAGTTACACCAAAATTAGTTTTCAGAGTTACGTACCTCAAAGACAACGAAAACAGAATCATAATAAGATAACTCGGTTTGGAATTACAGTATATTATACCTTGAGAGTGATGAAGAAACAAGATTTATAATTCTGCACTAGTAATTCTCTTAGACGTTCGTGTACTGTACGCATAGAATGAAAAATGCTTCCAACAGCAATAAAAAATTAAGTTAGGTAATTTTGTTTTCCAGCATGACCAAGAAAAACAATTCAAAGTTGACACACGCAGAGTGCTTGGAGAGGAAAAGGATGGCAGAAAGAAAGAGAAAAGAAAAAATTAAGAGTGATCCCGCCAAACTAGAGGAATTGCGAAGAAAAGAAAGAGAAAGATATCATAAAAAAAAAGCTGAAGGGAAAATTGTACCTTTGAGTGAAATGCCACCGCGTGCTCGCAGAGTTCAACAAAAAAGGAATCGGGTTAATTTCAAAGCTTATTATGAAAGGAAAAAAAGGGCACTCCTAGGGAATACTAACCAAGCAAATCAGATATTATGTGAAACTATCAATGATGAAAGAATCTCACCATCAATATTGCCTCGCTCTGAAAGCCCTATTCCAACTACATCCCAGATACAATCATTCAGTCAGCGGATGCATCAAAAGTCTTCGCGAATTCTACGTTCTCAAAAACGACTTCAAGAAGAAACATCTGAGAACATTCCCACCGAATGTATTTCAGAAACAAACTCCGTTGATGTTCGTTCAAGGCGAGAACCTCTCTCTCTGGCTCTTTGGATTGAACAATCAAGCACTCCGGTTTATCCACCATGTTCGCCACCAATCGCGCCCAGCGTCAGTGGCATACACTCGCCAGTTTCTACTTTTGCGGTCAATAGTCCAAAATCCGATGTGTCAACGAATTCCTTTGATCTAAGACGAGAACTTAATTATAAACTAAGGCAATACCAAAGAAGAAAATCCGCAGAAATTATGTCGCTAAGGGAAACTATTATAAAAACTAAAAGAGAAAAGGAAATGTATCGCAAAAGACTATATAGATTACAGCAAATCACAAAGATCAGCCCAAAACATAAAAATAAATTGATCCCAAGTTTCATAAAAAAAAAGATTAGTCCTGAAAAACGAAAAATACGTAATCTAGTGAAGTCATTTTATGAAGATGACGAAAATAGTAAACAGTGTCCAGGCAAACAAGACTGTATCACGCGACATAAACTAAAAAAACAAAAAAGGTTTCTAACCGACTCTCTCAAAAATCTCCATCGCAAATACCTCGACTCCGGACACCCACCCATTAGTTATGTCACTTTCACCAGATTAAAACCATTTTGGGTCCTACAACCAACCTTAAACTCTCGTGATACTTGCTTATGTAAACCGCATGCCAATATGGATTTATTAATTTCTTCCTTAAAAAATAATAAGATTATTCATGAAAATTCCACCTCAGAAGTTCTCCGTAGTTTGACTTGTAACCAGACCAAAGTTGAATGTTTGCAACGTAGGTGCGAAAAATGTAAACATAAAATTATTAAGTATAATGAATTTGATAACTCAAATAGTATTTCCTATTACATTTGGGAAAAAGGCACTAAAATGTATATAAAAAATAATGAAGAAAAGTCTGCAAATATTATTAAGAAAGTTCAGAAAATTGATAAACCCCTAGAAGTAATTAAACATTTTGAAAAAGAAATTAAACCGTTTATGGCGCATTGTGGTAATATAAAAAATCAATACGAATCTATTAAAAAAGTAAAACAACGAATTGCTGAAAACGAATGTTTAATACATATGGATTTCAGTGAAAATTATAATACGAAATATGGCTCAGAGGTTCAATCCGTCCATTTTGGCGCTAGCCGATCTCAGATTACATTGCACACTTCAGTAATTTACTATCGTTCAGGAAATGAAACCAAAGCTCAATCATTTTGCACTGCCAGTAAATCTTTGCGACATGATGCATCTTCGGTATGGGCACATTTAATACCGATTTTGCGTGAGGTTAAAGAAATCCTTTCCGAAGTTTGTACCATTCATTTTGTTTCTGATTCTCCGTCAGCACAATATATAAACAAAAAAGTTTTCTACCTAATATCTCAGTTACAAATCTATCTTCCTAACTTGACATGTGTTGTATGGCACTACTGTGAATGTGGGCACGGAAAAGGTGCACCTGATGGCGTTGGCGGAGTGCTCAAGAGATCAGCAGATCGGCTAGTAGCCTTTGGAAAAGATATTACAGATATCGACAGTCTTGTCCAAAGATTGAAAACAGTAGTCACAGGGGTTAAAATTGAAATTGTTCAAGAACATGAAGTCATTGAGAAAGACGAGCTTTTGCCAAAAAATCTTAAACCTTTCCCTGGATCAATGAAAGTTCACCAAATTGTTTGGACGAAGACTTCTACCAACGGCTTGGCAATGCGTTCGTTATCTTGTGTTGAGCCAGTCTGTCTTTATGATACAATTCGATGCTGCCATGGGAAGCATATGGGCTTTTATAAATTGCCAACTGAGACAAATGTTCAGGAAGAAGTCGAAACAATAAGAGATGTTGTGTCACTAACAAGTTCGAGACAGTCATCGTCAATAACAAATGCCCGTTCCGATGTTCAGCCACCACAAATATATAGATTTCCAGCATCTGAACCATTTATTTTGAAAAAACCAAACCAAATCAAATTAACCGGACCTTCGCATGATTTGGTTAGTATGGCAGACTACGACCAAATTCCAACTCCAAATGTTTCTTTTTTTGATAATATCAATAGTGAAATACTATTACAATATGAATGCACAGAAGAGGATAGTATGGAAGAAAATAAAACAGCTTATAAAAATTATAAAAATGATCATGATGGTGATGATAGCGAAGATGATTTGAATATTTTTTAATTTCCAGACTGAAGAATTGACAAGACTTAGAATAGTAAGAAAGTTTATTAGTTGATTGTTAATTTTTAAAATTGATCTCATTACATAATTATGTTAACATAACATGTTAAAAAATTACTTATAAAAAAAATAAAAATGATCATGGTGATGATGATGATGATAGAGGTTAGAGGAGGTGATTGCAATTCATTTGAATGAAACATGAAACTATGGAACAAGACATAGAAAAATAAGAAAGTTGTATTTGTTGATTGTTATTTTTTTATTGATCTCATTATGTTATTTTTTTATTAAAACATTTATTCACTATAAATAAGATTTTTATTGTTATTATATTTATAATTAGGTTCAGTAAAAAAAATTTGGTGTCAAGGCGTTCTAATTTTGGTGACAGAAATAAATTCTAGTGTCAATATTTCTAATTTTGGTGTCAGATATCAATTTTGGTATCGTACCAATTCTGGTGTCGACAATATATTAGAAGCTTTCAGGAATAAACATTTCTCTCACATTTTATGTACCTGAAAACGTATCTCTTGCTTATTAACATCTTAAATTATTTAAAAAACCAGAAACAAACTTTTCCACCAAAATTAGGTAAAAAATCATAGTTGTTGAAATTCACTCTAATATGGAATAAGCTACAGGCAGGCCTCGTAAACCCGAGGTGCACCGAGCTATATGCTGCAAAGCGCTTTTTGAATCACAAAGTATAACAAATGATGTATATTGGCACGAAAATAAATACGATAAACACTCTGAAATGGCGTATAATTCTGCAGCCATTACAGATAATTTACAGTTCAATGTAAAACTGGCTCTCGCGTTACATTGGGGATCAAAAAATGCTGCTCCTGTTCCAATATCGTCCTTGGACCCATCACTGTAAATCTGATAGAATCCATCATAATTTTGTGCAATAGTTTCCACAGATTTTTTTAGAAGTGCCATTGAATTATTGACTCTTTTAGGTCCGGACATATTTAAAATATTCAAGTTTATGTGTGACTTAATATCTATATTCGCCATCCATGTTGACAGTGAGAACATCCCTAGAACTTTAGAACGATGTAAAGTTTGATTTGACAACTCAGTGTGTATGATAGTTAGCAACGGTTTTTCCTTATTACGCCAATATGATTCCTGCTCGCATATCGTTGTTAATTTTGATATCATTATTATGGTCTCACCATCATCAATAGACTTAGCTTTTAAGAAAAATTTTGCAGCTAAATATTTCCGTCGAACAAACAATGGTGGCAAACATAACTCTGATTCCATCGCGTGGATTGGGCAACTTTTCAAAAAACCGCCAACTACTCTCATGGCTTGGTTTTGAATTTTGTCTAACCTTGAAATGTTGGTTTTAGCGCTGTTATCAAACAAAAAACATGCATAATCCAATCGACTACGGATGATCGCAATATATAGCCGTCTCAAATGTAATGGGTGAACTCCCCATGACGAACCCGCTAGTACCTTAATAACATTTAAAAATTTCATGCTTTTTTCATAGACTTCATTTATCTGTTTACGCCATCTCAAAGATGAATCTAGCCAGAGTCCTAAATATTTAACAACTGGAACACTTTCTAAACAGACATTGTTGATGTTTATTTTAATCTGCTGTAACGACCTTCCTTTAGAAAATAAACAAATTTTGCTTTTCGTGGGAGACAGTTCTAGACCCAATATTCCCAACAAGTTTGACAATTTATCTATGGCTTCTTGTAGAGCTGTAGTTATAAATCTGATGTCTTGTCCAGAAATATAGAGGACAAAATCATCTGCGTATTGAGACACATAAACACCCATTACATCCCTGCAAATGTTACACGTTACTATATTAAACAAAATTGGAGACATAGGGTCGCCTTGGGCTAATCCCTTACACGTGCATCTTGTAATCGAAGCATTACTCCCTACTTGTGACACAGTTAAATGTCTCTCTCTTAGGTATTCCCATATATATCTGCATATTAAGGACCCTACTCCCATTTCATCCAGTTTAGATACCACTTTCAATATATTAACATTATTATACGCGTTGTCTATGTCAACGAAACATCCTACAGTCTTTTGATTAGTAGCGTACCCTATTTGAATTTGCGACACTAATCGTACAAGATTGTCTAGGCATGACTGAGATCTTCTAAATCCTACTGTATTCTTGGAAAAAAGACCTTTGCTTTCAAAAAACCATTCAAGACGTCTCGTTATAATGTTGTGTAAGGTCTTGCAGAGACAAGAAATGAGTGAGATAGGTCTCAAAGATGAAATGTTGCTCGGATCGCGCCCAGGTTTCGGTACAGGCACTACTCTAACATTTCTCCACTGCCTTGGAACCTCACCTTCAGCCAGACATTTGTTAAATAAAGCAACTAACAACTCTTTGTTGGGAAAATTATAGACCATCGAATAAGAAATATCGTCCTCACCTGGAGCGGTGTCCTTCATCTTCAGTACATTTGAAAGTTCCTGTTCCGAAATCTGAGCCTCCAACTGTATGTTAATTGAACTAAAAATAGGGCTTGGTGATCCAACGTAATCTGGCGCCAATTGTCTCAAGAATTCACTAGCCCTCTCTGCATCTAAACAAATTCTCTTACTACGATATCCTTTGACCCATCGCATTTTGTTCCATAACTCGCTACTAGACACCGTCTCGCCTATACTGTCACAGAACTGACGATAGGACTCTGCACTTGCTTTGCGAATAAGTCTCTGTGCTGTAGCAACCTTCTGTTTGAGAATTATGAAATTTGTGGGAATGGGGTTTTTCCTAACCTGTGCTAACGCCAATCTACGCTCTGCTACCGCCCTAGACAACTCGGGGGACCAGTATGACTTTGGAATAAACTTACTGGTGGGGTCTTCACGAATTTTAATGAGCGGAATTGATGCTTGTGACGCAAGATTAATTAGTTCTATAATTTCATCATACATTTGTTGGGTGGTACCTGTTAAATTAATACTATCAATTTTACTTGAAATGCGCGGTCTTGAGCGTCAAGGAGATGCCGCCGGGTCAGACTCGGACTCTGCGTCAGGCGTCGGCTCGGCAAGCTCTGGACGCGAGGGAGTGGGGGGTGCTGCTGGGAACTCCAAGTTCTTTCGAAAGCGGCCCCGGCAGGAGGATGACCAGGGGTCGTCTTCAAACGAGATGGCCTCGGCCCGAAAAATCCCCACCAGTAGGCGGGGTAAGGGCCGAGAAGGAGGTAAAGGGAGGGGGCTCGCCTCCAAGGAGGTGGCCCAGCGAGCCTCAAAATTCGTCGAGGAGGGGCGCCAACCTGGAGTGACCGATCGGAGGGCTCCCTTGGTATCTTCCGGCGATGAGCCAAACACCGGTGTCGGCTCCGATGTGGAGCGTAAGGCTAGGTTTGCGGAGGTCGTGAAGGCCGCGATCCGCGATGTAGCCTTAAAGAGGTCGCAGTCCTCTAAAACAAGGCTATAAGTGCGGCCTCAGCCTCCATTTTGGCGGCAGCGGAGGCCAACTGCTGCGGGCCTCCATCGGAAGAATTGTCCAGGCTGCGGGCGGAGATCGCCCGCTTGGCAGCAGCCACCGAGCTTCTCCAAAAGGAGAATAAGAAGCTCCAAGCAGACCTGGCCGGGCTTCGAGGGGCCGGCTCAAACGAGGCGCTTCAAGGGGGAAGCAAAGGCGGGCAAAGCCACGCCATGCTGGCGGAGGACAAGCTCTTGAACCTGGTGCGCCAAGAGCTGGCTACCTTCCAGGAGCGGTTCCAGGCACGATTCTCCACTTTAGAGGGCATCGTATTGCGCCCCCCACTAGCGGCGAGTCAGACGGGCTCGGGCCAGCAAAAGGCGGCCTCGTATGCGGCAACCGTGGCTGCCAAATCGGGGTCATCTGATCAGGCCAACCGAGGGGCTGGACTGGCAAAGACCAAGCTGAAGAAAGGTGGGATGGCTGCAAAGGCAGCACAGGCAGCACGAGCTCCAGCTCCAGCTGTGCAGCAGACGCCTCCGTCTTCAAACTCTCCTGCGGCCGAAGCTGGATGGCAAATAGCTGGTGAGTTGAAGAAGGCGAGAAAGGCAACCAGGGCGGCCAAGAAACGCGAGAGGAGGCGGCGACAAAAAGAGCGAAGCGTCGCAGCCAGGCTCCGTGCCCCAAAAACCGCAGCTGTAGTGATCACACTACAGCCGGACGCGGAGAAGAAGGGCGTGACGTACAGCCAAGTGCTCGTAAAGGCAAGGGAGGCGGTGAACCTTCAGGAGCTCGGCATTACTGGGGGCCTCCGACACAGGGTAACCATGACTGGGGCCCGGATGTTGGAGATCCCCGGTGCAGCCAGTGGCCCGACCGCTGACGCTCTGGCTGAAAGGCTTAGAGCGTCCTTGAGTGCGGACGAGGTCCGAGTGTCCAGGCCCACCAAGTGCGTTGATATACGCATTATAGGCCTGGACGACTCCGTCACGGAGGAGGAGGTGGTGGCCGCCGCCGTCAGGACTGGGGGATGCTCTACCGAGCAGGTGAAGGCAGGCACCATACGTCCTGACCATACGGGCATGCGAACCATCGTGGTGAGCTGCCCCGTGACGGTGGGCAAGAAAATTTCGGAGGGCCGAAGACTCCTGGTGGGCTGGGTATCTGCGCAGGTCAAACTGCTGGAACCCAGACCTCTGAGGTGCTTCCGCTGCCAAGTGGGCAACCATGTGGGAGTCTAGTGCACCTCGGAGGTGGACCGCAGCGATCTTTGTTTTCGCTGTGGTCAGCCTGGACACAAGGCCGGCTCGTGTAACGCCAAGCCGCACTGCGTTGTATGTGCGGCAGCTGGCAAGCCGGCCGATCACTGGGTTGGGGGCAAAGCCTGCGTCCCACCCGCCAAAGCCGGGGGCAAAAAGAAGCCCTCCACCACCGCCGTCCCTGCCGCCGCCGCCGCCACTGCTGTCGCCGCTGCCGCGACCACCACCGCCGTCACTGCCACCGAATTCGCTTCGGTTTTCGCGAGTGAGTCACAAGGGACTCAGGAGGAAGCAGAAATGGAGTGCCAATAACGGCTCCATTACGCTTCCTTCAGGCGAACATCAACCACTGCGCCGCCGCTCAAGACCTGTTGGTGCAGAGCATGGCACAGTGGTTGATTAACATCGCCGTGGTCGCTGAGCCCTACTTTGTCCCGCCCAGGGATGACTGGGTGGAGGACCTGAACGGCTCAGTGGCCCTAATTTCGTCGGCCGCTGCCGGTACCCCATCCCTCGAAGGCGTCAGGAGAGGACAGGGGTGCGTAGCAGCACGGTTCGGGGAGATTGTCGTGGTAGGAGTGTACTTCTCCCCGAACCGAACACTCGCTGAGTTCCAAAACTCCCTTACGGAGCTGGGCGTCGTCGTCGCCGGGTGTCGTTCCCTCCCCGTACTCGTTCTCGGGGACTTCAATGCCAAGCACTTGGCTTGGGGTTCCCGTTATACGGATACGAGGGGCAGGATGGTGGAAGACTGGGCTCTGGAGGCAGGCCTGGTCGTCCTAAACCGGGGTTCTGTCCCCACGTGTGTGCGGATGCAGGGGGAGTCTGTGGTGGACATTTCGTTCGCCAGCCCTGCTCTGTCACCGCGTGTCATTGACTGGCGTGTATTAGAGGAGGTGGAGACCTATTCCGATCACCGGTATATCCGGTTTGACGTCTCCACCCAGACCTCAACCGCGCCAGTCCGGCAGGCCCCGAGTGGTCCGCGGTGGGCGCTGAAGCAGCTGGACCGGGAGCTCCTCCTGGAAGCTTCGATCGTGCAGGCCTGGGTGTCACCTCCGGACAGGCCTGCTGACATCAACGACGAAGCGGAGTGGTTCCGGGAGGCCATGTCCGATATTTGTGATGTGGCAATGCCCCGGGTTAAGCAAGGACGCGCCCGCCGCCAGGTGTACTGGTGGTCGCAAGAGCTGGCGACGCTGCGTCAGGCATGTGTTGCCGCACGGCGCCGGTACACCAGGCACCGCAGGCTCCGCATCCGCCCTCCAGATGCGCAGGTCAGAGAGGCGGAGCTATACGAGGAGTACAAAGTGGCAAAGGCCGCCCTCAAAGCAGGGATCCTGCAGGCCAAGGATCTGGCTCGCAAGGAGATGCTGGAGTCTCTGAACGGGGACCCGTGGGGTAGACCCTACAAAATGGTGCGGAATAAGCTCCGCACCTGGGCCCCCCCCTTGACGCAGAGTCTCCGGCCCCAGCTGGTGGAGGACGTGGTGAGCGCTCTATTCCCCTCGCGAGGGGAGCATACTCCCCCGCCTATGGCTCCGCCACCTGCGGTGCCCGATGCGGACTGCATTGATGACGACGATGACGATGCCCCTGAGGTGACTGAGGTAGACCTGAGAGTGGCGGTTAATAGGCTGTAGGCCAAAAATACCGCCCCAGGACCCGACGGCTTACCTGGAAAAGCTTGGGTCTTGGCGTTGGAGGCTCTTGGGCCTCGACTAAGAGGGTTCCTAAGCGCATGCTTGGAGAGGGGCCAGTTCCCACTTCGTTGGAAGACGGGGAAACTGGTCCTCATTAAGAAGCCGGGGCGCCCCGCGGACTCTCCGTCCGCATACCGGCCCATCGTGCTGCTCGATGAGGTGGGCAAGCTCTTTGAAAGAGTAATTGCAAACCGCCTCGTCGAGCACCTAGTGAGGGTGGGGCCGGATCTGGCGGAAAACCAGTTCGGTTTCCGCACGGGACACTCGACGGTGGACGCCATCATGCGCGTGAGAGCCCTCTCGACGGGGGACGCGGTTACCCGGGGCGGGGTCGTCTTGGCTGTGTCTCTAGACATCGCCAACGCCTTTAATACCCTGCCTTGGAGTTGCATCAGGGAGGCACTTCGGTATCACCGGGTGCCGAACTACCTCCGTCGCGTAGTTGAGGCATACTTGACGGACAGAGCCGTCATCTACCCCGGTCACCTGGGAGAGTGGAACCGGCGAGAGATGTCGTGCGGTGTTCCACAGGGTTCCGTTCTGGGGCCGCTTCTGTGGGACATTGGCTACGATTGGGTGTTGCGCGCCGACCTCCCTGGCGGCGTCAACGTTGTCTGCTATGCTGACGATACGCTGGTCCTGGCGCAGGGGAGGTCGCACCAGGCGGCGGCTGACGCTATGACACGCGGGGTTGCGATAGTCGTTGAGAGGATCCGGCAGTTGGGTCTTGAGGTGGCCTTGCACAAGTCCGAAGCCATGTGCTTCCATGGTTCTCGGAACAGGCCACCATCGGGATCTCAAATAACGGTGGGAGGGGTTCACATCGGCGTCGGGTCGACGATGACGTATCTAGGTCTCGTCCTTGACAGCCGATGGAACTTCGTCGAACACTTCCGACGTTTGGCTCCCAGACTGGCACGAGCCGGGGCTGCCTTCAAGCGGCTTCTGCCCAATCTAGGGGGTCCAAATGCCTCCTGCCGGAAGCTTTACGCGGGGGTCGTGCGGTCCATGGCCCTTTATGGGGCGCCGGTCTGGGCGCCTACTTTGAGGAAGCGACCTGCCCGTTACCTCAACGCGTCTCAGAGGGTCATGGCCATCCGGCTGGCCCGGGGATACCGCACGGTCTCTGGCGAGGCGGCGAGCCTCCTTGCCGGACTGCCGCCATGGGATCTGGAGGCGAGAGCCCTCGCGCACATTTACGAGTGGCGCGTGGAGGCGCAACGCCGGGGCGAGACACCTCTGCCGCGGCAAATCGCAGCAAGGCGGACGGAGCACCGGCAAGATCTCATGGCGATATGGAGACAGCGACTGTCGCAACCCAGCGCTGGGCACGCAACAATCCAGGCGATAAGTCCCCTCTTTGAGGAGTGGCTGGAGCGGCGCCACGGCGTCCTCACCTTCCGCCTGACACAGGTACTCACCAGACACGGTTGTTTCGGGAGATACCTGTTTCGGATTCGGCGGGAGGACGCGCCCGGGTGTCATCACTGCGAGGATCGCCCGGAGGACACGGTGGAGCATACGGTGGAGGTCTGCCCTGCTTGGGCGGAGCACCGCCGGGTCCTCGTCGAGGCGATCGGTGGCGGCGACCTTTCGCGACCGGCCTTGGTTCAATCTTTGGTCCGGAGCGAGGAGGCATGGGAAGCGATCACCTCCTTCTGCGAAGCAGTAATGCTAGCAAAGGAGGAGGCCGAACGTGTGAGAGAGAGGGAAACCTCACGTCCCAGTCGCCGCAACAGAAGAAGACGCCCCAGGTGTCGGGAGTCGCAGGACGATTCCCGGCCGCCGTAGGCGCGGGCCTGCGGACGGCGAGCAGTGGGTGGCTCGCCGTCTGATCAGAACTAGGCCCGGGTCGGCGGCGCGCTGCGATTCCAGCGCGCCTCAAAGAGATGTCAGCGTGGAAGACGGGGCCCGCTAGGGCAGGTGCCTGCTGGGGCTGCGGAATCTGTTCGAAAGAGGTGCCGTAGCCTTAGAACGCAAAGGGCACCAGGAGGAACACGGATGGGTTTTAGTCAGTAAGAGTCTGACACTCCCTCTTGCTTCACCCAGAGCGGGAGGAGTCATTTGATGATTTCCCATCCTTAAAAAAAAAAAAAAAAGGTCTTAAACTTTGAGCGTTCCACTGCAATAACTTTAAATTAACCATTTTATTTTTAGGATTCATTACTTATTAAGACCGAAAAATAACTCCAAACACTTGTTCAAAATAGGCCACTCAGACATGCGATCAACCACAAATAGTACTAACCATTTACTACAACACTCAATAACATCATAAAACTTTTCTTGTATACTCCGATTTCTCATAAAAATAATATTTTTTAACCGTACAATTAACTCGTCGAGGTGCACCTCTCGCGTATTGTTTACGTTGTCGCCGGCGGCATCGTTATCAGTAGCAGCTGTTTGCTTAGGAATGCGGTCCGACAACTCCCGATGTCCCCACCAATTCGTTTTAACTTTGTTGTGCGAATGCAATTGCTTATTTTTATTACTTGTTTGCGGTGATTTAGATCGATTCTGTGTAAACAATGGTGGGAATGGGTTCGGAGTGTAATTATTGCTGCTTCCCGATTCTTCCAACAGTAAACCACTAAAGTTGTTGGTGTCCTCCTTCAGCTGTTCGGTTTCCCTCACTGTTTGAGCGTCAATTGGCCTCTTGGGTCTAACGTACACACTGCAGGCTACGCTATATGTACAGTTATATTCTGCCATAAGTTCCCTCACGCGCTTCTCTCGAGTATAAACAGGACAACTTTTGTTCAGCGCCATGTGGTCACCCCGACAGTTGACGCATTTGAATGCTGTGACTTCGCAGTTACTGTGTTCTCCTGTACATTTAGGACATACAATTCTTTTGGACGAACACCGTGTTTTGACGTGGCCGAACTTCCAGCAGTTTGAACACTGCGTGACTGGGAACACAAAAGGTTCTACTTTGGCGCGTAGACAGTCAATGTAAACAAAACTTGGTAGGTATGAGCCTCTGAAGCCTACTTTGGCTACCTCACTCGGTACCCAATCGACTCCGTCTCGTCGCTGTAATCTTTTCAAGGATATTATTTCGATTTCGTCGGGGCACTTGATCGCTTTTAATGCCTCCTCATCAGACAATTCGAGGTCTACATCTCGTATAATTCCGTAAGAAATGTTTACATCCATTGCACTGTAAACCTTCCACTGTTTGGTTTGGAACTCCTGACAGTCCAGTAACTTGACCGCACATTCTTCAGTCGAAACCTCTATTTTATGGGTTAATATATTTAATTTTGTTGATGTCAGTTAAGCCCATACTGTTGAATAATTTTGCTAAGGCAAATTGTTTTGGTAACTTTTCTCGGCTCCATATAAAAACTTTTTTTCTAAATTGTTTAAGTTTCTTTCCTCTTCCTTTTTCAACTTTAGTCCAGCTTCCTTCTTCATCCTCCTCTCTTTCTCGTTTTGTTCGATTAACTATTATATCTTCTTCCATGATTTGGACTTCACTGCAGATTTGTTCCATAATGTTTTCTTCCGATTTTCTTTTGCTTTCTCCTTCCTCTTCCATTAAAATTTGTGACATCCATCCATCTGAGTTATTCTCTTCTTGTCCATTGTTACTGTCACTATCGACTGTGGCCATTATTTGGACGCGCTCATCAGCGATGAGCGCGTCAATATAATAAAATAACAATTCTAAAACAACGATATCAACAGACGCGCGCGCGTGGTTCTCACGAGTGCCGTGACAGAACTGTCAAGCTTTTTTACCTTGCCAATTTGACGCAAATTGACCAATATTGTTTTGACGCTAACGTCGAAAGCTGCTGCTAATTCAGCCGTAGATTGTGTATCATCAGCTTCCATAATCGCCTTTAATTCGTCATTGTCGACCAAAGTCTTCGGACGACCGCGAGGTTCATTTTTCAGGTCGAAATTTCCAGAACGGAAGCGAGCAAACCAATAACAGGTGGTGCGTTGGTTTGTAGTGTTAGCTCCGAAAACGTCGTTGATGTTGCGTGCCGCTTGTGCCGCGTTGCTGCCACGACGGTATTCATATTCCATAATTACTAGAATTTTTAACGTATCCATGATGACGAAAAAGATTGAAATGCGATGAAAATGTAACACTAATCAATAAACAAATGACTACTTTTGGAAAAAAAAACAAGTTTTTAAAACCAAATTAATTTGAAATTAGAATTCTTAGCCAAACAAAAATTACCACCACTTCATTTGGTGAAGCGGTGGTCAAATTAGTTGAAATGCAACGCTATTGGTCGGAACGAATTGTTACGTCAAAATCCATCTAAACAAATGTCAGCCAGTGCATAGTTGTTGAATGCTTCCGATGTAAAACGTGTTCTACACGGATGTAATCTAGCGATCCATCCAATCCTATCCAAGGTGACCTTGGAGGGAGGCACGATTGCATCCGCGGATTGTGTTTCGACTACACGGATGTAATCTAAGCTCCATCATGGGCGAGCATTGTGAATCGCGCTCGCGTAGAGATAAGACGTAGAAATGGCTCCTAATTTATCGAAACGAGTCAAGAGCAAGTTGGACTCGCGCACCGAGGGTTCGGTACCATCATTTAAAACATTATTTTTAATTTATTTAACAGTTTATGTACACACATTACATAGAAAAATAAAAAGGAGCAAACTGAAAAATAGGTACAAAGGCAAATAGGGTAATGCAAGCGGACGGTTGGACGGACGGACGGACAGCAGAGGTTTATTTATGTCCGTTAGTTACCCTTTAGGTACGGAACCCTAAAAAAGGAAAAATGTTTGGGAATGTGCAAATAGCGCTCTTTCATATGCTACGGTGATACCCCACATGCCCTAGTAGTCCCAGTTCGAATTTTTAGAACCCTCTCAGTCGCTGTTCCAAGAAAAAAAATTCGGTCAATCTTCCGAAAATTGATGTGTTTACGATGGCCACGTATTTCGCATCAAATTCTGATTTTACGTCTACTGAAATAAAAGGAGTGAAAACAGCAAGGTAACTACACAATAAATATTATGTTTATTCGATCTTCCACGCTTTTAGACAATTTTTACTTATAAGTCATTAAAATAGCATACTTAACCTTAAAATGTGAATGAGAATTAAAAGTTTATGATTATTTCAAGGAAAAAAACATTTTCTAAAGCTTATACTGTTTTCTAATATGAATGTAACGGACGGGCGTGATCGACTGGAACGGGGGTGTGATGGGGTAGGTCTATCCTTCGATGTGAACTGTGACCACCCGACTGCTTCCAGCCGCGCTGACGTCCTGTACCGGGGGTACTGAGGTTCCCAGTACCACGCGTGCAACGTTCTTCTATCTTGCTATTTACTTGCTGTCTTCGGGGTGGATTGGGGTGAGGGATGTATGCTTACCATAGTTAAATAATATGCAGGAATTTGACAACACTGCAGCTAATGGTTTTTAACCCTTAAATGCATTGTGATGGAAATTTCCATCAACCTTAATGCCATTTTATCGTTTCCACAGAGCACGGGGATTATATTTTTTGTACATGGTAACTTTTACGCAATCTTAGTGACGTTTTCGAACGAAAAGAAAAACTTTATACGTCAATGTCAGCTGTCAAATGTTATTTGTAAATATCAACACGCGCTATTTTGCTCGGTGAAGATTTTGATTATTGTGATTCGAAAAAAAGTTGTGTAAGATACTCACGGTTTTTTTTCAATTTATTCGTAATTGTTGGATTTGAGGTCAGTATTTTGATTTATGTATATAATTTTGTTCATAAATAGAAAAATATGTAGAAACAAACTCAATAATGTGTTGATGTAAATTTACATCATCATGTAATGATGTTCATTTAGCTTGTATCAAAGTTAGTGAAGTACTATTGTTTGATTTAGTTTTGTTTATTTTTTGGTTCCAGGTCACTACCACTACTGCTGAGACCCGACGGGACGCTTGCCCACACCGCTGAGGGGAAAGCGAACTTGTTTGCTTCCTTGTTTGCGGAATCTTCGCGTCTGGATCCTGGTGGCGCGAGGCCCCCTGCTTCTCTTGGTGGATGCGAGTCGAGCATGTCGAACATTCGCATTCATCAGAAGGACGTCCGTAGGGTACTGCGTAACCTAGACGTGAACAAGGCTAGTGGTCCCGACGGGATACCGGCAATTGTTCTGAAAACTTGTGCGCCTGAGTTGTCTCCGATCTTGACACGTCTATTTCGCCTTTCGTTTGAGACTGGAAAAGGCTTGGAAGCAAGCTAACGTGCAACCCGTACCCAAGAAGGGTAGTCGAGCTGACCCGTCGAATTACAGACCCATCTCGGTAACGTCCATAATCTGTAAGACTATGGAACGCGTGCTGAATCATAAGCTCCTGGCGTACCGAGAAGCGAATGATATCCTTAGTGACCGACAATACGGGTTCCGCCGAAATCGGTCAACTGGGGATCTTCTAGCGTATGCCATTCACATCTGGAGTGAAGCCACAGAGAAGCACGGGGAGGCATTAGCGGTCTCCCTTGACATCTCGAAGGCTTTCGACAGGGTCTGGCACGATAGCCTTATTAGTAAGCTTCCTTCCTTCGGTCTGCCCGCCGGTTTGTGTGATTGGATCGCTGATTTCCTGAGAGAACGGTCTATCCGAGTGGTCATAGATGGCTGCTCGTTGCTGGATATTAATGCCAGGGTTCCTCAGGAGTCGGTGCTTTCGGCAACACTGTTCTTGCTGAATATTAATGATCTGCTTAAACCCGGTACCTTTGGGTATGCAGACGACAGCACTGTTGCTGAGAGATACGTGTCCGACAAACGAGCTGGTGGGTCGCAGATCCGGTCTCTCCGGGAGGCTATGGTTGAGCGCTTGAATGTATCCTTACAGGCTGTCTCTGAATGGAGTGATGCCAATCTGATCAAGTTCAATGCTGCTAAGACCCAAGCGTGTCTTTTTTCCGCTCAAAGGAGCCAATTCCACCCAGCTCCATCTTTCCGAGGTGCAACCGTGCCGATAACCGACCAACTTGAGCTTCTTGGGGTTACATTAACATCTACTCTCAATTTTGGCCCTTTCATAGAGGCAAAAGCTCAAGTGGCTGCAAGAAAGTTGGGGATCCTAGCAAAGGTGAGACGGTACTTCACGCCGGAATAGATGCTCAAACTCTATCAAGCGCAAGTTCGATCGTGTATGGAATACTGCTCTCATCTTTGGGATGGATCTGCCAGATACCAGTTTGATGCCCTTGAGTCAATTGAGAAACGAGCCAAGAGGATCATTGGCAATGAGAAGCTCGTCGCGACGAAGCTCCAAAGTCTTGAGCATCGACGACGAATTGCTGGCTTGTCGGTTTTCTACCGGTTGCATTTTGGGGAATGTGCGACGGAATTGCATAATTTAATTCCGCCAAGCCCGTTCCATCATCGGACCACAAGAGAACGGCGATGCGCCACCGGTACATGGTGGACATCCCACCCATACGCACAAAAAGTTTTGGGAACACATTTATAAATGCGTACAGCTAAGGAGTGGAGTTCCCTGCCGGAGTCTGTGTTTCCCGATAGCTACAACCTGGGAGTCTTTAAGTCAAGAGTGAATAGGTTACTTCTAGGCAAGCGTGCTACATCTTCGACCACATCATCGCTTACCATCAGGTGAAATGGTGGTCAAGCGCGTGCCTATCAAGAGTAAAAAAAAAAGAAAAGGTGTTGATATTTTATAAAATGAATGACAAAGATATTGAACACTATTTACATTTTTGGAAGGTGGGTGGCTGTCGGAAGATGACGTGGAGAAGTCTGATGAAGAGGAGGAATACGTGCCTGAAAGTTATGACAGAGACGAATTACTGGACATGTTGGAAAGTGATGAGGAAGACACAGAAAGCCCACAAAACCATGAAAGTGACCCTCCCTTGGTTGAAAATGAGGTAATACAGACAGTAGACAACCAGGTTGTAGACAATAGTAGACCTTCAGGACATATATTTTCATCATTATTAGATAAACGAAAATTGATCTGAAAAAAAAAACATAGAATTTGATGACTCCAAAATTAAATTCTTAAGCAATTCTGATCTAGTGCTAGAGTTGTCACATTTAGATACTCCATATGCATGCTTTAGCTACTTTTTTATAGAAAATTTCATGGCAAGGAGAGTGGAAGAAACAAACCTCTATGCCATACAAAAAAATCCAGCAAATTCAACCGCATGCAAGTTATCAGACTTGAGGAAGTTTTTTGGAATACTTATATATATGTCAGTCCAACATTTTCCCAACACAAGAGCATACTGGTCTCCAAGATATGGATATGAACCAAAACATTCAGTAATGTCTAATAACAGGTTTGAACAGTTGAAAAATAAAATGCATTTCAACAACAATGACCACCACAAGGCAATTGGTGATCCAGGCCATGATCGCCTATTCAAGATACGTCCTTTTATTGATGAATTGAATTCAAAATTTTCATCAGTACCTATGGAACAACGCCTATCCATAGACGAGCAAATGTGTGCAACTAAAGTTGCCCATTTTCTGAAACAGTACTTGCCCAACAAGCCTCATAAGTGGGGGTTTAAACTGTATGTTTTGTGCAGTTTGCAAGGATTTGCATACAAATTTGAGGTTTCTGCTGGACAGGACCTTACCAGTAAACCTGAGAATGAACCAGATTTGGGCTCAACCAGCAATATTGTCCTGCGTTTAGTTCGAGTTATACCAAGACAAGTCAGTCACATTGTCTATTTTGACAATTTTTATACTTTTGTGCCATTGGTCTACTATTTGGCAACTCAAGGAATCCTTTCAGTAGGGACAGTTCAGCAAAATTGAATACCAAATTCAAAATTACCAGATAAAAAACAATTTATGAATAAATCTACTCCAAGAGGTGCACATGAAGAAATAATGACAACGTTTCAAGGTGTGCATATGAGTATAGTGGCATGGAAAGACAACAAAGTTGTCACATTATTGTCTTCCTATGTTGGTGCTTTGCCTTTGAATAACGTGTCTAGGTATGACAAGAAAAAAAAAGAATAGATACAGATTCCATGCCCTAAGATCATAAGTGAATACAATGCCCACATGGGAGGCGTAGATCTTATGGATAGTTTTCTGGGAAGGTACAGAATAAAGCTCAAGTCGAGAAAATGGTATATTTGTATTTTTTTTCATCTTTTAGACCTGGCAGTAATAAATGCATGGATAACATATAAAAAAAAAATTGCTAGAAATGTACCTAAGAAAGATATCCTCAATTTAGGTGCTTTTAGAAATGATCTGGTCTTCGTCCAATGTAACATGGGAGCAGCTAAAGAAAGTAAAAGAGGTCGTCCAAGTTCTAGTCTTCTAGAAAATGAGATCCAAGCCAAAAAAAAAAGAAGTGCTGTAGCAGTTGCCCCACCAAAAGAAGTTCGTAGAGATGGGCAAGATCATTGGCCTTTGGTAGGGGGATCCTTGCGATGTAAATACCCCAATTGTAAGGGATATTCAACTATTAATTGTTCTAAATGTAATGTTAACCTTTGCCTCAACAAAAACAATAATTGTTTTTAACAAATATCATAATGAGTAAGCTTATTATCTCAAATAAACTTACTCATTATGATATTTGTATACACATACACATTTTGTTTCTAGTAATTTAGTTCTGTTTACATAAAGATGTAAATTTCCACCAACCCAATTTAAAAAAAAAAAGTAATTTTATGAATATTTTTTTTTAATATTTTTCCCTTACTATAGAGCTAATCTTACATTCAAATAAATTTAATTTGCTTAAAAAGTAAAAATCATACATTAAAGGGAGAGAAAATTCGCGAGTACTTTGATTCTAGTTACAAATTCTATATTTCTTCTGCCGTTGACTACAAATTCCTATTTTTTGTCTATTTACTAACGTACCAGGTTACTTTACTGTAACGAGGCCCAAAAACCACTAACTGTTTTAGTTTATTTTTGACTATCATTTCTATTACATTTCTGGCTATATCTAGGTCCATTCTAGGTCTGGATAGGGGTTGATGCACCTCTTTGTAAATCCCCCAAAATTCCCCGTCGAACGGAGTGAAAATCAACCCTTCAACCCTGCCCACAAGTGGGTTTGTTGCATTTGACTGTCGAAACTGTCTACAAGTGTGAACTTGTCTACTATTAAGGGTTGACTTCCCGAAAAACTGTGCCTCATGGGCTACTAAACTATCTGTAATAACTAGGTGCATCATCCCTCTATCCAGATACACAACTTTTGAAGCCACGCCTCTAAGGGTGGAAGTACTATAAGGTCAGGAACACGGAAGGGAAAAATATCTGTTTCTATATTTTCCTAATTTGCGGCTTTATGCCTCGTCTGACCATGAAGATGTGTATATATCTGGATAGGGCTCAGTGCCAGGCTTCTAGTGCCTATTATTTGAAGCCTATATACCTAGATTTTCTGTATGTCTAGTAAATGAAGGTGTCTGTAAATGGTGGTTTTTTGCTATCCACCCCATTACCTTTGAGTAACTGTCCTGTGTAGGTATGTGTGAAATGTTCAATACCTGTGTACCACCATTACCTTTGACTTTTACCAACCATCAAAACCATACCTTTTGGGGGGTAGCCCTACCTATCTATTTATTTTAATGAAAATAAGTTCCTCAAGAACATCTTATGTTTCCGGGGGAAAACGTCAAAATATATGTTTTTAATAAGTTACATAGCCATGAAACTATAACTATGGAAGTATATAAGCTCTTAACTATCAAATACATAAGCTTATTCTATACATGGGCTTTTATGTACGCGAGTTATACAATACTATGCGCTTCGTCGCGAACAATGAACTTGACACTTTGTCGAGCTGATAGCAATCAAAGGATTTTTATGAACTATTCTATGGTATCGAAATCGTGGGCAAAGAGTCATACAATGCTCTTGGATTGTATTTACATTTTATTTTATCTATATGTTTTGTTTTTTTTTTTTAGATCGGAACGAGAAATATATGGCGAATCTGCAGTTGGATGTGTGCAAGTCAAACGGGAGGGTAATATACGCACTGTGAAGGCTCGAGTAACACCTGAACACAATGTCCGGCAGAAATGTTATTCTGTAATAGTTGTGTGTGATGAAGCTGAAGAATATATTTTATCAGTTCAATGTGAAGACTGTGCAGCTCACAAAGGTAGGTCACGGTATTTAATTTTATTTCTTTAATGAGTGAACATCTGTATGAACCCTTTTTATTGAACTACATAAAAAATACACACAGCAGGTTTACAGGAGGGTGTAAACATGCCATTGCTTTCTTGGGCTGGGTGCATAGACGCAGTGCAGAGCCACCTTCTACTAGTGTTGAATGCTACTGGAAAAATTCAAAATTATCGTCAGTGGGCACAAGGCTTAAATTTATTAAAGCGAAGGACATGTGCAAAATACCTAAGATGCAGCCAAAATCTATATGCGGTGCTGAGTCAGTACAGGCTTCAACTAGCAGGGAAAGTTTTTTGTCAGTTTTAATAAATTATAGTAAAGATGTTGGTGACACAAGCAATCAACTTATGAAGTATTATATTGACCCAGTGAGATTGAAAAAATGTTCATACATTATTTGGTTAGCATGATGCAGGACAAACCGAAGACCCCACAAGAATTCATTGACTTTTGCAAGAAAGAAATGCATAGGTACAAAAAGTGTGTAAGGCAGCAGCAATAGCGACCTTAAATCAAACTGACTGTCCACTATGGTATGAGCTGCGGTATGCAAGAATTACCGCTTCAAAAGCTTATGAAGCTGCCCACTGCAAAGTTTTTGATGGGTCCTTAACAGAAAGTATTATGGGAGCATCAACATTACGGGACACGGATGCCATGAAAAGAGGCAGACAGAGAATGAAGTTGTGAAAGTGGTGAAAACATGAAGAAAATAAAAATAAATAAATGTGGGATCTTGTTAAGCCCTTTATATCCCATAATGGGTGCATCCCCTGATGGTGAAACTGATGATTACAGCATTGAAATTAAATGCCCGTTATTAGAAAAATCAGTTAGCCAGTACATAAAAAATAACCAATTGTCAGCAAAATGTATGGCACAGGTGCAGTTTCAAATGCATTTTTCAAAGAAAAATAAAGCACTATTCTGCATAGCTCACACTGATTTTGAAAAATCAAAAAATGTCACTATTGTTAAAGTGGATTATGACCAAGATAAGTGTGAAGAGTTAATACATAAATGTACAAATTTTTGGGGTAGTGCCATTTTTCCTGTCATATTTAAATAAAATCTAGAAATAAAACTGAAATTAAAATGAATCTATTTTTTTATTAAAGAACCTTGCAACCACCACAAACCACAAACCACAAGCTATAATTATAACTTCATCTATAATAATAGGTATTAAATTGTGGTCAACGCATGCATAAGGAAGTAACATATGAAACTCTCTTAATCTACTAATTACACGTTCCACATGAATTTTCAATGCTGCAATTCTTTTTGCCTGCTTTACTTCTTCTTTGGTACAAGCAGTAGACTTACTAACAGAAGGGGGCCTTATAAGAATATAATTCTGTTTCACTAACAAATGTGATATATCTGAATAAAGCCCCATGTCTGCCATAACTGCAGTATTAGGTTGTAAAAAATTAAGAAAACCACAGTCTTCTACTATCATCAGATATGTTGCCCTACCACCATAGCCATCAGAGATAAATGTTACCAAGCCATCAGGTGTATAAGAAAGTAAATATTTCAATGTGTTACATTTTTTATAATTCGACCAAGTTAGTGACTGGTAGACTGCATTTGATGGTTTTTCAATTTGTGTTTCTAGGCAATCAATTATGCGAGCCGGGGCTGCCTTCAAGCGGCTTCGGCCCAATCTAGGGTGTCCAAACTTCTCCAGCCGAAGGCTTTACGCAGGGTTCGTGCGGTCCATGGCCCTTTATGGGGCGCCGGTGTGGGCGCCTACTTTGAGGAAGCGACCTGCCCGTTACCTCACGCGTCCCAGAGGGTCATGGCCATCCGGCTGGCCCGGGGATACCGCACGGTCTCTGGCGAAGCAGCGAGCCTCCTTGACGGACTGCCGCCATAGGATCTAGAGGCAAGAGCCCTCGCGCTCATTTACGAGAGGCGCGTGGAGGCGCTACGCCGGGGCGAGACACCTCTGCCGCGGCAAATTGCAGCATGGTGGACGGAGCTCCGGAAGGATCTCATGGCAGTATGGAGACAACGACTGTCGCAACCCAGCGCTGGGCACGCCACAATTGCGGCGATAGGCGGCGGAGATCTCTTGCGTCCGGCCCTGGTTCAAGCCATGGTTTGGAGCGACGAGACATGGGAAACAGTCACCTCCTTCTGCAAAGCAGTAATGCTAACAAAGGAGGAAGCCGAACGCGTGAGAGAGAGGGAAACCTCACGCCCCAGCCGCCGAAACAGAAGAAGACGCCCCGGGCGTCGAGAGTCGCAGGACGATTCTCGGCCACCGTAGGCGCGGGACTGCGGACGGCGTTTGCATTGAGTGACTCGCCGTCTGATCAGAACCAGGCCCGGGTCGGCGGTGCGCTGCGATCTCAACGCGCCTCAAGGACATGTCAGCACGAAAGACGGGGCTCACTAGGGCCAGTGCCTGCTGGGGCTGCGGACTTCGATACAGTTTACTGCCGAGAATTACGCCATAGCGTGGAGTTTATTAGAAAACAGATTTAATAATAATAGATTACTCGTTCAAAACCATGTTATAGCTTTGTTCTCATTACAGTCTTTACATAAAGAATCCGCTTTTCATATTCGAAAATTAATAGATAACGTACTAAAAAATATTCGTGCTCTAAAGGGTCTCGATGAGCCCACAGAGTATTGGGATACTTTATTAATGTATCTTATTGTTACGAAGATGGATTCAACCACCGAAAAAGAGTGGGAGAACCATAAAAGTGCACTTTCTAAATTACCCAGTCATGCTAACAAAAAGTTAACCTTAAACGATATTATTGCGTTTCTTACCGATAAGGCAGACACGTTAGAATCGATTAAGGGTACACATGACTCTAATAAGCAAACGTCTGATGGTTCTACAAAGAAAACATCATCCAATCAATCAAAGCACGCAAGCTCACATAGCTACGTCACAACAAATAATAATAATAATTCGTCTAAATCGGCACAAAAATATAATTCGAGCAATGATTCAAAACGTTACCCTTTGTGTAATATGTGCAAAGAGAATCATCCGCTATATTCGTGTAGTAAGTTCAATGACCTTTCTACGAAAGATAAAATAATATTCGTAAACGATAATAAACTTTGTAGAAACTGTTTGCGTGCTGGAAATACGGTGTCTCAGTGTTGGTTCAGAGCCTGCAAGTTTTGCAATCGAAAACATCATTCGCTTCTTCATAGCGAGTGCTGTGATAATGATAACGGCAACACGTCGAAGTCGGTAGGGCCGCAGGAGGCGCTGGCGTCGCCGCCCACGTTGTGTCGCGAGTCCGAGGCGAGGTGCGGTGCGCACAGTGCGGCGCTGCACATTACATCGAATTCGACACGTCAAGAAGTGAACGATGGGTGTTCATTTCAGGAACCCGTCATTCTGTCAACGGCGTTATTAGACATTTTGGATCGTGGTGGCAATTGTCACACTGTTCGTGCTGTCTTGGACAACGGCAGTCAACATTCATTTACGAGGGTGCGTTTTTAAGTTCGCGGAATGGGAGGGTGATGATAAAAATAGGTCATTATCGAGGTGGCCACGACTTCAGCCACTCAATATTAGTATAAATACCAGGTTTTGTCTTAATTGGGTCATTAGTTTTTGAACTATCGTCAAGCAAACAACTCAATCGGGAAGAAAGTGTGCATTATGGAAAAAATCGAGTACCTTGCCGTAATAAAGTTCCTTACCAAGCAAGGAAAGTCAGTTCAAAACATACTGGAAGACATGGAATCCGTTTACGGGGACTCTTGCCCGGGTAAAACCATGGTTTACAAGTGGCATTGTCTTTTTAAACAAGGCAGGACCTCACTTGAAGACGACCCGCGGCCCGGACGGGCGATCGAGGTGACTACTCCGGAAATCATTAAAAATGTCGAAAAAATAATATTGGAAGATGCCAGACTAAAGAAAAAAACAGCTTGCAGAAATGGTTGGAGTATCGGATACAACAATTTTCAAAATTCTACACGATCATCTTGGCATGACAAAGGTCAGTGCAAGATGGGTGCCAAGAATGCTCACGCCGCCTCAGAAACAACGCCGCGTGGAGTGTTCTCGCACGTTTTTGGACCTCTGTAACGAAGATAAAGATGGACTATTGAGTCGAATTGTTACTGGAGATGAAACTTGGGTTCATCATTATGAGCCTGAGTCAAAACAGGACTCTATGCAGTGGCACAAAAAAGGTACACCACCACCCAAGAAGTTTAAAGTGTCACAATCGGCTGGGAAAATCATGGCAACAGTGTTTTGGGATTCGGAAGGGATTCTGTTGACCGATTATAAAGATAAAGGCGTTTCTATAACCGGAGAATACTATGCTTCTATCCTCGAGAGGTTGAAAGAAAGTATTAAAGAAAAAAGGAGGGAAAAATTGACCAAAGGTGTCCTTCTTCTTCACGACAACGCGCCTGTTCACAAGAGCCGTGTTGCGTTGGCTGCCCTGCATAAGGTGGGCTTCGATATTTTAGACCATCCACCCTACCCATCTCCATCATCGATTATTACCTCTTTCCAAATCTGAAAAAAGAACTTCGTGGAAAGAAATTTTCAACTGATGAAGAAGTGAAGGACGCGGTTTCAGCTTATTTTTCGGACAAAGACAAAACATTTTTTTATGAAGGTATACATAAGCTAATTGAAAGATCTGAAAAATGTATTAGGGTAGCAGGTGAATATATTGAAAAAGAAAAATAATTTAGTATTTTTATTTTCACTCCTTGCCCACCATTCCGCGAACTTAAAAACGCCCCCTCGTATCACAAAATTACTATGCGATAAATTAAAAATTCGTTTTTAATACAGTCCACAGTACAAGTCGCAGGCGTAGGTAATTCGGTAACCCAATCTACTCAGTCGTGCAACGTGCAGTTACGATCTAGAAATAGTGAATTTAATATGCAATTAAATTGTCTCGTTCTACCGTGTATACTGCAACGTTACCTTCTGTAACTCATAATATCGCAACGTTTAAGATTCCGAGTAATGTATCGCTCGCCGATCCTAAGTTTTCCATGTCGAATAGAATCGATTTATTAATCGGCGCAGATAAGTTCTGGGAACTTTTGAGTGAAGGATTAATTCGACTAACAAACGGCCCATACTTACAAAACACTAAGTTAGGTTGGGTTGTATCTGGTGTAATACATGATAAAAAAGGTTCATCGGTTAATCGAGTCCAATGCAATAATAATACCGTAGAAACTTTATCACAAATGTCTAATAATTCGGTTACACGTAGGAAGTAAATCCAACCCAGCTGATTTAGTGTCACGTAGGGTCACGCTGGACGTGTTGCGCACGTCTGATCTTTGGTGGCACGGCCCGGCATTTTTACACGAACGGCAGTGTAACTTTAGTTATGATTCTAGTTGTCATAATGTTAATTTTAACGAGTTGCAAGATGTTAAAGTAAGTACTACTCTGTTGGTACATCACGCAAACGAAAATAAGTTTCCGTTTGAGAGATTTTCTTCTTTTATTCGTATGAAGCGTATAGTTGCTTACATGTTACGATTCATTGATAATGTTCGTAATAAAATAAAAATAAATCTTAAATACGGCCCGCTTCAAGTAGATGAGTTAAATAAATCTACTATTAAATTAACTCAACTGTCACAAAGTGAATCATTTCCTGATTTAAATATTTCATCAAAGGGGAATGTAACCTTAAGGGCTAGCCGTAGTGTTTCGGGTCTTAATATTTTTGTGGATAATAATAACATTAGGGTTGGAGGTAGATTAGATAATTCAAGTTTCTCATACACTAAAAAGCATCCCATACTGTTATGCAGCAAACTATTTTTACTAATTTATTATTTCAACATGAACATAAGCGCCAGCTTCATGCAGGCCCTCAATTACTTCTAGCCAGCATTCGTGAAACTTGGTGGCCCCTCAGAGGCCGTAATCTGGCTAGAAAGGTGGTCCGTCAGTGCGTCCGTTGCACGCGTCTGAGAGGAAGAACCGTTTCCCCGCTCATGGGTAACCTACCTGCGGAGCGGTTGGAACCGGGTTTTCCTTTCATTCTTTGTGGGGTAGACTATGCCGGACCCGTATCATTACTAAATCGCAAAGGTAGGGGTGCTAAACTTGAAAAAGGATATATATGTCTCTTTGTTTGTTTTATTACACGAGCTGTCCACCTCTAACTTGTCACTACTCTTTCTACACAAGATTATTTATCCGCTCTTAAAAGATTTATGTCTTGACGGGGTAAACCGGCCGAAATATTTTCTGACAATGGTCGAAATTTTGGGGCTATGAAGGAACTTAATTCTTAAAGGATAATGGTGATAGTATTGTTGAGGTTTTAGCTAATGATAATATAAAACTTAATTTCATACCTCCATATTCACCGCATTTTGGGGGATTGTGGGAGGCAGGAGTAAAGACCTGCAAACATCACATCCGTCGCGTTATTGGCAACGCAAACTTAACTTACGAAGAGTTTAGCACGATATTAGCTCAAATTGAAGCCGTCCTAAACTCTCGACCCATGTACCCACTCTCCGCAGATCCAACTGACTTTCTTCCCCTCAGCCCTTCTCTGTTTCTGATTGGCCGACCGCTCACCTCACCTGCCAGCCCGGACCTGACGACTGCAGCCTCACATCGCCTGTCCCGCTATGAGCGCTTGGAGCAGATGCGCCAGCAGTTCTGGCAGAGATGGTCAAAAGAATATATAGCGGAGCTCCAGACCAGAAAGAAGTGGAAGACAAGTAAGGGAGAATTGGTACCTAAGACTCTTGTACTCATCAAGGAAGATAATCTTTCACCTCTCAAGTGGTGCTTGGGAAGAATTCTGCATACCTTTCCTGGGAAGGACGGCCTGTCACGCGTCGCGGACATCAAAACGACAACCGGGACGGTGCGAAGGGCATTTTCCAAACTATGTCCTTTGTTCCCACAAGAAGAAGAGGAGTCGACGGCAGAGGAACTTCGTTGGAAGCAAGGGCTTCCAAGGCCAGGAGCTTATGTTAACGCGAATGGGTAATGCCATCTATTATCAGGGAACAGAGAACGCGTAACCCATACACACGCCATCTTTAATCTACGACGGAGAACATGGAGAGCGAGAACGGAACAGCCTGTCCCTGATTGGTCGGCGGAGAAGGCAATCTTCAGTTCCATCGTCGTTCTACGCGGTCTCAAGATTTTCATTCATCACTCACTCTCTCCAGCAAAAATCACGAAGAATGGTAGTCGGTTCACCATATTTTATTACTTTGTTCAAAGTGCAAAAACTATTGTAAAAGTAAAATAAATATGTTCTACAACAATTCGTCGCATAATTGAAGAGCGCCTGACCCAACACACACAACACAAGGCTTATGACTTTGAGGTTGCACCTTCCAAAGAGGATCTCTGCATGAGCTACCCCCCGAAGAATGGAGGATAGTAAGAATGATTTTCTTGCAATCATACATTCCCAGCCTTGGAAGAGTTAAGCACCTTCCTACTCCTAACCCGAAGTCCCTGCCTAAGTGGCGACTCTTCGTAGACAGGTGGACGTATGCCTCTATAGAAGCAGTTTCAGTCATACCCGGCGCCTCCACCACTTATAAGGGATCGTATCTATTGCATGCGAGAGGTATTTGAATAAAAAAAGATTGAGTGAACTTTTGAGAATAATTATATATTGCTTGTTTTCATTGTCAAGGCAAATCACAGAATCTTCTGGAAAAAACTAACAAATTGTCATGTCAATACGTTCGAATTCTAAGGAGAATGACCAAATTGGACCAAAAATTGGTAAAAAAAGTCAAAGTCTGCCCCCAGATTTGCCACATAGCTCATTTGAAAGAAGAGTTCAAATGCAACATTTTATTCTATGGAACCGAAAAAATCTGTCCCACAGAAACATAAATATAACCTAAAATGTGATTTTATGAAAAAGTTGCATATTTTACTTCTTTACACAGGTAGGTGACCTTTTCTTATCGCAGATAATGAGCTTACACGCGAGTTTGCTTTCTTTGAACATTGTTCAATAGTAGTGTGAGCGAGAAGGCGATAGAGCTACGTTCTCGCTCACACATGTATGCGCTTTGCATTGCAACTGTGCAGTCCTTCTGTAACTCTCTTCGCTTATAGTTGTGTACTGTGCGAATATTTTCTGTGGATATCCTGTGATTACGTGTTTGACCCTTGCATTACGTTACCTGGACCTGATTTTAAGCCCTGTGATTTGGATACAGTTTTAAAGATGTTTCGTGCATCTGCTGGACAAGTGTGTCTAGTGTGTGGTAGATCAGTGCGGTCGATCAGAAGAAGAACACTAACTACGCAGCTTTTTGAAGAATATCCAATCGCTGCAAATAATATAACTGAACGAGTTCTTCCTTATCATGTGAGTACTTACATAAATGATTGCAATAATGACTTATTTATTTAAAAATATGCA
Organism: Lacanobia oleracea; assembly: GCA_950371165.1. Classification (NCBI taxonomy): domain Eukaryota; kingdom Metazoa; phylum Arthropoda; class Insecta; order Lepidoptera; family Noctuidae; genus Lacanobia; species Lacanobia oleracea. The sequence goes on from OX493386.1 coordinate 14,414,535, forward strand.
ACTTTTTCATAAAATCACATTTTAGGTTATATTTATGTTTCTGTGGGACAGATTTTTTCGGTTCCATAGAATAAAATGTTGCATTTGAACTCTTCTTTCAAATGAGCTATGTGGCAAATCTGGGGGCAGCAATTTTTTTTTTGGTCCAGTGCCCATACTAATTTGGTCATTCACCTTTGAACTCTTTTATCTTAAGTCTTTCAAGGCTTATGACTTTGAGGTTGCACCTTCCAAAGAGGATCTCTGCAATACTACATGGACTCATCCGCTGACACCGGCGAGGGTATCACTGAGCTTTTTTCCTGTTACTTTCAGTCTACTTTCCAAGATCCTGACTCAGAATCTGACGACCTGGATCTAAATATAGACATTCATCCTGCTAGCTCGGTGAACCTGAGTACCGTAAGCGTGTGTCCGGAGATGGTACTCAAGCTACTTAAAGGTTTGGACCCATCTAAATCTGGTGGGCCAGATTTGATACCCCCCATTTTCATAATTAATTGTGCAAAGAGCCTGGTGGCGCCAGTCTGTGTACTGTATGAACGGTCGTTAAGAGAGGGTATCGTCCCGAAGATGTGGAAATCAGCCTTTATTACACCGATTTTTAAAAAGGAGGATAAATCTAAAATAGAAAACTACCGCCCCATATCTAAATTGTGTCTTTTCTCCAAAGTTCTTGAACGAGTAGTACACGCGGAAGTTTATTCAGCTCTGCAATGCCATTTCGGCGACGAACAACATGGTTTCCTCAGAAAACGGTCCACTGCCTCCAATCTGTTACTATCCAATGAAATTATAACCACTGGGATGGAAGAACGGTGCCAGGTCGACGCAATATACACGGACTACAGCAAGTGTTTTGACCGCATAGATCATCAGGTGCTTCTTCAGAAGCTATATTCCGCAGGAATTCACGGAGATCTATTCCGGTGGTTTTCGTCTTACATAGATAATCGAACGCAGGCTGTAGTTTTACGTGGATACACGTCTGGATGGAAATCTGTCCCATCAGGAGTGCCCCAAGGCTCAATCTTAGGACCTTTATTATTTACTATATTTATTCTTGACATAAAGACCTGCTTTAGACATTCGCATATTCTGCTATACGTAGATGACATGAAGGTCCTAAAGTCCGTACGCACATTATCTGATACAGAGCTACTTCAGTCAGACCTCGACAGATTCGTACAATATTGCAAAACCAACAAGTTACAACTAAATGTATCCAAATGTTTTCACGTAGTATTCACTCGTCAGAAATCTATTACTGGTCCAGGTTATACACTAGATGGTACTTAAATAAGTAAAAAAAAACAGTATCAGAGATCTTGGTATAGTACATGACAGCAAGCTTATTTTTGATGATCATATAGAAACAGTCGTCAACAAGGCGTTCAAAGCCTTGGGATTTATTACTAGAGCTTGTTCTAGTTTTCGTTCCCTGAAACCATTAAAAATTCTCTACTGTTCTCTAGTGCGTAGCCACCTTGAGTATGTATCTCAAGTATGGAACACTTAATATGAGATCTACAAATCTCGTATTGAGTCTGTTCAGAGGAAATTTTTGGGGTACTTGGACTTCAAGGCAATTCTCAGTTGACTATGAACATCGTTGTAAGCGTTATCATTTCTTACCGTTGGAAGTAAGACGAAATATAAGTGATATCTGTTTTTTAGTGAACATCGTAAACGGCAGGGTTGATTGCCCCGAACTACTCGGCAAAATACTTCTTCGCACTAATATAAATAATCTAAGAAAACGGCCACTACTCCAAGTCCCATTCGCATCGACAAAGTACAGGCGCAACGCCTTCTGCATACGTAGTGTTATAGCCTTTAATCGTTTACCATCAAACCTGGATATCGACTTATTTTGCACCAGCGCACATAAAATTAAAAAGATTTTGAACAAGGAGTACTTTGGTGACAACCATAACTAGCTTTCGATTTTGGTATTGCACGACTTGACATACCCTAGTATCTTGAAATCCCTTACTACATTGTATAATGTTTGATTACCTACGCTGTAATTGGTCAACACAAGCACCTTATACCTAAGTAGTTTTTTAAATGTGGAAGTTTGTAATAGCCTAATTTTCAATTAGGTCTGTAAGCTTTCTGTAAAACAAAATAAATAAATAAACAAATAATAAATATAAGAACGCATTTGACTTTCGAATTGTGTTTCAATGTGTGAATCAGCCTCTGCATTCTAGCATGATTCCAGTGAACTTATTTCTGATTCAAAAGATGATAATGATAACACTGAAGGTTGAGCAGAAGAGATAGATACAGTGGCAGCAGAATTATCTTGGAATAATGCTCTTTTAAAGTCAGATGTATGTGCTGTTTTTAAAGCTGAAGTTGATGTTATTTTACTTGAAATAGGAAATGGAGATACAGCTGTGTTTTTTTTCTTGGGACGCAAATTAACATTAACACCTTTACTTCTGTAATAGATTTTAATATTCACTTTAACAGCTTTATCATTATACATTTTGTTTTCAGTAGATGACGAAGTGCTGCAACCAGTTTCACAAATATTTTTCATTTCTATATCTTCTGTGTGTACCTGAGATGATGATTTACTTGCTTCTATATCAATTTTTGGTAATTCAGTTAGCGTTGGAGTGCTAACATTTTGTTCAGCAGGTGGTGTAGATAAAGCTTCTTCAATTAATTCTAAATGTTTTCTTTTTTTGTAAGCTTGTCTCTCTGGTAATTTATTTATTTATTTTATTGACACACCAACGACTTATTCACTAAATCGTTACAATTGACATGTTATATTAACAGTTTAGCGGTGAATTTGTCACTTATAGGTGTGCACAACACTTGTACATAATTATAATCAATTACGAAAATTAAATGATAATAAGATATTTAAATTAAAAAAAACACATTGAATTTAAAATGTCAAGCAGATCAATCTAAATAAAGTATAATTAGAAAATTCAAAATAAAATTAAAACATTGAAAATAACAAATTATAAATTAAAAGAATATAATAGATTTGAGCTCAAAAATTAAATTAAATTGTAGAATATTAAATACATTGAAACAGATATAAATAAACAAATCGATCAAGAACTGAGGACATATCGTCTGAATTCATTCAAACTGTTCGAAAATATGTTCAAGTTGTTAGAACGCGTGCTCAGCTTATTGTAGCTAGACATAAACCGGTATAAAGGAGCGGAACGACCGAGATTAGTTCTATTTTTAGGCATTTGAAATATTTCTGTCTTAAAACTGGATCTGTATAAGGTACGGCGGGGCACATTTAGACTGATCTCCGAAACCAACTCCGGTACATTCACCAAATTATGAAGGGACTTTAAGAGAAAAATTAAATCTGAGCAATCTCTTCGTTGCTCCAAGGAGCTCATCCTGAAATGACGGAGCCTTTGAGAATAATCAGCTTCGCGATTACCAGTCTGCGATCTGTAGCGCAGGTATCTCGTAAACTTTTTTTGGATGCGCTCTATTCTGTCGATGTGGACTCGATACGTTGGATTCCATACAGGAGATGCAAATTCCAGTATACTCCTCACTAGAGAGTAATAGATAACCATAACCACTGGTACGACGCGCGACGTCTGGTACTGTAGTGCCAATAATTTTTTTACGGACTTACGTCAGTGGTACTACAGTGCCAATATGACGACTGTACGGAAATATTAATTTCTGGTTAGACTACGGCTCTTTCATACGTTATCTGTCGTTTTAATACACATAAAGAATTATAGATGGCTCTGAAACCAAGTGCGGTGCATTTTTGATTGTGACGAGTTGAAGTCAGCCGTGTTTTCGTGTGTGAGAACGTGAAAGTGTCACCGTAATTATGTCGTAAGTACTTATGTTTTATTACATATTTCTAATAATGTAATATATTAAATTTTTCTAGACAATGTACACGTTACAATGGTGTATAATTATCATACTCTTTTATTCTCCAAAGGTGAGACATTTTGCAAAAGAAGTTGACGAGTGCCGTTTGAGTTTGTTTACGATCGGTTTCTGGTTTGGTTTACAGACTGTAGAAATTGTTTACAAGAGTAATGACTCCCTAATTTCATGAAATAAACTATCTAGAATAATAAATTATTTATATACAACAAATCAATTACGTTTATATTTTTAACAGATTCAACGAAATAAAAAATGTGATACGCAGCGTTCAAGTGCTTGGCACTGGAGTGACCAATAACGTTTGTATTTTTGTAGTGATACGCTGCAGAACATAAGGGTCGCCCGACAAGTAACGCAGAGACATATGGCGGGCTTGTCGGCAGGTGACAAGAAAGAGTTGCTGGAGAGGAAGCGAGTGAAGGAGCTCCAACGCATCCTTCCGGATGCGCCTCCCCGGAAGAGACGGATGCAGTATGTATTTAATCATTCATTTTCATTGTAACTTAATTACAGATAGACAAAATTTAGTCACTTTCACTGTTTTTTTATAGAAAACAATCGCCTGAGCGGGAGCCATACGAAATGGTGGCCGTGCCACTTCCCTCCACGTCTGCTCAAGCAGATGTGGTGCAGACATCTCCCGCGCCACTTCCCTCCACGTCTGCTCAAGCAGATGTGGTGCAGACATCTCCCGCGCCACTTCCCTCCACGTCTGCGCCAGCGGATGCGGTGCAGACATCTCCCGCGCCATTTCCCTCCACGTCGGCTCAAGCTGATGCGGTGTCGACTTCTCCGCCAACACCACCTTTCATTGTTGTGCCGGCGAATGTTGAATTCAGTAAATATTATATTAAGTATTACATTCTGTGTCTTGAAGTAAGAGGTACCAAAAATGACATGTAAGAAATAATTTATGTTATGTTGTTACAGTTTTTGAAGACGTGGATGAAGAAAGGAGTCTACCCGTGGGTACGTCAGATGCGGACACAGTGCCTAACTCGCCCAGTTCTCTAGACTCCCTGGTGTTTCGGTTGCCAACAACAGAGAACTGGGCAATTGTGTGCCGCACTCCTCGGAAAAGGGGGATTTTAAAGTCATTCACAGATTCTGACGATGATTATAGTTAAAATAAAGAGGGTATTTTTACTGTAATCATCGTCAGAATCTGTGAATGACTTTCCTGAATTATTCCATTCGTGTATATGTTCTCTATGATTAAAATAATTATGATTGCAGCATCACAATACTTTTATTTACTTGGTTTGTCTTTATTTGATAAGAGTTAAATATTACAGTACCAGATGTTGGGAGCGAGGTAGAATTAACTGCAGTTGCAAGTACCAGCAAACCACGACGACGATCGGTTATTGGTAAGCCTTAATTATTCTGCAGCTGTTGCTACCGGCTAAATCTTTGAAGATGTACTCATAATAATTGTTTTCATCCTTTTCTCAGGCTCAAACACCCTTCAGTTTGATGATGTTGTTACAGACTGGTTGACGATAGACTCTGACAGTGACGTAAACATGGACGACGACGACGACAATGACGAGCCTAGCCCACTTCCACGACAAGTTAGACCATTTGTCAGACTGTGACTTGACTCCACAGCAAATGGAAATTTTGGAGGCCGAAGACTCGGCAAACGACAGGGCTATACGAAATTCACTTAATTTACTTATTTTTTTTTACTTTTGACTGGACTAGAGACAGGACAACTTTTACAAGTCGACGAGAAACTTTTATGGGAGTTCCTGGACCGACTTTTGACCTAAATGAAGACACCAGACCGACAGACATATTTGACAAGATGTTTGATGTAGAATTCATAGACTTGCTGTGTATAGAAACGAACAGGTATGCACAGCAAAAAATTAAATTACTTACAGACTCTAACAAAATAAATGCAAAGTCCCGTCTGCATAGTTGGACTCCGACAGACAGACCGGAGATGATTTCGTTTCTGGCCCTGATGATAATTCAGGGCCTCTACCCACTCCCTGTTGATGAGTCCTACTTTACTTTCAATGGATTCGGAACTATGCCCTATATTTCCAAAATTATGACCTACAACAGATATATTCTTTTAAAATCAATGTTTCACTTTGTTGACAATGACTCACCGACTGACCTAAGGACAAAATCCAAATTGTGTAAAATAGCACCGATCATTGACTACTTCAACGACAAATTTTCTAGCCTATACTACCCACACCAAGAAATAGCCATTGATGAGTCACTTTTGAAGTGGCACGGCAGGTTAAATTTTGCTCAAAAAATAAACACCAAGGCAGCGCAAGTAGGTGTTAAAACCTATGAGTTATGTGAGTCATCAAGCGGTTATCTCTGGCGATTTTCGGTGTACACAGGCAAAAGCATGACGACAACGACGAATGATGACAATAAAGAAGACGATGACAACGAAAACAGACCGCACCAGACAGAACGAACGACTGATACTGTCTTTCGGCCAACCAATGCGACAGCAAAAATTGTCTTCGACCTTATTGAACCTCTTCTCCACCGAGGTCATACTGTTATAATGGGCAATTTTTACAACTCCCCATTACTAGCACGGTTCTTGAAGCGTCGACAGACAGACTGTTTTGGAACGCAACGCCTGAACCGGGAATTCGTTCTATAGGACGATGTCGAAGTCTGACCTCAGACATGGCGAAATTGTAGCGACCTACTGTTCCGATTTGTCGCTGATGGTATGGCGAGACTCGAACTTAGTTAGTATGATATCGACATACCATCCGCTTCAAGTCGGAACACGAGAAAAATATAATAGAACTGCGTACAAGCCAAGCGTAGTTCTTGATTATAATAAAAGTATGGGTGGTATTGATCGCAAAGACCAATATTTATCTGCACACCCAATCGAGAGGGTCAGGAGCCGTGTTTGGTACAAAAAGTTATACCGCCGGTTTTTTAACTGCGCGGTATTTAACTGTTTTGTAATATTTAGTACCAAACACAAGCTGCAGCATCGGCAGTTCAGAACAGTGTTTGCCGAAAGTTTACTGAAGACTTACCGGCAGATTGATTTGACGACCGAAACGCGACTGATCTCTCGTACTTACGGACAGACGACGACGACTATACGCCAACGTAACTCCTCACTGAAGCTTCAAGACCGACCGATCGTCGAAAGTGACCACTTCCCTGTCCATGCCTCTGTCAAAAGAGGCCACTGTTGGTGGTGTGCACATACGCGGCAAGTGACCAGCCGCACAATTTGGAAGTGCAAGGAGTGCGACGTGAACTTGTGCATCCTGGGCTGCTTTAGGGATTACCACAAACCCTAAAATTATTTTGTCACATGTTTAATTTAGTCTTTTCATAATATGTTTTTGTTCTATTTTCTATTGTATTTTGATTATATATGTAGCGTCAGGGTCCGACATTATTTAAAAGAAACACAAAAGTCGTCACACAATCACTTAGTTTATTTCGATTAAATAAACCTTATTAATTTCACAAAATAATTTACTTAATTAGAATAACTTAATTAATCTGCACTGATTTTTAAAAACTACTCCACAAAAGATTACTCAGCGATTACGTAACCGATGTGCACCGGGCAACGGTCGATGAACGACTGAACCGAGTTCACTTGGTATGGCTCATTTACATTAGGTCGGTTTGAGGTCGGTCACCGAAGGCGGCGGCCGCATTCGGTTTAACTGAAACGCTTACCTAAATTGAGTTGTTTACATTGGTCGGTTAACCGAATTCGGCGACTTGATATGCGGCGATTGTATATTGAACAGTCACACGCACGCACAGCGCACTCGACACCGACAACGGGCTCGAACGAATACGGCCAAACCGAATACGGCCAAACGAATACCTGTTTATATTAATCGGTGACCGAATACGGCCTGCAGCCGAATACGGTCTAACAGACTTAATGTAAATGCGCCAGTAGATGTCGCTGCGCCCCCGCAAGGGGGCGCGGCAGGCGGTGTCGGGGCGAAGCCCCCCGACCGCAGTGGCCACACCTCGGCCCGTCAACACGGGCCGGTCATTTGGTTGGCAACAAAGTGCCATAGAAAGTTGGCGTGCGACTGCCACTATTTTCATAGCCAACAGTCGCACGCCTGTGGTTGGGTCGCTGAAGTGTTTTGCTACAGGCGCGTCGCGACTGTTTGTCGCTTCTTCACGGCACCTTCGGCGGTCAGTCCACGCCGAGTGAGACCCCCAGTGACCTGGGGGAGGCCCAGCGAGAACGACCAGCGACGAAGGTGTCGACTTTGGTGACGCACCTGCAGCAAGGAGTGAGTGGCTCTCGTCCGCACCGGTTCTCAGATCTAGCCGATTGCGGCTCGGACTGCAGAGCCGAGTGTGTGTGTGGGAGGCCGTGTGTTGTGAGTACTGCCGCCCAATGCTAATGCACCGAATAAGCCTATATTAACCTAGGAAACATATTCGGTGCGTGAGTACTAGCGCTTGTCTAGTGGTGATTGTGTGGATTTCGGAACGCGACCTGCCTATATTGACTTAGCACAGGTCGCGCGCCGGGATGCGAGTTGTGTGTCGAGTGTCACTGTTTGAGTAGGCCGCGTGTAGCGGGAAGCGGCCTACTCGGCGTCAGTCCGGTGAGGTGCGACGGGGCCGTCCACGTCCCCGACCAGGTCGCGGGGAAGGCGCTTCGCGTCAGGCGGGGGCGCGCGCCAGGGCACAATTTGCTTGACGTGGGGCCAAGCGGATGCGTCGGCGCGCGCGAACATGCCTTTCGCGAGGCGCTGCACAAACTCATCCAGGCCCTCAATCCCGAGGTCCCGCTGGATGACATCATTCCTCACCATGTAAGGGGCATGCACTATGGTCCGCAGCGCAAGGTTTTGTTGCGCGCGGAGCTTCGCGCGATTCCCCTCACATGTGAGGGCGAACCAAGCGGGGGTGGCGCGCGGCGTACGTCAGAATCGGGCGTATGTACGTCTTGTACACACCCAACTTGACGCGCGCCGGCAGCTGGGACGAGAGCACCGGACGGAGTTGTGCGCGGGCGACCTTCGCCTGGGCGGCGACCCGGCGCCCGCTACTGGGGCTGCCTGGGACGAAGTAGTGAGATTGGGACTTACCCCGTCTTGCTGCTGGGAGGTAGGCCCGGCGACAAGTTGTTCGGGCCCCGCGACAGGCGCTCGCTGGCGTGCGAGCGCGGCGAGCCGTAGCGATGCCACTTGGCTTCCTCCACCTCTTCGTCCGAGCTCCTGCGTCGGCGCTGGGCTCTGACCTCCTGGTACCCCAGGTCCATTCCCTGGTCCTCCAGTGGTGGAGACGCCGGCGCGGAAGGTGCGTCGTCTAGGGACGCGAGCGACGCGTTTGACCCCGCGCGCGATGAGTGGGCCGAAAAGCTCGCGGGCGCGTCGTAAGCGGACGAGCGCGGCGGCGCGGGTGAAGCGGGTGTAGAGGGGGTTGCGGGCCGCGCGGCGCCCCTCTGCAGGCGCGGGTCGCGCGAGGTGATGTGCGCGGACGATGCCGCAGCGCCCGCCGGCAAAAAGCGGGGCGCGGCTGGTGACGCGGTGCACGGTTTGTAGTGCGCAGTGGGTACACCGGGTGCACTCACCTGCGCGGGCGCAGCCCCACGGGAGGGCGCCGGCGGCGAATTTTTAATTTTGTTGCGGCTAGGCGCAAATATTTGGGTGACGCTAGGCGCAACGGTTTGCGCGTACGACTTCGCCTGCGTCGCCCCGAACCGAGTTGTGCGCGCGCGCTGCCTTATATAACGCTCGACGTTGTCGGTCGGTTGTTTGTTCACTGCGTGCCCGTTGTACCCGCAATTTACAAAATAATTACAGTGGCGCCGTCATATATTAAACATATGTTAAATTTTATTATATTTTGATTTTACATTAAACAAATGCTTAATTTTATTGTATTTTGATTTTATATTAAACAAATGCTTCATTATATAGTTTATCTTCATAAGTAGAAAATTGTAATACGAATTTAATATGCCACCGGGAATCGAACTCAAACCCTTCCTCAGGTGTAATGTTATAGATTTATAAACCTTCCTCTTGGAATACTCTTTTAATTGCTGAAAATTGAATTAAAATCCGTTGCGTAGTTTAAAAGATCTAAGCGAAAAACAAGAAAACAACGGTAGCGACTTAGTTTATAATATCTAAAAATTTTAAATTTTATTTTTGCCATGTTTCTAGAATTCATAATTAATAATAAATAAAAATGTATTTTAAAAATAGTAAAAACAAAAACACCACGAAAAGTACAATAATTATATTCAGTGCTAAAAAAAAAAGTACAATTTTTGATTTATTTGTATTTTTTCGAGCATCGTGTGCACGCGAAGCCGAGAATGGACAAATTCGAGAGACAAATCTGTCATCCTTGCTGGCAGAGAGCTGATCGAGCACCAGTTCGCCCTTCAGAGCCATCTCATTCAGGCCAAGCAACAATGGATCTGCCCAACCTTTCAAGAGCTTCGGATACTCAAGCTCACTGTTTTTTCCCAGAATGTGGTTCAACAAAGAGACTGACAGTCCCCAAATGGCTGAGGGTTTCACGAAAGAATAAAGGACAGGGTGGATGCAGGTCAAATCCTTGAAGTAATTAACACATAATTATACACCCCTAATGATCTTGCCGATTTTGTGATTAATCGTAATTTAAATAGAAGGCGTACACAGTTTCATAACATCAATGTAAACATAAACAATGTATCCTTTCCAAGGCTAGAGTACAGCCAGTTAATATTAATAGCATGTGGTACTTACCAATTGAAACAAGCGCGCTCTTATTATGGGGAACATACTAGGAATGATGGTTCCTATACAATAGAAGTGTGCAGGGATGCAGCTAGCAGCCTACTGGAAGGTTTTCCTTCGGTCGAAAATTGTAGCTTATTGCGGGGGAATATTCGAAGTAGGCATATAAGTAGAAAAGTATATTTCGTTTATATATTACATGAAAATAACAGTCAGAGACGAAATTCAATCAAGCAGTATTGCTGCAATTGTATAACAGGCCGAAGAACATTGGGTTGCTGCGCTCATGTAATGACAATTATTTGGTTTTTGAGCTGGGCAAGGTATCAAGATAATATATGTCCACCTGCTCAGTTCCTAGACAACGTATTATTAACATATGAGTCAGAATAATAAAAAAATGGGTAAATAAAAATGTGTTATATTAAAAAAAAACAAGTAACCAAAAAAAAAAACTTACAGGCATCTTGATACAATCTCATTACAATATTCTCTTCCCTGTGGGTATGAGCTGTAAGACCTGTATTATATTTATACTTAAAGTGCCTGTTCATGCGGAGCCAAATTCCCATACAAAGTGGACAAAGTCAGTCAGTATTTTAATTAAACCTTATCGTTATCTACAATCTACATATGTACTAAAATTCACTTTTAGGAATTCAATATTTCCGTGCACAATTTCTGTGTCACCAATACAATTTCTGTGTCACCAATACAATTTCTGTGCCACCAATACAATTTCGGTGGCAGTAATAAAATTTCTGTGGCTCGCCAATTTCGGTGGCCCAAATAACTCTCTAGTAATATATAATCATATCGTTCATGTAGTTCGAAAGAATGATTATTTCTGAAATATTCATTCTTTCAAACTACATGAACTTAGAGGGCTATATTGATGATTAAAATGGTTATAATTCTTTAGATAAATAAGCGTTACGGTCGCGGATCGCATTTGGTCCACATACAGCTTCACACTGACCGGCAAATTGCAAAAAACATAAAAATATTTGAATTTCGCGGGCTACCCTGGAGCATTCAACTTAAAATTGATTGAACGTTTCGTTCAAAAACTATAGACGTATTTAATTCTTAGTGATTTCAAGGCCTTTAAAACTTTAAAACTGTTCAAATTTTGATGCAATACGAAGAAACTGCAGTAAATGTTAATATTCAGTTAAGATAAATGGTATAATTATTTAATTTATTATTAAAACTTAGTGTATATTGAGACTGCTTTCCTAAACGAACGACGCGTAACACTTGAAATTTTTAGACGCGAAGCTCATTCATGGTCAACTTTGTTTTGAAGTGGATTTGTATTTCTTTTTAGCTTTAAAGTTCTAAAACTTAACTCTCGCAGCAATAAAACGTTTCCAAAATGAGAACCAGCCACCCGCAATACACCATTATGGTAGAATTTATGGAAAAGTAAGTAAATTTCATGTAAGATTTTATTGTAAACATATGTATATGTTGATTGTCAGTGTTCTACTGGGATATTAGGATTCTGTTTTTTGTTAAGGTTAAAAAACCTAAAGTTTATTTGTATACTCGAGTCATTTAAAAATAGTAGGATATAAGCTTGTTCATTTGTAAACAAATTTGGATTAAATTGAAATAAAGTTTGATGAGGTATGTGCTTAAGTTTTGATAATTAAGTAGGTCTATAATTGGAAGGCAACATATTATTAGAATAGATATTGGAATACACAGTCCTTTAAATGTAAAAATTATTATAGGCATGGAGACTTGTCCAAACCCAGCGGGGGCTCTCGTGGTAGACACTATTTGCAGCAAAAATGGAAGGAGTTGACGGATATGCTCAATAGTGATGGCACTGGAGACTCTCGAGCAGAGGAAAAGTGGCGAAAGGTATGTCTATTAAATCTTTAAGCATGTTTTAGGAAATACTTTCAATTCACGCAAGTAGAAATTACACGCATATATTTTATGTTGGTGCTGGGCATCCTTCTCTTTTTATTGGTGTGGTATTTGTTTATGTTTATTAAGGTTTGGAGTGTTTTAAAAAATAATGTCAAGAGAAAGTGGGCCAAAATAAATAGGTCAGCTCAGGGTACAGGCGGTGGGCCAGCGCTTCAATTTACATTAACAGACCTAGAAAACACGGTTATGAATATAATTGGGGTGCAGGCGGCTACTGGAATGCCCATACAAGAAGCTGGATTCATACAGGTGTGATATTTTATTTTGCTTGGTGTCATTTTATTAATATATTTTTTTAATTTAATTTTATTTTATTTTAACAGTAATCGGTATATTTTCAGGGAAATATAATAAAGAGCTTAGTAATCATTTTTAAATTATCTGAATATTTAATTCCTTAACGGGACAGAATATGGTCAAAGTTTTCTTTGTCTACAACTTACCTACCTACAAATGATCCCTGAAGTTATAAAAAAAGGTCACCACTTAAGCTCTTTTTTGTTAGTATTGTGCCACTTAAAATTCTTTTGTGGATGATGTTTGAGTTCATTTCATGCTTTTTATTTTTAGCAATCATTATTAATATTGATAATATTGCCACATAATGTATTTCAATTATGATTCTTGTTAATATACAATGTCTCTGAAGTTTGATGTTGTTCAAGAGCATTTTACTCTAGAGCAGTTTTTTGGTAAGAAAAAAATACGGTATAAAAAACTAGACGCGGCTTTAAATCACAAATTGTATGTAAGCACTATTGCTAAATTATTGTTTTTAATTAGAACAGGTTGGTGGTGGGGAGGGAGACAGCTTGTCAGGTGTTCATCTGCAAATACCAACCACAGAAACTGCAGATGAATTGATTGTCGACGAGGTTCATATAAAATGTACACCAATTCCTGAAGGTTGGTATATTTTAAATTTATCTATCACTAGTTGACCCGCGCGACTTCGTTTGCGTCACAATTTTCATTACTGCTCCGCTCATATTGGTCTTAGCGTGATGATAAATAGCCTATAGCCTTTCTCGATAAATGGGCTATTTAACACTGAAAGATTTTTTCAAATCGGACCAGTAGTTCCTGAGATTAGCGCGTTCAAGTAAACAAACAAACAAAGAAACTCTTCAGCTTTATATTTTAGTATATAGATTAACTTTAGGTTCTAACTATAACACGTACCTCTTTAGTTTGAAAAAACTACTGCTATATAAAATACAATTTAATACTTAAAAATAAAATCTAATAAAAAAGCTAGTCAAGTCCAGATAACTAAAGCGAGCCAAATAGTATTTATGTTGAACTATAATTTTTCCAGATACATGGAATACTCCAGGAATGAGTAGTCAACCTACAGTCGCTCCACCTCCTCCTCCCACGCAGCCATTAGCACCTACAGCAGCTCCAGTAGACACACATTTGAAACCGCCGAAAAAAAAGAAGAAAACCGAAGACGATTTTTCAAAAATATTTAAGGAGTGTGAGGGGAATGCTAGGGAGTATGAAAGAGAGCGTGACCAAATTGCAGAAGAATTGGAAAGAGAGAGGATTAGACAGCGTGACGTAGAGCTGCTGTTGCAAACTCAATGGTTGGATTTTATGAAAGAGGCTCTAAAAGTTTTAATTGCATATTTGGAGAAAAGAAATGAATAGTATCAGACTTTTTGTTTTATTTATTAAGGCTTATTAGACTTTACTTACACTACTCACTCCTTTATAATAAAAAAAAAAATGTTGTATACTACTCTGTCAAGAAAGTACCGGGAAAAGATCAATAATACACAAAATGTCTGTTATTCATCCAAATTTATTTTATCACCTTCAAAGTATGCTCCTTTAGAAACGATACACTTGCGCCAACGAATAATCCATTCAGCAAAACATTTTTTAAACGCTGCTTCCGGAATTGAGTTGAGTTCTCGCCGCGAATTCTCCTTTATGTCTTCTATCGATTGAAAACGGTTCAGTTGGAAGGCGCCACTCCGAAGCTTGTTGACTAGTTTGCATGTCAAACTCGTAAACCCACGTCTCGTCACCAGTAACAATGCGTTTCATGAATGTTGGGTCCGAACTGACTCGTTCTAGCATATCCTCAGCGACTTTCATGCGATTGAGTTTTTGGAGAAAATTCAGATCTTTTGGGACTAGCCGAGCAGCAACATGTTTCATACCCAAATGATTAGTTAAAATGGTACGGATCGACTCGTGAGATACAGAATGTTCGGCGGCTATCTCTCTCAGAGTTGAATGGGGATTTTCAGTCACTATTTCCTTCACTTTTGCGATGTTAACTTCAGTTGCAGACGTTGACGGCCTACCAGAGCGAGGCAAATCTTCGACCACATCTCGACCGCTTTTGAACGCTTTGAACCACTCATAAGCACGAGTTTTTGATAAAGTCGATTCACCGTAAGCCTTCTGTAACATTTTCAGTGACTCCGAACACGAAATTCCATTGGCGATGCAAAATTTAAGACAAACTCTTTGTTCGATATTTTTGTCCATTATGAAATTCGCAATACACACTATATATGATATTACTAAAACCAGCACTGTATTTAATATAAATAACAGATGCAACTCAAACTCCGCGCCAAAATGGAAAACAGTTGTGCCAATCTAACAACTACAAAAAAACAAAAATTTGAATTTGGAACCATAAACAAATCATCCATTCCCGATACTTTTTTGACTGAATGTATGTTAGAAGTAAATTTATTTTGCTTAAAGTGTATTCATGAAAGTTGTATCTAAAAAAAAGGTACTTTACATTGGGAAGTCTATTAATCCTATCCACTAACATGTCTCTTAGTGCTCTACCGCGAATCAATTCAAAAAAAGAAAAGAAAAGCTTTTTCTGGAGAAGAAAATGATGATACACCTAATCCTGACCAATATGTCATATCTTCTTCAGGATCAGGCACCATAAAACCTAATGCTAGGTTGTGTAAAACGCTACATGCCATTATAATAGTTGCACATCTCTCAGGGGTGTAGTGTAAGGTGCGGTCCTTGCAAAGGCATCTCCACCTATTTTTAAGTCTCCCAAAAGTATTTTCAATTACAACTCTGGCTTTCCCATGGATGGTAGTATACTTTGCCTCTGGAGTACCTTCAGCAGCATCCGTGATTGGTGTCATCAACCAAGGCCTCTGTGGATATCCAGAATCACCTGCAAATATTTTTTTATATAATGAAATAAGTAATCTAACAAAAATCTGCAAATTCTAAGTACTTACTAGGCATTTTAGAATTGATAATAAATAAATCTTGTTCAAAAATATTATTTATAAATAATGTAAAAGTTAAAAAAATTACTCCGGCAGCACTGGAACCTGCCTACTGCCAGAGGTATTTTTTTAACAAGGTTTTTTTTTAATTGGATAGTAAATTGTTTACCTAAAAACCACACTTGTTCATTATTTTGGTTTAAGTCCTGGATATACCTATTGGCTTGACTATTCTCCCAAATAAAAGCGTCATGGGTAGCACCTCCATACTTGGCATTAACATTTAAAATTCGGCATTCACTGTCACATATCTAGAAAGTAAAATGTAGAAGAATGTACATCTGTATAACTTAATTGTAAGTCCATGGGTAGGGACTGTATAGAGTAAGGTATCATGTTAAAATTACTAGTAGAAAAAAGTATAGCAATATCTTACCATTTGCACATTCAGTGAGTAGAAATGCTTTCTGCAGTAAAATAAGTGTTCTATGTCTTTTTTTGGAGTGAATATATGAAAATGAGACCCATCTATGCATCCTATTACTCCAGGGATGCCAAATTTTGTATAAAATCTGTAAATAAAGGATTGCTAGTAAATTTATCTGTTATTTATCTATCATGTTTTATGAAACCACAACTCTGATTCAAACCGTGATCCTACTAAATTAGTTTTTATTGGACTACATAGGTATTATAATTTAATTATTACTTACTTGTTTTTTACAATATTTCGCTGCTCTCGTGTTGCCGGAAATTTTATAAAAGTATTTAATACTAAGGGGGTCACAAGGGCATCGGTAACCTGCCTCACATATTTGCTTACTGTAGTTTGTCCTAAATATTTGGCCATTCCTACTATTCTTTGGTAGGAGCCTGTAGCATAAAATGATAAAGCACACAGCACCTACAATACAAATAATAAGTTAATAGTTTTACTGTAATGTATAAACTAAATACTTACATAGTATCATAGTATGTGATAATATTAACCTACCCATTATAGGTAAAGTACATAAAAATATTTTTGTTAAAATTTTTGGTACTTAAGTAAGTATTTACTACACTTACTTTATGTTCCAGGCTGATCCTTTTACTTGATCTTTGATTGGATTTTTCTTTTAATTCGCGACATAAATATAAAAATGCTTCCTTACTTAGACGAAATCTATTTCTAAATTCTGTGTCGCTTAAGTTTTGTAGGTTAATATTTGCCATATTTTTTCTGAGGAGAGCTCTCCTTGAGATTTCTCTGTAATCGTAATAGTAAATTTATAAACTAACTTGTTTTCTATTTTTTAAAATATAGTGTTAATAAATCACCCACCTTGTTTCTCTTCGTACATTTCTACTTTCAACAATCAATCGCGCTGCAAGATAATTGTACTATGTCGAGGAGTTCTTCTTATTAATCTAAGCATTTTCTAACAGAATTTATTAACACAATCACTTAAATGATTGTTTTAAGCTTCCAACAAACTCCGACGAAAGTTTTCTCACTGTCATCCATGCTAGGCAATGTGATTCCAGAGTTTGACCTTATGGTTAAGAGTCAGACTATAGTTATGTGGATCAATAAAGTTGAGGAATGTGCGAGGCTCTACGGTTGGGGCGACGATCAGATATTACATTATGCGCTGCCTAAACTGTCAGGGATTGCCAAATCATGGTACCAGGCCCTTCCATCTATGTCATATTCATGGCCTGAGTGGAAGGGCAGACTGGAGCAGTCATTTCCGAGCAGTGAAGACTTTGCTGAATTACTAACCGAGATGTTGTCAAAACGTGTGAAATTTAACGATTCGTTAGAGAATTATTATTATGAAAAAAATAATCTGCTAAATCGATGCGAAATACATGGCAAACGGGCGGTAGATTGCCTACTATATGGAATTGAGGATCGGTCATTGAGATTAGGCGCGAAAGCAGCAAAATATCAGGAGCCGGAGCAGGTTCTCACATATTTTCAATCAATTAAGCAACATCTTCGTGAACCAGATAGATCAAGGGTGAACTACGATAAACGTAACAATACTACCTCTTCATTATCCGGTAATAGTTCTAAGCAGACGACAAATGGCAGCGAAACTAAAACTTCGTAGTCTCTCAATAACGCTTCAATTGTATGCTTTAACTGCAATGAACCTGGGCATTTCAGTTCTAGATGCACAAAAAAGATATTGAAGTGTAATGTTTGTACCAAATTAGGTCATTTGTCAATTAATTGTCCCAGATTAAGTCCGCCTCTGTACATTTGTGTGCATGAAGTATGAATAAATAAATAAACAAATAAATAAAATTGATAAACCTAAAGAAAAAGAAGTGATGCGTATTGAAACAAATAATTCTATTAACAGTAAATATTTAATGTATCTGAAACTCAACGGTGAAGTAATTCAAGGCTACGTGGATTTGGGTAGCCAATGTACCCTGATTCGTCACAGTGAGGCTGTTAGGAGGGGAATTACGTGGACTGATAGCAACTTACCGACTATGAGGGGTATAGGTGAGAGTATAGTAATACCATTGGGCGTATCAAACGTTATTATTGAAATTCAAGGTATTGTGGAGGAAGTCACGGCGTACGTGGTTGATGATAGTGTTGAATGAATATTCAGCTTTAATTGGACATAGTTTCACAGAGAAACCAGGTATAGTCATAACGAAAACTACACATTCACTAACGTTTACTCGTGATCATTCGGTTAAATTACAATTAAGTTTGAAAAACGATATTGTAATACCCCCTAAGGAAATGTGTCCATTACCGTGTATTTCTACAAACAAATATTCGGGTGTAGTCCACGTTAGTGGCTCCTTACGCGGCATGTCACAGAACGAATATTATTTGATGCCGGGTGAATATGAAATCGAAAATGGAGAGGTTATGATACTGGTGCAAAACTTTAGTGACAATACGGTTTGCTTAAATAAAGATACGCTCATTACATGAGTTATTTGTACCAGAGACTTCTTGAGTATTAATTTATTAGATTTTGAAAATGCTGAGACTAATCTGGCTTTCAATTATGGCAAACATCTTTGTGAAAATGAAGTTAACAAATTAAAACATCTTCTTAAAAGGTATGAAACGTGTTTCTCGGATAACCTAAAAGAACTTGGATTGACTAATGTAGTTCAAATGGAAATTGAATTAAGTGACTCGCAACCATTAGTTTATCGTCCGTATAGGCTCTCCTTTCCGGAGCGTAGACAGGTACAATCTATGGTGAAGGAAATGATCGATGCAGGCATAGTATGCGAGTCGAACTCGCCTTACGCTAGCCCAGTTTTACTGGTTAAGAAAAAGACTGGCGAAAGCAGATTATGTGTCGATTATCGTGCATTAAATAACAAAACAAAAAAGGAACACTATCCGCTACCCTTGATTGATGATCAACTTGATAGACTGGCTGGTAATTCTTTATTTGTAAGTTTAAACCTCGCATCTGGCTACTACCAGATTCTAGTAGAGGCAAAATCTCAAGACAAGACTGCATTTGTTACTCCTGATGGGCAATATCAGTTTAAACGCATGCCTTTCGGTTTAGCAAACGCTCCTTCTATTTTTCAACGAGCAATAAAAAATACTATCGAAAGTCAGTTATACGATCGTTTATGTGGATGATGTATTGATTCTTTCACAATCTTTTGATCAGGGAATAAGACGGTTAGAGGAGGTATTTAAACTTTTAATAGACGTAGGTCTTACACTTAAGTTAAAAAAATGTAGTTTTTTCTGTACGGAGCTAGAGTTCCTAGGATTTCATGTTAGTGGTGACGGGATACGCCCAGGAAAACGCAAAACATTAGCTATAGAAAACTTCCCAATTCAGCGAAACGTTCATGATGTCAGACGATTCTTCGGCCTAACTAGCTTTTTCCGGAGGTTCGTAAAGGACTTCACCCTTATTGCCCGTCCACTAACAGACCTGTTAAAGTTTAAATTCGAATGGAAATGGACGGCGGAGGCGTCGTAGAATTTTGAAGGCTAAATTAGTTGAACGCCCTATCTTGACCTTATACGACCCACAACTAGAAACTGAAATTCATACAGACGCTTCGAAGCTAGGTATTGCAGGGATTCTCCTACAGCGAGGTTCAGACGGCTTACTTAGGCCAGTGGCGTATTACAGTCGTAAAACTACAGTAGACGAACAAAAATTTCATTCCTTTGAGTTGGAAACCTTAGCGGTTGTCGCACCTTTAAATCGTTTCCGAGTCTATTTACTAGGGCTAAAGTTTAAAATAGTCACAGACTGTAACGCACTATGTACCACTTTAACTAAGAGGGATCTTGTACCACGAATTTCTCGCTGGTGGATCCAGTTTCAGGAGTATCGGTACGCGTACACCGAATCCGTCAGCGGCCGAAGTATGCTCGGGCGTCATCGGCCGAACTCGGCCGATCAAATCAAACGTAAGTAAATGGAAGAGAGCGCATACACTGCTACTACCGACGTCGTCCGATGACGCCCGAAAACGGACGTTCAACTGACGAGTCCGAACGTGTTAGGATTTTTTGTCAGTTTTACCGGCTTCTTTCTGCGATCGAGTCGTTATTTGGATCAAGAATGGATTTTGAAAAATTAATTACTTGCATTTATAACAGACAGTCACTGTGGGACAAACATTCAAAAAGTTACAATAATCGAGATATTGGGAAACGTCTATGGGATGAAGTTGCTTTAGAAATGGAAGTACCGGTGGCAGATATTAAGAAGAAATGGAGTAACCTGAGGGACCAATTTCGCAAAGAGTATAACAGATGCACTCAACCAGGTAAATCTGGCTCAGCGGCGGATCACAAAACATCTTCGTTAAATATTACGATTTGTTATTATTCCTTGCGAAACAAATTGCTCCAAAACCATTAAGTGGGAATTTGCCTGAAGGAAGCGCGAGCCAAGAACATCAAGATGATTCGGAATCATCTCAGTTTTCGGAGTTGTCATCGGAATCACAACCACGAGCAATACCGCAGGTCGAGCATTCGCCTGTTTCACGACCAGAAACTTCAAATTCGAGCCAATCTGAAAATTTAACGTCGCAACAACATACTCCATTACACACAAATCCTACTCGTGTACCTGTAACGCTAAGTAAGATAAGTCAGCAGAAGACCCTGATCGAAACTTTTTGTTAAGTTTACTTCCATACTTAAAAGAAGTGCCACGCAATAGAAAACTCTCCGTTCAGCGGAAGTTGTTAGACGTCTTTATGGAAGAAGAAAGAAATCAACCTCAATATTCTCCCGTAAGCTGCTCTTCTTCTGAAGAATTAAGCCGCCCTGCTTCTTGTGAAATGTCATCAAATGCGTCACTTCCGACATACGTTGTTAATTTTAAGGAGCCTTTGTCACTGACCACGAATCCAATGACACTTTCACACACATCCACATCTGCGCAGGGCCACTTGACACCAGCCACAAACTATAACATACCATCAAATGTGTCACAACCGACAACTGCCCAGAGCCTTTTCTCGTATGCAGATTTAGATATGAACCAACAGTAGGTAATTTTCATTTCACTATGTTGGAATAAGTTTTATTAATACCATTAAATGTTTTGTATTTTAATTTAAATATAACCACTTAAAGTTTTGTATTTTTATTTTTATTGAACATACCTATTTTAAGACCTAAGTTTACTTTAAAAATAAATTGGGAAAACCCCATCTTGCCCAATATAATTCAGCATTTTGATAAATCATTTCCTCGCTCGGCACAGGCATATGATGAGATACTAGACTTTCAAATATAGCCTTGCAAGTTTCTCTCACAATCATTCCAAATTGGAATTTCGCCATTGGAATTTCCAATGGCGCTATTTGAAACTCTGAACGAAAATGATAAAGATCGAAAAGGACTAACGGGGAAAACTGGGGAACAGTTGCAAGGTACCTGAAACGAAAAAATATATCAGATAATAACCGTGTAAACCGTTTAACCGGATAACCGTATATAAAGTGTCTTGCTATAAAATTAATAATATTTAGGGGGTCTGGGGAGGAAATCGATGAGGGATACGTGGGAGTCAGTATGTTGGTAATATGTTTGGAACTGGTATAGGCTACTTTTTATCCCAGAAACACTTAATATCATGTATGAGCAATGCCAGCAATCTATTTGTTATATACCCGTGCGAAGCCGGAGCGGCCGCTACTAAAACTATATAAGTATGCTAAACTTACCGCAAAGTTATTACAAGTCTTTCCGTCGATGATATACATTCCCGATAGTTTGTATTCTGCTTTGTAATAAGTGGTTCCGCCCAGCTCCATCTTTCCGCGGTGAAACCGTGCCGATAACCGACCATCTTGAGCTTCTTGGGGTTACATTAACATCTACTCTCAATTTTGGCCCTGACATAGAGGCAAAAGCTCAAGTGGCTGCAAAGAAGTTGGGGATTCTGGCTAAGGTGAGACGGTACTTCACGCCGGAACAGCTGCTCAAACTCTATCAAGCGCAAGTTCGATCGTGTATGGAATACTGCTCTCATCTTTGGGACGGATCTGCCAGATACCAGCTTGATGCCCTTGAGTCAATTGAGAAACGAGCCAAGAGGATCATCGGCAATGAGAGGCTCGTCGCGTCGAAGCTCCAAAGTCTTGAACATCGACGACGAGTTGCTAGCCTGTCGGTTTTTTACCGGTTGCATTTTGGGGAATGTGCGACGGAATTGCATAATTTAATTCCGCCAAGCCCGTTCCATCATCGGACTACAAGACGAACGGCGATGCGCCACCGGTACATGGTGGACATCCCACCCATACGCACAAAACGTTTTGGGAACACATTCATAGTGCGTACAGCTAAGGAGTGGAATTCCCTGCCTGAGTCTGTGTTTCCTGATAGCTACAACCTGGGAGTCTTTAAATCAAGAGTGAATAGGTTATTTCTAGGCAAGCGTGCTCCATCTTCGACCACATCCTCGCTTACCATCAGGTGAGATAGTGGTCAAACGCGTGCTTATCAATAGTAAAAAAAAAAGTGATTCAACTGCGTTTAAAATGTATTGAAATGTACCATAACTCATTCTAAAATATTCAAAGAATTTGATGGGTTGTAATCTTAACTCCTCAAAAAGGTGATGGAATTTGCCCAGTTGCTTCCTGTGTATAAGTATTTCATTAACCCACTCACGCCGACGTCGCCGACTTCGACGAACAAAATTGCGGTATACATTTTCTAAAAAATACATTTCTTCGAAATCCTCCATTTTTAAAAACACGTCTGTACTCTGTAGTTGCACAGTTCAGACTTCATAAGTTCCACCGACAACGGCCGTTATCGTCTGCAGTGTATTCAGTTGAACGTCCGAGTAGTTCTGTCCGCCATCGGCCGACAAAATCGGTTTTAGTGTACGCGTATCGTATGACTGCGAAATTGAGTACAGACCTGGTTCGCGTATGGCTCACGTAGATGCTCTCAGTCGTGCCCCTGTCAGTGAGCCAAGCGATGTGGATAAGGAACATGTTTTTGATGTTTTACATGTAGATGCTCGTGATTGGATCGCTACTGTACAGGGTGATGATAGCGAAATAAAACGTATAAGAGACATCTTAGAAGATGATAAGACGAAATATGTAGCTGACGTACGTAATAATTATCAGTTGAAAGGTATTTATGTGTATAAAATTTTAGACGAAGGATTGCGATGGGTAGTTCCGCGTGGTTGTAGGTGGCAAGTGCTGCGCATGAATCATGATGAGGTGGTCCATTTTGGCTTCGAAAAAACCTTGAGTCGTATCAGAAGCATGTTATGGTTTCCAAAAATGCGTAAATTTACTAAGGAGTATGTCTCAGCTTGTTTGGAGTGTGCACATCATAAAGCACCTGGTGGTCCCAAAGAAGGAATGTTACATCCCATACCTAAGTTGGAGAAACCATTCCATACACTTCATGCCGATCATCTAGGCCCGTTCATTCGCTCTAAGAGAGGCAAAATGTATTTGCTTGTTCTTATAGACGCCTTTACAAAATTTATTAATATTAGAGCTGTAAAAGATACTAAGACGACTACGGCAATCAAGGCATTTAAGGAACATTTTAGTTATTTCGGCGTTCCTTCTCTTTTCGTAACGGATCGTGGCTCTTGCTTCACAAGCGCAAAATTTAAAAAAAATATGGGCCAATTAAAAATAAAGCACATCTTGAATGCAGTAGCTAATCCAAGAGCGAATGGACAGGTCGAAAGGTTTAACCGAACCATAATTGATGCTCTGAGTACAAAATGTCATGGCGGAAATGACACCTTATGGGACGATTATGTCGGTGATGTTCAGTTAGGTATTAATACCACTATTAATAAGACAACAGGGAAGAGTCCCTCTGAGCTGTTGTTTGGCTGCAGATTGATGAATGCGTTGGAAAATGTATTAACTGACGTAATTGTCGAAACAACTGAACGAATCGAAGGTGATGCGTTAATAAAACTAAGGTCGAATGCTAGAGAAAGGATAGAATTACAACAGGATTATGCTAAAAGGCGGTTTGATAAGCATAGGAAGAGTCAGACAAAATATAACGTAGGTAATTTAGTCAGGATAGAAAGGACCGTAATAGACAAAGATCATGTAGGAAAATCGCATAAACTCATCCCCAAATTTCAGGGCCCCTATCGAATCCTCAAAATATTACCTAATGACAGATTTCTCGTTGAAGACACCCCATTAACAAGAAAAGGCAACAAGAGATATGAAAACATTGTTGCGCTAGATAAAATCCATCCCTGGATGAATTTTAAAGGTTACGCCAGTGAAAGCACTGACAGTGATCTGAGTGAGGGTGCAGAAATAGAGGTAGAAAGAGAGTGATCTATTATTCTACATAGTAGGTGGTAACAATAATTATATTAAATTTTGTCGATAGTATATGCGTTAAGCATTAACATGAGTTAAGCAACTTCCCTGATTAAAATGAGTAGAAATTGCGTGTCACTGTTAAGGATATATATGTATCTTTACACGAGCAATCAGTGCAGATAATGAATGGCATTGAGAAAGATGTCGCACATATTATGATTGCAAGATAGTGAGTAAGATTATGCGATGTGAGCAAAATTTGTCACGGAGGTCAGTGCAGATTATGAATGGTACCAAGATAACGGTGTCGCACAGTTGACCGAAGATCGTGACAGATTGTGCAAGAAACAAAGAATGAGAACGCAGATCCAGCTTCATGAATTTGAATTGTGATAAAGATTTGTGACCTAGATAAAAACGATAAGCTGAATTGAGATAGACTTAGATGTAGCATGAATAAGAAGACATTTTGAAATTTTGATTGTGATAAGAATTTGTGGCAGACATCAGACAAAGACATAAGAATATAAGCTATAGATATAGGAAGGTAAGCTCACCTTAGTTGAACTATAAAGTAAATTGAAATTTATATTGTGAAAATGAATGAAATTAGTTGTAGAAGTATGTATTCATAGTGAAATTATTTTTTATATTTTGTTTTTTTTTTTTAATATTATCTTGTGTTATCAAATTGGCTATTATATAAATTTACACCAAACAAGTGAGAGGACTCACTTATACAGGACGGCCGAGTTGTAAGGTTAATAAGCCAAGATGTGGGTATTTATATAAAATCCTACGTATAAAGCAACCATAGATACATTTTAATGTTTGCTAAATTTAATATTAGTATTAAATGTAGTAAATATAACAATATAGTTATTATTATTTTCTATCTAAATATTAATTCGTTTATTATTTGTACCGGATCAGAGTGAAGTATGACAAAACTTTGTATGTTACTACTGACGTTTGAAAGCGAGTTGAAATGGAGGCATTCGTCATTCGACGGTTGAACCGAACACTCGTCAGAATTAAATCCGTTTATATCACTTAAATCATAGTTTCATTTGAGAGATAAAGAATAGATACTAGAGCTTCTACTACCCTCTGCAGATGTAGCAGCAGCAGCTGCAGGTAAATGTCTTTTTGATGAAGTTTATTTAGTATAGCTTCTGCCCAGATGAAAATATTTTCATGGATTTAGCACAGAACCCTTATCTCTTTTCTAAATGAATGTAAATTAAAAGTAGCCTAACTTACACCATATAACATTAGTTGTCTACTAGTGAAAGTAAAAGTCCTGTCTGTCTGTCTGTCAGTTAAAAAAAATAAAGGGATTAAATATAACGACCACCATAAAATGCTTTGATACCCTTAGTTCTTTCACCAAAAATATATATTTGACACCAGAAAAATGAAGTCTAAAATTACAATAGTAGTAGCTATTTTAGTCACGACTGCACCTCAAATTGTATTCGAACACCAAATGTAGTAAATGATTACCAAATTTTAGCGAGCAAATTAATACGCTATTTTTGCCTAAATAAACTACTGTGATTGCCATAAAATGTTGGCTTGGGGTTACAAATTGGATAAAATAGGTTAGGTTAGAATTGTGACCAACCGCGCGCGAGCTGAGCGAGCGAAGCGAGCGGTGCCGCGGCAGCGGCCGGCGAGCGCTACTTCTCGAATATTTTTTTGGAAAAAGTTATTTATTTCACACTTTTTTAACTCCAAACACCAAACAATAGCTGCCAATAAAAATGAAAGAAAGCTTATAAATTAAAATAAAGCTTTATATTTACTTAAAAGTTTTGGATTAACAATGATTTGTTTCACATTAGTTTGCTTAAACAGGATAGCAAGATGTAAAAACTTTGATTTTAATTTTACATTAAAATGCTGGTATGATTTTGGTGATCATTTACAACTTTTGAGTTAACAATGATTTATTTGGAGTCATTTTACTTAAATAGGATAGCGAGACGTTAAAATTTTGGTGATCATTTACTATTTTTGTCTCCTAAATGTTACTATATCTGGTGGTAAGTTAAACATTAGCCAAAAATAAATTGTTTCGGAAACCTTAGCACGCGAGTCTGACTCCCACTTGGCCTGTTTTTTTATAACAAATACCCACTTAAATTTTATTTTTATACTAGACAAGTAAGCGCTTTTGATCCACACGGGTTTGAATAGAATATTGTAAAAATGCTAATTTTATTCACTTTACTTTTCAGCACCAAGTATGGGTCCAGTCGTTTCTTATCCTGAACCATTGACATCCCAAGAAACAAACTTGCATCATGATGTAACACAACCGAGGACAACAAGAACTGTTGAATTCTTCAAGTCTTCTCGTTCAGGTATGAGATCTATTTATTTGGATCACTTATCTTATTGCTCTACCATGATATAGCCGACATTCACTTTTCCATGCACCTTCTGCGTAATTTTAATAATATTTATTTTTAATATTTTCAGTAATCTTTTTGATGCGAAAGCATGAAGAATTTAGTCTATCTGTCTGTCTGTCCGTTAAAAAAATTAAATTAGTTCGGAACCCTTTTGCATGCAAGTCCGACTCCCACTTGGTCAGTCTTTTGTAACAAATACCCACTTCAATTTTGTTTGTATACAAGACAAGCAACCGCTTTTGATCCACACAGATTAGAATAGATTATTTTAAAAATGCTAATTTTATTCACTTGCTTTTCAGCACCAAGTATGGGTCCAGTCGTTTCTTATCCTGAACCATCACATCCCAAGCAACAAACTTCCATCATTATGTAACACAACCAAGGACAACAAGAACTGTTGAATACTTAAAGTCTTCTCGTTCAGGTATATTATATATTTCTTTATGATCACTTACCTTATTGGTCTACTATGTTAATACACACATCCACTTTACCATGCACCTTCTGCATAATTTTAATAATATTTATTTTTTAATATTTTCTGTACCCTCTTTGAAGCGGAAGCATGAAAAAAATAAGGTGAAAAAATTAGAGTAAACTCTTCACCAAGTTCTTAAAGCCAAACAGACCTTTCGCAAAAGATATCTGCTAGCAAAGAAAATAAGAAAAACAAATGCTTTTGAAATTGTAACCACAAGGATGTCACCAGCAGCAAAATCTTTATTTTATATGCAAGTGAAAGGAAGTAGTAAAAAACCAAGAGGAAGGCGTTTTACACTAGATGAAAAAATCTTAGCATTATCATTATACTCGTATTAACCATCACCCAAAGCGTATCGCTTGCTAAGCCAGCTTTGTGTACTGCCAAGTCGAAGAACCCTTCAAAATATTCCACAGAAAGTAGATTTAAAACCTGGCATTAACGAAAACATATTTAAACACATAATAGAAAAAGTATCCAAAATGCCAGAAAAGCATAAATTTTGTTGCATACTGTTTAACGAAATGTCTATAGCTACAAATTTAAGTTATAATAAAGCACACGACAATATAAATGACTTTGTCAACAGTGGCAGTACAAGAGACCTCATAATTGCTGATCATGTGCTTGTATTTATGGTAAGAGGCATAGTAAAAAAATATAAGCAGTCAATAGCCTACAGTTTTTGCTCAGGCACTACAAAAACGGCTGATCTTAAAAATCAAATAAAAAATATAATAGAAAAAGTCCAAAGCACAGGTCTTACAGTTGTAGCAACAGTATGTGACCAAGGAGCCACAAACCTTGCTGCAATAAACCAGTTGATGGAAGATACCAAAGGAAAATATCTGAGAAGAAATGAGGAATATATAGGTGGATCTTTTGAAGTGGGCAGTCTCAAAATTGTGCCTATTTATGATCCACCTCACCTAATAAAGGGTGTAAGAAATAATTTATTAAATAAAAACTTAAAGTATGTCATGGATGGCAAGGTACGAATGGCTAAATGGTGTCATATAGAAAATTTATTTCAAAGAAGCCCTTCATTCCGGGGTGTAAAGTTGGCACATAAGCTGACAGCCCAACATATTGTGCCCTCAATGATACCTAAAATGAGGGTCAAATATTGCACACAAGTATTCAGCAAGTCTTTTGCCTATTGTCTGTTGGATGTCTGGCAGGTATGTCAAATTTAGTCACTATCAAGTTAGTAGTATAAAAACAGCAAAACATTTTTTTAATGCCAATTTCTCAACAACCATTATGATATTTAGTCAAACATCTAATAGGTTTTATTATTTGCTGTTATAGCGACAACAGAAATACATACTCTGTGTAAATTTTAATTTATTATTTTTTAAATTTTCTACTACGGTTCATGAGAAACAGCCCGCTGACAGACTGGCGGACGGACTTGGTAATAGAGTTCCATTGGGTTTTGGATACGGAACCCTAACAGCTATTTTCTTGTAGATTTATTTACTCACAAGTGTGGTGTGACATTATTTCTCGTATTCAGAAACTATACTAGAAAAGTTTAGGCAGTTAAATAAAAGTAAACAATCTTGGTGTGCTTTTTTAATCAATTTATTTAATAACTTTTTAAATACTTTTTTAACTAAAAACCAATGTAAACACGACAATAACAATTACTAAATTAATTGAACCATTAGTTTAAACAGTAGTTTATTTGTTTAATATGTTTGTGTAACAAGTAACAAGAAGATTATTTACCTTTTTTATTATATTGTTTACTTACTTTTTTATTTTATTTTTTTATATTGTTAACCGTTCTAGTATCAGAAAGTCCCAATTTAAAAAAAAGCTACTCATAATGTACGTACTTAACATTATTTTTTCATTTATAGAAAGCGGAGTCTTGCCAGAGGAAAGTGCAGACACCGCTGAACTACTGATGCTGTTCGACGACCTTTTCGACTCCGTCAACGCTAATTTCCACAAGGAACAAGGCAAAATTTACCGGACAGCTGTAAAACCGAAGTCACTTCTCTATAAATTATGGGATAAAACCGTACCAATTTTAAAAACGATGAAATACATAAATAGTAAAGGTACAGAGGTAACCGTGCCCTCCCTTACCAGTTGGATGAAAACCATAGAAGGTTTTAAACTCATATGTAATAGGTTGAGGGCAGAAGATAAAAAATCATTATCACTGCGTAACATAAATCAAGACCCCTTAGAAAACTTTTTTGGGGCGATAAGAGCACATGGCTTTCAAAATATAATGCCCAACTCAGCATCATTTGAGACTGCACACGAGACATTTTTAATTAATAAAATTACATCCGCACACTCCCTACAGGGAAATTGTGAAAAGGATGACAGTATTTGTCTAAAATCTTTAAAGTCTTTAATAAATCAAACGTGTAATGTGAAGGATGTCAATGAAATAGTTCAAATTATGGACGAACATTTATATTTTGATGTGAATACACAAATCCTATTAGAAAGCTGTTCTCGAGGTCATGTAGAGAAGTGTGCACCCATAGCATATTATAATGGGTGGATAGAAACCAAAGCCAAAAAGTTTATTTAAAAAAAATTAAAACATGTAAAAGTTACACACACACACACACATGCGTAAATATTGAAGATTTTCACAAGTTCATAGTAAAAAAAGAATATTGTGGCAAAATATGGTTATGCTATCCAACCCGGGCATTGTTTGACTTTTTTGCCCAAGTAGAACATATCACAATGGACAATGGACATTTTAAATAAATATGGGCATAAAGAAGGAATAGCCAAATATATAATACTGATCAGAATAGTTAATGTCGATTTAAGTTTTATAAAATGTGATAAACACAAACAAGAGTTGAGTAATTTGCTCCACAAAAGTGTTGTGTTCTTCATAATGAATTGGTGCAAAGAAGTCAGCAATGTCCTTGCTGGCAAAAGTTATTTAAATTTTTATAATGTGAATAATGAAACTGACACCATCTTCCTACAGGTTCGAGAACATTATAAAAAATCAAAAGGTGCGAAACGAGAGAGAAAAACTGGTATATCTATAAAACTTTAATTAATTAATTAATTTAACAATATATTTTGTACTTATTTTACTAATCTCAATCCCTTTACGCCACTACCCAAGAAATTTAAACTTTGTAGTTTAGTAAAAGAATTTTAAATAAAACAGAGAGATCATAGATGCGTAGCTATACATATGGACTTACTTTTGGTTCCTGGCTTGGCGTTCAGGAGGCGCTGATCGCTAAGTAAATTAGAAAACGTCAGTTACCAGTCTTTACCAGTTATATATATTAGTCTATGGTCAGCGCAGCGCGATCGAGCTGAGCGGACACGTAGCGTAGTCACTGCTGGGACACACACGAATACGACTATTGACGAGGAGTGATATTGAACATTTAATCATATTTAATCATTGCTGTAGAAGGTTTCTGACGCCTGTGGGATCTAAATAACGAAGATTACCATAACAGGGAAATGAAAAATCTTGCCTGGCAACAAATTTGTAAGGAAATCTACACTGACTGGGAGACATTTGTTACCTCGTCCTCGGTTGGTTGATCGGTTGGGCGGTGTATTAAATTCCACATTTACAAAGTAATGTGACAGTGTATCTTCAAATCGAAAACCATCACGCCTTCTAACAAAATTATGTAAAACGCATGCTGTTTAGTGACCAAAATGGCAAAGTCTGGTGAAATGTTCATCGGTGTATGAAAAATTCTCCATTTGTTTGAAAGAATTCCAAATATACTCGTACATTCTACTATTCTTCTGGCTGATGAAAGCTGGTAGTTGAAAATTATTTTTTTTGTGGTGAGGTTACTTCTTGGATATGGCCTTAGGAAATTATTTCCCAGCGGAAATGCTTCATCACCTAAAAAGACAAATGGCTTTGCTGGACTATCAGTGCCTGGAAGTGGTTGGGGTTCTGGTAAATTTAAGCGCTCCCCCTCCAGTTTTTTCCCAAATGCCCAGTTACTAAAAAACACTGCTATTACTTTCCCTGCCGTAAGATCCTACATCTACAGCAGTGAAACAATAATCAGAGTCGACTACGGCCATTAACACTATAGAGTAGTATTTTTTATTATTGAAATATGCGGATCCACTATGAAGAGGTGAAATCAAACGTATACGTTTTCCATCACATGACCCCACACACTTAGGAAACTTAGTCCGTTTATAAAAATTATCTGCGATCTCTTTCCAACGGTCCGTGGAAACCTGTTTTCATTTCTAATGGCTGTAGCGTCTCCCAGATGATCTGACAAGTTTCTCGAATTATGTTTGATGCAGTTGAACTCCCCAAATGAAAATTGAAATTCATTTCTTCAAAATTAGTTCCCGTTGCTAAGAATCTTAAAAAATAAAATAATATTATTTTGATTAATTTTTATTTATTTATATTCATTTATTAATCTATGCAAAATTATGTATAGTTAGTTTAAGTCCCATAAATTAAATTTGTTTACAGGTTATAACGTAAAAAAGAAGTAGAACCACATACGCAACTATTATAGGAATGACTTGCAGAAATCTCAAAATACACCATCTGGATCTGGTGCGAAAAAACATAAGTCGTATACATATGCTCCTTTTCTTGAATTTTTAAGGCCCATTTTTGAAAGAAGACAATCTGAAGGCAACCATGTTGATGCAACAAACGACCCAAGTCCCGAAGAAGATATATTATTCCAAAATCAAGAAAATAACGTTGTGGAGCATTCAACAGCTTCGCCAATTAATCCTGAAGTTCACGGAAACTCCAGTCAAGTTTCCACCATAATCATTAAAAAGAAAAAAGATGTAAACAGCAATTTTAGGTATACTACAACGGCGTACACAACCTGAGAAGCTCGTGGCTAGATAATTAAAGCCACAAGGGTCGATCTTCAAGGTTAAACAACGCTTGCCAAGGTTGGTCTGTGGATGGGTGACCTTTTTAATTTACCGAGTTTCCTCCGTGCCTCGGAAAGTACGTTAAGCCGTTGGTCCCGCCTGTCATTTGTAGTTCTTTGGCAGTCGATACGGATTGTCAGAAGCCAGTAAATCTGATTCCAGTCTTGCCACGAAGTACCGTGTTACCCAGTTAATGGGTTGTGGAGGTCTGGTAGGCAGCCGCTCCACGTAAAATACTGGTATTCAGCTAAATCCGGTTGACTGGAAGCCGACCCAAATATAGTTGGGAAAAGGCTAGATAGATGACAACGGCGTACACAACCGGCGGCACCGATAACTACTAGTAAAGAAGATGACGATGAAATATTTTTACTTAGTTTCCGCAGTGACATGAAAAAGATAAATCATAGCCAGAAACTTGATTTTAAAATTGGCATGCTGCAACTGACGAAAAACATAACAAGCTCAAATGAATCTCAAAATTTGCGCCCTTCTACTATTTCGAGCAATTATTTAAGTTCTAATCCAGGAATACCACTTTCTTGTTTTGATGCAACACAACAAAGAACCACGAAGTACCAGTATGTTCTTAATGTTCCAGAACATGATAGCTCAACTATTCAGTCTAATATTACATCACAACCAGCTACAATTAATCCACAAGTTCAGAATACAAATTTCGGGTATGTCCTCAATATTCCAGAACACAATAATTAAACTTATCAATCTAACATTACTCCATCTACACCTCCCAATAATCCACGTGTTGTCCGACAATCAGTTACGAACATTCCACAATATCAGACTCTTGGCGACGCTGACGACTACTTTCTTGGACATTACATACTATTTTCAAAAGATAAGAGTTCATAAGTTAAGAAGCTCTACCATCTTGGAAGAAATTTTGTGAAAGGTTGTCAGTCCCATTATTGTTACTTGGTACATTATATTTTTCCAATTTTAGTATTTTTTGTACTGTCAATAATAAATGATGATAAAATATATATTTTTTTTAACACAAAAAACCCCAGCGTTACTAATTCTAGCCCCAAAGGCGGGGTTAGAATTAACACGCGAATTGTATTAAAAAAATGGTATATTCCAAGTTTTATTTATGAAAACCTAGCCATTGAACCAACCTATGTCTCGAATACTTATAAACCACCCAAAATGGTAGTGTAATCTGTTAATTGTAGCCCCAATCTCCCCTACATAAAAACATATGTTAAATTTTTCGAAATGTACCTATATAATAAGATTTTAAAATTTGTTTTTTTTTTTTTTTTTTACTATTGGTAGGCACGTATTAGAAATTTTGGGGGTCAATACTATGAAAATAAGATTCAAGCAATATATGATAAGTATTTATTTTTAAATAAACCATTTCAAATAAAATAAAGATTAAATAATGGCAAGTAGTTACTTTAGATAAACCAGTACAATTTAATTAACACATATAATGATATCAGAAGTATAACTTAAACAATTAAACAATTAAACAATATTTATTTGGTTCAAGACTTAAACCTAAACCTAATTACAATAACTGTACCTTAAATAGGACTTTATAAGTTAAAAGGCTAGATACAAAACACGTGCAACTGGGCTTAAACTAGGAGGACTCCTGTGCTATAAGCACCAGTTACTTCCGTCACCACCGTATTTGAGCTGCCTTACAAGCGTGATGCGGTGCAAAGTAAGTATTACTAATTACAATTTATATTTAATTAATTAATTACTAACATGCGTGAGTGTGTAACATATGTCTGTTTTAATGTGGTGTGTAGTGTGATGTGTGGTGTGGTGTGTGTGATGGTGTGTTTGCGTGTGTGAGTAGGGCCTGAGCGACTGTATTTTATTTTAGGTATCTTTTTATTTTATGATTTTTAGTAAATTTTCAGTATTTTCATAATTTTGAGAGAGTAGGAAGCTATCTATGGTAAGTTTTAATTTATTTATCGGTAAGTTATGTAACTGTGTATTTTTACTTATTTTGTTATAAAGGTATGGACCCATATAACACGGTTGTCTCCTAAAGAAGTATGTATTATGCGATTTCAAGTCAAAGACTAGGTCCTTCCTACGTTTGTGTTTCAGTCTTTCCGGGTCGTACGTTGAACCTTTATGAGTTATCAGCATAACCCTCCTGATATAAAGTTGCCGAACCGTTAAAACCATACAATCCCTATATAGCTGCTCCGTTGGATACTGAAAGTTCCTTTTATACATTACTTTGAGAACTGCTCGCTGGGCTCTTTCTAGGTTTAACATATGAGTTTTGTGTGTACTCCCCCAGATAGAGATACAGTATTCCAGTACTGACTGGCACAGAGATAGATATATTGTTCTCAACAGGTTCGAGTCGCACACCCTGCGCAACTTCTTAAAAACTGTTATTAACTTTCTGACCCTAAAGCTTAGTGTTTTTACGTGGTGGTGGAAGTTTAACTGGTCGTCCACTTGTATTCCGAGATATTTTATACAGTTTGTTTTCTCAATAGGAAGACATCTGAATTCGCCGATATTGTTTTGATTGCAGGTGTGTGCTCTGACTTCAACCAATTCATCAGCGGATGGAGCCCTCTTTATCGAGAACATGAGGTATTTTGTTTTTTCTACGTTAAGGGTAAGTAAGTTTAGGTTAAGGTATCCAAGAACAATTCTTAGCCCGGCATTTGTAAGAGCGGCAACCTCTGGCCAAGATTTTCCATGGAAGAGGATCGCCGTATCGTCTGCATAAGTTATTATTAGTCCATTTTGTAGATTTAAATTACATATCTCATTCATATAAATCAGAAATAAACTAGGTCCAAGTACACTCCCCTGTGGTACACCAAAATCTATGTTTGCACTATTACTTATATACCTGTCAATTTTAACTATCTGAGTTCTATTAGTAACATAGTCCGTAAATAATTTAAGAGGGGTTCCACGAATCCCTATTTTCTCCATCTTCTCCACAAGCCTGGGGACAGAGACAGTGTCAAAAGCTTTTGCTAGGTCTAGAAACACTCCTATACATTTATTTTTACTGTCTAGTTTACCTGCAATATGTTCTGTTAGTTTTATTATTTAATAATTGAATAACTGATATCATTATTCAATTATTTCACACATTATTTTTAGGATAAATACGACATAGTAATATTATATTTACAGTCATACATATATACATATACAACAATAAGCAACAGGAAAGAAATACTTAACTGGTGATCTGCTCGGTCCGAAGGCTCGACAAAGAATGCCCCCCAAGCGCTTGGGCTCGGGCTTTTATAGGCAGTGACAAACAAGTGGCGTCATCGAGCCGTCGGTACAAAGAACACGTGTTCAAAATTGATCATTTGGACTATTCTTGACTTAATTTACTAAACTAAAGCGATATAACTATACCAAAAACTATAATTATAAATATCATAATAAATAAATTGTGTAAAAGTAGTTTTAACAATGATTTTATGATTTTAATCACAACCGAAACAACTTCCGGTATCAAGAAAATTCAAATTTACTTAATAATTAATGTGGGTAAACAAAAATAAAGTGCTAAAAATTTAAATATATAACACACGCGTTTGACCACTATCTCACCTGATGGTAAGCGAGGATGTGGTCGAAGATGGAGCACGCTTGCCTAGAAATAACCTATTCACTCTTGATTTAAAGACTCCCAGGTTGTAGCTATCAGGAAACACAGACTCCGGCAGGGAATTCCACTCCTTAGCTGTACGCACTATGAATGTGTTCCCAAAACGTTTTTTGCGTATGGGTGGGATGTCCACCATGTACCGGTGGCGCATCGCCGTTCGTCTTGTGGTCCGATGATGGAACGGGCTTGGCGGAATTAAATTATGCAATTCCGTCGCACATTCCCCAAAATGCAACCGCTAAAAAACCGACAGGCTAGCAACTCGTCGTCGATGTTCAAGACTTTGGAGCTTCGACGCGACGAGCCTCTCATTGCCGATGATCCTCTTGGCTCGTTTCTCAATTGACTCAAGGGCATCAAGCTGGTATCTGGCAGATCAGTCCTAAAGATGAGAGCAGTATTCCATACACGATCGAACTTGCGCTTGATAGAGTTTGAGCAGCTGTTCCGATTACTTACCTCAAAGTAAGAACAAGCCTTTCTTCTGCAGTAATGGCTAATCTCATGTGGGTATCTTATTTTACGAGTTTGTCTCTTATTCTACCAAATAATTCGTCGAAAGAGCTTATGGACAACCGATGATAATAAAAAAATCTTTCTGGATAGGCTCGTAATTTAGCTCTTTTCACAAAATATTAGCCCTCCGTTAATCTTTGTGTGTTTACTGGATGTACCCAGTAACGACGACGCTTTTTCTTTTTCTGAGCAATTAAAAATGCGATTGCAAGGAGGAAATCGTCGTCGAAATACATGTTTCTTCCAAACGTGTGCACTCCACTGAAGCTACTCCAAGACTAATCTAGGTATTCCGAACAGAAAAATCGAATGTGTGTGGTAGTTGTACGAAATTTTTCATGATACGGTTTCCAAATCAGAAAAACTGATGTATGTGGCCGCCCTAAGACACTTTTACATGCCAAAGTTCTATGTCCATTTGCAATTGGCAATTGTTCTGAACACTTGTGCGCCTGAGTTGTCTCCGATCTTGACACGCCTATTTCGCCATTCGTTCGAGACTGGAAAAGTGCCGAAGGCTTGGAAGCAAGCTAATGTGCAGCCCGTGTCCAAGAAGGGTAGTCGAGCTGACCCGTCGAATTACAGACCCATCTCGGTAACGTCCATACTCTCTTAGTGACCGACAATACGGGTTCCGCCGAAATCGGTCAACTGGGGATCTTCTAGCGTATGCCATTCACATCTGGAGTGAGGCCATAGAGAAGCACGGGGAGGCACTGGCGGTCTCCCTTGACATCTCGAAGGCCTTCGACAGGGTCTGGCACGATAGCCTCATTAGTAAGCTTCCTTCCTTCGGTCTGCCCGCCGGTTTGTGTGATTGGATCGCAGATTTCCTGAGGGATCGCTCTATCAGAGTGGTCATAGATGGCTGCTCGTCTGGACTGCTGGATATTAATGCCGGGTTTTCTCAGGGGTCGGTGCTTTCGGCAACACTGTTCTTGCTGCATATTAATGATCTGCTTAAACCCGGTACCTTTGGGTATGCAGACGACAGCACTGTTGCTGAGAGATACGTGTCCGATGCACGAGCTGGTGGGTCGCAGATCCGGTCTCTCCGGGAGGCAATGTTTGAGCGCTTGAACGTGTCCTTACAGGCTGTCTCTGAATGGGGCGATGCCAATCTGGTCAAGTTCAATGCTGCTAAGATCCAAGCGTGTATATTTTTCGCCAAAAGGAGCCAATTCCGCCAGCTCCATCTTTCCGCGGTGAAACCGTGCCGATAACCGACCATCTTGAGCTTCTTGGGGTTACGTTAACATCTACTCTCAATTTTGGCCCTTACATACAGGCAAAAGCTCAAGTGGCTGCAAAGAAGTTGGGGATTCTAGCTAAGGTGAGACGGTACTTCACGCCGGAACAGCTACTCAAACTCTATCAAGCGCAAGTTCGATCGTGTATGGAATACTGTTCTCATCTTTGGGATGGATCTGCCAGATACCAGTTTGATGCCCTTGATTCAATTGAGAAACGAGCCAAGAGGATCATCGGCAATGAGAGGCTCGTCGCGTCGAAGCTCCAAAGTCTTAAACATCGACGACGAGTTGCTAGCCTGTCGGTTTTTTACCGGTTGCATTTTGGGGAATGTGCGACGGAATTGCATAATTTAATTCCGTCAAGCCCGTTCCATCATCGGACCACAAGACGAACGGCGATGCGCCACCGGTACATGGTGGACATCCCACCCATACGCACAAAACGTTTTGGGAACACGTTCATAATGCGTACAGCTAAGGAGTGGAATTCCCTGCCGGAGTCTGTTTCCTGATAGCTACAACCTGGGAGTCTTTAAATCAAGAGTGAATAGGTTATTTCTAGACAAGCGTGCTCCATCTGCGACCACATCCTCGCTTACCATCAGGCGAGATAGTGGTCAAACGCGTGCCTATCAATAGTAACAAAAAAAAAATTAATTACCTCGAGAGTGTCGAAATATATTTTTTTTGCGGCATAACCGGCGGTATCTTTTATTTTACCTAAGGTGAATGTGTTTAGAATACTAAGTTTACTTTAACGCCTACTCAATTCGATTAGCAATATGCGCAAACACGTCATACTGCCACGCTTAGCTGTTAAGAATTTATTATTATAAGTACCTACCAGTTGTACAACTTTTTGTTTTTTTTTGTCATCTGCATCTTGTCTTTGCACGGAATACAGCTCTTAAATTATCGGAAGCCTTTTATTTCTATAATTCTAGATATAAATCCCCAACATGGTCCTAACGAACCGGATATTAATGAAGATTCAATAATAATCAGTGGAAACAAGAAAACTACGGATTTAAACTGGAATTGTATTATTGAAGATTATTGAAGTCGCCTGGTATACAAAGTCCAAAGGTCAAAGCGAACTTCGACTTGGAAATATTGCTATATTTGGAGATACTGGATTTCTGGATGTGGATAAATACAGTGTTCAGTGGATAATATTATTGATAAAACCCAGTACTCAAAATTAGGTTTGTTTTAAGGTAATATTTCGCGTAAGTTTCCGAAGATTGTTAAGGTCAGTACTACCTACTTGATTTTACTTTAATTGTTATAACCAGATAATTAATTT
This sequence comes from Lacanobia oleracea, assembly GCA_950371165.1. Taxonomy (NCBI): domain Eukaryota; kingdom Metazoa; phylum Arthropoda; class Insecta; order Lepidoptera; family Noctuidae; genus Lacanobia; species Lacanobia oleracea. Next base: position 14,453,690 of record OX493386.1, read on the forward strand.
ATTTGCAGTTAACTGATTACATTGATTAAACTAAGCAGAAACTAGGCGTATTTTTTATAAAGTGATTATATCAATATACCATTAAAACCATTATTGTAGTTTTCCAGCTAAGTTGTTATTAGTGTAAGGTGGTATAAAACAATCTGTTAGGTAGATTACTATCACAATAAATGATTGTACTTTAACTTGTTGTATTTCAGCTGCAAGACATTTATTGTTATTGTGAGGTATTTTTACGTTATTTAATTGTAACATTTGTATATTTCAGTGTAATACCGGTGACCCAAAATGACTGACAAGGAGTTAATTAAAAGAAGGGCAAGTTATAAGGGACGTTTGACAGCTTTCTCTAATTTTGTCAATGATTTGGAAGATTCGTTGAATCCATCACAGGTGTGCGAATTGCAACTACGTTTGGGTTAGATAGAAAAATTTGTACAATTTGACGAGGTTCAATTAAGATTGGAGTGTTTAGTTGATGACGTCAATAGTCAACTACAGGAGCGAAATAAGTTTGAATCCATATATTACAAGATATTTTCAAAGGCTCAAGAGTTACTTACACGTAATTTAAAAACAACTAAGGCTGATGATCCTTTGGAAAATGATAACTGTTCATCACGAACGCGTAATCGTAAGCTTGTTAAACTACCTACCATACAACTGCCAAAGTTCTGTGGTTCCTATGAAAAATGGTTGGAGTTCCACGACACGTTCTCTAGTTTGATACATTTTAATGATGAAATAGATGACGTCAACAAATTCCATTACCTTAGGGCTTCTCTCGAGGGTTCAGCTGCTGTGGTGATTCAATCTATTGAGTTTTCTGCCAGCAATTATTCTGTCGCATGGAAAATATTGTGTGAACGTTTCGACAATAAGCGGATTTTGATACAAAATCATGTAACGGCATTATTCAGTCTCGAAACAATTAAGAAAGAGTCATCTGTTTCTTTAAAACGCATAATTGATTCTGTAAATAAGAACTTGCGTTCATTGGAATCATTAGGAGAACCAACAAATCATTGGGACACGCTTTTAATTCATATAGTTACAAACAAGTTGGATTCTAAAACTTTTCGCGAATGGGAAGAATTTAAAAGTGGTTTATATAAAGAAAAGTCAATCACGTTGGATATGCTTCTTGGTTTTTTGCGAAATCGTTCAGACTTATTGGAAACAATTGAAATGTCGCAAAACAATTCAAATAATAATTCTTCTAATTCTAACAGTAAACATAAAAGCATGGTGTCTGTGACTAGCTCATCAACTGGCCGGCCTAATTCTGGTGCTAATTCATCGAAATTGTGCCCGAAATGTCGAGGTGAACATAACCTCAGTAACTGTTCACAATTTTTAGGACTTAGTAATGAACAGAGGTTAAAGTTACTACCACAATTTAAAATATGTTTTAATTGTTTTCGCACAGGCCATTATGCCAATAATTGTAAATCAAGTGGTTGCAAAGTGTGTAAGCGCAAGCACAACACACTTGTTCATGTTACAGATGTCAAAGCTAAGTCGACAATTAAACCATCTACTGCCATTAGTGACCATGCTGACACCAGTGAAGTTGCTGAAGCTAACGTATTATTGGCTAACAATAACGTAACATTATCGGCACAAATCACGAAGAATGTACAAAATAAAGGAGTGGTTCTTTTAGCCACTTCATTATTAAAAGTTTACGATGGCAATAATCGCGAATATCTTGGTCGTGCTATTCTTGACAGTGGCAGTACGTCGTGCCTTATAACAGAAAAAATCTGTAATTTATTAAATTTAATTTACCAACTATCAAAGTTAGCGAGTCACTGATGGGCATAAATCTATAGGTAAAATGTGTTGCGTTCCAATAAAATCATTAAATGAAAACTTTTCTAAAAATATTTGCTTTGTCTTTTTTTGTTTTGTCTTACCTTCTATTACTGATGAAGTGCCTTGTCGACAGTTGGATCTTAATGAATTAAATGTTCCAAGTAATTTATGTTTAGCTGATCTTCATTTTTATCAACCATCTCCTGTGGACTTAATTATAGGTGCAGATGTTTTCTGGGACCTTTTGGGTACAGAAAAGATTAACCTTGGTAGTGGCAAACCGGTGCTATATGAAACTAGACTTGGCTGGATAGCTTCAGGCCCTATGCTGCATAGTGGCCAAGTTCCGTGTTCGCGTCCTCTATTTTGTAATTTGACAAATGTTAATAATCCCAAAACTAATGTTTTAGTGGATAGCTCAAGTACTGATGACATACAAAACCTTTTAATGCGTTTTTGGCAGCTTGAGGAAGTTAGCCATCAGTCATCAGTATATTCTCAAGAGGAGAAAATGTGTGAAGAGCATTTTATTCAAAACACAACGCGTCTCGAAGACGGCCGTTTCTGTGTAAGAATACCTTTAAAACAATCATATCATAACTTGGGTGACTCTGTTCATAGAGCTAAGCACTGTCTGCTTTCATTAGAGCGCAGGTTTAAGGGTCAACCATCATTTAAAACACGTTATTGTGATTTCATGACAGAATATGTTGAGTTAAAACATATGTCTAAATGTGTACCTGATCCACAGAAGGTTGCATATTTCATACCTCACCACGGCATTGTACGTGAAAGTAGTTTAACTACAAAACTCAGAGTGGTGTTCAACGCTTGTAGTCCCACCACCTAAGGAGTATCATTTAATCATTTACAAATGACAGGACCTACTGTACAAGATGACTTGGTGTCAATTCTTCTTCGATTTAGGAAATACAAATATGTCCTCTCCGCAGATGTGGAGAAGATGTATCGCCAGGTAGTAGTACACCCAGATGACAGGCATCTACAGCAGATCCTATGGCGGGATGATCCCTCGAAATCTATGGTAGCCTACCAGTTAAATACGGTTACCTACGGTACCGCTAGCGCACCTTATCTTGCGACTAGGTGTCTTAGACAGGTAGGGCTCGAATGCACCGACAATAAAATTGCTGAAATCATAAAACATGACTTTTATGTCGATGATTTGCTTTCGGGAGGGGATACAATTGAAGAGGTTCTTGAAATACGTCATAAAGTAACCGCAGAGCTGGCTTCAGCTGGAATGCCGTTACATAAATGGAAATCAAATGATTCTCAAGTGGTGTCTGATCATACAGATCATATTTCATTAAGATTGAACATTGGTTAACAGAACCCTGCAAAACTTTAGGTCTGAGTTGGCATACTAAGCCCGACGTGTTATGTTATTCAATTAATCCCAATATTTCTAATGTAATGACAAAACGCGGGATACTTTCTACAATTTCTCAGATATTTGATTCGCTAGGTCTATTGGCTCCTTACATTATTGTAATGAAAACCATCATGCAAAAACTTTGGATACATAAATTAGGATGGGACGATCAGTTGCCATCTGATGTGTCAAAAGTTTGGTCCAATATTATACGTGACTTACCAATGTTAAATACATTAAGTATTCCACGGATTGTGCTTTGTGAGTCGTATAAAGATATAGACCTGCACATATATAGTGATGCATCACAAACTGCATACGGTGCATGTCTATACGTTTGAAGTACAAGTCATGATGCTAATGTCGTAGTACGTTTGCTTACAGCCAAAAGCCGAGTAGCTCCAATTAAACCAACTACGATACCAAGGCTTGAGCTTTGTGCGACGTTGGTTGGAGTACGTCTTTACGAAAAGGTGATTCACGCACTTAGAGCTCAAGTCAGAAGTGTCAACTTTTGGACTGACTCGATGATTGTATTAGGCTGGCTGAAGATGTTACCAAGTAAATTACAGCCGTTTGTGCGCAACCGTGTCGCAGAAATATTGGACAAGACAGCTGCATGCTCCTGGAGGCACGTCCCTACAAATTTAAACCCAGCTGACCATATATCACGCGGAATAGATGTAAGTCTTTTGCAATCTTTAGATTTGTGGTGGTCAGGTCCTGAATTCTTGAGTTACGACAGCTCAAAATGGCCTAGTAATCCTTCGGTAACAAAGGAAAAACTTCCTAAAACTCGGTCCGAAGTTTCTTTACTTGTAACAACCGCAAGTCCACGACCAGTTGTAGAATTTAATAGATTTTCAAATTTCACTACTCTTAAACGGTCGGTGGCATATGTTTTGAGATTTATAACTAATTTTAGTAAAAAAAGGATCACCTAAAAATCAATTTCTCAGCACTGATGAATTAAAACAGTCATTAAATTTTATCATACGGCTCTCGCAAAAGGACTCATTCCCAGAATACACACTTTTATTAAATAAAAAAGATTTACCAAAAAAGAGTCCCTTGATTAAGTTCAAAGTTTTTTTAGACGAACATAAATTAATGCGTGTCGGAGGTCGACTCGAAAATTCACAATTTTGTTATAACAAAAAACATCCTTTATTAATACAGTCCACTCATATTGTTACAAAATTGTTGTTCGAATTTATGCACAAAAAACTTATGCACGCTGGGCCGCAACTGTTACTGGCATCCATTAGAGAAAATTATTGGCCGATTGGTGGTAGACGCTTAGCTAAATCAATTTAAAATAAATGTATTTTATGCTGTCGTATTAAAGGACAGGTAGTCTCTCCTCTCATGGGTGATTTGCCACAGCAGCGTTTGATTCCCGGGGGTTATCCCTTTGAAACAGTAGGTGTGGATTATGCTGGACCGATTATGTCAGCCTCTAGACAAGGACGTGGTTGTCGTCTTACTAAAGTATACGTTGTTCTTTTTGTATGTTTCACGACTAAAGCGTTACACATCGAGTTGGCAGGTGATTTAACAAGCAACAATATTTTATCAGTTCTCCGTAGATTCGTTTCGCGAAGAGGAAAACCTACACACATCTACTCTGATAATGGGACCACGTTTGTTGGAGCATATCACGAACTTGGCCAGTTCATAAAAGGTAATTGCAATTCGTTGTCCAGTGACTTAGCAAATGAAGAAATTAATTTTCATTTTATCCCTCCTTATGCTCCTCACTTTGGAGGTCTTTGGGAGGCTGGTATTAAATCTACTAAGTATCATTTAAAGAGAGTACTGGGAAATTGTAATCTTACATTTGAAGAGCTGAACACCGTATTAGTTCAAATAGAAGCTTTACTCAATTCTCGCCCACTCACACCACTCTCATCGGATCCCAACGATTTGTCGCCGTTAACGCCTGGACACTTCCTAATTGGACGGCCACTGACAGCACTACCTGCACCTAATCTCGAGGACCAATCCGTGACCTATTTGACCAGATACCAGAGGATAAAGCAACTCCGTCAACATTTCTGGTCCCGATGGAGCAAAGAATACGGGGTGTATGGGGTCCGTTGCCATCTTAAAGACCCAAGCCAACCTCACCTGCTAGCGGTGCACCCTGCTGTCCAACGGACGAGGCTCTGGCGAACCTGGTTTCCCTCTTGTAGGGTTGTGGGGGTCAGACGGCTGGTCGCCCCACGTAAAACCAACTTCAGTCATATATGTATGGAGAGAAACAAGTTAGGTAAGGGTACTCGGTCTAGGGCGTCGGCGCATAACGACGCGCAGGCACATCGCCCTAAACCTGCGATAAGTGGGCTAGGGCTACCGTGTCAAGTACGGGCACGGCTAAAGAGGATAGTACCCAAGAAGAAGTTCCGCTTTGCCACCTGGAACATTGGCTCCCTAACCGGACGTTGCCAAGAACTCGCAGACGTACTTGCGAAGCGTCGGGTCCAGTGCGCCTTCCTTCAGGAGACGCGCTGGAAGGGAAATAAGTCACGTGACATCGGGCAGGGGTACCGGCTAGTGTACACCGGATCACCAGCGGGTAGGAGCGGAGTGGCCGTGGTGCTGTCTAAGGACCTTCAGGATGGACTCCTTGAAGTAGACCGATGCAGCGACCGGTTGATGCGAGTTAGGGTGCTGTTCGAAGGGTCGGTAACGAACCTAATCAGCGCCTATGCTCCTCAGACTGGTTGCTGTGAGTCTGAAAAGGAGGCCTTCTGGGATGAGTTCGAGGACGTATTACGCGCTATCCCGAATTCCGAAGGTGTTTTGGTTGGGGGGGATCTCAACGGTCACGTAGGTCAGTTTGCTGGAGAGTATGGACGTGTTCACGGTGGTTTTGGTTATGGCCAGCTAAACGCAGAGGGAGTCAATATACTTAGCACCTGCGCTGTGTCTGACCTAGCCATCGCGAACACATTCTTTCAGAAGAAGCCCCAGCATCAAATTCTAGTGATTACATATAGGAGATATCGGACTTTCTGTGGGAACCTCATAAAAAAACTAAAAAATAAATTTAATAAAGACAAGATCAAAGCATCTGCTAAAAACCCTCGGGCATTGTGGTCAGCCATTAATGACATCACAAACTATAAGCCACCCAGAAACTCAAATAGCGACCTACTTAAGATAAAATCATGTCCCCAAGACTCAGTTAACTATGTTAATAATTATTTTATTAACATTGGACAAGCTCTAGCTCAGAAAATCTTAAATAGTTACGTACCCCCTACATCTTGTAACACAGATAGCCCTAATCTGTCCTCCTTTGTTCTCCTAGACACCTCTCAGGAGGAAGTTGAAAATATACTGATGTCCCTGGACTCTGGGAGTGCACCAGGGTGGGACGGAATTCCTACCCATTTCCTAAAACTAGCCAAGGACATCTTAGTCCCGCTGATCTGTGACCTGGCCAACCTATGCTTTAACACAGGTATCTTCCCCTACCTTCTTAAGCGCTCCGTTGTTACCCCTGTGTATAAGAGTGGAGATAAAGACGACGTCAACAACTATCGGCCAATTTCTGTGTTGACCTCCATTTCTAAAATCATTGAGAAGCTCTTGAACTCTAGAATAGTTAATTACCTGACTAAGTATAACATCTTATCTTCCTCTCAATATGGTTTTAGAAGGGGAATATCGGCCCAGGATGCTACGGAGGAACTTGCTACTGTGATAACCAAGGAAGTAGACAAGGGAAACAAATGCCTAGTGGCCTTTCTTGACCTCAAGAAGGCCTTTGATACCGTCTCTATCTCTAAACTTATACACAGGCTGGAGAACTTAGGATTTCGAGGTTCTGCTCTCTCTCTTCTCAGCAGTTACCTTCAAAACAGAAAACAGGGGGTAAAAATTGAAAACCATGTCAGTGACGAAGAGAACGTGACGTTTGGCGTCCCGCAGGGCAGTGTCCTCGGCCCGACGCTCTTTTTGATTTATATTAATGAACTCTGTAAGCTTCTTATCAACGGTGCGAGGATACTGTCCTACGCGGATGACACCGCTATTATCTTTTCTGCTAATACCTGGGACAAAGTTAGACTGGAGGCTGAGAGGGGTCTGGCTAGAGTTAGTGATTGGCTATGTGAAAATCTACTGACGCTAAATATTCTAAAAACCAACTACGTCTGCTTCACTAAATACGCAAACTCTCAGCCTGCGTCTGACTTTAATATTAGAATACATTCTTGTCGTACCCCAACCCAATCTACCTGTAGTTGCCCTGTTATTCATAAGGTTAATTCCGTCAAGTACCTTGGTATTTTAGTAGATCAAAGGTTAAGCTGGTACCCACACCTCGAACTAACTATAGGGAGGGTAAGAAAACTCATATGGGTTTTCAAATCTCTGAGACATGTTATGAGTTCAGAACTACAGAATAAAATTTATATCGCACTGGCCCAATCCGTAATCATATATTGTATCTCTGTGTGGGGAGGAGCAGCTAAGTCGTATTTTATAGATCTAGAGAGGGCACAGAGATCCTTGATTAAGGTCATGTACTGTAAGCCCTACAGGTTCCCTACTGAAACTCTATACGCAAGCTCTAAGCTGCTCTCCGTTAGAAAACTCTACATACTACACATGGTGCTAAGATATCACAAAATTCTACCCTTTAGCCATGCCAAACTTAAAAAAAGACGGTGTGATATAGTAGCCCCTACATACTCAGCACGTTCAATTTTTGCCAGTCGCCAAAATGTAACTCAAGGCCCACGCGTTTATAATAGAGTAAATCGCATACTTAACATCTACCCTATGCAGCTGTATAGGTGTAAGAAGACATTGACGGAATGGCTCTTCACACTTGATTATGATGCCGTGGAGGACATTTTGGTGACTCTGGGTTGAACTTCATGCACACAAACACACATACACACACTCTCCAACACACACACACACACACACACACACACACACACACACACTCACACACACACACACACACACACACACCCTCACACACACACACACACACACACAACACACTTTCCAGCGCACCTCTACACTCATTCACACATACACACGCCCACTCACAAACACATCCACTCATACACACAAAATATACATTCTCACACTGATAAACACACATTAATACAAACACACTCTAGTTTTTCACACACTGCCATAAACATGATTTTTACTTCTCTTTTATTGGTTTTATAAAAAAAAAAAAAAAAAATGTGTAACTTATACCAAATTAGCACAACGAATCAATTTGTAAATTAATCGAGGAAGAGCGAGGTCTATCCCATCACAAGTATCTTCGGATTACTTTCTGGGAAGCCCCGGCAACTGAATTGTATTGATTTAAGATAATAAACACATTTTTATTTTTTATTTTATTTTTATCTTATTACGTACCGTAGTGGTGCCTACTCAACCCAAATAGATTACCTGCTGGTGCGACGGTGCCACATTGGCAAGGTTACCAACTGCAAAGTCATCCCAGGCGAAAGCCTAACGGCTCAACACCGCCTCCTTGTCCTGGACTTTGCGGTTGTACCGAAGAAGAGAGTGACCGAGAAACGCAAACCCCGCACTAAGTGGTGGTTGCTTGATGGTCCTAGGCAGTCGGACTTCATCGCGGAGGTCGAGCATCTCAAGATCAGTGCTCCGCATGAGTCCGCTCAAGAGATCTGGAGTAGGATCCATTCAGCAATCACCGGTGCGGGTAAGCGCGTCCTTGGCACTTCTCGTGGTGGCCGCACCATAGGAAAGGAGACGTGGTGGTGGGATGACGGGGTGCAGGAGGCGACTCGGAAGAAGAAGGTTTTATTTAAACAGTGGCAAGGGTCCAACTCTCCGGATGACAGGGAGGCATATGGAGCGGCTAAGCGCGCTTGCAAAAAAGCTGTAGCCAGAGCCCGCAGCAAAAGTCTGGCGCCCTTATACGACAAGCTGGAAACTGCGGAGGGGCAAAAGCTTATTTTTAAGCTGGCGCGTGGCCGGGAGAAAGCTACACGGGACATTAGCAAATGTCTTTGTGTAAGGGACGCCCAGGGTAAGCTGCTCTACGATGCCCCCTCTGTTAAGGAGAGATGGTGTACATACTTCGCGGAGCTGTCTAACAAACAGCATCCCCATAACCTTCCTCCGGAACCGCCTCCTAACCTTGGGCTTATTTCCCCTATTTCCCCCGACGAAACCCGCATTGCTCTTCGCCACATGAAGAACCGGAAAGCGGTCGGGCCTGACAATGTGCCAATTGAAGTGTGGAAGGCGATGGGCCCACATGGTGTGGACCTTCTGACGGATCTTTTTAACCGCATCCTGATCACCAAGGAAATGCCGAACCAGTGGCGATTTAGCCTGATTATCCCTGTTTACAAAGGCAAAGGTAGCGTACAGGATTGTGGTAGCTACCGCGGTATCAAGATCATGTGCCACACCATGAAGCTCTTCGAGCGCATCATTGACACACGGCTCCGTAGCGAGTGTACTGTCTCTGAGTGTCAATATGGCTTCCGGGCGGGTAACAGCACCATGGACGCAGTGTTCGCCTTACGGAATCTGGCTGAGGCTTACAGAGAGAGAAGGAGAGCTTTGCATATGGCCTTTTTAGACCTGCAGAAGGCCTTCGACTGTATACCTCGGCAGTCCATCTGGTGGGCACTGCGCTTCAAGGGCGTTCCCGAGGCCTATATTGACATTATCAGAGACATGTACCGCGATTCCGTGTCCTCTGTCCAGACCGTTGTTGGCGAATCGAATGGCTTCCCAATATCTGTTGGCGTTCACCAAGGCTCGGCTCTTAGCCCGTTCTTGTTTAACGTAGTGCTCGATGTAGTTACGGCAAACATCCAAGATCAGCCTCCATGGCTAATGATGTATGCCGATGACATCGCCCTCGTTAATCAGAACAAAGCCCATCTTGAGCGCAAAGTCAACATTTGGAAGGACACGCTTGAAAACGGTGGTCTGAGACTAAATGTGGCGAAGACTGAGTACATGTCCTGTGGCAGCACGGATACAAACACCATCCGAATAGGTTCGGACCTGATCAGAAAGTCCGATACGTTCAGGTACCTTGGATCCGTGCTGCACGAGTCTGGCATCGTGGACGACGATGTCCAAGCACGTATTGGCGCGGCTTGGGCGAAGTGGCGCGAGGTGACGGGCGTTGTATGCGACCGCAAAATGCCTCCGAAGCTCAAGGGGCAGATATATAAATGTATCATTCGGCCTGTCCTACTGTACGGGGGCGAGTGTTGGCCAGCACTAAGCAGACACACCCAGGAGCTTCGCGTCACGGAGATGAAGATGCTGAGGTGGATGAGTGGCGTAACGCGATCCGATCGCATACGCAACTCTTACATCCGAGGTAGTCTTGGTGTCCGTGACGTAGGGGAAAAACTGCAAGAGTGTCGTCTGCGTTGGTATGGCCACATCATGCGCCGCCCTATGGAGTACGTTGGTCGGAGATGCATGAATATGGCTGTTCTTGGGGCTAGGCCCCGTGGTCGCCCTCGCAAGCGCTGGCTGGACGTCATCAAGTCCGACATGAGGGCCAATGGCCTGACTGAGAAGGATGTTGAAGATCGGGCAAAGTGGAGGAAGCTAAGTAGGAAGGCGGACCCTGGCAATAGCCGGGATTAACGCCAGGTGGAAGATGGAGCAAAGAATACGTCTCAGAGCTACAGCAGCGAGTGAAATAGCGATCATGCACTAAGCCATTAGAAAAGGACACTTTTGTAGTTATTAAAGATGAGAAACTACCTCCTTTGAAGTGGCGATTGGGCCGTGTCACGGCAGTTTTGCCTGGAAAGGATGGCATCAGTCGCGTCGCGGACATCAAGACGACATGTGGAGTGGTTCGGCGAGCCTTCAGCAAGATATGCCCGCTACCTCTATCTCACACAAAGGATTCTGGTTGAGAGACCGTTTAGTCGACATTTGACAGATTCTACTTTTGACATCATAGTCTACTATTGACAGATTCTACATATGACAGATTCTACATATGACAGATTCTACGTATGACAGATTCTACATATGACAGATTCTACATATGACAGATTCTACGTATGACAGATTCTGTATTTGACAGATTTTGAAAAAGTGCTAAATAGTAATCACTATATTTATTGATAAGCATAATTTGTTTTTATAACTAGTATTAAATGTTTGTATTATAGTACTAATATTTTTAGAAACAGTCACAATTACCAAATTAACGTTAAAATTATTTTTTTGTTAACATAATTACGTATAAACAATCATTGGAAATAATTATTTGTATTGGTAATTTATAAAGTATTCACTACACATAGAAAAACGGAAACTAGATAATCCGCATTAACAACCTGTGGACGACGCACGCCTCATTCACAAGGTTAAAATAGTTCTAAGTAAATTTTAAGGTAAAAAATCATACTTCTAGTGCCATCTGTGGGCAATGTGTGAAAGTTTATTTTTTTAAATAAATGCGATGTTGCAAGGTGCGTGTGAGCGCGGACTCAATATTTTTTGTGGTTGGTAACACAGTAGTCTTGTCTCTGTCAACAAGCACCGCGCCGCTAAGCTCTGTTGATCATTGTAAAATATATAAAAAAAAACGCAATATTTCGAAGGCACGTAACCACCCGCACCCTCCAAAATCGGTTATCTATCAAGTCCGCATTTTATTTCGCCTCCATCCGTAATAATTCTGGTCTTCGAGCACGGATAAAATAGTGATTCGCGAGTTGAAAAATGGCGGACCGAACAGAAACGCCGACAGTTCAGACGCGTCGTATGCGCAAAGAAAAACTGGAATTGGAGAGTGCACCAATGAAGATTAGCAAACGGACTATTCCCCCTGGCAGCGATTGTCCCATAACGCCACGGGAACTTTGTGATTCGATGACACCGGCGACATTAAAACAGTCACCACGTGCTACCGTCCCGCAATCTACGTGCGCTTCGAAAACTACAGTGCGTTCTAAGAAGTCAACAGCTTCTTTTATAGCACGGCGTAAACAGCTTGAACTGCAGGCCGCTGAAGCAAAAGCGAAAATTCAGATGGAATTAATTGACAGAAAATTAGAGGCGGACCTTGCCCTTGTCGACGCCGACGGAATTTCTGATCAAGACCAATGCACGAACTGTTCTGCATCCCTGCCGGATCAACAGAAACAAGATGATGTGGAGACGTGGCTGGACACTAACTGCCCTCCTGTTCAGCTTCCGCCGCCTATTCAGGACAGCATTCAACAGCTGGCACACACTCTGAAAAGGATGATGAGACAGACAGCCACGCAGCACGAGGATCGTCTGCTCAGCCGGCTCGCTACACCGCGCGAACTGCCTAATTTTAGTGGTGACTGCATCGAGTGGCTGCATTTTAAGAGCGCTTTTGAAGACTCAACCCGAGTGTGTCGGTTCAGTGACTCAGAAAACTTGTGCAGACTCCGTCGTGCACTACGAGGCGAGGCCAAAGAAGCCGTAACTGACCTACTGATCGGCAACACACCGCCGTTGGCAGTACTAAATGCACTGGAACTGAGATTTGGTCGAGCTGACACTATTGTTTACAATATAACGACACAGCTGAAAAAGTTACCATCGTTACAAAACTATTATCAGCACGACATAAGTCACTTCGCTGTCAAGGTCAACAATTGTGTGGCAACAATACGCGCCCTGAACCAACATGACTACCTACGAAGCCCCGAGCTCGCTGCAGCCGTTGTATCAAAATTGCCGAGCACGCTGTTAGGTAAATGGACAGATTACGCCTACAGTCATCAAGGAGATGGCACATCGAACCTGGAGCTACTAGCTACATTTTTGAAAACTGAAACAGAGATGTTATCAATCGTTGGATGCACTCTGCCACGAGAAACAAAGAAAACAGTCGAGACAGGCAACACACGAACAGCTGATGACAAGGCTCGACACCGCTCTGTGTTTACTTCAGTCGCTGTTGAAGACACAAAATGTCTGTTTTGCGAGAAAGGGATTCACAACATACCAGAATGCCGCATATTCAAACGTGCGATGAGAAGGGACAGATGGAGATTCGTAAAAAAACACAGACTATGCTATTGTTGTTTATTAAGTAAACAACACAGCAGTAAAGTGTGCCCTGCGCCTGTATGTGATGTGAACAGCTGTGGTTTGGCTCATCATCGACTTTTGCACTGGACGAAGTCTGAATTGACGTCGCAATCAGCTGATGCGCCGCAATCCGCGCCTGCGACGACCCGAGATAATAAGAAACAAGATTCACCTACAATTCCCGACTGCGACACATCGATATCGCACGTCGCACGCGACAATGACGCGATGATGTCATTCACGCATCTACGAGCTCGACGACGGACGACTTCGCGCTGCTTAAAGTAATTCCCGTAAAAGTGCGCGGACCTAAAGGTGTAGTGAGTACTTATGCGTTACTGGACGAAGGAGCTGCAGTGTCAATGATCGACTCGGAACTATCGGACAAGTTAGGATTAAAAACTGAAAATTCTTGTGCTATAAAATTTACAGACGCGTTCGGTTTAGAACTTTATCAATCGGAAGTACCAAAAGTGAAACTACAAATCTCTGGCCAGGACAATGCTTTCTATGACATTAATTTACGTAAATGTGATAAGTTAAAATTAAGTGCCCAAAATATTACTATATAATATACTACTACAAGGGCCGTACTCACTCTTCGGTAAGTGAACTTAATGTCTTCCATCTCGCTCGCTCTTCTGATAGTGATAATTGTGTTGTAATCAGTGAACTTAATGACCTTATCAAACATTCATTTAATCTCGATTCCATTGGAATATCGACCTTATCTCGTGAGAATAAAGATCATATTAGAGCTATAGATATTGTTGATAAAACTGCACGTCAAGTAGGTACTCAGTGGGAAGTAGGTCTACCCTTTAAAAAAGCCAGCTTTGAAATGCCTGACTCGTATAGCAATGCCCTATCACGGCAGCAAATGTTGATACGAAAATTTCAAAAAGATAGTGTCTACGCAAGTAGGTATAAACAAGAAATTACTAAGTTATTTGACAGTGGTTATGCACGTTTACTACAAAACGAGAAATTACTTTCTGCTAATCACGTTTGGTATCTTCCGCACTTTGGTGTGCAAAATGTAAACAAACCAGGTAAACTGAGGCTAGTATGGGATGCTGCCGCCAAAGTAAATAATTTTTGTTTGAACGATTATTTATTGACTGGGCCTGATTTGTACAATTCCTTGTTCGGCATTATGCTAAGATTTCGAGAAAACCAATTTGTAATAGTAGGTGACATACGCGATATGTTTTTACGGATTAAAATACGGCCAGAAGATCAACACGTGTTTAGATTCCTATGGCAAGAGTCGACAGATACCGTTATTAAGCATTGTGTCATGCAGAGCATCATCTTTGGTGGTACAATGTCTCCTTTTATTGCACAGCATATTAGGAATAAAAACGCGCTTAAATACCAAGATGTTAATTTGGAAGCCGCGGACGTTATATTAAATAATCATTACATGGATGATTGTTTACATTCTGTTAGTGACGAGAATAATGCAGTTAAATTAGTGAAAGATATAACTTCCATTCATAGTAAAGGTGGGTTCGAGATAAGAGGTTGGTCGAGTAATAGCAAACGAGTTTTAGATTCTATACCTATAAATGCGTTAGCACACAGCGCTATACAGTTCAAAGATGGTGTAAACAACACAACTGAGCGCACTTTAGGATTAATATGGCATCATGCGGATGATTCGTTCGGTTTTAGGATTAATTTGACCCGTATACCAAAAGATATTTTAGAAGGAACTGTACCACCTACAAAAGCAAAAATGCTTAGCATTATTATGTCAGTTTATGATATTCACGGATTCTTATCACCGTTTTTAATAAAAAGTAAAATCATTTTACAAGACGTACATAGATCTAGTGTCGACTGGAAGTGCCAGATTCAACCCAGCGAGCAAATCAAGTGGGTAAAATGGCTCGATGAATTAAAACAATTAGAATTGTTACGAATACCGCGTTGGTATTTTAATGCAGGTATATGGACTCAGTGCTACTCAAGTACTGTACGTACACAAGACGTCAACACGATTGTAGATATACAGATCCATATATTTTGTGATTCTTCCATTAAGGCTTATGCCGGGGTTATTTATTGGCGTTAGACTCGACTAGATGGGAAGGTGCTCGTATGTTTTGCAGCAGCCAAAAGCAGAGTGACCCCACTCCGTCCGGTATCCGTACCTAGATTAGAACTGCAAGGCGCACTCATAGCTTCACGACTTGCTGATACTGTTCAGCGAGAACATTCAAGTTTGAAGGCCAACAAACGCTTCTTTTGGACTGATTCACACACGGTTCTCCAATGGATTCGTAGTGACCCTCGGAACTATAAACCCTTTTTTGCTCATCGTTTAGGTGAAATTGACGAATTAACTAAGATAACGGAATGGCGTTACGTACCGTCAAAACTAAATGTAGCTGATATAGCTACTAAAGAGGAAACGCCACCACTCATGTACGACAATGTTTGGTTTCAAGGACCTGGATTCTTACGGCAACCAGAGAACACATGGCCTAAGGATTTCAAGTCTATCAAGTCATCAGATGACGCAATATGTGAGTTAAGAAGCATTAATGTGATGACGTCACAGGTCATTCAACATTCCTTTCCTAATGAAGACGATTTTTCGTCTTGGACGCGACTCGTTCGAACTACCGCTCGAGTATTGTTGTTTATAAAACGATGTCGACGTATCCAACTTAATGTTGAGTTGTTGTTGGAAGCGGAAATTTTTTTAATTAAAAAGTGTCAACAAGACTCGTTTGCGCAAGACATTGAACTACTTAAACAAAACAAACCATTAATGTCTTCTAGTCGCTTGTTATGTCTAACGCCCTATATTGATGCTGGCGGTATTTTACGTGTTCAAGGTCGAATTGACAAAGTTCAAGGTGTTGAACAGTCAACGATGAGACCAGCCATACTCGATGGTCATCACAAGTTGACGCGACTGTTGGTAGAATACTACCACAGGAAAGCGCTTCATGGAGCGCACGAATTGGTCGTAAATGAATTACGGCAGCGATACTGGATTATAAAAATACGACCGACTGTACGCGCCGTAGCTTCGCGTTGTTTATTCTGTAGGTACCGTCGCGCAGCGCCGCAGCCGCAGCGCATGGCTGATCTACCCGCCGCGCGCTTGCAGCACCATCGTAGACCTTTCACATTTACGGGAGTTGACTTCTTCGGCCCCATGGAGGTTACGATAGGCCAAAGGAGAGAAAAAAGATACGGCGTCATTTTTACTTGTTTGACGATACGCGCAATTCAATTAGAGTTAACCGACAACTTAACTACTGATTCGGCAATTATGGCTCTTAGGCGGATGATAGCTCGTCGCGGAACGCCTAGCGTTATTTACTCTGATAACGGGACAAACCTAAGGGGTGCTGATAACGAATTAAAGCGTAGTTTATTAGAACTCAATCGGAGTAAACTTCAAGAAGACGGCACTGTAAAAGGTATCGAGTGGAGATTTATTCCTCCCGGTGCGCCTGAGATGGGGGGCGCCTGGGAACGAATGATACGAACGGTGAAGACGAAATTGAAGGTCGTACTTAAAGAACGTGCGCCTCGTTCGGAGACGCTGGCTACATTGATTGCGGAAGTAGAAGCGTTAGTAAATAGTCGTCCTATAACTTATGTATCTTGTGACCCTCACTTTCCGGAAGCCCTAACACCTAATCATTTTTTAATAGGTACTTCGTCTAACAGTCCCGCTTTCGGTATTTATAATAATGACGATCTATGCCTCCGCAAGCAATGGCGCATTGCGCAACGTTTGGTTGATGCTTTCTGGGGGCGGTGGATAAAAGAATATTTACCTACTTTGCTACCTAGATATAAGTGGAATAAAGAGCAGAGAGCGTTGCGAAATGGAGACTATGTTATTTTAATTGAGCAAAATTTAGAGCGAGGTTCTTGGCGCCACGGGGTGGTGAGTGCGACCCATGGCGGCCATGATGGTCGCATCAGAGTGGTCGATGTGCGCACACGTACTGGAGTGGTTCGGCGCCCGGTGACGCGCGTCGCCCTACTCTCTCCAGCGGAATGTTAGTGCTGAACTAATCTTGTTGTTTTGTTATTTTTAGATATTGTGATCGTAGATCTGTATGTACTTATAAAATAGTTTATTTATCTTGCTTAAGTTATGTAAGCTCAGCACTAGGGGGTGGATTGTGGACGACGCACGCCTCATTCACAAGGTTAAAATAGTTCTAAGTAAATTTTAAGGTAAAAAATCATACTTCTAGTGCCATCTGTGGGCAATGTGTGAAAGTTTATTTTTTTAAATAAATGCGATGTTGCAAGGTGCGTGTGAGCGCGGACTCAATATTTTTTGTGGTTGGTAACACAGTAGTCTTGTCTCTGTCAACAAGCACCGCGCCGCTAAGCTCTGTTGATAATTGTAAAATATATAAAAAAAACGCAATATTTCGAAGGCACGTAACCACCCGCACCCTCCAAAATCGGTTATCCATCAAGTCCGCATTTTATTTCGCCTCCATCCGTAATACAACCTATAACACTCCTAAACAAAACCAGATAGCTAATCAATAACATCCGCTAAATCGTTCCGTGTTCACTTCTAATGCAAATGTATAATTTATATCCAGTATAATTTACATACAGTACATTAACATGTTTACAATCAATTTTTAAAAGTCCCATAATGGGCTGCTTAGGCAGTTTCCTTTGCCGTGTTACTAGAACGAATAGAGAAAAAAGATTATTAAAAAAATGTTGGGTACTTTTAAAACTTTTCGTAACTTTATTCGATCTCTTTCTATGACGGCTAATCTACTTAGCTCAGTTTGGTGTTTTTGTGATAATTCTCAAAGTTTGATACGTGTTGTTACCTTTATGTATGTCTTTTTCATAATATGGCGGAAGAAAGGGAATTTGTTGTAGAAAAAAATAAAAAAAGTTTTAACACAATCTTGTACGACGGATACCGTTTTAACAAAATCAAACGAGTCAATAAAGATCACAGTACGTGTTGGCGCTGTGTGAAGAGAAATGAGTGCAGTGCATCTATAACAGTGGATGTTAATTTAATGAAAATTCTTCGTAAATCTCCACATACGTGTCAGGCTGATCATCTCGGAAACGAGTTATTTAAAAAAACTAACATGGTGAAGAGGGAAGTGTGTAAAAACTTGGGTCCAATTAAAATGATTTTTGAACATATTTTTGACAGTACCGACGGACCGAGTAGAATCCCGACCTTTCACGACAAAAAAGATAGCTTTTATAATGCAAGAAAAAAGTATTTGAGCGCAGAACGATTGTCATTTAATAAAATTGAAGATGTGTTTATTCCCAAAGCCCTAGGTGAGAATTTCTTAGTTGCTGAACAAGGTACAGAAGAGAAAATACTGGTCTTCATAACTAAATTAGCCAAAAAATTTTTGCGACGGGCAAGGTTGTGCTTCGGTGATGGTACATTTAAAAGTGTTCCCAAGCCATTCTACCAACTTTTTACTCTGCACATAGACCTAAATTCTGATACAAACTCAACAAATATAGTCCCTGTGCTATATGCGTTACTGCCGAATAAATCCCAAGCTACATACATTCGACTTTTTGAAATAATAAAAAATTTGGGTTTTAGTATCCGTTATTTCAAATGCGACTACGAAGTAGGCATTATGAATGCTGTAAGATCAGTTTTCCCGGAATCAAATGTAAGTGGATGCTACTATCACTATCAAAAAGCTGTGTGGAAGAAAGCCAAAGAAATAAAAGTAAATAGGACTAGTGAAGAAAGACGAATTGTAAGAATGGTTGCCGTCCTACCTTTACTACCAGCCCAGTACATTTCAGAGGGGCGTCAATTGACTTTGGACAAAATGGAATCTGTTCATACCGATAAAATGCAAGAGTTCAGTAATTATTACAAGAGGCCATGGTCCAGTTTGAGTCCTTAAATTTTAAGTTGTGCCAACCAACGTCATCGAACGAACAATGCATTAGAAGGATGGCATCACAGACTTAACGTCCTAATCCCAAAGCGACCAAGCCTGTTCAATTTTATCCAAAAGTTGCGTAAAGAAGCCCACCACTGCAATATTAGGCTTCGTAATAGCCTCTTCCAATCTGTGCGAAAAAATCGTCGGTACCGCGACATTAACTTTGATAAAAAATACAGCAAAATTGTCAAGAAACTTCAAAGCGATGAAATATCGGTCGAAGATTTTTTTAAGAAAATAAGTACGTAGAATCTGTCATACGTAGAATCTGTCATATGTAGAATCTGTCATATGTAGAATCTGTCATACGTAGAATCTATCATATGTAGAATCTGTCATATGTAGAATCTGTCAATAGTAGACTATGATGTCAAAAGTAGAATCTGTCAAATGTCGACTAAACGGTGAATTTGTTCTGGACTCGCTCCAACATCACTGAGTACTTAGCCTCATGTGGAGCCCATATGAGAGCACTATGTTCCAGATGACTCCTGACTAATGCGTCATACAGGACTCTGATGGCTGTGATACTGGTAAAGTCTCGCGTCTGCCTCAAAACAAACCCCAAGTTTCTAAATGCCTTTTTGCAGACCTTAGTGACATGCTTACGGAAAGACAGTTCTGGAGTGAGAACAACCCCTAAATCACGTACTTGCGTGACTCGTTGCATCAGTACTGCGTCCACTACGTACTCGTAGAGGAAAGGTGTACGTGCGCGGGTAAAACTTATCACCGAGCACTTGGATACGTTGAAATAGAGCCTGTTCTCATGGCTCCATTCCACTACCCTATCAATGTCATCCTGCAAACGTTTGCAATCCGACTCCGTCATAACCTCAAGCAGCAACTTGAGGTCACCTACGAATAACAAACAAGATCCATTTTTGACGACTTTTGGTAAATTGTAGTAATAGTTGGCTAATACGAGGGGGCGTTTTTAAGTTCGCGGAATGGAGGGCAAGGAGTGAAAATAAAAATACTAAATTATTTTTCTTTTTCAATATATTCACCTGCTACCCTAATACATTTTTCAGATCTTTCAATTAGCTTATGTATACCTTCATAAAAAAATGTTTTGTCTTTGTCCGAAAAATAAGCTGAAACCGCGTCCTTCACTTCTTCATCAGTTGAAAATTTCTTTCCACGAAATTCTTTTTTCAGATTTGGAAAGAGGTAATAATCACTGGGAGCCAGGTCTGGGCTGTAGGGTGGATGGTCTAAAATATCGAAGCCCACCTTATGCAGGGCAGCCAACGCAACACGGCTCTTGTGAACAGGCGCGTTGTCGTGAAGAAGAAGGACACCTTTGGTCAATTTTCCCCTCCTTTTTTCTTTAATACTTTCTTTCAACCTCTCGAGGATAGAAGCATAGTATTCTCCGGTTATAGAAACGCCTTTATCTCTATATTCGGTCAACAGAATCCCTTCCGAATCCCAAAACACTGTTGCCATGATTTTCCCAGCCGATTGTGACACTTTAAACTTCTTGGGTGGTGGTGTACCTTTTTTGTGCCACTGCATGGAGTCCTGTTTTGACTCAGGCTCATAATGATTTACCCAAGTTTCATCTCCAGTAACAATTCGACTCAATAGTCCATCCTTATCTTCGTTACAGAGGTCCAAAAACGTGCGAGAACACTCCACGCGGCGTTGTTTCTGAGGCGGCGTGAGCATTCTTGCCACCCATCTTGCACTGACCTTTGTCATGCCAAGATAACATCATCATCGATCGACATTTTTAATGATTTCCGGAGTAGTCACCTCGATCGCCCGTCCGGGCCGCGGGTCGTCTTCAAGTGAGGTCCTGCCTTGTTTAAAAAGACAATGCCACTTGTAAACCATGGTTTTACCCGGGCAAGAGTCCCCGTAAACGGATTCCATCTCTTCCAGTATGTTTTGAACTAGCTTTCCTTGCTTGGTAAGGAACTTTATTACGGCACGGTACTCGATTTTTTCCATAATGCACACTTTCTTCCCGATTGAGTTGTTTGCTTGACGATAGTTCAAAGACTAATAACCCAATTAAGACAAAACCTGGTATTTATACTAATATTGAGTGGCTGAAGTCGTGGCCACCTCGATAATGACCTATTTTTATCATCTACCCTCCCATTCCGCGAACTTAAAAACGCACCCTCGTATATTCCAACTGTTTATTCCTAATGGAATTGTAAATGTAGTTTGTAGCTTGCATATCCCTCTCGTCCCATTTTTCGTCGTCGGTGTCAATTTGGCCACAACACATCCTTGCACTTTTTAAATTGTAGAAACTTTAACATACGTATTTTCCAATTACTATAGCCAGCTCCATCAAAAATAGGAATAGGTATATCGCTGTTTGTGGCGGCCGTAGACAATCTTGTCTTTTCTCTTGTTATTCATACTTTTCTCTACTTATTATTCCAAACCACGCTTTGCTATCATGTTGATGTATTTAAATGATGAGACACTTGTTTCAGATGCTAAATGACTATTTATTATTATTAAGTTTTACAGCAATTAATCTTTTACACAGAGAACATCCTCCATAATTTTGCAGACTCTTAACCATAGATTCTAGAATACACGAACTCAGTGTGTACCATAGATAACAATTTTAAAATTAATGAAAAAATAAATTTTAAACTTTTCAAAATTAGCCCTTTAATTTAATTATGTCCCAATGCACACTTTGGAAAACCATTACACTCCTCCCCGCTCGCTCCTTTAGCTTCACCTCCACCCATCAGTACTATGCCAAAATTCGCTTACACGCGAATGATTTCCCCTGTTTGGCAAACTTTTGTTTTCGTTTGGTGGACTATAACCAGAGTATTAAGAATAGTAATGGAAAATTCCTACCAGTTTGCAGCTAGTCTATTATGTAAATAACTATTTTGATACCAAGCTTCACCTGAGTGACAAAGCTCAAAAGTCTTATATTTAAACGAATTTGATACTCGGATTCTGCAGTCGAGACACGAAAATGATGTAACAGGATAGTACTATTTGGGCTTTAAAAATAAGAAACAAATGTAACCACAGGAACCGATGACTGATGAAGGATTCCTTGTAGCAAAAAATGGTCTAAAACAAAATTCCGAATATGTTATGAAATCCAAACTATGAAAAAGAAAACGCCAGCATTAGGCTGGCTGGAACAAAATCAAGAGGTTAATCACACGTTACTAAAATTCAAATAGCGTGCGTTTTGACGATTACTCACCGCTTTTTTCCTTTCAAAATCAAGAAATAATCACCACGTGATGCCAAACAGGTGCATGCAAACTATGATTGTCTCAGCGGTACGGAAACTGTACCACATGTAAATTTGTCGATAATTCAAACTTTAATGCACTTTTGAGACTGAAATAACGGTAGGTGCACTAAATGAGTGTTTCTTATGATGTTTTTAGGGTTCCGAACCAAAATGGCAAAAAAGGGAACCCATGTGGTGTAATTAAGTCTGTCTGTCTGTTACAGCTGGATATCTGAAGAACTACTAATTCTATGAAGTTGAAATTCGCAATAGTTTTAGATGACGTTTGTTCAATTATTTGGCAGAAAGAATTTTTTTTCTTGTAACAGCGACTGAAAGGGATTATTAAAAATTCAAAGTGGGGCTGCTAGGGCAGATGGGGTATCATATGAAAGAGCGCTGTTTACACATTCTTTATCTCCGAAGTTTGCTTAGCGATGAATCTGAAAATGTTCTATAATATAGAAGTTTATGTAAGAATAAACACACGCGAATGAAGTCGCGGGTAACAGCTAGTGTTACCCGCGACTTCATTCGCGTGTGTGTAGATAAGATAGAGGAACAGTCAATATCCAACAATGCTTATAATTCACAAACACTTCAAAGATCTCGATCTAAGAATGTAGTATCGTAAGTATGTAAAATAAAGAGAGTATAAATTTTTGAAGGAAACTCGAGGTAACATAGTGAAAGTTTTCTAATTATATAAAAAAATCAAAGAAAAGACATTTTTGAATTTAGAATTCTAAATCAGATTCAAATGTTTAATAGTATTGTTTTGCTTCCTTGTATTTGGACTACTTCCTGCCGGAGTCTGTGTTTCCCGATAGCTACAACCTGGGAGTCTTTAAGTCAAGAGTGAATAGGTTGCTTCTAGGCAGGCGTGCTCCATCTTCGACCACATCATCGCTTACCATCAGGTGAGATGGTGGTCAAGCGCGTGCCTATTATTAGTAAAAAAAAAAAAAAAAACTTCACGTACACTTTTTAGCAAAAAAATCGAAACACCTCTGAAGTTTGATTTTGTGCTAGTTTTATGTATTTTTTTTTACATTAAGGAAACAAAAAAAAAACAGAATACTAGTCAATTGCGGATATTATATTTCTATGGGAAATGGTATATAATAAATTGAAAATTTATGTTTTAAATAAAAACCGGCTAAGTGAAAGTCGGACTCTCACACGAAGGATTCCGTACCATAAAACGAAAACAAAAACTATTTTCTTGTATACCCCCTTTAATTTTTATTATTTGTTGTTATAACAGCAAAATTTATTTGAAAATTAATTTTAAAACACTGACAATTTCAACTGTCTACCTTATTACGGTTCCTGAGATACAGCCTGCTGTCAGACAGACAGACGGACGTACGGACAGTGAAGGCTTAGTAATAGGGTTTCGTTGGACGGAACCCTAAACATTAAATTTCTTTAGCTATCGCGTTATGTTCAACAGGTATGTTTTTACCCTTAAAGAAGAATTTGTAAAAATTTTAAGAGGTAAAGACCTAAAACGAAAAAATGATTTAAGAAGTATATTCAGAATCTCTTAACTCCTCCTCGGGCTTAAATGACTGCCAAGCGGTTCCTCATGGAACGGATGAGTGTCACAATATTGTGTTGTGAGATGCTTTCCCACCTTTCTAGTTCAAGCTGGCCAAGCGTCTCCGGAACAGATCTCTCGCGGTGAGGCCTCTTATCAATCTATATCTAGGTCATGAATCCCATAGAATATCTATGGGATTCATGGTTATTGCTAGCAAGCCTATAACCGTAATACCGACTTTGCTTAAGAATTCATTGACAATGCCTGCGGTATGAGCCCTGTGGGTTTATCCGGCTTAAAATTACCTCTTCGCCAGTACCTAATGTGCGTAGGGTACTCATGAAGCTCCAGGCCAATGACGGTAAGTGGGGTCCAGATCCAAAAAGTTCGGCCTTCCCAAACCGTCCAAGAATCGCCACCGTAACTGATTCTTGCTTCAATACAGTACCTACTGTGCAAAACGCTCTCCCTCTCTTCGATACACTTTCTTTCTGCCTACTATACTGCATTATCTACCTCTCGTCAAAAGAGAGAACTTGTCCCATTGGAGGTAAAATTTAAATGCTCACGTGCAAAGTTAAGTCGTCCTCTTCCCCCCTCCTTCCGTCCTCTGTTTTATGAGGTTTCAGACCTCGCTATGTCAATCTTCTTCTAATGATAGAATCGTTCACAGTCAATTCTCGAACCTCACGGAGCTGCTGCTGCAGTCGAATAGAGTAAAAGTGACGATTTCTTAAAGAAACAAACTGGAGCAATATTCCGGTTATATTGCTCAGACATTACTTGATATCTCTCAGATCCTGGACGGCGAGTAAATATACATATACCAGTCTCCCGATAACGCTGATACACTTTTTTGAGAGCAGAAAGGCTAAGCTGCAATCGTGCAGACACAACACGCTAACTATTCCCAAAATCCAGCAACGTGGGGTGGCTTCTGTGGGCGAGATATCCATTTCTCCTAGGAAAAAAATCCTTTGGTAGGATGTCACAGAGCTTATTTAACTGATTAGATTTTTTAGGGTTCCGTACCTGAAAAGGAAAAAAGGAACTCTTAAAGGATCACTTTGCTGCTCGTCGTTTTGTCTGTCTAGAAGCTTTATCTCGGGAACGCGTAGAGGTATCGAGTTGAAATTAAAACCATAAACTCAAACCTACAGTCCCTTAAAGCGGTAACTAAATCAAAATTCTAAGTTTAAGGTGAATGTTACGGGTTGCTCATTGGGGTGCATGGGGTCTGTGGGGTGCATGGGGTCTGTGGGGTGCATGGGGTCTGTTACCATCTTAAGACCCAAGCCAACCTCACCTGCTAGCGGTGCACCCTGCTGTCCAACGGACGAGGCTCTGGCGAACCTGGTTTCCCACTCGTAGGGTTGTGGGGGTCAGACGGCTGGTCGCCCCACGTAAAACCAACTTCAGTCAAACATTAAAATGGACAAGAAGTTGAAAACGGGTACTCGGGCTAGGGCGTCGCCGCATAACGACGCGCAGGCACATCGCCCTAAACCTGCGATAAGTGGGCTAGGGCTACCGTGTCGAGTACGGGCACTGCTAAAGAGAATAGTACCCAAGAAGAAGTTCCGCTTTGCCACCTGGAACATTGGCTCCCTAACCGGACGTTGCCGAGAACTCGCGGACGTACTTGCGAAGCGTTGGGTCCAGTGCGCCTTCCTTCAGGAGACGCGCTGGAAGGGAAATAAGTCACGTGACATCGGGCAGGGGTACCGGCTAGTGTACACCGGATCACCAACGGGTAGGAGCGGAGTGGCCGTGGTGTTGTCTATGGACCTTCAGGATGGACTCCTTGAAGTAGACCGATGCAGCGACCGGTTGATGCGAGTTAGGGTGCTGATCGAAGGGTCGGTAACGAACCTACTCAGCGCCTATGCTCCTCAAACTGGTTGCTGTGAGTCTGAAAAGGAGGCCTTCAGGGATGAAATCGAGGACGTACTACGCGCTATTCCGAATTCCGAGGGTGTTTTGGTTGGGGGGGATCTCAACGGTCACGTAGGTCAGTTTGCTGGAGAGTACGGACGTGTTCACGGTGGTTTTGGATATGGCCAGCTAAATGCAGAGGGAGTCAGTATACTCAGCACCTGCGCTTTGTCTGACCTAGCCATCGCGAACACGTTCTTTCAGAAGAAGCCCCAGCATCTTATTACGTACCGTAGTGGTGCCTACTCAACCCAAATAGATTACCTGCTGGTGCGACGGTGCCACATTGGCAAGGTTACCAACTGCAAAGTCATCCCAGGTGAAAGCCTAACGGCTCAACACCGCCTCCTTGTCCTGGACTTTGCGGTTGTACCGAAAAAGAAAGTGACCTAAAAACGCGAACCCCGCACTAAGTGGTGGAAGCTTGATGGTCCTAGGCAGTCGGACTTCATCGCGGAGGTCGAGCATCTCGAGATCAGTGCTCCGCATGAGTCCGCTCAAGAGATCTGGAGTAGGATCCATTCAGCAATCACCGATGCGGGTAAGCGCGTCCTTGGCACTTCTCGTGGTGGCCGCACCATAGAAAAGGAGACGTGGTGGTGGGATGACGGGGTGCAGGAGGCGACTCGGAAGAAGAAGGTTTTATTTAAACAGTGGCAAGGGTCCAACTCTCCGGATGACAGGGAGGCATATGGAGCGGCTAAGCGCGCTTGCAAAAAAGCTGTAGCCAGAGCCCGCAGCAAGTCTGGCGCCCTTATACGACAAGCTGGAAACTGCGGAGGGGCAAAAGCTTATTTTTAAGCTGACGCGTGCCCGGGAGAAAGCTACACGAGACATTAGCAAATGTCTCTGTGTAAGGGACGCCCAGGGTAAGCTGCTCTACGATGCCCCCTCTGTTAAGGAGAGATGGTGTACATACTTCGCGGAGCTGTCTAACAAACACCATCCCCATAACCTTCCTCCCGAACCGCCTCCTAACCTTGGACTTATTTCCCCTATTTCCCCCGACGAAACCCGCATTGCTCTTCGCCACATGAAGAACCGGAAAGCGGTCGGGCCTGACAATGTGCCAATTGAAGTGTGGAAGGCGATGGGCCCACATGGCGTGGACCTTCTGACGGATCTTTTTAACCGCATCCTGATCACCAAGGAAATGCCGAACCAGTGGCGATTTAGCCTGATTATCCCTGTATACAAAGGCAAAGGTAGCGTACAGGATTGTGGTAGCTACCGCGGTATCAAGATCATGTGCCACACCATGAAGCTCTTCGAGCGCATCATTGACACACGGCTCCGTAGCGAGTGTACTGTCTCTGAGTGTCAATATGGCTTCCGGGCGGGTAACAGCACCATGGACGCAGTGTTCGCCTTACGAAATCTGGCGGAGGCTTACAGAGAGAGAAGGAGAGCTTTGCATATGACCTTTTTAGACCTGTAGAAGGCCTTCGACTGTATACCTCGGCAGTCCATCTGGTGAGCACTGCGCTTCAAGGGCGTTCCCGAGGCCTATATTGACATTATCAGAGACATGTACCGCGATTCCGTGTCCTCTGTCCAGACCGTTGTTGGCGAATCGAATGGATTCCCAATATCTGTTGGCGTTCACCAAGGCTCGGCTCTTAGCCCGTTCTTGTTTAACGTAGTGCTCGATGTAGTTACGGCAAACATCCAAGATAAGCCTAATGGCTAATGATGTATGCCGATGACATCGCCCTCGTTAATCAGAACAAAGCCCATCTTGAGCGCAAAGTCAACATTTGGAAGGACACGCTTGAAAACGGTGGTCTGAGACTAAATGTGGCGAAGACTGAGTACATGTCCTGTGGCGGCACGGATTCAAATAGGTTCATCCGAATAGGTTCGGACCTGATCAGAAAGTCCGATACGTTGAGGTACCTTGGATCCGTGCTGCACGAGTCTGGCAACGTGGACGACGATGTCCACGCACGTATAGGCGCGGCTTGGGCGAAGTGGCGCGAGGTAACGGGCGTTGTATGCGACCGCAAAATGCCTCCGAAGCTCAAGGGGCAGATATATAAATGCATCATACGGCCTGTCCTACTGTACGGCGGCGAATGTTGGCCAGCACTAAGCAGACACACCCAGGAGCTTCGCGTCACGGAGATGAAGATGCTGAGGTGGATGAGTGGCGTAACGCGATCCGATCGCATACGCAACTCTTTCATCCGAGATAGTCTTGGTGTCCGTGACGTGGGGGAAAAACTGCAAGAGTGTCGTCTGCGATGGTATGGCCACATCATGCGCCGCCCTATGGAGTACGTTTATGGCTGTTCTTGGGGCTAGGTCCCGTGGTCGCCCTCGCAAGCGCTGGTTGGACGTCGTTAAGTCCGACATGAGAGCCAATGGCCTAACTGAGAAGGATGTTCAAGATCGGGCAAAGTGGAGGAAGCTAAGTAGGAAGGCGGACCCTGGCAATAGCCGGGATTAACGCCAGGTAGAAGAAGAAGAAGAAGTTACGGGTTGCTCCTTGCCATTTTCCCGCGAGATGGCGCTGAAGTCAACATTTTCAGTTTTATTTTGTTTCGAGTGTAATTGGAACAATATTAAGTCGCAGAAATAATGGTGCGACAATCGGATATTCCACTTTACCGAAATTAGTCAAAATACGGCATAAAAACCCTTCTGATTCGCCATACTGTGACTGTTTCTAAAAATATTAGTACTATAATACAAACATTTAATACTAGTTATAAAAACAAATTATGCTTATCAATAAATATAGTGATTACTATTTAGCACTTTTTCAAAATCTGTCAAATACAGAATCTGTCATACGTAGAATCTGTCATATGTAGAATCTGTCATACGTAGAATCTGTCATACGTAGAATCTGTCATATGTAGAATATGTCATATGTAGAATCTGTCAATAGTAGACTATGATGTCAAAAGTAGAATCTGTCAAATGTCGACTAAACGAAATTCACGCGCCACCTATATAAAAAACTTTATGGGGTATACCCATTTTACCCTTTAATGTACCCCACTCTATTCGTACTGGGTATGGTGGGGTACAATCAACTCGGGGTGCGACGGGAATTTGCACTAGTGTCGTACATAGTGAAACTGCTCCGAGGCATAGAGCACAACCCAGCTGTGCTGCAGCGGTTGTACTTGTCCGTACCCGACCGTTATGTGTGGAGGCGACGGCCCCCGTCACTGCTGGTCGTACCATCAGCCAGGACCAACTTGCTGGCCAAAACTCCTCTGACTCGAGCAATTCGCACCATCAATTATATTCAGGTCGAAATTGATATATTCACATGTCCCTGGGGTGAATTCGCAAAAATATTTAGACTAATACTAGACTGAAAAATTATTCTGAGGTAACCATATTCTTTTATGATTTCGAGAAGACTGTCTTCCACCTGGCGTTAATCCCGGCTATTGCCAGGGTCCGCCTTCCTACTTAGCTTCCTCCACTTTGCCCGATCTTGAACATCCTTCTCAGTCAGGCCATTGGCTGACTAGTCTGTGGTGGCCTTAAATGACTCTAAGGCCCCCAGCCAAGGCAAAATTAAAACCTACAACCCCGCTCGCTGAGGGCACCCCCTGTGGGGTACGGACCTCGGCTCAGGAGCGTCGTTATCGGGGGGACAGCTAGGGACAAGCTGGGTCATGATTATATTATTTAGGGAGTTTAAAGCTAAGGGCTCAGCGACGCGGGCTGGCTCGTTAGGCAAAAGACTGGGAGTATTTACATTACTGGGACGTCGCGGTGGGCCTCGTCGGCGAGGCCGGAAGGCGGCGGGTCGCGGTCTGTGTATTTGTGTCCTAAGAGTGCTAGTTTCCCTACAGCTTTCTTGGACAAGGGTAATGGGATCGTCGGGTTTGACTAGGGTATGACGAGGACGTCGAATCCTACTGATCCGAGAGGAAGCGTATCGGGCAGCCGAAGCGATAAGCGGGTTCCGGTGCAATTCGGCGGAATCTATGAAACGCTTTGTAAGGCGTTTCATGAATTGCTTGATGGTCGGGACTTTGAGGTCGACATGAAGTCGCTCATTCCTAACGAACCACGGGGCGCCCGTGGCCTTTCGGATAAACCGGTTTTGGAGGGTCTGCATCTTGTGGATCCGGGATGACTTTGTGTGGGCGAATGCAGCAAACGCATAGGTCATAATCGGACGAATGCACGTGGTATAAATAATACACACAATAAATATTACACAAAATTGTGCTTACTGAGCAATATTCGGCTCCCATTGACTTTTTAGAAAACCACAGAGACCTGGCACTTGGCTACTGCAGCCGCACTAATGAAGTTTGTCCAAAAGATGTTGGATGGAGAGCGCCCAAATTTTAAATTTAGTGTCGGTGGCTGCCCCAATAAAACGCCGGCAGAATGGCGCGCAGTAAGTACCTATATACAGTATTAATTAGTAATATGTATGCATTATAAAATGTATAATTTTTCTTTTATGCACTTTTTTCTTAGTACTACAACGAATATAAAAGCAAAACTTTGAAAGTTAAGTTTGGAAGTTATAGTGGGAAGCATATAGGTAGTAATAATTGTATAACTTGCATTTAAGGTGTCCCAACATAACCTACTCACTGTAAGCATTAGAACATGTTTTATCTTTTATTTTGTTAACAAAACTAATATGTCACAGTTGTATATTATGTGTTTTTTATTTGCATTTTGTTGAATAGCCAACCATCACGTTTCCTGGGTTGCATGATACTCCTACAACTAGCACAATTTTACAATTTAGTAATAGAATAATTCTTTCTCGTAAGTATTACCTTGGTACTCTGTGCTTAATTTGCTCAGCCTTAATCATTTTACCTAAAAGCTCAATGACACTGGTCTAGTTTACCGAGCTGCTAGTCGGTGAGTTTAGAAGCTAGCGAGTCTCAATAACACAGCGAGTTGGAACCACATTTTGTTTTGTGTGGCTTGCTGTCTGTCACAACTAGTTCAACTAACAGTGATGATGACACACAGCTAGTTAACTAGCTTACATGCCAACATGCCAGTAAATGGCAAGTAAATTAGCACGGCTTTCTATTTCCTATGCAGGTTTTTTACAATCGGAGACTCAAAAGCAGAGAGAAAAAGTTTAATAACATGGAGCGAGTTCACAAGCTACTCGTTGACTCGGTGGCTGGTTGCTTGTAAACTAGCCCAAAGTCATCGAGGCTTAACTCTCTGCCGCTGAGGTTACGTCTGACAGACAACGCAACATAAAATTTTAGTTGCTATGCCGCCATTTTTCCGAGAATCGTCCTGCGCCGCTCAGTAGCTTCCTGCGCCCGCGCGCCCCTCCCGTCAGTGCGGCTACGACAGCCGCGGCGTGCGTACGTGACGAGTATTACAGCTGTGTGTCCGTGATACGTAAGACAGTAATAAGTGATGTGTCGTGTAGACGTATTGTCAGTAAAATTATTATATCCCAATACTGTATTATGGACGTCACGTCAGTATTTTCATAGTGTATTTTATACTACACGACAGCAAAATATTTGATATGTACGTAATTCATTGTTTGTTTTGAAATATAATATATATGCGTTACGTTTTAGATGGATTGTAACCAACAACAACCAACTGACCGACCGTCTAGGAAGAGAAAGGGTACCGACGACCAAAAAGACTAGTTAGAGTTTAGTGATGTCGACGATGAGGTTGCCGATCGGAATTTCACCATTGAGGAGGAAATACATGAAGAGAGTGAAATATCGAGTGGTGATGAACAAGAAACATTATAGGAGCAGCCGGCCAGTCCTGGAAGCATAGACTCTGAAGAGGTTGTTTTGCCAAATTCAAGTGGTAATAATAAGAATTAATTTCGTTTGGACGAAAACTGAATTTTCAAGGACTTCACGAACGCCTGTGTGAGTTAATCATATTTGGAGGAGCAAAAAAAATAATAGATGTATATAGGGACAAATATTTTATTTATTAAAAAAATATAGATTGGAATTAGTAATTTAACAGATATTTAATCGTGAATAAAATAGGTAAATTTTAGTAAGCAGTTTAGCCTTAATAATTTATTTTATAGTCATAGAAATCTTATGTACTTGCAATAATTATCAAAAATGTAAGTAAACACATAAATCATACATAAAAGTATATTAACAAATTAGAGGGTACTTACTAAAAATACACATAGAAGTTTTACAACAAAATAAGGTTACTTAACTTAGGTCCGTTCGGTGTGACTGCTCCGGAGCGAATGGGCCGAGTACGGCGGAGCGGTGACTTATATAGCCAGTGGTAAACAAGTGACGTCACATCGTACGATGCCATTGCATTATTTGTTAATATTTGTATTTTATCATAGAACTATGATTAAATTATACAAAAATACAGTAAATATGTTGAAATTAATTAGTTCAATTACATATTGGGCACAATTAGTAAACAAGTCACGTTATTTTGTAAATAACAGTTAAATATGACAGTATTTATTTATTTGGAAAATAGTAATGATAGATAGGAAACAGTATTGATAAGATTTTATAAAAATCTGTTGAATGTTGTGTATTACATGTAAGCAAGGTTATAATTATTTAAGAGATGTTTTTATATGTGTCCAATTAAGGAAACAGACATGTTTTAGAGTAATAAACTATTGAAATAAACTGAAATTATTGAAATAATCTATCACCTGCACATAACATTGTATCTTTGCCGAGACCAACTTCGGAGCATGTATTTCTTGGATTTGAAAAACTACGACAAAAATTATTTGATGCTGAGATGATAGAAACGTTGGTTTCCTGCACAAATAAAAAACTTGAACGAAGCAGAGAAGAAGTTAGCTGTGCCTACGCAGTCTTTATTACGACTGGTGAAACCAATAGTAAATTCGATCAGAAACGTAACAGCTGATAACTGGTTTAGCAATATACCCTCGGCTGAGCTTTAACTGCAAAAAAAAATTACATATTTAGGAACACTAAAAAAAAACAAACGCGAGATTCCACCCGAGTTCAAACCAAGCAAAAAAAATAGAGCTGTTGGAAGTTCTTTATATGGATTCACTAAAGATTTGACTTTAGTTTCTTATGTCCCAAAAAAAGACAAGGCAGTGATCCTCCTCTCTTTTTGCCACCACCATGTCAGTACCGATGAAGTAACTAAAAAACCTTCCATGATTGTGGATTATAATCATAGTAAAGGAGGTGTGGACGAAATAGACAAAAAATGCGCCATTTATTCATGTAGCCGCAAAACTCGACGTTGGCCCCAAGCAATTTTTTATCGATTACCGGATATAGCTGGTATTAATGCATATGTGCTTAACAGTGAGTATCTAGAATGCAAAATGAGAAGAGCTGACTTTCTTATGCACCTTGCAAGGGAATTGGTACTGCCAGCTCAAAAACAGCGAGTTTATAATGAAAAACTTCCAAGAGAATTGCGTATGACTCTTCAGGGCGTTTTAGGACAAGATTTGCCACAAGCGACACTGGCGCATCATCAACAAGAAAGTTGTGTCGTATCTGTCCAAGTAAATTGAAGCGGCAAACGAGATTTATTTGTTTCATTTGCGCAAAACCGATCTGTTTGCAGTGCGCCGCTCAAGTTTGCGCTAATTGTAAGACTGAACTTTGAGACTATTCTAAGGAATAAGACCTGGAGTGATTTTTTTTAAAACAATTTTTAACACATTCAGTCAAAAAAGTATCGGGAATGGATGATTTGTTTATGGTTCCAAATTCAAATTTTTGTAGTTGTTAGATTGGCACAACTGTTTTCCATTTTGGCGCGGAGTTTGAGTTGCATCTGTTATTTATATTAAATACAGTGCTGGTTTTAGTAATATCATATATAGTGTGTATTGCGAATTTCATAATGGACAAAAATATCGAACAAAGAGTTTGTCTTAAATTTTGCATCGCCAATGGAATTTCGTGTTCGGAGTCACTGAAAATGTTACAGAAGGCTTACGGTGAATCGACTTTATCAAAAACTCGTGCTTATGAGTGGTTCAAAGCGTTCAAAAGCGGTCGAGATGTGATGGAAGATTTGCCTCGCTCTGGTAGGCCGTCAACGTCTGCAACTGAAGTTAACATCGCAAAAGTGAAGGAAATAGTGACTGAAAATCCCCATTCAACTCTGAGAGAGATAGGCGCCGAACTTTCTGTATCTCACGAGTCGATCCGTACCATTTTAACTAATCATTTTAATCATTTGGGTATGAAACATGTTGCTGCTCGGCTAGTCCCAAAAGATCTGAATTTTCTCCAAAAACTCAATCGCATGAAAGTCGCTGAGGACATGCTAGAACGAGTCAGTTCGGACCCAACATTCATGAAACGCATTGTTACTGGTGACGAGACGTGGGTTTACGAGTTTGACATGCAAACTAGTCAACAAGCTTCGGAGTGGCGCCTTCCAACTGAACCAAAACCGAAAAAACCACGCCAAAGTCGATCAAAAGTCAAAGTCATGTTGACTGTTTTCTTTGACTATCGCGGTGTTGTGCACTCTGAATTCTTACCGGAAGGTCTAACGGTAAATAAAGAATATTATTTGAGCGTTATGCGGCGTTTAAGAGAGCAAATTCGACGAAAAAGGCCAGATTTGTGGAAAGAAAATTCTTGGATTTTGCACCACGACAATGCGCCTTCGCACAAGGCTATCATTGTAAACGAATTTTTAACCAAACACTCAACAAATACCATCCAGCAACCACCATATTCACCAGATATGGCTCCTGCTGACTTTTTTCTTTTTCCTAAACTCAAATTACCACTTCGTGGCACCCGTTTTCAATCGATAGAAGACATAAAGGAGAATTCGCGGCGAGAACTGAACTCAATTCCGGAAGCAGCGTTTAAAAAATGTTTTGATGAATGGATTATTCGTTGGCGCAAGTGTATCGTTTCTAAAGGAGCATACTTTGAAGGTGATAAAATAAATTTGGATGAATAACAGACATTTTGTGTATTATTGATCTTTTCCCGGTACTGTCTTGACAGAGTAGTACTACCTGACAAAATAAATTCAACACAAACAACTTTGCAACAAAAATGATTTCACTTCTAAATTAACTAACACATAAAAATAATACAAAACTAATGAATCTAAATAAGACCTAGAAACGATCTATCTATGACTAAACAATTAGCAAAAGTTAGGTACAATCGGACAGAGTAACGACCTATCTCAACGAAGGCGAGTGCAAAAAAAGGGCCGAGCCCGGGTGAGGCGCCGAGTTTAATTAACTCTCCCCACCCTTGCCGTTCCCACTCCTACACGGCCTCTCCTGACATGGGTCCGTCCTCGGGCTCCATCTTCTAACTCTGGAGGTCAGTCTCCAGGGTCGGCAACGATGTCTCTGGACCTTCATCACCCGATGAAGCGCTGAACGGGACTAGAGGTTCTTCGATGCGTCCCTGTGTCCCGGACGTGCATCAATCGTGGTTCAATCGCATCATCACGCGTCTCGACTTCGGAAGGCTGGACGACGACGCTTGGAGCGGTAGACTCCTCATTATTTACGTCCGATTCTGTAACAAGAATAAATCACAGCAAAGTATAATGTTCACACACAAAATAAAACACGGAGGCCCCATGTGTCCTTCTTGTCAAGTTACACAACTATGACACATGATAGCTAGGCTCAACTAGCTAAACCTAAGCACAGGGTAAAAAATACAAACAAATATCTGTATCGATCACCCGGGGCAGTTCCCGTCGGGGGAGTGCCCAAACTATCAAAAAAAAAATACACAGACCATGTTCGTCACAGAAACATGTCTCGCACCACGACTCGTTAAGGCCAACCTTTTGGCATAACCCTGCATGTACCACAGCTCCAGGACAATGTCCGAGCACAACAAAATAAAAACACAAACCACCCAAGGCATGTTCCATATACTAGGATCGCATGAGTGAGTGCACTCCAAGACAGCATCCAATAACATGAAACCAAACCTCACTTGAAGTGTATCCGTCAGTCAGGATAGTATATCTGAGTACGAGGACATCCGAGACAGAGGCTATCCCAACCGCAAGACAAAACTTCCCTTATTGCGTTTTATCCCTTGAGAAAACACACAGTAAGTAGGTACTTAATACATAACGAAATACGTACTCTTAAAACAATTACACAGGACAGAGACCACCAATGGCATGTCTACAAATCATTAAGAGGAAAAACATCAAAGCGATGACTTAGATCTTACCAAACTTACCAAGGAAAAAATCGGCACACACATCGGGAGTCCACTCTCCATGCCACGGAATCATATACTCCGCGGCTGCTTGCGTCGTTTTCCCACACGAGCCGGCCAAGAGCTGAAGCTCGTAACGACCGTGTAACAAAGCCTTCACCACACGGTATGGCCCTCGCATGCAGGAATCCAGCTTCCCAGTCGACTGCGCCTGTTTTCTAACAAAAACCAATGAATTTATTTCGAAAACGCGCGGTGCCTTGCGTCCTTGGTTGACGTAGGTATCTTGAGCTTCGCGATTTAAACGGAGACGTTCAGACGCCCTCTGCCGACGCATCTCACGAAGAGCCTCCCTGTTCGGACTGGAACCTTCAATAGCCACGTCACGTACCAAACTTCGGATGAGTGGAGTAGCCGCATCGATGCCAATCAGCAGGTTAAGAGCAGATTGTTGAGTTGTTCTGTGATTGATGATGTTCAGAACCAACTGGAGCTTCCACATGACAGTCGGCCACCTCTGCTGTCGATGATTGCATTCGATACGTACCCTGTTGAGTACCGTGCGACAATAACGCTCCACCTGCCCGTTGGATTGGTGCATCTCGAGCGTTATGAGATGCGTGTTGCAGCCCATATCCGTAACCCAGTTGAGGAAGTCCGCACTTTGAAACATCCTACCTCTATCAGCTACCATTAACTTAGGTGTACCAAAAAGTGAAATTAAATTAGTGAAGTGACGTTTTAACCCGTCAGTATTCTGACGGTACATAGGGTATAATAGAACAAACTTAGAAAATGCATCGACTATGATAAGAACATAGCGATAACCATCTGCTTCAAGTAAAGGTCCTAGAGCATCTAAATGGATAGTTTCGAAGGGAGTCTGGTTTTTCCCAAGAGTGAATGGTTTGGAGTGGGGCACGGGCGACTTTTTTGTGTGAAAGACACACTAAACAATGTGTTACATATTTGAGAACAAAAGCTCTCAAGCCTGGGAACCAGAAATGTTTAGTAATAAGATCGACTGTCTTATCTACACCGGGATGGTCATGTTCATCATGGAAAATACGTAAAAGACTAAGTCGATGACCTTTGGGGATAAAGCAAAGCAGTTTAGGGTTTTCACCAGTAGGTGTAGACTTGAAGTACAAAATGTCATCTACTCTCAGCCCCCTGTGTAAGCCTGCTGAAATAAGATACCAGACGCTTGCGATTACCCTCATGTACTTGCATCATGACTGCTCCATAGCCAATAGAGCTCGCGTCTGTGTGGACCTCTATTGGTAACGAAGGATCGTAGATAGCTAGTACTGGCTCACTCGTTAGACATTCTACAATGTACTTTCGAGCAGCCTGTTGCTCTGAACCCCAATTAAAGGGAACCCCCTTTTTAGTCAACGCAGCAATACAAGCAGTTTTCTGGGCAAAGTCAGCTATGTAACGTCTAAAATAGCTGGCTAAGCCCATGAACTGGCGGACCTGTTTTACATTTTGCGGTTGAGCTGAGTCAATCAAAGCCCTTACTTTGTCATGACTCGGCCTAACCTGATTTTCACTAATGGTCCGCCCCAAATACTCAATTTCCGTGGCTAGGAACGAACACATAATTAACAGGTGTGTTAGAATTGAGTTTGATTGTCATACACCCGGTATTAACTGTTGAAGTCGCGGTACCAGTAATGAAAAATTTAGAAAACTCGTTAATAATATTCAACAGCTTTTCCAATTGATCATTAACAAGAGGCGTGTTAATTGGAATAGAAACCTCGGGTTGAATTGTCATTACTCTAGTTGTAGGCCCGCTATCAACCCTCGTAAGTGACTGACAATCTTTAGTACGAACGTACCTAACACCTTCTCTATTTAAAATGTCCGTACCTACTATGACCGGAATGTTCATGTATTGAGATGATACTATGAACAAATCAACATCAAGAGTCAGACCGTCAAACTCGATAGGTAACGTAACGTAAGACGTGCTTTCCACTTCCCGACTAACCAAGCCCTTCAAAATACGGAAAGCCGGCTTGCGCGAACAATTAAAATGTTTCAGCAAAGAGGACGATATTAAAAAAATGGTTGAACCACTATCGATCAAAACGTCTACGGGCACATCTTGAATAACCGCCACTACAACATCATGATTACTAGAATTTACTAAAACATTGCATAAATTAACAGTCTCCTTGTTTGCCGCTTCAGTTCTTTGCTTGGCAAAACAAGTTTCGACTTTATGACCCGGTTTCTTACAAAATGAACACGGTTCGGATTTATTCGGAACAAAAAACGTCTTTGAATTCGCGGTACTCGAAGGAAGCCGAGGACTACTTGGTCTCTGATCCGGTCTAGAGCGCTTAGTACATGCGACCTGCTTGTGTCCTAACTGACCACACAAAAAACACTTAATATCGCTAGTATTACTCCTTTTCCGCGAGGAATCAGTGATTGGTTTCCCTTTGTTACCGCTATTTATTAAAACAGAGCGCGAGGTACTAACCGGTTTTACGTAAATGGAGAAAAACTCAATCAAATCATTTGGCAATAATTTTGCGTTAGTCGCAGCTGCTCTAATATTAGGGTCCGTAATACCGGGTATAATTATTGCCGATATCAATTCGTCACTAAGTCCCGCACTATTTTCAACCGAAGTAACGAACGACGCGCATAATCAGCGTACGTGGGGTACTTGTCGGAGTTGGTGTTAATCACGTCCGCCAAAATTCCTGCTACATCGGGTGTCTTCGGACACAATGGCCTAAACTCTTTCTTAAAGTTACTCCACGTGCGGTCATTTGACACCCAATCGTTTAGCCACGAACGAGCATCCCCCTTTAAGCAATTGCCAATACGCGAATGGCACTCATGATCGTTCCAATGATTTAGGGATCTTGCGCGGTCTACCTCCGCACACCAATCATCAATATTGTGCAAGTTTGGATCAAAACTAGAGATATTAAAATGCTGGCTGGATCTACCGTAATTAATCGAACGAATTGCGTCTACAATACGGTCGGTAACCGTGGAATGTTCTAGCGCCTTGCTAGATGTAGGCTCTGAACCTCGAGGCAATGATCTAGACCTAGATCGGTTACGCTGGTTATGACTACGGACAGGCAACACAAACCGATCACGCGATCGCGGACTTAAATGCGGCGATTGCAACCTACGCGTACGGGTCGACGGCGATGGCGGCGAAACATAACGCTCACTACGCGGATCCGCACGATCCGGTGATCGTAAAGCATTACGCCTAGGTGACTGTCTGACCTGCCGGCACTAATACGGCACGATCACCCGAATCGCCCTGGCAAAGGCGAGGCCCTAGACCTATCCTCTAACGCTTTAAGACGCGTCACCATAGCCTGCATCTCGAGCCGCAACTTAAAACTTTCGTCAGGCGATCGCTCGCGGTTTCTACTATCACGTCTGTCGCGACTATGACGATTGAAACTACGACTATCGCGACGATCCGCACTATATTCACGCTCACGATTCGACATGACGAAATCAACAAAAGTCTAAAGTAGAAAAACAAATGAACCGCTATGACACACAAATAATGACACGAAAAACTAATCAAAAGCACTTACTAATCACCATAAAACACTCCAGCGAAAATCGTACTACCTGAGGGTAGCTGAACAAAACAGAACTAAACGACAAAACTTCTAGAATAAAAGTAACTGATAAGCACTATCCTTTAACAAAAATAACAGTGGGCAATTGGGAAAGAATCCCACTACTGATCTAAGGAATAAGACCAGGAGTGATTTTTTTAAAACACAATTTTTAATACTACCTGACAAAATAAATTCAACACAAACAACTTTACAACAAAAATGATTTCACTTCTAAATTGACTAATACACAAAAATAATACAAAACTAATGAATCTAAATAAGACCTAGAAACGATCTATCTATGACTAAACAATTAGCAAAAGTTAGGTACAATCGGACAGAGTAACGACCTATCTCAACGAAGGCAGAGCCCGGGTGAGGCGCCGAGTTTTATTAACTCTCCCCACCCTTGCCGTTCCCACTCCTACAGTATTGTAACAAAAGTACTCTAAGGATTTCTATTTTTTATTTTTTTTATAAATAGTTTCAAGCCAGAAGAAAGCAAAACTAAGATTTTTATGTTTTGTTTTTTAATATTTTTCATTTTGTTAATTTTAAATAGTCATTTTACCAAAATTACCTTGATCTCGTAAGTGATACAAATATAATTATAAATTCTTAAATCTGAGTTTTATTGCAACTTTCATTGTAATTCCGATTTAAAAATATTTCAACAGTTATATTAATTCAAGTTCCATGAAAAAATATATAATACCAACAACATAAATAGTATTCTACTTTCACGTCTGTCAGACTACTCCTCAATATAATAGAAATAAAAATGGCACTCAGTTGCAGAGGGTTAAGTAAAAAGTTTCTTAATTATTTTGATAACCTTGTTTTCATTTTTACAGACTGTTAGACCATTATGAAGAGCCTGTTACAATTGCCACAAATGAGCATGTACAAATACAAGAAATAAGGTATACTACAACTTTCTGCAGATGGGTTTAAATAAGTAGGATGACATGTAGACTAAAGTAATAGTATTTTTTTTTATTTTTCTGCTTGGAACCCAGCCTCCAGAGCGACGCCGTCGCCTAAGATCTGCACGGCGTTACGCAGCGGAAGGTAAAGATCTTGCAAATATTTTATTTGGTCCATTAACACCCCACTCTGGAGCAAAGTATGACGCCTGATGTAACATTTTTTATTTATAGATAAATCCCATGCAGCTCTTGAATCTGCTCAATCAAGGCTGGAGGCTATTGAAGCTAGGAATGTTGAGGCTATTTCAAAACTGGCTGGGGCTATTTTAAAACAGGCTGAGGCTATTTTAAAAAAGGCTGAGGCGACGAACAACCTAGCTGCAGCCATTGCTGAACTGAGCTCCACCACAGAGAAAATGGTGGCCTTATAGGCCAACTTGTGACATCTGTGATGATCTGTGTCAAAAAAGATAATTACTGTTGATTTATAGGTAATTCATCATTACTTGTAGCATATTAGCCAGAATTTGACATCTTGATTGTAAAGCGCACTACACATCAAAGCCGCCGACCCGCCGACACAGCCCGCCGACACAACGGCGGCTTATGTTGAAAGAAGCATGTCGGCAAACTTCGCGCGCGCGTGTTGCCCGGCGACATTTGAGCTGTAGTGACGTGCTAGTATTTTTGTTTTTGCGACATAGAGTGGGACGAGGAAAAAACTCTTAAGTTAATCAATCTTTATCATGTGAATGAGATATTGTGGAATCCGAAACACACAGATCATAAAAATCGACCAAAGCGTTTCGACGCATTGAATGAAATAGCAAGTCATTTAAATACAGATGTATCAGAGATAGAAAGAAAAATAAAAATATTAACAAATAACTTTAACAGAGAGAAAAAAAGTGATTGACTCAAAAAGTCTGGTACCGGCACTGATACTGTTTATCAAAGCAAATGGTTTGCATATAAATCGTTTAGTTTTTTGCAAAACAATACTCGTACTGCAACGATCGATACAGTAAGTAAAAATATTTATTTTTATACTAATACTAGCGAACGCTCGCATGTTCAAGTAGTAATTAATAATAATATTCGGCGTCATTAGACGCCGAATATATATTGCAGATTTTTCATTCCTTAAAAGTTTTGAGAAAAATTAGTTTTCCCAAACGAATCATCGGGATATGGCGCCTTAAAT
Organism: Lacanobia oleracea; assembly: GCA_950371165.1. Classification (NCBI taxonomy): domain Eukaryota; kingdom Metazoa; phylum Arthropoda; class Insecta; order Lepidoptera; family Noctuidae; genus Lacanobia; species Lacanobia oleracea. The sequence goes on from OX493386.1 coordinate 14,495,564, forward strand.
CTTTACTTAATTTTTATTGTTATACTTACTGTATAAGAAATACTTTAATTTCAGGATACGAAAGACGAGAGCAATGATGCACACCTCGAATAAAATGATTCATCTCATTCCCAGCAAAATTATTCACTCATTGGCCAATGAAACACCGTGTCAAAAGAAATCCAAACCATGAAATGGTTTCACAAGCACTGAATGTTATGAGATCTGTCGCCCAACGGCAAAGCGAGACAAAAGAAAAAGATGAGCACACTCTTTTTGGTGAATATATTGCAGCAAAGCTTAGAAATATTGATAAATCAACCAATGCAATAGTGAGACATCGAACCAATAATATTATTTTTGAAACCGAAATTAGATATCAAACAGGCATGTATGCAGATTATGCAAGACCTTCTAGCTCGCGTATTAGTCATCCAGGATATTATACAGGTTCTCCAAATGATCAGACGGATGCAAACCTTTCCAACCGCTCATCATCTGTATATTCTGCTATGTCCACCCCCGATAATCAGTATTCTACCACACATAGCACAGCCCCTGCTAATCAGCCAAATGCAGATCCTTCATCTGTTTGTTTCACCACCACAAGCTCTCTTCCACTATCTCCTGGAGTTGAACCTTCCGAAACAGTGCAGATTGATGAAAGTTCTAATAGTGAACGTATAAGTAACGAAGTCATAGAGGATATATTATCATCGTTAAATTAAAAATATTTTTCTTTTCCTTCACTTCTTAATATTCTTATAATTTTAATATAAGTAGCTTATTATGCTATAATATAAGAAATAACTACATAAATATGTCTAGTCAAGTGTTATGATTAACATTCTATAATAGGGTGGTTACCTACTTTTGGGAAAGTCAAATCATATACACATACATCCCTATTTTCAACATTAATTAATTAAAATATAATTATCAACATGTGTTTTTTATTTAAACCTTATACACCATAAAGATAGTCACTTTTGTATTTAAACAAGCTTTTAATAGTTATAGGACATGCAAACGAACTTATTGGAGTGAATTGCTCATTTGTCATACTACCATGCTAAACTTCCAACATCGGAGCAAAAATATTCAGCCAACTCCTTCCTTGTACCTTCAGCACATAGAATTATATTGTCGTCTCTTGGCAAGTCAACAAAACAATCATTTTCAGAATCTACTGTGCGCCATTCACTTGGTATGATTTCTCCATTATTACTTTCAGAATCGTATTCATTTCGCTGTATTGTATTATCTCTTTTAATATAATTGAACAAATGTATACAGGCCAATGTAACAATAGTAACTTTCTCCGGATTTAGCTGGATAGGTCTCTTGAATATCTGAAATTCACTGGTTAACTGCCCAAATACATTCTCAACTACTCTTCGCCCTCGGCATAAGCGATAAAAAAAAAATTACCTTTACAAAATCCGAAAGTCCATCCACTATAGCTTGGCATACTTCTGGTATAATGTATGAAATAATTTGAGGAGATACTTTGAATACGTCACTAAGGCTATTGAATGAATCGCCCGTACTCAGATATTTCAACGTTATTGATAATCTGTCTTGTGGCGAAATTGAAATTCTGTAATTTGTATTTTTTTTTTACTATTCTGGGTCCAACAATATTCAATAAATATTCAAATTCGGTGTAGGTTAATTTCATAAATGTTCTTAAATGTATGGGATTCTTTACAATCAATCAAATCGTCTGCTTTCAAATATCTTAATCTTTCACTATTTCTGTTATAATTGCGACTCAATAAACTAGGTCTTATCCAACAGCTTCGTTCACTTTGGAGCGATCCAGCAATAATAATTCCACAAGCTGCTATCAACAGATCACTGTCATCGTCCATGTTTAGTTTCATTTACTGAATTATCCTTGAGAATAGCACAAAAATTATATGATAAGCTCTTTCGACGCACGGCAATCACTAACTGCCAAATAAGTTTCTGATGTCGAGCCGCCGACATGCCGCCGGCAAAGTTTTACGACTTGCAATGACTGAAGCCGCCAACTTAGCCCGCCGGCAAATGTTGCCAACATATGCCGCCGGCTTTGGTGTGTAGTGCGCTTAACTCTGACAAGTTCAACTTTTGTATTAAAGTTAATTTTGTTTTCACAGAAACTCCGCAGAATTCTAATTTCATCAGATTCTGAGTCCGACTAAAGAAGAGTGAAGTATGCAAGAGGTCATTTTGTCAGATTATTAAAAGATAAATGAAATTTATTTTAGGAGGAGTCTATGTCCAGCATTGGATTCCAAATGGCTGTTATGATAAATGATTCAATAAAACAGTGTTTATAAAAATAGTATTAATTTATTTTAAATCTCTGTTTTGTGCAATACTATGGATCTGTAACAAAGAGTTAAATCATTTTAATAATATTAAAGCATATTCGTACTTCACTAGAATATTGAGGTTGGTTTACATTACATACCTGCTAAATAATTTAAGCATTTCTTTACAGTCAGTCAACAAGCCTCCAGCAGTGCCCGCCCTTCAAGAAGATCTCGGTTCACCCTTCGATGGTGTTGATGATTAGGTGTTGCGTAATTATTTTCCGCCTAAAACATAAGACTGATTTATGATTGTTATTATTTTTAGTAAAATTTGTGATTTTTTTTCTAAATGATTAAAATATTGAAGATTTTAAAGTTTTTGTATGAAGACTGATTATTTATTGATTTGTTATTATTATTACATTAGATAATGTTGTTTTTTTAACATAGTATTATTATTTAAAATTCCAACTTCATTTGATTCCAGAATACTGGAATAAAGATCACATACGAAGTGCTTCTGCATAAACTTCATCAGGTGGCAACGGTGCTCTTGCCACGTTTGCAATATTGTGCAATGTGCAACATGCATTTACGTGCTTGTAGCAAACACCTGCAAAAAATCAATCTACTGTTATACAACGCCATTTAATTATTTATAATTTCTATGGAATTATCTGCCAAGTAAATTAACGGGACCTTAATCGTAGATGGTGAAACAGGCACATACTGTTCTTGAAATATACAAGAACTATTTAATATTTTTTTTTTTAATTATAAATTCATTCAGTACAAAATAGTCATTGTTTTTGAGATGTGACAAAATTATTAATAATAATAATATAATAACGTTTATTTGCAAAATCAGAACTTAACCTACTACAGTTTCAATACTAAAAACATAACATATAAGAGGTTTCGGTAATCGAAATTAACTCCTGATGTCCAAACTAGTTAAAAACCTGTATCTCGGAAATCAGTGCTCTTCCAATGAACGTAACATAACAAGGACTCTTACTTAGATAAGGAGTAACTAAGATACATCAGTACTGAAAAGTTTGACAGTATATTTTCTGCGCTTCTGTAATAATGCTAAGGGATTATACTTTAAAGAACCATGCATTTTGAGGACTGTTTGTTGTATAAAAAGCTGCCTCACCGTCAATACTTCACAGGTTTGATAAAGTCTAGTTGTGAGATAGAAGAATGGTAAAAACAGACTTACTTTAAGGAGTGCTCTTTGAGCACGCTCGACTTTGATTAAGACTGTCTTACACGCACCTCCCCAACTAGTTATACAATACACCAACAGTGATTGACATAGAGCAGAATAAATAATCTTTAAGACCTTCGGGCTAGCAGTGTGTCAGAGATTTTTTAATATATATATTTTAATTTACGAACACTAGAAGAAACAAGGTCTACGTGAGGAGCAAAACTAAGTCTCTCGTCGATCACTACTCCAAGGAGTACTTTTTAATTTAGATTGTTCAAGCAAAGGACACTGCAACTTATAATTTTATGACATATCAGAGAATGTGCGATTATTTTATGCGAATTTTGAGAGAGATGGGATTCATTACGTAGTGAGAATTTTACAAACTTTGTTTTTTCGACATTTAACGTTAAAAGATTACATCTAAGCCAGTCATTAACAACATCAAATCAGCATTGAGCATGTTGAAAAGTTTTGACCCACGACGTGTCGCTGAAAATAGAACGATTACTGAAGTAATCCGTGAATAATTTATGTGGTGGACATCTGATCCCCATGCTCTCCATCTTATCCAACAGTCTAGGGACAGGGACTGTGTCAAATGCCTTGGCTAGATCGAGAAAAATAGCCAGAACTTTATTTTTGTTATCAATATTATCTACTACATAATCAACGACTTCATGAACTGCATCACTAGTAGCTTTATTGGATCTGAAACCGAATTGAGCACCAGATAAAAGCTTGTTTTTCTCTAAATAATTAATTTGTTTCTTATTAATAATTTTCTCGAGAATTTTGTGTAGGTTAATTTAAGAGTTGCGTTATCAGGAGATTTATTGATTTAAGATGAAGGCTATCTCTATTTCTTACGCATCTCAAGAGACCTGGAGTGATCCATGGCTTTAGTATACGTTTACGTCTTGATATGGTAATTGTTTTTGTACATGTCTCAATAGCAGCATTAAGAGAGCCAGTGAAATTTCCAACAGCTTCATCAACGTCTGTAATTAAATAAAGGGGCATAAAATCTATTTTGGGTATAGCAGAGTCAAGAGCAGTATAGTCTACACGCTAGATGGTTTTATGGAACTGTTTAGCTGGGATTGACACATTGACCAAGATATTTGGTCAGTGAGAGATGTTTCTGCAATCAAACATGATGTTGGAAATTCGGATTTGAGTATGGCATGGTCAATGCAGGAATTTGAACGCGTGGGAGTTTGGTAGGCTGGTAGCATACCATGTGATGCTACAAGATTTAAATAACGGTCTTTTCGTGTGTCAATGCCGTGCCGTGTTATCGGCAATATCTATATTTATATCACCAGTCAAAATAAAGTTCCTATGTTTAGGAGCAACCTCAACCAGCAAACCATTCAAACTCTCCAAAAACACATCAACATTCCTGACACAGGGTTATCGATATATAGCGAGAACTACAGTGTTCTTATCGAGGGTTATTAAAAGACTATTAAAATCTACAATGACCGGTTCCTGTACACATAACATTTATGCCTTTTTTAATAAAAATCGCCACTCCTTCATTTTGTGTATGGATTCTAGTTGTACAGTAATAATCGAAACCATCTAGTATAGGAGGATTGAAACGATAAGCGGCCAACACTCCGTCAATATTATCAGGTCCCAGTCAACTTTAGATTGAGCCAAGAGAGTAAGCATTCCATCCATATTACAATTTAAGCTTCTGATATTCTGAAAAATCACCCTAAATGATTTCCCAGTCGTTGATATAAGTGTTGAGCATTGGTCTAGGGTACATGTAGAACCATCTATTAGCCACGGATATTCGAAAATTGGGTCACAGTATCAATAAGTCTAAGGGTGCTTACGTGGGAAAAATGGATTAAGACAGTGAAAATATACTGGACAAAGCATATATTGGAAATAAGTAAGGTGTGAGCATGTAAGAGTAGTGATAAAATGTGTAGTGTAGTCGTCAAAGCTTTACAAATATGACAAAAAATGAAGTTACTTGTAGCATAATTAACATAGTATAAAAAACTTTCATGGAAAATATACTTAAGATAAAATAAAAATATTACTATGAGTTTCATACTTAACGCAGAAAGAAATTGCCTAGAAATGCTCCTAACCTGAAACGTGGTTTTAATATGCCTATGCAAAGCTCCACTGTATTCCGGTCAGCGACATGTTTAATTAATATAATAATTATGTTGTGGTGTCCCATCTACAGTATTGAGGATTGGGGTCATCATTGTTTTCCTTAATGGATACCCACTGTCACCTGAAAATTATAATAATTTTTACAACTAAACTAACACATGAACATGATAATGGTCATAGAATATTATTCATCAAATATTGTAATACCAAATAAAATACTTTTTCATTAGTATTTTCTGTAATTTGTTTTAAGTCGGGACACAGTGGATGTCTCTGCCATACATTGGAATTATGCTCGGAGCCTGGCTTGCTTGCGTCCACACATAAAATATTTAAATCAACATCGCAAATCTGTAAATGAATTAAATATTATGTGTAATCAGTTATTATTACAATACATATTATGTATTAGTAATAATTTGGGTAATAATATTTTATCAATACTTACTATCATAACATTAAGGGAATGGAAGCCCTTTCTGTTATAAAACCGCTCCTCATGTATGTGCAGCCTTAATATGGCTACATGGGTGCCCTCAATACAACCCAGGATGCCAGGAAATTTAAATATCTGACAGAACCTGAAAAGTTATTAGTAAGTAAATAATTCTGTTAAGGTACAACAGGCAATACAAACAAAGCAGTCAGGTATATTTCATCTCTCACTTAGCCTTTATAATATTTCTTTCATTACGCTGTGTAGGCCATTTCATAAATTTGTGCTAAGGTTTTATCAAATGCTTCTGTCACTTCATTTATAGCTCTTAACACAGTTATTTGTGAAACATTATGGAGGGTGCTTTGTCCAATCAAATTTTGGTAGGACCCTGATGCATAAAATGCAAGTGCTATTAGAATCTGCAATTAAAATTGAACATGTAACCTCTTCGTCAACCTATTTCGTGTTTATAGAATAATAAATCAATGTCAAATTCAGTTTTCTCACCTTCATTTCTGCCGATATGCTATCGTTTCGGCGCGGTTATTAATATTAATTAAACCCCTTACCGAGTCCTTTCCAAGGCGAAACGTTTTTACAAATTCCGCCTCGGGAATATCAATAAAGGGGTTTGTATTCATTCGCATCAAGCGACGGGCTCGACGACGTCTTTTGATTCGTCCCATCATCTTTCACTAGCATCCACTGCGTTAGCTAGCTCGAGAACATTTGCTCGTAGTGAATACATTTCTCCATCCAATATTCCACACACGATAGACAGCGAAGGAACACTTTTTGATAACCGAGCTAAAGAGATTTAAGTATCTAATATAAATTTTCAATGTCTTTGAAAAGCAATGACTGCATAATTACGTCCTAATGGTAGGTCACTGATAGAAGGAACTGTTAAAATTTTACCAGATTACCGTTTATGTCTGTCATTCATTTGTAATTAAGGCGCGTTTCCAGTATGCAAGTGATTTGCATACTAGTTGCAAGTTGCATGCGAATTGTATAGTGGAAACAACAACTTGCAAACAAGTTGCAACTTGTATGCAATTAGGTTTAACCTTGTACGCACAATAATCAAGTCGGCACATTTGCACGCAAGTTGCAAGCGCATGCGGTCGTGCATAGAGGATTACTTTGTTTATGACTTTATTACTTTGTAAAAATGACTGCTAAATGGGATACGGAGAAAACAATAATGTTTATTGAGGAATATCATAGACATTTCTTCTATGGTCTTTGGGAACCAAAAAACAATCTTTACAAAAATCGAGACGCACGCGAATCAGCATATAGAAAACTAATCGAAGTGATGAACCTTAATGGTATTGTTATGACCGTAAAAGAAGTGAAAAATAAAATACGATCACTGCGTACCACATTTTTTGCTGAATTAGCAAAAATCGAAAAATCCAAAACAACCGGTAGTTGTTTTGGATTTTTGTTCCAACAAGGTACGTGTTGACCTGATTAGTAAATTAAATAACTATCAAATTAAACTTGAAGATAGCATAAAAATATATGAAATTGATACACAGCACTTACAGTCTGAAATACAGGTACTCGAAGCTTCACTAAGTTCTCTTAATAGTAAATATATACAATCTCAGAACCAAATAAGAGAACACATTCTTGCTGCAAATGAGTTAGTCATGTGTCAGTGTACTTGCCAGACAGTATCAAATCTTGATGCTGTCCAGCCTGAGGTATCGGACGTCCCGTCCCAGGCGGTGAATTTATCCCAAGGCTGTGTCATCACCCAAGTTGTAATTGATTGTGAACAGGATTTATCTCAAATTGAACAGCCCAAGATTAATAGTTTCTTATATGTGAAAAGTGGTTATCATTCAGTTATGTTCTCAGACAGCATAGGAAGAGGTTTAGGTAAATTATTAAGTAACAACCTGAGTTATCCTATACAAAATTACTGTATGCCAAGTTCATCATACAAGCATATTATGGCGTCATTAAGAAACAATAATTTTAGTTCTAATACCAATATTACAGTGTTTATAGGGAATAGTTTAAATGTAAAAAAAGCAGATATCACGGACAATCTAACTGAGATGTTAAAGTTAAATTGTAATAAAATTATATTGTGTGCATTTCCTTATTTTGAACAATTGTCAAGTAGACAAAATAATTATATTCATAGTTTAAATAAACACATGCACTTTTTAGTAAGTCACTATAGTGACAAGTTTATGTTTTTTGACACAAACATTTTTGTGGAAAATTTAAAATCGACTAGGGATACAGTGTATTTGCCAATTAGTTTTAGACACACAATAGCAAGGCTATTAGCTTATTTTATTAACTCAGACATAAGTAGTATGTCGCAGTCTTGTATAATTAAATCCACAATGTTTAGTAATTTTACTAAGAATCAGGTGGAGAGCCTTAGTAACGGTAGCTCTAGTGCTACAAATACTTATAAAAATTGTACGGAGTTTCCATGTATCTCTATGGATACTCATTTAAACTAGTACATAAGACAACAGAGGATACCAGCGACAGAATAGTTATGCCTACCATTAACAAGGTATCTTCTTGCTCTTTAGTAAATAGTTGTCAAAAAGGGAGTCAGAAGCATGCCTTGAAATTATTTCATCAAAATATTCAAGGTGTCTCTTCCAAATTATTAGAAATTGAAATGTTTTTAGAAAAAACAATGTTTGACATTGTATGTTTTAGTGAGCACTGGTTGAAGGATTACCAGATGCTAATTAGTTATGAAAATTATAATGTGGGCAGTTGTTTTAACCGCAAATCTATGTTACGTGGTGGTTCCCTCATCTTATTGAAAAAAAAACTTAAAATTTAAGCAACGTAATGACATCGTTAACTTATCAGTGGAACATTGCATCGAACTGTCCTGTGTTGAGCTAGATAAGCATATCATAGTGTGCGGGTACAGACCCCCAAACCCTCAAAACTTTACTTTATTTGAGTCAACAATGGAAGATATCCTTGCGAAACTTGCAGCAGGTAACAAGCCCGCGATTATTTGTGGGGATTTTAATATTAATATTTTAGAAATTAATTCAAATAGCAGCAGATTTATAAGCCTTTTTAAATCGTTTAATTTGTCTAATGTGTTTACAGAACCGACTAGGGTAACACCAACTTCTTCAACCTGTATCGATAATGTATTCTGCGATTGTGAATATTTAGATAAAGCCATAGTTAATTACCTTCCCTCTGATCATAGTGGTCAATTGGTAACATTTCAGTTTAAAGCAGCCTTGGAAAAAATTCATATACAATATAGGCCAATTACAACTGGAAAACTAGCTAAATTCAATGGTACCTTACAAAATAAGTTAAATTTTCTAGCCCATAACATTGAAGATGCTAATAAATTTTATGGTAATTTCTTTTCAGTGGTTCTAAAGGAATTCAATGCAACTTTTGAAAAGAAGTCTAAGGATACTTTCCCTAAGTATGTATTTAGTGACTGGGCGACTAAAGGCATTAGGATAAGTAGGGAAAGACTATATGAGCTATATGGCCTTAAGCCTGTCATAAACACTGATTCTTTTAATAAGTTTGTAAACAAATATTCTAAAGTGTTCAGAAATACTTGCAAGGTAGCTAAAGCCCTATATATTAGCAACAAGATCAAATCGTCAGAAAATAAAATAAAGACAGTTTGGAAAGTTATTAATAATGAAACTAATAGAAATAAAGAACGAAACACTGATTATTTACTGGAGACTACACATGGTGCCAAAAGCTCTAATTTAGAAGTAGCTCAAGAATTTGTAAATTTTTTCACCAATATACCAACTAAAACTACGGAATATTTAAATTTTTCACCTGAGGTCTCATATAATTTATTAAAAGCTAACGTTCCAGGTTGTACGGTTGAATTCCAGTTCAAACATATCAACCCTGTGACAGTCATAAAAGCTTTCCGGCAAATCAAAATCAAATTGACCGAAGACATATGGGGAATGTCTATTAAAGTGTGCACGTCCATAATTGAAACTATAGCACCATACTTGGCTTTAATATTTAATTTATGTGTGGACCAAGGAGTCTTTCCGGATATAATGAAATATAGTAAGGTTATACCACTATTTAAATCGGGCGACAGCAAAGACACCAATAATTATAGACCTGTATCTGTTTTGCCGGTTTTTAGCAAAGTGTTTGAAAAAGTAATGCTCAATCAGATGCTCAATCATTTTAACATCAATAAAATTTTACACAATCAACAGTATGGTTTTACCAGGGGTCGTTGTACGACTGACGCTGGTGCCACGTTGTTAAAACACATATACTCAGCGTGGGAAGAGGCACAAGATGCCATAGGAATCTTTTGTGACCTCTCCAAGGCATTTGATTGTGTAAATCACGAAACCTTGCTCCTAAAGCTAGGACATTACGGACTAAGTAAACTTGCACTCAGTCTAATAAAATCTTACTTAAATGATAGACAGCAGCAAGTTCAAATAAATGGTGTCAATTCACGGGGTTTAAAAGTCAAAATGGGTGTACCACAAGGCTCTATTTTGGGTCCATTCCTCTTTCTAGTATATATTAATGATCTACCCCATCTTTTAAAAAATCACCCTCATATGGTATTATTTGCTGACGATACGTCCTTAATTTTTAAGATAGATAGACGTTCCATAAATCTTGACGACGTAAATAACGCCCTACAGCAGGTCCAAAATTGGTTTACTGCTAATAATTTAGTATTAAATGGGAAAAAAACTAAATGCATCAGATTTGCCTTACCGAACGTTAAAAGAAATGATTGCGACATAGTATTGAACAAGGAGAAACTTGAATTCGTCGAAAACACGGTTTTCCTGGGGATTACGCTTGACTCAAGGCTACAATGGGGTCCTCATTTAACATCTCTTGCGGGACGGCTAAGTTCAGCAGCATACGCTGTCAGAAAAATCCGTCAATTTACCGATATAGATACCGCGAGGCTGGTCTATTTTAGTTACTTTCATAGTATCATGTCTTACGGTATCTTATTATGGGGACGTGCTGCAGACATCGAGTCTATATTTATCCTGCAGAAAAGAGCCATCAGAGCCATTTACAATCTCCGTCGGCGTGATTCCCTAAGAGAACTGTTTATGGATATCAACATCATGACGGTACCTTGTCAATACATTTACGAAAATATTATGCATGTTCGGAAAAATCTTCATCTCTTTAGCAAGATTAGTGACAGGCATAATTTTAATACTAGAAATAGGAACAAATTAGATCAACCCCGATTCAGATTGGCCAAAGTACACACTTCTTTTATGGGGTACTGTATTAAATTTTATAATAAAATACCAGTTGATATTCTCGAACTGAATGAGAGAAAATTTAAAGCATGCATAAAACGCACACTATGTAGACAAGCGTATTATAAACTGGAAGATTATATCCTCGATAAAAACGCTTGGCTAAATGCTGGTCCTGCTCCACAGTCACAGCTGCTTAGGTCCACTTTTTAGGTTTTTATGTTTTTATATTTGGAAGAGATGCTCGCTCTTTTTAGAGGTTCTTACATTATTTCGTTTATTTATTCTTATATACATACAAATTATATTACTATATTAATTACTTATTTATTATTTTTGATGTAAGAACTTAATCGTTCTCTTTATTAATTTATTTTTCATTATTTGGTCATTGACAACCATAGTTTTGTGTAAAGTAGAAGCATATTTTTTAAATTTTGTAAATGTGAGTACCATGGAACCATTTACATTTTATGTGAGTAGTTATAGTTTTACTTGTTGGACATGAAAGAGCATGGTGGTTGAGAGCATGTCATGCTCACTCAAATGTCTCGCTGATGGCGGCGCGTGGGTTTGATCATTCGGTTCCCTTCGAAATTGTTGAGCTGAAGAGTGCCGATACACGCGTCATGTTCGTGAACAGGCGCCGTCGGTTGAGACTGGTCATCTCTTAACTGCCATTGGCTTATTTTAATCTTTATATTTAAAATTCTTATAATAAGCCCTTTTTTTTTTCCTTTGCATTGTCCTCACATGCAGAAGCAACAAGTATATGTAACTTGGAATTTTGTAAAACAGAACATGATTTAAAAGAGTGTCCGTGGAGTTTCTTGCACGTTCTTCTCCATAGAGATCTACGCTTTGGAACGTGCAAATAGCTTCCATGTTTTTGACTGACCGACCTTGACGTTTCAAAAGTGCCTGTGAATGGTTTATTTGAAATAAAATGCTTTGAATTTGAATTTGAACATATACACACCAAAATTAAGCTGGCTTTTAACACAATGAATTTTTTGCTGACGTCAACCGAATTAAGAAGGAATGAAGAAAGCACCACTGTAAGTATCATATCTTTTATTTTTTTTTTTAAATCATTATTTCTTGCCATGTTACAGCACCATCTGTAGCAAAGTAGTTAGCGGTCATCTCTTATTTCAACCGCTGTTTTGGGACTGCTTGACGGTTGTGCCGGGCGTAATTGCTGAAATGCTCTCATATTCACGTCATTGAACATGCCTTCACTATGTCCTCCTAATTCTCCACTTCGCTACCAATAAACCAAACGCATTTTCAACCACTCGTCTTGCTCTCGACAGTCGGTAGTTAAATGTTTTCTTTTCTTTAGTTAATCCTTGGGTTCGAGGATATCGCTTCATTAAATATTTTTTAGTGGAAATGCTTCATCTCCTAATACCACTGAATTAGGCGGTATATTTGAGCTACCACTTTCTAATATTGACTGAAGAGTTGAATGAGAGAATATTGTTCCGTCTGATGTTTTCCCATAATGTCCAACATTAATGTATCGAAAGTTTAAGTAACTATCGCATAATGCAAACAAGACTATGCTAAAATGTCCCTTATAGTCATAATATAAAGAACCACTCCCATTTGGGCATCTCAAGATGCCATGCTTTCCATCAATTGCTCCAATGCATCGTGGAAAATTGCAACGTTCTTCGAATCCTTTACAAATTTCATTCCACTCTTCACTAGTATTCGGAAACTGAAAGAAATAAAAAACATTAAAGAAATGTTTTATTTTTAAATTTATTGAATGAATTATGTTTTAGGTTGAATCAGAAAATACTTCAACAGATAGCAGAGAAAATACGCCAGCCAGAGCCAGTGGTTCTCGAAGCTCATCTCAAACACAGAGTCAATCCTCATCCAATTTTCGACAATCGATTCGAAATGCAAGATATGATCCCATAGATACCGCACTTCAAGAATTGAAATAAAATAAATAAGAGCGTAGAATCGGAAAATGAATTTGATGTTTTTGGTCAAAACGTTAGTCTTCAACTTTAAAAACTGCCGTTAGAGTACGCTCTAGAAACTCAAGAACTTATTATGAAAGTTTTAAAAGAGCAGCGAATAAAATGCTTAAAAGAAAAGGCACAATAAGAAGCACTTATAATTTCTATACCTGATATGATATACTATAATCTTGATTTAGTGGATTACATTGACACCGAGAGTAAGCGTGATGAACCAGGACCATCGGACAGTAGCAAAGAAGATTTATTAGGTCGTGCTGTTCGCGCTATGGGTTCATTGGAATCTGATGACGATGATTAGGATTTGAGTTTTCGACCCACTAACTTTCGTGATTTCGTGATTCGTGAGTTTAAAGTTGTTTCACAGATTGAAAATAGCCGCCGATCAGTCCTCTTTAATTTTAAGATTAATAAAAATAAAAATATGTTGAACATTGATCTTATACATTGTTTTACTTACCTTTATATATTCTTGAAGTGAATCATAAAAGCGTCGCAGACATGGGGCAGGAATTTAGAAATACTACATTTAGGCACACGATACAATTCTTCCAATGTTCCAAGACTAATACCCGATGCCAGATATTTAAGCGTCACTTGCAATTTCAATTTTGCAGGCAGAGCGGGTCTAAAAATAGTGTCTTGCTTAGATATTCTGGACGAAATCTTATCCAATAAATTTAAAAATAGTTCCTCGTTCATTCTGAGATGAATATGGTACCGTTTAGGATCTTCTGTAGCCAATTCTGTTAACAGATTATTCGACGTACCGTAAGCATCTCTTCTGTGAATCCATTTTCTAACCCACTGAACTGGTCGACGTCGATGCTTTTTTTTGTTATTTAATACGTGTATAATTATTGCGTATACAACTCTGCATGCAGCGACAAGCACAGCACGTCTTCTACCCATGATAAACATTGTACAACTAGAACTAACTTGTATACCACTAAAATCTTGTATGCAAGCTGCAAGTTGAACAAAATCGTGTTTCCAATTCAAAACACTTGCACACAAGTCTGACGTCATACATGTATGCAAGCACTTGCATAATGGAAACGCGCCTTTATGTACGAGATTACCATGTTATGCCATTTCTTTCAATGGAGTGTCAGTGGTTGACCATAGGAAAGTCATAATTCGACGCCCCCAAGGAATAAACCTGTATTATACTATTACTGACTTTTTACTGTTATACCATTTACGGTATCTACGGGTCGGGATACACTTATGCAATTTTTTTCATTTTTTTTCTGCGGTAATTTCCAACGGTTTTCCTTATAACACTTTTGTTCTTTGGAAATTTTCCATTTCTTATTTACTAGAACAATAACGAAATACATTATTACAAATTAAATTCCGTGGCTACATTTCGGTAAAGTAATATTACTGTAAAATATTTCAAAAAAAAAACCGGTTAACGCGATTACAGGTTTATTATCGTAAATTTTGTGGTAGACATTTTCGGTAATGCACTGTTACAGTTATCATCCGGGACATAAATTTATACCTACTATACGTATTGGCGGTAACTTGCTCGCGCTCGGCGACTCAAGAACGCGTTTCTACATGTAACGCACATTACGCACACTAATACTAATATGCGGCGTCCGCGATGGTCAGTGCATCTCTTTCTTAACATGGAAATAAACTGCGACAGATTATTGTGCACACACTAATAGTTTGTTTACGTGAATCACGAGAGTTAGTTGCATTTGCTGTTCTAAAGTGACATGACGTGATTAATGTAATAGCTATTGTGCGTGATTTTTGTTGCAAAGTTTAGCGTCTTACATCGTGTTGATATTATAATTATTTTATTATCTAAAGAAAATAAGTGTTATGGCATCGAATCAAGATCGTACTTTAAAAAACCCTCGTGTTAGAAGAATGTTGATGATGATTGACGATACTGACGATCAGGTTGCAACAAGTAAGTATCAAAATGTTATGTAATTAAATTAACATTGTATTTAGTTTATAATTATGTACATTCGTTGGCATTAGTAGCGGTATTAATTTTGATGAAAGAATAGATTAGTATCTATTATATTTTGATGAACATTTGAGCCCACTAACTAAGCTATTTGACTGCTGCCCTGCGTGTTGCGTGTTGGAATGTGTGCGAGACACAGCAAGATTGCAGAAAGCAGTTGTACTAGCAATTTGTACTACTTTGTGCAAGAGGTCTCAGGTTCAATTCCCGGGTCGGATACTCTTTAAATGTCATCTGTGCATTTACAAACTTACATACACAAATAGCCAGACCCGGAACAACTATCTGTAGGTCATACAAATACTTACTTGTTTCGTGCGGGAATCGAACCCGCGAATCGGTGCGCAGAAGTCAATTGCTTAACCACTGCGCCAACTGTGCCGTCAAACTAACTTATACTTAATGTGTTTTCAGGTTCTGGACTTACTTCAAATAGGAACTGTGCTAATATCATGCAAGAGAGCAAATCTGTAGAATCACTGTCCATCAAAACAATAACTGATTATAATTTACGAGGTATGTACATACGAATATAATTCTTACTAATAATTATCTGTACATAGGTACAAGTATTTAAAGAAAATCTTGTCCTGTTGTGATACTTGAAAACGTGCAATTAATGAAGACCAGTGGACTAGCCAAAAAAATAAATTACTTAAGAATGCTGGTCAGGCTTACGAAGGTTGTCATAATAAGAATAATCAACAAAAGGTCATGGGTCCTGTGTGTTCATGTAAAATGAACTGTGGCAGCAAATTTACTTCTTCAGACAGGCAAGATTTATTTGATAAATTTTATAAGCTTTCTGATCGAGAACGCCAATGGATGTATATTATTAAACATACTAAAACCGAAAATATCAAACGAATGACTCTAGAACGGAAAAATAATCGCACACAGACTATAAAATATTTTTTTTCTTTAAATAATGTAGAAATTCTTGTTTGTAAGAAATTTTTCCTAAACACTCTAAAAGTTAATGAACAAATGGTATATACAGCAATAGAAAAATTTAAATTAGACGAAGGGATTACAGACTTAAGAGGTAAGCACACCAATAGACCTCGAAAAATGAGCTCCAGCACGGAATCGAGTATTGAGAAGCATATTTCATTATTTCCTAAAGTAGAGTCTCATTATACAAGAAAAAGCTCAACTCGACAATATTTGTCACAAGACCTCAACATATCAAAAATGTATCGTTTGTACACTGAGTGGTTTCCACAGCAAAATTATGTTGAAGTTACGTTGGCGACAAAACGTCAATATGAAACCATTTTTAACACAAAATTTAACTACTCATTTTTTAAGCCTAAAAAAGATCAATGCTCTACATGTTTTGTATATGAGCAAGCCAGTCCATCAGAGAAAGAGTCTTTAGAAGAAAGCTATAGACGTCATTTAAGTAGAAAAGAAAGAATTCGGCAAATTAAACATGAAGAAAAAATGACAATTGACAAAAACGATAGCACAATTGCTATCTTCGACCTGCAAAAAGTGTTAAGTATTCCACAATCCAATGTAGGCATTTTTCATTACAAACGCAAGTACCCTGTGTATAATTTTACTATTTTTGACGCTCTACGTAAAAAAGGGTATTGCTACGTGTGGCATTATCAAATCGCAAAACGAGGCTGCATAGAAATTGGGAGTTGTTTGTTGCAATTCTTGAAGAGTGAACAGGAGCGAGGTGTTAACAAGATCTATTTTTATTCGGATGGTTGTTATGGCCAAAATAAGAACAGGTACATTTTTGCCTTATATGCGTATGCAGCCAAATCTTTAAATTTGTCTATAACGCACAGATTTTTCGAGACTGGACATAGCCAGAACGAGGGAGACTCGATGCATGCCTGTATTGAGAGGAACATGAGAAATAAGTCTATTTACACACCTGATCAAATATATAATGTAATTCTAAACTCCAAAGTCTCGGGAGAAAAATATACTATGAAAGAATTGGAGCAAACAGATACATTAGACATAAAAAAATTAGTAAACCCTTTGAATTGGCGTCGCGATATAGATGGGAATACGATACGCTGGTCTGATGTAATGGAAATTCATGTATCATCATCCCAACAGGACAAGGTTTTCTTTAAATATGATTTTGATGAGGCATATTCTGAATTAAATATTTCAAATTCATTTCAAACCAAACGACGTGGGCGAAAACCTAAGACAGATGCTCTGATAGAAGATACTGTATTGGCACGTGCTTATCATCAACCTCTTTCTATAAGCAAGGCGTTGCATACAGATTTATTGTCTTTGTGCAATAGTGGAGCGATTCCACGGTATTACCACGCATTTTATGAATCCTTAATTTCGGTAGAAAATAGTGATGATCGCGATGATACTGATGATGCCGCTGATAATACCGATTAGTTATTAAGATTAGTTATTAGTGTTTTTACTTGGCTACTTTCGTTATACTTTTACTGATTGTAATTTGTGATCTCTATGAGAACTTTGTTTCCAATAAACGTTATAATTATAATAAGTTTTGTGAGTTTTCTTTAATTATTCCCTCAAAGATACCAACAACAAATTTATGTTACATAATCGTTTTCAATGATTACGATAATATGACTACCAAAAATTTTCTAGAAAATACGGGTTACACTACTTTACCCTTTTATGGTTATTTAAAATTTTACCACAATAAGTCGGTAACTGAACACTACAATCTAACTCTGAAATGAAAAAACACGTATAATAATCCAGTAAAGCAATATTATGCCTATGAATTTTAAGAAAATTACAAGAATAATTCGGTAAGTAAACATTACTGGAATAATATTGATAAGTCAGGATCGTAAGATATCAATACCCTAAAAGTTATATGAAACCATTTTCGGCAATATGTATTTTGGTGAATAACTAATTCTGTGTATATTAAATATACTAAAACTAGGGCTGGCAGACTAAAAAACATAAGTCCAAAAGTGAAACTTTTCAGGAACAACTAAAAACTGTATAAAAAAATTGCGTTAAACTATAAATTCAACTTTATTGGAATATTGAGATGTTTTTAATTAAAACTAACATGCACGTAAATATAATTTGATAAAAATATAATAAAAAGCGATTTTAGTGACTTATGTTAGAAAGAACACCGTGTACCTAGTAGGTACTTGTGACTTAAGTGTATGAGAACAGTAAATTTAATTATAAACTATGTTTTAGTTGACATTCAAAAGTTACTTCTATGAACGTAAAATTAATTTAGCATGCATCATTTATATACTAGCTTATATTTATAATTTATATTTAACTATTTATTCATCTTCTTCACTATCTAAAATATCAGGGTCAGTATTACGTACATTGTTTACAGAAGGTAAATCTAAATAAAATCTATGAAAAACGTCGGGTATTAAGGAGAGTAAAGAAATCAGATCATCTTTCTTTTCTTTTGATATCGGTAAGGGCTGTACCGATATAACAGGAATAGTGTCAGGTATGGCAGACACTCGACGTTTCAAGTTAAATTTGTAAAAATTACATTCCGTGTCCAATGTGTCTTTGTAGGAGATTACGCCAAATTCAGAATCATAGCGCAACCACTTTTTATCGAGCCATTTAAATTGTCGCCCTTCTACATCTTTGTTTCTTAATACTAAAGGACCCTTTAGCAATGAAGAAAAATCCAAAAAGTCGGAACTGCGCATTTCGACAACTTCAAATTTTTTACTGCTCGATCTGATGAGTTGAATCCAATCATGCGGGTGATAAATCTGCAAATCCGTTTTCTTTTTCTTTTTTTCAATGATGCTATGATCCGTGTCCACTTCCAAGTGGCTATGACCCGGAACCATGAACTTGTGGTCTATGACATCTATGTCTAACTTCTGCAAAGCCCAAGTCAACATTGAACTGACATGAGAATTTCGGTTCTGACCGCCACAAGTATCAGAATAAAATATTACATGTTTTGTATTCTCAGGTACGTATGTTTGAAGATGTTTGAAAAGACATGATGCTATTTGATTAGCTCCTCTAGCAGCTATGGTTTCATACCATATGTAACACACAGCTTTTCCAGTTTTGTTGTCATGGACAGTCAGGTTGAACGTCCACAACTGGCGTTTGTAGAAAGCTACAGAAGAGCTGAGGGCTGGAGTTGGTAAACACTGTTGTAAGTCAAATGTGTAAACTTGCACAGTACTGTCACTTTTATTTACTTGAGTATCACATTTTTTCATTTCGTATGCTTGATCTGCGGCAGTCTTGTGATATTCATGTTGAGCAATTAGTTCCGTTTTCACCTGATCTTCCTGACATAGTTGAATTTGCATCTTGAATTTATCACAAGTAAAACATGTGTCGGCACGGGGCTTTTTGAACGATAATCCTAATTTGTGGAATTCTTGACTATAAATTTTTACTGAAGGTGGACTGTCGCGGTTTTCACAAAATAAATCATACATTTTCGTAATAGTTAGATGAGAAGGCAAGTACTTTTTTGATGTAGTTTTTCTTGTGTAATGGCTCTCATAGGATGGAAATGATAAAATATGTTCCTTAATTTCTTGTCTTTTTTCATCAGAAATCTTATGTTTGGGAATACTCTTCCCACGGTTATCATCTGTTTGAGTGCCACCTATCGACGACCGTTTTTTCGTGGCAACTGTTTTTATAAAATTATCGCTTTCGCCTAACGTCTTTAAAAGGCATCCCCGACAAATGGGTTCACGCCGTGAATTAATAAAAAATATTTGTATGTTTTCATGCGATTCTTTTGTTGGTCAGGATCTAGTGTGCGTTGTCTTTGAGTGGCCTTGTCGTGTATTTCAATTAAAGATGCCATATAAGTTGTTCTCTTGAGATATGTTCCCATTTGCCAATATTCTTTGAAAATAGCTTGTCTATCGTTCAATGATATACGCTCCTTGCATTTCATTCGACACGTCCCTAGCTCTTTCATTGTTCTGCTGGAAACAACTTTACCTTTTAATGTTTTATAAGACTGACCTGTGTTGCGTTTTATTTTCTTTTCTTGTTTCGTAATGCGAATACTTTTTTTTGGAGATGTTTCGACCGCATGTGGCCTGTCGGCTCTTCGGTCAGTATCGGTGGATGTCGACGAATCTACTGCTGTTTCAGAGAGTTCGAAATGTGGATCCAGAACAGAATCATCACTTGAGAAATCCATTTCTCGATTAATAAACATGACGCTAGTGTGACCTGATGATGTGGAAGGCATTGGTTCTTCTTCCTCTATTGTGCCTGTAGATGGCTGTTCATTTCGTTCATCTAAAAATAAAAACATACTGTAGAGGCTAAAAAAAATATTATTTTAATCATTTATTTATGATTGATGCTAAAATGAACAAATCACTGATGATTTCTGCTAAAACTACAATGAAAGATAAATATATTACTTTCTGATTTAAATCAAACATGGCAAACTTACCTTCAACATTTGTGTTTCTCCTCATCACCATCTCAACTAATTTCTTTCCTCGCTGACAATCCATAGTAATTGGGAATATTTTTAAATAAAATGTCACACACCACAACTGTTCTGTTAACAAATCAGAGCAAAACTAACTCGACTAGTGTGACCCAAATCACTACAGTTACCACTTCAGTTTTTTGTAAGCAATAAATAATAATTTGAGTACCTACCCTCGAATTAAAAATCGAGATAATACGACGCACTTGACGTTCCTAATAACATAAGTCACTTTCTGTGTCCATGAAGTCCGAGAGCTTCAAGTGTTCCTTTTAACATAACTCAACTTATGTTTTTTATAACGCCGCAAGATTAATGGGATTCAAGAGGTTGAAAAAGGACGCCACTTAGATTCAAGCCCGAACAAGCGATATGACTTATGTGCTTTAGTCTGCCGATGTATTGATTTAAATTAATAATTTTGGTACAAAGAAAAAATAAAGCATTTTTTGACTTATGTGCTTTAGTCCGCCGACCCGATGTTACACTTAATACTATTAACTATTCGGGTAAAAATTAGCTTTTCCGTCATATAACAATGTTGTCAGGATTACCTTTTGTTGAAGAGATATACCCCAAAAACACTAAATCATTTTTCCTGTAAAATTTGATTTTTGCGATTACCGGTTTATTCCCCGGGGACGTCGAATTACGCTTTTATGTTAGTAGATTACAACTAAACTTGTTAAAATCAACAATTATGAAATCAGAGTTAGACCATTCTGACACTATTGTAATAGCATACTTGGGGGCAGGGTTTCGTTACACACTGCCATTGGCATATACCCATAATTTTTATACTGGAATTGTAAGCCCTACATCAATATGTACAATAAATGATTGTTTAACGCACAACGCTCCGTCGATATGGGCTCATCTGGTGCCTTTAATAGAAGAAGTAATGAGATTGAACCCCTTAAGTGACACAATCCATTTTTGTCGAACTCACTATCATCGCAATATAGAAACAAGACTTTTTTTGTCTACATTGCGATGATGGTAAGTCCGATAGAAAGAATTTCTCGGAGTTAAATAAAATCACTTGGAACTACTCTGAGGCCGGCCACGGCAAGGGTGCCCAGATGGTGTTGGAGCTACATTGAAAAGAACAGCAGATCTAATGGTTCTCTACGGCGAAAATGTGGGTACATTCGATCAATTCTATAATCTGATTAAGGGACACGTCGAAAACGAACAGCTCAATATAATTGTTAAAAAAATAGAACAAGATATAACACAAAAATGTAACTTGATTTCAAATTAATATTGATAATAAAATCAAACCCTTCCAAGGGACATCTTCCGTGCACCAGGTGTTTTGGGAGAAATCAACAAAAAGTTAACCATAAGAACAATGAGTTGTTTTGAATGCTCCGCTTCACAAATCTGCTTTCACGAACATCATCTTGCGCATCTTGCCAATTGCAATGCTGTGCCAAAAACATTAGAAAAAGCTGAAACTCTAAAATTTCAATCAAAACCTTCGACTTCAAGGGTTATGACCAAAAACGTGGTAATATAGTCGGATATTTTACTGAATATGCTTAACACGCAAAAATCTCCACCGAAAGATAAGATGTCCACAAAAAAATATATAAAATACCAAAATAAAAAAATAACAATGAAGAAAAAGTAACTATTCTTGTAATTGTTGTCATAATCAATAATAGTGTAAGTTTTGATGATTGAAAGGTCAGGGCATTGTAGGAGAGGGACATTTCTGACCCTAATTGGTTTAAATCAACGTCTTCTTACAAAACGACGCGTCGCGACGAAGCTCCAAAGTCTTGAACATCGACGACGAGTTGCTAGCCTGTCGGTTTTCTACCGGTTGCATTTTGGGGAATGTGCGACGGAATTGCATAATTTAATTCCGCCAAGCCCGTTCCATCATCGGACCACAAGACGAACGGCGATGCGCCACTGTTACATGGTGGACATCCCACCCATACGCACTAAACGTTTTGGGAACACATTCATAATGCGTACAGCTAAGGAGTGGAATTCCCTGCCGGAGTCTGTGTTTCCTGATAGCTACAACCTGGGAGTCTTTAAATCAAGAGTCCCAGGCAAGCGTGCTCCATCTTCGACCACATCATCGCTTACCATCAGGTGAGATAGTGGTCAAACTCGTGCCTATTAATATTAAAAAGAAAAACTGTTTTTAGAATATCCTTTTTAAGATTCAATTGTTATCTCAAAAAATATTATTGTTAAGATTCTAATAAGGGGTTATCAAACGATAAAAGTCTGATTAGTTTAGAGACCGTTGAAGTCTTTTCTAACTGTTAGGAGAGTAAACAGCATTTTTAATATAGAATCAGTTGACGACAGTAAGTTGACTTATTCAACTCACTGTCGGCAACATTGCGCCATAATTTTTTACAATAACGTCATTATTCTCACAATGTGACATTATCTTGCAACAACGTTTTTTAATGATTTTGAAAAATATCCAAAACTAATGGACTACTTGGGGTGCCTTCATTACAACATACTATATATTTGATATATCTGTACATCTGGCCTTAAATAGAAGCTCTGCCGCGAGATTTAGAAAATCTTAATTATTTTTGTCAAGAATATTGTTAGATAAGATAAGATCATTTTTTGTCCAAAACATGGGCATACACACACATGGCATGCAAGATGTTACAATTAATTTACATAATATATCAGTAATGTTTTGCCTTAACGGCGTACAAATGTAAGTAGGTAGAATATACTTATTACATATACATGAAATCATTACAAATTTGTCCACTATTATAAACATTAAACAGTTCAAAATGCAACACAACAGCGTCATTAACTCATCATAGTTAGCGAAATTAAAATAATTCAAGTAGTAATAATTCAATTCAATAAAGGAGGATGCAAATTCCGGTCCCACCTTCCAATAGCTATGTGTGTTACATCGTTGGATAGGTATTTTTGAGCTGAATATAAGTTACTATGGCGCCAAGTTCCAAATCTTAGTCCGTTCAGAGTTATTCTTTAATAAACATAATAGTTTATTCAGTAGCCAAGTAATGCTATTTTTACGTAATAATTGCATTTGTGCTTTATACACGTAGTGTAGACGGTAACGCAAACCTTTTTATCGGTCTGTCTCACTCGCACTCGTTAAGTATGCTTAGAACAATGAAACTGGTTAGCGGCACGGATAGGCGGCGAGAGTGCGCGCAAGCGCAGGTAGTCGTTCGTTTGTAATACGTGTGTGACTACGTCTTTTCATTTCGTTCGTTTACAGTTTCTTTTTATTTGACCCCGGCTATCTCTTGGACTTTTTTGGTATCTGTTTATAATTGACATTCGGCTTGTATTATGGATTATTGAAGTGCTTTTCGATTGGACTATTGTTTGTTACTATGGATGTTTCACGGAACTGTGTCATGTGTCGTAGAGGATTCTATCGCGGAAGATACCAGCAACATCTTTTGACTAATGAACTTACAAGAATGCGACCAAAGTTTGCAACATACATGCAGGAAAATGCATTGTTGGAGGTAAGTACTTCAAGAGATATTGCGCTACACACAAAATAGAGAGACTACAGAAGTTAAGCATAGTACTACGCGCGCTCGAGCAACGCACACAGACACATGAACACGCACTCATTTAAGAATCCGGTTTCCTAGTTTAAGTTCCGGTGTATTCCGTGTCGGTGGGTGGGAGGATGTCTATGTGTGCGTTGTTTGAGCGCACGTAGTACTAAGCTTAACTATTGTAATTTATATTTAGACTATGATATATCTATAAAAAGAAATAATGCGTTCATTAAGTATACTTTTTTACAGGTTGTATTTGACAACACGCGGAGTGTGTGCCATCGATGTTGGCAAAGAGTTGAAAGTGCAGTCAGACCGCCTCCTCCATTGCCTCCTCCTCAAGAAGCAAACGACGAGCCACAAGCACAAATCTCAACAGCAATTTACGTTCCCGAGTTTTCACGAGCACCAAACACTGCTAGGCATTGTATTTTCTTCAACTGTCGTAATGTCACTCGTCATAGAATACCAGAAGTCATAAAAATACACACTTTCTGTGAACACAAGCTGTACATCCCCAATAGCGCCAGAGTTTGTCAAGAACACCTAGAGAGTAACAGTTGGGACGAATTACCTCAACATTGCAATGTCACCCATGACTTCAATGCAGCACAATTCAGTGACATTATGAGAAAAGCTGTACAAACAGGTTCGAGGTTAGATTTTAACACGATAGGTGCTGTTACTAGCGAAGAAATGCACTTTTGGACCGGCCGTAGTTTTGAGCAATTCCAAGAGATGTTGGAACAAACTCCATCATTGAGCCAGAGATGTAAAAATCCTAGAACCGCTTTAGGTATCTTTCTAACAAAGCTGCGAACCGGTGACCCAAATGAGAGGCTCGCGACTTTATTCAATATGTCGAGACTAAACCTTGAGCGATTGATGGCCATAGCTCGTGAGTGTCTCACCAATGAGTACGTTGATCGTCACCTAGGGTTCGACCATATAAATAAAGATGATATTTTACGTCGAAACCTCATGATACCAAAAGCTTTATTTGGAAACGATGAAAATACGAAAGCTATCTTAATATGCGACGGGACATATGTTTATATAAATAAAAGTTCGAACTTCCTGTTTCAACGACAGTCTTATAGCTTACACAAGTTTCAAAATCTTTTAAAGCCGTTTGTTATAGTCACAACGGATAGCTATATATTGACGTCACAGGGCCCCATGCTGCTAAAAAAACAGACGCAAACATAATGAGCGATATTATGAATAATGGTGAACATCTAATTCACTGTCTCCTTGAAACTAATGACGTATTTATTTTGGATCGCGGATTTAGGGACAGCTTGGATGATATAGAAGCCTGTGGTTATGAATACCATGTCCCGCCTTCAAAGGATAGACACGAATCCCAACTTACTACTGACCAAGCCAACGAATCTCGATTGCTCACTATTTGCCGGTGGGTAGTGGAAGTGGTTAACGGTAGGTTCAAACGGGATTTTAAACTGTTTCGCCAAAAATATTTCAACAATGCGTTGCCGCATATGTTTTCTGAGTTTAGGATAGCTGCTGCTATCACAAACCACTTTCATATACCCATCGAAGATAGTCAATATGCAGAAGCTATTATCACCGAAATAAGGCTGAAGTTACATACCCCTAATATTTTATATGAATATGTGGAACGGAAACGTTTAAACAGCAGAAGAGCGGATTTTACAAGAATAGAAGCAAGTGATATTGATTTTCCGCGATTCAGTGAAGAACAAATCATTTTGTTAGCTTTGGGAACCTATCAACTGAAGTTAGTGAAATCTTACTGCAGCAAACATCTACAAAATGGAATGTATACAATAGAAATATACCGAGAAGCTGCACTGGAGGATTTACCTGATTTTGGCATTGATGAGGATGCTTGGCTCTTACGTATATATACAGTCGCGACACGTGAGAGCTAGAAAGTACTACTGTTACTTATTAGTTCGCAACAACGATATTATACAAAGATATTGTACCTGCATAACGGGACGACGTACTGTAGGGACCTGTGCGCATTTCGTTTCAATCATTTGGTACCTAGGGCACGCCAGACATGAGGGATTTGTAGGCCCAGCCTTATTTTTAAATAACGTCATTGTAGACAACGATGATTAAATAAATGTAAAGGTTTAAAATACGCTATTGTGTTTTATTTGTAAAAATATAGCATTTTATCAATGTGGACATCTGTTTAACTTTTTGTCATAAGGTTTGCGACTCAGTGACGCAACTGATAACCGTAGGTTAGTATCTACACTACGTGTATAAAGCACAAATGCAATTATTACGTAAAAATATAATTGCTTGGCTACTGATGAAACCACCATGTTTAATAAAGAATAACTCTGAACGGACTAAGATTTGGAACTTGGCGCCATAATAACTTTTATTCAGCTCAAAATTACATATCTAACGATGTAACACACATAGCTATTGGAAGGTGGGACCGGATTTCATAGAAACTCTGGCATCATCCTTTAATTCAAGTCGATTAAATGTCAAAGTAATAATAAAATCAAATTAATAAGTAATCAAAGTAATAATTCTATTTAACTAATTTAATTCTAGTCAATTAAATGTCAAAGTAATTAGAAATACAGAAATTAGATTAAATTATCATTCAAAAATTCGTCAGTGCTGTAGTAGGCTTTTTCTAAAAGAATGTTTTTTAACCTACTTCTTAATTTTTCCGTTGTGTATTGCCTCCAACATTTTGGCAACTTATTATACGTCGTTAATTTTTAATCGTTTTAATCCCTTGGAGGGGTGGTTTTACTCACAAAATACTATTCATTAAAAGTTTGCCTAGCATGGTATCTTCTAAAATAAAAAAAAAACAGGAAGTGATCACGTAATATTCGCAAAATGCATGAAACCAGTAGTAGCGCCTCGAGTTAGTTACCTACGCGTGCTTTCGACGCGTTGTCGTCGGTGCGTACCTAACTACCTACACTCCGCCCGATCAACTAAGGTTATTGACTCTGCTAGTCAGCTAATGTTCACGTATTAAATAATTCCAAATTCAAGGTTTAGGACTGTCATAATTGCTCTGTGCCTAGGCTTCGGGACATACCATACAATAACATTAAAAGATTTATGCTAAACGCTGTAAAACGAAAAAATAA
This sequence comes from Lacanobia oleracea, assembly GCA_950371165.1. Classification (NCBI taxonomy): domain Eukaryota; kingdom Metazoa; phylum Arthropoda; class Insecta; order Lepidoptera; family Noctuidae; genus Lacanobia; species Lacanobia oleracea. The sequence continues at coordinate 14,523,043 of OX493386.1, forward strand.
GCTCCAACAGGCCTGCTAGTTATGGCGTATTTAAAAATGATTTTAAAAGACAAAAAGTGCTCATTACACGATTTAAAAAAGTTATGTTACTTACCTAAATCAATTCCGATTTATTTGACACTTTCGGACACTCGGCGATACGTGATAATTGATCATAAAATATGGAATCAAAATTATTTACGATTGAAAAAAGAGTTTTGTAACAAACCTCTGAATTACCTATCACTTAGGGCTACACTTCACGATAGCGTAATTTTCGATACATAATCTTACACGTTTAATTAAATTGTCTTTTAATTTTAGTAATGTGTCTCTGTCACTTTTTAAAACATCACACGCGTCCACTATCGCACTTTTCATTTGTTCACGAGGTTGATGCTCATTTTTGTACACAAATCGCTTCACCTCACTCCACAAATAAAAATCCAGCGGTGTCAGGTCCGGGCTTCTTGCTGGCCAAGCAACTGGTCCCCACAGAATATTAGCTTCGCGATTGTTTAATAGCCACTGACAAAACGCGACTCTAGCCGTCCCGTCGTTCTTGGCGTGTAGTAACGCCTGGGATTTCGTTCAAAGTACTTCAGGATTTCTTCGTCTAGTTCAGGTGTGTACACTGACGGAACTTGGGGGTTGGGAATACCACGCAGACGCAAAGATTGCAAGTGGTTAGGTTCACTGTAAAGACAACGAGCGACGCGTACAATTGCACCATGGCAACGAACTCCAGATTGGAGTACACGTAAAGGACACTCGTAACAACAACACACCGATGACGTCTTAGGAGAACTGAATTGTTTACATGACTTGGTCAAGGTCATGCGCTGCACTGAGCGGGAGCGAGGGGTTCGCGGGGTGCGCGGGGCGCGCGCCTTTTGGCACTGCCAATCAAATGAGGTTTGGGGGCGGGGTTTGGTCTAAGATTGGCAAATTTTTGTGAGTGCACGTTGACTGCGCTTACGCGACATTGTTGTTAGTACCGAATGGTAACTACTAGTTCGCAATGTTTTTTCACTGTTTTTTCACCGACGAGAATTAATTAGAGTTTATAAAAAAAAGTACTTTATTTTTTATTTTATCTTTACAAATCGATAGTGTTTCATGGACCGGATCGATCCTTCACGAGATTAAAACGATCAAAAAGTAACGCTGTATAGAATTGGCGCCATACAGAATATACTTTTTCGTAATAGGGCTGACTTGGATCTAGGAAAGCAAAGAAAAAATTGTTTTGAGGAGATCTGCCCAAGCGCGAATAGAAGAAGCGCATTGTCAAATAAGCAATAAATTCAATTATGATTAGAGGTGCCTCTGAAAGATAGGGTATACTATAACTAAAATGGCGTTATCCGAAATTTGGTCGATTTTGAACTTATGATGCTATATTAATGAGAAAAACTAGCCAAGTGCGAGTCGGAACCGCGTGCAAAGGGTTCCGGGCCGCTTTTTTTATGTTATTTTAATACTACACACTTCTTGTAGGTTTTCCTGTAATCCTTCGATACAGAACTATATTCAGCATTTTTTCAAAATTTTAGGCTCAGGAGTTTCGGAGATAAGGGGATGAGGAATGGTCATTTTCGGTCTAATTTCTTGAATAACTTCAAAACTACCATCTGCCTAGCCTTTTTCCCAACTATATTGGGGTCGACTTCCAGTCAAACCGGATTCAGCTGAATACCAGTATTTTACCTGGAGCGGCTGCCTACCAGACCTCCACAACTCATTAATTGGGTAATACGGTACTGCTTGGCAGGACTGGAGTCAGATTTACTGGCTTCTGACAATCCGTAACGACTGCCAAAGATCTACAAATGACAGCCGAGACCAACGGCTTAACGTGTTTTCCGAGGTATGGAGGAAACTCGTTATGTTAAGATGGTCACCCATCCACAGACCAACCTTGAAGATCGAACCGTGCGGCTGTTATTATTTAGCCACGAGCACCTGTAATAACTTAAAAAAATACTACATATATAATTAAAACCCTCACAGTAAGCCCTTTCATATAATTTGTCACACGATACTGTTTGAAAAACTTTTTTTAAATTTTCTATTTTGACCCCCAAAAGTGATCCTTATACTAAAAATTTATTTATTTACGTAACGACGACGCGTTTGGGTCACAGAAGTCCATATATTACCAAATTTCAACAGAATCGGTGTAGTAGATCCGGAGAAAACTGGCACACCCGATTGATCCTATAAGGGTTCCGATTGTTACGGATGTTCGGAACCCTAAAAAAATATCTATCGATCAGTGTTTACGAATTTTCAAAGTTATTCAAGATATTGAAAATATAAATATATTTTTCTTATTAATATATATCATCAAAAGTTCAAAATCGACCAGATATCGGGTAATGACATTTTAGTTACACCACGGCAGTATGAGATTCTGTAATAAATACAAAGGCATACATGTCAAAAAACCTGGACCACAGACAGTTTTCTCCGAGACCAAAGAAAATATCCTGCTGAAATCGGCCGCAAAATGTTCTAACTGGGGATACCCCATTACATTATTGTTTTTAAGGATGGGAAATCATCAAATGGCTCTTCCCGCTCTGGGTGAAGCAGGAGGGAGTGTCAGACTCTTACTGACTAAAACCCATCGGTGTTCCTCCTAGTGCCAGTTAGTCCAGGACTACGGTGCCACTTTCGAACGGATTCCGCACCCCGGCAGGCACTGGCCTTAGCGGGCCCCGTCTCCCATGCTGACAGCTTGAGGCGCGCGTGGAACACAGCGCACCGTCGACCCGGGCCTGGTTCTGATCGGACGGCGAGCCACACACACACATAAAAAAGTTTGCGATCACTAGCATAAGCTATTATATTTTTTAAATTTAACTTTATCAAGAAAAAGTCTTGGTTGTGTGTTTTCTTTAAATAGAAAACTTCTGTTTGAAATTAAAAAGTAAAACAATTTTTTATTAACAATAATTGAATAAATAATCAGAATGTAATTGTAACAGGAATAAGATAGAAAGAAAAAGACTGTTTAACTAAACTTAAACAACAATTAACTAATAAAAGGTTTAAATTCAATATAATATAACTTCTCCCCTGGCTTGAACACATGCGGAGATTCTCCTGGGCATGCTGAGGATCAAGTTATCCAGCATTTCTTGAGGTTACCTGTCCCATTCTTGAATAGCGGCTGGGGACTTGGCTGACGGTTCCAAATAGCTCGCTTAAGAGCACCCCACTGTCCAACCAACTGTTCAAACTCCAACCACATCATACAATTTGTCACTATCAAGTGACAAATTGTACGATGAGGCTACCACATCTCGTTAGATAGCTAAAAGTTCAATAACTTTATCTGAGATATTAACGAACGAAACGTAAGCTTAGTTAGTTCCCTGACCGATTTTTGTGACTAGCTTCACACTACATCTCTAAGAGCGAGACGCGCTTATGTACGTTTACAGATTTAAGAAAGAAACAGCCAACTTTCGTCATAGCCTTAAAAACTTTGTCGGCTTGTCTCCATGTTAATATTTTGTTGTAATTATGAAAAATATCGTAAAACGTGAACGATCTACGAATTTTAATAAAAGCGAAGTGAGATTGTTGACCGAATTGGTGGCAAAACATCGCACAATAACTGAAAACAAGCAGACTGACGCTGTAACGAATAAAGAAAAGGAAACAGCGTGGAATAAAATTAGTTTATTATTAATGCCGCCGACGGAAAAGTTAAAAGGGAATCGCTTGTCTTGGTATGGTCATGTGAAGAGGGGGGATGAAACGCATATAACTAGAAAAGTTATAAACATAAATGTGGATGGATGGAGAGGGAGAGGAAGGCCAAAGAAAAGATGGATAGATTGTGTGAGGAGCGATATGGAAGAAAAGGGAGTTAGTGATAGAGTGACGACTGATAGAACAGAATGGAAGAATAAAACGTGTTGCGCCGACCCCAAATAACATGGGATAAGGGCAGGAAGATGATAATGATTAATGCCGCTACAGGCTTTACAGCGAGAGTCACCTTACACATTTAATATATAGTACAATTAGATGTGTCAGGTAATGAAAGTGGTGAAAATTTATCAGACAGAGTTTGTGAAACCCGTGATGCAGAATTTCAGCCGGAACAGGTCACTTCTTCATCAGACGACTCCGAGGTAGATTCCTCTGCTACAACTAACAATACTATTGTAAATTCGCGCAGAGGACGCGGGATATCTCGTAGATCCATTAGCGGCAGGCGAACAGCGCGCAGTGGACGTTCAGCTAGGACCTCAGTACCGAACGTCGGTATGATACAAGTAGCATGTAATGGCACAGAATGGACTTGTATTTCTGCAGACACTAGTGGAGTAGGACGACGAAGCCAGCAAAATATACTTAGAGAAATCTCAGAACCTACTCCATACGCCAAACGATACATTGAAAATAACAACCCGATTTCTGCGTGGAGACTATTTATTGAAGAGTATATTCTACGACGCATAAAAGAATGTACTGAGAAGGAAGCACATGACAAGAGTCAAGATGACACTTGGAACTTATCCCTAGACGAACTTGATGCATTTATTGCTTTGATTTATGCTCGTGGAGCCTATAACATGAGCCACCTAGATTTAGACATATTGTTGTCCCAAGACTAGGGACCACCCGTTTTCAAAAATACTATGAATAAAAATGTATTCAAGGAGATCATGAAATACTTACGTTTTGATTTGAGAAGCACGCGTTCTGCTCGCTTAGCTAATGATAAATTTGCGATGATTTCGGATACATGGAACAAAAGACATGGCCTAATTCTGCCCTTAATCAATCCAGAATACATAAATGTACAGCAAATAAAAAAATGTAATGAATGAATGTGAAAAGTACTTATAAAATAAACAAAAATAAATCGCAACAATTACATTTCTCTAAAACAGGCGACAAAAAATGACAAAAAAATATGTGTGTTAATTGATTTTGTGTGGTTTTTGATTTCGACCTAATTCTATGCATTGCAATACAACTGCCTCTCTGCTTGGATACATGCATATGACAAACAGTATCTGTAGCAAGCCTGAAGATCAGACTAAAATAAAAAATACCCGCGACTGCCAGAATCAGTCATCTGTAAAAGTCAACAGTCACTATTAACGCAGACACCTTTTTTCTAGCTGCATGCCTCGTGTCATGATACATCGATAATATATTCAAGTGTGTGTATCCGAACATTCCAAACGTCATAGTAATGTTGACATTTCTGCGCTGACAGACCGCACTGCACTTGCGTTGATCTTGTTACATATTATTGTGTTGTCTTTTCGTTTTACTCTGTTGGGTATTTTTACTCGACCCCACGCTATCGTTCATCGGACTTTCGTTTACTGTGTACATTGTACTTGTTTGTTTGTTATTTGAATTCTGACGCTTACGATGTCAAGGTGCTTAAATTGTAGTGTGGCCACTAATCGAATGCGAAGGCATATGTAACAATTTTAACACCGCTGTTACAAAATACATTGACTAAATGATTATCTATACAAGAGGTACGTACCTAAGTTGTAATTATTTTCATACTGCTAAAATATAAAATACATTGCAATCGAAGTTGGTAAACTACACCTACCATTTTAAGCAGTTGAGTTTCTTATTCGGAAAGAATGTTAGCATAATATAAGTACTAATCACGTATGTATTTTATGTTTTTCAGCTTCCTTCAGATGGACTGATTTGCATGTTATGTATTGTTAAACCAACGCTCAGAAGAAGGTACACATAGCAGAGTAAGTACTGAGCTACCCAATGGTGTGTATTGGTTGTGAATGTTCTGTTATAGGGAGGCGCTACCCAATGCGATACCACACCCTTGAAGAAAACAGTCCATTAATTGATATTTTCTTCTCATGGAAAACCCACAATCCGGTTAGTGTGTGCTTTCAAACTTATATATTTAGCCTTGCTTTGCCCTGGCTGCTGTAAATTCCGATGCTGAAACAAATCCTTATAATTAATGAGTAAGGGTGCAGTCTCACTTGGCTTATAGTCTGCCAACGATTTGCCCATCCGTTACTATTTCAATGGTGCAGTCATTCTGCAAACGGTGTACTGTGTGCATAATATAGACATTCTATTGAATATAGTATTGGGCGCTAACTCAGGCTATCAGTCGTAAACTGTATGCCACGTGAGACTGCACCCTAATAATTACTAGTTATTATTTATACCAACCACATTTATTACACTGGCCGTAACAGTTCTACCATTTCCTTTAAAAAGTAGAGGTGAAGATTTCATAGGTATAATGTCAAACATTGTTACAGGATCAGAGGGCAAATCTACAAGCATGTCATCCCTGTTGGATGCAAGCTAATCGGCACTTAGTACTGAATACACATAGATAGATATAGATAGGAACTGGAGGAAAATGAACCTGGATTGCCCAAACCACCTCCACTTCCAACAGATGCTAATCCTATTGTCGCACATGAACCACCACCACCACTTCCACCAGCTGATAATCCTGCTGAAGCACGAAGAATTGACCAAATAAATTATCTGCCTAGTTACTAATGTGTTCCGAATACTTCTAGCCATTGTATTTTTAAGGAGTGTAATAGTCAATCAGGGCATTTTTGAATTCCTACTTTTGTTAAGTTAATTATTATATTCCTATCAGTTGCCGAACATGCAAGATATATTTATTTGCTAATGAGTGGCATTTATTACCTGAGAACACAAATACCTCGTCTTATTTTACTGTTCAACAGTCAGAAGATACTACTTCTACAAAGAGATCTAGTAACTTTTGATTTTAATCATGTTGGATCAAATGCCGCATCACATTTGTCACTATTGGGCAGGACTTAAAGTGACAGAGTTCTTATCACTATATATTGAAATTCCTTTGGAAAATGTCCTTAGCCCTTATCTTTTGAGGGGGCGAATAAAGTCTGTAAATAAAATTTTTCATATATTTTGTTTGATAGTGAGCCATTTTAGCCCCAATCCCTTGGATGCCATTTTAGGCTATTGTTGTAGCTGCCTAGTTGGAAATCAAACCGTTGGGTTTTGTTGCCATGTCATGACGTTGTTATGGTATTTGGACTGGGCCAGGCACCAAGCAAATATAACGGCACCAGCCTCATTCCTCGATAACATTTTATTGATCTTTGAAGATGAATAGGGTTCTAAGTTGATGAAAACATTAAATGTGTCTCTGAGTGATTGCAATGATGTTTTTCTTAAAATGTCTGTAAAAGAAGTAGGTAGAAGTAGATATATTTAATAAGCAAATGTATATCCTATGTACCTAATTAATTATATACTTAAATAAAAATTCAAGTGCTATTTTAGTGTTTTATTGCCTATCCAATTCTATTTTTTTTTTGCAACGTCTCTGAGCAAGTTGTAATGGCCAGATTTATGTGTAGACGACGAACTTTTCTTTGCTATCGCGGCCTTTCTATGACGAGAGGCTGATTTGATGAGAGACTAATCTATCTATAATATATAAAGCTGAAGAGTTTGTTTGTTTGTTTACTTACTTGAACGCGCTAATCTCAGGAACTACTTACTGGTCGGATTTAAAAAATTCTTTCAGTGTTAGATAGCCCATTTATCGAGGAAGGCTATATATCATCACGATAAGATCAACAGGAGCGAAGCGGTAATGGTATTTACATTTTTGGCTCTTCACTCGTAATTCTGTGAAAATGCATGGAACACTGACATTGAGAGTGTTCCATACAGTTTCATAGAATTAGACGTTCCCTGATATCGATGTAAATGAATGTCGTATCGGGTTAGTGAAGAAACTGTCTTTATATCCATTGATATAAAGACAAAAATCGAAATGTTGTATCCTATTTATCGCGTCTCTCGCTTCTTCTCTAATCATAGAACTTAAATTATTGCAAAGACATACATGTAAGCTTTAATATGACGTATTGTATATCAATGTACATGAATCTTTTTTTTAGGGCACGGCTCTATACTAATTCCGGCCATGTCCTTTATAGATAATTGTCAAATGTGTTACATTCCTGGAGGAAATTTTACAGTCGATGAGCAGTAATTTCCATCAAAAACTCGCTGTCCATTTTTACAATATATTGCAAACAAACCTGATAAATTTGGTATAAAGTTTTGGCTGCTTGTGGATGTCAAAAGTAAGTATCTATGTGGAGGATTTCCGTATCTTGGAAAAGTCGACAACCGTTCAAACGATATTTCTTTACCCGAATATGTAGTTTTGTAACTGGTACAACCCTATTTGAAAAAGGGCCGAAACGTTACCACTGACAACTTTTTCACGTCTCTAAATTTGGCTAAGAAACTAACGGTCGAAAAGACTAGTACTGTTGGAACAATGCGGCGTGCAAGTCGAGAAGTACCGCCGATTTGTAGAAGTATTCGTACTACAAGATATGAAACTTTTATAATGAAAACCGAGACCGATACAACCCTTACTGTCTATCAAGGGAAACCAGGAAAAAATGTTATTATTTTGAGTACTCTGCATCCCAACGTGAGTACAAAAAAGCTACCTGAGTCAATTGAATTTTAGAATGGAACATTTGGTGTCGACATCATCGATCAAATGGCACGCAAATCACCGTAAGATCTAGAAGTCGGAGATGGCCTGTTCACGTTTTTTACAATAAACTTGATTTAGCAGCTATAAACTCTTGGATTCTGTACCGAAAAATCACAGGAATAAAAATTTCTCGGCATGATTTTATCCTTCAACTGGTGAGCGATCTACGTGCAGAGTATGTGAAAAAAAAAAATACTACAACTGCGACTTAAAGACAAGAAACTAATTCTGAAACAAGTGAACGATGTATTACAAACAATAAGAGGCGGCATTGCCAAGTCAATCGTAATTGTAAAAAAAAAAAGTGTGAAAACTGAACTATCTGTAAAAAAGCTGTTTGTGGAAAATGTATAAAAGATTAAAAAAAAACTATTAGGTACTACTTGTTACAAATGTTACTCAGTTTAAGTGCTAAAATTGTTTTTTATTATTAAAATGATAAATTGATATTATTTTTATAAGTATTCTGATTTTGATCTTTAGTACCGTCAAATTGACCGCTGCGGTCTTTGAAGGTATAGTATGAAGCCCGGCCTTTCTAGTGTTAAAGTGAATATCATTGAGTATTACATGCACTTGTATTTAGGTATAACATCACACACCTGTTGAGATTCAGATTATTTTTTTTTTACAGATGCCACCTTTTAATGAACTCTGTCGTGCATGCTGGGGACGTGCACAAGAAATAGAGTATCCTCAAATAAATGCTAATGAGAATAATGTTGTTCAACAACCTTCTTATTTCTTTGCCTAATATGAGACGAGCAGCTGAAACACCAATATATTGCATTTTTCAAGAACTCAGTGTGCTAGAGCGACATTCTATACCAGAAGACACTCGACGCCGTGTATTGCTACATTTTAATTATTTTATACCAAGAGGTGCACGTATCTGCAGACAACATTTAGAAAATGAGCAGTATGAGAGTTTGTACTCGGCAGAATATAGCCTGGATACTTTTAAAGCCGACTACATTGAAGAAATTGTATTTATATTAATAGAAGGCTTCATAATGTGAATTATGATAATATTCAAAACTAACCTGATCATCAAGTCCTGTATTTTATTGGTTTCACAAAGAGACAACACCAACAGATTTTGGTTGAAACGCCCAACCTTATAAAAATGCATCGGGGTAGTTTTTCATTGACAGCACTTTCTGGAAACCGGTTAGCCTATCTTTTTCAAGTTCCCCGAAGAACTTTGGAAACATTAATGTCTGTGGCCAGAAATATTATATTACGGGATTGTGTGCCCCGAAATATAGGATTTAGCCTCATGACAAGGCAGCAAGTGGCAGCAAAGAATTATATTGTTGCTGATGGTATTTTCGATGACCCTGATGTCCCACCACAGCAAAAACCAGCTATTACCATTGCAGATGCAACATATTTATACACTCAGAAGAGTTCGAACTATTTATTTCAAAAGGATACATATTCCCTCCATATATATAATACAGGAATTTGGTTGAAATGAATGGTTTGCCATTCATTTTGTGCTGTTCTAATGGGTACATCATTGATGTTCGAGGACCATATAGTGCCACTACAAATAATGCGCAAATTATTAGATGATCCGGATTTTAACAATTTTTATAATGAAAATGATATTTTCGTCTTAGATCGCGGGTTTCGGGATTGCATGGATGCATTACACGGTAAAGGCTATATAGGCCATATGCCAGAAACCAAAGAAGATGGCCATTGACAGTTGACCACCCTTGAAGCAAACAGGTCACGCCGTGTGTCTATAAACAGATGGGTGGTGAATGGCCGTTTCAAAAGAGATTTTAAAATATTCCGTCACATTTTAATCGCGCCTGTTCTCATATAATGGACGATTTTGAAACAGCTGCTGCGCTACTTAACGCATTTGCCACTCAATTCACCGACTCTCTCAATGCAGAGGCGTATGTGAATATTATAAATGAACGTATGTTCTTTCAAAACAAGATCGCTGATTTAGTTTCAGAACTAAACTTAAACAGACGCAGTGCAATATCTAGTCCTATTGATGGCACAACCATGGCATTCCCAAGACTATCTATGGACGAATTGATTATTTTTGCTTGTGGCACCTATCAGATTAGACAGGCACGGTCATATGTCGAGACCGTCGAGACCAAATAGCTGGATTGGAGGAAATAAATCCTTTGTTGCTTCGAGAAAAAATAAAATCTCGCCATTCATCAGGAAAGACGTACTTTGTTTTTACTGTCATAGAAAGAAATGTGAATGGGCGGGAAGCAATAACAAGTTATTGTTGCAACTGCATTGTGGGGCTTAGAACTGTAGGGTGCTGCTCACACGTTATGAGTAGGGGAGCCGGGGGAATGGGAACCAGTGGGCAATGGGGGTCAATTCAAAAAATTAAACCTTAACCTTTACAGAATACGGCTATGTCGCACGGGGTTTAGCTCTGCACCCGCACTGGCCAATACGCCGGCCCGCCAGTCAGGCTCGCATCACAGCGAGCGACACGTGTCACAGGGGAGGGGTCGTTGTAAAATTTCCAAAATTTCGATCGAAAACGTGAGTACCTATAATTGTTAATTTTGCGCATAAAATAATCTTAAAGTGTAGTACTGGAACTAAAGTTATATGTATTAATGCAAGTTATTCGATTTTGTGATGTTTTTTCTGTGATAATTCAAATGTAGCAAACAAACCAGCATTGGGGTAGTGAGAGTCAATTGACCCCCATTCCCCGCATCGTCTTTTATTATGATAAAACTTTTTTGTTCATTTCAGATGCCAAGGAACTGGACAAGAAAGACCTCTAAAGCGGGTTGGACTGCAGGTGACCTGCAGGCAGCTGCTGTACGCATTAGGCAAGGCGTCTCAATACGCAAAGTTGCCAAGGAAACTGGTATTCTTTGCAGCATATTACAAAGAAGGATAAAGGAAGATAAATTCATACCTCCAAAATTAGGAAGGCATGCCGTTTTTAATGAAGAGGAAAACAATGTACTTACAGAGCGTATTTTAAAATTAAGTAATATGTTTCATGGTTTGACGACAAATCAACTAAGAAAAATAACATTTGAATGTGCTGAAAATTTAAAACTATCTCATAATTTTATTAGAGATACTAAAATGGCTAGCAGAGACTGGATCCGAGGATTTCTTAAGAGAAATCCACGGCTAAGCATTCGAAAACCTGAGGCTATAAGTATACAGAGAATAACAGGTTTTAATAAAACCGAAGTAAATATTTTTTTTTTAAACTTGGAAGAAGTCATGACCAAAACTTCGTTCTCACCTTTAAAACATTTTCAACATGGACGAGACAGGTGTTACCACCGTCCAGGTAACCGAAAAAATCCGGGCTAAAAAAGGTAAAAAAAGAGTGGGATCTTTGACTTCTTGGGAGAGGGGGAAAACGATTACCGTCATTTGTTTATTTATTTATTTAAGACATTCACCACAACTTGAGAAGGATGGACCATTAGGTGCGGCATATGCAACTAATAATGGTTGGACGAATGAACAACTTGTCATGATTTTGGGGGCCGAGTCACCCGCGTCCGTAGGAGAATACCCAATGCTAGACCCTACACGTGGCCCCCGGGTGGTGCTAATCAGGTGACACTAACTGGTGGTAGGCTTCGGCCGATGGCTTGTGACCACCCACTGGGCAAAGGCGTACCGCCAAACGGCCTAGCCGTGTTCCGGTACGATGCCCAGTGTAGCCAATACAGAGGAGTTGGGTCGAAATAGTTGTTCCAATGCAGGCAGACCGACCAGGCTCGCGTTGATATGGGCGTATCGGGAGACTAGTCGCGGAGGGTAGCGGGATCCGAGGCACGGTGCGCCGCTGGCCGACCGCAGTTAGTTGGGGGCCCAAGTAGTGTGCTAGCCACACATGAAAGGCTGCCCCGCCAACTGACGAAAAATCCCGGGGTGCGCCATCGTGCTGGCTGGCGACCAGATGGGGAGGACCCGATGGACATTCCCGGGGGGGCTCGGGCGTCCCCGCAGTCTCCAGACTAGTCCCCCAATGATATCGTCCTGTCAGAGCGTGCCTGAGGGTAGCAGCTTGGAACCTCATTTCACTTCCTTCTCCTCAACAACCTTCACTCTCAACATGACGAAAAGGAACAAAATAAAAAAAGCTGTACAGCGGCAGCACTTCCTCCCCCACAAAGTGCACCTCAGCAATATTCGAGGTCTGCACTCAAATCTCGCCGCAGTCCATCACCACCTGGAGACTGAGAAACCAGCACTCCTGTTCCTTTCCGAGACGCAGATCAGGTGTCCGTCAGACGTGTCTTACCTTTCGTACCCAGGGTTTACCCTGGAGCACCATTTCAAACCACGTGCGGGCGTATGTACGTACGCCCGTGACGACATATGTTATCGGCGTCTCCGTAATCTTGAGGACTCCAGGTTCTCAACGCTGTGGGTTTTAGTGGACACAGGCCTGGATAAAATTGTCTACGCTTGTGTCTACCGTTCGCACAGCGGTGATTTGGAGACAACTGGACTTACACAGCACCTGAGTGAGGCGGCGGATGCGGCTCAGCAGCGGTACCCTTCTGCCCAATTGGTGTTACTGGGGGACTTCAACGCCCACCACCAGGAGTGGCTATTCCCATACCAGTGTACAGACCATGCTGGACGAGAAACGAGAAAGCTAGCCCTAGCGTTGAATCTTACCCAGCTGGTCCAGGAGGCAACGAGGGTGCCGGATGTTGATTCGCACACTGCCAATTGCTTGGACCTTTTGCTGACAACGGATCCGGACCGCTATTCGGTGTCGATTTCTTCACCACTGGGTAGTTCCGACCACTGTCTGGTGAAGTCTGTGTCCGTTTACTCCCCGCCCGATCCTAGCCCAAGAGGCACACGGCGGGTATGGCGGTACAGGTCAGCAGATTGGGATGGCATGCGATCTTTCTTCGCATGTTATCCTTGGCAGCCTACTTGCTTTTCTTCGACTGATGCTTCGTCGTGCGCAGACGCCGTAACGGATGTGTTGCGGAGGGGAATGGAGTACTACATTCCGTTCTCTGACATAACTATGTCTGGCGAAGCTCGTCCATGGTTTAGTGCCGAGTGCAATCGCGCTGATGCGCTTAAGCACGCGGCTTATCTGGCATGGGTCGACGCTCGCACGTGCAAAGCAAGCGACGTGACTCGGAAGAAGAGAGCCTTCAACAGGGCTGCCAAGTCCTGCAAGAAGGTGTTGCGGAGGGCACGGTTTGACCACATCAGCCGAATAGGGAACAAACTTGCTTCATACCCAGCAGGTAGTAAGGCTTTTTGGTCCCTGGCTAAGTCGGTCGAATCGAACTTCTGTCGCCCCCTCACTACCACCACTGCTGAGACCCGACGGGACGCTGGCCCACTCCGCTGACGAGAAAGCGAACTTGTTTGCTTCCTTGTTTGCGCAATCTTCGCGTCTGGATCCCGGTGGCGCGAGGCTCCCTGCTTCTCCTGGTGGATGCGAGTCGAGCATGTCGAACATTCGCATTCATCAGAAGGACGTCCGTAGGGTGCTGCGTAACCTAGACGTGAACAAGGCTAGTGGCCCCGACGGGATACCGGCAATTGTTCTGAAAACTTGTGCGCCTGAGTTGTCTCCGATCTTGACACGCCTATTTCGCCTTTCGTTTGAGACTGGAAAGGTGCCGAAGGCTTGGAAGCAAGCTAACGTGCAACCCGTGCCCAAGAAGGGTAGTCGAGCTGACCCGTCGAATTATAGACCCATCTCGGTAACGTCCATACTCTGTAAGACTATGGAACGCGTGCTGAATCATAAGCTCCTGGCGTACCTAGAAGGAAATGATATCCTTAGTGACCGACAATACGGGTTCCGCCGAAATCGGTCAACTGGGGATCTTCTAGCGTATGCCATTCACATCTGGAGTGAAGCCATAGAAAAGCACGGGGAGGCACTAGCGGTCTCCCTTGACATCTCGAAGGCTTTCGACAGGGTCTGGCACGATAGCCTTATTAGTAAGCTTCCTTCCTTCGGTCTGCCCGCCGGTTTGTGTGATTGGATTGCAGATTTCCTGAGGGATCGGTCTATCCGAGTGGTCATAGATGGCTGCTCGTCTGGACTGCTGGATATTAATGCCGGGGTTCCTCAGGGGTCGGTGCTTTCGGCAACACTGTTCTTGCTGCATATTAATGATCTTCTTAAACCCGGTACCTTTGGGTATGCAGACGACAGCACTGTTGCTGAGAGATACGTGTCCGACGCACGAGCTGGTGGGTCGCAGATCCGGTCTCTTCGGGAGGCTATGGTTGAGCGCTTGAATGTGTCCTTACAGGCTGTCTCTGAATGGGACGATGCCAATCTGGTCAAGTTCAATGCTGCTAAGACCCAAGCGTGTCTATTTTCCGCCAAAAGGAGCCAATTCCACCCAGCTCCATCTTTCCGAGGTGCAACCGTGCCGATAACCGACCAACTTGAGCTTCTTGGGGTTACGTTAACATCTACTCTCAATTTTTGCCCTTACATAGAGGCAAAAGCTCAAGTGGCTGCAAAGAAGTTGGGGATCCTATCAAAGGTGAGACGGTACTTCACGCCGGAACAGCTGCTCAAACTCTATCAAGCGCAAGTTCGATCGTGTATGGAATACTGCTCTCATCTTTGGGACGGATCTGCGAGATACCAGCTTGATGCCCTTGAGTCAATTGAGAAACGAGCCAAGAGGATCATTGGCAATGAGAGGCTCGTCGCGACGAAGCTCCAAAGTCTTGAGCATCGACGACGAGTTGCTAGCCTGTCGGTTTTCTACCGGTTGCATTTTGGGGAATGTGCGACGGAATTGCATAATTTAATTCCGCCAAGCCCGTTCCATCATCGGACCACAAGATGAACGGCGATGCGCCACCGGTACATGGTGGACATCCCACCCACACGCACAAAACGTTTTGGGAACACATTCATAATGCGTACAGCTAAGGAGTGGAATTCCCTGCCGGAGTCTGTGTTTCCCGATAGCTACAACCTAGGAGTCTTTAAGTCAAGAGTGAATAGGTTGCTTCTAGGCAGGCGTGCTCCATCTTCGACCACATCATCGCTTACCATCAGGTGAGATGGTGGTCAAGCGCGTGCCTATTATTAGTTAAAAAAAAAAAAAAAAAATGGTTTCATTTCGTGAAAACCGCTAAACCAAGTGAGGAGAAACCAGTTTTATTAATATTGGACAACCATTACAGTCATTCTTCCCTCGAATCATACAATTTCTGCAGAGAACATTTCATTACTGTGGTGTCCATTCCTCCTCACACATCACATATGCTTCAGCCACTTGACGTGGTTTTCTATGGTCCTCTTAAGAAAGCTTACAACAGAGAGTGTGATTTATACATAAAATCACATAATTTACATACGAAGTCGCTGGGATATTTAACAAAGCCTATATGAGAGTTGCTTCTGTAGAGAAAGGAGTCAGTGGCTTCGCATCAACAGGAATATTCCCACTCAATCCTCACAAGTTCAAAGACGAAGATTTCTTAGACGCCTCTGATGTTTCCTGTGTTGAAGAAATTTCTGGCACCGTAACAGACTTGAGAGTTAATGAAGTTTCAGATAACCTTTCAACTAACAACATTTCAGTAGAAACAGCATCAACTAGCAGTAGGAACGCATTGGAACCAAAACCTTCCACAAGTGATAATATTACAAATTATAAACCAAATGATGGTGTAAATCAAGAGAATCCGACAGTGAACCTTTAATTAGCCTACTCTCACAACTAACACCTCTGCCTTGCATTAGAAAAGGCAAAGGAAAAAGAACACAACGATCAGAAATTCTTACTGCCACACCTCTGAAAACGGTTTTTGAAGAAAAAGCTGAGAAACGAAAAAAAAGAAAAGCATACCATTGGCAAAGATATGAAGAAGATAAAAGAAGTAAAAAAGAACTTATTTACGTCAAGTTCATCTGAAGAATCGACTGATGAACAGGTTCCTTATGATGAGAGTGATGATAGTGACATAGAAAATATTGAAATCACGCTAAACATCCAGCAAAACTCCCAGAAAGAGAGTGATCAGTCTGTGTGCGCGATATGCTTCGAAGAGGGAAAACCGAGAGAAATCTGGTACCGTTGCCGTCTCTGTGCTGGATGGGCCCATGAGGCATGTACAGGATGTGATGATCCAAGTCGCTATCGCTGTGATTTTTGCAATTAACTTTATTTATTTACTATTTTTTGTTATGATACCATTGGGTTCTAACCACCATTTGTACCATTTCTAACTTTTAATTTTGTTAATTCTTATTTTTTTGTTAAAAGAGATAATAATTTTGTTACTTTCTTCGTTTGATAATTTTGACTCGTATTCTCCCATGGACTGACTTTCATTTACCTTACATGTGGGTAATTGGAGTCAAAACTACTTTTTGTTTTTTAATTATAATTACGTTTATGGCAATGATAGCCAAAAAAGACTTGTATAACTCGATACCAGATTACGTCGGCTAAGAGTGTAAACCTGCTAACTCCATTTTTGGTCAAAATTACATTTTTATGCCATATAGAAGAGAAAATTAGTTCACACGGACTGTAAAACTAGCTAAAATCACTCTAAACGTCAAATCGGCAAAAAAGTGTGATGTGTAAAACAGCCAAATCCATTTCATTCGAATTGCGCGGCTAACTCCATGATTGACGCCATTTTGTATTGAGTTTTCGGCGTTGCAACGTTCCGTGCAATAAAAATAAGTTTTTGGTGGAATAACTAACTTGTTTCAAGATTTCATGGTTGAAATATAACAGAGGTAAGTCTTTATTATTACTACTCCATTTTCGTTTTACGTCTAATATTCAATAAATGTTTTTTAAGTTATCAACTGGTTAACCTCCAAAAAGTTTTTGTAAAGGAGTTAGCAGTTTTTCTTAAAGTCGTTACTATAGTTTTTGGGAGATAGCAGTAATTTTGTATTACCAATAACTATAAAAATAAAACATAGTGTATCGCAATTACTTACAAAATCATAATTAAATTACAAAATAAATTATATTAATACATATCACTGTCGGGTAGATAACTAATATAGTTTTTTTTCTTTTAGATGTCTTCAAATAAACTTTGGCGTAGTAAAAAAATTATTGAGTTAGTGCACAATAATGATGATACATACAACAGAGTCATCCCTGATTCACCGTATCTTCTAAATAAAGAAAATTTTATTGAAAATATTAATTTTGAATTTATTAATAACCTACCTATAGTGTTGGCTTCTGATGTAAGCCATTGCACACAAACTGCAGCAAACATAGATGTTCTTGGATATGATGACTGTACACATAGTGTGCTGATGACGAAGGGTAATGACGATGATTCTACATTAGCAGCGTTGTATAATGATAAAGAGAACATGTTGACAAATGAAATTAATAAAATTAGTGAAAATTGTACAAGTCAAGTCCAAACAACCGATGCTCCAAATGATTATGATACCAGAACATGTTCAGTTTTGACTTCAGATGCCATTTTTACGGATTCTGCTGATTTAGTGATAGTTAACGATAACTGCACTGTTAGTACCGGTTTTAACTCAGTAAATATATCAAATCAAATTGAAGATCCCATATCTGATGAAAGTGACCAAGAAGTCTTAGTACAGTTAGTACCCTATAATATAAATTCTGACTCAGACTCTAGTTCTGATCAGAACTATCCAGAATAAAGTACTAAGCGAAAAAAACGAGCACAGGTTCACAAATCCAATTGGTTTGCAGAAAAAAATCGAAAACTACGAGAGGCTGGTAAAAAATATTATGGAAGGCAAAGGGAAGAATCCTGGAATTATGAGGTTCCAAGAGAGTCACGGAAAATAAAAGCTAGATGCAAATGTAAAGAAACAACAACTGGTGTACTTAAGTGTACAAATTTGACAGAAGAAGACAGAAAATATATTTTTAAGACGTTCTGGAGTATGAGTTGGCCAGAAAAACAAATTTACGTTGACAGTCTTGTGATATCTGCGCCAGTAAAAAGACAACGAGGTAGAAAAAATGTTGAAGAGTCTAGAAGAGCTCAATCTTTGTTCTATTATCTAAAATTACAAGATCAACGACTAAGAGTTTGCAGAACAATGTTTTTACATACTCTTGGCATAGGAAGATGGACGGTGTTAAATTGGAAGAATAATGTTTTCAGACGATGCAAAGAAAAATCTCGAGAGAAAAATCAAGAGAGAACTACTTCGAAGCCATTTGCAAAAGAGCGTCAAGAATTATTAAGTTTTTTTGGACTCTTTACCCGTCCTGGAATCACATTATTGCCGAGCAACGACTGAAAAAAAATACCTTTTACCTGAATGGATATCAAAGAAAGGTGTTTATGACTTTTACGTAAAAAATTGGTGTGAACAACGTAACGTAAAACCTCTTTCTATCACTATCTTCAATGAGGCATTTGATACTAGAAACTTAGGACTATACTTCCCTAAAAAAGATCAATGCGAGAGGTGTGCTCTGTATAAAGTCGGAAAATTAACTGAAGTAGATTACATAGAGCATCAAATTAAAAAAGATGAAGCACGAGTAGAGAAGGATAGAGACAAAGATAAAGAAAACAATGTTTTTACCGTAGACCTACAGGCTGTGTTAATGGCTCCTAAATCCAAAATAAGTAGCTTGTATTACAGAACTAAACTCCAAATACATAACTTGCCTTTTTTCAATTTAAAAAATAAGGATGGGTTCTGTTACTTATGGAATGAAAGTGAAGGAGGCCTAAATTCCGAAGAATTTGCTCCTATTTGGATGGAATTAATAGAAAACAATATTGTACTTCAAGAAGACTCTGCTGAACCGAAGAAAGTAATTTTTTACAGTGATGGATGCACTTACCAAAACAGGAAAACAGTCTTGGGTAATGTGTTACTCACAACAGCTATGAATAAAAATATTGTGATAGAGCAAAAATTCCTCGAGGTAGAGCATACACAAATGGAGGCAGACTCCATGCATTCGACTATAGAGCGTGCTTTAAAAAACAAAGATATCCATGTACCAGCAGAATACATATCCATTTGTAGATCTGCAAGGAAAAAACCGCGTCCATACGAAGTAAAATATCTAAACTACCAATTCTTTAAAAAGTTCAATGAGGTTCAATTTTATAAAAGCATTCGTCCTGGCCGAACTAAAGGAGATGCTAAGGTTACAGATATCAGGGCTCTTCGCTACACTCCAAATGGAGATATTTATTATAAACTTAGATTTCCAGATAAGTGGAAAATATTACCACAACGAAAATGCTCATCGGTGATGCCTGTGCCATTTACTGATCTACAAAATTTATACAGTGACAGGCCAAAAATTAGCGCGAGAAAGTTCGAAGATCTTCAATATTTGAAAAACACCTTACCTGAAGATTACCGCTCTTATTACGATAGCTTACCTCATGATTAAAATGGAAAAAAAAATAATAATATTGAGTATTAACCCTAGATTCATAAACATACGTCTCGCATACACCCATAAGTAGTAAAACACTCGCAGCGCGCAGCGCGAAAGAGATAGAAATACGTGCCTCTCAGTACCTTCATAAAACGACGAGAGCTCAGTACGGCGCCAGCAGTTTTGGCGCGTAAACGTATAGTTTTGGATATATCGAGCACGAGGTGTCTGAGATACGTGTGTTTATGATTAGTGTAACAACTTTATATATTGGACGGTTTTACTATTTGCCTTATAAAACGAAAGAACGCACAGATTTTTTTTTTAAAAAGGTATGTATTTATTCTATTATATTTTACGAAAGTAGTTGTTAGTATGAAACAATGTTATCTATTGCCGATGTTATAATTTTACTAATTAAACTGTTTTACTATGTATCAATTCGTAGTTATACTTATTTTTTATTATTAATCAAATACTTATTGTGTGTTATTGTTTTCCAGCATGGCTTTTTTGAAAGACGATGAAATTGGTGCAATATTATCGCGAGTGGATAACGAGGAAGAAGTGGATCTTCCAAATGATTTGGACAGTGAAGTTGAGGACATTTTAGAGACAGTTAGTGAGCATCCTACAGATGTTTCAAGCGATTCTGATGACGAACCCCTTCGAGCATCGAATATTCGTCGCCGTCGTCGTATATATTCTTCTGATTCATCAGACAATGAGCGACCTACGGAACAGATAAGGTCAGGCGAACAGCAACAGGCAGCTGAAATAATTTCCCCATCAACTAATAATTTGAGAGGTAAGAATGGTCATAAATGGTCAGCACAACCTTCCGAAGCTCGCACTAGCAGAACACAGTCACGAAACATTGTTCATATTGTCCAAGGACCCAAGAATGAAGCGAAAAATGCAATGACTGCATTGGAACAATTCAAATTGTTTATTTCGGATGCAATGGTGAGTATCATTGTATTGCACACGAATGTGAAAATTGCTACAAAAAGAGAAAATTACGCCGCAAAAACGGCAACTGTTAGTGATACTTGTGCTGAGGAAATATATGCTTTGATAGGATTGCTATTGTTAGCCGCAAGGAAGAAAGATAACCATCTGACAGCCGCAGAGCTTTTTGATCCATCTGAAAGTGGGACTAAATATATTTCGGTCATGTCTAAAGATACATTCGACTTTTTGCTGAATTGCCTTAGATTCGATGATAAGTCAACTCGTGAAGAACGAAAAGCTATTGATAAGTTTGCACCTATATGGGAAATGTTAATTGCTGTATGTAGAGATAGTTACAAACCTGGCTCATACGTAACAGTGGATGAACAGCTACTAGGATTTCGTGGACGTTGTCCTTTCCGTATGTATATACCATCAAAACCTGACAAATACGGTATAAAAACTGTAGTTCTCTGTGACTCTAAAACAAACTACATGATAGATGCAATTCCATATATGGGAAAGGGTACAAACACAAATGGAGAACCCTTGGCATCTTTCTTTGTGAAACAACTTACCGAATCTATTCGAGGAAGTAATCGTAATGTGACCATGGACAATTGGTTCACGTCAGTACCATTAGCAAAAGAACTATTGCAAGATCCACATAAATTAACAATTATTGGTAAAATTAGATCCAACAAGCGCGAGATCCCTTCACAACTTTTGCAGCCAAGACAAACAAGATCTTCAATGTTTTGTTATGACGGAAACTGTACGTTGGTGTCTTTCAGGCCAAAGAAAAATAAAAATGTTCTGCTCCTATCCACGACTCATGGAATTGGCACTTTAGCACCATCTGGTAAGCCGGATATTATAGAATTCTATAACTCTACTAAAGGTGCAGTTGACACGTTTGATCAGATGTGCCATAATATGTCGTGCAATAGAAAAACTCAAAGATGGCCGCTCTGCTACTTTTACGGTATGTTGAATATGTCCATGGTCAATTCTTTTGTCATCCACGTCCATAATAATATGAATAATCAACAGAGACCACTGAAAAGACGAGCATTTATCAAAGAAGTGTCAGATAAGATGATAGAGCCTTGGTTACGAAGGCGACGCGAAACACCAACTTTGAGGCGATGCCTAAAACGGAACATCGATGCTATTTTAGGTGATACTTTGCCTGATGCACCAGTCAACCCCGAAAATCAATCCAGAAATTTATGCAACTTTTGCAGTTATAAAAAAAAACGTGTGACTAGATTTATCTGCACGTCCTGCAAACGTTACATGTGTATGGAACATCGTGGTAGTTTGTGCCTAGAATGCTCGGATTGATATTTTTTAAATGTTTTTTATGTTTTAATTCTTAATAAAAGTTCATTCAAATTAATCATTGTTTTTTTTTGCAATATTTCCTATAATAATTACATTAGGTGACATTAAAAGTAAGGTGTATCAGAGACGTATGTTTATGAACTATGTAACCAAAAATAAGATTAATATTTAGTTTTGTTAACTTAATTATAATTTTATGAAAGGAGGATTTCAAATATTTAAGTTTGTTTGTTATATTTATGTTTAGTCAAGATTTTTTATTAAAAGACTGACCTTTAAGTATTAACCAAACATGTAACTGTGATGATTACTAAGAAATAAATAGACTGATTAACGAAACAATTAAAGTTATTTTACTTATCTTTGATATCTTTTAAAAACACTCTTAGCCGACGATTAGTTTTTAAAGATAAGTAAATGTGAACAAATTATAAGACAAGATTATGATCATTAGTGATTACAATAACGAGTTTTCCTTAAGTGACTCCCAATTCCCCCAGCTCCTCTATCATCTGGTACCTAGGGTATGCTCGCCATGAGGGTAAGACGCGACCAGCTCTCTTCCTAGATTAGGTTATTATAGGAATGTAGTAGGTGGACCTGCTAAATAAAATAAATTCATTTAAAGATATGAAAATTATTGTTTAATTTATTCCGAGTATATTACCTATCCTCCCTATTACCTACTCAAGTAGTGAAGTCAGGGTTGAGAAAAGTTTCATAATAACATTATTAATGAGAGTAATTCTGTCTAACGTTTTCATGCATAAACCGCTGAACCACTTTTTGATTTCGGTGAAGATTTCAGTCGCTATTCGCTAAACTAGCCACCTAACAGTTTGGCCTCTAAATGAAAAGTAGTTTTATAGATTTAAAGCAACATATAAAGAAGTAAGAAATAACAGCTAGCGCTAAAACATTGCGGATAGACATGCTCTATGCCTATTTAAATTACAAAGACCTAGCGCTATCACCTTGCGGATAGACAGGTAATATGTACCTACTTAAATAACAAAGACCTAGTGCTATCACCTTGCGGATAGACAGGTACTATGTACATATAACAGCTAGCGCTATCACCGTGGATAGACATTTCAATTAAGTGTCAACCAGAAAAGACGTATGTGAATCAACTGCTTTATTGCTAACATTTTTTAATTATAATACGAGTAATTAGTATCACAATATTTTTTCTAATTATATTCTAACGTTGTTCTATGATTCAAAACGTAATTTTAAAAAACACACTTGTAGGTACAGTAGTACCCAACTTATAAGGAGCGTCGTGAATCTTCGTTCGCGCAGAAAAGAAAGTATGGCCCGAAGACTTACGAAAGAATACTTAAAACTTACAATCAACCTTAGGTCACTGTTATAAGGTTCATATTACACTGCAGTTGTTAGTTCCATCTCACTCGCAAGTCACGTGCATGCCACGCGGCGCGCCTATCATGGCGGCGGCTGCCGACCAATACCGGTACAGGAAACAGAAGTGCAGTGTTTTCTGCGCAGGTACATCGGCAAGCCATATCAGTTGGGTACTACTGTAAGGTGAATCGAGGTCATTTAAAAGAAAAAAAAAAACGTCAACCGACAAGTCACTGCAATATTGTTCCAACCGTGGGTACATTAATATTCGCTCCGGTATTTGGCTCAGTTGCTCACATTAGAAAATAACCAGTACAGTTACAACTCGTATCACATATTTAAAGGCGTTCGCCGCCGCTAAGCAGCTCAGCCGGTCGATTCTGTAAACATGTCGAAGTGAAGGCTGGGGTGGAGTGAGCGTGTCATGAAGTTAGCTGTCAAAAATACTAGTGATTGATAAAGGTATTGATATTGAAGGTATTGATATTGAAAGGTATAGGTATTGATAGGTCATTGAGTGTTGTAATTCCTAGCAAGACCATGAAGCATTCATTAAAACTTTAGATGGTAATAAAATCCTTTTAATTTGTACTATTATATACCACTAATTAGAAATTTTATACCTCACAAAATTATCGAACAAGCCCAGCAAGGACTCAATTACCAATAAACTAAAGTAATTTACCAGTAATGAGTACAAATTTTTTAGGCATTCTCAGTTTCATCAACTAGCGTGGTCGTGCTGGGAAGGAATCTTTCCAGCACATAATTAGTGGTATATAATAATACAAATTAAAAGGATTTTATTACTGTCTAGAGTTGTAATGAATGCGTTTATGGTTGTGCAGCACAATCATTGTCGCTAATTACTTTTGCATAGCTGCATAAAATTAAAACATCATAACCTCCTACATATTTAGACCCATAGTCACTAATCTAGATATCAACTTTATTCAGATCTAAACAATATTGCCTAACTTTTGAGCTTGGTGAGGTCAGAAATAAATCAATTACAGGTGAAATTACAATTTTAATCATTTTTGTACACATCAAAAAATAGTAAATACATGTTTTAGATTGAGCCTACGGTCTGCCAGGTTCACATTCTGAAGTTTCTGCTGAGGTGCGCCAATAGCAAAATTAGAAAACATATTTTCTGGATAGAAGCTGGCCGGCTGCCTCTTGCTGGAAACAATGCGTGAACATTAATCATTATTGTTCAAATCTATTTCTCAAAAATATTGGAACCGCTTCTTTTATCATTGAAATACCTCAATTTAATGCAGTTCTTAGATTTATTTCAAAATAAGTAATAAAAATAACTATATACATTATGAATATACAAAACCAAATACAATCAGGTTCAAATCAATCAAATTCCTCCGCATCGTTGTCATCCGAAAACGTACCCAGAAGACTGGCAGCATTGCAATGTTGAATGGCAATGCTAATTCTTTGAGCAAAGAACGAGCCAGCCCTCTGGTCACGCAGTGTCAACCAGTCGGCGAAAAATGTCCTTAAAAAGAAGACGCGCACTCGGACCCCATGACCCTAGCGTTTCGACCCCAAACGGCTCAAAACTATAATTACCAATAAGGTTACAGTATTTGCGCCGCTTGAGGGCCTCAGCAGCCGCAGCAGCAGCGCCGGCACAGCTCGCCGTACGTAGAACATGTGATGGCGCAAGAGTGTCGACACATGTTGCAGTCCCACACCAGAGGCCTACCCACCTTTCACGGCACCAACGTCATACCATCTGGTCTCTTCCCATCGTCACGTACCAAGCCACTAGGTTCTAATACTGCAGGTACGCCGGCGGTGACAAGAGCTCGATGAATAATGTCATTGATGCTAGCGTGTCGTGCTATGCAGCCTGCGCTCTTGCAGCAGGAAAGGACATGGTGTCCGAGAATGTCGACAGGTACTCCGCAGTGACACCGATGCGGAGGAACACAAGGTGCGCCTAAGCGGAGACAGACCGCGATCCGAAACGATGCGTCATCTATCATAGTACCTATGGTGGATGACGGGAGTGCTTGAAGCCACAAACCCGACTCCCACAGCTAACAGATGCGCGCGCTCAGCAGTATTCGATGATGTATGAAACAAGTTATTCCGTATAATACTGCAGAGCGGCTCATCCCATCGTCTCTGAGAGGTCAGGTTGTCGGGCAAATCCGTGATGGGACAAGCCATTTTCCAAGCATTTAACGCATCGGTCAAACACGGTACCTCAAAATTAACCAGTGAGGATGATAGAATATTCCTGGTTAATGTATCAGTACTGTGGACCGAGGAGTGGAAGGCCGGTAAACTAATACTTGAAATTTTACGGATGCCGAGTCCACCCATGCGAATGGGAAGTGTGGCTTGCTGCCATGCTCGGTCGTCCAAGGCCACATTTAAGATTGAAGAAAGTGTGTTTCTAATAATTTGGTCTACTTTTCCAAAAGATGTGAATGTTTCCATAGATGAGAGGAGCGAAGGCTATATGTGAATTTTGGTCCAAAGCAACAGTATCGAATAAGTGTGAAGGCCGAATGCATGTTAATTTTGAAAAGTCTTTCCGAGACATTAAAATTTTTATCAGTTACTTTGATAGTTAGTTAGTTCTTAGTATATATTAATACAGCAAATCAGTCACATGTTATCAGTGTCTGATCCAAATCCATCCATCACATGGAAACAATATTACTTATGGTAATTGGTTGGTGGTTATTGGTTTTGTGTAAGTGTTCCTATTCATTAAGTTCATATTTAAGCAATACATACTCACCTAATTGCAGTATTAAATCAAACTTCAAAGTGAACTTGCTTAATGGTTTTCAACAGCTGTGGGTTCATAGTCTAAAAATCAAAACATAATAAGACCACATGGCAAAATACATTATTTTATGCTGTTAGAAAGTCATGCATGTCAAATAGTGTGCACCTCGCGTGCGTACCTCTAATCTAGATAAGCGTATGCATAGTCACAATGATTCCATTCGATTAATTGGCCTACTACAAAATAATACAATTAATAAACCACTTTTTCCACTATGACATCTTGGCAATTTAAACACATTTATTTGGGTGAATATCCCAGGCGCTAATTTTACGTGTCCACGTTGAGAATCATGGTGTAAAACGATGGGATGTTTCTTATATTTTTTTATAGTGAACTACTTATCTTATTCCAATTAGGGCCACATTTTTTTTTTATAGAGGCTTACCTATGGAAGCTTTGGAAAAATAAATAACTTTAAAATTCAAGTTTGGTGGCTTGTCCTAGCTCCATTTTTTGATATAAATGTATTTACCAAAGAAACAATTTAAAGTGAAGTAAAAAACAAATCATTACATTAGTATATGCATAAGACACACTATCTAAAAACAACTAAACCATATTATAAAATTGATTTTAAAAGCACAGGATACTCGATTTAAGTTTGTCCCTGCAAAAGTCATAATTTTGGTAGCACTTTTTCAATTTACATTTAGCATGAAGATTCGTGCGTGTGCGATCAATCGCGTTTTATATTCTGTATTTGTCAGTCGTGCGCGGGTAGTAGCGCGTAACAGGTGTGTGCATAGTGCTGTGATTTCCCGCCAAAAACGTAAGTATCATCTTGGGTCGAACAGGGGACAAGAATTTTTCAATTTTGGTGGATCGATTTGCTGTTGATTTTTAAGTGTGTGTGTAGGTCACTACCTACAATACGTAGCTCACTATTAAAACACTTAAAAATCAACAGAAAATCGATCCACCAAAATTTAAAAATTCTTGTCCCCTGTTCGATAAATAAAAAAAGAAAAAAAAAAAGATAAATAAGTTACCCAAATCACTATTTGGGTAACTTATTTATCAGTGATATTTATTCTATTGTATCTTAATAACTGTATTTTTTAAGATTTTTTTTATGCCTGGTTTCAATTTTGGTGGATTTGGTGGCAATTTTCGCCACCAAAATTGAAAATAAGCCACCAAATTTTAAGTATGTACTGTTTATATGTTATTTTTTCATATAAAGACAGTTTTCACTACAGATTGTTTATTTATATGTATATATCTAAGAATACGTTACTATTGTATTTGTTTCTCTTCCGTTTATTCTATTTATTAATTTGCACATGCCATGTTATTTTTCTGCACTACTCTAAGGTCGACCGGCTGTTATGTCGGTACCTAAGTTTTATGTAGGTACTTGGCAATAGATTTGACCTATTATTATTCGTATAAGGGTAATGAATTAGTTATACTTACTTATTTTTCTTACTTTTTAGAATGCCAAATCAGACTAGGGAAGAGAGGCTGCTTAAAAGAAGAATGGCAGAAAGAAAAAGAAAAGAAAGAATAAAAAGCAATCCTGAACAGGCAGATAAATTACGGAAAAGAGAGAGGGAGAGATATCATGAGAAGAAAAAAAAAGGTAAACTGGCTTCTCAGAAACTAAAATCCCAACGCGAGCGTCGCGCTTTGCAAAGAAAAAACAAAATATATCAACGAGAATATTACGAAAGAAAAAAAGCAGCAAGAAGACTCGCAACTGAAGCAGGATCAAATGCGTCACTTCCCGCGAGCAATTCCCAACAAGACGTTTTACCTAATTGTACAGTTGTTAATCCGCAAGACCCTCTTGCAAGCACCGTGACGAGATCTACACGATTTGAGAATGAGAGCACGCAGCAATATACCTTGGTTTCAAGAAAGAAGATTGGCAAGACCCCATGTACTTTGAGTGTCGCCTTTACACTTCGCGTACATTAGTGAAAACACCCGAAAAAGATAGATCTAAGGCCTAATAACATAAAGTGTAATCATAGCATATTTTTTTGTAATGGGATTTAGACAGGAAATCGTTTTAAAGATTTACCTTTTAGGTTAGGTTAGGTATGTATGTGTTGTAAAATGTGTACTGATGTGATTGATTATTGAGCAGATTAATTCATTTCAGAATACAATGCACATATCTACATGTTTTAAGTATGATAATACTATACTTAGTTAGTATAGTTACGCTTTTCCTTTGAGGCGAAACGTATAGGATTTTACGTGAAAGGAGGTTGTTACCTACGCCAAAAGGTTATGCCTTTGGATTTTGCTGGATCATTAGGCGAACCGTAGCTATAATTGTTTGCCATCTCTATATATTATACCTTTACCTAATACACCTAGGCTTCTCCTAAAGCAAGGCACTCATACATATTACATCCTACTAGTTGACCGGCGCAACTTCGTCTGCGTCACAATATTCATTACTGCTCTGCTCCTATTGGTCTTAGCGTGATGACACATAGCCTTACTCGATAAATGGGCTATCTAAAACTGAAAGAATTTTTCAAATCGGCCCAGTAGTTCCTGAGATTAGCGCGTTCAAGCAAACAAACAAATAAACCAACTCTTCAGCTTTATATATTGGTATAGAATGTAAAACTAGGTTCAGCAATAAGGTAGTTAGGTAAGGTATGTTATTTGATAAAATGAAACAAATATTTTTTTCACAATCATTTAATAGGTAGGTACGTATTTATTATTTTACAATTACCTATGTATCTAGCCTGAGTAAAACTTGGTCAAGGAACTGTGCAGGTGGAGTAATATTACCCTGGTGACGCGCGTAGCCCAGGTACCATACTATGCTCATTACGTGAGAGCAACATCCCACTGTGCGCAAACCAACAATACAATTGCAACAATATCCGGTGATGGCATTCCTACCCACTTGTTGCCGATCTATCGATATAAAAACATTATAAGATTTTCGTGACATATGCCTGGACTTTACTTTTGCTCGAATCAAATAAGAACTTATTCCCCCTAATCTGCTTAAATTGACATGGTCCTCTCTGCAAACTTCTATTGTGTAAAGGCCATGAAAACGCAATTGTTCACCTATGTATGACCTAGCTTGTCGAATTTGATAAGTGCCACAAGCAAAGAGGACCAATTCTTCCATAGACAAGTTAGGGAACACAATATTAGTACTGGTTATAGTTATAAACATAGAGTTTCTTCTGTTGAGATTCTCTTCTTGTACTATTACTGCTAAGGTGTTGTCTGCAAAAAGCCTTTAATTGATAATATTGACTATTTGTTCTGCATTACTTGGATCCACAAACATTGTGGCAAATGCATTATGCAGAGCTGCTGCAATGGAAAAGTCCTTCATCATGTGAGGGCATGCACGATTAAAATATTCATGCCTGAATATTTTAAAGTCTCTTTTGATCCTGCCATTAACGGCTTCCACTACCCATCTATTTATTGTCACACAGCGAGACCTGTTCCCTTCTAGTGTGGATAACTGAAATTGACCAGGTGACAGGGTTTCTGGTAGATGGGCGAGGAAGCCACGCTGATGTATAGCGTCTACACTATCCCTAAAGCCTCTATCGAGAATGAAAACATCGTCTTCTCTAAAAAAATTAAAAAAACTGTCTTTATTTAATAAATCCATCATTATCGACGCGTCGTTAGTAGTGGCAGGATATGGCCCTGTAACATCCAAGATGTATCCATTGCAACATACAATCATGAATGGCTTTATAAGATTTCGATACTTATGTAGAGAATAAGTCTCTTTTTGAAATAAATAATTCGAGCTTTTTTGGGCATAAACATAGGTGCCATCACAGATAACAATTGCATTTTGTCTTTCCAGTGGGAGATCAGGTTTGCCATATAAACTATTTGCGATATATGAGTTTTTACTAATGACACTACCCCGGCTTATATGATTCAGACCCAAATGTTGAGGCACATACTCCTGAGCTAATATGTCCCTAGCCTTGTTCATCAGGGTTTCCACAGTGCGCCTTGGCGTTTGAAATAAGCTCGATAGCCTGTCACCCGAGTCTCCCGTTCTTAATTTGCATAATAATGCAGTTAATGCAAAACTTCCTCTGTGCATTTCACAAAGTCCTCTCGTTTCGTTCATAATTTGTTGATGTTGGGATAAGGAAATTCCCAGAAAATAATGTGCCAAATATTCTGGCAGACTCTGAATGTCTTCAAAATTAAAAACGCTTACAGGTTCTGATAGTATGAAAACTATATCTTCAATTTGAACACAATTAAAATGGTCTAGTGTGTTTTCAGATGTGTATAGTTCACCAAATGTGTTTCTACCCATGTGGTATCCGCATATCCTTGCTCCTCTAGGTATATAAAAGTTGCAGTCACTCAGCACGCGTCTACGTATTGCGTCTGGAATATGGTATCGCTCAGGATTCCTGCAATCAGGAAACAAGCAGTGCCTGCTAGTGTCAGCAGCTCGTCTAATGTTTGGCAGTGTAATGTATTGCTGCTGTGGTATTTCCTGATTTCCAGATTGTTGCACTGGGTTTTCTTCTGGAATTTCAGATATAACCTGGTGGTTCGCAAGCTCCCAACAGGTGTGGCACACATAATCGGTCTCCACAATCTAAAAAGAAATTATTTACAACTTATTTCTCATTTTCGACTTTAACTTACTAAAACAGTAAAAAATATGATTAAAATAGACTGTAACTTACGTTTCTAGGATATGTCCACAGCTTTATAACTCTTATAAAATGTTCACTTTCTGAAGACAGACAATGCCTATTTTCTGCAGACAGCAGCTGTATGTCACAATTAATACAGCAATCTACAATTTCCTCATGTTGAGGACTTTGGAGCGGGGATATAGCCATATCCTCTGAAGCTCCACTGTTAATTTGAACGTTTTGGGTGTTAGTGCTGCGACGCAATATTCTTTGAGCACGTAGCCAACATGGCCCACATGCTTCATCAGTAGAATTAAGCTAAAAAAATAATTAATACAATCAATATCTAAAACAACAGAAATAATAAGAAAATATTTTTGTAATGGCAAAAAAAAATATTTACTTGACGGTGCTGTATCCACTGTGAAATGATTGTAGCAAGTTGTTGTTCTTCATCAGTACTGTTTTCTCTCAGTACTAAACGACTTCGGCTTCTTAGAATGGAGCGGCCACATCCAACGCAAACATTTTGATGTCCAACTTGTCTTTCAGGTGCAACTTGATTAGTTGCATGACTTGCTAATTCCCAACAAGCCTGGCATACAAAGTCAGCATCAGTTGTCTGTAAGTAACATAATAATAAAAAACTGTTAGCCTCTGTAACACTCAGAATAGACTGGACAACCAAATACTTGGTTGAACACATTACTCTCTCTGTTACTCATTAAGGTATTTTTAATTACAGTAGTGTCCAGTTATAATGACAGCGAAATATCAAAAAGAAAACATACATGTTATACTCAGTGGAAGTCATATAAAGCATCTTATAGAATAAACAATTAAAAGATTTAAGAATGTTAAGTAAAAAATATGGACTTTCAATATAACAGATTACAAAGTAGTATGACTTGTTTATCATTTTTTTCCACTTGCATTTAGTTATATGAGCTTTGAGGGAGTCGAAAGTGGTGCAAAACCAATACTGCCTTATCAACTATTATAAATCTTCAGTAACTATAGACATTATTTTAAAAATGACCAGAATATTTTTACTCACCTCCCTTGGATAAGTCCATATTCTTATTATATTAAGAAGGTCTTCGTTTTCATTTGAAAGACGATGACGCGGTCTCGTCAACCGAAGTTCGCAGTTAACACACCGAACGTTAGAACGAGACATGTTTATAATAACAAATAGAGTCCTGTCTCAAAAAAAGTGTTCACTATCACAAGTACTCAACACGCAGGAACTCGAAAGCTCAACTGAACGCGGAATAAACAATGCAAGTAAACACTAATAAGTTGGAAAATAAACAAACAACAGACGCCAAACAGATCGCAAGGATACGGACGACGACTGTGACAGATCACAAGATGACAGTTCAGTTAGAAATGCCAACTGTATAATGTTGCCAGGTATTTCTTTCGCTC
This sequence comes from Lacanobia oleracea, assembly GCA_950371165.1. NCBI lineage: Eukaryota > Metazoa > Arthropoda > Insecta > Lepidoptera > Noctuidae > Lacanobia > Lacanobia oleracea. The sequence continues at coordinate 14,555,521 of OX493386.1, forward strand.
GCTTTATGTTAGTCGCTTTCGTAGTGAAAGTGCAAGTGTGTGTGTATTGATTGCTTCCTTGTTTGCATTGCCAATTTTTAGTGAATGTCCTTCGACATGCGTCAGAGCGGCAACAACGCATCGTAGATTTATCGTTGTAAGGTGCATGACCTATGCTTAGACGATAATCAACTGTTAGAAAAGATACATCGTGTTCAAACCGTGCAAAAACTTTAAAAATCATTTGCGACTAAACTACTGCTCCTAATTAATTTATTTTTGGTACAGAGCTTGAAAATGGTACCTAGTATAGGCAGTTTAAAGGAAAGCCCCTCTGTCGTATCAACGTTGTATATATAGATGAACAGTTTTGCAAAACGCATTTCGCAACCAAATACCCATCGCATACCAGATGGGCGATTTTCCGTCATGATGCCACTTAAAGAGTCTGCTGAGGAGACTCTAGGTAGTTCATTTCCAATGGCTATGAAACGATTTTTATCACTAGAAAAGAAATTAGATAAAAATCCTAGTTTAAAACAAAAATATTCTGAATTTTTGAGGGAATATGAAAACTTAGGTCACTTACGAGAAATCGACAGACCTCCATTTGGCTGTTACTTACCCCATCACTGCGTAGTTCGAGAAAATCATGATACTACTAAATTGAGGGTAGTTTTCGACGCGTCCGCTAAGACCAGCACTTCAAAATCTTTAAACGACATTCAAGCTGTAGGCCCAGTAATACAAAGTGATTTGTTTTCGATTCTTATTCACTTTCGTGTTTATCCGTTTGTATTGACTGCAGATATTGAAAAAATGTACCGGCAGATAAATTTAAACGAATCACAACGACATCTACAACTAATATTATGGCGAGAACATGCTCATGACCCCATAAAAATAAAACAATTAAACACAGTCACTTATGGCACGGCGTCGGCCCCGTTTCTAAGTACTAGGTGTCTTGTCCAGCTTGCACTTGAGTGTCAAGATCCAATAGTGGCCAATGCTAGTAAGTCGTTATTGGGCATTCTGAGCCACTGTCCTCCAGTAGCTCGGCAAGTAAGCCTCGCTACAGGACAGTGGCTCGGACTGCCCAATAACCACTAATCAACTCGACTGTCGTAGTAGTATAATATCAAATGCATTCAACACATTGAGTAGTGAAACTCAATATGTTATGATTAATTAATAAACTCGCCGCGCGATACGAAGGTGGTCTAGAATGTCCATTCATACACAATCGTTTTATCAAGTTGCAATCGTAAATATATGACAACAAATTAATAAATTGCAGTCCACACACGTAATTTGTTAAATGAATTATTTATTGTGCAAGATTGTCTATATGCATTACAATTCCATGGAATTTTTTTTCGCTGCTTGGGAATAGTATTGATTTATAGACCATAAATGTAAGAAAAATCCAGTTTAAATGATAATGTTGTGAACGCTTTCTCTCATTCCACGTTCAACCCTAACGCATATAGATCATGAAATTTGTAAAAGAACCACAATCATTGCACGTTAACACAATCTGCGATGACTTGCCTAAGTCTCGTGCTCGTCATAGCGAATTATTACCTAACGTAATACGATGCATCATTTGCGGACCATCAAATTGTGGCAAAACAAATTTACTCATTGGCCTTCTCATACACGAAAACGGCTTAAAGTTTCAAAACGTTTGTTTATTCAAAAACTTTACACCAACCAAAGTATGTTTTTTTGGGAGTTTTACAGCGGGTTCCAAGTATTTCACTTCAGAAATGTCAGGGAAATGAGGACGTTTTGAGTGTTCAGGATGCAAAACCTAATTCTGTGATTATATTCGATGACGTTGCATGTGAAAATCAAAGTAACATGCGAGATTACTTTGCGTTATGAAAAAATATTGGAACGAATTTTGGTACTTTATGTTGTAAATTACAATGTCTATGTGCTGCGCCTCGGTATTTTCCTGTTATATGACAATGATCCCTTACTCTATCATTCAATAGTAAATTTTCACAAATGTGGCACTTAGCAGCTTCTCTAAAATCAAGAGCATCTTTGTCGGTAAAGATCATAGGTTCGCTTTTAGATATAATACTATTAATTTCTTTCGCATCTTCAATTAAAAAATTAACAAATTTTGAAACACAGTCTTTACCGCGATAAGTTCTGTAACCTTCAATAGTATTATTAAATGATGATATTACATTATAACCGAATGCAGCCGGCACGTGGCGTTGTAAATATGACGTATTAGCAGTGTCAGATTCATCGTCGGAAATAGGTTCGAGCAATGTTTCGAAATCGGCATATATGACGAATGGTATGTCTTGTTTCCTAACATAGTTTTTAAATTTTAAAATTGATCCTTTTTCTGGTAAAACTGTGACAACCCCTCCGCACGTGTGTGTTTCCCTTTCACTATACGTCGGAAAAAATAACAAACATGTTTCGCAAAAATATAGCTTACCGTGATGTTTAGTCATTTGATTTCTAACTAGACGAGGTAAATCTTTGATAAGGCAATAATGAGACGAGGTATTATTTTGTAAAAGCAGTAGATGAATGCTCTTGGATTTGTTATTGTTTGAAGTATACAAAGGTCCAATGATTGTCCTATCATTTTTTAACCCATACACAAATATACTCAGAGAAGGATTATTTTTTTCAAAAACAGTTATGTCTGCAAATTAAATTGGAAATGTTAAGTCATCTACATTTAGGATATCCTCAAAGTGTGGATAAGATGAAATTCTATTAGGATGTTGAGTTGCGGGGTACAGGGCCGCTACAATACTAATAAATTGAGGTAGCGTTACATATTTGGATCCACCGAGAGGTTTATATTTATTAATGTTTATTTCTAGATGCGAATTGCGAACAAACGTCCAACCACTATCTCTCTCTTGAAATTCCTCAATCTTCTTTAATAATAACTCTACTAATGATTTAAACATTGAATCAAAATCATAATTTAAGTGAATGATATAATTTTTTGTGACAAATGATTTTATTTCTTGCTGATCATTTTTAAACATGAGAAAAAAGGAAAAAAGTTCAAAATTCATTTTAATAGATGTATGTTTTTGCAGCGAATTATACTCGTTATTGCCTCGTCCTCTATGATGATGGAAAACTAGTGTAGTCTCGTATTTATAGTCTGTGGCGTCACATAATTTAGAAGCATTAAATAAAATCAGAAACACAACCCTATACGGGCGTGTGCTGCCATCTGTAACAATCTTCATTCGGATTTTATGTCTAATACCGGCGTCACGCTTTTTCCTAAAAATTGTTTGTTCTTTCTGTAAAAAACTCAGCAACATAAAAATGGGTAAAAGAAAGTCAGAGGAGAAGAGAAAGAAGTGAGATCTACCGAAAAAGTTCAGAAAAACAAATAAAATACATACTGAAGTTCCGATCCAGAGTGACAGAAGAAAATGGCCGCCTAATTTTACAACAAACTGTGTAAAAACGCCGCCGAAAACCGTGTTTCGTTTCAGATGCTTTGAATAAATTTGCGATCTGCGACCGCATGTGGTTAAATAATTTACCTAATGTCTTTTGGGAGCACGGTAACTAGCCTGATCTTTTGGGGCGTTCTGAGGGGGAACGCACGTAGATCTATATTGGCTATTTTTTGTGAACAACTTGCCTGACCTTTTTGGGGCGTCCTGCGGGGGCGCGCGTGGTTTTGTTACAATGCTATTTGTGAGCTAAGCAACCTGACACAATGGTTGACTTTTTTCCTGTAACCTTAATGGGAAGTTCTGTGGGAACTTACGTGGTTATATGGTGCAACAATTGTTGCCATTACAGCATGCATTATACTTTTGCAGATACTGTAACAAGTCCTGATAACAATTCACCTGATATACAGGCCTATGATGAAAATATCTCTCCGGGGTTGGTTAAAACTGAATCCCCGGAGTTGATTATACTTTTGCATGCATTATACTTTTGCAGATACTGTAACAAGTCCTGATAACAATTCACCTGATATACAGGACTATATGAAAATATCTCTCCGGAGTTGGTTAAAACTGAATCCCCAGAGTTGATAAAAGATGTTCCTCCAAATGTGGAGTATGAGAACTCAAGAGCTGATAAATGAAATGGTGGATGTAGAACTGCCTCGGGAAGAGTCATTAGATGACCAGGTTTTAGAAATATTAGGTGTGGATCCTCAGCCAGAGATAGACAATATTGAAAAGGAAAAACCAGCTGAATTAAACCCAGAGGTTAGATCTGCAATCAACGAAATGTCTCAAAAGTGAGACCAAATCATACAAAAAAGGCAACAGCAAATTGCCACAGCCTTGTCATGTTTGGGCTCTGGCCTTCAAATGTGCCTAAAGGATGCTCAAGGACAGAAGATTAACATAATAAAAAAGCTAAACAATGCTTCAAGGTTATTATGTGACTCAATATATCTAGATCCCTCTTATCGTGGAATATTGTAGCGATCGTAGTGAACGGACGTATCGAACAATTATTTAATATAAGTAAATAATCACTTGCGAAATCGTGACCTAGTTTTTTTATAAATAGCCGGTAAAGCAAACTGAGTCATACTTTTTGGTTTAAGTAAGGTGATTTTTATGAAGATGATGATCAGTATTTAATAAGCAAATAACCTGTTACACAATGGAGGATAGTCCCTTCAGCCCGAGGAGTAGGTGTGCTCGTTCCCCGCCGCCTACAACCGCGCGAGCAGCTTTATCCGCTCCTGCCTTTCAAGCGCCGATCCAACGCCACGATGACTTCGAAGGTATACCGACGCCAGAAATTCAGAACTGGATGACGACCATTGACCAGAGCCTTCAGGAGGTGTGTGCTATTGCAGCAGAAGGCAAGATGAACTCGGACCAGAAGATGCGCATCAATACGTTATGCCGGAAAGTTGGGCATGGAACATCGCAGATGGCCGTACTGTATCAGTCACTTAAATCTAGGGCTTTACAATACCACAATGCTGTGAAATCACTAGAAAACCAACTCGACCTTTCGCAGCAACTAAAGGAGCTTAAGATGAAAGTCGGAGAATCAACTAAACCTGCACTGGGAACTTCTTTTTCCGACATGGTGAAGAAAGGTGCCAACAACTTTATCCAGCCATCAAATATAAGCTCTGTGGCCATTTATCCGCAAGATAAATTGAGGACCAGTGATGAGACAAAGTCTCTTGTCCAAAAAATTATCTGCCCCGAACAGATGAAGCTTCACGTTAGAGGCCTGCGCAAGACCAAAAATGGAGGTGTCATTATCAGCACTGAGACGAAAGACGACATCGAGAAGCTGAGACAATCGGAGCAGCTAACAAAGTCAGGTCTAACAGTCGACGAGCCACATAAAAAGAAGCCTAGGATTGTGATCCTAGGAGTGCCGTCATCCATGGCAGAAAATGAAGTTTTTAATTGTCTGTATCACCAAAATCTTGCCGAGAAACTACAGGACTGCAGCCTTGAAACGTTTTTGACCTCTATTAGATTAAGCCATAAGTCAGGTAAGAAAGACGCTGAGAATTGCAACTATGTAATTGAAGTACCTGCAGTCATACGCAAAGCCCTGATCTCAAAAGACCGAGTATTTGTGAATTGGTCATCATGCCCTGTGAGAGACTTTACATTGGTCACACGATGTTATAAGTGCCAGCAGTATGGTCATGCTGCCAAGTTTTGCCGGCAGACGTCCTATACCTGCGGTCACTGTGGCGATCAAGGACACTCCATCAAAGAATGTCCAAAAAAGGGAGATGAGCCAAAATGCGCTACTTGCTTTCACTACAAAAAGCCAGACAAGCACAACACAGGCGCTGCTGACTGCCCGGCGAGAATAATGGCCGAAAAAAGGTACATAAATTCCATAGATTATGCAGGCGCCTAAGAGCGCCGCCAATAAGTTATTTATTTAGACCACTTAAGTTTTTTCTTTCTATATTTATATTTGTATTTTAGTTCCACAGTCATGATTAGCAATATAATTAATGAGTTAGATCATTTCTCTGTATCTGAGTCAAAAGTCTGTGAAGCTGAAAATTGCAAACAATATCTTTCCGACTACAAAACTCCATTAACTGTACTAACACAAAATATTCGGAGTATTTTTAAGAATTTCGATAGCTTTTGCACTTTTTTACAACGGTTAAACATAAATTGTGACGTTATTGTTTTAACCGAATGCTGGCTGGCCAAGCAATATAACATACCACGAATTCCGGGATATAATATGTACAAAAGTAACAGGAATTACAATCAAAATGATGGGGTGATAGTTTATGTCAGGAATCATTTGAAGATCTCGGTTGAGGAACCTAATATGGACGACTGCAACAGCTTGGTGGTGAAGATTGGGTCACACATTGTGATATTAGCAATATATCGACCTCCCTCCTTTAAAAATATTAGTAATTTTACTGAATCAATGAATGTTGTCTTGCAGAACCTGTCATCCATCAAAACCACGATTGTAATTGGAGATATTAATATCAACATCCTCCCAGGAAGTACTGATGCATCTGCTCAGGACTACCTAAACCTATGTGCATTTCACGGCCTTCTCCCCGCGCATAGCTTTCCTACACATCATAGTGGCTCCTGCTTAGATCATGTCATGTTAAAATCAAATTACCCCTCACTTGCCCTTGTCTTTAACTCGACAATAACCGATCACAATGCTGCCCTACTAACTCTAGATTGTAACATGCTTAAGCAAAACACTCGCACAATTTCGAAATTAAATATAAATAAACTTGAAGAAGATTTGCGCGTCATCAACTTTGATCCAGTCTATAATTCCGCTGACCCGCAGTTTTGCATGTTGTATGTAATCGAAAATGTACGAAATGCAATTCGCAAAAATACGGTTATATCACATTTGAGCAACAAAAATTGCAACATAAAACCCTGGATCACGACAGGTCTTATCCGCTGTATGAAACATAGAGATAAACTGCACATGAAAGCTAAATCTCAACCAGATAATGCTATGTTGCAACAGTCATACAAAATATATCGCAATTTTTGTAATGATCTACTCAAAAAAATTAAAAGGAACTACGATAAAACTGCATTAGAAAAGGCTGGAACGAGTAGTAAAAAGATCTGGAAATGTATTAAAAATATAACATATTCGTCAAAACTAAATGAGTCATCTTCAGGTTTATTACAAGCTCACTCATCACAGTTGACATCTGCTAACATGGCAAATAATTTCTTTGTTAATGTTGGAAAGTGTTTGGCAGAAAAAAATCGGGGTCAAACGCCTTATCTAACGAGTAATCTTTTTACGGGCAGCTCCACTTTAACTTCCTTCGCACTGCTAGACACTGACGAGACTGAGGTAGAAAGTATGATCATGACTTTGAAAGACGACTGTGCAGTTGGTTGGGATAACATATCAAATAAAATTATTAAACAGTTCAGGAATATTTTAGTGCCACCACTGGTTTATATTTTTCGCATGTGCTTATCTCTGGGTATTTTTCCGGAGTGCCTTAAAAAAGCAGTTGTTGTCCCTATATATAAATCAGGCAGTAAAGATCAAGTAACAAATTACAGACCTATTTCTCTACTGTCTTCTTTCTCTAAAATATTGGAAAAAATTATAAACAAAAGATTGTTCAAATATCTGGAAGACAAATCTATTTTGTCAGAACGACAATTTGGATTTAGACCAAAACTATCAACTGCCGATGCCGTTCATCATCTGACTGACTATCTGGCTCAAGAACTTGACAAGGGTAACCATACAGTTGGAATTTTCTTGGACCTCGCCAAGGCTTTTGACACAGTTTCCATTCCTATTCTTTTGCGCAAGCTTGAGACAGTGGGCATAAGAGGTATTCAGCTAAAACTCTTCAAAAGCTACTTAGAAGACCGTACCCAGTGCGTGAAGATTGGCAGTGTTCTCAGCGCAGACCAAAAAACCACGAATTTTGGCGTTCCCCAAGGAAGTATTTTGGGGCCCACTTTATTTCTAATATACATAAATGACCTTTGTAATCTAAAACTAAAGCATGGAACAATAATATCTTACGCGGATGACACTGCTCTTCTTTTTTCGGCTGAATCGGAACATGCTGTCTACAAGCTCGCGCAAGACGGCTTCAGTATGGTAAATAAATGGCTTCAGTATAACTCACTTACTCTAAATGCACTTAAGACACATTACATTAAGTTTTCAATGCGCAAGCTTACTTCTTATATTCCTTCAACGTTGTATGCCCATTGTTGTACAGTCCTTGCAGATTGCCCGTTTGTGTGTCCCAGTATTAATAGGACCAACAAAATAAAATACTTGGGTGTTATAATTGATGAAACCCTAACCTTCAAACATCATATAGAGGCATTAAGTAACAGAATTCGTAAGCTGATATTCGTATTCAAAAAGCTACGTTACCTTGCAGACCCAATACTAATAAGACAAGTTTACTTTGCTCTATGTCAGTCAATTTTGACGTACTGCATTACCTCGTGGGGTGGAGCAGGTAAAACTTTATTACTGCCCATAGAAAGAGCTCAAAGAGCGATTTTAAAGGTGTCTACTTGCCGCCCTTTCCTCTTTCCCACTAACCTGCTCTATAAATCTTGTGAAGTACTAACAGTTCGGCAATTATTCATAATGAGCATTGTATTAAAACAACACGCAGCTCTTTGCTTCAGCACTGAATTTACTAAAAAGAGACGAAAAGACATTGTTTGCCCTACAAAAAGTACTAAACATGCTTTCGCAGCCAAATTTTATGTTTTTCTTGGACCACTACTCTACAATAGACTAAATGCAAAAGCAAACATCTATTCCCTAAATCTTAGAAACTGTAAAAAAACTCTCAAGGAAACTCTTCAAAGTTTGTCTTATGAAGATTCAGAGAAATTGTTAACGGTATTTAAATAAAGATTGTTTGTTTCCTGTTAATTTTAATTTAGGGTAAGTTAGTATACCAAGGTTTTAGGAAGTATGATTTTTTTTTTTTTTACACCATTTATACCATTTTTATATACCTAAAATATGACAATTTAATTTTACATAATTACGTGATTATTTAATAACATTTACCTCCTTTTTGCCTGAAACACAGGATTTCCTAGTTCAGGCACATAACACCAGTGAACTTGTCATAGATTTAAGCAAAAAATGTATTTACTGTTTTACTCACATAACTTTAATAAATTTTATTATTTATTATTATTTATTATTTATTTTATTTATTTATCATCGGTCATAAATATAGACATGAAAGAATTTTTGTTGCAGTCGGAATCAAAAATCTACTTATTTGGTGAAACCTCACTGAGAAAATAAGAGCAGCAATATCAGTGAAAAAATCAGGCCATGAGCTGAAGTTAGCGGAAACTAAGCTTTAAACTGGTGGGGCCCTCATCGCACAGAAGTGAAGGGGGGGGGGGCAGCACGCACAGCACCAGCTGTTGACAGACAGTGGGAGGACAGGAGAAACCAACAGCGTTTCTAGTAAACTCACAGGTGGGCAGACTTAAATCTAATTTTTTACCCGACTACGGCAAAGCCAAAAGGAAGGGTGATGATTTTTTGTCTAAATCTAATTACCACAGATCCTTTTATTCTTAACTGGATTTTAGGGATTGTATACAATTCCATTTCATACTATGCCACACCAGAGTTAAACTCGGTTAATGGCAAATTTTCCAAACTGGAGTCCTCACAGATAAAATCTGATAATTAATAAATTACTTTCTTTAAAGGCAATACAAATTTGTCAACCTATAGAAAATTAGTTTTTTGCTCACCAATTTTTTCCTTGTTGAAAAGCCCAATGGAACTTTTTCCTTTCATTTTAAATTTAAAATGATTTGTTAAAACTGATCATTTTAAGTTGGAAGACTATAGAGCAGTACTTATGAAACCTGTTACAAAAATATGATTTCTTGATCCTTCTATTTAAAAGATGCTTACTTACATGATTAGTATAAACAAGTACTTCTAGTAAGAAATACTCAAGACCTATATTTCAAGAAATATACTATGAAATTAATGTTTTACCTTTTGGCCTATGTACGGCCCCTACTTAAAAGAAAAATGTTTTACATCAGTTATATATTTGGATGATCATCATCATCATCAACCTAGCCTTTTCCCAACTGCATTGTATGACTGTATTTGGATGATGATATAGAAAAATTAGGAATTATAATTATTAACGAAGAAAAATGTGATTTTATACCAAAACAACGGTTTAAGTTTCTAGGTTTAATATTTAATACCATTGACATGACTAAAGAAAAAGAAATAACTGTCTGAAGTAATAAAAGAATTACTTTCTAAAAGTCAGATAGGTTTCGGGCTCAGGTTATTGGAACCTTAACATCTGTTTGCCCAGCTATTAAGCATGGTATGCTTTATACTAAAGAACTTGAGCAACATAAATATCTTACTTTAAAAGATAATAATGACAAATATAATTTAAACACTAAATTAAATGCTGCATGTATACAAGATCCCAAATGGTGAGCTAAAAACATAGTTCAATGGGGCAATCCCATTACAAAGAACATTTTTTGAATTAGAAATATTTACAGATGCCTCATCCACAGGGTGGGGAGTATATTATAACTCAGACTGCCCATGGGTAATGGACTGAGAGTGAAGCTCGGCTTCACATTAATTCTTTAGAATTATATGCTGTTTTCTTTGGGTCAAAATATTTTAAAATCTTAATTAGGATTGATAACATGACTGCAGTGTCATATATTAACAGATTAGGAGGAGTTTCAATATTGACTTACATAAAATTACCAAAAATATTTGGCAGCGGTGCGAGTCTAGAATTATTTTTTTTTGGTACCTACATAAATACCAAAGACAAAGTGATAGCAGATTTTGAATCAAAAAGAGAAATAGCAATACAGAATGGGAACTAAGTGACACAAATTATCAAAAGATCATTTCTTTATTAGGTGAACCTTCAATGGTTTTGTTACCGTCACAGACTAATACAAAGTGCCATAGTTATGTTTTAGGGCACCCGGACCCAGAGGCTGTAGCAGTGGATACCTTAAATTTGGATTGGTCTCAATATCATCTTTACTATGTTTTCCCTCCATTCTCTATGGCTTTTAAAACCATTGAAAGGAAAATAACAGACAGAGCAATAGGTATTGTAGTAGTTCCCCAGGGGAGCCCTCAACCATGGTTACTAATATTTAATAGATTGCTAATAGAGGAGCCTGTTATATTTCAACCTTCTACAGATCTTCTCACTTAGCACAGTTTCAGATTGTCACACTCCTTCACCAGAAATTGACATTAATAGCAGGAATATTATCAGGAAATGATTTGTAGTCCTGGGAATTAGTGATGATGCAGTTGATCTTATGATGAACTTAATATCTAAAAGTACATTAAATCAATACTCACTTGCAATAGTAGTATGGGCTAAATACTGTAAATCACAAAATATAAATATTACCAAGCCCACCATTACTGAGGTCATTCAATATCTCACTTGGAGATTTCAGAGGGAATTTCTTATGGTAGCTTAAACTCCATTAGATCTGCTGTAGCATTAATATAGGACCACATTTACACACAGGTACCTACAGATGAAATCAAGACTCTTCAGAGGTTTCTTTAAATTAAGACCTCCTAAACCTGAGTATGACAATACTTAGGATGTATCATGCTTACTCAATTATATTTATTTACACACACGCTATTTACATTCACAAAACTAATTTACAGATTGTAACCAAAAAAGCAGTTACTATGTTAATGTTGGCCAAAGGGCACAAACAATCTTAATAATTTAATGTGAAATCAAACAAGACCGCATAATGATAAGATAAATTAATAGAATCTTCAGGGCCAAATAGATGCCAACCCTTTTCAACTATTATCTTCTTGAATACTAGACCAGGAGTATGCCCAGCTACAGCTGTGGTTAATTATTTAGATGGAATTAACGAAAAGTCTGCCAGACTTTACTAGTTTGTTTATATCAACAAAAAAAAAAAAAAAGTAGCTCTATAAAGCAGTGACCTTCTGTACAATCAGCCGTTGCCGCGTTGGGTCAAAAAAGCTATGGAAGAGAGTGGAATTGACATTAGCACATTCTCGCTGCGCAGTAGCAGTACCGCCATGCGACAAGATCAGCAGCTTACAGTAAGGGGGTTTAATATTGATATAAGAAAAGCGGCTGGTTGGTTTGGAGAGTCAACAATTTTTTGCTAAATTGTATAGTAGATCAACAACAACAGCTTCTTAGAAGCAATTTTTTTGTACAAACGAAAATAGTTCAACTTGAATATTTCGTATTAATAAAAATTACTAATTTCCCCATTTATATTTTTGTTTTTAAGAAACGTTAAAAATAACTCTGGTTATTTTATATGTTTTAAATAGATTATTATTGTTTTTACAACTGATCTTTGAACATCTACACTAGTTTTCCATCATCATAGAGGACGAGGCAATAACGAGTATAATTGAATAGTCAAACGAACTTACTTGTAAGTGAAGTTCGACGGTAATTATACGAAGTTATTGCCTCGTCCGAAGATGATGAGTCCCACCCGACCCAAACATTCATGCTATATAGCTATATGAGCATGGACCCTAAGTTGTAAAACCAATAAAATCGCTGTGAACTTAATGAAGATTGGTACAGATGGCAGCACAGGCCCGTATAGGGTTGTGTTTCTGATTTTATTTAATGCTTCTAAATTGTGAGACTATAAATACGAGACTACACTAGTTTTCCATCATCATCTTCGGACGAGGCAATAACTTCGTATAATTACCGTCGAACTTCACTTACAAGTAAGTACGTTTGACTATTCAATTATCTATTAGATGTTTAACTTGTTTACTAATATCGTTGAGAAACATCCCAGGAAAATTATTTATTTGTTCGTTAGTTGCAATGATCTTATAACTTACTATTCGTCCTTTAAAAGACGAATTAATAATAGAAATATTATCAAAATAAGGAATTGCGCTATTGCTTTTGTGGGCATTACTACGTAAATGTCTGGTCATTTACAACGACAGTTGTCTACAAATACTTTGCAAACCGAACAGTGAGGCATTATTATTATTACTTTAATTTATTGATATTATAAAAAATAATATAGATATAAATAGATATACTCGATAACGATGCGAATAGCACAGTGGTTGAGCGATCGGCTTCTGTGCTACGTGTTGCTAGTTAGATTCTCACTAAGGGACAAATATTTTTAAGATCTTATAGTGAAAGTTACAAAGTTTACATTAATACTTACAACTAATAATGACGATCTTATATACAATATACGTCGACTGCAATAAGAAATTCGTAGAATACGCAGTAGTTGACATCCAGTTTATCTTTCGCATACCAATAAATAGGTATATCTGAAAAATGAAAAATAATTACAAATACTGTCATAATAAAAAGCGTGAAAGAAAATAAAATATTATATATAACAATTACCTGCAAAATAACTAATTGTTGTTATTTGTAAGTTATAGTATTTAGTCCCCCACAGGTCACGAGTTATCAGGTACTAGGTCAAATTGATCAACTAGAGGAACAGGTCACAGCTTTATGGTCAGGATAATGTACTATGTGCTTCTGAAAAATGAAAGTTATGAAATAAAAAGTTTCGTAGATACTTAAACAAACATAAAATAGTATAATTTACTTATCATATTTTATTTACCTGCGAAGTAATCTATATAGATTACTAATATTTTTTAGTTCTTATGCATTGGTAATATAACGTAATTAAATATTTATTATTCTATTTTAGTGATACTCAAAGTACGAATTTAAAAATAATGACTGAATGAATACGATCCTTTTCTTTCTATTATTGTAGAAACATTATACTTACAGTCATCATTTTCCTCGTCAGCTAGTTCACCTAAGGTTGTCACTAGACTTTTAAATGTTAGGTACTCATTAAAATATTATATTTTTTGCTTAGTGAATAACACCGTATGTCCACCAGGTTTTTTGTCAGCCCTAAGTAAATTTGTTGCATTGACATTCGATGATTGCTTAATAATTCCTCGGTCTTTATTTGTATGGGTATAATACGTTCAAGGAAGATATAATATATTTTATACAATCGTTTCTTCATTCGTTGAGTAATTTTAATTTAGCAAATTATCGTTCGTTTACGCCTTAAAAGCTACATGTTTTTGTAGCAGTCAGTGCAAAATACATTTGAAGTCTACAAGTAAGAAACGTGATTTTCAAGAAGTTTATATTCGATCGGTTATTAGTGTCAACTGTGAGTTTCTGTCGATATTATTGACTATAGTATTTTGCTGCTATCGTCGCCTGCTGCCATCATTGTTCCAGTCCAGTCACCGAACCTTCAATTTAAGTTAATAATGTAAGTTTTAAAAAAATCCGAGTGATTCATACTTGAGGTTGAACATGAACCGCATGTGATAAATTATTATATTCATAGCTAACATTTTTTCCTTCTTTATTTCTGGTCTGAATCAGAAGGTGAATACTACCAGTCGTGTGATATCGCTGAGCCGGAACAGAAAACGAAATCCAGCCGCAAGCTAGTTGCAACGGACTCCGTGAAACGCAAGTCACAAACACCATCAGCTCATAAAAGGTACAAATAAATTCTCTCTATCTTTTCTCATTATCATCGTCGCAAGCCTACCTTAGTCTCAATCGCAATGTGTGAATTTTGTATGGATTGTTAGCCCACGAGCTTGTTAAGACATTCATAAAGTTTTAGTGCATTTGTCTCTCGCTAGTAAGAGCTATTTGAGTGCATTATTATTTTAACACTTTAAGTTTTTACTGAGCTGTAAAAATAAATTATATGTCATGTCATAAACAAGTTTAAATCCGAAATCTATTTTTTGTTTGTAATAATTCAGGCAGATTGTTTCCAACGACCCCAAACGATTTAAGTAAATAATGTCATAACATTAACTTTCATTATTGTTTCAGCAAGAAAACCCCTACTGGAATCGACGTATTCTATATCAGTAAAAACCATGGAAGAGATCAAGAGTGCAATATTTCACCGGACAAACTTATGTCATTCTTTGTGAATCGAGTGGCAAACGGATGCGAACGAAGAACAGCAATCACCACTGGCGAGTACTACATTGATTGCAAGGTCTACAAGGCTGACGACGCGCGCCACACCGACGGCATGGAACTATGGAAGAAAGCACTAGTGCGCATCAAGCTTCAAACTGATCTCGATTCCCCTCAATGGCGAAAACTTCAAGACTTCGTACATTCGACAGATACGGTGTTCAAAGAAAATCCAAGGTTCTATGAAAAATAAATAATTTAACATTGTTTTTTGTTTTCATTCAATAATCTTTGAAACACAATGTACAGAATGATGTAAATTATGTACTATACTCGCATGATACCTAACGGTTGAGTATAGTGATTGACTTGACAGTCGAGTCGACTGTTGTCACTGTCCTGTCGTGAAGACGAACTCGCTTAGCTACTGGAAGATAGTAGTTCACACAATGAGTAAGTTACACATAGTAGTTTACTACATAGTAGAGTCGATATTTTATTATTGTGCATTCTGTTACACTGTTCGTGCGATGTTGTCTAGTCAATGGTCCAGTACGACATATATATAATATTTAACAGTCGTGTTGATTAGTGGTTATTGGGCATTCCGAGCCACTGTCCTGTAGCGAGGCTTACTTGCCGAGCTACTGGAGGACAGTGGCTCAGAATGCCCAATAACTACCTACTAATGCAATTAGATCTCACTTCTATATCGACGATCTAAATACTAGTAGTTTTACTGAGCAAGAATTAAAACATATTTACACAAATGTAACCAAAGTCTTAGCCTCAGCAGGATTTCCGTTGAGAAAGTTCAAGACGAACTGCCCACAAATATTTTATGATTCAAACAGCCCTCTTGACTTTAATACTAACCCATCGCCACTTGAGTTTAGTACTGAAAGTAATGTGTTAGGTTTGAAATGGGCACCTAAAGAAGACAGCCTTCAATTTCCTAGTAGAATTGAGATAAATCCAAAAGTAACTAAAAGAATAATTATTTCTACTACATGTAAACTGTTCGACCCTCTAGGCTTGGTGTCGTGCTGTATAATTATGAAAAAAATTCTCATGCAAGGCTTGTGGAATGAAAAATTGGACTGGTATGATCCAGTTCCACAACCGTATGTAAAACAATGGTTCAATTTTATAAATAATTTACACAATATCTCACAGTTATCCTTACCTCGTCATGTGTTGAGTGACTGCTCCGCGAAGCCGGTATACTTGCATATCTTTGTCGATACTTCTCAAAACGCTTACGCAGCCTTTTGTTACGTGCGATCTTCCAATGCAGATAACAGTATTAAGGTTACGTTGCTTTGTGCCAAAACAAGAGTAGCACCTATTAAAAGCCTGACGATTCCGCGCTTAGAGTTGTGTGCGGCGTTACTTGGGAGTCAGCTATGTTAAAGGTTTTAGAAGTAATACCGTGCAGAGTCAGAGATACATTCTTATGGACCGATTCTACAGTAGTGCTTTGCTGGCTAAAATCACAGAGCAAAATACTACCCGTTTTCGTACGCAATAGAGTAAATAAAATTAACACGCTTACTCAGGGCTTCCAATGGAAACATACTCCTACCAATTTGAATCCGGCCGATTTAGGTTCAAGAGGTATTGAGCCACAGCACCTACGCTCGTGCTTGTTGTGGTGGGAGGGTCCTTCCTACTTAAAGAAAGAAACTTCAGATTGGCCTACCCAAACTCATCTCAGCCCTCATGACTTACCTGAAGCTGAAATTAAAGTTCATTTGACAGTTGATGACACTTCTAACAAGCAAACTATAATTAATTTCGAAAATCATTCCAATTACCTGAAATTAAAAAGAACCTACGCATACGTACTACGTTTTATTCATAACAGTACACCAAACAAAAACAAGTTTAGTGGTCCCTTAACAACAGACGAAGTGGATTCCTCACTGATGCTATTACTTAAGTTCAGTCAGTTAGCATCTTTCTCAAATGACATAGCCTATCTCAAACAAGGCAAACCACTCCTCAACAAAAGCCGACTATTATCTTTAAATCCGTTTGTTGACAGTAACGGTCTAATTAGGGTAGGGGGTAGGTTAGAACCATCTGCTTTTGAATATAATAAAAAACATCCTATCATACTTGATGCGAAGCATCATCTTACGAAGTTAATGCTACAATATGAACATAATAAACTATTTCATGCAGGTCCTCAGCTCCTCCTTTCTTCGTTTCGTGAGACTTTCTGGCCTTTAGGAGGCAGAAACTTAGTTCGCGCTATCACTAAACAATGTACTATATGTACCCGTATGAGCAGAAAAACAATACAGCCTATAATGGGTAACTTACCGGATGTTAGAGTGAAAGAAAATTTTCCCTTCAATGCCTGCGGGATTGATTTTGCGGGCTTCTTTATGATTTCTTCGAAAAAGGGTAAAGGAAACCGTGTCACAAAAGCCTATTTATGTATTTTTGTTTGTCTAGCCGTAAAAGCCTTGCATCTTGAGGTAGTCAGCGACCTCTCAACCGCGGCATTTATCATGTGTCTACGCAGGATCACGTCACGTCGAGGCAAGCCTAATGTTATCTATTGCGACAATGGCAAAAACTTTGTGGGCGCAAACAATGAGTTGGGTAAAATGTTAAGATCCAGTTGTCAGTCAGTGTCAGACTTCGCAGCTAATGAAGGCATACAGTTAATTTTTAGTCCGGCCTATTCACCCCACTTCGGAGGTATTTGGGAGAGCGGAGTTCGTTCCTCAAAGAACCTTTTAAAACGCGCAGCTGGCAATGCCTATCTTACCTTCGAGGAGTTGACTACACTTTTTTCACAAATAGAAGCGATACTCAATTCCCGTCCGCTCACCCCACTTTCAACCCATCCCATGGATTTAAACCCTCTCACTCCTGGGCACTTTCTGATTGGTCGACCATTAATATCACTTCCATCACCGCCTATAAACACCAAGAACCCGACCAGATACCAACGCCTCGAACAAATAAGGCAGCAATTCTGGGAGAGATGGCGCCGGGAGTACATGGCTGAGCTCCAACAGCGAGGCAAGTGGAAGAAAAACTGCCCGCCCCTGCAAGTAGGAGACCTAGTCGTCGTGAAGGAGGAAAACCTGATGCCACTGCAATGGAGAATGGGGAGAGTTACCAAACTATACCCAGGACGAGACGGCATACCCAGAGTGGCGGACGTCTATGTAGCCAAGGGAACCATCAGACGAGCTGTAAACAAACTTTGTCTGCTGCCGATGCCTGTCAATCAACCCATGATAACCACTGCAAAACCAAACTAACCTCATGAAGAAGAAGAAGAAGAGGAGGAGGATTTAGAAGATTCCTTCAACGCCGGGGAGGATGTTTGCGCCGCAACCCAGTCCGGGCGCGCGGGGGCGCCTCCACACCGAGGGGGGATCGTCGTCGCCCACGCAGACCGGCGCGCGCGCATCGGCAATCGGCCACCAACAGCCAGTGTGAACGACCAAGTACCACGTCTCAATTACATACCTGTAACTTGTACCTACAACTACGAAATATAAAAACCTTATCAAAAATATGTGTTTGGACTTCGCCCGAACATAGCCCAAAAAATAAATTTCTAAAAATACTATTGTACATATCTAGAAAAAAAAAGGTAGCCAAGCGAATTCGCGTCAATAATCATAAAAAGAAATTGCAAAGTGTTCTTGGCGTTTTTGTATTCTAGTATCAAGTCCTTAAAAATGAAGTAAGTATGCATTTCCGATAGATTTTTACGTACAAATCTACCAAACCTCTCTAAAAGATTTGGTTTTTCAAAACGAATACATATTATATTGAAAAACAAATCTTACAGGTAATTTAAATGAATTCACATATTGTATGTTTTTTCTAGCTCATCTCGCTCTTGTCCGGCAACGGAAGCGCAATTTGTTGCTCTGGTCGAAGTTATGGAGGCCGAACCCGAGATCGCCAGAGGGCACAAAAAAACCGCCAATGCGCGTACTAACACCCAATGATTTTGGGAAGAGGTGGCGACCAAATTAAATGATTTGGGCCGTGCTACGAAGGACAAAAAAAAGTGGATGAAAGTATGTGTTTTTATTCTTGGAATTTGTGTAGATTCTTTTCGGCGACAGAGGCCATAATCTTATTTCTTAATCACAAAATGAGTACCTACTATACACACTATTACTTCTTTCTAATAGTATTGGACGGACCGGAAGATAAATATAAAAAAAAAGCTGCAGAACGCGCCGCAGCCAAGCGACGAACTGGTGGAGGGCTGGAACAAGTGCGGGTGCTTACGAACATTGAAGAAAGAGTTCTACAAATTTTAGGCGGCGAAGGGTTTGCTGTTGGTGACAGTCACCTACGTTACCCCGTCAACCATGTTAGTTTTGTCATACTTCTATACTAATATATAAAGCTGAAGAGTTTGTTTGTTTGTTTACTTGAACGCGCTAATCTCAGGAACTACTGGTCCGATTTGAAAAATCTTTCAGTGTTAGATAGCCCATTTATCGAGGAAGGCTATAGGCTATATATATCATCACGCTAAGACCAACCGGAGCGGAGCAGACGAAGTTGTGCAGGTCAACCAGTGCAGTTATAAAGTACTAGTTGACCCGCGCAACTTCGTCTGGTCACAATTTTCATTACCACTGGAATTTTTCAAATACTCGTAGATTAGCGCTTTCAAGCAAACTCTTCAGCTTTATATATTTGTATAGATAAAAGCTACTAGAATTCATGTCTAAATTAAATTAAATAAAAAATATTAGAAAGATGCTTTATTCGTTTATTTTTACAGCAATCTTCTGGATTAACCAGTTACACAGTCCACCACCAGCCCGTCTATATTAAGACCGCAGACCAACAGAAATGTTAGTGCCTACTTTTTACAAAACCTAGGTTGTCCTAATTTTACGCCACTGAATCTTGAATTGAATTTTTTTGACATTTTATTTGCAGACTCAGCAGCAGCAACAAGACACCACGCTCCCTCAAGGTGGTGATGGTGTCTTACCATTTGCTTTTTACGGCTTTGTATGTACCTACTAACTAAACTATTTATTTTTAAAACGTTTTTCTCTTTTTGGTTTACTAATATTGTAAACATTGAACTTTACTGCGCGGACTTCAGGTCAATAAAACACCGAACACCGTACAAGAGATATATTGCAGACCAGTTCAAACTCAAAAAAAAAATTACTTACTCAAAGACCTTATACTAATGCTTGCAAATCTTAACACCGCGATCTAGAAATGGGAGGTGAACGTACAACGACATCTAGTATAAAAATCTTACAATGTTTTGTTTTACTGTGAACATACCGCCCACCAAGGACATAATGATATGTCCTTCATCATTACAAAAACCGCCCACCATGAGGTCAAGAGCTCAAACTAGAATAATTGAATGACAAACTATGACGTGAACAAAAATATCCTTTTTTTTACCGAGTCCCCCATTCCTAGATCGCACAAAACTTAAAACAAATACTTAGTGGACTGTATAAACTTAAATCTAACTTAATGAAATGTATAAACTGAAATCTAACATAAAGCAAATAAAACAAACAAACAAATATCTAAAATTGCACCTTACATAAAATCAGTTTTCAAACAACTTAATCTAATACATGAGTTACATTATTTTGCAATAGGCAAAATGCACAATTTTGATATAGGTCGTTTAATGGACGATCCATTACACTTGATGGTTACTACTCGAGTAATCTTATCCAAACCAGGATGCGTATCTACTACCTTGCCCAAACCCCAACGGGCAGGAGGTAAATTATCCTCCTTGACTAAAACTATATCTCCAATACTTGGTTCTGGAATAATTTTTGTCCATTTGTAACGCTGTAACAAATGAACCAAGTACTCATTTGACCATCGTCTCCAAAAGTCTTGCAACATACGTTGCGTAACTTGCCAACGTCTCAGGTTGCTGATGTTAGAATTTTCAAAATTGCGTTCAGGCACTGTTATCAGAGGTTCACCTATCAGGAAATGACCTGGTGTTAATGGGGTGGGATCTTTGGAATTGTCAGGCAACATTGATAACGGCCTGGAATTAAGGCACGCTTCTACTTGGGACAAAAGAGTTGACATTTCTTCGAATGTAAGTGTAGAATTACCTATCACGCGTTTTAGGTGAAATTTGGTCGATTTCACCCCGGCCTCCCACAAACCACCGAAATTAGGGGAGAGAGGCGGAATGAAATGCCAAGAAGTGCCATTACTGCCTAACCACTCTTTGATTTCTACAGCTACGGAGGATTTTTCCGCAGCGACTAAATACCGAAGCTCCTTGGAAGCGCCAACGAAGTTAGTTCCGTTGTCGCTCCAGATGTCACTAACAAGACCTCGCCGAGCCACAAATCTTTTAAAACCAGCGATGAAACCTTGCGATGTCAAATCGCTGATGGCTTCTAAGTGAACGGCCTTGGTTACCATGCACACAAAGACACAAATGTACCCTTTGTATGATTGGTGGCCTCGACCCTTTGACGTTCGGATGTTGATGGGACCAGCAAAATCCACGCCACTCTTTAAGAAAGGTCTTGCTGGAGTGACTCGACTAGACGGTAATTGACCCATAAGTGGGGTTTGACTAGATGCTGAGAACCGTCTACACTTCACACATTTGTGTACGCAAGCCTTAATCTTTGTTTTAGCAGAAAGAATCCAATACTTTGTGCGCAACTGGCTCAACATTAGTGTTGGTCCTCCATGTAACGTCCTCTTGTGAACGTCATCAATAACTAGATTGGTGAAGTGACTGTCAGATGGTAAAATAATGGGGTGTTTTACAGCGTCGTCTACATCTGCATTATTTAAGCGTCCACTGACACGGAGAATGCCATCATCATCAATGAATGGACATAAACTTTTAGCTTTGCTTCTTGCCTTCACACTTCCTGTTTTCCTTATATCTTTAATTTCTTCAGAAAAGCTTTGATTCTGGACAAGTTTTATACACGTTTTTGTTGCCTCTTGCATTTCCTCTTTGGATAAATACCTTTCGTATCTCTTCTTACTTTGCGATTGTTTCTTCCATCTCAAAACTCTTCTGCAGTACGCTACGACTCTAGTAAGTTTTCTAAGAGACGAATATTTTGAAATTATGGTATCCTCCATTATTTTCTTTACTACCGTATTACATGCTACTACTGGTTTTCTCTCTTCTAGGTTAGTTTCTTTAATTTCCCTTCTACCATAATCAATTTCTTTGGTTTTAAGCCAACTAGGTCCTTGTGTCCACAGTTTTAGGTCAACGCACTCTGACGGATTCATGCCACGCGACGCGATGTCTGCAGGATTATCACTTGACCGAACGTGCGACCACTGACTATTCTCCACAACGGTAAGTATTTCAGACACTCTGTTGCCTACGAAAGTTTTCCAGCGGCTGGGGTGGCTGCTCAACCAGGCGAGCACTACTGTCGAGTCAGTCCAGGCATGTATATTTTCTTTACAGATATCCATGGTGTCGGAAACTTCACGAAGAAGTTTTGAAAGCAGCATGGCGCCGCATAACTCTAAACGAGGTATGGATACCTGTTTGACAGGGGCCACCTTGGTCTTAGCTGCGACTAGACTGACATGAACTCCACCATTAGCATCGATACACCGAACATAGACAGCGGCTGCATAAGCGACATTGGACGCGTCACAGAATCCGTGCAACTCTAATAAGACATCGGATTGACTTGTGTGAATCCACCGTGGCAGGCGGAAGTCCTTGAGATGGTGAAGATTATCTCTATAACTAAGCCATTCCTTTAACAGATGATCTGGAAGTACATCGTCCCATTCGGATCCCGCTAACCACAGGCGTTGAATGAATACCTTGGCTGTTATTATTACCGGCGCAAGCCAGCCAAGAGGGTCGAATAAGCGAGCGATGTCAGAGATCACTTTTCGCTTAGTCATGAGAGTATCGGGCGGGGAAAGTTTCACTACGTATCTAAACTCATCTGACTTCCTCTGATAAGTTAATCCTAATATTTTTGTGAGCGCATCCATCTTAAGCTCCAGACTGTCCTGTCCAGCAGCGTCCTCGTTCATTTTGAATAGCAATTCGTCACTGCTACTAGACCACTTTAGAAGTTTAAATCCCCCACGCGCTAACAATTGATTTAGCTGGTGGAAAATAAGTTCTCCCTCAGCGACAGACTGACAACCTGTCAATAGGTCATCTACATAAAATGATGTAAGAACTCTGTGCGCCGCTAGAGGAAATTCACTTCCTTCGTCTCGAGCAAGTTGCTGCAGAGACCGGACCGCTAGGTATGGCGGAGACGACGTTCCAAAGGTAACACGTAACAATCGAATATGCTTTAATTCCTCGTTTGGATTGTCACGCCACAAAATGCGCTGATAATCCACATGCTCATCTGCAACCTTTACCTGACGGTACATCTTCTCTATGTCTGCAACCAAACTTATTGGGTGACAGCGCCACCGCATGATAGTTTGACGCAGCTCAGGTTGTAGGGTTGGGCCAACCATTAATTCTGCGTTTAATGATACGCCATTGTGGTCTAAACATGACGCATCAAAGACTACCCTAACTTTAGTGGTGCTTTTATCCTCACGCACAACCGCGTGATGTGGTAGGTAGCACGCATCCTTACCTAACTCTATTCGTGGGACAACTTCAGCATGTCCTAGTTCAACATACTCATTTATGACTGCACTATACTGTGCCCTAAGTGTCTGATCTTTCAACAGTCTTTTCTCCAGGTTGATAAAACGCTTACGGGCAATGACCTCTGATCCACCAAACGTGCATCTGGGCAAATCAGTTTTAAATGGTAGTTTAACAACATACCTCCCAGAAGCGTCGCGTTTGGTCGTTTTGGAGTAGAGATCCTCACATTTTTGTTCTTCCTCAGTCAAAATAACACTTTGAACTGAGGGCTCTGACTCCAATTCCCAAAACTTTCGCAAAAGTGCATTGTCATCAGCCTGATCTTCGCTGCTAATAATGACATGATGACAATGGATAAACTGGACGACACCTGTCCAGAAAGGATCCAACCTAAAGCCGTATTTTGAGCTACCGGTAAGTTTGGTGGACCTTGAATTAAGCCGTCTCTAAGGACTTTGCTATAAATCTCTGCGCCAAGCAAAACATCTACTTTGTTTGGTGTGTGGAAATCTGGGTCTGCTAAAGTTATACTCTTCAGCTCGGGCCAATAAGACTTCTCTAATTTTTCTGAGGGTAAAAGCGACGTAATGGTACCTAATACGAAAGCATGGACTTTGACTCTAAAATTAGGATCTAAGCGTGAGTGAATAGTCAACGTGACTGTGAACTTGGAAGCAAAAGAACTTCTCTCGCCGCCTATTCCTGATATGACCGATTTGGTCGGCTTCTTTTTTAATCCAAGCAACTGTACTGCTGATTCTGCTATGAATGATGCCTGCGATCCCTGATCCAATAGCACTCTCAGCAGTTGTGTAGAGCCACTCTCTGTCTGTGCTTCGACAAGAGCAGTAGCCAACAAAACTTGACTAGGTACTGATCCCTTAGAAAAATGTGAAACTATACTTGACGTTGATGGTTCGTCTACTGATAACGATGTCTGAACACTAGACACCGCTGATTTAATGTTAGCTGCTGTCTTGGAGCTTTCATTAACTACTGTGGAGTTTGAGTCTGAGTTTGGATGTAGTAGCGAATGATGTCTTCGCTTACATATACGACATGACGCAGTTTGTCGGCAAAACTTAATGGAGTGATTCGCGTTTAAACAATTATAACACAAGCGGTTGGTTTGTACAAAGCTATGACGAGATTCATACCTCTCTTGAGCGAACTTCTTACAATTGTAGATTTTGTGAGCTTCTTTACAGAATGGACAAGTTGTTGCCCTGGTCTTATTGTCGGTACTAACTACATGGTAAACATTTACTTTAGGTCTACTTGACTTAGTATTTAAAAACTCAAGCGCACGAAATCTGGCTTCTAAAAAATCTCTAAAGTCCGAGAGCAGGGGTAATTCATCTTTGGAACTGATTTTTGTTTCCCATTGCTTTCGTGATTCGGAATCAAGTTTGGAACTAATTATAAAGATGATTATAGTGTCCCATGTACTGACGTCAACTCCGAGATTCTTTAGACCGTTGAGACATTCCATTGTGGTATCTAGTAAGCCTTTAAGACTATTTGAGCATTCCGTTACATTAGTTTGACTCAACAAGCGCTTTAGTAAACAATTCGACAGAAATCGTTTATTGTTATATCTGCTATTTAACAATGACCAACATTCCTTGTAGTTGTCGGAAGTCACTGCAATATGTCTGACCAGTTGGTCTGCTTCCCCCGACAACAAGCCTTTCAGATAGTGCAATTTTTGCACGTTTTCTAAGCTTTCGTTGTTATGTATTAATGATGTAAATAAATCTTTAAAGGTTGTCCACTCTGCGTAATTGCCCGAAAACTTTGGAATGTTAATTTTTGGCAATCTGACATTATTTGACACTAGTGTGTGGACAACATTGGTCTTATTACTTTGATCTGCATTACTATTACAAAATTTATTTAACACTTCTTTTAAATGTGTTTTGTACCAAATGTAAGTTTCTTCTGTGCTATCATAGACATTACTGATGAAATATTTATCAGACGCCTGTTGAGCGTCTGTAACATTTTGAATTATGTTTCTATGCGTTGCTGAAAACTCTAACCACGAAGCTTCGAGAGCATCTAACCTGGTCTCAACGTATACTTTTGTAACCCTTTCTTTGGGTGATTTTTTGAAATTTTGCTGAGCCTTTTCTATTAGAAGCTTTGTATCAGATTGAATTCTATATAAAGCCTCCACTTTATTTTATTGGGGCCTTGAAAAGATACTACAAATTTAAATTCCCGCTAAGATAGGCAAAGACAAACTCTTAAACTAACCTTAACGACAGTAACAAACACAAAATAGGTATAAAAACAGGTACACACACAGAGACACAATAAATTCAACAAATCTACTAGAGTCCAATAAATATTTTCAGACGAAACTTTCTATGTTCAGAAAATCCGACTTGCAACGTAACAATAAAAATGTACTCACGATTTTGCCTTCAACAAACCGCACTTCACTACCACTGAACCACTCCAAAGGTGGCTGCGTCACCTTGATGTAGGTGTTGATGATGTCCACGTCCGCCCTGCGCCTTGCTCAGCTGCTGCTGATGATGTCCAGTACGCCCTGCTCCGTCTGCACTGCGATGGTGTCCAACTCCGAGGGGCGCCAACTCCAGGTGCTGGTTCACCGCTCTGCTGCAGCTGCACTGGCCACTTCACTGTGCACACCAGCTTGGCGCTTCAGGGCAATCCACCCTGGTTTCCACGCCAAGAAACACAAAACACTGTCTGGATCTCACTATCCGGCTCGAAGGACCATGAACTTTACTGCGCGGACTTCAGGTCAATAAAACACCGAACACCGTACAAGAGATATATTGCAGACCAGTTCAAACTCAAAAAAAAAATTACTTACTCAAAGACCTTATACTAATGCTTGCAAATCTTAACACCGCGATCTAGAAATGGGAGGTGAACGTACAACGACATCTAGTATAAAAATCTTACAATGTTTTGTTTTACTGTGAACAAACATAATAAGTAAGACATTTTAAATAATTAAATTTATGATATATCTATTCATAACTGAAGCACTCACTATGTTTTAATTGATTAAAAATAAACTCAATTTACTCTTTTAATTTTAAGGAACCCGCAAGTCCTGCATCAGAGTCTCCCACGCCTGAAGTAGTAGAAGGGATTCCATTCCAAGTATGTATCGTATTAAAATTAAAATCTAAGTACAGTCCTATTTTGTAATTAATGTTATAAGTAATAAAATCGTTTTTCTTATTTAGATCTTATAGCAACCCACACATCATCTGCTCGACCAATCAGAGCGTCCCGCGGTCGTATCCCGTTCCGGTACCGAGATGGCGCGTCTCCTACACTCACGTAATTCTTGGAATCCGCGCACTCACACAGACGCGACTGTACGTCGCGCAATACCTACGCGCGCCATGCCGCCGCGCGCCCTTCGCGCCCTCCGTGTGCACGCGCGCCACCTCGCTACCGCTCAGCCCACCAAGACCGGTTGCTTTCATATATGTTCTGCGTATATATTACACCATTTAACTTTAAGGGTTTAGAACTCACTCAGTAGGTACCTGTGATTGTTTTCTGTTCACAATAAACTTATCGTGATTAAGTGTCAGTGTTTAAATCCTACAGACCCTCACTCTCTCTCTCATATGTGGCGCTCCAACGTTTTGTGTAACCAGAACAGTACAGTGGTGAAAATAGTGAATACCTATACCTAGTGAAAATGCCAGTGACAAGAAGCAGAACGGCTAGTTTGACTCGCAGGGAAGATGCCAGCGATGCATTCCCCGTCCCCTCGCGACCGAATACGCCGACCGCGGCGTCCGACCAACAAGATGGCGGCGACGCGTCCTCTTTGCCGTGCCCCGACGCTAACGCCACGTTCTCCAATGAACACGTGGCTGCTATTATTGCATCTCTTCAGCGCTCGCAGACAGAAGCGTTCAGAGACCTGCTCGACTCGGTGGCGCGGGCAAATGCATCCACTCCTCAGTCACTCACATTACTAGGGCATGGTACCCTTGCCCGCTGTAAAGCAATCTTCTCCGGTCGATCGAAGGAATCGGTAGAAGCTTTTATTGACGCTATTGAAGCGTATAGCGAGTGCGCTTAGGTTGCGGACTCGAACATCCTACGTGGCCTCGCGTATTTATTCAAGGACGATGCAGCCACGAGGTGGCAAGGAGTTAAACATTCGATAACATCGTGGCCACAGGCAAAGGAAAACCTAATAAGTGCCTACAGTGACCGCCGGCCGCCTCATCGAGTTTATATCGAAATGTTTTCGACCCCACAGAAAAACGAAAACACGGATATGTTCGTCGCTCGCATTCGTGCCCTCATGGCAAGATTACCTAAAGGTGACGTATCAGAGTCTGCTCAACTCGACATGACGTACGGCCTTCTTCACAGCAGAATCAGGAAAAGGCTGCGTAGAGAAGAGTGTAAGAATTTCTCTGATTTACTTCGTCTTGCACGTATTGTTGAAGACTCATTCGACGAGAAACATACTACGACGACACCTACGACGAGTGAACGCCGACCTCAAACAAGTCCGCGCCCATCCACATCGATGTCGCAAACTCAACCCGGAACTCGCGCGACGACAGCGATCGAGAACATTTCTGCACGCGCGCAGGCCTGCACAGGAGCTCCCGCCGCCGCCACGACGCAGGGCCCGCCGCCGCCCGCGTCGGCGACTGCTATGACTCGGGAATCTGCTACAAAGAAGCAACGAACTGTTTGTGCCTACTGCAAGCGATTCGGACACACTCGGGACCAGTGTCGTAAGTTACTGAACCAAGGTGAGTCCCAATCTCATATTTCTGCGGACATGCGTGATGGTGATAAAGACCATAAAACTCAAAAGTCAAGTGATCAATCGTTTTACTGTGTTGAGTCGCGTAATATTAGTAATGTAGGTAGTTGCAAATGTAAACAAACCGACTTGCAAAATGGTCACAACTCACTAATTTCAAATAATAATTGTATGGTTTGCATGTCAAAGAACGACAACTGTAATTTTTCAAAAATTGATTTTTGTACTGAAACTATGAAGGTAACAAATGTAAACAAACCGACTTGCAAAATGGTCACAACTCACTAATTTCAAATAATAATTGTGTAGTTTGCATGTCAAAGAGTGACAACTGTAATTTTTCAAAAATTGATTTTTGTACCGAAAACTATGTTTTTAAGAGTATCTCTAATTTTCCCACAAGTATTTTGTGTGCTGATAATTATTATTACATAACACCCGATTGTCGCTAGAAGTGGACGTGTCGCATCTCGGTCGTTTAAAAGTCTTTTAAAAGTTTAAGCGATAATAGTGCATAATTGCTTGTAAACAACAGTAACTTTGGTGTGAAGCTTGTGCCAAATAATTTCCATAAAACAGTGAATAGTGGCGAATTTGTGTTTGACTGCTGCGTGCGGGGTGCCCGCGCACCTCACCGCTACGATAAGAGATAGTTGTCATAATTGCTGTCTCGGTCTAACGTAGCTGCGCGTGCGATTGTATTGCGCTCGAGTGCACCTGTACCGAATAATCGTCGACATGTTATCCTGTGTGGCTTGTAACACGGATATTACAGACAATAACTTTATAAAATGTGTACGTTGCAATAAAAGCTACCATATGCTTTGTATTAACTTCTCGCATGGAAACACACAGGATCAAGAACCTGCGATTAACTGGGTATGCCCACAATGTCTGAGTAAACAGCCAAAGAGCGATAATTCCAATTTACCCGTGCGCCCATCCACGCCTACATCCATGGCTGACATGACCTTTAATGTCACGCGTCGTAAGATTACCCAAATTAGACCTGATACCCTGCAATCATCGAGTCAACCAACAGAATCCCTGCGCTCAGAGATAAGAGATATCATACGTGAAGAAATGCGTAATGCGCTGCAGGACACTATAAGCGAGTTCAATTTCTGCTAACCTAAGGGAAATCAATGATCACATAACGGCTTTTAAGGATTCTATGAATTTCTTAAGTGAAGAGTTTGACCAATTAAAGCGTGATAACGTTATATATCGCAATGAAATTAACCAATTGAGGAAGGAGAATGAGATATTACACCTGGAAATGTCCGAGATTAAGGGAAAATTCATACAAATTGATCAACTGTCGCGGGCCTCTAACATTGAAATACAGTGCGTCCCGGAACATAAATCGGAAAACGTTATAAACATCGTTAAGCAAATTGGTCGAACGGTGAGCGTATCGATTAACGACAATGAAATACATTATTGTGCAAGAATTGCGAAATTGAATCCGGATAGTACCCGTCCACGGTCCATACTTACCAAATTTAATTCGCCCCGTACCCGTGACTCATTTCTATCTGCTGTCCTGACATATAATAAAAAGAATGTTCAAGACAAATTAAACACCCATGACCTGGGATTCGGAACAAGTCAAAAAATTCCTGTGTATGTCGTTGAGAACCTATCGCCGGAAAATAAACACTTGCATGCTGCAACTCGTAAACAGGCAAAGGAGCTAAAATACAAATTTGTGTGGGTGCGTGGAGGACGCATCTTTGTGAGAAAGTCTGAAACTACGGATTCAATATTTATCCGTAACCTTGATATGTTACGTAAACTCACTTAAGCGATAATTTAGTTATAGAACGTTGATGTGTTATCATACTTCTCATGTTCATATTCTACCTACGTTAGTGTGTGTAAATATTGGTCAACAGTACGTTCGTGCTTAGTTAATGTTTACGTACATATTGGCACCGTGAAGTTGTTTGTGATTATAAACATTAATTCTATACAATTTAATTTATTTTATCATTCTTCTATTTATACATTTAATATGCTTACATTAATGAGTTATGGCACAATGGTCACAAGTTTATGCTTGTCATATTTTGTCTTAGTTTTCACTACCTACCCACAGTACGTGTGCGATTGGCTAAGTTGTTGCCTTTTGAACCGATCAAAAATGATTTTTTACTACCGCTCAAATGTCGTACTATTACATGGTTCTATGATAGTGATTGTTGATATTTGTTCCTCTCGGGCCATGTTCGCTTTACTTTTGGGCTACCTAGTGCCCTCACTGATACTTCCCACCGTTAGCTACCCTCCTGCATTATTTTATTTTAAGTATTCTTTCGTAATTAATTATGGCTAACACTCAGTTATGTTTTTATTACCAAAATGCTCGAGGTATGAGATCTAAGGTATTAGATTTGTATAACAATATTTTAGGGTCGAGATATGACATCTTAATCTTTACAGAAACATGGTTACAGGATGATATTTTTGACACTGAATTGTGTGATAACAGATATCAGATTTTCCGCCAAGACCGTGACCTTATTTCAACTGGTAAAAAGACTGGTGGTGGTGTTATGCTGTGCGTTAATCGTAAATTTGACACTAGACGACGTTACGACCTTCAGTGTGCTGGTGTTGAGATGTTGCATGTTTCACTGTCTTCTCGTAGCGTTGGTACTCGTGAAGACTTGCATATTATTCTTGTCTATATGCCTCCCGATGTATCCAGCATCCCAGAGCGTTTAAATAATATTGGGCAGGCTATAACGGACACAATGGCGGTGAATAGTAATCATAATTTTATTCTTATAGGTGATTTTAATTTACCCTGTTTGGCATGGAATGATGAAGGCTATTCTATATTGAATAACTGTTCGTTACAAATTAGAACTGCTGCTGCTTCCTTTGCAGATGAAATTAGCGTTCTCGGTTTATCTCAACATAATTTTATCACAAACACTAATAACAGAATCTTAGATTTATGTTTTTCCACTGTACCGCTCCTTGTTAGTAAAAGTGATGATCCCTTGCTCCAAGAGGACTCTCATCATCCTGCTCTTGTCATAACGGCTACTGAACTATTCTTAACAACTCTAGAGGAAATGTATATACCACGTCGTAATTATTATAAAGGAGACTATGAGGAACTGAATAAATACTTTACTGAGATAGATTGGGACGATAAACTAGCAATTGAATCGGTTGATGCTGCTGTTGACGTGTTTTATACAGAAGTTAAACTCGGCGTGGAGCGTCTCGTTCCTTTAGTTAAAAAACCTAAAAATCCAAAATACCCGGTTTGGTACAGTCGTGCACTAATAAAAATCATTCGTGAGAAAATAAAAGTACACAAGAAATGGAAAAAGTATGGTAACCCTAGGGACTATTATGATTTTGCATTGTTACGTTCTAGGCAGCACCAGCTAGAAGCATCCTCTTTTCAAAGCTATATAACACAAACAGAGAAAGCCATTAGTCACTCTCCGAAGACTTTCTGGACCTATGTTAAAAGTAAACGAGGCGCTAGTCAATACCCAAAAACAATGACCTTAAATGAGGAGACATATGAGTCCGGTCACGAGATTTGTACTGCGTTTAATAAGTACTTTTAAAGTGTTTTCATCAGCCCGTCCACGCCCTCTGCGTCAGCTACTCCTAATGAAGTGACTGGCTCAGATAATGTCCTGTCTAACCTATGTATCACCAAAGACGCCGTACTTAAAGCCTTACGCGCGTTAGACACAACCAAAGGTCCCGGTAACGATGGATTACCTCCGATATTCTTGCAAAAATGCGCTGATAGTTTGGCACATCCTATAGCTTTGTTATTTCAAAAGTCCTTAACTGAATGCGTCTGCCCCTCACTGTGGAAAACAGCTCATATAGTGCCAGTTTATAAAAAGGGGCCCAAGATGGATATAAAAAACTATCGTCCAATATCGATTCTTAATACTCTTAGCAAAGTCTTAGAGAAGATCATCTATAGAAGTATATATCCAATCATCTCAAATGGTATAGGCCAGAGCCAACACGGATTCGTTAAGAGACGGTCTACAGCATCAAACTTAACCACGTTTTGTGACTATGTCTTGAATAACATGGAAGACGGTGGCCAGGTTGACGTGATCTACACGGATTTCGAAAAAGCGTTCGACCGTGTGGATCACGTGATCTTGCTAGCAAAGCTGCAAAAGCTTGGGATCCAAGGAGATTTGCTGAGATGGGTCAAGTCATACTTATCGAACCGTTCGCAAGCTGTGGTTATGGGAGGTTACAAATCTGACTTAGTAAACATCCCCTCCGGTGTTCCCCAGGGATCTTTGTTGGGGCCTCTTTTTTACTGCGCATACTTGTATGACATTCAGTCTTGTTTCAGGTCCGCAAAACATCTCATGTACGCCGATGACATGAAAATTTACATGTGTGTAAAATCAGGACTTGATTGTGAACTGATACAGCGTGATCTTGATGCATTGTTCAGGTATTATCAACAAAATAATATCACTGTCAATGTCTCGAAATGTCAATGTATCAGCTTCAGCCGTTCCAAATACCCAACTAAGTATCTTTATGGTTTTAACAACAATGCGATTGAAAGAGTTGACTTGGTCCGAGATCTTGGTATAATGTTGGACTCTAAATTGCTCTTTGACCAACATATTGACACCATCACCAGTAGAGCCTCTCGTAACCTGGGTTTTGTAATGCGCACCTGTAAGCCTTTTAGTAACTGTCATAGTTTAAAAATTATATACTTTTCATATGTGCGTAGCATCTTGGAGTACTGTAGCCAAATCTGGTCACCCCAATACGAGGTATATACTAAAAGAATCGAAAATCTACAGAAAAAGTTCGTAAAATTCCTAAACTTTAAATCCCGAAAACGTCATGAGTCTTATAACCGAGACTGCAAACACTATAATATGCTTCCCCTTGTGGATAGGCGTAAGATGTTGGATATGCTTTTGCTCTTTGATATCCTACGAGGTCGTTTGGACAGCAACGAGCTTCTTTCATATATATATTTCTGTACCCCAAAAACACGTACCAGACATACAAAATTGTTCAGTATCCCTGGTCATCGCACAAAATACGGGAGAAATGCTGTAATGACCCGACTGCCTCGCACCTACTCTGAGAGTTTTGAAAATATTGATATATTTCATATATCCAAGCCATCATTTCGGAAGCAAGTCAAGAAAATATTGTTTGATGAATAAATTGTGCCATCACTCATTTCATAAGTTAAAATTAAAACTTAAAATAAGGGAATTACGATTGCGATACTATGCTTTTTCCCAATGTTTAGTCGGTCATGTTTGCACTTAAATATCTTGACTCAAATTTGTGAAAAATGTGTCAACAATCCAGCTTTACTTTGCACTGTATTCATTCCTTTCCTTTTTCTTTTAGCCACTTTCTAGTTAACCTAGCTTTGTCAATGCCGTGAAGCTCTGTTATTGGCTTAAGAGATAATTGTCATCATCTCGCTGTCAATGTTCAGTGTGGGCAGACTTTGGGATGCTAGTTACTTTGTTGTAACTGCATTGTTGCTGTTCGTTGACAGTGGGGTGAAATTTCACTTAAAATGTCAAATTAATAATAAGCTGTTGAGTTTCCAATAAATAAATAAATAAATAAATAAATTGTAATCATCAATTCTCAAAAATTGATGCTTCTTCGGTGAACAAACAGTGTAACTCACAATTTCATAAAAATGATAATTGTTTTTGTTGTGGAGATGTATATGAGAATTGTGCATGTAGTATATCACGTGATAATGATCTTGCGGGACCCTCCATTGGTCACAGTTTACGACCTATTTTTAATATAAAAATTTTGGGTTTTAATGGTACCGCAATGATTGATACAGCTGCCAAACATTGCATTGCGGGTCACACGCTATACAGGGAAATTGAAAAAATACCCGAAACCTCTTAATCCTGCCTTCATATCATGACCCTGAACAACATTTGTTCTACGACTTTTCAAATTTCGAAGCATTTTTTTTCCATACAAAAAAAATAAACTTAGTCTAAATTTTGCATATATCATTTATGCAGTGACCGACGAAAGGCCGCCGCGCGGCTAGATCAAACGGCGCGACACATGCTCCAGAATAGGTACGAATATGCAAAAGGAAGCGAGCGGGCGCACAGCGCGGGGTCGCGGGGTGACAGTCGCATGAGTGCCTTACTCGTAAGAACACGCGTGCGCGTATACCGCTATCGAAATTCACGCGTATTAGTAAATTAAGTACATACATACCTATTAAGTATCATGTCTTACCATTATACCAACATTGAGTACACGGAGATGGTGCGGATGCTTGCAAGGTGCGATGATAACGTGTCGTTGGCCTGCCATGAATACGCAATACGTTTCCCTAACTCACGTAGACCATGCTATGAAACAATGTTGTCTGCAACACAGCGTCTACGTGATCACGGTCAATTTCGACCTAGGTCCAGTGACCGCGGTCGTCCGCCAACCCATACAGTGCGTGAAGAAGAAGAAATACTGGACTTCTTTGCAGTAAATCCGTCAGCCAGCACATACGACGCAGCAGCACGATTCAACGTTCCCCAATACTTTGCTTGGAGTGTCATACACAATGAAGGCAAATACCCGTTTCATTACCAACGTGTTCAAGATATCATAGACCCCGACAAACCAGCACGAGTAGCATTTTGCAACTGGTTCCTGTCTGAACGGCCGCTGGTACTGTGGACTGATGAAGCCACGTTTGGTCGAGTCGGGCCTTTCAACACTCGGAATGAACACACATGGGCATATGAAAATCCTCACGAAGTACGACCTCATAATTTCCAGCATGACTTTCGAGTTAACGTGTGGGCAGGAATTGTGGGGTCAACGTTACTTGGCCCTGTATTTCTTGAGCGACTTACTGGAGAAACATATTTAAGGTTTTTAACAGATACTTTGCCAATTTTATTAGATGATTTACCGCTTGCCGATTTGCGTGATTTTTATTACCAGCAAGATGGGGCTCCGGCACACTATGCTCTTGCAGTTAGAGCAAAGCTGAACGAAGAGTATCCCGAACGATGGATAGGTCGAGGCGGACCTCATGCTTGGCCTCCGAGATCGCCAGACCTCACCCCAATGGACTTTTACTTGTGGGGTCATGTTAAAAGTTTAGTGTACAGCGGCGGTGCAGCTGAAAATAGGCAAATGCTAATAACTAAAATTAATGAAGCATTTGACCTGATTCGGAGTAACCCGCAGGTGTTAGCTCGGGTTGAAGAACAATCGGTGTTCCGATGTGGTGTTTGTGTTGGATGTGGCGGTGACTATTTTGAACGTTTTGTGCGTGATAACCATCGTCATCCGAGGGACTTGCGATTGCGAGGTAACAATATCGTGTAAATAATAATAATTGTAAATAGAAAACGAATTATTGTAAATAAGCTGATTCCACTTTTGAAATACACCTACATTTTCAAAATAATGATTAAAGTTTATTGACCCTGTAAAGCTGGCGCCATCGCCATACACGTAGGTACCGGCGAGCGAGCGAGACGCTCAATAGTCAATAGGCAACTTAAATTGACTAAGCTCGGTTATGTACTAACTCGCTTAATAAGTAATTATTAGCGGTTTCATATTTTGAATTCAGGGTAGACGACTCGTCAAATAAGATTGTAGACAATTAATTTCTTGGGACTGAGATCACGCGCTGCCTCGCTCTCTCGCTCGCTGTGTCACTCGCGTGTGGCTGGGGCATCGGGATCCGATAGATTTGCTTTTGTAATTATCGACATCTGCTATTTAATACTGCTTACATTAAAATTATTGACCGGTAGTTACCAATTTACCACAATAACAAAACTAAAGGGAATCTTGAAATGTACCTGATGACAACATTTGAAATCACATACCTACCATCAATTTTAATTAATCAATAACACTGATGAATGATGTAATAACGATAAGAAAAAACACGAACAAAATCTCATTCCTAAATAATAATTCCGGATGCTCGACATTCGATCGATCGTAATGTAGGTATGAATTATTGTACTTACTCACCCTAAGCTCGCTCATTTCTAACTAAATTGGTCGCCACCAGCTCGCTAGATCCTGAGCACGGCGCAGTTTCAGAGTGGACACGAGGCAAAAAAGTGGGGTTCTGGACCCACTCCTCACGCAGCATTGTAAACACGTTCACATTGTTCACAATACGATTTTTCATTTCAATTCAGAACATCAAATACACACACAGACAAGACACTCAGAGAAAAGATTGTTATTCTGATATCTTATCAATACGAATTTACGACTAACAGACACAGTCCACATCATAGAAATATGTGGTCCACATTGTTTTGCGATAAACATAAAAACCGAACTGACAAAAATCTTTTAAAATCAGCTGGCACTGCGAGTTGTTTCGATTTTGTCGAGCGCTCTCGTAGGCATAAAGCTCGTTGACCTCAAACGTGAACTTTTGCGAGTCAGCTGTTTGAAGTTTTACTTACACTGTTTTTTTTTGTTAAATTAGTGAACTTATTGTTTTTAATTAAAAATCTCATTGGGTTAGGTACCTTCCACCAGATATAGGTATGGCCTGTACCGCTTGTTCACAGCAATACAATCCTTAGTGTGCACTTCCGCTTACTGTACCCTTCTATTAAAATAATAATTTATGACCATAATAATGGTTCTGGTGCACAATGACGCGCCGCGTAACACAATGTTTTGTTTTGTCGCGCAAGGCCTAGCGCTTTGACTCCGCCCAGATGTTCAAGATCGATGACGGCAGGACCTCGCGCTTAGTAGCCGTGCTTGCGACCACAACACCAATGAGGCAGAACTTAGTCGTGTAGGTACTTATTTTCGCTAAAACGGCCATTCAGAGTAAATGGCACTGCACTTACCTATCATAGATGAGACACATTTTTTTTTTATTGGATGGGAAATCATCAAATGACTTCTTCCGCTCTGGGCGGAGCGGAGGGGAGTGTCAGACTCTTACTGACTAAAACCCACCCGTGTTCCTTCGTATGCCCTTTGCGTTCCAGGGCCACTAACCCTTTCGGACAAATTCCGCAACCCTGGCAGGAGACACACTTATCAACAAGACTAAGTAGTCCATCAAAACAACTGTTTTATGTAATGTAGGTACTTCAACCATCTGTTGATATTGAAGAATGACGCTTTGTTATGTAGGTACATACCTATTAGCGTAGAAAAATGCGATGAAATATTCAGGGATCAATGTACCTACTACTTGTATGTTGTCTACATTTATTATTTTACTCGATTTTGTTTGCTTGCACTTAATAATCGCCAATAATTGAGCAAATCAGCTGTAGGTACGGTACCTACCTTGTTAAACGCAAGTCGACAAGGTCCAATTTAACATGCGCGCGGCGCGGGCGCCCGTTAATGTTAGCTATGAAAATGGGTACGCGTGCGCGCGTAGTATACGCAAATTTTACAGACGTCAAATAAATGAAAACAAATTGTTTTTGGCTACGTTGTTTAGTTGAGGTCAAAGTCGTAGACCAAATATTGTTCAGGGTCATGATACGAAACCAGGATTAAGAGGTTTTGGGTATTTTTTCAATTTCCCTGTATACTCTTCTTCAACGTATGGGAGTTCACTTCACCTCTTCTTCTCGGGAAATTAAACTTGCTGATGGCTTAATCCGCACCATGGATTGTAAGCATACCACATTAGAAGTCTGCCTAGAATCACGAGTTATCAAGGTACCATTTTTAATTTTCCCGGATGCAACTAATAATGAGACATTATTAGGTATAGATTTTATAACTGCCGCTGGAGTAGTTATTGATTTTCATAAAGGAATCTGGCATTTCAGTGAATCAAATTTAATTGAATATAAATTAAGCTTTGAACCTATTTCACGCACCATGTCCTACGCTTCAACCAATGTTCTTAGGGATGATGAAGGTATTCACCGTAACCCAGCTGAGCGACATGCGCTCACTGCCATCCTCACCAGGTATGCACATATTTTTAGGGTAGGGGGAGGCCCAACACCATATACAGAACACCGCATCGAAACAGGTGAGCACCCACCCATTGCTGTCCCACCCTATCGATTAAACCCTGCTAAGAAAGAACTTATGAAAGCGGAAATAGAGAAAATGTTACAAGATGACATAATTGAAGAATGTGAATCGGCTTGGTGTTCACCAGCGCTAATGTTGCCAAAATCAAATGGTGCCATCCGTTTCTGCGTTGACTACAGGCGCTTGAAT
Organism: Lacanobia oleracea; assembly: GCA_950371165.1. NCBI lineage: Eukaryota > Metazoa > Arthropoda > Insecta > Lepidoptera > Noctuidae > Lacanobia > Lacanobia oleracea. The sequence goes on from OX493386.1 coordinate 14,594,197, forward strand.
GCAGTCACCAAGGCCGACACATACCCGATGCCGCGCATCGATGAACTTCTCCAAAGCACTAAGCGGGACTGCTTTATGAGCACATTAGACCTTCGATCCTCATACTGGCAGGTGATGGTAAGGGAAGCTGACAGAGACAAGACTGCTTTTGTTTGTCCTCTGGGCACTTATCGTTTCAAGAGAATGCCGTTTGGTCTCAGAAACGCGCCAGCAACCTTCCAACGCCTCATCGACCGTCTCCGTTCTTGCTCTGCTTTGCAAAATGTCACTTTATTAGCATATTTGGACGATTTGGTAATAATTTCTCAAGGATACCAGCAACACCTGCAAGATCTCGAGGCAGTTTTCAAACGACTGGGCGAATTTAACCTCCATGTGGGAGAAGTGCGCTTTTGCCAGAGAAAGCGTTAAATACCTCGGCCACGTCATCACCCAAGAGGGTGTCTCCACCGACCCAGGGAAGGTGAGTGCTGTCCTCGAAATGAAGGAACCAGGTAGCTTAAAACACCTGAGAACCTTTCTTCAAACTTGCTCATGGTTCCGTAAATTCATTCCCAACTTTTCAAAAGTTGCTGAACCATTAACACGCTTGACTAGGAAAAGTCAAGTGTGATCTTGGGGCTCAGAGCAAACCCAAGCTTTTAAAGAGCTTAAGTGTCTTTTGACCACAGCTCCAATACTGGTGCAAGCCGATTTTAGTCGCCCTTTCATTCTGCGTACAGACGCAAGTAGCTACGCCTTAGGCGCAGTTTTATTGCAGGGTGACGGGAATCAAGAAAGGCCAATCGAATATGCCAGCCGACTCCTCAATGCAGCTGAGCGCAACTACTCCACTACGGAGCGCGAGGCACTCGCTGTCGTGTGTGCGGGCGGTGGAGCGTTTTCGTCCTTACTTAGATGGTCAACCAGTCGTAATTGGCAGCGATCACCAGCCTCTCCGTTGGTTGCTCTCTCTTAAATCACCAGCAGGCAGGTTGGTCCGTTGGGCTCTCAAGCTTCAATCTTTTGACATCCAGTTCCAATATACCCCAGGGAAGGCGAACGTTGTGGCAGATACCTTGAGCAGACCAATTTGCTCAAGCGACTCTCGTGATGATTGTGGTATTTGTTCTGTCATTTGCGATCTGCCCACAAAGACGCCGAGTCAGCTTCGCGAAGAACAGACTTCTGACCCTGAAGTGGAAAAGATATTGAAGGAGCTTGAGGGACCTGACGATGTCGCAGCCCAGAGATGGCTAGAAAGGGGTTATCTCATGAACCGAGGTGTTTTGTACCGGTACAATCCGGACTCTGAGAGTGAATCCCCTCAGCTAGTTACCAGCCGGTCAAATTGCTGACATATTGAAGGAGTTGCATGACTCTCCAACTGCCGGCCACCCAGGTATCGATAGGACCTACCAGAAGGTAGCACAACTCTATTATTTCACAGGGATGCGCAGAATAATCACCGACTATGTCAAAGCCTGCATTCACTGCCAACGTTACAAGGCCAACAACAACAAACCTCCCGGCTTACTCCAGACACCAGTTATGAACCAGCGTAACGAGGTGTTGGCCATAGACTTATTTGGGCCACTTCCGGAAGGAGACCAGGGGGAGCGTTGGATCCTACTCGTTGAAGACACAGCTACCCATTGGATAGAGTTGTTTGCTCTTAAAGAAGCCACAGCTGAAGCATGTGCTGTTGTCCTTATCGAGGAATACTTCATGCGTTACGGGTTGCCTCGTAGGATTATTTCGGATAATGGTGTCCAGTTTGTTTCCGCAGTAATGCGCCAAGTCATGTCAGTCTTAGACATAAAACAAAATTTTGTCCCATTGTATCACCCAGAGGCTAATCCTGCTGAGCGGAAAAACCGCGATTTAAAAGCTATGTTAGCACATCTCGTGGAAGGCAATCACACTTCATGGCCGGAGAAGCTGCCGACGATTCGTTTCGCTCTGAATAGCGCCAAATGTTGCACTTCAGGTAAATCACCTGCTTATTTATTCTTCGGCAGAGAAATGCGATCCCCCACAGAGGTCGTTCATGACCTTCGTGCAATACAAAGCAAAGAAAACTTTGTTCCCCAAATTTCTCCTTACCTCAGTAAGTTTTTAAAATCTCTATCAGCTGTTCGAGAACGGGTGGAAATCCAACAGGATAAGACGAAGCAGTACGCCGATGCATCGCGCCGACCAGCTGACGCCTTTGAAGTAGGCGATTTGGTTTTACTGAAGTCGCACCTGTTGAGCAAAGGTTCCAAAGACCTAACTTCAAAATTTTACCCACGTCGCGATGGACCTTACCGAATTACAGGAAAGGTGAGTCCCACAACTTATTCAATCGCAAGCACAGAACAGCCTGACTTAATTTTAGGGAAATATCACTCCCAAGATCTTACTCGCTATCAAGGTGACAGGGATTCGTTACCTAAACCCGTCATTCCAAAAAGGAGACGCGGACGCCCAGCTAATACTGCAGATTCACCAGTCCAGGAGCGGGGGCGTTCTCCAGGACTTGAGGGGGAGTATATAGCAACCCACACATCATCTGCTCGACCAATCAGAGCGTCCCGCGGTCGTATCCCGTTCCGGTACCGAGATGGCGCGTCTCCTACACTCACGTAATTCTTGGAATCCGCGCACTCACACAGACGCCCCGTCGGTATTGCGCGACGTACAGTCGAAGTACTAGTCGACGTACAGTCGTAGGGCGCGCGCCATGCCGCCGCGCGCCCTTTTAGTCCGCCACGCGCGCGCCCTCCGTGTGCACGCGCGCCACCTCGCTACCGCTCAGCCCACCAAGACCGGTTGCTTTCATATATGTTCTGCGTATATATTACATCATTTAACTTTAAGGGTTTAGAACTCACTCAGTAGGTACCTGTGATTGTTTTCTGTTCACAATAAACTTATCGTGATTAAGTATCAGTGTTTAAATCCTACAGACCCCCTCTCTCTCTCTCATAATCTCATAATCTCCACGCCAAGTTCCTCCTCCACTGGCTTCCACTTCATCCCAGCCCCATATCTCTACCGGTAAGTCCTATATTATTTAGTTTTTATCAGACTTCAAAAAAGGAGGAGGTTCTCAATTCGGTTGTAATTTTTATGTGAAAGGATATACTTACCGATTGATCCCATTTCAATTGCATCAAAATCGGTTTAGTAGTTTGGCTTTTAAATCAAAATAGTTGGAATTCGTAATAGTTGGAACCTACGTATTTGTGTTGGTTCTCGCGTTTTCGAAACGAATACGAAGAAACAAACAAAAACACCGACTTCCGAAATTAAAGTTATTTTATACCTACTTTGTGTAGTTTTTTTTCTGAGATTTTTTTTTTATGATATTGGTCTTACAATACAACGGCCCTTTACAAAATTGTTAGTTTAGTAATTCTTATATGCTTGTGTCTATTTTAGATGCTTTTGGTGATCAAGGCCCTAGCCGCCAGCCGCCATCCCAAAGGAGGTCACAAGTGACCTCCTTAGCGGAAAGCTTTTTAAGGCTTGAGGAGAAGCGGTTGGCGCTAGATGAAAAGCAAGCTGAGACGAACCGTATCGCTGCTCTGGCGTGGAGAGATATGGCGGCTGCAAGCCGGTTGGCAGTAGATCTTTTAAAGGAATTTGTTAATAAATCATAGTTTTTTTTATTTAATTTACACATTTACTATATTATTTAGCTCCATCTTTGTTTTATTCAACAAAAACTTTTCCTATCTATATAAAACTCTTTCGTTACTGAGTAACTGACAGAACGCACAGCCGAAACTACTAGTTGAAGAAAGTTGAAATTTGTCTTTTGGCTTCGTGCCAAAAGACAAATTTCCTTGGTTCCTTGGGGAGTGGATTCTTACGGGAACGGGATAAAATGGGATATGCGCATACGAAGTAGCGAGTAAAAGCTATGAACCTTATTATTATTGCGTACATACCTTTATACCCAACCCTTTTGCTGTATGATATCCCAGATATTATTTTTCGTATAAAAGAAGTTTTATATGGAAGAATCTGAAAAAAGTTACAAAAAGCAGTAAAGTACCTAATAGAGTAAAAAAGGCTTACTAAGAAATGTAAAAATGAAATAAAGTTAAATAAAATGTAAAATAAAAGTTAGCGGCATAACCAAATTCTCGATACTAAAGCAATGCGGGCGCTCCGCCCTGCTACAATTTGCTCTTCTTCTCCTGGCTCCTCCACGTATGTGAATGTACCGGCGGCAGCTACTGCATCGCGCTGTGGTAAAACAGGGGCTGGCAATCCAGCACGATTGCAAATATTGTGGAGTACGCAACATGCAACCACAATCTTTGCAACAGTGTCAGGATTGTAATGCAGCACCCTGTGAGCCAACAAACACCGGAAGCGACCCTTCAACAGCCCACCCAACTAACACTAAAGCGTTAAAAAAACCTATATAAGACTCGTATATCAGTTCCATTTGAGTATAAAAGTGTTAACGCATACCTATGCAACTGAGTTAGAGCATGCTCTAACTCACTTATAACCACGAAAGAGGCCCACAGTTTTACAGGTAAAAGTTATAGAAAGCCTATAGTACGGTGTCACAAAGATATTAAAGCTGCACAAGAGCGCTTATTCATCGTCAGCTACTACTTTGATCTGTATTACCGTTGTAAAATACAGTTGGTAAACGCTACAGGTGGTATAAATCCTGTAGTAAGGCGTACAAAAGATATTAAAGCTGCACAAAAGCGTTTATTCATCGTCAGCTACTACTTTAACCGGTATTACCGTTGTAATACCGCGTTAGTGAGCACTACAGGTGGTAAAAAGCGCACGTCAAGATTAAAAAAGCCTGTAACCTTACTAAAATTAAATCTGTTCTTAGTGGAAGAGTATATCATCCATTATTCAACACAGCAGAATAATATTATGGAATATTATGTTATTTAAGTATGTGAAGTGAAAAATGACCGCCTTCATGATTTCATGGTAAATGTATACCATGATTCTCATCTCAATTTTAACACGCCTAGGATTTATTTAAGATTTAAAAGAAAAGTTATGATAATAAAATAGGTACCTCAAGCTAAACATTATTATTCTTTCCTGCTTCCTGAGCAGTGGTGTGTAACATTAAGTGGCATTCATAGAACGCTTCAAATAATGTAAGAAATTTTGTATATTGTAGTCAAATGTTGAATAACTCGAAATAATATTAATCGTTAGGTTACCAAAACAATGGCGAACTTTACAAAAGTGAGGTTAGTGTTAAAAACGACCCAGACTTGCGTTGTTTGACACCAATACCTTTAGAACGTCTGTAAAAGAGTACTGCCTAACACAATAAGCTTTAGTTAAACCCTTTTTTACAGGTTAAACCTAGATAGATGAGTTTTTTGACACCTTTAGTTTCTCGTGTTACTAAACTCTATTTTATAGCCTATTTCTGCAATAATAGTCAATGTAGCGCCTTAAGTGATATAAAACAGTTCATTACAATAACTATACAACGATAAGTGATAAAAGGAGTCGGCGAGCACTTTTATAAAGACTTGTGTGTCACAGAAAGGTTAATGCTATAACGTATTAAATATACTTGCTGCTACTAGCACCATTATAACTCTCAAAGTTATATTACGTCGTCCATTAAAGCTTTAGAGCTGCAATGGGGGCTAAAACTTGTTTGTTAACTCCTCTATATCGTCTTTAGTTATAACTGAGATAATTATAACCCTGTTATATTACTTAAAGTTATAAAAAAGCCTGTAACTGACACCAAAATGTTATTTGGGCAATAGCCCTCTCCACGCTGTTACGAGCCGTGCCGTGAAGCTTGTTGTAGTGCGCTTCAAGTGTGTGCTCTGCAGCATCTGTAACCGGTGTCATCACAAACGTCCGCTGGGCGTAGCCAGAATCACCTGTAAGGTAGAAACTTGTGTAAATAATTGAAAGTACGAACAAAATAAAAAAACAAATAAAATAACCTTTTTGTTGATCGTAAGTAATTTAATGTAAGCATACCTACCAAGTAAAAATGTGGTCTCCTCATCGCCAATGATTTTTTCTAAGCACTCCTTTAGTTCGGAGTGCTTGAATATAAAATTATCGTGAGTTGCCCCACCGTATGAGGCATCTACATGTAAAATATTGAGGTCTGCATCTGTTACCTATAAACAAAAATATAATTTGACTTTCAGTGAAAGGAGCCGTATCCACAACGCCAATGCAGAACGGGTTGGTAGGTGTCCTCTTAGGCGCAATCATTTGATTACGTCATTCCCGAGCTCGCCGGCCCGAAGCGCCGAGCGCACACTTATCGCGGTGTCGGATAAAACCGTCGCGTCGCACAAAAAACCTTATCTCTGTACTCACAAAGCAGCTATTCACATTGTGTTGCCAGGTTTCCGGATAAAACCGGACACAGTCAGGCTTTTTGGTTGTGTGTCTGGCCAAATAAGACGGTGTCCGGCCTGCCCGGCTTTTGTTAGGCTTTTTAAATTTGAGAGTTTTTAAATATATCAAGGGTTGATTTTCGCTCTGCCTACCCCACCTTGTATCGCTAGCTACGTACTACTGCTATTGAAAATAATTAATATAGTGATGAATTACTAATATTACAGAAGACTGATTCATTAAATTTTATTGTGTTTCATTAGATTTTTTGTTAAGTAATGTCCTTCCCTAGGAAATATACTCCCGGTTTAAAAAGTACTTTATTATTGCTCAGGCTTTAGACTCTCTCTGTATTAAATTTCATTTAAATCGGTTCAGTAGTTTTGGCGTGAAAGCGCGACAGAAAGACAGCTAGATATTAAATAAGATGCACTAGCTGCACGTTTCTCGCATGATAACCCTTGCGGCAAAAGTAGCGCTCTTCGTTTAGGCGTGGCTGAATCATGGCCACAAAGGTACCATCCATACATCCAATGCAGTTTGGGATATTAAATTTGTCATTAAATCTAAAAAAAAACATAATGATCGCCTATGTGAAAGTTATACTTATTTTTATATACTTATTTGTAATTGAATAAAGTTTGATAACATTTCCGAGAACTGCAAATATCTACAACAAAAATATTACCTAGGTACTTAGGTTCCTACTCACGCATACTCACCGAGTTTTTAAAATATCGCGTTCTTGTTTATTTTGAGGAAAACGTATGAATTTCCTCACAAAACACGGCCAAGTAGCGGCGTCTAAAAATTCATGCAAGGCCCGAGACACTGACGCCTGTGAGAGGCACTTGTGAGACTGCTGTCCCACGGCCTTCTGGTGTGTGCCGTGAGTAGGGTAAAATTGGGGCTTCTGCATCACTTGTTCTCGCGCCGCTCGAACTGCGCGAAAATTATTACAAGAGGTGACAAGGTGTTTAGGATAGTGGTTAACGGTAAACCGGTTACCGTATCGATAGACCGCATTAAGCCGGCCTTCATACTGCGTGACCCTGACAATACATCATACTCACCACATACCACTTACACATACCACAACACACCGCTCAACTTCACATCACTACACACCCAACGCGGATAACCGAGACTTGCCTTCGACTGACGATGACGTCATCGGGACGACGCGGTCGGGACGTCGCGTTAGATTTCCCGACTATTATCGCCCTTGATGGTCTTTGGAAGGGGGTGATGTAGTGACCTACATAGCCTAAATTATATATATATTATGTTTTGAACCAAATTAAAGTCAAAAATAATTTATATATATATTAGAAAGTCAACTAACAATTAGTATTATATAGAATCAGAAACAAAAATAAAATAACTTTTTGTGACTAACATTTTACATACAAACAGATTCTTCACATTAGTAGATAGTTTCTTATCGGTCGGCCGGCGAAGCTATGACGCGTCTATTGTTCGACAAGTGCGCGAGCGAGACGGCACTATCGGTGCCTTGCGCTCGCGCAAGTAAGATGCCGATGGGCCACGCGTTGCCAGTGCGTCTATGGTGCCACTTGCGATCCCTTGTTTTTCATCAGATTCATAGCTTCGCCGCGCCGCGCTTTTGACTGTACCTTCGCTTGCTTTCGTTCATCTACACTATTCTTCTACCACTCCTTCTTCTCAGCTCAGTGGAACTCTTGCGTGTGAACCTGTGTCTGTGCAATAAACTTTCATTCTTCTTCCTGTGTACTTCGGACTTTCTTTCTTACCTTCACACACCCCTGCCACCTACAGAATGATAGAAAACAGGGATTGTGACTCCATATCAAATGGTCTTAAAACAGGTGATGAATTTAGTGCTAAAGATAGAGAACGGTTAGAAAGGTTGCTAAAAGAGTATAGGGACTGTTTTTCGTTTGGTTTATCTGACTTAGGACTGACTAATTTGACCGAAATGTGTATCACGTTAAAAGATGCTACCCCGGTTGTGTATAGGCCGTATAGACTAGCCTGTTCGGAAAGGAATAAAGTTAAAGAGATGGTTCAGGACATGTAGGACTCAGGTATAGTTACTGAGTCAACATCTTCTTATGCAAACCCTATTATTTTAGTGCAGAAGAAGACAGGTGATCAGCGGCTCTGCGTCGACTATCGGGCTTTAAATGCAAAAACTGTCAAGGAACATTATCCAATGCCGAAAATAGACGATCAAATAGATCAGTTAAATGGTTATGAATATTTTATAACACTTGATTTGGCCTCAGGTTATTACCAAATTCCAATAGCTCTTTCTTCACAAGATAAAACTGCTTTTGTAACGCCGGACGGTCAGTATCAATTCACCCGCATGCCTTTCGGATTGGCCAATGCACCCTCAGTCTTTCAGAAAACTATTAATACCATATTGAAAGACGTCAAAGGCCTAGCATTTGCCTTCATGGATGATATAATAATTCCAGCTCACAGTATTTTACAAGGAATGGAACGATTAGAAACAGTACTTAAGCTCATTAAAGAAGCGGGGTTGACGTTAAAATTATCAAAATGTGTATTTTTTCCAGACACCGTCTTATTTGGCCAGACACACAACCAAAAAGCCTGACTGTGTCCGGTTTTATCCGGAAACCTGGCAACACAATGTGAATAGCTGCTTTGTGAGTACAGAGATAAGGTTTTTTGTGCGACGCGACGATGTTATCCGACACCGCGATAAGTGTGCGCTCGGCGCGTCGGGCCGGCGAGCTCGGGAATGACGTAATCAAATGATTGCGCCTAAGAGGACACCTACCAACCCGTTCTGCATTGGCGTTGTGGATACGGCTCCTTTCACTGAAAGTCAAATTATATTTTTGTTTATAGGTAACAGATGCAGACCTCAATATTTTACATGTAGATGCCTCATACGGTGGGGCAACTCATGATAATTTTATATTCAAGCACTCCGAACTAAAGGAGTGCTTAGAAAAAATCATTGGCGATGAGGAGACCACATTTTTACTTGGTAGGTATGCTTACATTAAATTACTTACTTACTTTATGTGACACCCAAGTCTTTATAAAAGTGCTCGCCGACTCCTTTTATCACTTATCGTTGTATAGTTATTGTAATGAACTCTTTTATATCACTTAAGGCGCTACATTGACTATTATTGCAGACATAGGCTATAAAATAGAGTTTAGTAACACGAGAAACTAAAGGTGTCAAACAACTCATCTATCTAGGTTTAACCTGTAATAAAGGGTTTAACTAAAGCTTATTGTGTTAGGCAGTACTCTTTTACAGACGTTCTAAAGGTGGTGTCAAACAACGCAAGTTTGGGTCGTTTTTAACACTAACCTCACTTTTGTAAAGTTCGCCATTGTTTTGGTAACCTAACGATTAATATTATTTCGAGTTATTCAACATTTGACTACAATATACAAAATTTCTTACATTATTTGAAGCGTTCCAGCTGTTAGCCCTAATTCATTGCGCTCGAACTCAGCAAGCTCTGATTATTTAAATTCGCCTGTCCATTATTCATTACAAAGTCCACCGACGGCATCCAGTACTCCAATGATGCCACCAAACACTAATGATACGGAATTGTTTCGTCAGTTTTCACAACAAAACACAGATATGTCTACCGACGCACATTCCTCTGGACATCATGTTTATTCAGTACAAAATCCATCACCGGAATCTAAATCTTTAATGACACCGCAGAACACAACTGACATTTCTACTCATGAAGACATCCGTTCCTATCTTGTGAACTTTGAGTTGACAAAATATAATCAATAGTGTAATGATTACAATAAGCACTTTACAGTCATTAGAATAAGCGATTAAAAATTTTATGATTATTTTATACTTTCATTTCATTCTTACCTTAAGCACACAGCAAGTCGTTCTTCGGAAGATATACTTTTTCGCATGTGGGTATTATTTTTCTTAATATCTTCTTTAATTAGATCATGAAGTTCGGAAAAGGTTGATCTTGACTCCCGGAAATAATCACAAAATCTTCCGTCAGATAATTCATCAAATATTTTAAACTCTCCGGAAATTTCCTTATACTTTATGTGATCTTAAATCCACATCGTTCTGTTTTTGGCACATGTGGTAATACGCGCGTCAAAATCTCAATCCGAATCATCTTCTGATGAACTATCTAGTAGATCTAATAGTAAGTAACTCGACGGGTCCATAGTATTATAACATTAAAAATAAGAACACCCTTTATAACACTTTCGCAGCTGGAGAGTGTGTCAATCGGGACGTATGCCAATGAAATGAAGGGAAAGATAAATTACATTACCTGTTGTGTGTGGGATACATTAAGATAATTTAAAGCTATACATCCCGGGATGTAATGTACATTAATATACATTATAGCTGCTGTGTGTGAAGCCCTTGATGTATTTAACTCACGATCTTTTGAAATTTTTGGTTTTAAGAAGCCTATTTGCCCACAAAATGCCACTGAAATTATACAGTTTCTCGATAAAAAAAAAAAAATTGAAAAATTGTTTACTATGTTTACACCAATTGCAGCCCCATGTCATGTCCAGGCTGTCTCTTTCCATTCCAGGTTGCCTGGAAGAGATCGCGGAACGCGATAAGGCCGCCGATTGTATGTTGTTTTAGTTTAAGATATTTATTTATTTATTTATTATTTATTAAAACTTTATGCACAAGTGAAACACTGTACAAAGGCGGACTTAATGCCGTAGGCATTTTCTACCAGTCGACCTTAGGGTGGTGCAGAGACAGCATGGCAGGTGCAACATAAAGAAAAGACAAATAGAGAGAAGAAAAATAAATACAATCTATAATAAATACATAGATACATACATACTAATAAACAAAACTAACAACGTTATTAAGAAAACACGAAACCAACGAATTAACGATGTAGTGATTCTTCCAACATCTTGTGAATATGCTCACGAGCCTTCACCTTAAACGACAACCGACTTTTTGCCGTCCTGATGTTCAGAGGGAGCGCATTCCAAAGGAAGATCGCCTGGACAAAGAAAGAGGAGTGGATAAACCCAGAGCGGTGTGAAGGGCATCGTAGAAGGAGATTATTGGTAGAACGAAGATTTTTAGTGTGGGCGGAGCAAAGGAATTGAATTTGAGAAGTTAGATAAGAGGGACAAGAAGGATTGTTAAGAAAAGAAAACAGACTAGTCAAGGCCCTCAGCGCTCTGCGCTGGCGAATGGGTAACCATTTTAATAGTGATCGATGCGCGGATATGTGATCATACTTACGAAGATTGAAGACGAATCGAATGCAGTTATTTAGAAGACGGTCAAGTTTATTGAGGAGATCTGCATTCAGGTCGTAGTAGCACACATCACCATAGTCAATTATTGGGAAAATTAGGGACTGTACAAGCATTGCCTTTATGTGAGCTGGGAGAAGATTTTTCAGTCGATACAGTGACCGCAACGTTCCGGTAACTTTTCGACTGACACTCGAGACTTGCTTACGCCAGTCAAGACCGGTGTCGACAAGCAAACCAAGATCTTTAACCTCGGAGCCAAACGGAATGACTGTATTGTCAAAGATTACGGGCGGTACAGTTAAGCCAGTCAGTTTTCTCAAGCTATGAGGACTCCCAACTATTATAGCCTGACATTTTAAAGGGTTAACTGCCACCCCGAATCGGTCTGACCAGTTCTTAATCACACCCAAATCCTGGTTGAGCTCCTCGATCGCATTCGATAAGTTGTCAACACCCACCTGGCAATATAGCTGTAAGTCGTCAGCATAGAGATGATACGCACACTGAAGCAGAGTAGTTATAAGATTAATAAAAATTGAGAACAAAAGAGGAGATAAAATACCGCCTTGAGGGACGCCAGCTGCGAGGTCACACCACCCAGACGAAGAGTCTCCAGCAAGAACTGACTGCTGACGCCCCCGAAGATAAGAGGAAAACCATTTCAGTACCTCGGGAGAGACCATTAGATATGTCAGGATAGATAAGAGGACTTCGTGACTGACGGTATTAAACGCGTTGGAGAAGTCAATCAACACTAAAACAGTAACTTTAGTGTCTTCCATTCCCCGCCTAATATCGTCAGTCACTTTAAGGAGAGCTGTCACGGTACTGTGCCCAGGCCTGAAACCAGATTGAAATGGGCTTATGAGGGAGTTACAGTAAATATGACTTGTAAACTGTTTATGAACACAGGCCTCGAGCACTTTGGACAGAAAGGGCAGGATGGAAATAGGACGAAAGTGATTGGGAAGAGTGGGATTGGGAATCTTAGGCAGGGGCCTGACATGAGCTTTACGCCACAGGGAAGGAAACGTAGCAGAGTAAAGAGAAAAGTTAACAATGTGAGAAATGGCAGGAAGAAGTTGATCCAAAGCCGAAACGATCATATGACGACTGATGTTATCGCACCCCACGGCTTTGGATTTAATGGATAGGATGATCCTTTTGATCTCTCCCGGATCAACTGGGGTGAAAACAAAGGGGGCAATATTGGGACGCGTCAGACCAGCAAGGTAGTCAATAGTTTGACCTTGGGTTAGACTATCCAACATAGGGACAGTGGAGAAATAGCGGTTTAGATCGTCCAAGCCAATTGTGTTAGGAAGGTCTGAATGCCGCGATTTGCCAATGCCTAGAGTTTTAAGGAATTTCCAGATATCGGCAGAAGAAGAAGAAGTGATGTTACTAAGAATATGGCGGCGTTTAGCGTTGCGTATCATCTGGTTACACCGATTCCTGGCAGTCTTGAATAAGTTCCAGTTTTCCTCAGAACGGTCCTTTTTAAATTTCCGAAACGCGCGGTCCCTCCGGCTCATTGCCATGCGAATTCCCCTATTCATCCATGGTGCAGGTGGACGCTTCAACTTGACTTTCCTGACAGGAGCATGTACATCATACAGACTGGTGACAATATTGTTGAAGACGCAAACTTTGTCATCAACTGTAGCAGCTTCCTGCAAGGGTGTCCAGTCAATACTGGTTGCATCTTTTTGGAGCTTCTCACTATTCATACGTGCAAAGGCACGCCTGTACTGGAACGTGGGTTTGGGTTTAGGAGGTTTGAGGACATAGGACAAGTAAATAAGGTCATGACGGGAAAAACCAGCAGCATCAAGTTGGCCGTGTGAGGAAACAAGGGAAGGATTAGAAACGAAGATCAAGTCAAGCCAAGTATCATCACCTACTTTATTATGATGAGTGGGTAGGAGAGGCAGTACGTGAAGACCGGCTGACTCAACAAGATGCAGGAGTGTACGGGATCTAAGAGAGCTCTGGACAAGGAGGTTGGTTTTAAAATCCCCCATGATGATATGGTGTTCATACTCCGAACCTAAAGATTCAAGTACCGATTCGAATTCGGTGAAATAATCGAGGGTAGGAGGGAGATATTCTTTGTTTTCTTTTTTTTTTGGTGTACAATAAAGCATATATAAATATATATAAATATAAACAATATATATTGTCATTAAAAATTTACAGCAAAACGAAAAGGGTAGTTAAACGTAGAATTATATTTACAATCAGCAAAAAACGTTTAGTTGACTGTAAATGCAAATCTGGGTTTGTGGGATTTCTCATTTGTATCGAGTCTTTGAAACATCTTTATGAATCATTAGTTGTAAATCATCCCTTACTGAGATACAGTTCAACCTATAGATTAAGTCAAGATCATATTGAAATCCTACTTGGTATTATTCGAAAGCATGGAGGCTACAATAATAACCCGAACGTGATTCAATTAAGGGAATTTATAAAAAGATTTTAAATCATTTAGAATTACGTAGTGGTTTCAGTGGCAATTGTGTACCACTAGAAAGTGTCCCTATTTTGAATTGTTCCTCCGCTATTCAAAATATCAATTGGTCTTCCGGCAAACGAGCATCAATTGATTGTTTTGAATTTGATTCTTCGGCAGAATCTGAAAAAAGCCCCGAAATGCAAAGTGACAAGATATCACTAGAAAATGTTAATACATTTGCGCAGGTGCTCAACAACGAATCCTTACCGGATCATTTCAAACAGATAGTGGGTTATATTTCGGGCTGGATTGCAAGGAAAATGGTTAGCATTTTGAAATGTGAAGTGTGTATAAAATCATTATTTACGTCCAAAAAACTGTGGTTTCACAAATTAATCTCGATAAAAGATATGGGTGGCTTGTACTACTCAACGGAAAGTTTGTTTACTGTTTGTTTAAGATCAGAATACATTTTGAAGGCTTACATAAAAGAAAATGGGCTATACTTTACGAGAAATGAAGAAATTGTTAACGTATTTTAAAATCATTTGTCGACTCTAATATATTTAGTGAATTGAACGACCATGCTATGACACAAACACCCACTTTAAACCACCGTATACTTTTATTGAAAGCTATTATAGAGAAGTATGTGAATGTCCGTCTTCACTCTGAACATAAAAATAACCCCGAGTTAAACAAAAAATCAAAAAGACAGAAAAGAAATAAGTTAAATTTATTTGAAGGTCACTGATCTCGTTAGAAATAAGTTTATTACAGCGCTTTATTTGATATTAATTTTTTTTAAAGTCTTTATACCTTTTATTTACCTATTTTCAATGCATTTCTACCACTTTATTACTTTTACTACATGTACTCATGAGTGAATCGCATTTTTAGACATAAATCACGATGTAAGGTAAAATGTCATATCTGATTAATTTTTTCTACATCGTTTCTAATACACTAGACGACGCACTCAGTTGCAAATTATATTTTTCTCTTTTTCGCTCGTGATAATTGAATCATGCAATCTCACTTTGACGTCTAATCGTACTGTAGTGTGCTATTGCAATATTTAGTTATTTATGTGTGCGTTAGAGTGCCGTTTTTGAAGATCGAATGTTGTATAGGTAACCTATCTACACTTTTTTACTTATAATATCATTGATTAGTAGCAAATTCCTGCTTTACTTCAAATGAAAAATTATACATTTTGTAAAGCCACAATAGGTATGTAGAAAATGCCTCATGAAGCCATAGTTACATACTAAGTTATAAATACCTCATCATCTGCCTAGCCTTTTCCCAATTTTATTGGGGTCGGCTTCCAGTCAAACCTGATTCAGCTGAATACCAGTATTTTACGTGGAGCGGCTGCCTACCAGACCTCCACAAGCTATTAAATGGGTAACACGGTATTTCTTGGCAAGACTGGAATCAGATTTACTGGCTTCTGACAATCCGTAACGACTGCCAAAGTTCTACAAATAACAGCCGGGACCAACAAATTAACGTGCTTTCCGAGACACGGAGGAAACTCGGTATGTTAAGATGGTCACCCATCCACAGACCAACCTTGGCAAGCGTTGCTTAACCTTAAAGATCGACCCTTGCCGCTGTTATTATTTAGCCACGAGCTCCTCACTAAGTTATAAATACCTACCTACTAAAAATCTGTCCTTTTATTAACTGAAATATTATTGCATGTTCCAAAACTACAGGTTTCAGAGGCGGTTTAGATTCCCGGGTATAGTTGGATGCATAGACTGTACCCATGTGGCAATTGTCAAACCAGCAAAAAAAGAACACTTTTATTTTAATAGGAAAGGTTATCGTTCCTTGAATGTACAAATGGTAAGTTTACATTAGTTTGTGGCTGAACTATGTAATAATATGAATGCTTTAATTATTACTTATATTTTAACCCTCGGTATGCCTGGTGGCAATAAGTTACGCGTTATGCCTGGTGGGTCTGTCAGACCCGAATTTAAAGTGACTATTTTTTATACTAGTTGTGGTAACTGGTGTATCTAAACATACTTATACCTGTACTAGGGGTATATAATAGGGATAAAAATGAAGAAAATAAATCCAACATAATATCAACTAAATAAATAACAATAGAAGGTTATGATTTTAGCAAAAAAACAGGCCTTTTTTACACTTATGTGAAAAGAAAAATATCTCAACTAAACTTTAGAAAATAGGAAGCACAAGACAAAGACTATAGAGAATACTATAGCAATCAGACTTTCTTCCTCTCATCAACGAGTGTAGGCAGAGGTGTAAGGTTTTGGAAAAATGTAAGTCAAAAACTTTTCAACCATTTCATAGTTTAGGGTTCTGGACCTGTCCTCTGTTTGTATTATGTTAAACAAAAAAAATCATGTGTTTTTCCTAGGTCTGAGAGCGAATACTTCCAACAAGCTGCGATCGCTGAAAAGAAAACGACCTTCAACTGCAAACCGTCTGCAGACAACAGTGGAAAACGCAAGTCGCGCCCACCATCAGCGAACTTAATTCGTACGAGATAAACAAAATCATAAATTATTTATGTGTTTTTCGATATAACTATTTCAGTATTGACAATTATTTTTATTTCTTATGTAAAAAGCTATATAACCAGTTTGATTGTACACTATTCGAGACTGTTGATAGGTAGATATATATCTTTAGGTAGGGTTAACTGATAGCTCTTTCTTTGTCTTGATCTATAATGTGTATGCAAGTGTTATTTAAATTATTATTTTCTGTTTTTAACTTATTGTTATATTAACAAAAAGATAACAGAAGATTTCCTTGTTGTTTCTGTAAGAAAATCAATACTGGTAACGATATATTCGGTATCAGTAAACATCGCGAAACGGACACCGTACTCAAAGATTCATCGGACAAAACATGTCTAACATCATTTCTTCGTGAACCGAGTGGCCAACGGCAGCGAGCGGCGATCAACGAGCACCGACGGAGAGTACTACATCGACTGCAAGGTGTACAAAGCTGACGACGCGCGCCTCACCGACAATCTGGAGCTGTGGAAGAAGGCGCTCATCCGACTCAAGTTCCAAACTGACACAAATTCTCCTCAATGGTGAAAACTACAAGAGTTGCATTCGGTAGATATATTGTTTCCAGAGAAACCAATGTTTTAAGCGGACGTGTTTTGTGCTATTTGTCATGAATTGCCTCTAAATAATTACAAATATTACTTAACATAAAAACTTGTGGACTCAGTCTTAATGAGTAAAGTGTGTCGCGCGTGTTAATTTTGTAAGTTACAACTTTTTCACAGTGCACGATGAACTAATTACTTTTTATACACAAAAATAATGCTGTGGTAGTTATGTCTAACCAAGGGTTTAGCCCCTTTGGTCGTAGCCAACTAATGCGGCGAAGTCCACCACCTCCTCCATCAACCTCTGATCAAAACCAACCAGTTGAAACGGAACCCCCCCCCCCATCCACGGAGGATAACTTACTGGCTGATGTCATCGCTACGCCGGAGATCCAGAAATGGTTAGGATCCACAGAGACCTGTTTAAATGAAGTTTGCTCTACTGTTGCCGAAGGAAAAATGAACTCTGACCAGAAGCTCCGCGTCACCAGTCTTTGTAGAAAAGTCGCACATGGGACATCTCAAATGGCTGTCCTATACCAATCCCTAAAACAAAAATCTATTCAGGCCTACAGCACTATCCAGTTCCTTCAAGAACAGCAGGTCGTTGCAAACACTCTGCACCAATTCAAAGAGGTCGTCGATAAAAAGATAACGCAACCAGAACCTAGTTCCTATGCCAATATGGTTAAAAAGGGGGACAGATAATTTTATTCGCCCAGCTAACTTTAGTTCCGTTGCCATCTATCCTACCGATAAGAAACATTCAAGTGACGATACAAAAACACTCGTACAAAAAATTATCTCGCCGGAGGAACTAAAACTTCGAGTCCGTAGCCTAAGAAAAATTAGGAATGGTTGCGTTATTATTAGCACGGATAGCAAAGACGACATTGCTAAATTAAAAAGTTCGGAGAAACTGGCCTCGTCAGGCCTTAAAATTGAAGAACCGTCAAAACGCCGCCCCAGGATAGCAATAATTGGTGTCCCCGTAGCTCTCAGTGAAAAGGAGGTGTTCGATTGCGTTTATGAGCAAAACCTGTCTGAAAAATTGCCAAAAACTACTCGAGAAGCCTTTTTAGACAAAATAAAAATGAGCCATAAGTCCGGAAAGAAAGATCGCCCAACATGTAATTATATACTTGAAGTCCCTCCCAGCATCAGGAAAATACTGGTGAACCAAGGCCCCTATTTTTATAAATTGGACATCATGTCCAGTTAGAGATTTTACATTGGTGACCAGGTGCTTCAACTGCCAGCAGTTCGGTCACGCAGCCAAGTTTTGCCGCAAAACGTCTCCAACATGTAACCTCTGTGGTGAGACGGGACACTCGTTCAAAGATTGCAACAACAAAACTTCTCCTCCTCAGTGTGCAACGTGCAAACGTTTTAGCGGAAACATGATCACCCAACTGGTGACGTGAATTGCCCAGCACGAAAATTCGCTGAGGACAATTATATTAATTCCATAGACTATGAAGGCGCCTAAGAACGCCACCAAATATTTTTATAAATTTGCACATAAAAAGTAGATAAGTTAGTTTTAGTATTATGACTAATCAGCTAATCAGTGATCTAGACAGTTTTTCAGTGTCCGAAGCAAGAATTTGTAATCTTGAGGAGTGCAAAAATCTTCTTCACATAGGTAAGAAAATGTTAACAGTGCTCACACAAAATATTCGTAGTATAAACCGTAATTTTAACGGCCTTGAAGTGCTGTTACAGAATCTTGAAATAAGCTGTGACATTATTGTGTTAACAGAATGTTGGCTCTCCGAACAAACAACGTATATACCATCGCTAGAAGGCTACAACTTACACAAAACCAATAGCCACATTAATCAAAATAGTGGACTAGTTGTGTACATTAAAAATAATTTAGAAGCAGTGGTAGAGGAACCCTTATTTCAAACTGTAACTGTTTGTTAATTAAAACTTCCCCCGATACGGTATTTATGGCCATTTATAGACCACCATCTCAAAATATTGACAGATTCCTTGACTCGCTTAACATAAACTTGGATATAATATCATCTTTTAAAAATATAATACTTTTAGGAGACATTAACATCAATATTGCTTCCGGGAAAATTGATACTCATGCACATAACTATCTGAACATCTGCACATTTCATGGACTTCTACCAGCTCATTATTACCCAACGCACCAGAGCGGCTCATGCCTCGACCATATCATTATAAAGTCAAAAGCACCGTCCATAACACTTGTTACTAATACGTCACTTACTGACCATCAAGCTGTTTTACTAACATAGCAAACACCTTCACCTAGAAAAAATTGCATGCGCAGCTATTCTAAAGTCAACATGACTAATCTTGAAAATGACATACGAGCAATTAATTTCGACCCAGTTTATAGTTTGAGTGACCCAAATATTTCATTACAGTGTATCATTGATTTGTTACAATATGCGATTAAGAAGAACACTTTAACAAAAGTAATACCTAGAAAGTACAATAACATTAAACCATGGATTACGCCCGGACTTGTTCGCTGCATCAGACATAGAGACCGACTACACCAAAAATGTAAACTTCCCCTGAAAATGAAATACTATTAGTCACTTATAAGCGATATAGAAATTTCTGCAACAATCTGTTGAAAAAACTAAAAAAGAAATACGAGAAAGATCAACTACAGAAGGCAGGGAAAAATAATAAGCTTATCTGTAAATTTATTAAAAGTAACACATTTAGATCCAAAGACTCAGAGCCTCCGCTCGATCTTTTAACAACCGACCTTAACCCATCCGCAGCGACAAATAAAGCAAACAATTAATTTATTAACGTTGGGAAAAATCTGGCAGAAAAAAACCTATCGCACAGAATGTCTTCTTTTCAAAGTCCATCTATGCCTTATACTACACTGAACTCTTTTGTACTATTAGATACGGATGTGAGTGAAGTGATAGGTATAATAGACGGGTAGTAACGGGACTTTTAAAGATTTTGGAAATAATCATTAACAACAGACTAGTAAAATATCTTGAAAATAACAAACTACTGTCAGATCAACAATTTGGTTTTAGGCCTAAAAGATCAACGAGTCAAGCAGTACACAAATTGACAAAAATTTTATAAGTAAAAATCTCGATAATGGCATGCATACCATTGGGATCTTTTTAGACCTTGCCAAGGCTTTTGACACTATTTCTTATTCTCTTTTATTACTTAAGTTGGAAAAAATTGGCATAAGAGGAGCTCAGTTAAAATTGTTAGCGGACTATCTTAGCGACCGTTGCCAGTCTCTTAAAATCGGTGAGTATACGAGCTCTAAACTTAAAAATAGTAACTATGGAATCCCACAAGGCAGTATTTTTGGGGCCCACATTATTTTTAATATATATAAATGACCTTTGCCGCTTACAACTTCAAAATGGTTTAATTATGTCATATGCGGATGACACAGCTCTACTGTTCTCAGGTAAATTAAGAGCTGATGTGTATGAACTTGCTCAGAATGGCTTTAATATTGTGTGTAATTGGCTACATAATAATCTATTATCGTCAAATCCAGATAAAACCAAATGTATTCTATTTTCAATGAGAAATACTAACACGATGCTTACTAACCAAAACATTCGCGCGCACAATTGTAACACAAATGATGATACAACATGCACTTGTCCTACTTTAACTAAAGCTGACCACATCAAATACCTCGGCGTCACGATTGACACAAACCTAAATTTCCGTAAACACATCGATTTATTATGCACTAGAGTGCGTAAGTTAATATATATTTTTAAGAATTTACGGGACATAGCCGATTACAAACTAATTAAATAGGTTTATTTGGCTTTGTGTCAATCTATTCTTGCATACTGCATAACTTCTTGGGGTGGGGCCGCAAAATCAACTTTAATACTGCTAGAACGTGCTCAAAGAGCAATTCTAAAAGTCGCTACACGTCGCCCGTTCAGATTTCCTACACACCAGCTTTATATGGCATGCAACATGCTAACAGTTCGACAACTTTTTGTTCTAAGTATAGATTTACTGCAGCACACTGAACTAGATTTTAAACCTGTACCTTCAGACAAGAGAAGAAAGGATCGAACCCTCAGACTAAACATGCTTTCACAAAAAGATTTTAACTATTTCTAGGACCTTTCTTATATAATAAATTTAATAAATTGCTTAAGATATATAATGTAAGTTATAATAGGTGTTACACAATGTTATTTGATTATTTAGCAAAACTAAATTACTCGGACACGGAAAAACTACTAGAAGTGTTAACCTAAGCAGCTGACTATACTGTAATTACTCTAACCTAATATCTATCATTTTATGATAATTTTAGTTATATATATGTAAATGAAGCTCATGTATGATTCTTCATTTAGTTTTATATCGCATATTTTAGTTTGTGAACTAGATATAATATAGTTTGAACGCACGCCTAGATGTCATTAGTGTCATTGCTGTCAATACTATAGTTTCTTTCTAAGAACACGTGGTGTCATAATTGTTTCGTTTTTTAACAAAAGTAATTAATAAAAGTAGGAATAAATAAATAGCTTTAAATGTTGTTTCTTTCACAGGTTTGTAACATTTATAATAATTACTTTGATGGAACTACAGTGTCATGTAATTAAATGATTACTATAATAAAACATTTCTTTCACAGAGAAACGCAATTAAGTTTTTATTCCTATACAACCATTGGTAGTGTGTTAATACACATTATAAAACAACATTTGCATAGCTATTGAAGGGACTATGGAGAAATTAAAGTTCGAATTTAAGGTGAAGGCTGCTGAAGATACAAAGAGCAATATAATTTGTATAACCTCAATCACAAAGGATGACAAACATATTTTTTAAATTCCGGAGAAATTTCAACCGGTAAATTTGCACGAGACAATATATAAATCTCAGGTATATAAGACAATAAAGACAACTTTACAAAAGAGACATGAAAAAAGACAAATATGGATTTCTATGTCACCTGAGATAAAGGATACATATATGGATCAGGATGGCAATACGCAGTTCAGAGAATATTTACTGGAAGAATTTATAGTAGAAGAACATAAACCAGGTCCTTCATATGGAATCACGGAAGAGGCTTTGTCAAAAATATTGGATAGTTTTGCTGAAAAGAAGATAGGAGTATCTAAACCTCAGAACCTAACAAACTTGTCAGAAAAATTTGTGATAGATAAATTCAGTGCTAAAACATCTAATGTGTTACAGTGGATGAATAATTTTGAGGCAGAATGTATGCGTTTTGAAATTACGGAGGATGTAAAGAAAATATAAATTTTTAAACTTTTCTTGAGTGATTCATGCATGGATTGGTATAGTTCTATGCTCATAAAACATACCATAAACTCAGAATGGAAAACATGGAGAAAACTGTTTTGTGAGACTTATGCGGACAAAGGTTGGACTTCGGTCAGGTATGCAATGCTATTTAAATATAAGCAGGGCACTTTACTAGACTATGCATTAAGAAAAGAAAGATTATTGCTTGAAATAAATAAATCAATGGATAAAACTACATTGATTGATCTAATAGTTATTGGCCTACCAAATTTCATAGCAGATAAAATTGATAGACATTGTTTAAAGGAAACTGAAAATTTGTTTAATAGTCTTAGAGGTTTAGAACATTTGATAAAAACAAACAAAAAGATTCCAGATAAGAAAATAGAAAATAGTGAACATAAGTTTAAAGGAAAATATGAAAAAAAATGCGTTACAACCTTGTCCAATTTGTGAGAAAGAAATCCCGCTATCATCCGGAATCTTTATGATGGTTTAAAAATAAAAATATTGAAAAACAAAAAAAAGATCACATACGAAGTGTGAATAATTTTGAATTAGAAGCCGAATTAAATGAAACCGAACCAAAAAACTAATAGTTCCGCCATTAATTAAAATTAAATTATTAATAAATGATACTCTAGAAACTTCAGGAATTTATGACTCAGGTTCTAATGTATCTTTAATCAACTCTAAGTTACTGTCTTTAAAAAGCTCAAATCTAAAAAATGAAAATAATCTAGGTTTAAAAACAATTAATGGCGTTAAAAAATCAATAGGAACAGTTACATTAAAAATAAAAAAAATTGATATTGAACAAAGTATGACTGTTTTTGTTATAGATAAAGAAAATTTTAGTTATGATTTCTTGATCGGTTTAGACTGTATAAAAGCATTTCACTTAACACAAAATGAAGGTCTGAACATTACTCAAAACTTAATAATTGAAAATCATAAAAAAGAAACAAATAATTACAAACAAATTCCTGGCTTAGCAGGTAACAATCAAAATAACTATAATACACAAAATACTCAAACAATTCCTGGATTTACAGGTGAGATAAAAAGTAAAAATAAAAAATTCATTGAGAAAACTGAAATAAAAAATAATAGTCCATTTAAAATAAATTTCAATGAGAATATAGTGGTAAAAAACTTTGACATATCCATAAATCACTTAAATATAGAAAAACAATCACAGATACAAAATTTGATAAGTACTTATAACTCTTTGTTTGCTAAAGATAAATTTGATATAGGCACAGTACATGGATATGAGGCACATATAGATTTATTAATAGATAAATATTGTAGTAAAAGACCATATAGATGCAGTATTGAAGATATGAAAGAAATAGAACAACAAATAGCAAAATTATTAGAAAACAATATAATAGAGGAGTCATATAGTCCTTTTGCTGCCCCAGTAACACTAGCATTTAAAAAAAATGAAGGTAAGAAATCAAGACTCTGTATAGATTTTCGCGACTTAAATAAAATAGTGGTACCACAATCTCAGCCTTTTCCACTTATTGAAGATTTAATGGTAAAAACCAGAAACTGCAGGTTTTTCACAACGCTAGATATAAATTCAGCATTTTGGTCCATTCCATTAAAAATAGAAGATAGAAAAAAAACAGCATTTGTTACCCAACAAGGACACTATCAGTGGACATGTCTACCTTTTGGATTAAAAACTTCCCCTGCTATATTTCAGAGAATACTGAGTAGTATCATACGAAAACATAAACTTACTGACTTCACCGTAAATTACATTGATGATATACTGGTTTTCTCAGAGACATTTGCAGACCATATAAAACATTTAAAATCACTGTTGGAAGCAATATCAATAGAAAGATTCAAATTAAAATTTTCCTAATGTAATTTTGCACAAGACTCCGTTAAATATTTAGGACATATAATAAAAAACAATACTATATCCCCTTTAAAGGATAATTTAATTGCAATAAAAGAGTTTCCTATCCCTAAGACACCAAAAAATGTAAGACAATTTCTTGGTAAAATTAATTTTTATGGTAAATATGTGCCAAATATTTCAATTACATTAGATCCATTACACAATTTGTTAAGAAAAGGTCAAACTTTTAATTGGTCAGATAGCTGTCAAAAATCATTTGAAGCAATAAAAAAACTACTTTGCAAGAAACCAATCTTGACAATATTTGATCCAGACCTCCCAATCAGAATTTATACAGATGCGAGTATACAAGGTGTAGGAGCAGTATTAAAACAGTTACAACAGAATGGTGATGAAAAGCCATGTGCTTATTTTTCAAAAAAATTAAATGATTCACAAAAACGGAAAAAGGCTATTTATCTGGAGTGCCTGGCAATAAAAGAGGCAGTCAAATATTGGCAACATTGGCTTATAGGGAGAAAGTTTACGGTTTACTCAGACCATAAACCATTAGAAAAAATGAACATAAAAGCTAGGACTGATGAAGAGTTAAGCCGGGTATTCATTAGGCAACATTTGTTTATAAACACTGTTTATAAACAGTGTTTCACAATGTTTCATCATCTCTGTAAACAGTTTATATACAAAGGTGATGCAACATTGTTTATTAAACATGTTGCCATGCTCCCCACTTCGAGTGGAGAGCAAGACGAAACGTCTAGTTTATAAGCAAAAGTCAATAGGTGTGGACGTGTGTTGCGCGAGTTTATAAACATGGAAGTAGTGTGGTCCAACAACCAGGTTTCGATGCTCATAGAGCTTTACCAACAGCGTAATATACTTTGGGATGCTTCAAATAAAGATTATAAAGATAAATTAAAAAAAAATGATGCTTGGGCCGACATTGCTGCAGAATTGAATATGTCGCAAAAGGAAGTGGAAACAAAGATGCATATTCTACGCTCACAATTTTCTCGTGAAAAGAAAAAACTTAAGTCATCAAAAAGAACTGGAAGCGGTGCCGAGGAAGTGATTAAAAGCAGATGGCAGTGGTATGATCCGCTACAATTTTTATTACGTGGTGCAACGACATCTGGAACATCGGATACAATGGGAACGGTGAGTACCTACATTTTTATATTATTTGCTAAGTTGATAATATTAATGTAATTTTTTCATCTTTTCAAGGTAACGGGTTAGTAAATTTTAAATCAAACACAAAACTCTAAATTATAATCAGAACTTTATTTGGAAAAAAACAGGTAGGTACATAGGTACCTACTATTTTAAGTATTATGCATGAGAATTTTGCCACGGCACACTACCTTCTGGACTAATGAAATATTCAGCAAATTAATCTCTTACAACCGTAGCAGCTAGTGGGGGATGTCTTGCAATAGGTTGTAAATCCAACATGCTGTTGTGAGGGCCGATTTCTCTTCGCCAAAAACCTTCTATAATGTTATATTCTGAGTCTTCATAATCGAATGTTCCTGGTGGAGTATATATAGCCCGAGACTGTTTATTGCGCCTCAAAAAGTTATGCAAATATACACATGTCATTGTTACAATTTCACAAGTAGCAGGCTTAAGAGGTATGGCTTTTCTGAAAACGCGAAAGACAGCACATAATATGCCAAACACATTTTCTACTATCCTTCTTGATCTGGAAAGACGGTAGTTGTAAATGCGCTTTATAGTTCCACGATTGTGAATACCAGGATAAGGCTTCATAATATTTTCGGATAAGGCAAATGCGCTGTCCCCTACTATTACATAAGGTAGATTCGGACCATTTGGTAAAATTGGTTGTGGCTGTGGAATATTCAAATTGTTTTGAGTAATTGCATCGTAAAATGGAGTTTCTTGAAATACTCCACTGTCGGAAGGTCTGCCTTTAGCACCACAATTCGCATATATAAAGTTGTAATCTGCATCAACTATTGCCAGTAGTACAATGCTGAATTGTTCTTTATAGTTGAAAAAATCACTGCCAGAGTTAAATGGTGCTTCAATAACAATATGTTTTCCATCAATGGAGCCGATACAATGAGGGAAATTCCATAATAATTCGAACTGGCGAGCTTTGTTTTTCCATTCTTGTTCAGTACTTGGAACCTGTAACCAATTTAAAACAATGATTTACAGGATGGCAGTGCCTCAACGCAGCCGTCAAATACACCGCCAACTGTGCCGCCGCCACCGCCAACATCACAACTGCCACTGCCACCGCCGCCACCGCCACCGCCACTTCCACAGTCAAACAACTCCAAAAAGAGGAAGTGTGACGAGAATCTCAATGAAATGTATGAAATTATGAAAAGTGCCAAAAAGAAGATGGAGGAACCTAAAGACGAATTTGAAATTTATGGCCAGTATGTGGCATCTGAATTGAAAAATGTGAAAAACCAAAGAGCACTGTTACAGGCCAAGTATTACATAAATAATATATTGCTACAAGCGAGAATGGGCAATTTCGATAGTAATTATTTTGGTGGATATCAAGGCTATGGAGATGGATGGCTCGGCTATGGCGACGGATACCGCACCACATCATCAACGTCGATATATGCATCTACACCAACGCAGACACCAGAACCCCAAGTCCATACTGCTACTGGTGACGAGTTGCGCTTTAGTAATCTTGACGAAATAGTTTCCCAGTTGGAAGATGACACACAATAAATAAATTGATGTGATTTGATTTAAATATTTGATAAATACCTACTTGAGTGATTTGAATTTATTTTATTTTACTCACCTTTACATAGTCCTTTAAAACTTTTGTCAATTCCTGACAAACTTCTCGTATAATCTTGCTGATTAATTGTTTTGATACTTTAAAAGCGACAGTGAGCCATATGAGTCACCTGTTGCAAGAAACCTTAAAGTTATAGCTAGTCTTCTCTGGGGCTCAATAGGATGCCGAAATTTCGTTTCCTGTTTTGTTATGGCTGGTCCAATCAATCTCAGTAAAATTTCAAAATCTGATGTTGACATTCTCGTGAAATTTTGAAAAGACCCATCAAATCCACGAAGGTCATGAAATACATAACTTCTATTTAAAAGATAATTTCGAATCCACCACCTTTTCTTCTTTTTTTTTCTAGTAGCACTCTTATGTAATATTATATAAGCAGCACAGAGCATCACTACCTCCTCGGGCGACATCCTGGCAACAACTGAGAAGTGTGGACTGCCAAGTTTCAGAAACAGTGTTTACGGTAAACTTGTTAATAAACCCGTCATAAACAGTTTATTAACAAATGTTGCCTAATGAATACCCGGCTTTAGGAGATCTTGCATATTATTTGTCTCAATTCAATTTTGAAGTGATATACTCCCCAGGAAAAAATAATTTAGAAGCAGATAGTTTGAGCAGAAATCCTGTATTGCAACCGTCTGATAATCAAGAAGATATTTTGAAAATTGTGAATTTTATTGAACTTAAAGATATAAAAACTGATCAAGAAAACAACCAAGATTTAAAACAAAACAAAAATAGACTCATATATAAAAATACAATATACTATAAAAAATTGGAATAAAGGAAAAAAAAAATCTATCTGAAGACTTTAGCAAAAAGTTTATAGAAAAAATACATAACGGTTATTATCATTTAGGAATACAACAAATGAAAAAAAAAATTATACCTTATTATTATGCAAAAAATTTAAATAACAATATTAAGAAAATTTGTAACAACTGTGAAACTTGTATAAAAAACAAATCAAGAGTCAAATTTCAATTTGGTTTAATGTCTCACTTAGGACCAGCTACTTACCCATTTGAAATAGCATCAATAGACACTATAGGAGGATTTGGTGGTTCACGTTCCACTAAAACTTATTTGCATCTTTTAGTGGACCATTTCACAAGATTTGCCTACATTTTGACGTCGAAAACTCAAAGTGCACCCGATTTTATAAAGCTAGTTAATAAAGCACTACTGAACAATAATAAGATTGGCATGATTTTATCTGATCAATACCCAGGAATAAATTCTCAGGATTTTAAAACATTTTTAGCCGACAAAAATATCCCTATTATATTCACTGCGGTAAATGCGCCCTTTTCTAATGGTTTAAATGAGAGATTAAACCAAACACTAGTTAATAAAATTCGATGCAAATTAAATGAAAAACAAAATAAAAAATTAAGCTGGACAACTATTGCTCATGAATGTACATGGAAAAAACGTTGATATTTTGCCAAGTGAATTAAAACAATGTAAAAAAGCTACAGAAAATAATTTAGTAACAGATAGAAAAATAGCGTTGGAAAAAAGTATAAAATCACATAATTATAATAAACAACAATTTGATAAGAATAGAAAACAATTTGAATTCAAAGTTGGAGATTTGGTGTATGTTGAAAATGGGAACCAATTAACTAGAAAAAAACTTGATGAATTGAAAATAGGTCCTTTTGAAATCATACAAAAGTTATCAAATTCAATATATAAAATAAATACAGGATATAAAAAGTCAGAGTCCAATCTTTTCCACATTACAAAACTTGTTCCATGACACAAACTAGTTAATGAATGAGTACCGTACTTACTGGGTACAGTTTTGTACTCCTTGGTGGGGAGATGTAAATGAAGTTCATGTATGATTCTTCATTTAGTTTTATATCGCATATTTTAGTTTGTGAACTAGATATAATATAGTTTGAACGCACGCCTAGATGTCATTAGTGTCATTGCTGTCAATACTATAGTTTCTTTCTAAGAACACGTGGTGTCATAATTGTTTCGTTTTTTAACAAAAGTAATTAATAAAAGTAGGAATAAATAAATAGCTTTAAATGTTGTTTCTTTCACAGGTTTGTAACATTTATAATAATTACTTTGATGGAACTACAGTGTCATGTAATTAAATGATTACTATAATAAAACATTTCTTTCACAGAGAAACGCAATTAAGTTTTTATTCCTATACAACCATTGGTAGTGTGTTAATACACATTATATATATAATATAAACATTTCCCATAAGCCTAGTTTGTAATAAGGTTACGCAATATATTGTATACGAGTAGCTTAGATATTAAACATTATGTTAATTTAATTCATTGATTGAATATGTACTTTCGTAGAGGAGATGGCCTGAAACACAGGTTTATATAAACCTAGATCAGGTAACGCACTACATTACCTTTAGAGTTCTATTTATGACTGTAATATTAAAATTTGCTGTACCTACCATAGTGTATTTCCAAATTATTATAATTCTATTATAGGCCTAGACTAATATATACCTACTACTGAACCATATGTACACTTTTTGTGAACTTGTTATTTCAATAAAATTTATTATTATCTCCTATATTCCGTTAACTATACATATAAATTATATTTTTAAATATTTGATTATAATAAATAAAAAAAAAACATTTAAAAATATAAAAATACTAGCCCACCGATATCGGGAACAGGGTCCAAGCTACCGGTGGTCAGGGCTCCAGAGAAAGGAACCTCCTGACAATGCGAGCCGTGTCCAGAAGTACCGCTTTCTGAATCAAGCCCTTGATCCAGCTGCCCAACGAAAGCCTCCTAAGGTGTTGGTCGAGGCTCGTGGCTATTAAGCCATTGGCCGACACGACTATCGGTACAATGATTGCGGAGTCCACTTCCCACATGTCGACAACCTCGCGAGCAAAGTCAATATACTTGATTTGTTTGTCTTTCCCGGCTTTCACGAGGTTCTCGTCATGCGGGACGGTTATGTCTACAATCATTGCACGCCTCACAATGCGGTCCACCACCACTATATCAGGCTTATTGGCAACAATAGTCCTGTCAGTGATGATGGACCGATCCCAGTACAATGTGATATTGCCATCATCGAGAACTGGGTCGGGCGCATACCTATAGTATGGCACCTCCGACTCCACAAGAGAGTATTTCAGAGCAAGTTGCTGATGGAAAATCCTGGCTACAAGGTTGTGCCTATGCAAGTATTCTCCGTTAGCTAGACGAGAACAACCAGAGACAATGTGGCGAATTGATTCTCCCGGACGGTGACATGCCCGACATATGTCGACTGTGCCGTCTTTCACAATAAATCTCCGGTAGTTATTCGTCATGATAACTTCGTCCATAATTGCACAAACAAAACCTTCGGTTTCTCCAAAAAGATCACCAAAACGCAGCCAGGCTTCGGACGCTAGTTGGTCTACGTCGGGCCCATGTAGGGCCCGGAAAAAGCGTCCATGAAGCTCCTTACTCTGCCATACCGCCCTGCGATCGTTAGTGTCAAGCACCGCAGGTTTGCGCCAGTTCTCATTTGCCAAGGAGAGCGGGGTGAGTCCCTTGTCCACCGCCACTACATCTCGATGCATACCCATGTCGACAGCTAGGAAATATTTCCTAAGACTGCATATCTCGCGATTGTGGAGAGTCTTAGCATTTAAAAAGCCTCGACCTCCACACTTTCGCGGGATATAGAGTCTCATTACCGATGACCGTGGATGATGCATTCGATATGCAGTGAGCTGAGTGCGGGCATGACCCAACCGTTGAAGGCGCACACCTTGTTTCCGCCTGATAGAAGGCTATTAAAAACCTTCTTCAGGCGGCCAAAGAAGCGCTCCTTCAACGATTGCTTCATGTCAGTAATATTGATACCTAACGCTTCCGACATACCCAAATACTTGTAAGTTTCAGTTGGAGAGAGGGATCTCAGGTTTATGGAATCCGAGAGTTGAGTTCCCACGGATTCCATAATTTCTCCACGCTTTACATGCATGACCGCACATTTGTCCACACCAAACTCCATCCTGATGGCGTTACTAAATGTTTCAGTTACCTTCAGTAGCTCCATCAGTTGCAGATTAGTGGGGGCAAAGAGTTTCAGATCATCCATGTAAAGGAGGTGAGATATAACTTGACCACCTCTCTTCAACCGATAGCCTAGCCCTGAATTCTCCAGCAGTGTGCTAAGAGGATTCAAGGCTAGACAAAACCAAAGTGGACTCAAACTATCAAACTGAAATATACCTCGCTCGATCCTTACTGGTTCGCTATTCCTCTGGATATTTCGACATCCTGGATAGCGAAGGACTGTCCTCCATTGCCCCATACATGACATCAGGAAGGTGCGTAGCGTTGCATCAACTTTATACAATTCTAGCACCCTCATGAGCCACGTATGAGGCACCGAGTCATAGGCCTTCTTATAGTCTATCCAGCATGTCGACAGATCCTTTCGGGAACGCCGAACCTGTTGGCTAATGGCCATATCAATAAGGAGAAGCTCCTTAGTACCGCGGGACCCATTCCTACATCCATTTTGAGAGGCAGACATGATGTTGTTGTTGTTAATGTGACTATTAATCTTTGCCCTCAAAATGGATATAAGAACTTTATAGACCGTCGGTAAACACGTGATCGGTCTATAATTTTTAGGTTCCGCAGTACTACCTGATTTATGGAGCAGGTGGGTTATTCCTGTAGTTAAGAACTGGGGTAGCGACCCAGACTCTAAGGCGGACTGGAATTGAGACGCCAAGCAAGCGTGCGATCTCGTAAACCATTTAATCCAGAAATTGTGCAGCCCGTCCGGCCCTGGAGATTTCCAGTTAGGCAACGGACGGACTGCACAAGCTACATCTTGGGGGCTGATGGAAATTGCCCCCATTTCTGGTATCAGATCGCACACACGCTCGACCTCCCGAATCCAGTCACCCTGACTGACAGGCACCGACCAGATGCTGCGCCAGAATGAACACATAGCATCATCATCCGGCAAGCGCGTGTCAGTCACACCTTGGTCCGGTCGCTCCCAATCCCTATATACCCACCTTTCGTTACTTCGGAATGTGCGATTCTGGGTGTATCGCTCCACTCGCCGCCTGTACCTACGAATACGGCTTGCCCATGCATACACCTTCTGCTTCAGGAAGTCGATGCGCTCTGTGACACGAGATATATAATCTCGGGGATTGACATCAGTCCCCGAAAACGCCCGTCTCACAAAGCGCATTACTCTAGGGCATGTGTTGCCCTCCCTGAAGCAGATCAGTTTGCGCATTAGCGCTCTGGCCTCACCAATACGACGCTCGATCCTGCACTGCCAAGCTGGTACGGCTGGTTTTGGTCGTGTAACTCCGTCATTGGTTATTTTTATTTTGACATGAGCTACACGACATGCCGCTACAGCCGCGCAGTACATGATCGAATGTGCATCGGTGAGGTTATCACAGTTATCAAAATGGCTTGACAACTGCGAATCCAGAGCAGCCACCAGCGCCCTGTTCTTGTTATGCATAGGCAAACGAGGTAAGCGTGGTCTAAGTTTAGGCGGCATGTAGCGGTATTCCCGAATAGCACACTCCAAAGCACTCCTCAATTCGTCATTGCATTGGGTACTTACGTTTGTAACCCTGTCATTAATCTGCTCGTCAGCGTGGCTGGGCAATTGGGTTGACTGTGCTGGTGCCACAGTCTGCGAAAGAGGAGCAATGACATGGCTACACATTTCAGTGCGGAGGCGATCAAGCACACTATCATCCAACATACGGTTACGCTGGATGACGCGCACCTGATCCGACAGTCGTTGGGCCGATACGCTGACAGCTGGTTCAAGTATCTGAAACAGAGAGAGCATCCGACCACGGTACGCAGTCAGGTTAGTTCCCCCCTCTGTAGCCCCAAAGTATGAGCGTATAACATTCTCATTTATGGCTTGAGTCCATTTCATACGCTGCACACTTATTATTTATATTTATTATTATTTATTTATTATTTTATGCACTTTATTATTATTATTATTAGTGAGCATTATTGTAGGCTACACTACTGTCCTGAACTAGCCTGATCGTTGGTCGAGTACAGTAATATTGTTGAGGCACTAACCTCAACATCGCCGCGCGCCATGGCGACAGCGGCAGTGAACGAGGGGCGCGGGGAAGCGGCGCGTCACACCGCGCCACAACCAAGGAAGAGACACCGCACCACGACAGTCAGCTGTTGCACGCCTCAAAGCACGGCTGCGCTCGCGCATATTAAATTAGCTTCTTGTTTATCTCTTCGTAATACATATTTTATACAGTCCACTATCGCTTTTATTATAATCTCCAAGAGCCATCGTCGCGATCAAATATACAAGACAGGCGAGTCGATCGTATATTATTGGGCATTCTATACCACTGTCCGGAGCGAGGCGCACTCGCCTCGCGACTTGCCGACAGTGGTATAGAATGCCCAATAATATACTACTTGTAGCTTATTGCAGTAGGGTCGTTGTGGGAACAGTGAATCAAGTGTACACAGTGAAGCATCGCCATATTGGACAGAACGAATGGCGTGACACAGGCTATCTCTTTCTCTCGCCTCCCGTTAAGGCCGGCTCCACACGTTGGCCCCAATATTGGCCCCAACGCTATTCGTCCAACGTGTGGTTCTAGAAAATGGCATTGGTCCCAACGTTGGGGCGAGTGTTGGTAGTTGGCCGGCTCGTGTCGGTTTCATCAAAGGAATCTGCGCCAACGCTCGCGATCTGTCCACACGTTGGCGCTTTGCTCAGTTCTGTTACAACACGCAGCGAGTGCGTACGTCTAGCGAGAATGGCTTCCTCATCCACAAAATCGCCACCGGCATGGACAAATGAAAAAGTAATAGAATTTATTGAACTTTATCAAGCACATCCAATAATATGGGACGCAACTCGAAAGGATCATAAAAATAAAAATTTAATAGCTGATGCATGGCGCACCATTCAACAAAATATGGGAATGAATTTCTCAATTGAATTATTAAAAAAAAAGCGAGAATCGTTAATGAGCACATATCGCCTTAACAGAAAGAAAATTAGTGACTACTCGATCTGGATCATCAACAGATGATATTTTTAAACCAAATTGGTTCGCTTATGAGCTCATGGATAGCTTTCTTTCTCCGATTTATGATAAATCAAATACAGTTACTATCAACACAGAGGTAAGATAAACATTGATTAATATTTACTTTATTTATTTACATAGATGAAATCACAAACTGACAAATTACATAATTTATGAAAAAACAACCACAGGCTAGACGTACCTAACATTTTTAACCTTGAGCGCGCCTTTGTGCCCTACGTATTAAAATAAGTGTGTTTTCGTAGTGCAACTGTTACATTACATACATACATGTGACCTGTGGCTGTGTGTTTTTAATTTTTGAATTTTGTAGGTCGGTAGATTTTTTATTTAGTGTGAATAAAAGTATGATGCATATTCATTTCGTATTTCTCTAGCATTTTCTGTTGTTCTTATTGGTATTTGATCTAGTGATCTTAATTGTTGCTCTTTTAAAACATTATTTATATTACCTTCCGGCATATACATACGGTAGGAGTGCTGACTCTTTTTCAAAAAATTATGAAGTACAACGCAAGTGAGTGTTATAATAGATGCTTTTTCGGGTTGTAGTAACATATTGGTTTTTAACACTCCAAATACCGATGTCATTATTTCAAATGCACATTCAATCACAACACGAGCCCTTGATAGTCGACTGTTGAATTTTCTATTTTGTGAGCCAACTGGCGGTGTACCAGGAAAAGGTTTCATGATCCTTTTAGATAATGCAAAAGCTCCATCCGCCACAAACACATAGGGCACAGGAAGATGTCGACCAGGAAAAGGAGCGTCTTGCGGAAAATGGGAATCAGGTCCATATATTTTGTTATAAAGCATGCTATCATTAAAAACTCCACCGTCACTCATACGTCCATGTGTTCCTACGTCAGCAAATAAAAAGTTGTAGTCACTATCAGCTACCGCTAGTAATATTATACTGAAATTGTGTTTATAGTTATAGAACTCTGATCCACTATTAATGGGTGACTGTATTTTAATGTGTTTCCCATCGATAGCGCCCAAACAATGTGGAAATTGCCATTTTATTTCAAATTCTCGAGCAATTTCAAGCCATTCGTGTTCATTTTGAGGCATCTAAAACAGAAAAAATATATCAGTGTAGGTAATAGTTAATCATTTAAATAAGGGTTGGAATTTACTTGTTGTGTTTGAATTTTTAGACTATGGAGTTTCCTAATGAAGACAGCAATCAAGATAGAAGCTTTTATAACGAAGACAGCATTCAAAATAGAAGTTCCACGTCAGCCAAAAAACGGCGAGAATTAGAAGTCACGGAAGTACGAGCTCAGATGAAGACAGCTGTAAATGTCCTAAAAAATCTTGCCGACCGACCACGAACTGAAGTGGACGAGGTAGACTTATACTGTCAACTACTGGCGAAAAAAATTAAAAAATTTAATGAGCAACAAAGGGAGGATATAATGCACGATATAGACGAACTTATTTATCAGAAGCGAAATTACCGCCCTGCTCCTGGCAGCACTTACTCGTATGTAAGATCTACTCCGGATTCCGTGCGTTTTACACCTACACCGTCCCCTTCATCACAGACGTACGATATGTCTACCCGAGATTCCGTGCGTTATGCACCTGCACCATCCCCTTCATCTCAAGTGATGCCAAGCCCGTCATATCACGTTGCTGATGATTATAGTGATTATACAGTTGTACATTCAGTCAAAAAAGTATCGGGAATGGATGATTTGTTTATGGTTCCAAATTCAAATTTTTGTTTTTTTGTAGTTGTTAGATTGGCACAACTGTTTTCCATTTTGGCGCGGAGTTTGAGTTGCATCTGTTATTTATATTAAATACAGTGCTGGTTTTAGTAATATCATATATAGTGTGTATTGCGAATTTCATAATGGACAAAAATATCGAACAAAGAGTTTGTCTTAAATTTTGCATCGCCAATGGAATTTCGTGTTCGGAGTCACTGAAAATGTTACAGAAGGCTTACGGTGAATCGACTTTATCAAAAACTCGTGCTTATGAGTGGTTCAAAGCGTTCAAAAGCGGTCGAGATGTGATGGAAGATTTGCCTCGCTCTGGTAGGCCGTCAACGTCTGCAACTGAAGTTAACATCGCAAAAGTGAAGGAAATAGTGACTGAAAATCCCCATTCAACTCTGAGAGAGATAGGCGCCGAACTTTCTGTATCTCACGAGTCGATCCGTACCATTTTAACTAATCATTTGGGTATGAAACATGTTGCTGCTCGGCTAGTCCCAAAAGATCTGAATTTTCTCCAAAAACTCAATCGCATGAAAGTCGCTGAGGACATGCTAGAACGAGTCAGTTCGGACCCAACATTCATGAAACGTATTGTTACTGGTGACGAGACGTGGGTTTACGAGTTTGACATGCAAACTAGTCAACAAGTTTCGGAGTGGCGCCTTCCAACTGAACCGAAACCGAAAAAACCACGCCAAAGTCGATCAACAGTCAAAGTCATGTTGACTGTTTTCTTTGACTATCGCGGTGTTGTGCACTTTGAATTCTTACCGGAAGGTCTAACGGTAAATAAAGAATATTATTTGAGCGTTATGCGGCGTTTCAGAGAGCAAATTCGACGAAAAAGGCCAGATTTGTGGAAAGAAAATTCTTGGATTTTGCACCACGACAATGCGCCTTTGCACAAGGCTATCAATCGAACACCGAATCGAATTTTTAACCAAACACTCAACAAATACCATCCAGCAACCACCATATTCACCAGATATGGCTCCTGCTGACTTTTTTCTTTTTCCTAAACTCAAATTACCACTTCGTGGCACCGGTTTTCAATCGATAGAAGACATAAAGGAGAATTCGCGGCGAGAACTGAACTCAATTCCGGAAGCAGCGTTTAAAAATCTTTTGATGAATGGATTATTCGTTGGCGCAAGTGTATCGTTTCTAAAGGAGCATACTTTGAAGGTGATAAAATAAAGGACATGGCCGAAATTTGTATAGAGGCGTGCCCTAAAAAAAAAATTCATGTACATTAACATACAGCACGTCATATTAAAGCTTACATGTATATATTTACAATAATTTAAGTTTTATTATTAGAGAAGAAGCGAGAGACGCGATAAATAGGATACAACATTCCGAGTTTTGTAGACGAAACAACATTACGAGTGAATAGCCAAAAATCAAAATACCACTAATTACACTCAATACCAATGTCACTAATTACATCGCTGTATATATTAGTACTAGTTGATCCGCGCGACTTTGTCTGCGTCACAATTTTCAATACTGCTACGCTCTTATTGGTCTTAGCGTGATGATATATAGCGCCTATATATGCAGCACTTGAATTTTTATTTAAGTATGTAATTAAGTAGGTACATAGGTAGACAGATATACATTTGATTATTAAATATATCTACTTCTACCTACTTCTTTTACAGACATTTTAAGAAAATCATCATTGCAATCACTCAGACAAGACACATACTATGTTTTCATCCACTTTGAACCCTATTCATCTTCAAAGATAAATAAAATGTTATCGAGGAATGAGGCTGGTGCCGTTATATTTGCTTGGTGCCTGGCCCAGCCCAAATACCATAACAACGTCATAACATGGCAACAACACCCAACTGTCCGATTTCCAACTAAGCAGCTACAACAATAGCCTAAAATGGCATCCAAGGGATTGGGGCTGGATGGCTCCCTATCAAACAAAATATATGAAAAATGTTGTTTACGGCTTATGTGCCGTGATTTTTTTCACGCACTTGTGCAATCATATTTTGAGCATTTTGCAATTCTGGACACACTTCCACTTCGTAAATGCCGTTATTCCTAACATGCTCTCCGTAATAGGAACGAGCTTGCTTTACCTGATAAGGCCCAAGAGACACTAACATTAATTGCTCATGTGTGAATTGAGGGAAACTTGCTAAGTCAGGCATATTTGCATCAATTCTTGTGAACGTTACCCGCCTTCTATTAAGATTTTCTTCAGCAACATATTCAGCTAAATAATTACGGGCGTGTAAATATTGCCTAACTCTATTTATAATATCAGGAGCATCAGACCTGTCTGTGATTAGCGGATGGAATCTGTTGATGAGTGCTGCAGCAATTTTAAAATCTGTCATTAGATGCTTAGATGCAACATTGAAAAAGTCTTGTCTGAATAATTTGTAATCACACTTAAAGCGACCATTTACGACCTCTACCACCCATCTACACAATGTAACACATCGGCTTTTATTAGCCTGCATTGTTGTTAGTTGTTGTTGACCTGGGTTAACAGTTTCAGGCTAATGTATTTTATAATTGCATGATTCTAGTAATGGAATTGCATCCCGGAACCCTCTATCCAAAATAAATACATCATTTTCCCTATAGAAAGACCTCATGCGGCTTCCTGAATTTTGAAATAAATCTTTCATAATATCCGCATCAGTTTGTGTGGCAGCATAAGGCCCTACGACATCTACTATATGACCATCTGTGCACACAATCATGAATGGTTTGACCAAGTTTTCATATTTGTGAAGACTGTAAGTTTGTTTCTGATAGAGATAGTTGGCGCTTTTTTGAATATATACAGAGTTGATACGACAGAGGGGCATTAAATTAAACTACGTATACTATACGTGTTCAGTATTAATTCGATACGGTACAAAAACAAAAAGCGCCATAAATGAGAAAATATTTTTTTCAAACAAACTAAATAGCTTGCAAATCCGAATAAAACGCAACCACCCTTTGTAAAAAAATGACACTGACCTTAGATACCGCTAGGTAACAAAGCGGCAACGTTGCGCGCGCGCCGGAGCGCGGTGTACGGTATCTCGTGTGCTCGGCGGGGGCCGGGCCGGGTTGGCGGCCGGCGACTTAGGCCTCCGCTCGCACTGGCTTTTATGTTAGGTAACGTTTCGAAGTACGCGCACAAAAACAAACACTAAATTTTTAAATTTTCGATGTGTCCTCCATTCACATTGATGCACAAATTATACCGACGGAGAATATTGTTATTTATTTTTCTAATTAGATCACTGTCCGTCGCTAAGCACTTTAATTTGTGAAATGCTAAAATAATCCTATTTTTTAACTCATCAATTGTATTTACCTCTGAGGCATAGGTACACTTCACCCTTAATGTAACCCCACAAAAAGAAATCCATGGGAGTGAGGTCCGGAGATACTAATACTAAATAATAATAATCCCAAGTTACGTGTCCTATCACCATAAAAAACAGTCAATCACAAAAAAAAAACACTAATACTAAATAATAATAATCCCAAGTTACGTGTCCTCTCACAATAACAAAATAAAATTACAATTGTTTGCGCGCGAATTCCACAAACCGTACGTTCCGAAAAACAAGCGTCGGCGCACTGAGGCCCCACTTACCGATCGCAAAAAACAAGGATGCAACAAACTGACCTATCTCTATTTCTTTCGCTCGCTTTATGTTAGTCGCTTTCGTAGTGAAAGTGCAAGTGTGTGTGTATTGATTGCTTCCTTGTTTGCATTGCCAATTTTTAGTGAATGTCCTTCGACATGCGTCAGAGCGGCAACAACGCATCGTAGATTCATCGTTGTAAGG
Organism: Lacanobia oleracea; assembly: GCA_950371165.1. Lineage (NCBI taxonomy): Eukaryota > Metazoa > Arthropoda > Insecta > Lepidoptera > Noctuidae > Lacanobia > Lacanobia oleracea. The sequence continues at coordinate 14,634,035 of OX493386.1, forward strand.
TGCATGACCTATGCTTAGACGATATTCAGCTGTTAGAAAAGATACATCGTGTTCAAACCGTGCAAAAACTTTAAAAATCATTTGCGACTAAACTACTGCTCCTAATTAATTTATTTTTGGTACAGAGCTTGAAAATGGTACCTAGTATAGGCAGTTTAAAGGAAAGCCCCTCTGTCGTATCAACGTTGTATATAGGTTCCATCACAAACTGAAATGGCAGGCCTATCTTCTAAAGGAAGCTCTTGGTTGCCATATAATGCATTAGGAATAGCTAGATTCTTTTCTGCTATTTGTTGTGGTGTTATATGCTGTAATCCGATGTACCTTGGGACACACTTAAACATGATCTCACTTTATTCATGTGTGATTCTAATGTTGATCGGCACATGTTAAATAGTGAGGCCAGTCGCCGATTGCTTTCCCCAGTCCGAAGTTTAATCCAATAAATAGCTAATTCAGTTTTCGGTTCACTGACTACATTTTCCAAAGGAATTTCAATATAATAATATAGTGATAAGAACTCCGTCACTGTAAGTCCTGTCCAATAGTGACAAATGTGATGGGGCATTTGATCCACATTATTAAAATCAAAAGTTACTGGATCTCTTTTCAGAAGTTGTATTAAATCTTCTGACTGTTGAACAGTAAAATAAGACGAGGTATTTGTGTTCTCAGGTAATAAATGCCACTCATTAGCAAATAAATGTATCTCGCATGTTCGGCAACTGATGGGAACATAATAATTGTGTTCTTTAAGCAACATTACCTTAACAAAAGTAGGAATTAAATGCCCTGATTGATTATTACACTCCCTAAAAATACAATGGCTAGAAGTATTCGGAGCACGTTTGTAACTAGGCAGATAATTCATCTGGTCAATTCTTCGTGCTTCAGCAGGATTATCAGCTGGTGGAGGTGGTGGTTCATGTGCGGCATAAGGATTAGCAACTGGTGGAAGTGGAGGTGGTTGGGGCAATCCAGGTTCATTTTCTTCCAGTTCTTCGACCTGTCTGTGTGTATTTAGTGTTAAGTGCCGATTAGCTCGCATCCAACAGGGATGACATGCTTGTAGATTTGCCCTCCGATCCTGTAACAATGTCAATGACATTTTACCTATGAAATCTTCACCTTAACCTTTTAAAGGACATGGTAGAACTGTTACGGCCAATGTAATAAATGTGCTTAGTATTAATAATACACAGTCTCACGTGGCATATAGATTGACTGATTGCCTGAGTTAGCGCCCAATACTATATACAATAGAATGCCCATACTACGCTAGTATTATATTATCTGTGCCCATACTATGCATACAGTACACCATTTGTACATGGTGCGGACCATTGAAATAGTAATGGATGGGCAAATAGTTGGCGGACTATATGCCAAGTGAGACTGCACCCTTACTCATTAATTGTAAGGATTTGCTTCATCATCGGAATTTACAGCAGCCAGGGCAAAGCAAGGCTAAATATGTAAGTTCAAAAGCACACACTAACCTGATTGTGGGTATTCCATGAGAAGAAAATATCAATTAATGAACTGTTTTCTTCAAGGGTGTGGTATCGCACTGGGTAGCGACTCCCCATAACTGAACATCCACATCCAATACACACCATTGGGTAGCCCAGTACTCTGCTATGTGTACCTTCTTCTGAGCGTTGGTTTAACAACAAATAACATGCATTGCAAATCAGTCCATCTGAAGGAAGCTGAAAAATATGAAATACATATGTGATTAATATATTATGCTAACATTCTTTCCGAATAAGGATCTCAACTACTTAAAATGGTAGGTGAAGTTTACCAACTTCGCCTGCCATTTATTTTATATTTTAGCAGTATGAAAATAATTACAACTTGGGTACGTACCTCTTGTATAGATAACCATTCAGTCAATGTATTTTGTAACTGCGGTGTTAAAATGGTTACAATATGCCTTCGCATTCGATTAGTGACCACACTACAATTCAGGCACCTTGACATCGTGAGCGACAGAATCCAAATCACAAGCAAACAATTACAACATACACAGTAAACGAAAGTCCGATGAACGATAGCGTGGGGTCAAGTTAAAATATCCAACAGAGTAAAACGAAAGTCCGATAAACGATAGCGTGGGGTCAAGTTAAAATATCCAACAGAGGAAAACGAAAAGACAACACAATAATACGTGATAAGATCAACGCAAGACTGCACAATGCAGCGCGCGCAGCGCAGAAACGTCAAAATACTATGACGTTCGGTTCGGATTCACACTGTTGAATATATTACCGATGTATAAAACGTGTTCCACACGGATGTAATCTAGCGTTCCATCCAATCCTATCCAAGGTGACCTTGGAGGGAGGCACGATTGCATCCGCGGATTGTGTTTCGACTACATGGATGTAATCTAAGCTCTATCACGGGCGAGCTTCATTGTGAATCGCGCTCGCGTAGAGATAAGACGTAGAAATGGCTCCTAATTATCGAAACCGGTCAAGAGCTAGTTCACCAGCATTCATGTTTTAATAATGGTACGGAACCCTCGGTGCGCGAGTCCAACTCGCTCTTGACCGGTTTCGATAAATTAGGAGCCATTTCTACGTTTTATCTCTACGCGAGCGCGATTCACAATGAAGCTTGCCCGTGATGGAGCTTAGATTACATCCGTGTAGTCGAAACACAATCCGCGGATGCAATCGTGCCTCCCTCTAAGGTCACCTTGATAGGATTGGATGTAACGCTAGATTACATCCGTGTAGAACACGTTTAATGCGTAACGTGATCGGCATCATGACACGCGGCATGCAGCTAGAAAAATGGTGTCTGCGATAATAGGTAGTGACTGTTGACTTTTATAGATGACGATTCTGGCAGTCGCGGGTATTTTTTATTTTAGTCTGATCTTCAGGCTTGCTACAGATACTGTTTGTCATATGCGTGTATCCAAACAGAGTGGCAGTTGTGTACCTAATGAGTAGAATAATGTCGAAATCAAAAACCTCACAAAATCAATTAACACACATATTTTTTTGTCATTTTTTGTCGCCTGTTTTAGAGAAATGTAATTGTTGCAATTTATTTCCGTTTATTATATAAGTACTTTTCACATATTAATAATTGCTGTACATTTATGTAACTATTCTGGATTGATTAAGGGTAGAATTAGGCCATGTCATTTGGATGAATAACAGACATTTTGTGTATTATTGATCTTTTCCCGGTACTTTCTTGACAGAGTAGTATCACCAAATCATAGCCAAGCAGAATATGTGACAGGTTCATCCACCTCCACATCTACTCCAAAGGTGACAATTATATCAAATGACATTATCTCTCAGGCATTTACTCTTTCTCAGATACAAAATAACAATTGAAAGCTAATGCAAGGACTCAATTACTTTGTCTAATTATTTTTCTCAATAAACGTGTTTTTGATTACTATTATTATGGTTTTATTTTACAAAATATGTTTATATATTTTAACTACTTACTTTTTACAAAAGAACGCAATGACTCACATAGTGCTTTACATACTTCCGGCACGATCAATGATATGACTTGGGGAGAAATCTTAAATAGGTAATGAAGACTTTTGAATGAATCTCCAGTCGCTAAAAATCTAAGTGTCACAGCAAAGCGTACTTTGCTTGGTATTGAGTCTCTGAATACTGTATCTTGCTTTTTTATTTTTGGTCCAATCAACTGTAAAAGGTATTCGATATCTATCGAAGACATACGACAAAAGTGATCAAACTGTCCTGATGGCTCTTGAATCAAATTACTCAATAATCGGGTTCCATCATACCTAAAAAAGAAAGAAAATGTAAATATAGAATAAATAGGTACTTTAATATTACAGCGTCTGTAAACAACTGTTGATACAATTGTAGTCTATTGTTGATATTATTAGAATAGGTGTGTGTAATAAATGTAGTAGTAGGTAAAGTGTATAAGAGATTTTTACTCACTGATTCCGTGTTTTATGATGTGTCGTCATCCACCATCTTCTTTGACGTGGCTTTTTATTTTTTCTCAGTAACAAATATAAATGTGCACTCATCATTACTATAAACGCGCTCAGAGCAGTTTCGATTTCTGTATAGGACATCTTCACATTGGCCCTGACGGGACAGAACTAGTTTATTAGCCAACGTGTGTGGGCATTTTCGTCAGAATGTCTACCAACCCACTTATGGGATGTCCCATACATACAAGTTGCAAATAACTAACATTTTTATGACATAGAAGTATCGAGTAATTATTGAATAGTTCCAAAAGACTAAAGTTTTCTTTTTTTACTTAAATTGCTAACAGAAACTTAAAACAAAGTAACAAAATTAAATCCAGAAATGTGGCATCTGACGTCTTGCAGTACTGTCCTCTTTTAGATATGACCTATCTTAAACTATTTCTTCGCTATTTGCGTCTTATTACATACTCCACATATTTTAGTTTTTGTTATCTATTTGAAGCTTTCAACCATGTTAAACTCTTTAATATTATAATACAAGTGTATAATAACTTTTTAAAGTTTATATTCTGTCCCCTTGGTATGTGTTAAGGTGGATGCTCCAGGGTCGCCCGCGAAATTCAAATATTTTTATGTTTTTTGCAATTTGCCGGTCAGTGTGAAGCTGTATGTGGACCAAATGCGATCTGCGACCGTAACGCGTATTTATCTAAAGAATTATAACCATTTTAATCATCAATATAGCCCTCTAAGTTCATGTAGTTCGAAAGAAAGAATATTTCAGAAATAATAATTCTTTAAGTATAATTCTTTCGAAATAAGTTCATGTAGTTCGAAAGAATTATTATTTCTGAAATATTCTTTCTTTCGAACTACATGAACTTAGAGGGCTATATTGATGATTAAAATGGTTATAATTCTTTAGATAAATACGCGTTACGGTCGCAGATCGCATTTGGTCCACATACAGCTTCACACTGACCGGCAAATTGCAAAAAACATAAAAATATTTGAATTTCGCGGGCCACCCTGGAGCATCCACCTTAAGTGGACATGTCCTTGCACCGTGACCGTAAATTGAATCCATTTTAGTACTGATTTTTTTCTACTACTCGCCGATTTTTTATTTAAATAACAACACCAAATCAAATATGTTAACACCAGCAGCCATTTTGAAGTGTCAGTTTTGATCTGTCTTCAGTGGACACTCGAGTTCGACCGGTAACGGACTTTTTTCGGAGTTTTCCCTTCACATTGACCGGTAAGTAATTTACGCTTATAAAATGATTATGTGATGTTAGTGTTAAAGCAAAAATAGTTTCACATGGCAAAATTAATTCTGGTTTTCGGTAAACAAGAGCTATTTAGTTTTCAAACAACATTTTTAGTAAATGATTAAATAACTGAGAGAAGCTGTCGTACCGTTACGTCCGGACCATTACCAAATGGCTGGTAACGTATGAGCCGGACTAAAAAAGTAACGGACAGGACAGCCTAAGTATGTGGATACACTGAGAGAATCCTTACTACTATGAAACTGCATAATATATTTATATTGTGGGAAAAGGCTCAAGTAGGTTGTAGTATTTAAGACATGTACATTTAAAAAAAATATTACATCCGTGTCTTCATACTCGTGGACCACAGTGAACTTAAGTATCATTTTAGGTTATGTGGTGGGAAGAATAGAAAGTATCTACCCATAAGGATTATACAGGGTGTCTTTGACATCGACGCACAAACGAATATACCATGGATCAAGTACATGATTATCGACCCCCAGTGGTGGAATTTTTCGTCGGTTTTATCTTAAATTTAGGAAAAAGCCGACGAAAAATTCCACCACTGGGGGGTCCAGAATCCCCACCGAGAGTGTCCCCACGTTGCCGTCGTGGTGGGGCTTGCGTGTCTCAGTGATCTTGGAGCTCTGCCGGTAGAGTTACTCATGCCGGAAAGGTTCAAGTGAGAGACCAGACAAAGAGGGACACCAGAAGGGCACACCGTTCGGAGACTTGAGCAATGTTCGGGTTTTCGGACGGTGTGCGTTTCATAGGAAGGAATCTTGCTCACTGTTCTCTGGTACGCGTCTGCTCATCAGACGTGACTGTGAGGGCAGTGAGCAAGAAAAGGGAGGAGAAGGGAGGAGAAGATAGGGACCACACCCTTTAAAAGGAACAAACATGATGAAAAAGACACACGGAAAAACACTACCCCAGGGCGGTACCAGCTGCTCAGCAGCTGGAGAATCCGCCACGTCTCCTTCGGAGGCGTCATGCCCCTCGTATTCTGGGGGGGGCAACGGTTGTCTTAAACCGCTTGCCAGTGGCAACAAGAGCCGAGGAGGCTCCCGATCCGCAACGTCCTGTAAGGAGATGATCGGTTTTAATATTAGTACGCCCGACAAGGTGTCGGACGAGCGTAGCGCGGAGGCTCCCTCCAATCTTTGGAGGAAGAGCTCGCTTGAGCGCCGAGGAGATGCGGGGTCAGACTCCGACTCTGCGTCTGGCATCAGCTTGGCGAGCTCTGGACGTGAGGGAACCGGGGCTGCTTCGGAGAACTCCAAGTTCTTCCGTAAGCGGCCCAGGCCGGAGGATGACCAGGGGTCGTCATCCAACGGAGAGGTGGTCTCAGCCCGTAAGATCCCCACTAGTGCGCGGGGTAGAGGCCGAGACGGAGGCAAGGGGAGGGGGCTCGCATCCCAGGAGGCTACCCAGCGAGCCGCAAAGCTCGCCGAGGAGGGGCGACACCCAGGAGCAAACAGTCGCAGGGCCTCTATCTCGGGGTCTTCTGGCAGTGAGACAGGCGCCGCTGGCTGCTCTAATAAGGCTAGGTTTGTGCAGATCGTGGAGGCGGCCGTCCGCGATGTGGCCTTGAAGAGGAAGCAAGCCACTAAAAACAAGGCCATAAGCGCGGCGGCGGCCTCCATTCTGGCGGCAGCAGAGGCCAACTTTCGCGGGCCCCAATCGGACGAAATGTCCAAGTTGCGGGCGGAGGTCACCCGCCTGGCGGCCGCCACGGAGCTTCTCCAAAAGGAAAACGAGAAGCTCCAAGCAGACCTGGCCAGGCTCCGAGGAGACGGCTCCAAGGAGGCACCTCAAGGGGGGCGCAAGCGCGGGCAAAGCCAGCCCGTGCCTGTGGAGGAGCAGGTTCTGGACCTGGTGCGGCAGGAGTTGGCTGCCTTCGCAGTACGGTTCTCTGTACTGGAGGGCATCGTCCTGCGCCCCCCTCTGGCAGCGAGCCAAAAGGCGACGGGCCAGCAGAAGGCGGCCTCGTATGCGGCCACCGTGGCTGCCAAACCGGGGTCATCCGGTCAGGCCAACCAAGGGGCTGGACTGGCAAAGACCAAGCCAAAGAAAGGTGGGGTGGCTGCACAGGCAGCGCGAGCTCCAGCTCCAGCTGTGCAACAGGCGCCTCCGTCTTCAAACTCTCCGGCGGCCGAAGCTGGATGGCAAATAGTTGGAGAGTTGAAGAAGGCGAGAAAGGCAACCAAGGCGGCCAAGAAACGCGAGAGGAAGCGGCGACAAAAAGAGCGAAGCGTCGCAGCCAGGCTCCGTGCCCCAAAGACCGCAGCTGTAGTGATCACACTACAGCCGGACGCGGAGAAGAGGGGCGTGACATACAGCCAAGTTCTCATAAAGGCAAAGGAGGCGGTGAACCTCCAGGAGCTCGGCATTACTGGGGGCCTCCGACACAGGAGGACCATGACTGGGGCCCGGATGCTGGAGATCCCCGGTGCAGCCAGTGGCCCGACCGCTGACGCTCTGGCTGAAAGGCTTAGAGCGTCCTTAAATGCGGACGAGGTCCGAGTGTCCAGGCCTACCAAGTGCGTTGATATACGCATTATAGGCCTGGACGACTCCGTCACGGAGGAGGAGGTGGTGGCCGCCGTCGTCAGGACTGGGGGGTGCTCTGCCGAGCAGGTGAAGACAGGCACCATACGTCCTGACCGCACGGGAATGCGAACCGTCGTGGTGAGCTGCCCCGTGACGGTGGGCAAGAAAATATCGGAGGGCCGAAGACTCCTGGTGGGCTGGGTATCTGCGCAGGTCAAACTGCTGGAACCCAGACCTCTGAGGTGCTTCCGCTGCCAAGTGGGCAACCACGTGGGTGTCCAGTGCACCTCGGAGGTGGACCGCAGCGATCTTTGTTTTCGCTGTGGTCAGCCCGGACACAAGGCCGGCTCGTGTGACGCCAAGCCGCACTGCGTTGTATGTGCGGCAGCTGGCAAGCCGGCCGATCACTGGGTTGGGGGCAAAGCCTGCGTCCCACCCGCCAAAGCCGGGGGCAAAAAGAAGCCCTCCACCACCGCCGTCCCTGCCGCCGCCGGCGCCACTGCTGTCGCCGCTGCCGCGACCACCACCGCCGTCACTGCCACCGAAGTCGCTTCAGTTGTCGCGAGTGAGTCACAAGGGACTCAGGAGGAGGCAGAAATGGAGTGCCAATAACGGCTCCATTACGCCTCCTTCAGGCGAACATCAACCATTGCGCCGCCGCTCAGGACCTATTGGTCCAGAGCATGGCACAGTGGTTGATTAATATCGCTGTGGTCGCTGAGCCTTACTTTGTCCCGCCCAGGGATGACTGGGTGGAGGACCTGAACGGCTCAGTGGCCCTAATTTCGTCGGCCGCTGCCGGTACCCCATCCCTCGAAAGCGTCAGGAGAGGACAGGGGTGCGTAGCAGCACGGTTCGGGGAGATTGTCGTGGTAGGAGTGTACTTCTCCCCGAGCCGAACTCTCGCTGAGTTCCAAAACTCCCTTACGGAATTGGGCGTCGTCGTCGTCGGGTGTCGTTCCCTCCCCGTACTTGTTCTCGGGGACTTCAACGCCAAGCACTTGGCTTGGGGTTCCCGTTATACGGATACGCGGGGCAGGATGGTGGAGGACTGGGCTCTGGAGACAGGCCTGGTCGTCCAAACCGGGGTTCTGTCCCCACGTGTGTGCGGATGCAGGGGGAGTCCGTGGTGGACATTTCGTTCGCCAGCCCTGCTCTGTCACCGCGTGTTATTGACTGGCGCGTATTAGAGGAGGTGGAGACCTATTCCGATCACCGGTATATCCGGTTTGACGTCTCCACCCAGACCTCAACCGCGCCAGTCCGGCAGGCCCCATGTGGTCCGCGGTGGGCGCTGAAGCAGCTGGACCGGGAGCTCCTCCTGGAAGCTTCGATCGTGCAGGCCTGGATGTCACCTCCGGACAGGCCTGCTGACATCAACGACGAAGCGGAGTGGTTCCGGGAGGCCATGTCCGATATTTGCGATGTGGCAATGCCCCGGGTTAAGCCAGGACGCGCCCGCCGCCAGGTGTACTGGTGGACGCAAGAGCTGGCGACGCTGCGTCAGGCATGCGTTGCCGCACGGCGCCGGTACACCAGGCACCGCAGGCTCCGCATCCGCCCTCCAGATGCGCAGGTCAGAGAGGCGGAGCTATACGAGGAGTACAAAGTGGCGAAGGCTGCCCTCCGAGCGGGGATCCAGCAGGCCAAAGACCTGGCTCGCAAGGAGATGCTGGAGTCTCTGAACGGGGACCCGTGGGGTAGACCCTACAAAATGGTGCGGAATAAGCTCCGCACCTGGGCCCCCCCGTTGACGCAGAGTCTCCGGCCCCAGCTGGTGGAGGACGTGGTGAGCGCTCTGTTCCCCTCGCGAGGGGAGCATACTCCCCCGCCTATGGCTCCGCCACCTGCGGTGCCCGATGCGGACTGCACCGATGACGACGATGACGATGCCCCTGAGGTGACTGAGGTAGACCTTAGAGTGGCGGTTAATAGGCTGAAGGCCAAAAATACCGCCCCAGGACCCGACGGCTTACCTGGAAAAGCCTGGGTCCTGGCCCTGGAGGCTCTCGGGCCTCGACTAAGAGGGTTCCTAAGCGCATGCTTGGAGAGGGGCCAGTTCCCACTTCGTTGGAAGACGGGGAAACTGGTCCTCATTAAGAAGCCGGGGCGCCCTGCGGACTCTCCGTCCGCATACCGGCCCATCGTGCTGCTTGATGAGGTGGGCAAGCTCTTTGAAAGAGTAATTGCAAACCGCCTCGTCGAGCACCTAGTGAGGGTGGGGCCGGATCTGGCGGAAAACCAGTTCGGTTTCCGCACGGGCCGCTCGACGGTGGACGCCATCATGCGCGTGAGAGCCCTCTCGACGGGGGACGCGGTTTCCCGGGGCGGAGTCGTCTTGGCTGTGTCTCTAGACATCGCCAATGCCTTTAACACCCTGCCTTGGAGTTGCATCAGGGAGGCACTTCGGTATCACCGGGTGCCGAACTACCTCCGTCGCGTAGTCGAGGCTTACTTGACGGACAGAGCCGTCATCTACCCCGGTCATCTGGGAGAGTGAAACCGGCGAGAGATGTCGTGCGGTGTTCCACAGGGTTCCGTTCTGGGGCCGCTTCTGTGGGACATCGGCTACGATTGGGTGCTGCGCGCCGACCTCCCTGGCGGCGTCAACGTTGTCTGCTATGCTGATGATACGCTGGTCCTGGCGCAGGGGAGGTCGCACCAGGCGGCGACCGACGCTATGACACGCGGGGTTGCGATATTCGTTGAGAGGATCCGGCAGTTGGGTCTCGAGGTGGCCTTACACAAGTCCGAAGCCATGTGCTTCCATGGTTCTCGGAGCAGGCCACCATCGGGATCTCAAATAACGGTGGGAGGGGTTCACATCGGCGTGGGGTCGACGATGACGTATTTAGGTCTCGTCCTTGACAGCCGATGGAACTTCGTCGAACACTTCCGACGTTTGGCTCCCAGACTGGGACGAGCCGGGGCTGCCTTCAAGCGGCTTCTGCCCAATCTAGGGGGTCCAAATGCCTCCTGCCGGAAGCTTTACGCGGGGGTCGTGCGGTCCATGGCCCTTTATGGGGCGCCGGTATGGGCGCCTACTTTGAGGAAGCGACCTGCCCGTTACCTCAACGCGTCTCAGAGGGTCATGGCCATCCGGCTGGCCCGGGGTTACCGCACGGTCTCTGGCGAGGCGGCGAGCCTCCTTGCCGGACTGCCGCCATGGGATCTGGAGGCGAGAGCCCTCGCGCACATTTACGAGTGGCGCGTGGAGGCGCAACGCCGGGGCGAGACACCTCTGCCGCGGCAAATCGCAGCAAGGCGGACGGAGCACCGGCAAGATCTCATGGCGATATGGAGACAGCGACTGTCGCAACCCAGCGCTGGGCACGCAACAATCCAGGCGATAAGTCCCCTCTTTGAGGAGTGGCTGGAGCGGCGCCACGGCGTCCTCACCTTCCGCCTGACACAGGTACTCACCGGACACGGTTGTTTCGGGAGATACCTGTTTCGGATTCGGCGGGAGGACGCGCCCGGGTGTCATCACTGCGAGGATCGCCCGGAGGACACGGTGGAGCATACGGTGGAGGTCTGCCCTGCTTGGGCGGAGCACCGCCGGGTCCTCGTCGAGGCGATCGGTGGCGGCGACCTTTCGCGACCGGCCTTGGTTCAATCTTTGGTCCGGAGCGAGGAGGCATGGGAAGCGATCACCTCCTTCTGCGAAGCAGTAATGCTAGCAAAGGAGGAGGCCGAACGTGTGAGAGAGAGGGAAACCTCACGTCCCAGTCGCCACAACAGAAGAAGACGCCCCAGGCGTCGGGAGTCGCAGGACGATTCCCGGCCGCCGTAGGCGCGGGCCTGCGGACGGCGAGCAGTGGGTGGCTCGCCGTCTGATCAGAACTAGGCCCGGGTCGGCGGCGCGCTGCGATTCCAGCGCGCCTCAAAGAGATGTCAGCGTGGAAGACGGGGCCCGCTAGGGCAGGTGCCTGCCGGGGCTGCGGAATCTGTTCGAAAGAGGTGCCGTAGCCTTAGAACGCAAAGGGCACCAGGAGGAACACGGATGGGTTTTAGTCAGTAAGAGTCTGACACTCCCTCTTGCTTCACCCAGAGCGGGAGGAGTCATTTGATGATTTCCCATCCTTAAAAAAAAAAAAAAAGGGGGGTCCAGAATCATGTACCGGATCCGTGGTATTCATTTGTGCGTCGATGTCAAAGATACCCTTTATATGTTTTAGATATCAGAATGGCACTTACCGCTGCAGAAAAAATGAAACGGTACAGGGAACGTATAAAAAAAGATCCCCAAAAATATGAAGAGTATCGTAAAAAGGATTTAGAACGACTTAAACGAAAACGCAAAAAGGTTTCAGAATTAGATGATACAGAAAAGAAAAGTCAGAGAGATCAGTGGGTAAAACAGAAACGTAAGCAACGTGCTAAAAAAACAAAAGCTACTGTAGCGGAAGCAAATATAAGAAAAGATGAGACTAATGAATCACAAAAAAAAGATAATGTCAAGGCAGAAACTTCAAAACTGAAATATTTAAAAACAAAGTGTACTAAGCTTAATAATACGCTTAAAAAAAAGGAAGAAAGGATAAAAAAACTTCTAACTATATGTGAAAAACTAAAAAAAAGAAATTATCGATTAAAAATAGATGTAGAGAAACAGATACAAAACAAGGAGAAAATAATAGAAAAAATGAAGGCTCGAGAACAAGTTCTAGAAGATACTATGAAGAAAACTTACAATGCATGTGAAAAACGCTCCCAAAAAATAATACTAAAAAGATTGATTACTAACGCCAAAGTAAAATCGTACGTAGCTAAATTAATAGGCCTAACAGGAAAAGTCAAGAAAGCGAAGCCGAAGAAAGTGAGTCTTGTATCTGAAGAATTAGTTAAATTTTACGTTAGGGACGATGTGAGCCGCTGCACGGCTGGAAAAAAAGAATGTCGCACATATAACAAAGAAAAGCAGCGGATAAGGTATTTATTGGACACGTTACAGAACCTTTATAAGAAGTATAAAAACGAAGGTGGGAAATATAAATTTACCACATTTTATAAGTACAAACCTTTTTATGTTTTGACACCACATTTGGGATCCAGAAATACATGCGTATGTATTAAGCATAATAACATTGAATTGAAATTTACATGTTTAAAACAACATTCTGTACTCCTAAAGAGCAATATAAAGGAAGTACTTGCATTACAAACATGTGACCTGAAATCATTCGAATGCATGCATGGTAAATGCATGAAATGCAAGAACATTCCCATTATATACGACACAAATGTGCAATTAAATCAAAGCGTCACCTGGTACCAATGGGAGACAGTTACCCATAAATACTCCAAAAAAGAAGGATCAGAAACCACAGAAAAGACAACGAAAAAAACGGTAAAAGCAGAGAAAAACGGAACTATTAATCAGTTACTACAAGACTTTGAAAATGGCATTAAACCTTTCAAGAAACATTATTTTAATAACATTCATCAACAAAACCAATATCAACTTATTATAAATCATCTAAACGAAAATGAAGCGGTAGTTATATGCGATTTCTCGGAAAATTATGAGACAAAACTAAGCGAAGAAATACAAAGTATGCATTTCGGTGCCTCTAAAAGCCAAATAACGCTACACACTGGAATGGTATATCTTCAAGGGACGTCACAATCATTTTGTACTGTATCTCAAAACAACATGCACCAACCGCCAGCTATTTGGGCACATTTACTGCCTGTATTAAAGATGATAAAGGATGATTTTAAAGTAACGACTATACATTTCAATTCTGATGGCCCAACCTCCCAATATCGTCAAAAAAATAATTTTTTTTTGATCGACCTATTCACTGAAAAGCTGGAACTTGAATATGTGACCTGGTCATTTTTCGATAGTGGCCATGGCAAAGGAGTTGCTGACGGTATAGGCGGATCTGTGAAAAGAGTTTTAGATCGACAAGTTTGCTTTGGAAAAGATATTAGAGAAGCTTCCGATGCTTATCACATTTTAAAAGCCTGTATGAAAACTGTCAAGATCTGGTTTGTCAAGGACGAAGAAATAAATAACATTGTTTCGATGTTACCAAATAATATCACGACATTGGCGGGAACATTGCAAATTCATCAGATAATTACAAAGGGAAACGGTATCTTGGCCTACAGGGATATTGGTTGTTTCTGCGGAGAACTCAAAGGTTTATGCAGCTGCTTTGACTTGAAAACTCACTGTGTCAGATCGAATACCGAAATTAAAGACACTTTGCTAACGAAACCCACAACTTCCAACTTACCTAATGACGAACTATCCACACCGGAATTTACAGCAAGCAACCTGAATTTGCCTATAGAACTCGTCACCCCGGAAATTACATCAGAGAACCTGAATTTGCCTAGAGAACTCGTCACCCCGGAGAATACATCAGAGAACCTGATTTTGCCAATAGAACTCGACACCCCGGAAATTACATCAGAGAACCTGAATTTGCCTATAGAACTCTTCACCCCGGAAATTACATCAGAGAACCTGAATTTGCCTATAGAACTCGTCATTCCAGAAATTACATCAGAGAACCTGAATTTGCCTATGGATGTTGATTTAAATTTAATAGATTTTATGTATATTTTACCTGATGCAGAGTCTAATTCTCCAGGACCAAGTTGTATTGAACAGAAAAATATATCGAAAAAGACTAAATGTTTTGCCAAGTAATTATTGCCCAGGACCAAGTTCTACTAAACGTGATGGATTCAATTGCAAAAAGGGGAATAAATGTGTACCAAAAAAACGTATAAAGAGTAATGCAATCGTATCAAAAAAACATATCGAATTCCCAAATTGCAGTGGTTGCACTTGCTCAATTCTCGGCAAAATGGCAAAATATATGGCCTGTAAAAAAATATACTGCAATGACTGCGTTGGCGGTCCCATAACTATTGATTATTTGTGTGATAAATGCTTGGGAGACAGCGATTCAGATGGTAATTAATTAGGCTTGCTTTATAAGTGTTTTGTTTGGAGTAAATATGTTTTCATTAATTAAAATATTTTTACCTTTTACAGATTGAACGGACTATTCTTGTCAGTATCAGTATTCTGTTTTGTCAAGAGTTGATTGCTGTTAGCAGGAAAGACCACAAAAAAGGTAATTGTTGTGGATATCGACCAAATCTTAACAAAGGAAGATCTACTGCAGTATTATTACTATGGATTGGAGTGGCCATGGAACGAAACACATTTTATTATTACCGAAAAGTGTCGCAACTGTGATGAAAATGTACAAGGGTGTAGACCATGCCATTTTTGCTTACCAATGACCAAGAATGACATTAAGTTACTGCTTGAAAATGTAAGTTTTTGGTGTTATAATTGTGATTCTGCTATATTTGATCATTATGAAAAAGATGAATGTGAATATTGTTTGCGTGATGGTTGAGGCTACACAATAACTTGTAACAAACTACAAAATAAGTTGTTTTTTTGCATATTAAGCTGATTTCTTGAGATTTTGTTACTTTTATTTTTTATTAGTCAACCAAAACACTAAATTATTGTACTTAACTTTTGTTTATTAGATCTTAAAGAAGACTGTTGTGTTATAGATTTTAAGAACAAACAATTATTGTGCCATTTCGAAGTACTTTATTAGATTTAAATTAGTATTTTTAAATTTTTTGTGATTTCTTTACAAATAAGTAAGGAGAATGTTATTATTTTTATAGAAACTAAAGTCTTGTTATCGGTTTAATTACTTATATCCTTTTCAATTACCTAGTTCAAAGTAGCTACTTAGTTAAATTTCGTTATAACTGCTTAGTTGTTGTGGTACTCGTTATTTTGACTATATTTTATTGTAATGACAAGTTTTTTTGCATATAAGGCTGATTTTTGAGATCTCGTTACTTTAATTTTTTATTAGTCAATTATAAGACTGAATTATTGTAAAGACTTAACTGTTGTTTAATAGATCTTAAAGAAGACTGTTGTGTTATAGATTTTAAGAACAAACAATTATTGTGCCATTTCGAAGTACCTTATTAGATATATTAGTAATTTTAAAACTTTTTTTAAGGAATGAGAATGTTATTATTTTTATAGAAACTAAAGCTTTGTTATCGGTTTAATTACTTATTTCCTTTTTTAATTACCTAGTTCCTTTTTACGTTCAAAAACGTGCATTATTGTTGCTAAATATGCCAGTTTATGAAATACAATTAATTAGTATTGACTGAATTGTCAATTGTTGATTTTATGATGTCATGTGCCTTATCAGTATGCATTTAAAAATTATAAAGACTTTAATATTGTAAAACATATGTTTTATTTACTAAATTGGTGTATCCACAACTTTACTACGTCAGGACCGTTACTGGTTGGTCAGGTATACGTGACTGTCCTTCGAAATATTTTAATAAATTTATATAGTTTTTCTATATTTGTTAAAATAATTGAATAGTTTTTTTTATATTTTTTAACATAAAGGCATTCAAGTTAAGGTTGGTATGATAATGCTTTATCTACTGGTATGTTTAATTGATATATTCACATGTTAAGTATAGCATTTTCGTAACAAGTAACGATCATGATCATTTTTTACATAATACTATCGCAATATTTCCCACACAACTGAGTTTTTGTGTTAGATTGCTATACAGAACAACTAATTAACCCATACAGACAAAAAAAATAAAACTGGACTAACAGTTTTATTTCAGGAGCAGTTTATTATTTGGTAACGGTCATGACCAAAACGTATCTAAGTTACTATTTATTTACATATATTATTTGAGATAAGCGCCTTATAATAAAAAAAAATACATACATAGCAAAATTTGTAAAATTTATCATTCGACTTAACCAAGAATTAGCTAAAATATCCAAAACAATATCAGTAAGCTATTTTCAAAGATAGGTAGCAGTTTAAAAAAAAATGCCCGTGTACGCCTCACCGAGTTTGCAGTCCAACGTTGGTACGAGCGTTGGGACCCACATGTGGAGCCGGCGTAAAACATACGACACCACCGCTCTAGTGTGCGCGCCTCTGCGCCGTCGCAAACACGTGTGTTATATGTTTTGTGAATCGCGAGCTCGAAAAAAAAAAGAACATGTAAGTATTGGTGATTTCTCTCTTCGTATGTATTCGTTTTATCCCTTAGTTAATACTTTTTCATAAAAACTATTTCTAAAAGACCACTTTCAGGGTAAGTTTGCCACGTGTTGCAATGTTATTTTTTTGTTATGATGCAATAAAAACAGTATGGCGGGGGGGGGGGGGGTACACAGTGGATAGTTCATTACGGGGACACAGTGAATAATGATTCACTGTGTACCGTCATAGTAACGTACATCGGTTTTCTAAAGTGTAATCATGTTGATGTTTATTTTTTGCAGAATGCCAAGGAAACCGGCACCAGATGGCAGAAAAATTGGAAATGTGACAGAAGAAGCAATGAAAGATGCTCTTCAAAAAATATTACAAGGTAAATCAATTCGTCATGTATCAAAAGAAAAAGACATTCCGTTTGCAACCATATACCGATATAATATGAAAATGAAGTCTGAACGAGTCTTGAACTCCATTACACCGTGAACAAAATTTTTAATGCTGAACAGGAACAGGCTCTTAAAGAGTACTCTGTAAAATGCGCCCTTATGTTTTACGGTTTATCAACCAAAGATTGCCGAAAAGTGGCTTACGAGATGGCTGTTATAAATAATTTGAAAATGCCAGCCTCTTGGACTAAAAATCAATTAGCAGGAATCGATTGGCTAAAAGCTTTCCGCAAACGTCACCCTGAGCTTTCTTTACGACGGCCAGAAGCTTGCAGTTTAGCAAGAGCGACGGCATTTAATAAGCATACAGTTAATAGTTTCTTCGACGATTTGCATTCTGTGTACCATAGATATCCCTGTTTTGCCGATGGTACAAGAGTTTTTAATTTAGATGAAACTGCCACAACAACGGTGCAGAAGCCCCAAAGAGTAATTGGTCCAAAAGGAAGAAATATGAATAAGGTGACGAGTGGCGAAAGGGGCATTCTCGTAACCACTTGTTTAATAATTTGTGCTGCTGGTTACGCATTACCACCTGTGTTAATTTTTCCAAGGAAAAAATTTAAAGACCATATGATAAAGGGAGGAACTCTAGGTCTGGCAACCCCAACAGGTTGGATGAACACCGAAACCTTTGTCCAAACAATGGCTCATTTCATTATCGCACGTCTAGTGCCATCGATAATCCTTCACTTCTGGTGATGGATAATCACGAATCCCATTTATCCATCGAGACCTGGCAAAAGCTAATGGGGTGACAATATTTTTTTTTTTTTACTACATATTTATAGGTACGCGCTTGACCACCATCTCACCTGATGGTAAGCGATGATGTGGTCGAAGATGTAGCACGCTTGCCTAGAAGTAACCTATTCACTCTTGACTTATAGAATCCCGGGTTGTAGCTATCGGGAAACACAGACTCCGGCAGGGAATTCCACTCCTTAGCTGTACGCATTATGAATGTGTTCCCAAAACGTTTTGTGCGTATGGGTGGGATGTCCACCATGTACCGGTGGCGCATCGCCGTTCGTCTTGTGGTCCGATGATGGAACGGGCTTGGCGGAATTAAATTATGCAATTCCGTCGCACATTCCCCAAAATGCAACCGGTAGAAAACCGACAAGCCAGCAACTCGTCGTCGATGCTCAAGACTTTGGAGCTTCGTCGCGACGAGCCTCTCATTGCCAATGATCCTCTTGGCTCGTTTCTCAATTGACTCAAGGGCATCAAGCTGGTATCTGGCAGATCCGTCCCAAAGATGAGATAACACTTTATGATCATAACACTTCATCCTCACACGACTGCTAAAATGCAGCCGTTAGACGTGGGTATTAATTCTCCATTCAAAGTCTTCTATAATGGTGAAATTGATTCATGGATGATGAGAAACCCAGGGAAACCAGTCACGATATATGATCTTGCTGAACTAGTAGGTAACGCCTTCAACAAAGCTATGACGCCAACAAACATAGTAAATGCATTCAAGAAAACTGGCATCTTTCCATTTGATAGAAACATTTTCAGTGAAGATGATTTCCTACCCAGCTCTGTAACAGACCGTCCTTACCCTGAATTATCTCTTGGCGAAACTATAAACATTGAGAGTGATCTAGGTAGTCCTTCGATTTTGCAAAATACACCTGATTTATACCACATAGACGAGGTCCAATGCAATGAACAGGGCCTGCACCTAGAGCTTACTAATTCGGAGGTCTTGATCCAGAAAACTCCTCCACCACTACCTCTTTCAGAGATTCAGTGCGTTTAAGTCCTCAACCCGGATGCTCTAAACCTACATCGACACTATCTGCAACTTTTATTAAACCAAGTCAGTTTCGACCACCCATTAAAGCTCAACCCAGAAAAAATACCCGAAAAAGGAAATCAGGACGTAGTATGATTGCGACGGACACGCAGGAAAAAGAGGCCTTTAGAGCATAAAAAGAAGAATCTAAGAAAAACAAGAAGCCAAAACAGAAACCCAAGAAGACAGTTGTTAGAAAAGTCCTATCGCAAAATGAAAGTGACTCGGAAGATGATGTTGAAAATGAGAACATTTCAATACACGACGAAGATTCCGATTGGTGTGAGGAAGACGAGATTGATATAGTAACAGTAACGGATGAGCAATTACTCAACAGTATTTTACCTCGCATACCTGAAGAGGGTGACTATGTCCTGGTTCGTTTTGACACTAAACGAAGAAGCGTTTATTATGTTGCCATAATATTACACAATCGTAATGAAAACTTGGACTATTAAGTCAGTTATTTGCGCGGAAACCGAAAACACCAGTTCACCATGCCGACTGTCCTTGATCTGGCCTACGTGAAGGAACATGATATAAATTTATACTGCCCAAGCCAAAGGTCGGGGGTAGCACATTGCGCCAGCAGTCGTACTATTACTTTGACACAGACTTTACCCAAATTGATATTCGTTAAAAAATTACCTACCCAGCTGGTAATGTAATATTTTGTAACTTGTATTCTTGTTATTTGATGTTATTTAATTATGCTAATTACCGTAAATGTTTGATCTCAGATATGTTCCTGATTCGAGACTGATTCTTCTTCTTCTTCTACCTGGCGTTAATCCCGGCTATTGCCAGGATCCGCCTTCCTACTTAGCTTCCTCCACTTTTCCCGATCTTGAACATCCTTCTCAGTTAGGCCATTGGCTCTCATGTCGGACTTAACGACGTCCAACCAGCGCTTGCGAGGGCGACCACGGGACCTAGCCCCAAGAACAGCCATATTCATGCATCCCCGACCAACGTACTCCATAGGGCGGCGCATGATGTGGCCATACCATCGCAGACGACACTCTTGCAGTTTTTCCCCCACGTCACGGACACCAAGACTACCTCGGATGTAAGAGTTGCGTATGCGATCGGATCGCGTTACGCCACTCATCCACCTCAGCATCTTCATCTCCGTGACGCGAAGCTCCTGGGTGTGTCTGCTTAGTGCTGGCCAACATTCACCGCCGTACAGTAGGACAGGCCGTATGATGCATTTATATATCTGCCCCTTGAGCTTCGGAGGCATTTTGCGGTCGCATACAACGCCCGTTACCTCGCGCCACTTCGCCCAAGCCGCGCCTATACGTGCTTGGACATCGTCGTCCACGTTGCCAGACTCGTGCAGCACGGATCCAAGGTACCTGAACGTATCGGACTTTCTGATCAGGTCCGAACCTATTCGGATGAACCTATTTGAATCCGTGCCGCCACAGGACATGTACTCAGTCTTCGCCACATTTAGGCCCGTATTACAGAACTACAATCAAGACTCAAGCATTACTTAAAACTAGTCTCAGTTGGAGTTTTAATTTTAGAACTTGACTTGAGCAGAGAAACTAAAATCAATAATCACCTGAGCAATGTCACTTTAAAATGACATTTTTTGCGTATTACAGAACAGTGCTTGAGGCTTGACTGAGCTCTACTCAATGTGTCCTTATTTTAAAAGCACAATCAGCACAGAATCACTGCTTGAGGCGAGATTTGATCTTTGTTTTCGCAAGTGTAGTCGAGACCCCGCTTGAGCATAGATTCTCATGAAAATTGTTGTCGATTTGGAGTAAATCGAGTACCTACCTAATCAAAACGGATATATTTGCAGAAGAAGATTATTATAATATTTTTTTAATAATGAGACAAATCGAACTTAAATGTACTTAAATTGTGAAAACTTTAAGTAGAAGTACAGGTTTTCACAAGATGTCGTAAAACATTTAATTTTACCTGAGACCTCTTTTTTTAATTTATATCTTTTTTTGAGTTTCATTAGAATGGGGTGCAGCACATTCTAATTTTTTTTTGCTGTATTTGGCAGCAAATGTATCGAGTCAGCCTTCTCGCAAACTTTGCTGAGGTAGTTAATAACAACAAAACAAAACCACAAGGAATCAATTTGCGAATAATTAAAACAGCCACTGAACTTCACTCGAAATAATCGCGCCAAAAACACTCCGTTTCACAGTTTTTCTGTCCACAGAACATAATATGTACCTACTCTGAAGGGTAAAGGGTGGCTGTCAGTGTCAGTAACGTCGTGTCGTCCGCCTACTCCGGTTTTGATCGTGCGAAAAAAAAAAGAATTGCAATAGAAAACAAACTTTTGTTCAGGGTTACCATAATGATGGCTTACTCACGTAATCAGAGATCAAAATCTCTACTCAAGCGTAGTTTCGTTTGATTTGAGTTTTAGGATAGTTCTAAAATAAACTGAATGCTTGAGGCTAGATTCTTTGCTCAAGCAGTAATCGGTTGAACGCAGTTTAAGTAGTACTTGAGTAACGTTCTGTAATACGGGCCTTAGTCTCAGACCACCGTTTTCAAGCGTGTCCTTCCAAATGTTGACTTTGCGCTCAAGATGGGCTTTGTTCTGATTAACGAGGGCGATGTCATCGGCATACATCATTAGCCATGGAGGCTTATCTTGGATGTTTGCCGTAACTACATCGAGCACTACGTTAAACAAGAACGGGCTAAGAGCCGAGCCTTGGTGAACGCCAACAGATATTGGGAAGCCATTCGATTCGCCAACAGCGGTCTGGACAGAGGACACGGAATCGCGGTACATGTCTCTGATAATGTCAATATAGGCCTCGGGAACGCCCTTGAAGCGCAGGGCCCACCAGATGGACTGCCGAGGTATACAGTCGAAGGCCTTCTGCAGGTCTAAAAAGGCCATATGCAAAGCTCTCCTTCTCTCTCTGTAAGCCTCAGCCAGATTCCGTAAGGCGAATACTGCGTCCATGGTGCTGTTACCCGCCCGGAAGCCATATTGACACTCAGAGACAGTACACTCGCTACGGAGCCGTGTGTCAATGATTCGCTCGAAGAGCTTCATGGTGTGGCACATGATCTTGATACCGCGGTAGCTACTACAATCCTGTACGCTACCTTTGCCTTTGTATACAGGGATAATCAGGCTAAATCGCCACTGGTTCGGCATTTCCTTGGTGATCAGGATGCGTTTAAAAAGATCCGTCAGAAGGTCCACGCCATGTGGGCCCATCGCCTTCCACACCTCAATTGGCACATTGTCAGGCCCGACCGCCTTCCGGTTCTTCATGTGGCGAAGAGCAATGCGGGTTTCGTCGGAGGAAATAGAGGAAATAAGTCCAAGGTTAGGAGGCGGTTCGGGAGGAAGATTATGGGGATGCTGTTTGTTAGACAGCTCCGCGAAGTATGTACACCATCTCTCCTTAACAGAGGGGGCATCGTAGAGCAGCTTACCCTGGGCGTCCCTTACACAGAGACATTTGCTAATGTCCCGTGTAGCTTTCTCCCGGGCACGCGCCAGCTTAAAAATAAGCTTTTGCCCCTCCGCAGTTTCCAGCTTGTCGTACAAGGGCGCCAGACTTTTGCTGCGGGCTCTGGCTACAGCTTTTTCGCAAGCGCGCTTAGCCGCTCCATATGCCTCTCTGTCATCCGGAGAGTTGGACCCTTGCCACTGTTTAAATAAAACCTTCTTCTTCCGAGTCGCCCCCTGCACCCCGTCATCCCACCACCACGTCTCCTTTTCTATGGTGCGGCCACCACGAGAAGTGCCAAGGACGCGCTTACCCGCATCGGTGATTGCTGAATGGATCCTACTCCAGATCTCTTGAGCGGACTCATGCGGAGCACTGATCTCGAGATGCTCGACCTCCGCGATGAAGTCCGACTGCCTAGGACCATCAAGCAACCACCACTTAGTGCGGGGTTTGCGTTTTTCGGTCACTTTCTTTTTCGGTACAACCGCAAAGTCCAGGACAAGGAGGCGGTGTTGAGCCGTTAGGCTTTCACCTGGGATGACTTTGCAGTTGGTAACCTTGCCAATGTGGCACCGTCGCACCAGCAGGTAATCTATTTGGGTTGAGTAGGCACCACTACGGTACGTAATAAGATGCTGGGGCTTCTTCTGAAAGAACGTGTTCGCGATGGCTAGGTCAGACAAAGCGCAGGTGCTGAGTATACTGACTCCCTCTGCATTTAGCTGGCCATATCCAAAACCACCGTGAACACGTCCGTACTCTCCAGCAAACTGACCTACGTGACCGTTGAGATCCCCCCCAACCAAAACACCTTCGGAATTCGGAATAGCGCGTAGTACGTCCTCGAACTCATCCCAGAAGGCCTCCTTTTCAGACTCACAGCAACCAGTTTGAGGAGCATAGGCGCTGATTAGGTTCGTTACCGACCCTTCGATCAGCACCCTAACTCGCATCAACCGGTCGCTGCATCGGTCTACTTCAAGGAGTCCATCCTGAAGGTCCTTAGACAGCACCACGGCCACTCCGCCCCTGCCCGTTGGTGATCCGGTGTACACTAGCCGGTACCCCTGCCCGATGTCACGTGACTTATTTCCCTTCCAGCGCGTCTCCTGAAGGAAGGCGCACTTTACCCGACGCTTCGCAAGTACGTCCGCGAGTTCTCGGCAACGTCCGGTTAGGGAGCCAATGTTCCAGGTGGCAAAGCGGAACTTCTTCTTGGGTACTATCCTCTTTAGCCGTGCCCGTACTCGACACGGTAGCCCTAGCCCACTTATCGCAGGTTTAGGGCGATGTGCCTGCGCGTCGTCATGCGGCGACGCCCTAGCCCGAGTACCCGTTTTCAACTTCTTGTCCATTTTAATATTTGGCTGAAGTTGGTTTTACGTGGGGCGACCAGCCGTCTGACCCCCACAACCCTACGAGAGGGAAACCAGGTTCGCCAGAGCCTCGTCCGTTGGACAGCAGAGTGCACCGCTAGCAGGTGAGGTTGGCTTGGGTCTTAAGATGGTAACAGACCTCATGCACCCCAATTTTTTCATATTTGGTATTACCAGGTATTACTGAGGGTATTAGATTAAAAATAATTGTTTTTTTAAATTAATTACGCATAATATTAATCACAAAATGACTTACCGATGGAAGGAAACGTTTACTTTATTTTTTCTCCTCGCATTTGTACAGTTTTTACAATTTATAACAGCACAATTAACCATTTTTATATTTTAAACTGACGTCCAACTAGCGCTGTATACCGATGCAGACAGCGCGAAAGTGACCACTTACGATTTTTGTACGTAAGCTAGGCACGCGAAGTAGTTGCTCTTGCGTTATCTATGTCTGTCTATATCTGTGGTATTACTATTTTTTTGTGCCTTTGAATTTAAATCCAACAAAGATTTTTTATTTTGTGGACGTCGCGGCTGTAGATTTGTCATTTCCTCCTCCGTGTCGCTATGCTTCAGCATTTCTGTAATAATTCTATCTGCGGCGTCATAGGTTGTTATATTGCTCCTTTTTACTGTACATTTAAGTACTTGCCAATCTGGTGATGGGGTTGAATTTTCATCCATAATATATCTCGACCTGAGACGCATAAGGTCGAATGTCGAGATCAGAGCAAAATTACTTTAATAGCACGCTGAAACCAGTATCTCGCGCTCTTTCTAAGCATATCACAATCATAATTCTATCTCTTTTTGTTCAGATGTTATAGAAATGCATAAGGTCGAATCTGTCATTTTTTTGATTTATATCGTGGAATAAGGCTTGATAGCAACTACAATATTTGTGCTTAAAATTTTGGTTTAATTAGAAGGTCGAACATTGACTTCAGCTTTTATGCTTTTTTATTATTTTACGCGTATGGAAGGGACTATTTTGTCATTCGACTTTATCCTACATGGATTGTTGGTAAAAGTAATACGTATTGTCAGATAGAACTTTATGCCTCTTGAAATTAAGAAAATCAGATGTCGTACCTTGAGATATAGTGTTATGCCACAAAAATTTTATTTGTTTGGTTAAGGTCTACAAACATAATTAGCCTTTATGCCTTTAAAAAGTGCTATTTTATCGTTGTACAGAAATGCCTATGTGAAGAAGAAACACTATTCCATTGAATTCGCGACCGCACACCGACGCGATAGGATGACATCGGGCATTATCGCCGGTCATTCGGTCGTTTTCGGCGCCACGGTGGCTTGACCTATCAGCACACAGCACCGAGCGCGCGCCCCGTGTGTTTTGTTTACAAGTTATTCGCGAGCGAGTTGTTATTCGTGCCGAACTATTAGTGAATTTAATTGTGATTATTGAAGGATTTTTAAGTACTTAATATATAAGCAATGGATGGCGAAGATCAGGTGAGTACAGAACCTATAAATATGTACCTACTTAATAGATTTTATATTGTCGTTTGGTGTGGATTAGTGATATTTCATCGGCTATTGTACTTATTTTATATGTATTTTTTGCAGGATGTTATATTCACCCAATTACTCAATAAACGACGCAAACTAGCCAATCTTCGAAATTTGATTCAGTCCCGTAGTAACCAAGCTAAAGCTAGCGAAACAGGTGCTTTAGTGGCTGGTAAGTTAATTATTTACATTCCTACTCGTTTTAGAAGCAAATCGGTATAAGAAGGTATATAAACTATAATCAAATTGTTTTGTTTTATAGAGGACGACATACGAAATCTATACGAGAATCCAATTGCAGGGCCAAGTTATTGTCATGAGAAGGCAAGACATGAAGTCAATGCGCGTATATTTGAAAGTGCTTGTTTAGGTTAATAATTTTACTTGTCTTACTTGTTGTTTTATGAATGTAACCGTATGTATTAAAATCCATACATTTAAACCTATTATAAATTAGGAATTAGCTAGGTATCTGTGTTGGTCTGTCTGTTTGTAATTCTTAAATGGAGTAAACAGCTGAACGGATAATCACGAAATTTTGTGAAGGGATACTTTTAGGACCCGGGGACGACAAAAGTTGTATTTATACTAGGTGCAAGTGAAGCCCCGGATTATAAAAATGCAGTATAATAATTAATTGAACCTACTTACACTATCTACAGAAATAAAAATAATTATAATAATAAAAATATTTTCATTATTTAAATTTAATTTAGGTTGAAAATATTGATTGTACTTACGTAGAAAAATATTATGTTACAGATCCTGGCCGAGAATTTTCCGATTATGATAGTGATGATAGCGTTAAAGACAAGACTTACGAACCACATAAAGATCTTTCGGATGGCAGCTACGTCAGTGATTCGCCAGAAAAATTCTTAGTTCTATCGAGGTCTTTAAAGGTGAAAAGAAAGCTTTCTTTTTCAGAAAAATCGCCTGAAAGTCAAGCTGAGGTGGCAAATAATGAAGATATTAATTTAATCACTTTAGACGATCTTCTAGGTCCACGAAAAAAAATTATATCTGCAACTTCAGTTTTTAATGAAAGTCCTGAAGATCACGATCGTGTCTTTGTTACAATGACTCCGCAAATAATCCCTACTGTTTATTCTTCGGTAGATAACCTTAATGAATCTTCGTTATTTGATCAAGGTAGATCTATAAGTGCAAATTCCAATAATATCATGATGATTCAAGTACGGGCGAGTACATCTGCTAATAAGACTGATCACCTCAGAAACCGTAATTTAACAGAGAGAGACCATGCTACAGGCTTTTTTATTGTACCCCATTTTGATGAAAATGTTAATATTTCTGATGCTACTATGAATGAAGATACAGTTAACTCGAAAGGAATTCTGGTCGCAGATATGAATGGGAATGTATATATACCAAATGACCGACAAATAAGAAATAATGAAGACATACAGCATATCGTTACAGCAACTCCTTCAAAATCTAACACAAGAAAGAAAGTTAAAAATGTAACTAAATGGAAAAGAGTTGCGGCTAAAATTGCAAGGCTAAAAGGTTCGCCCTATCATTCAACTGTAGCAAAAAAAAACCCTGAAATAGACGGTCGTGAGCTGAAACCTCCATGTACGTGTAAAGAACATGGGTCTGAACGTACCCAGTGTGTAGCAAGTTGAAATTAGTACTATTCGAAAGGTCTTTGAAAACGTAGATATTTTTTGTATGGGAGCAACTTTGTAACTTGTAGGAAAAAAGATATTCGATGTTGAAAATACCGAAAATCCTTAGTAAAATCGACCCACGCACGTTCAATTTTTTTTTATTTTATCCATTAGGTGGGTAGTTCGAACTATTTTGTGCTAGCGTCGGTGTGTCATCAGTAGTTAGTACCTGTTAGGAACTGATTTTGAGCGCGCGCGCATATCTTAGTTTATTTTATTCTTACTTTTATTTACAACCTCGGCTTTCACAACGGACTTCAGTGTATTACTTAACGATTGGATTATTATTATTACTCATCTGCTTCAAAAAAATGGAAGGTGAACGCCGTATACAGTGTGTTACATGTACAAGATCAGTAATTCGTGACCGAAACCGGCATATACTGACGCGAACCTATTTGCTATTTGGAAGACAATCCAGGCTTCACAGAGTATGTGATGGCACGGATTAACATAAATGAGGTTAGTATAACAATAGCTTTTTATCATCGAGTACACGGTGTCTTTTTGTTCACTCTTTATTAAGTTATTTATTGTTTTAGTTATTTATTTTTTGTTGTTATTTGTTGTTTAGGATTTGGTTTTTCTTTTAGATGGCCCTGAATCAACTTCAGGCTATGTATCATCGTTGTTGGGTAGCTGGAAGACGACAGCAAGCTAGGTTCGAACAAGAACAAAACCAGGAACTTGCAAACCCAGAGCACCCAACGTATGTTCCAACTTATAGAAGGGTTGCAAATACGGCGCGTCACTGTTTATTTTATGGGTGCATCAATCAAGAAATTCACAGAGTGTCCAGGTTTATAAAAGTATTCTTGTTGGTTAATCATAGCGTGTACGTTCCTGAACATGCACGCGTTTGTACACATCACATCAACACATAAGATTGGAGCTCCCTGTATGATAATGGAGAGACAATATTCACACCAGACCATCTCAAAGATATGATTGATACGTTACGAGATGCATATAAACATAAGACTAATATAGATTTTGACAATGTAAACAACATTTTACCAGAGGATCTATATTACCTAACTGGCTTAACACACCAACAATTCGAAATCCTTTTGAATGAAACACCGTCTCTTTTAAATCAATGTAGAAGGCCAAAAACGGCACTAGGAATATATTTATTAAAACAACGGTCTGGTGAACCAAATACACGTATAGCCTCCCAAATAGGTGTATCTCGTAAAACGATCGGTATTTTGCTTAAAACTGCTAGAAACTGCTTGACCCAAGACTTTGTTGTTCGCCATTTGGGTTTCAATTATATAAGTCGGGATGAAATTATAGCTCACAGCCTTGCAGTACCATCATCAATATATTCCAACCCTATAAACCCAGTGGCTATAGCTATTTGTGATGGTTCGTATATATACGTACAGAAAAGTAAAAACTTTTTATTTCAAAAAAAGTCTTACAGCTTACACAAGTATAAAAACTTGTTAAAACCCTTTGTGATTACTTGCCCAGATGGCTATATTATAGATATATGTGGACCATACGCTGTAACAAAGACTGATGCCCAAATCATGACTGAGATTATGAATGATCAAACGTCCCCAGTGCATATAACGTTACAAACAGATGACGTTTTTATATTAGATCGAGGTTTTAGAGACTCTATACCAGATATAGAAAGTGCTGGCTATGTTGCCCATATGCCACCAAGTAAAGATAGGCATGCCACACAGCTTACAGATATTCAAGCCAATAAATCTCGAGAAATCACCATAGTGCATTGGGTCATTAAAGTAATAAACGGATGGTTCAAAAGGGACTACAAAATATTTAGGCATACAGTTATCAATAAAACACTCCCTCACTTATTTGAAGACTTCCGTATTGCGGGAGCCCTTATAAATGCATTTAGGCAGCGTCTGACAGATAATGAGCATGCCCACGCTTTTATCAATATAATAGCGCAAAGAAGAAGTGAACCCAACAGACTGGGCAATTATGTAGTCGCAGAACATATGAACAGACAGCGGGCGGTGTTCACAACAATACATAACAAAATAAAATATATTACACATATATTTTAATCAAGGTTAATGTCCAGGGCAGAGAAGCCATCGAAGCGTATTATTGCTCCTGCATGACGGGTATGAGAACTCTAGGTGCTTGTGCCCATACTATTAGCATAATATGGTACTTAGGTGTTGGCAGGCACCTAGATAACTTCGTAGGTCCGGCAAGTGCCTGGGATGATATAATCATTGAAAGTAACAATCTCATCTGCCTAGCCTTTTCCCAACTACATTGGGGTCGGCTGGCAGTCAAACCGGATTCAGCTGAATACCAGTGTTTTACGTGGAGCGGCTGTCTACCAGTCCTCCACAACCCTTTAACTGGGTAACACAGTACATCTTGGCAAGACTGGAGTCAGATTTACAGGCTTCTGACAATCCGTAACGACTGCCAAAGATCTACAAATGACAGCCGGGACCAACGGCTTAACGTGCTTTCCGAGGCACGGAGGAAACTCGTTATGTTAAGATGGTCACCCATCCACAGACCAACCTTGGCAAGCGTTGCTTAACCTTGAAGATCGACCCGTGCGGCTGTTATTATTTAGCCACGAGCTCCTCATTGAAAGTAACAATACAATTTAATAAAACTGTGCTATTTAAGATTGATAGCTCTTATTTAATATTTTTTCTGTACCAAAAACCAACGATAGGAAGCTATATCGCTCTCTAAAGACAGAAAAAATGACTGGTTACCTATTTATTTAGTCCAAAAAGCAGAAAAAGTGCGATTACTGGCAATTAAAAATGTTACAAAGAAGTTATCATAACTGCGGTCTTTCATTCATTCATTCATTCATTCGTTTACTTATTTTCGAGTTACTCAATTAGGCCTCTTCTAAATTACACCTAGTCTAAAATGCTACAAAGTGGGTACGGGTTCCATACAAAATTACCCATTGTTCTTTAAATGTTATGAGAAAGTGCCTAATGAAACAAGAATACAAATATTTTATGAATTTTGGAAAAAATTTACCAGTTGGGATCAACGTCGCCAGTTTCTAGCCTCTAACGTCACAAAAAAATAAAACGCACAATGAGAACACATGGGAACTTAAGACACTGACCGAAGAAAGTTTACATACGAATATAGACTTATTGTCAATTCTAAGGCTAGCCGCACACACGAAATAATATTGACAATAAAGTACGTATTGTCAATAATATTGTAGGTGTGCGGCCTGTATTGCAGTATTGTTCAATATTATTGTGGATTATCCAGAAATTCAGATTTTGTCACGTCAATATCGGGAGGAGGCAGGGGTATTGTCAATAATATTGACGTGTGCGGGCGCGCGGCAATATTTTAGTTGAGAAAAAGATTTCAAGGCAGGCGGACGTTCGTATTTTTTGTTCAAAATGGAGGACGAAAACAGTATCCAAAGCGAAAATAGTGTTGATACTGTTGATTGAGCACTCTCACGGAAAAACACAATTTGTCAGTGTTTATTAAAACATGGGAAACTTATCCAGAATTATGGAATACATCCTGCAAATCATATCGCAATAAAGATAAGAAAAATAATGCGCTTGATAAGTTGCTCGATATTTATAAAAAATCAAACCAAATAGCACGAGAGAAGACGTAAAGAAAAAAATTAATTCTCTACGAACAAATTTTCGGAAAGAATTAAAGAAGATTCACAAATCGAAATCATCGGGCAAGGGAACCGATGACGTTTACGTCCCGTCTGCCTGGACGTATTATGAATTGCTGTTTTTATCAAATGATGACAACCAGTAAAGCAACCAGAAAAAAAACAATAGAGGTTTGTATTATATATTAATAAGTTTATTAATTACTCTCCGTACGTTAGTACAAAAAAACTTATATTAGGTATTTAAACTACAAAAGTAGTGACAATAATTGTCTCTTATTATTTTAGCATTTATAGTCGCATTTCTAATTTGAATAGGCTGTAAATTAGTTATACTGGCTGATGGTGATTCCTTTTCTTGGTTTAAATAAAGGGAAGCATTTTCTTTAATTAAAAAGTTGTGTAAGTAACAACAGGTTAAAGTCAGTATCGTTGCTTTTTCTGGTTCTAGATTTATAGCCTTTTGAAAAATTCCAAAACGTTTAGCCAAGATACCAAACGCACACTCAACTGTTGATCGAGCCTTTGATAGTTTTTGATTGAATATCAGCTCATTAGAGCTGCAGTTTTTCTGTGAGTATGGTTTCATTAAATTTGGGCCCAAAGCGAACGCTTCATCAGCCACAAATACGTAAGGGAATAAGTGTGTCATGTTTGAAAGACTAATTGGGTTAGGCAAGTTAAGTAGACCTTGTTCGTAAGACTGCCAAAATTTTGAATAGAACAGGACTCCACCATCAGATATCCGACCATTGATACCAACATCAACCATCATGAATTCTTTACGAGCATTTACTAAAGCCAATAAAATAATACTATGGAATCCTTTATAATTAAAGTAAGGTGAGCCTGCAGTTTTGGGCATAATAATTCCAATATGCTTGCCATCTAGCGAGCCTAAGCATGTAGGGAATCCATGAATGCGTCCAAAATCATCGGCCACTTCTCTCCACTCTTGCTGGGTTGAAGGAGTCTAAAACAATAAAAGAAATAAACATTATCATTCTGTAATTAACATTTTGTTTACTTTTCTTTATATATTATAGGAAGACAAAGAAAATGATCAAGACAAATATTCGATTAGCTCAATGGATCCACCTCCTAGTCCAGTATCGGTTAATAAGAAGAAAAGGAAAATTGTCAATGACCAGCAAAACCTTTTGCACAGAACGTTATCATTTTTGGAGAAGGATTCTTCTGAGAATCAAGAAGAATATCATCTTGCCAAAGTCTGGGCCAGTAAAATGACAAAACTGGAGTCTGGGCAAAAACTTTTTGCAGAAAAGGCAATTAACGATATTTTATTTGAGGCACAACTTGGAAAATTAAACAAAAACTCCGTCAAAATTAATGAGCATGTACCATATACTTCATCACCTTTGCCACCTAGACAGTCACTAGATCATTTAAACTATATTCCATCACCTAATCAATCACCAAGCACGCAAGATTCAATTTTGAGATACAGTTTAACTCCTTCACCACATTCCATATATACCAATGAACATAATACGGATAATACTATTACTATGACACCTCCGCAGACTTTTTCTAAGCCTCTAATTCACCATCAACCAATTATAACCACTGGTGTTCCATCTCAAATAATATTAAGGCCTCCACTGACACGATTGCAACAGTTTGAGTATGGTCCACAAGACACAATATTTGATAAAAATAACCAAAATAATAATATAACTTCTAATGTTATAACAATTGAAGCCGACGTACATGCCGAATATACTCCAAAAGAAGATTTTTCAAATTTTTTTCAGTCGTTTAAGTAGTTGGGAATATATTAAAATAAAAACTACAATTTATTACCACTTGTAATAATAAAAGTGATTATAATATTTTATTTGTTTTACTTGAAATGTTTCGTATGGTGTCCGGACGTAAAGAATAACACCATACCATTTCTTCCCGTGGCGTGGGTGTCGTAAGAGGCGACTAAGGGACATTTTGAGAGCGTGCGTAATATAAAGCACTGAAGGTCATCGCATGGTGATGCGTTAACCACCAACAATAGCGTTCCCAAGGAGGGTTGGTGTCAGGCTGGCGGCCGACTATAAAACAGTTGCCAAATCCCTTGTAACATGTTAGTTAGTGATAGAATGCGCGACAGGGCTAGGGCGTACCCCAAAGGCGACGCCCAGGGGCAGCACCCGGCTTCTGTGGGAAATGGACCAGGGTTGTTGCACCATCCCGGGCGGGTGCAACGTAAGAAGCAAGCTCGGGAAATGAGATTGAGGTATGCTAGTTGGAATATTGGGATTATGACTGGAAGGGCCAGAGAGTTAGCGGATGTATTGAAAAGAAGACGGATAAATGTAGCATGTTTGAAGGAGACTAAATGGAGAGGAACAAAAGCGAGAGAAATCGGTGAGGGATATAAGTTTTATTATTGTGGAAGTGATGGAAAAAGAAATGGCGTAGGAATAGTGCTAGATAGTAAATTGAAAGAAAGCGTGATGGAAGTTCAAAGGATTAGTGATAGATTTATAGTTGTGAAAGTTATGTTAGAGAATGTGATGCTGAATGTAGTTAGTGTGTATGCACCACAAGTAGGATGTGATGAAATAGTGAAAGAGAAGTTTTGGGAGGATTTTGATACTGCCTTAATGACCATCCCTGTACATGAGGAATTGATAGTTCGAGGTGATTTTAATGGACATGTGGGAAGAATGAAAGGTATTTATGAAAGAGTACATGGAGGATGGGGTTTCGGAAGTCCGAATAATGAGGGAGAGACGCTGCTGCAATCTGCTACCGCCTTTGACTTAGCATTAGCCAACACTTGGTTTAAAAAAAGTGAGGAACACCTTATCACGTACAAAAGCGGTCACCACAGGACCCAAATCGACTACTTTTTAGTTAGGCGCAACAACATAAAGCACGTCAAAGACTGCAAAGTGCTGCCAGAAGAAGATCTAGTATCACAGCACCGACTCCTGGTTATGGAATCGCTAGTCGAAATAAAACGTAACAAAGGCAAAGAGCGTCCTCCCCCCAAAATAAAGTGGCATATGTTAGAGAAGAATGATTGGTCGAAAAAGTTCAGAGAGCGAGTGGTGGACAAAATGATAGAGATGGGTGACATGAATGATCGAAGGAACCACTTGTGACCCACGGATGCCCCTCAAGTTGAAGGGTAAAATCTACAAGTCCGTGATAAGGCCTGTCATATTGTATGGATCAGAATGTTGGGCTGTGAAAAAAACGGATGAAAAAAGATTGCATGTAGCGGAGATGAGAATGTTAAGATGGATGTATGGTGTGACGAGAATGGGTAAAGTGAGAAATGAGTATATTAGGAGAAGTTTGAAAGTGGCGCCAGTGACTGAAAAGTTGAAAGGGAATCGTTTGTCTTGGTATGGTCATGTGAAAAGGAGGGATGAAACGCAAGTTGCTAAAAAAGTTATGAGTTTACATGTGGATGGATGGAGGGGAAGAGAGAGGCCAAAAAAAAGATGGATGGATTGTGTGAGAAGCGATATGAAAGAAAAAGGAGTTAGTGATAGCGTGACGAGTGACAGGACAGAATGGAAGAAAAAAACGTATTGCGCCGACCCCAAATAAAACGGGACTAGGGCAGGAAGATGATGATTTGTTTTACTTCAAATCAAAATCAAAGTGGATTTATCACAAATAACAGCAAAATACACATACATAGTAATGGTAGTATAATTATTATCTAAGTGATTACCAAATACTATAAAATAGATGTTTAAATATAGGTAATTACTACTTACTTTAAAAAAATCTTGTAAGACGTAAATTAACGTGTTACAAGTGTCCAGAACAGCTCCGCTTATAGCCCTTGGGGATATTAAAGTGGAATACTTCAAGTCTTCAAAACTTCTGCCGGTCGCTAAAAAGCGTAAAGTAACTGCCAACTTCTCTTCTGGCGTTAGCGATTTTCGCATGTTTGTATCTTTTTTCTTCAAGTAAGGTGAAACTAAAGATAATAGTTTTTGGAGGCTGCTATCTCTCATTCTCATGTAATTTTTAAAATCATTTTCTTCTGTAACTCGTAGTTCATTTATTAGATTAAAGTGATTTAACTCAGCTTTTTTTCTCATCCAGTCCTTAATCCATCGTTTCTTTCTTAATTGTTTTTTTTAGATAGTAAAATTAATGCAATACTAAATGCAACGATTTTTTTTTCTGTCCATTACGTTAATAGTGCGCACATAATCTAGCTGCGGAGCGACTGAGTCAGATTGTACCATGAAAAATTGCCAATAATATTGCGTAGCGTGCGGGGAAAATATATTGATGAAGATTATTGACAATCTTGCATTGACAATATTATTTTGTGTGTACGGCTAGCCTAAGAGCGAAAAAATATGCCGGAATATGTTTCTTAACACGCTATCTATAGGAGAAAAGTTTGTTAGGGTGAGTTTGGAAAAACAGTTCGATGGAGGGTTGGTAGCTCCAGATCAGAGGGGAAAGCATATTCCTGGTAATAAAACATTAGATGTGGTAGTACAATCAGTGATAGATCATATTAACTTATATCCATGTTATGCGAGTCATTATTCACGACAAAAGAGCGGACGAAAATTTTTGGGACCGGACTTGAATATCCCTATTATGTATAAACAGTATAAGGAGAGGATGGAATCTATAGATATCCCTCCGAATTTGGTAGCCAAAGAATGGTTGTACCGAAAAATTTTCAACACCAACTTCAATTTAAGTTTCAAACTACCGTCGGTCGACACTTGTGATGATTGCGATGCATTTGAGAGAAAGCTATTAGATGTTGTGGATGAAGAGCTGAAAAATAATATAGAAAAAGAAAAGGAAATTCATGCTAAGACTGCTGAAGAAAGATATAACTTGAAGAGAAATGACAAAATAGAAGCAGAAGCAAGTTCAGGTGAAAAAAAGTATTGATGTTTGATTTGCAGAAGTGTTTGGCTACACCGAATTTAACTCATAGTAAATCTTTTTATCTACGGAAGCTTTGGACATTAAATTTGACAATATTTGATTCTACAGCTAATGGAGCTGCAAACATGTTATAGTCTGAAAATATAGGTGGCAGAGGAGGAAACGAAATAGCTTCTTGCCTGATTCGATGGGTTGAAGAAAATTTTGAAAATCTTACTAACGTGAGGGAATTAACTCTGTGGTCTGATAACTGTGCGGGCCAAAACCGAAATTTGATGGTCGTGATGGCTTACATTTGTGGATATTGCACAAACATCCCCAGCTGAAAATAATAAACCACAAAGAACAATGTTCAAAACGACCCTTGTAGTACTTTAAAACCTATGTTAATCGAAGGGCCATAACCATCTTATCATTTTATTGTACGACGGCGAAACTGAAATGTGCATCCGAAAAAAGTTATATCGACATGAAGAAAACGGAATCAGTAACAATTTATTGTGCCGTTTATTATACTTTTTCGACATGATGTAACCATACCTACTACAATATAATTACATTTTGGTAAGTTTTTGAGAGCAGTATAGAATGGTTATAATAAGAGCCGCACGCGCAGCGCCACACGACGCAGAGCAGGAGGTGGTGGAAGGGCGGGGAGAAGGGAAGTATGTCTTTGTTCCCTTATCGCTTGCCTGTCTACCGCTGCCGGTTTTATTGGTTATTGTAATTGTTCCTAAGTACCTTTCGGAACTTACTTGAGCGTACGCGTATTTGTGTCCCACTTTTGATTGCTAGTTTTATCCTTCTACTTTGGACTTGATTTTGTGCCAACGGTTCAACTAAGTTGAATTGGTTTGTTTTAAGCGACTGCGGACTTAATAACGGATTTTGTGTGCCTGTGGTTTGGATTTATTTCATTGTTCACGTCCCCCAAAGATGTCCTGTCGGGGCGTGCCTGAGGGTTAGCAGCATGGAACCTCATTTCACTTTCTTCTCCTCAACCTCAATCACCTTTTTTATGAACAGGGAAAAAAAGAGTAAAGCTGTATAGCGGCAGCACGCCCTTTCGCATAAAGTGCACCTGTCTAACATACGAGGTCTGCACTCAAATCTCGCTGCAGTCCATCACCACCTTGAGACCGAGAAACCAGCGCTCTTGTTCCTGTCGGAGACGCAGATCGGATGTCCGTCAGACGTGTCTACCTGTCTTACCCAGGGTTTACCCTGGAGCACCACTTCAGAACACGCGCGGGCGTATGCATGTACGCTCGGGACGACATCACTGTTAACGGCGTCTCTGTTACTTTGAAGACTCCAGGTTCTCGACGCTGTGGGCTATAGTGGACACAGGCCTAGACAAAATTGTCTACGCCTGCGTCTACCGTTCGCACAGCGGTGATTTGGAGACAACTGGGCTTACACAGCACCTGAGTGAGGCGGCGGATGCGGCTTAGCAGCGGTACCCTTCTGCCCAATTGGTGTTACTGGGGGACTTCAATGCCCACCATCAGGAGTGGCTCTTCCCATACCAGTGCATAGACCATGCTGGACGAGAGACGCGAAAGCTAGCGCTTGCGTTAAATCTTACCCAGCTGGTCTAGGGGGCAACGAAGCCCGATGTTAATTCGCACACTGCCAATTGCTAGGACCTTTTGCTGACAACAGATCCAGACCGTTATTCGGTGTCGATATCTTCACCAATGGGTAGTTCTGACCACTGTCTGGTGAAGTCTGTATCCGTCTACTCCCCGCCCGATCCTAGCCCAAGAGGCACCCGGCGGGTATGGCGATACAGGTCAGCAGATTGGGATGGCATGCGATCTTTTTTCGCATGTTACCCTTTATGTATGTTATGCATGGTATCTGAGCTAGAATCGATCGTTGCTCAGCTAATTCGTTGATTTGTCGAGTCGTCGCAGGTAATCAATCACTTAATAGAGTCTAAGTTTAGAAGTCGTCCATGGGGTCATTATAGGCATAGTGGACAGTCAGATAATCATGTGTCTCACTGTCTGCCCCGGACAGTCAGACATCCATGTTGCTGCCTGCCCTTGTGGGTGTCCGAAACAGTTTATGAATTTTTATCCGTTGATCGTAGTAAAATTTTGCTTGCTGATTTTTGAAGATAAATGATTAGTGCTCCAAGTTATTATTTTATTGTTTCAGTATGCCGTTCAAAGTAGTGCAAACGATGGAGGAGAAGAAATACAAATTATTTTCTGTTCCCTCAGGATGGGAAAGTAATAATTTACTGAGGTATCTTAAAAAATACCTATCAAGATATCTCAACCTGAGACGCATTAGGTCTGATATGGAATTTCACAAGTTTAGAGGAGAGCCAAAAGAAAGATATTGTTATAAACTTAGAAAAAACTAAAATCATGCATTTTTACCAGAGAGTTTCGAATGGAATCCCTGACATTAATTATTTGGGAACTCAAATAGATTCAACAACTCTCACCAAATTCCTTGGGATCATAATAGATAAAAATTTAACCTGGAAATCCCAGACAGACGAAATTTGTAAGAAAATTAATAAATTCGCTTATGTCCTTTACAAACTGTCAAAGACTGTCAGCCTAGAATCGGTACTAATGGCATATCACGGCTATGTGGCATCAACACTTAGATATGGCATTATGTATTGGGGTAACTCAGTCGACAGAGAATTTGTATTTAGAGCTCAAAAAAAATGCATCCGATCTGTGTGGCCTAAATAGCACCGACAGTTGTCAACCGTTTTTCAAAAGCCTACACATTCTTACCCTACCATCATTGTACATCTACGAAACAAATACATTTGTCAAGACACGCATCTCGCAATACAAAATAGCTTCCAAAAGCTATTATAGAAAGTTACGCGACAAAAATAAGTTAGATCTTGAAATAATACATGGCAAAACAGCTCTAATGAATAAAAGTACTTTCTGTATGGCCACAAAAATATTTAACAAGCTGCCAGAGTCAATAAAATCATTAAATCTGGACAAATTCAAAGGGGTACTTATGAAAATCCTAATCGATAAATGTTACTACTCGATAAAGGACTATTTGGATGACAATTCTATAACTCCTCCTTCAGATAATAAGGATTAGGTCAATCATCTACTCGTATATTATGGGAATTCCGAGATATAGTTCCAATTGATCACGCGCAAGGTGTGTTATATTTTGTAACAAATATTACTACTAACGCCATCTATTGTACCTATAGTAATCTAATGATTCTTATGTCAAAATAAAGTCAGTCGTAAACCAGATACAGCACGTTTTATTAGGTTATGGGCAATTATCCCGTTTTTTTTAAGTAAAATCAGTTTACAGTTTAAAAATAAGTGCTGAACTTTGTGTAGGAAATGGCTATGAGTTACATACAAAGTGTTCCGAAACTAAAAGGACGCGAAAATTATGATGAGTGGAGTTTTGCGGCAGAAAACTTGGTGGTGCTAGAAGGAATGATACATTATATCAAACCGCAGGCGGCGATCGAAAGAAAACCAGAAGAAGATGCTAAAACAAGGGCGAAATTGGTTTTAACAATAGATACCGGATTGTACGTGCATATCAAAGAGACATCAAGTTCGGAAGAGTTGTGGAAGAAGCTCAAGAATATGTTTGATGACTCAGGTTTTTCTAGAAAGATAACCCTACTGCGACATCTTATCTCAATACGTCGAGAAAATTGCGATACAATGACTTCGTATGTAACGCAAGTAATTGAGACGGCGCAGAGATTAAAAGGCACAGGTTTTGCAATTACGGATGAATGGATCGGGTCATTATTGCTAGCAGGTTTGCCAGAAAAATATTCTCTAATGATCATGGCCATAGAACACTCAGGTATTCAAATTACCACAGACTCAATAAAATCAAAGCTGATTGATATGGAGTTTTCGAGTTTTACCGAGACGGATACCAGTGGCGCTGCATTCGCTGCGAAAAAACCGAACTGCAATCAAAGAACAACCCTAGTAAAAATGGTGGGACCGGGACGGGAATGTCATCAAAAGTGACCGATGAAAAGAAAATTTTAATTTGTTACAAATGTAAACAAAGTGGTCACTTTAGAAATCAGTGTCCATTATTACAGAAAAATAAGCAATCAAATGCTTTTAGTGTGGTATTTTTGAGCGGACAATATAGTAAACACGAGTGGTACGTCGACTCCGGCGCAAGTGCACATATGACGGCGATGAAAGATTGGATAAACAATGCAAATTACTCGCCGAGTTCATCAAGTATTACTGTTGCGAACAATAAAGTTGTGCCAGTTTTGTGCTCAGGAAACGTACAGATAACCACGGATTGTAACTTCGATATCACAGTTGATATCACAGTTAGATGTGCTATGTGTGCCAAGTTTGTCAACGAACTTACTATCAGTGAGCGAGCTAATAAAAAATGGTAACAGTGTAGTTTTTGAATCAAGCCACTGTTACATACGTAATAAGAATAATGTGTTGGTGGCAACGGCGATGTCAACTAATGGTGTTTACAAGCTTCAGACTAAAGAGGCAGATTGTTTGTTAGCGGCACGCGGCACGGCAAGTGCAGAGATGTGGCACAGAAGACTAGCACATATAAACAGTAGTGATTTGAACAAGATGAAGAATGGGACAGTGAATGGATTGTCGTTTCATGGTACTAGTGACATGACGAAGGATAAATGTGTGACCTGTTGCGAAGGCAAACAGATGAGATTACCATTTTCACATGTGACAGAACGTAGTACTGAGACACCACAGATAATACATTCTGATGTATGTGGTGCTATGGAGACAAAATCTATTGGAGGAGCCCGGTATTTCCTTTTGTTTGTGGATGACTATAGTCGTATTACTTTCATATATTTTTTGAAGAATAAAGATGAAGTATTCAGCAAGTTCAACGAGTTCAGAATGATGGTTGAAAATCAACAGAATAAGAAGATAAAGATTCTACGTACAGACAATGGTGGTGAATTTTGTAATAATGAAATGAAGAATTATTTGATAACAAATGGTATAATTCATCAGAAAACCGTTGCTTACACGCCCGAACAAAATGGTATTTGCGAAAGAGCGAATAGAACTATTTTTGAGAAAGCCAGATGTATGATATTTGATGCAAAGCTTGGAAAACAGTTCTGGGCAGAAGCAGCAAACACTGCTGTATATCTTAAAAACCGCTCTATAACTACAAGCCTTGAAAACATGACACCATATGAAGCGTGGTATAAAAAGAAACCAGATGTTAGTCATATTCGTCTGTTTGGAAGCCCGGTAATGGTTCACATACCCAAAGAAAGAAGATTAAAATGGGACAAAAAAGCTGAGCAGTACATCGTTGGCTATGCGGATAACGTGAAAGGATATCGCGTTTATGTTCCAAAGAAAAATGAAATTACCATTAAGAGAGACATAATAGTGATGGAAGGAATACAGGGTATTGAAAAACCAGAAGAGAAAGCTTTTTGGATACAGAATGACGACCAGAACTTAAGAGAGGAAACTGAGACAACAAATGAGCTGGAATCTAGCATAGGGACCAGAGATTCAGTGGGGGATGATACCATAATGAATGAATCTCTGGCTAGTACAAGTTCTGATTCATTGGCTTATATGGATCCATATGATACTACAGTGAACACTTCAGTTGACTCAGTTATTTCAACAGATATTTCACAAAGTGAGTTACGAGCTCTAGAAGGTGGTGAAGAAGTTGACAATAAGAGAGTGAGAAGACCGCCAATTCGCTTTGGTTACACAAACATGTGTACTTCAAACAACTTGCCAGGAGCCGAGGAGATAGACTTCTCTGACGCCCTGTGTGGACCTGAAGCAGAGCAGTGGAAGCTGGCCATGCGTGAGGAGTTGCAAGCATTTGAGTGCAATGAGGCATGGGAACTCATCGATGTACCAAGTGATACTTCAATAGTGCAGTGCAAATGGGTTTTGAATAAAAAGTTTGATGTTAACGGTAAAGTGAGATATCGTGCTAGATTGGTGGCCAAAGGTTTTTCACAACGAAGTGGTATTGATTATGAGGACACTTTTTCTCCGGTGGTAAAACATTCTACCTTAAGAATGCTATTTACTCTTAGTGTACAGTGGGGCATGGACATAACACATCTTGATGTGACTACTGCATTTTTAAATGGGCATCTAAAAGAAAATATTTGTATGACTATTCCTAAAGGTTTTGAATGTAAAGATAAAGGTAAAGTTATTTATGGGCTTAAACAATCATCTTCAATGTGGTATGAAAGGGTAAGTTTGTTTAAATAAATTAGGTTTTAAAATTAGTTGTCATGAACAGTGTTTACAAAATTGTGTAATGATGTTAAAATAATAGTAGCTGTGTATGTCGATGATTTTTTAATATTTTCTACATGTAAAAATGAGACAGAAAATTTGATAAATGTATTAAATACAGAATTAAAATAAAGGATTTAGGTTGTGTAAAACGCTATTTAGGTAAGAGAATAAATGTAGATAAGAAATCTAATACCATTACAAAAGACCAACAACAGTATATAGAACAATTGTTAGTGAGATTCAAAATGTTTAACTGTGGATCTATAGATACTCCTATTGAATGTAAGTTAAATCTTGAAAGGGCAGAAAATTGTGTAACCGATGTACCTTATCAAAGACTTATAGGAAGTTTAATGTACTTAGCTGTCATGTCTCGACCTGATATTTCATATTCCATTAGTTATTTGAGTCAATTCAATAACTGTCATAATGAAACTCATTACAACCATGCCAAAAGAGTATTGAAATACTTACAAAAAACCAAACATTATTGTTTAAAATATAGTAAAGATAATTTAGAGTTAAAAGGTTTTGTTGATGCTGATTGGTCTAGTGACACACTCGATAGAAAGTCCTATACCGGATTTTGTTTCACCATGTGTGGCTCAGTAATATCATGGCAGAGCAGGAAACAGAAAACAGTTTCTCTGTCTAGTACGGAAGCTGAATATGTATCACTATCAGAAGCAACTAGAGAAGCCATATATTTATG
The DNA here is from genome assembly GCA_950371165.1 of Lacanobia oleracea. Classification (NCBI taxonomy): domain Eukaryota; kingdom Metazoa; phylum Arthropoda; class Insecta; order Lepidoptera; family Noctuidae; genus Lacanobia; species Lacanobia oleracea. The sequence continues at coordinate 14,676,761 of OX493386.1, forward strand.
AAATTTGATTTATGAGATTACTAATAAGTTATGTACTGTTATGTTATATTGTGATTACCAGAGTGCATTGAAATTGGCAACCAGTCACCAATCACTCAATAGAACAAAACATATTGATGTACGTTATCATTATGTCAAAGATGCTATAAAAAATAATTTAGTCAAAGTTATGTGAGATTGATATATGAGATTTTTTGTGAAATGCGCAACAATAATTATTTTAATATTTGTTGTGATAGTGATTTGTGTATAAACGCGGAACATACTAAGTTAATTGATTTGTTTTACTCGGATATTGTTCAAACGTTGCAATCTTCAGCTGAGCGTACATATTACTGTAAAAAACAGACTAAGCAAACTGTCGTAGGTTGGAACTATCATGTGAGACAGTATCACGTTCTGGCGAGGCAGTCTTTTTTGCAGTGGGTTCAGTGTGGTAGGCCTTGCTCGGGATATTATCATGAACAAATGTCTATTGCGCGAAAGAAGTTTAAAGCAGCCCTCAAATACGTACAGAACAATCAAGAGAAAATCAAAATGGATATACTGGCCCGACATGAATCATCTAAAAATTTTGTTAAATTTTGGAAGGAGGTTAAGAAGCTAAATCCGAAAAGTAGCACTCCTGTTAGTGTGGAGGGGGAGACTGATAGTACTGTAATTGCAAATAAGTTCTGCAAGCATTTTGATGTGTCACCACCTGTCAGGCAGGTGCCCGTTGAGACAGCAAAGAACCTGCAGTTTAGCAAAGGTGGGGAGGCATTTCGTGTCACAACCGATGATGTACTTGCTGTGATCAGAGGTATGAGGAGTGGAAAGTCTCCAGGTCATGATGGCCTTAGTTTAGAGCACTTGGTGAATGCGGGCCAGCATATCTGTAGTATTTTGTCACAGTTTTTTAACCTCTGTATAAATCACTGTTATTTGCCAGCGGATCTCATTCGCACAGTGGTTGTTCCTATCCCTAAAAATAGAACTGGTGATGTCTCGAGCATGGCCAATTACAGGCCTATATCTCTCGCAACAGTGGTGGCCAAGGTGCTGGAGCGTCTCATCCATAAAAAGCTTAGTCCGTCAATTGGGATTGCAGACAGTCAGTTCGGATTTCGGCCTGGTGTGTCAACGGACATGGCTATATTCTCGCTCAAACAGGTTGTCAAGTATTATGTTGATCGGGGGACCAGTGTCTATGCCTGTTTCCTCGATCTCAGTCGCGCTTTTGACACTATTCGTCATGACCTGCTGTGGGGAAAGCTTGAGCGAAGTAATGTTCCGGCTGGGGTTAGGGGCTCATTAGATACTGGTACTGCAATCAGTATAATTACGTTAGATGGAACTGTGCCATGTCCGACGATTATAGGCTTGCATGTGGTGTTAGGCAGGGGGGGTTAACCTCTCCCGACCTGTTTAATCTTTACATTAACGACCTGATTGAGTAGCTGAGCAGAATACCAGTGGGGCTCAGGTTAGGTGATCGCTACGTGAACAATCTGAGCTATGCTGATGATATGGTTCTGCTCAGCCCCTCAAAGGGTTAAGAAAGCTACTGGTCATTTGTGATCAGTATGCAAAAAATCATGACCTAATGTATAATGCAAAAAAAAACAGAACTGATGATATTCAGGTCGGGAAAGGGGCCTCACAATGTCCCACCTGTTGCCATCGGGGGGCAGACAGTTAGGGTTGTGGAGAGATTCAAGTACCTTGGTCACATACTGACGTCTGACATGAGGGACGACGCGGATATTGATCGTCAGCGTCGTGCCCTGTCGGTTGTCGGTAACATGGTTGCGAGAAGATTTTTCAAAGCCAATGTGCAGACTAAGGTGCAACTTTTCAGAACGTATTGTCAAAATTTCTATACGTGCCAGCTCTGGACCGAGTATACGAAGAAGTCCTGGGATGGCATTCGTGTCCAGTATAACAACATTTACAGACAACTCGTGGGGTTGAAGCGAAATTGTAGTGCTTCTGGCATGTTCGCGGATGCGAGGCTGAATGCGTTCAATGCCATTCAGAGGAACAGAATCGCATCATTTTTGTGCAGGGTTGGTACGTGTAGAAATAGTATAGTAAAAGAACTTGCTGATAGATTAATTTCGACCAAGACTTACAAGCGTTGGCTGGAAATAGCGGCTTAAGTGTTGCATTTTTGTGTTGATTTTTGTACTATGTTTTTATTATTATTTTATTTGTTTTTTTTTTTTTTTTTACATTCTTTTAATAATTATTATTTTTTGTTTTTTATTTTAGATGAATTTGTAAATTTATTTTAAATTTAATTTAATTATTCAATTTTTTATTTTATTATTGTTTTTTTCAATTATTGACATATTTTTTTAATTTTAATGAATTTACCTTTTTTTTAATAAATTGAATTTTGTATTCTTTTTTTTTAACGTAACTATTTTCTAACATATTTATTGAATAGATTTTTTTTTTAATCCGTGCGCATTATGTGTATTTCTGGTTTTGTTTTTTTTTATTATAATAACTCTAATTATTTTTTTTTATTGTGAATATGGATCTGAGATGGTCTGAAATAAAGTTTAATTATTATTATTATTCCATTTATTCATTTATATACATATTCAATACATTTTTAAATATTTCTATAAAAATACAAAAAACATTTAAAAATATCAAAATAGTAGCCCACCGGTATCGGGAACAGGGTCCAAGCTACCGGTGGTCAGGGCTCCTGAGAGAGGAACCTCCTAACAATGCGCGCCGTGTCCAGGAGTACTGCTTTCTGGATCAAGCCCTTGATCCAGCTGCCCAACGAGAGCCTCTTGAGATGTTGGTCGAGGCTCTTGGCAATAATACCATTGGCCGTCACGACTATCGGCACAATGACTGCTGTGTTCACATCCCACATGTCGACAACCTCGCGAGCCAAGTCAAGATACTTCGTTTGTTTATCTTTTTCTGACTTCACGAGGTTCTCGTCATGAGGGACTGCTATATCAACAATCATTGCGCGACGCTCTAGTCGGTCTATCAACACTATATCAGGCTTATTGGCAACAATAGTCCTGTCAGTGATGATAGACCGATCCCAATACAATGTGCAACTACCACTTTCGAGAACTGGGTCGGGCACATACCTATAGTACGGTACTTCCGATTCCACAAGATTGTATTTAAGAGCAAGTTGCTGGTGGATAATCCTGGCTACAAGGTTGTGCCTGTGCAAATAGTCTCCGTTAGCCAGACTAGAACAACCGGAAATAATGTGACGGATAGATTCCCCGGGCCGGTGACATGCCCGACATATGTCAACCGTACCGTCCTTCACAATGTATTTCCGGTAATTATTAGTCATCATAACTTCGTCCATATTTGCACAGACAAAACCTTCGGTTTCCCCGAAGAGGTCACCAAAACGAAGCCAAGCTACGGACGCTAAGAAGTCTACATCGGGCCCATGTAGGACCCGATAAAAGCGTCCGTGAAGCTCCTTGCTCTGCCATACCTCCCTGCGGTCGTTAGTATCTAATACCACAGGTTTGCGCCAGTTCTCGTTAGCCAAGGAGAGCGCGGTAAGGCCTTTGTCCACCGCTACCACATCTCGATGCATACCCACGTCGGCCTCTAGGAAGTATTCCCTAAGGCTGCATACCTCGCGGTTGTGCAGGGTCTTAGCATTTAAGAAGCCACGACCCCCGCACTTCCGCGGGATATACAGCCTCATCACCGATGACCGTGGCGTCAAGTTCCGTCTGAGTCCATTTGAGTATGCCGAAAGAATACATCAAAACCGGCATGACCCAACCGTTGAAGGCGCGCACCTTGTTTCCGCCTGATAAAAGACTGTTAAGTACTTTGTTCAGGCGGCCAAAGAAGCGCTCCTTCAACGATTGTTTCATATCAGTAGCACTGATGCCTAACGCTTCCGACACACCCAAATACTTGTAAGTTTCGGTTGAGGAGAGGGACCTAAGGTCTATGGAATCCGAGAGTTGTGTTCCCTCGGATTCCATAATCTGCCCTCGCTTTACATGCATGACCGCACATTTGTCCAAACCAAATTCCATCCTGATGGCGCCACTGAAGGTTTCTGTTACCTTCAGTAGCTTCATCAGTTGCAAGTTGTTAGGAGCAAACAGTTTTAAGTCATCCATGTAAAGGAGGTGCGATATGACCTGATCACCTCTTCTCAACCGGTAGCCTTGGCCCGAACCCTCCAACAATGTACTGAGAGGGTTGAGGGCCAGACAAAACCACAGTGGACTCAGACTGTCACCCTGAAATATGCCACGCTCGATCCTTATCGGTTCGCTGTTCGCCTGGGTCTGTCGACACCCTGGATAGTGAAGAACCGTCCTCCACTGCCCCATACACGACATCAGGAAGGTGCGTAAAACTGCATCAACTTTGTACAGCTCCAGCACCCTCATGAGCCATGTATGTGGCACCGAGTCATAGGCCTTCTTATAATCTATCCAGCATGTCGACAGATCCCTTCGGGAACGTCGAACCTGTTGGCTAATGGCTATGTCGATGAGGAGCAGCTCCTTAGTACCGCGGGACCCGTTCCTACATCCATTTTGAGAAGAAGACATTATTGAATTACTATCAATATGATGGTTAATCTTTCCTCTCAAAATGGATGTAAGAACTTTATAGACCGTCGGTAAACACGTGATCGGTCTATAATTTTTTGGCTCCGTGGTACTACCTGATTTATGGAGCAGGTGGGTTATTCCTGTAGTCAGGAACTGGGGCAGCGACCCTGACTCTAACGCAGACTGGAATTGAGATGCCAAGCGAGCGTGCGATCTTTTGAACCATTTAATCCAAAAGTTGTGCAGCCCGTCCGGTCCCGGAGATTTCCAGTTAGGCAACGGACGGACTGCACGAGCTACGTCTTGGGGGCTGATGTTAATTGCCCCCATTTCTGGTATCGGATCGCACGCGCGCTCGACCTCCCGAGTCCAATCGCCCTCGGTATGACTGACAGGCACCGACCAGATGCTGCGCCAGAATGAACACATGGCATCATCATCCGGTAGGCGCGTATCAGTCACACCTTGGTCTGGTCGCTCCCAAGCCCTATAAACCCACCTCTCATTGCTTTGGAATGTGCGATTCTGAGTGTATCGCTCCACTCGCCGCTTGTACCGACGTATACGGCTTGCCCATGCATAGACTTTCTGCTTCAGGAAGTCGATACGCTCTGTGACGCGGGTCAGATAATCCCGAGGACTAGTATCAGTCCCCGAGAACGCCCGCCTCACAAAGCGCATCACTCTGCGGCGAGTGTTACCCTCCCTGAAGCAGATTAGTTTGCCGATGAGTGCTCTAGCCTCACCGATACGACGCTCGATCCTGCACTGCCAAGCTGGTACAGCTGGTCGTGTAACTCTGTCACTACTAGGAAATTTGACATGAGCTACACGACATGCTGCTGCAGCCGCACAGTACAAGATCGAGTGGGTATCGGCAAGGTCTTCGCTGCTGTCAAAATAACTTGTTAGCTGCGAATCTAGAGCACACACCAGCGCCCTATTTTTATTATGCATGGGCAAACGAGGTAGACGAGGTCTAAGCCCAGGCGGTGTAGAGCGATACTCTTGGAAGGCATCCTCCAAAGCGCTCCTCAATCGCTCATTGCATTGGGTACTCACGGATGTGGCCCCGTCATCATCATCTTCACCGACGTAGTTGAGTCGCGGTGAAACAATTGCACTGGGTTGTATTTGCACCGCGGCCGGTGGCGAAGTAGGTGAGACGCGGCTGCTCCGTGATTCCAGACGCAGTCTATCAAGCACGGCGTCATCCAACATACGGTTACTAATTTTTCATATTTCAAAATCTTCTCTTTATTTAATGCCAAAAATAGAAACTCCATATTAGCATGAATTTTACAGACACAGGTGTCCCGATCTGCAAGCCTCGGCTTAATGACATAAAAAGGTCTATTCTTTATAAAAGTAGCGTAGCATATCTTTATACCAGTATCGTTCATGAAATTTTTATGCAAATTTTTCATGGTATCGAGAAGATATCGCTTCTGCATTTTCTTTTTTTTTAAGGTTTTAGTATCTTTTCTTCCGGCAGTAGCCCGACTGACGTCATCTTGTAGAAAGAAATGACGAACTTCTTTCGCATCTTTTCTGCACTTCTTCTTTAGATTTTTGACAAATCTGATTTTACCTTTCAAACCCAAACAATATCCCATTTTCGAACGCATTTTGTAGTGAGAAGAAGTATCTAAAAAGATTTTCTTCATAATCCTTCTAATACTATTTCTTGATTTAGCGTAATATCTTTTTGCTTAGCTGCGGTCAACACGTGATTTTGCTGAATAATTTTTTGCACCTTGTCTGGTGTTGGTGATCGTGCTTCAACAACAAATGGTTCAACGTCATTTTTAATACCTTCTAGTAAAAGTTTTTGTCTATAAACTTTCTTTCTGAGCGCTGCAATTACCTTTTTCTGTTTTTCTATCTGTTTTTTTTGTTTTTCGTTCTTTTTTAAATTGTAATAGTTTTTCAGGTATGCTTTTCGGCTTTTAGATTTCATCTCTTTTTTTTTTCAGTATCCTTTTTTTGATTACTCTTTAGCCTACGCCAGTTTTTTCTCTGCATATTTTTTTTGGTTTCTGTTAGTTTTTAAATTGGGACATATTTACTTTTTATTCTATTTAAATTTTTTATACGCAAGTCTTCGTATTTTGTAGGATTTAATTCATTTAATCTTTCTCGATATCGTCGTTGCCGCTCTGCTGCTGTTAGTGCCATGGCCTACAAAAGAATAAAAAAAGAACTGGTAAGATATTAAAAACCGGTCATGAGCGAGTCTGGCTCGCAAAATGAGTGCTCCGTACAATTAACTTACAATAGGTCCTACTTTTTACAAATAATCCAACAATGAAGGTTGCATCTTATTGCAATGAGCAATTTCCGACATCCAGATTTTTATTATTTCCGCGGGAACCGCTGATTTTCCGGGATAAAAAGAATCAACATTTTGACCAGGAATATAAGGTATCACCATGTAAAATCTCACGCAAATCGGTTCAATAGTTTTGGCTGTATGCTGGTTGCTTAGCAACCGCAAATATAATATTGTTGGTAGCAATTTTTTTTCAGTTTCGCGAAAATTATTCAAGACAGAAAAAAAATTGTAGTTTTCCTGGAAACAACATATTATTTAACACTGATCATTTCATATTTTTTGGCTCAGCGGTTTCGAGTCCATGGCTATGGTTATCTTTGGAGCAATTTTGCAAATTTCTCTTAAATACTCATTCAAAAATTTAAAAAAAATGTTTTAAGATGCCTAAAGCCTTTCAAACAATACCATACTTGCTATAATCAGATTTTTTTATCTGATGTCCTACTTCTGCCCCCATAAAAAATGTTTAAAAAAATGTTTTACAAATTCCAACTCTTGAAATAGATGCGCGTTAATACACTACTATGCCAAGTTTCAACTTTATAAATTAAATAGTTTCAGAGATAAACGAACGTAACAGACATACAGACAGACAGACACACGAGTGATCGTATGAGGGCTCCGTTTTTTCCTTTTCCTTAAAAATATAATGATACGTTTTTTTACTGATGAGAACAGTATGACATCATCTTTATTTCATATTTGTTATGTCATTAAAAAAGTTACAAAACATAACCAAATGGAAAAAATACCGCGTGTTTATCATAACCTAAAAAGAAAAGAAAATAGATAGGTATTTAAATTACCTTTACACTTTGCACTACAGAAACCGTAAGAATGATTGTATCTAAACATGCGTATATTATTAAAGAAACACTTACCGGTAATCTTTTCAGAAACAACACCAAATGGAACTAAAAATTGTTGAAAACGTTTCTTATTCAGACAGACACGTCTACACCATAACTGAGTCGATCAACAAAATGGCCGATCGCCGATGCTAGCGTCATCTGATTGGATGTTTCAAATCGTATAATGTTGCCAGATTAGGCAAGTAAAATTAACCAAAAAGTCTTTGTCACAAAAAAGAGTAACAAAATGTTTCCGGACTGTGGACGTTCATTTAATTTGAAATTATGGTGTAATTATTTTTATGAATTTTAATAAAATTAAGTCCTTTTAATAGGTCATTATAGGCATAGTGGACAGTCAGATAATCATGTGTCTCACTGTCTGCCCCGGACAGTCAGACATCCATGTTGCTGCCTGCCCTTGTGGGTGTCCGAAACAGTTAATGAATTTTTATCCGTTGATCGTAGTAAAATTTTGCTTGCTGATTTTTGAAGATAAATGATTAGTGCTCCAAGTTATTATTTTATTGTTTCAGTATGCCGTTCAAAGTAGTGCAAACGATGGAGGGGAAGAAATACAAATTATTTTCTGTTCCCTCAGGATGGGAAAGTAATAATTTACTGAGGTATCTTAAAAAATACCTATCAAGATATCTCGACCTGAGACGCATTAGGTCTGATATGGAATTTGACAAGTTTAGAGGAGAGCCAAAAGAAAGATATTGTTATAAACTTAGAAAAAACTAAAATCATGCATTTTTACCAGAGAGTTTCGAATGGAATCCCTGACATTAATTATTTGGGAACTCAAATAGATTCAACAACTCTCACCAAATTCTTTGGGATCATAATAGATAAAAATTTAACCTGGAAATCCCAGACAGACGAAATTTGTAAGAAAATTAATAAATTCGCTTATGTCCTTTACAAACTGTCAAAGACTGTCAGCCTAGAATCGGTACTAATGGCATATCACGGCTATGTGGCATCAACACTTAGATATGGCATTATGTATTGGGGTAACTCAGTCGACAGAGAATTTGTATTTAGAGTTTAAAAAAAAAATGCATCCGATCTATGTGTGGCCTAAATAGCACCGACAGTTGTCAACCGTTTTTCAAAAGCCTACACATTCTTACCCTACCATCATTGTACATCTACGAAACAAATACATTTGTCAAGACACGCATCTCGCAATACAAAATAGCTTCCAAAAGCTATTATAGAAAGTTACGCGACAAAAATAAGTTAGATCTTGAAATAATACATGGCAAAACAGCTCTAATGAATAAAAGTACTTTCTGTATGGCCACAAAAATATTTAACAAGCTGCCAGAGTCAATAAAATCATTAAATCTGGACAAATTCAAAGGGGTACTTATGAAAATCCTAATCGATAAATGTTACTACTCGATAAAGGACTATTTGGATGACAATTCTATAACTCCTCCTTCAGATAATAAGGATTAGGTCAATCATCTACTCGTATACCTATATAGATTTAATTTTCTCTTCTTTTTTTGACATTCTTGCATTTGGTATTTCTTTGATTGACATTTCACTATAAGTTTTTACAATTGACACTCTTGACTATATTTGATGAATTCTGAACTTGTTTATTAATTATTCGACATTATTCAATACCTTCTTAATTGTTATTATTATAAATCTATTATTTTTTGTACCTAGTTAGATTTTATTGATGACACTTTAATATTTATTTAGCCGATGTAGAACTTATTTTGACATTTTGGTATTGACATTATCTTATTTTAATCTTTTGACATTTCTGATTTATATTACTTTAATATTGTTGACATTTTGGAAATATTTTATTAATTTGGTAGGTACTTGTTCTGACATAGTTTTTGCTGGAAATCTGAAATTGTATTTAGTGTGTCTTTAAATCATCACTCTTTTTAAAACTATTTTCTGTTTGATATTTTGAAATTAAGCAATTAAATGAACTTAAATTTATCCTTACATTTGTACGCCTAATGGCAAAACATAGAGCACTTGAAAATAATGTAACATCTCACACATCTGTGTAACTATATCCTGTGGTTACAAATAAATATCTGAATCTGAATCTTGTTATATATCCATTTATGAGGCATTTAAATTTATTATTATTAGGTACATAAGGTCTGTCCCAGGGTGGGGTGGTGTTGGCGGTAAGTTTAGATATCGTCAATGCGTTTAACTCCTTGCCCTGGGATGCGATTAGGGCGGCACTTGTACATCACAGAGTCCCCTCTTACCTGCAGTGCATCGTCGGGGCTTATCTACGAGACCGGCACATTCGCTATGTGGGCCGGGATGGTAGTGTTCATCGGAGGGAGATTACGTGTGAGGTTCCGCAGGGGTCAGTTTTAGGTCCTTTCTTATGGGATCTGGCTTACGATGTGGTTCTGTTCTGCGTGTCGACCTTCCCATTGGCGTCAACATTGTTTGTTACGCAGACGATACCTTAGTGTTGGCTGCTGGAAACACCTTCCACGAGACTATCCAGCTTTCCGAGCTTGGAGTGGCAAAAGTCGTGGCTTCGAGTTGGGCTTAGAGATAGCACCTCATAAAACTGAGGCGCTATGGTTCCATAAACTACCGAGGAGCAGGGAGCCACCCAACTCGTTAGTAACAGTTGGAGATGCGCAAGTCCAAGTGAGTCGGCACATCAAGTATCTTGGCCTAACCCTGGGCGGTCGGTGGGGCTTTGAAGAGCATTTTGAGCGCCTGGTCCCCCGTGTTGGAAGGGCAGTGGGTGCTTTGCACAGATTACTACCCAATCTCGGGGGGCCACGAGAAGAAGTTCGCCGCCTCTACGCAGGTGTTGTGCGATCAATGGTCCTCTATGGTGCGCCTGTTTGGTCACATAGACTGTCAGGCGTCCGACGCTGCAGGACTAAGATCAACAGCTTGCAGCGGAAAATGGCCATTCGCATCGCACGAGGATACCGAAGTGTCCTTTGAGGCGGCAACGCTCCTGGCACGCTTTCCACCGTTAGACATCCTGGCGGATATGGATGCGAGGGTTTATAACCGGATCCGCGCCATACGCCAAAGTGGCAATAGCGTGCCAGGAATCGCTTTTGTAAGGCTAAGGCGGCAGGAACGGCGACTCGCGCTCGAACGGTGGCGCGAACGGCTACAGCAACCGCAATTTTCGCGCAAGCGTGTTGTCGAAGCCGTCTTGCCCCACTTCGAAGCCTGGCTAAAAAGAGAGGAGCGCATCTCCTACAGGCTCACTCAGGTGCTGACCGGGCATGGTTGCTTTGGTGAGTACCTGAACAGGATTGGGCGAGAAGCCACGGCAAATTGCCACCATTGCGGAGGCGACCTGGATTCCGCACAACACACGCTTGAGGAGTGCCCTGCGTGGTCTTCTGAGCGGCGGGTTTTGGTCGCCAAGATTGGTCGAGACCTGACTCTGCCAGCCGTAGTGAGTGCTATGCTGGCAGATAATGAAAACTGGAGAGAAATGGCTGCTTTCTGCGAGGTCGTGATGGTGCAGAAAGAGGCCGCCGAGCGGGATCGTGAGAGGGCTGATCCTGCTCGGAGAAGGAGGCGTCAGGGAGGCAACCGCCTCGACGCCTAAATGCCGAAACCCCGCCTGCGTTATTTAAGGCAGGTGGGTCTCCAGGGTCGCTGGCGCTCAGAGTGGGGTCTCTGTCCGCCAACTCAGTGATCCTAGGAAAGGCGGTGGCACAGTGATCACGTGCTGCCGTACATAGCGAAGCTAAGGGGAGACCAAAGAAAAGGACGAATCAAAGCGAAACGATCTGAGGACACAACAAAGAGTCCATCGCCTCCGAGCTAACGCATTTTATACTTTTCTCAAGGAAAAACAGGAAGGCATGAAAACATTCTCATTTTATTGTCAAAAAAACCTTCCACTCTTAGGGAGTGGAAGGTTTTTTTGGTTCCAGATCAAATTTGTTATTACAGCAGGCAATTTTATTTATACAATGCAACTGTGGTTGAAGGTAGCTCAAAGGATCCTTTGAATAAAAACAACGTGTTTTGCTATATTTGGACAGAAGACGTTCACTGTAAAGGATCAAATGAAATAGCGTCGGTGGTATTTCATCACTTAAATAAAACGGACTTGACCAATATCACGCGTATCCGCTTAATAGCCGACGGTTGCGTGGGTCAAAATAAAAATACGACAATGCTTGGGATGTTATCTAAGTGGTTGTTGTCGAAACCACATATCAAAATCATAGAACTTATTTTCCCGTAACAGGGCATTCTTTTATGTCAGCTGATCGGGTTTTTGGCAACATAGAAAAAGAGTTGAGAAAAATGGAAGTTGTTATAGACCCTGAAGAGTATACTGAAGTAATGAAAAACCACGCAACTGTCACAAATTTAAATACTATTGAAGTTTTCGATTGGCGAAAAGCTGTTCAGTCGGCATTGAAAGCACCCGGCAGTCTTCCATTCAAAGTAACTCTTTCTAAAAGATTCATAATCAAACGATCAAAGCGACTTGGTAATGCCTTGATTAGAGGGGAACTTTATTATAAAGCAGACCTAAGCACGTTCCAAAATGTATGCAAAAAGAATAAGAACATCTCAGACATAAATCCTACAATAATCAACCCTGGTCTCATTAATGTGAAATCAGCAAAACTGGAAGACGTCAACAAACTCTTGCAAAAGCACTTTGGAAACGACTGGAAGACATTGCCTAGCCTTGAATATTATACGAATATTCTTACCACTGAGTCTTTAGATGAAAATGAAGAAGATCGTGAAGATGAACTCTCCTGTGAACCTCACGAAGAACCGCCTTTATTAGTGGTTTAAAAAATTCTGACCTGTTTGTCTGATTTTCACAAATAAGTCTAATTATTAAACAGGTCCTTAGTCTTATTATTTTGGCATACTTACTACTACTGTAAAAATAAAAAAATACTGATAAAATACACATGTGTTTTAATCATATTTATCCATGTTATGATCAAACAGACAAAAAACATCGATCGTATAAATAAGGGTGTAAACTTCTTATAACGTCCAAGTCCCTAAAACGTCGAAAATAATAAAATTCAAAGAGCTATATCGACGAAGATTTAACTTTAGCACATCACTAAGGTTCGCAGCAAATGTCAATGTCAGTGTCGGTTGGTATCAAAAACAGCTAGGTGATGAATTGTCAGAAACAAATACATCTTATAAAATGAATTAGAATCAAAGCAGCTTATATAATTCATTTTATTTAAATTGCGGTCTCATCTCTTAACCTATTGATATAATACTTACGTTAAATAAAAATTGCATTTTAATAAACTGTTTGTTCAAACAGATAGGAAAATATGAATATTTATATGGACAGAATATTTTTTTTAATTTGTCAGAATTTAAAGGTTGTGCTCTTAGCTGCATTTGATTCTATACCCCTCATGTGTTGGTCATTCATGGTTTAGGGATTGAGAAAGAAATTTAAGCAACCTGTTGCATATTATTTCACTAACTCATTGAATAAGGCTCAGTTAAAAAAAAATTGCAAAAAATCGTAAAGTATGTACGTAATACGGGATTAAAGTAACGGGTGATATGTACCGTTTGTGACCAAAGCACAATCAATGTGAGTGTGATAAATGACTTGTTACAAGTTACAAGAAAAAAATATTTAAGCGAAAAAAAAGAATGGAGGAATGAAATAATTGAAATAGGAAAAACAAATTTTCTTGTACATTCAAGTGTAATTATTGAATGCAATAAATTAAATGCATTAATTGCCCTTCAAGAATTGTACGCAACTGTTTACACGTGGATACAAGTAAAAAAAATGAACGCAATTATTTAATGCAAGTCTTGACAAAAAATATTTGCAAATGTCTTTTGTTTAGACCAATACAATTATGTTTAGGAGATTATTGCTTTCAAGTTTTGACTAGTCTAAACAGAGTTGTATGTGCGTGTACTATTCATTGGCGGGTTGCTTCAAGTATTGCACGTATTTGCACTGTAAAATTTTTCATTCAAGTGTTGGAAGGTTTTGTAAAGAGTCTGTTTATTAAAAAATATGAGTCAAAAAGTGTTAAAAGGACATGGCCGGAATTAGTATAGAGCCGTGCCCTAAAAAAGATTCATGTACATTGATATACAATACGTCATATTAAAGCTTACATGTATGTCTTTGCAATAATTTAAGTTCTATGATTAGAGAAGAAGCGAGAGACGCGATAAATAGGATACAACATTTCGATTTTTGTCTTTATATCAATGGATATAAAGACAGTTTCTTCACTAACCCGATACGACATTCATTTACATCGATATCAGGGAACGTCTAATTCTATGAAAATGTATGGAACACTCTCAATGTCAGTGTTCCATGCATTTTCACAGAGAGCCAAAAATGAAAATACTATTACCGCTTTGCTCCTATTGATCTTATCGTGATGATATATAGCCTTCCTCGATAAATGGGCTATCTAACACTGAAAGAATTTTTCAAATCCGACCAGTAAGTAGTTCCTGAGATTAGCGCGTTCAAGTAAGTAATCAAACAAAAAAACAAACTCTTCAGCTTTATATATTATAGATAGATTAGTCTCTCATCAAATCAGCCTCTCGTCATAGAAAGGCCGCGATAGCAAAGAAAAGTTCGTCGTCTACACATAAATCAGGACATTATAACTTGCTCGTAGAGACTTAGCAAAAAAAACTAGAATTGGATAGGCATTAAAACACTAAAATAGCACTTGAATTTTTATTTAAGTATATAATTAATTAGGTACATAGGATATACATTTGCTTATTAAAAAAATCTACTTCTACCTACTTCTTTTACAGACATTTTAAGAAAAACATCATTGCAATCACTCAGAGACACATTCAATGTATCCATCCACTTAGAACCCTATTCATCTTCAAAGATCAATAAAATGTTATCGAGGAATGAGGTTGGTGCCGTTATATTTGGTTGGTGCCTGGCCCAGCCCAAATACCATAACAACTTCATGACATGGCAACAACACCCAACTGTTTGATTTCCAACTAGGCAGCTACAACAATAGCCTAAAATGGCATCCAAGGGATTGGGGCTGGATGGCTCACTATCAAACAAAATATATGAAAAATATTATTTACAGACTTTATTCGCCCCCTCAAAAGATAAGGGCTAAGGGCATTTTCCAAAGGAATTTCAATATATAGTGATAAGAACTCTGTCACTTTAAGTCCTGCCCAATAGTGACAAATGTGATGCAGCATTTGATCCAACATTATTAAAATCAAAAGTTACTAGATCTCTTTTTAGAAGTTTTTTTTTTTTTTTTACTATTGATAGGCACGCGTTTGACCACTATCTCACCTGATGGTAAGCAAGGATGTGGTCGAAGATGGTGCACGCTTGCCTAGAAATAACCTATTCACTCTTGATTTAAAGACTCCCAGGTTGTAGCTATCAGGAAACACAGACTCCGGCAGGGAATTCCACTCCTTAGCTGTACGCACTATGAATGTGTTCCCAAAACGTTTTGTGCGTATGGGTGGGATGTCCACCATGTACCGGTGGCGCATCGCCGTTCGTCTTGTGGTCCGATGATGGAACGGGCTTGGCGGAATTAAATTATGCAATTCCGTCGCACATTAAAAAACCGACAGGCTAGCAACTCGTCGTCGATGTTCAAGACTTTGGAGCTTCGACGCGACGAGCCTCTCATTGCCGATGATCCTCTTGGCTCGTTTCTCAATTGACTCAAGGGCATCAAGCTGGTATCTGGCAGATCCATCCCAAAGATGAGAGCAGTATTCCATACACGATCGAACTTGCGCTTGATAGAGTTTGAGCAGCTGTTCCGGCGTGAAGTACCGTCTCACCTTAGCCAGAATCCCCAACTTCTTTGCAGCCACTTGAGCTTTTGCCTCTATGTAAGGGCCAAAATTGAGAGTAGATGTTAATGTAACCCCAAGAAGCTCAAGATGGTCGGTTATCGGCACGGTTTCACCGCGGAAAGATGGAGCTGGGCGGAATTGGCTCCTTTTGGCGGAAAATAGACACGCTTGGGTCTTAGCAGCATTGAACTTGACCAGATTGGCATCGCTCCAATCAGAGACCGCCTGTAGGGACACGTTCAAGCGCTCAACCATTGCCTCCCGGAGAGACCGGATCTGCGACCCACCAGCTCGTGCGTCGGACACGTATCTTTCAGCAACAGTGCTGTCGTCTGCATACCCAAAGGTACCGGGTTTAAGCAGATCATTAATATGCAGCAAGAACACTGTTGCCGAAAGCATCGACCCCTGAGGAACCCCGGCATTAATATCCAGCAGTCCAGACGAGCAGTCATCTATGACCACTCGGATAGACCGATCCCTCAGGAAATCTGCGATTCAATCACACAAACCGGCGGGCAGACCGAAGGAAGGAAGCTTACTAATAAGGCCATCGTGCCAGACCCTGTCGAAGGCCTTCGAGATGTCAAGGGAGACCGCCAGTGCCTGCCCGTGCTTCTCTATGGCCTCACTCCAGATGTGAATGGCATACGCTAGAAGATCCCCAGTTGACCGATTTCGGCGAAACCCGTATTGCCGGTCACTAAGGATATCATTCGCAAGTTGTATTAAATCTTCTGACTGTTGAACAGTAAAATAAGACGAGGTATTTGTGTTCTCAGGTAATAAATGCCACTCATTAGCAAATAAATATATCTCGCATGTTCGGCAACTGATGGGAACATAATAATTAACTTAACAAAAGTAGGAATTCAAAAATGCCCTGATTGACTATTACACTCCTTAACCCTTTATTTGAATATGTCCGCTGACACGGACATGATTTTCAAAAAAATCTTGCGACTCACGTAAACATTTATTTTTATTTTTCTTTAATGGTAATTATTCGTTTATCCTCCAACAATTTGGTATAAAATATAATCTTGCACTGACAAAACTGTATCCGTCAGTCGAAAACAAAATGTCGTCGAAGAGGAGGTCATCTGTTTTTGACAAGGTAAATAAAATAATCTTTCATTGTTTTGTACAACACGAACAAATAGTTTTTACATTATTTGTTAGAATATGTGTGTGTGGTTATTTTTATTCACAATTTCTAACGATTTGTGCCTGATTCATAATCTTTTCTGCAACCTAACCTCTTTGTCCGCCACAGCGGCCATCGCCAATGACTTACAAATATTGTCACAAATGACTTTGTCCGCTGGGGCGGCCAATACCAATTAAAGTATGATTTATGGTTTTTTCCTTTTTTTTTTTGTTTCTTGCTTGTTAACAGCATGTGCGTGCAGCAAGAATATTAGCTTTAGTCCCTAATGAAAGGGCACCTTCTGATGCAAGTGATAAATCAGATTCCGAGAATGAAATGCATGATGATTGCGCTTCTTCTAACTGTTCTTCACCATCACCATCCATTGCATATTTCTGAAACTGATGAAGAAGTGGAACAACAACCTGAAAATACAACCCTGCTTTTACCTGATTCTATACCGCTTACCCCTATTCTGCAAGATATTCAAGATTCCCGCTATGATAACATACCATCATTATCTGCAATTCCTTCACTTCCCTCAACGCCTAACACACCCATTGCTCCGACCAGGTCTGTGAAAAGAGTCACACGTTCCAAACAGCCGAAAGTACCGACAACAAAACGACGCAAAAAAGCTAAAAAGCTACTTCTAGATTACAAGTGGAAAAAACATCATTTCGCTACGGAGCGTCAATTGAAGCTGAAGAAAATGATTTCGTTGACTCGCCGGATGAGCACGCCTCACCCTTGGATTACTTTTACATGTTTTTTTCGCCAAATATTTTAACAGATATTGTGGACCAAACAAATTTCTACTCAGTTCAGGAAATGGGGAAATCAATACAGTTGACCGTGGATGAGCTGCAAGACTTTATATCGATCCATTTACTTATGGGTATTTATTTTCAAATGCCATCGTACCTCGACTATTGGTCGACTAAATTTCATTATGGTAAAGTAGCTGATATTGTGCCACTAAAACGTTATCAACAAATAAGACGTTGGTTGCATTTTGCCAATAATAATCTGGATGATGGAGATCGGTATTATAAAGTCAGACCAGTGTTGGAAAAATAAGGAGAAATTGTTTGAAACAGCAAGTAAAGGAAACACAATACAGTATAGATGAAATGATAGCGTATAAAGGGACAAAAGCTGGAAAACGTAAACAATACATGAAAGACAAACCTAACAAGTGGGGTTTTAAAAATTATGTAAGGGCCGGTGTCTCAGGCATCATCTATGACTTTTTGTTATACGCAGGTGAAGACACCTTTCGCTATCATTCATTTTCTGAAGAAGAAGAATCTCTTGGTTTTGGCGCTCAAGTCGTGATTGCTTTGTGTCAAAGTATCGATCGCAAGCCAGCAATAATATATTGTGATAATTTCATTTCATCTCCGGAATTGTTCTACGTTTTACGTGAAAAATATGGAATTTTCGGTCTCGGTACTATACGTAACAATCGTATCAGAGGTGCAGAAAAAGTTTTACCAGATGAAAAGGCTTTCAAAAAGAAGCCAAGAGGGCACTTTGCTGAAGTTAGCTGTGACAAGAACCGTTTGGCAGTTGTTCGCTGGAACGATAATAAGGTCGTGACATTTATAAGTTCTTTTGTTGCTAGCGAGCCTGTAGAGAAGATCGTAAGATATTCAAAAGACGACCAGAAGAAAGTAGAAGTAGAGTGTCCACAAATAGTGCGGCAGTACAATAAACATATGGGCGGAGTTGACCTCGCGGATATGTTAGTATCGCTGTATAAAACGCCGTTCAAAACAAGAAGGTGGTACATGGGTATTTTTGCACAAATGCTAGACATATGTATCAACAACGCTTGGCTGGTACATAGACAAAAGAATGGAAACAGTCGAAAAATACCATTGAAAGCATTCAGATATGCTGTGTATGAGAATCTTTTAAATGAAAATCGATGTGCCCAAAGGAACAAAAAATCTATGCCAAAAGTGGTCAAACCTCGTGTGGCCCGCCCTTCTAGCCCAGTAAAATTTGACAATCTAGGTCATTTCCCATCGACGATGGAAGAAGGACGCTGCAGGTATTGTCAAAAAAAGTCTGTGGTGTTCTGCATAAAATGCCAATCACGACTTTGTTTTGTAACTGGCAAAAATGCCAGAAATTGTTTTTTAGACTTCCACACCAAATAAGATTACATTTTTATATTTTTTAATTACATTTTTTTAAATTGCCTAATAAAAAATAATAAAAATTATTGGTTTTTATTATTTACCCTCCTTTGATACTGTCCGCCACACCGAACAGTCAAATATTCAAATCGGCTGTTACTTATTTGGCAATGTCCGGTGAGACGGACATGTTGTTTTCGAAAAACTAAACATGAGAGATTTTTTTTATTAATTTTTCTCACACCTCTTAATACACGACTTTCCAAATATTATCTTAAATATACTGTTTTTTTACTTTCCTTCTCTTGCCAAATTAAGGGTAAATACAATGGATAGAAGTATTCGGAACACATTAGTAATTAGGCAGATAATTTATTTGGTCAATTCTTCGTGCTTCAGCAGGATTATCAGCTGGTGGAGGTGGTGGTGGTGGTTCATGTGCGACAATAGGATTAGCATCTGTTGGAAGTGAAGGTGGTTTGGGCAATCCAGGTTCATTTTCCTCCAGTTCCTATCTATACCTATCTATGTGTATTCAGTACTAAGTGCCGATAAGCTTGCATCCAACAGGGATGACATGCTTGTAGATTTGCCCTCTGATCCTGTAACAATGTTTGATATTATACCTATGAAATCTTCACCTTTACTTTTTAAAGGAAATGGTAGAACTGTTACGGACAGTGTAATAAATGTGGTTAGTATAAATAATAACTGGTAATTATTAGGGTGCAGTCTCACTTGGCATACAGTTTACGGTTGACTGATAGCCTGAGTTAGCGCCCAATACTATATTCAATAGAATGCCTATATTATGCATACAGTACACCGTTTGCAGAATGGCCGCACCATTGAAATAGTAACGGGTGGGCAAATCGTTGGCAGACTATATGCCAAGTGACACTGCACCCTTACTCATTAATTATAAGGATTTGTTTCGGCATCGGAATTTACAGCAGCCAGGGCAAAGCAAGGCTAAATATATAAGTTCGAAAGCACACACTAACCGGATTGTGGGTTTTCCATGAGAAGAAAATATCAATTAATGGACTGTTTTCTTCAAGGGTGTGGTATCGCATTGGGTAGCGCCTCCCCATAACAGAACATCCACAACCAATACACACCATTGGGTAGCTCAGTACCTACTCTGCTATGTGTACCTTCTGAGCGTTGGTTTAACAATACATAACATGCAAATCAGT
The DNA here is from genome assembly GCA_950371165.1 of Lacanobia oleracea. Lineage (NCBI taxonomy): Eukaryota > Metazoa > Arthropoda > Insecta > Lepidoptera > Noctuidae > Lacanobia > Lacanobia oleracea. The sequence continues at coordinate 14,696,862 of OX493386.1, forward strand.
CCATCTGAAGGATGCTGAAAAACATAAAATACATACGTGATTAGTACTTATATTATGCTAACATTCTTTCCGAATAAGGAACTCAACTGCTTAAAATGGTAGGTGAAGTTTACCAACTTCGACTGCAATTTATTTTATATTTTAGCAGTATGAAAATAATTACAATTTAGGTACGTACCTCTTGTATAGATAACCATTCAGTCAATGTATTTTGTAACAGCGTTGTTAAAATTGTTACATATGCCTTCGCATTCGATTAGTGGCCACACTACAATTTAAGCACCTTGACATCGTAAGCGTCAGAATCCAAATAACAAACAAACAAGTACAATATACACAGTAAACGAAAGTCCGATGAACGATAGCGTGGGGTCAAGTAAAAATACCCAACAGAGTAAAACGAAAAGACAACACAATAATTATGTAACAAGATCAACGCAAGTGCAGTGCGGTCTGTCAGCGCAGAAATGTCAACATAACTATGACGTTTGGAATGTTCGGATACACGCACTTGAATATATTATCGATGTATAATGCGTAACGTGATACGAACGGCATCATGACACGCGGCATGCAGCTAGAAAAATGGTGTCTGCGATAATAGTGACTGTTGACTTTTACAGATGACGATTCTGGCAGTCGCGGGAATTTTTTATTTTAGTCTGATCTTCAGGCTTGCTACAGATACTGTTTGTCATATGCGTGTATCCAAACAGAGAGGCAGTTGTATTGCAATGCATAGAATTATGTCGAAATCAAAAACCACACAAAATCAATTAACACACATATTTTTTGTCGCCTGTTTTAGAGAAATGTAATTGTTGCGATTTATTTTTGTTTATTTTATAAGTACTTTCACATATTAATATTTGCTGTACATTTATGTATTCTGGATTGATTAAGGGCAGAATTAGGTCATGTCTTTTGGTTCTGCTGACTTAATAAAGTTTATTGAAATTTATCGCAGTCGTGAGTGTTTGTGGGACACTGAAAATGTGAATTACAAGAATCGTGATGCACGTGGTGCTGCACTAGTAGCATTTGCACAAGAATTAGGAATTGACGGTTTGGGACCTAAGGAAATTACAAACAAAATAAAAAACCTAAGAACGCAGTATCATACGGAAAGGAAAAAGATAAAAGATTCAATGAGCACTGGTTCCGGTACTGCTAATATTTAAAAGTCCAAACTTTCTTGGTATAATTTAATGGATTCTTTTTTAAGGAAAACTTCTGAACACAGAGAAACAACATTAAATATGGTAAGTATGTATTTAAGTATATTTACTAAAGTACAGTCATGTGCATAATATTATAAATGTGAAGCTTTTTTTTTATTAAAAAATGGCACTAACTTGCCAAGGTACAGCACCATCATTGTTAAAGTACAGTAGTACCCAACTGATATGGCTTAGCGATGTACCTGCGCAGAAGATGAATTTTCAAAGCGCGGGAAATGCTATTAACCAATCGGCACGTTCCACGCACCGCGCTTCTTTTTCTTGAACCGCTATTGGTCAGCAGCCGCCGCCATCTTAGCGATCGCCGCGTGGCATGTTAGTCAGCCGCCACACTTCTTACTGAGTGCACGCGTAGCAGGCAAAAAGTACACTTAGTGGCAAAAAACTGATTTCTTTTTATGTTATAAAATGAGTTCTTTAAAAAAAAGGGGGCTACCACTTAAAAGTCAAGCTCGGGAAATAATTTTCAGTGTGCACGAGTTTATGAAGAAAGAAGCTCAGGAATCTAAGACCACAACATTTACAAAAGATGGGTTTTTGAAAATTATTGACCGAACGGCCGAAGCTACACAAATTTCAAAACGAACAATAACGAGAATTCTTAAAGAGAAGGATCAACATACGAATGAAAACACTGCGGGGCCATCTTTTAGAACGCCGAAAAAGGGCAAATTGAAAAAACTTATCGTAAGGAATTGGACGATTTTTCATACCAAGCCATACGCAGGAAAATTGATGACTTTCCCCGCGAAGAAAAACAGATAGTTACAATGAAAGCGCTATTGGAGAAATTAAGAAGAGATATCGACTTCGAAGGGGGCAGAGAAACTCTACGCCGAATCGTAAAAGAGATAGGATTTAAGTTTAAGAAAACGCAAACAAACCGTAAGTTGCTGACAGTCGACTCACACCAAAGAACAAGCTTGGTCTGATGGTCAAGGCAAAGGCATAAAAAAACAATTTCGAAAGGACCGAGGTTGATTATAGTGCATGCTGGTGGTGCTAATGTATTCATACCAATTGCTTTGCTCATGTACAAATCGGCTCAGACTACAGGAGACTATCACAGTGAGATGAACAAAGAAAATTACGAAAAATGGTTGCAAGAGAAGTTAATTCCCAACCTCCAACCGAATTCTGTGTTTGTCATTGACAATGCATCATACCATAGCACATTAGAGGACAGGGCACCGAACAGTAACTCTACAAAAAAGATTATGCAAGATTGGTTTAAAGATAAAAACATATCTTTTAATATCAACGCGTTTAAACCGGAATTGTACGATATAATTAAACGCCATAAGCATCTATATGTAAAGTACTCGCTTGACACCATAATGGAAGCTCATGGCCACACAGTGTTAAGGCTCCCTTCATATCATCCGGACTTCAATCCGATAGAAAACATTTAGTCACAGGTAAAAGGTCACGTAAGCAAATTCAATGTTGCTGTAGCGGCATCAATACCGCGACAAGAAAAACCTACGGAGCAAATCTACATCGCAACAAAAAGAACCGCGACGCCATCTATACCTACAACTAGCAGTGAACTACAACGTTGAAATCCTGCATCGCGTAAGCAGAGTTTACCGTGCGATTCGAACATATACATCAGCCCGAATATCAACTATCGGGCAGTAGCCCGCCAGGCACAACAGCCGCCTGGTTGGAGGATCCTCCTTTTCAATGGGGGTATGCGGGACTTTACTCTCTGTTCCGCATAACCCCAAATTGCCATTTGACCGAAGTGCAGCGTCTTTTGTCTGAAAACTTCGCATCCATCGGGCCCGACGAGTGGCAAAAAGTTGTAGATCATGCCATCAAATGCGAAGACAAATTTCTGACATTGGAACAGGCCATCGACGATAGATTGGACCAATTTGTTATAAACACCAACGAAGATACGAGTACATCATCCTCTTCGGATAGTTCGAATCGTGATAGTGATGGTGATAAAAGCGACGCTCAGAGTGATATTGGGATAGCAGGAGTACAGCCTTTAGATTAAGTTTTTTCTATTGTTTACTAAACAAACACTTAATTGTTAATTAAATAAATCGTAAATTTTAAATAACCTTTTATATTTTAATTTAATTAAATAAAAAAAAAATGGTGGCCCGATAAAATTAGCATGAAGTGTAATTGTGCGGAGGGGCGTGGCTTGCGAGTGAGATAGAACTAACAGCTGCAGTAAATTATGAACCTTATAATAGTGGTCCTTTTTTTATTTTTTTTATTATAGATAGGCACGCGTTTGACCACTATCTCACCTGATGGTAAGTAATGATGTGGTCGAAGATGGAGCACGCTTGCCTAGAAATAACCTATTCACTCTTGAAATAAAGACTCCCAGGATGTAGCTATCAGGAAACACAGACTCCGGCAGAGACCTCCACTCCTTAGCTGTACACATTATGAATGTGTTACCAAACCGTTTTGTGCGTATGGGTGGGATATCCACCGTGTACCGGCGGCGCATCGCCGTTCGTCTTGTGGTCCGATGATGGAACGGGCTTGGCGGAATTAAATTATGCAATTCCGTCGCACATTCCCCAAAATGCAACCGGTAGAAAACCGAAGGGCTAGCAACTCGTCGTCGATGCTCAAGACTTTGGAGCTTCGTCGCGACAAGCCTCTCATTGCCGATGATCCTCTTGGCTCGTTTTTCAATTGACTCAAGGGCATCAAGTTGGTATCTGGCAGATCCATCCCAAAGATGAGAGCAGTATTCCATACACGATCGAACTTGCGCTTGATAGAGTTTAAGCATCTGTTCCGGCGTGAAGTATCGTCTCACCTTTGCCAGAATCCCCAACTTCTTTGCAGCCACTTGAGCCTTTGCCTCTATGTAAAGGCCAAAATTGAGAGTAGATGTTAATGTAACCCCAAGAAGCTCAAGTTGGTCGGTTATCGGCACGGTTAAACCTCGGAAAGATGGAGCTGGGTGGAATTGGCTCCTTTTGGCGGAAAATAGACTCGCTTGGGTCTTAGCAGCATTGAACTTGACCAGATTGGCATCGCCCCATTTAGAGACTGCCTGTAAGGACACGTTCAAGCGCTCAACCATTGCCTCCCGGAGAGACCGGATCTGCGACCCACCAGCTCGTGCGTTGGACACGTATCTCTCAGCAACAGTGCTGTCGTCTGCATACCCAAAGGTACCGGGTTTAAGCAGATCATTTATATGCAGCAAGAACAGTGTTGCCGAAAGCACCGAACCCTGAGGAACCCCGGCATTAATATCCAGCAGTCCAAACGAGCAGCCATCTATGACCACTCGGATAGACCGATCCCTCAGGAAGTCTGCGATCCAATTACACAAACCGGCGGGCAGACCGAAGGAAGGAAGCTTACTAATAAGGCTATCGTGCCAGACCCTGTCGAAGGTCTTCGAGATGTCAAGGGAGACCGCCAGTGCCTCCCCGTGCTTCTCTATAGCCTCACTCCAGATGTGAATGGCATACGCTAGAAGATCCCCAGTTGACCGATTTCGGCGGAACCCGTATTGACGGTCACTAAGAATATCATTCGCTTCTAGGTACGCCAGGAGCTTATGATTCAGCACGCGTTCCATAGTCTTACAAAGTATGGACGTTACCGAGATGGGTCTATAATTCGACGGGTCAGCTCGACTGACTCTCCTTCTTGGGCACGGGCTGCACGTTAGCTTGCTTCCAAGCCTTCGGCACTTTTCCAGTCTCAAACGAAAGGCGAAATAGGCGTGTCAAGATCGGAGACAACTCAGGCGCACAAGTCTTCAGAACAATTGCCGGTATCCCGTCGGGACCACTAGCCTTGTTCACGTCTAGGTTACGCAGTACCCTACGGACGTCCTTCTGATGAATGCGAAAGTTTGACATACGTGACTCGCATTCACCAGGAGAAGCATGGGGCGTCGCGCCACCAGGATCCAGACGTGAAGATTCCGCAAACAAAGAAGCAAACAAGTTCGCTTTCTCCTCAGCGGAGTGGGTCAGCGTCCCGTCGGGTCTCAGCAGTGGTGGTAGTGAGGGGCGGCAGAAGTTCGATTCGACCGACTTAGCCAGGGACCAAAAAGCCTTACTACCTGCTGGGTATGAAGCAAGTTTGTTCCCCATTCGGCTAATGTGGTCAAACCGAGCCCTCCACAACACTTTCTTGCAGGACTTGGCAGCCCTGTTGAAGGCTCTCTTCTTCCGACTCACGTCATTTGCTTTGTGCTTACGAGCGTCGACCCATGCTAGGTACGCCGTGTGCTACCAAACCAAGGACGAGCTTCGCCAGATTTCGCTATGTCAGAGAACGGAATGTAGTACTCCAGTCCCCTCCGCAACACATTCGACACGGCGTCCGCGCACGACGAAGCATCAGTGGAAGAAAAGCAAGTAGGCTGCCAAGGGTAACATGCGAAAAAAGATCGCATGCCATCCCAATCTGCTGACCTGTATCGCCATACCCGCCGGGTGCCTCTTGGGCTAGGATCGGGCGGGGAGTAGACGGATACAGACTTCACCAGACAGTGGTCGGAACTACCCAGTGGTGAAGAAATCGACACCGAATAGCGGTCTGGATCTGTTGTCAGCAAAAGGTCCAAGCAATTGGCAGTGTGCGAATCAACATCGGGCACCCTCGTTGCTCCCTGGACCAGCTGGGTAAAATTTAACGCAAGCGCTAGCTTTCGCGTCTCTCGTCCAGCATGGTCTGTGCACTGGTATGGAAAGAGCCACTCCTGATGGTGGGCATTGAAGTCCCCCAGTAACACCAATTGGGCAGAAGGGTACCGCTGCTGAGCCGCATCCGCCGCCTCACTCAGTTGCTGTGTAAGCCCAGTGGTCTCCAAATCACCGCTGTGCGAACGGTAGACGCAGGCGTAGACAATTTTGTCTAGGCCTGTATCCACTATAGCCCACAGCGTCGAAAACTGGAGTCTTCAAGGTAACGGAGACGCCGATAGCAGATGTCGTCCCGGGCGTACATGCATACGCCCGCGCGTGGTCTGAAGTGGTGCTCCAGGGTAAACCCTGGGTAAGACAGGTATGACACGTCCGACGGACATCCGATCTGCGTCTCCGACAGGAACAAGAGCGCTGGTTTCTCGGTCTCAAGGTGGTGATGGACTGCAGCGAGATTTGAGTGCAGACCTCGTATGTTAGAGAGGTGCACTTTATGCGAAAGGGCGTGCTGCCGCTGTATAGCTTTTCTCTTTTTTCCCCTGTTCATTATAAAAGTGAGTGAGGTTGAGTAGAAGGAAGTGAAATAAGGTTCCATGCTGCTAACCCTCAGACACGCCCTGACAGGACGACATCTTTGGGGGACTAGTCTAGAGACTGCGGGGACGCCCGAGCCCCCCCGGGAATGACCATCGGGCCCTTTCATCTGGTCGCCAACCAGCACGATGGTGCATTACGGGATTTTTCGCCAGTTGGCGGGGCAGCCTTTCATGTGTGGCTAGCACATTACTTGGGCCCCCAACTACCTGGCGGTCGGCCAGCGGCGCACCGTGCCTCGGATCCCGCTACCCTCCGCGACTAGTCTCCCGATACGCTCACGCCAGGGCAAGCCTGGTTGGTCTGCCTGCATTGGAACGACTATTTCGACCCAACTCCTCTGAATTGGCTACACTGAGCATCGTACCGGAACGCAGCTAAGCCGCTTGGCGGTACGTCTTTGCCCAGTAGGTCACAAGTAGAGATGAGATATACCTGCCATTCTCCATACCCGGCCTTTAAGGTATGGGTATCACTAAATACCTGGTACAAATACCAGGTATCAAAATACTTCTAAGTATTTGGGTGTGGTAGGATTTCGATAAGTAAACGTATGCGATAAGTATGGTATGCCTCCAATATAATGTAGGTACGACGTTTCAAGTACCTATACGTAATTATGCATTTTGAGATATGAAATCTTTCCTTCCTACTTTACCAGGCTTAGGACTGTCGGCTAACGGCCAAAATTAATAATCAATCTAATCCAATATTTTTGGATTGAAGATCGAAAATATAATCCAGATTTGTAATAAAGTGTACCAAATAGCTATCCACGGATTGAAAGCGCAATCTTAAAAACCAAGCTATCCTTGAGAGGACGGATCACAGATAATAGATTGACCTCTGTTCGGAAATGACAGTTTGAGCGTTTCAATAACCTATCCGTTGAATTTGACATTTGCTTTGATCGGTGTAAACAATCTCAATCCGTAATCTTAGAATTTCGTTAGATTAAGATTTGTTTTACGGATTTGATTTATAAAAATGGCAGTGTCGATATTCTCCAGTGATAGTGACAGTGATATGGAGGTCCTGGCTGAGTTATCAGATTGGGATAGCACAGATAATGAAGCGGGTGAAGAGTTACGACGCCGACGCGTAAATTCAAGGAGGATAAAAAGGGTGAACCATATGCAGAGTCTGGATGATGCTGATTTTACATTTAGGTTCAGGTTATCGAAATCTGCAGTAGATTTCTTGTTGACTGAAATTATGCCGGTCGTCCGTGTAACCTCATCAAAGTGAGTTCAAAAGTTAGCGATATAAAATGTCCTGTAAAGTTTTACAAATTTTGTATTATAGGGTAAAAATGATTGCAGAAACCATGGAGTGCCACCGCTACATCAACTCTTGATGACATTAAGATTTTACGCATTAGGCACTATGCTGATTTCCGTAGCTGACTTTGTTGGAGTATCAAAGTCAACAGCAGGTCGAATAATACGGTATATTTCATCAGCGATCGCCTACTTTTATGATAAATATATTTTTATGCATAGCAGTGCCTCAGAAAAATTCTATGGGATGGCTGGATTTCCCCGGGTTCTAGGAGCAATAGATTGCACTCACATTCGCATACAATCACCATGTAGGTATGTAATTACATTATGGAATATGTTTTTTCATGCAATTTTACATACTTATTATTTTAATGGACATAAAACTTCTTTCAGGTGTAACATTAGGTGAGGAATATAGAAACCGGAAGGGTTACTTTTCTATCAATGTGCAAGCTGTTTGTGATTCTGATTTGAGGCTCATGAATGTAGTTGCTCGCTGGCCGGGTTCTGCCCACGATGCAACTATTTTCAACAATTCTATTCTCAGAGGTAACATTTTCACTATATGGTTACATAATAAGTAGGTAAAATATAATATTGAAACATGATTCTATATTTTTACAGCCCAATGTGATGCAGGACTGTTAAATGGCCGCTGGCTACTTGGAGATAGTGCCTATCCAAACAGAAGTTATCTACTAACACCTCTATTAAATCCAAGGAGTGAAGCTGAGCACAAATACAATGAAGCACACATTCACACTAGAAATACAATTGAAAGGTAATCCTACTATTACTATAAATATGAGTTTGTGAACATGGTTGTTTATTTGTTACTCAAACACTGAAAAATGTCTGAAAGGACTTCAATGAAATTTGGCACACCCCATATCTTAGATTGATTAGGACTTACATTTTTATTTCCTGCTATAAATCTACCCATTTAATTGCCTTGGTAATTATGATCTAATCAAATTGTATGTTTGTTTGCAGAACATTTGGTGTTTGGAAACGTAGATTCCCAGTTGTGGCACTCACACTGCGTGTTTCATTGCCAGTTGTCCAGGCTATAATTATAGCTACTGCAGTATTACATAATATATGCAGGAATAATAATATTGCAGAAGTTCCTCCTGAGGTTGACTTGGAAATAACACATACAAGTGATGACAATAATAGCCAAAATACAGATGACCATGATATCCAAACTAGATCAGATCTTATTATCAATTATTTTACTTAAGTAAATAAAACATTATATAACAATTCAGTTTTATTATTTTTTCTTAACAAACTAAAAAATTAAATAGCACTATTACATTTGCATACTAATGAGAAACAAATCATCATCATCATCTGCCTAGCCTTTTCCCAACTATATTGGGGTCGGCTTCCAGTCAAACCGGATTCAGCTGAACACCAGTGTTTTACGTGGAGCGGCTGCCCACCAGACCTCCACAACCCATTAACTGGGTAACACGGTACTTCTTGGCAAGACTGGAGTCAGATTTACTGGCTTCTGACAATCCGTAACGACTGCCAAAGATCTACAAATGACAGCCGGGACCAACGGCTTAACGTGCTTTCCGAGGCACGGAGGAAACTCGGTATATTAAGATGGTCACCCATCCACAGACCAACCTTGGCAAGCGTAGCTTAACCTTAAAGATCGACCCGTGCGGCTGTTATTATTTAGCCACGAGCTCCTCACTCAGTTATAAATACCTACCTACTAAAAATCTGTCCTTTTATTAACTGAAATATTATTGCATGTTCCAAAACTACAGGTTTCAGAGGCGGTTTAGATAATGAGAAACAAATCTTAAAACAAAAAACAATGTAATTTTGTTTTGTTTTAAGATTTGTTTGACAACTGCTCTAACTCTAATTTCAGTTTTTTGTTTTCTAATTTCAAATTTTCATTTTGCAATAAAATGTTTTGTAATTTTGCATCTAAACAAAGTTTCTTTGCTATGTAGTATTCAGTTAGAGCAATATTCCGGGATGCCTTGCCATCGTCTGCAGTTCTAGATTTCTTCTTCCCTGGAAAAGAAATAAGTATTATTTATGCTAATTTTCAGAAATATGTTCAGCTCTCCACATTCCAGTTCACTTGTTAGTTGGTTTTAATAAAGATGTGTAGATTGCCATCAACACTAAATAAAAGTATTATGTAGGTAAGAACTTCTGTCTACTGTAAGCTTTTCCTGTTAGTTTGCAGAACAACAACTGTAGCTGCTATTTCGAGGCAACACAATGTTTTCTGAAATAAGGTATTTAAATCCTAAATCATTAAAATCTATTCAGCTCTTAGGAGCTAAGTACACCTTGGTTGACTGGTAGAGAATGCTTAAGGCATTATGTCACCTTTGTACCTTTAATTGCATAAAGATTAATTAAATAAATAAATAAGTAGCAATAAAAATCCTAAAAATAATATAATATAATAACCTTTTCCGTTTCATATACTAACTTTATGAAACGGTGAAGGTTATGTTGTAATTTCAACGGCTTATAATAATTATTAATCAATAACCATTACCTGTTCTTGGTGTACTTAATGTAAGCCTCTTGGGTGTAGCTAGACTCATAACTGGACCACTACTTCCTGTCAGCGCACATCCAGACACTTCATTTAAGTCTAAAGACACTGGGACTGAAGTGCTAGCATCAGTGTCATTAGACACTGGTATTGCGGTACTCATGTTTGTATCTAAAAACACTGGTATTGATGTACTCATACCTGTGTCTATCGACACCGGTACAGATAGTGAGTTTTCTAACCCTTTTTTATAATTTATTGGTAACACCTCAGCCTGTCCCCCAATAAACCCATCACCACTACCATCACCATCACCACCAAAATAAATATCTGGCTCCTTATCACCACCAAATGGCACAATGAAACCAGTGGCTGTACTTCCAAGTAGATCTGCCACTCTGTCCAGTACATCATCAGGGGGTAGGTATGTAATCTGGTGCGCCACCACCAGTCTGTAAGAATAGTTTATTTTTATTTAAATATCAATCGCTGTATTATTTAACTTTGAAAAAAGTAACTTAAGACTTACTGGGATCCGGTTCATTCGTATTTTAGTACTGCGTTTACGAGCGTTCTTTTTTAAATTCTCCCATTTCAAACGTAGCTGCTGTGGTGTCCGGCGATGAACCGTGGCAGTGGCATTAAACCGATTCGTTAGTCGAAGCCATTCTTCTGTCTTCATTTTATTATTGGTAGCGTTGGTAGTTTTTGATAGAATTACCTTGCTGTTTTCTATCAAACCTAGTAAAGATTTCGTCTCCTCTTTCGATAGAGGTTTGCCTCTCACCTACAATAAAGACCAATTGTTGTTATTGTAAAAATGTTTACGAGAAATAAATAGACCTCCAAAGAATAAGTCAATACACCTCCATTAGACAATGAAGTAAAACAAAATCACTTACTATTTCAGAGTCCAGAACTTGAATCGGTTAATCGTATCAGTTAAAATCTAACATATAAACTAATAACAGGCAAACAAACAGAGTATTGGCGGCAGGCACGGCGTCAACCCAATTTTATTTGTATAAAAAACAAACACCCGCCAAGCTACCACAGACCAAAAAAGCGCGTCCGTCCCTTTGAGTCAGTTCGTTCCATTTTACCCAAAACAATAAGAATTTTGTCACCATTTAAATGTTTATTTCATCGTTCAAGCCTTTTACAAATAGAGTTGTCTACAACAAAAAGTACCTAAAATGAATGAGAACACCTGTTTATGCATAATTATTTTATATTATGGATAAAGCAACGATGTGTATGTTCATAAGGGATTGCATAAAACGGAATGAGCAAGAGGGAATGGATTTCCAGATATCTGCGGATTGAGCCAACGGTAGGATCACCTTTGTCGATATTGGGACTTGGATTGGAGATCGATCCATAGATCGGTGTATATCTGCGATCGATTTCTATCTTGGATTACGGATAAATTATTAATTTTGGCCGTTAGAGTATGACGATGGTTATTAATGAATTCTAGTTATTTCTACATAAATTAATGCAAAATAACATTAATTATATTTAAACTGACTAACTAGCCGGCGTAGTTAAAAGATTTCAAATCAATTTATTTACGATCGTAATTTTAATTTGCAATATTTTTTTTAGTTTTGTCAGGTTTTTTGTTTTTTTTTTAGTTTTTTTTTTGTTTGTTTTTTTTTTGTACGGTTTTTAGTGCTTTTTATTTTGCTAAAGGAATATTAATTCCTGGACTTTTCGACTACCAAGCCGGTATCTTCTTTCTGTCAATATATTTCCGGCAACGGAAAATAGCCGTGCACATGGAACGCTGGTGGCCATTGCGTTTAATTTTAATTTGGCCAGTTTGGCTAAATTAGGGTAAATACCTTGGTTACCTCGCCACCATGTCAAAGGGTCCATGTCTGATGGTAACACACTGCTTCTTCTTCTTCTTCTACCTGGCGTTAATCCCGGCTATTGCCAGGGTCCGCCTTCCTACTTAGCTTCCTCCACTTTGCCCGATCTTGAACATCCTTCTCAGTTAGGCCATTGGCTCTCATGTCGGACTTAACGACGTCCAACCAGCGCTTGCGAGGGCGACCACGGGACCTAGCCCCAAGAACAGCCATATTCATGCATCCCCGACCAACGTACTCCATAGGGCGGCGCATGATGTGGCCATACCAACGCAGACGACACTCTTGCAGTTTTTCCCCCACGTCACGGACACCAAGACTACTCGGATGAAAGAGTTGCGTATGCGATCGGATCGCGTTACGCCACTCATCCACCTCAGCATCTTCATCTCCGTGACGCGAAGCTCCTGGGTGTGTCTGCTTAATGCTGGCCAACATTCGCCGCCGTACAGTAGGACAGGCCGTATGATGCATTTATATATCTGCCCCTTGAGCTTCGGAGGCATTTTGCGGTCGCATACAACGCCCGTTACCTCGCGCCACTTCGCCCAAGCCGCGCCTATACGTGCGTGGACATCGTCGTCCACGTTGCCAGACTCGTGCAGTACGGATCCAAGGTACCTGAACGTATCGGACTTTCTGATCAGGTCCGAACCAATTCGGATGAACCTATTCGGATGAACCTATTTGAATCCGTGTCGCCACAGGACATGTACTCAGTCTTCGCCACATTTAGTCTCAGACCACCGTTTTCAAGCGTGTCCTTCCAAATGTTGACTTTGCGCTCAAGATGGGCTTTGTTCTGATTAACGAGGGCGATGTCATCGGCATACATCATTAGCCATGGGGGCTTATCTTGGATGTTTGCCGTAACTACATCGAGCACTACGTTAAACAAGAACGGGCTAAGAGCCGAGCCTTTAAGACGCCAACAGATATTGGGAAGCCATTCGATTCGCCAACAGCGGTCTGGACAGAGGACACGGAATCGCGGTACATGTCTCTGATAATGTCAATATAGGCCTCGGGAACGCCCTTGAAGCGCAGTGCCCACCAGATGGACTGCCGAGGTATACAGTCGAAGGCCTTCTGCAGGTCAGGTCTAAACTGGCCATATGCAAAGCTCTCCTTCTCTCTCTGTGAGCCTCCGCCAGATTCCGTAAGGCGAACACTGCGTCCATGGTGCTGTTACCCGCCCGGAAGCCATATTGACACTCAGAGACAGTACACTCGCTACGGGAGCCGTGTGTCAATGATGCGCTCGAAGAGCTTCATGGTGTGGCACATGATCTTGATACCGCGGTAGCTACTACAATCCTGTACGCTACCTTTGCCTTTGTATACAGGGATAATCAGGCTAAATCGCCACTGGTTCGGCATTTCCTTGGTGATCAGGATGTGGTTAAAAAGATCCGTCAGAAGGTCCACGCCATGTGGGCCCATCGCCTTCCACACTTCAATTGGCACATTGTCAGGCCCGACCGCTTTCCGGTTCTTCATGTGGCGAAGAGCAATGCGGGTTTCGTCGGGGGAAATAAGTCCAAGGTTAGGAGGCGGTTCGGGAGGAAGGTTATGGGGATGGTGTTTGTTAGACAGCTCCGCGAAGTATGTACACCATCTCTCCTTAACAGAGGGGGCATCGTAGAGCAGCTTCCCCTGGGCGTCCCTTACACAGAGACATTTGCTACTGTCCCGTGTAGCTTTCTCCCGAGCACGCGCCAGCTTAAAAATAAGCTTTTGCCCCTCCGCAGTTTCCAGCTTGTCGTATAAGGGCGCCAGACTTTTGCTGTGGGCTCTGGCTACAGCTTTTTTGCAAGCGCGCTTAGCCGCTCCATATGCCTCCCTGTCATCCGGAGAGTTGGACCCTTGCCACTGTTTAAATAAAACCTTCTTCTTCCGAGTCGCCTCCTGCACCTCGTCATCCCACCACCACGTCTCCTTTTCTATGGTGCGGCCACCATGAGAAGTGCCAAGGACGCGCTTACCCGCATCGGTGATTGCTGAATGGATCCTACTCCAGATCTCTTGAGCGGACTCATGCGGAGCACTGATCTCGAGATGCTCGACCTCCGCGATGAAGTTCGACTGCCTAGGACCATCAAGCAACCACCACTTAGTGCGGGGTTCGCGTTTTTCGGTCACTTTCTTTTTCGGTACAACCGCAAAGTCCAGGACAAGGAGGCGGTGTTGAGCCGTTAGGCTTTCACCTGGGATGACTTTGCAGTTGGTAACCTTGCCAATGTGGCACCGTCGCACCAGCAGGTAATCTATTTGGGTTGAGTAGGCCCCACTACGGTACGTAATAAGATGCTGGGGCTTCTTCTGAAAGAACGTGTTCGCGATGGCTAGGTCAGACAAAGCGCAGGTGCTGAGTATACTGACTCCCTCTGCATTTAGCTGGCCATATCCAAAACCACCGTGAACACGTCCGTACTCTCCAGCAAACTGACCTACGTGACCGTTGAGATCCCCCCCAACCAAAACACTCTCGGAATTCGGAATAGCGCGTAGTACGTCCTCGAACTCATCCCAGAAGGCCTCCTTATCAGACTCACAGCAACCAGTTTGAGGAGCATAGGCGCTGATTAGGTTTGTTACCGACCCTTCGATCAGCACCCTAACTCGCATCAACCGGTCGCTGCATCGGTCTACTTCAAGGAGTCCATCCTGAAGGTCCTTAGACAACACCACGGCCACTCCGCCCCTGCAAAAAAAAAATTCAAAATTCAAAGCATTTTATTTCAAATAAACCATTCACAGGCACTTTTGAAACGTTAAGGTCGGTCAGTCAAAAACATGGAAGCTATTTGCACGTTCCAAAGCGTAGATCTCTATGGAGAAGAACGTGCAAGAATCTCCACGGACACTCTTTTAAATCATGTTCTGGTTTTACAAAATTTCAAGTTACATATACTTGTTGCTTCTGCATGTGAGGACAATGCAAAGGAAAAAAAAAGGGCTTATTATAAGAATTTTAAATATAAAGATTAAAATAAGCCAATGGCAGTTAAGAGATGACCAGTCTCAACCGACGGCGCCTGTTCACGAACATGACGCGTGTCCCTTCAGCTCAACCATTTCGAAGGGAACCGAATGATCAAACCCACGCGCCGCCATCAGCGAGACATTTGAGTGAGCATGAAATGCTCTCAACCACCATGCTCGTTCATGTCCAACAAGTAAAACTATAACTACTCACATAAAATGTAAATGGTTTCATGGTACTAACTTTTACAAAATTTTAAAAATATGCTTCTACTTTACACGAAACTATGGTTGTCAATGACCAAATAATGAAAAATAAATTAATAAAGAGAACGATTAAGATCTTACATCAAAAAGAATAAATAAGTAATTAATATAATAATATAATTTGTATGTATATAAGAATAAATAAACGAAATAATGTAAGAACCTCTAAAAGGAGCGAGCATCTCTTCCAAGTATAAAAACATAGAAACCTAAAAAGTGGACCTAAGCAACTGTGACTGTGGAGCAGGACCCGTTGGTGCCCGCCCGCCCTGCCCGTTGGTGATCCGGTGTACACTAGCCGATACCCCTGCCCGATGTCACGTGACTTATTTCCCTTCCAGCGCGTCTCCTGAAGGAAGGCGCACTGGACCCGACGCTTCGCAAGTACGTCCGCGAGTTCTCGGCAACGTCCGGTTAGGGAGCCAATGTTCCAGGTGGCAAAGCGGAACTTCTTCTTGGGTACTATCCTCTTTAGCCGTGCCCGTACTCGACACGGTAGCCCTAGCCCACTTATCGCAGGTTTAGGGCGATGTGCCTGCGCGTCGTTATGCGGCGACTTTCAACTTCTTGTCCATTTTAATATTTGATTGAAGTTGGTTTTACGTGGGGCGACCAACCGTCTGACCCCCACAACCCTACGAGAGGGAAACCTCTGGTGGTGGTCTGGTGGTAACACACTGTCATCTATATATTTTTGTACTTCTATGATAGCCCTACTGTTGGCTGTACCAGTTGGCCGTACATTGCTCCTGGTTTTAATATAATGTTGCCAAATTAAACTATTTGATTTTTTTTCTTGAACGTCTTGTGGTGCTTCAGAGCCTGTAGTTGTAGGTTGATTAGTTTCTGTTTGTTGGATCATAGATGTTACTAAACCCACATCGTGATGTTAAGTATTTTCTGCTACGGTTGCATTTTGGAAATATAATTTATATCTTGGATCTAAAAATGTAGAGATAGTTAAGGTACGGCTCCTTTCTAAATTTTGAAATCGACTATTAACTTCGGAGAGTAAATCCTGGCGGCACATTTCAACTTCGTCTGGAAATATACTTATATTGTTTTCTTGTCGGTATGTCTCAGTAGCAATTTCCTGCAGAGCATTGGTAAGGCCAACCCTTATGGGAATCACCGAGCTACCACTAACATATTTTTGACCGCTCATTTCTTTGGTAACTTCTTCACATGGACGCAACACCCAAATTAATGATTGACATATATCCCAATCGTAACTTGTTAAACGAGTGCAATTCACTACATCTAAATTGCTCATTGCGCAATTAATTTCATCTTTTAACTCGACAAATCGTGACAACATATAAAATGTGGAATTCCACCGTGTAGGGACGTCTTGAAGGGGCCTCTTCACCACCTTATTGGCTTGCTCTTGGTTAGTCTTCAATTTGTTCCAAGCCACATTACTACGCTTAAAATATGACACTATTGATTTTACTTTACTTAAAGTGTCTTTAATGTAGGAGTTTCCTAATATCTTTTGTACCGCTAGATTTAATGTGTGCGCATAACAGCTAAAGTGTTTCCACCCTAATATTTGCTTTACAGCATTCGTTATGTTCGCACCATTATCGGAAACTACAAGAAGCACTTTTTCAGATGGAATAGACCAATCCTGAGTTACATTTTTATCTCCTCGGCCAAATGTACACCAGTGTGACTTTTTTCTAAAACTTTACATTCGAGAAGTACAGATTGTAGAATAAAATTCCTGTCAATGTAATGACCCGTGGTCACCAGATAGGAGTCATTATTTCTCGACGTCCAAATATCGGTTAAGCATATACTGCTTGCATCTTCACTTACAGAAATTTTAGTGGCAGTTTTTACTTCTTCATACAGCCCTGGCAATAAATTGTTTGCAAAATATTTTCTTGATGGTATTATATAATTCGGGAATGCAAACTTGATCAATTCACGAAATCCTTTATCTTCTATAATGGAAAAAGGCTGCATGTCACATACAAAAAGATTCATTGAGTGATCATCAATTTCCTTTTTTATTTTATTACAATCGCGTCTAAGAAATGCTGATATGCTGGACGGATGAGTTCGTACCATACTCGACGTCGTCGCAGTTTGAGAGGAAATACCGGTTGCAGTAGTTTGTGACATTGGTGGGGCATTCATCTGTGCTTCTTGAATAGGTTGATTTTCTAGTTGGTTCAAATTATTATCCCTCCTAACTAAATTTACAGCAAGATGTTTCCTCTGGATATGTTTTGTGAGATTTGTGACTCCGGATTTGTAAGAGAAAACAGCTTTACACATTTTACACTCTGCTTTAAAATCACCTTTATCGGTAAAGTGATCCCATGCCACACTTTTTTTAGGAGCCATTATTACTAATTTATAAATTATAAGTCCTCTAATATACCTACTAAGAAGAATACCTAACCTAAGTACTATCCAACTAATATTTACACTTTCTTGAATATATTTACACCACAAAGTTGTTACACATAAATAAAAGCTATTATTATTGAATAGTTATACGTGTCTACTATACACTTTTCTAGATAAAAACAAACAGGTGTAACGAAATCGCAATCACAACTGACGCAAAAAATCAAAACATTGTCGACCTAAGTACCACTAGACAACGTAAACATTCAAACACGTAATAATATTGCCTAACATAAACAAACTAAGGAACTCTTTCACGTCGTGACAAAAAATGTAATTATGCTATTATGTTCCTTATGCACGTAAAAATAAGTACTCATTTTGTCTAACTAAATTAAATCAACCGAATGTTCATAAAGCACGAATGACATTTCGGGTCCCTTCGTAAGCTG
The DNA here is from genome assembly GCA_950371165.1 of Lacanobia oleracea. Lineage (NCBI taxonomy): Eukaryota > Metazoa > Arthropoda > Insecta > Lepidoptera > Noctuidae > Lacanobia > Lacanobia oleracea. Next base: position 14,715,116 of record OX493386.1, read on the forward strand.
TCGGGTAGCTTCGGGTTGCTTCGGCGTACCGAACTACCGATAAAACTGGGCGCTACCTTGTGGTAGCGGTTCGTATCTTACTATGCGTCTGACGTCATACCTTCAAGGTATTTACCCAGTATTTCGGTCCGTACCCGGTCTATGTACTGGGAAGCACATACTTGGTATATATACCTCTACCAGTATATACGTCTCATCTCTAGTCACAAGCCATCGGCCGAAGCCTACCACCAGTTAGTGTCACCTGATTAGCACCACCCGATCTTAGGTTGATTGTAAGTTTTAAGCATTCTTTCGTTAATCTTCGGGACCATACTTTCTTTTCTGCGCGAACGAAGATTCACGACGCGCCTTATCAGTTGGGTACTGTAATGACAATAATTATCACGGATTCTTATAGCTTCCCTTGTACTATTCCTGTTGTTCTGTGATGTTATATTTTCAAAAGCTCCGCCTGAAGCATTTTGTCTCCAAGTTTCAAGACGAAGACCACTTCTTTGACATTCTTCGTCTATAAAACCTGGTGGGGTGTAAGATGCAGGTGAAGTTTTCCAAAGCCAGTTGTGTAAAGCGCATGATCGGGATGTTAAAACTCTGAAAGCATTTTCATCGATTCTCCTACATCTACACAATCTGTAGTTATAGATTGTTTGTTCTCTACTTAAATCGTTACGGCGAGGATATGGTTTCATCAAATAAGGTTTTAAGGGAAACGCTTCATCTGCGACAAGTACTGCTTTACTTTGTAAATTAATGGTATTCTCTTCAATAGCCTTCTTTAAAGTACAATGATTAAATATTCCACCATCAGAGTTTCCACCCTTTGCTCCTATGTCAATGTATGTGAAACAATAGTCGTGATGAACACAAGCTAGTAACACAATACTACATGTATTTTTATAATTAAAAAAGTTTGATCCCGTGCCAGGAGGACATTTTACGTTTATATATAAACTTTATATGCTTTCCATCAATGGCACCAACGCAGTTGGGAAAAATTCATCTCATAAAAAAGCAATCATTAAATGACTCCTCCTGCTTTGGGTGAAGTAGGGCAGACCTCCACCGTATGCTCCACCGTGTCCTCTGGGCGATCCTCGCAGTGTTGACACCCGGGCGTATCCTCCCGCCGAATCCGAAACAGGTACTTCCCGAAACAACCGTGTCTGGTGAGTACCTGCGTCAAGCGGAAGGTAAGAACGCCGTGGCACCGCTCTAGCTACTCCTCAAAGAGGGGACTTATCGCCGCAATTATGGCGTGCCCAGCACTGGGTTGCGACAGTCGTTGTCTCCATAATGCCATGAGATCCTGCTGGAGCTCCATTCGCCGTGCTGTGATTTGCCGCGGCAGAGGAGTCTCGCCCCGGCGTAGGGCCATTCGTAAATGAGCGCGAGAGCTCTCGCCTCCAGATCCCACGGCGGAAGTCCGGCAAGGAGGCTCGCCGCCTCGCCAGAGACCGTGCGGTATCCACGGGCCAGCCGGATGACCATGACCTTCTGGGACGCGTTGAGGTAACGGGCAGGTCGCTTCCTCAAAGTAGGCGCCCACACCGGCGCCCCATAAAGGGCCATGGACCGCACGAACCTCGCGTAAAGCCTCCGGCAGGAGGCATTTGGACCCCCTAGGTTGGGCAGAAGCCGCTTGAAGGCAGCCCCGGATCGTCCCAGTCTAGGAGCCAAACGTCGGAAATGCTCGACGAAGTTCCACCGGCTGTCAAGGACGAGACCCAGGTAAGTCATTGTCGATCCGACGTCGATGTGAACCCCTCCTACCGTTATTTGGGATCCCGACGGTGGCCTGTTCCGAGATCCATGAAAGCACATGGCTTCGGACTTGTGTAGGGCCACCTCGAGACCCAACTGCCGGATCCTCTCAACGACTATCGCAACCCCGCGTGTCATAGCGTCGGCCACTGCCTGGTGCGACCCCCCCTGCGCCAGGACCAGCGTGTCGTCAGCATAGCATACAACGCTGACGCCACTAGGGAGGTCGGCGCGCAGCACCCAGTCGTAGCCGATATCCCAGAGCAGCGGCCCCAAAACAGAACCCTGTGGAACACCGCACGACATCTCTCACCGGTTCCACACTCCCAGATGACCGGGGTAGATGACCAGATGGCTCTGTCCGTCAAGTAAGCCTCGACTATGCGACGGAGGTAGGTCGGCACCCGGTGATACCGAAGTGCCTCCCTAATGCAACTCCAGGGCAGGGTGTTGAAGGCATTGGCGATGTCTAGAGACACCGCCAAGACGACCCCGCCCCGGGAAACTGCGTCCCCCGTCGAGAGGGCTCTCACGCGCATGATGGCGTCCACCGTCGAGCGTCCCGTGCGGAAACCGAACTGGTTCTCCGCCAAATCCGGCCACACCTTCACTAGGTGAATGACACGTCCCCGGCATCACAAGAAATCGTTTTTGAATATATTGAAAATGAAAATACAGAAAAAATTGAAAATGTTACAAATTCAAATATACAAGTTCTCAAATTCAAATTCAAAGCAAATTCAAATTCAAATTCAAAGCATTTTTATTTCAAATAAACCATTCACAGGCACTTTTGAAACGTCAAGGTCGGTCAGTCAAAAACATGGAAGCTATTTGCACGTTCCAAAGCGTAGATCTCTATGGAGAAGAACGTGCAAGAAACTCCACGGACACTCTTTTAAATCATGTTCTGGTTTTACAAAATTTCAAGTTACATATACTTGTTGCTTCTGCATGTGAGGACAATGCAAAGGAAAAAAAAAGGGCTTATTATAAGAATTTTAAATATAAAGATTAAAATAAGCCAATGGCAGTTAAGAGATGACCAGTCTCAACCGACGGCGCCTGTACACGAACATGACGCGTGTATCGGCACCCCTCAGCTCAACCATTTCGAAGGGAACCGAATGATCAAACCCACGCGCCGCCATCAGCGAGACATTTGAGTGAGCATGACATGCTCTCAACCACCATGCTCGTTCATGTCCAACAAGTAAAACTATAACCACTCACACAAAATGCAAATGGTTTCATGGCACTCACATTTACAAAACCCGAAAAATATGCTTCTACTTTACACAAAACTATGGTTGTCAATGACCAAACAATGAAAAATAAATTAATAAAGAGAACGATTAAGTTCTTACATCAAAAAGAATAAATAAGTAATTAATATAATTTGTATGTATATAAGAATAAATAAACGAAATAATGTACGATATGACACGAATGATATGATATGTAACGAATAATGTCTCGATGATGTACTTCCGATTCCAATGTCTACAATGGTTACATAGAATCGGCCTTAAATAAACTGGATAATATTGAAAAAAGAGCTTACCATCAGGTGAGATGGTGGTCAAGCGCGTGCATATTAATAGAAAAAAAAAAATGATGATGATTTGGACAATTTCGGAAAATATGTTGCGTCTTCATTGCGAATTTTGAATACCGAAAATAGCATACATGCTCGGGCCGAAATACAAGCAATATTATCAAAATATAAACTGCAAGATCTTAGAGAAAACGAACGACAAAACTCTACACCAATGCCAAAATCCCCGTATTCGAAACAAGGCAGTGAAGACACATGGTGGAACATGTAATTTATTTCTATTCTAATTAAATATCTGATTCCGCAGTTTATATTTGGATAATATTTTTGTGTTCACCAAAAATCTAAAGGTACATCTATGTATGCATTTCTAAAATATTGATCTTAAACCCGTTTAATTGTTATTAAACTACTCGGCCAACAAAATATGTTACATCAAACAAATTCCAAATTAACACCAAGATATAACACTGCTGCAAATATTCTATTGTAACAATAACTATTTTATTCTTCCCCGAAAAATACTGATCGTGCACCAAATATTCCTGAATGTTACACAAAATATTTAGTATGCATCCTAGTACCGTATACCCATTTCAAACGGTTTTGTACAACTTTTATGTTACTGAAATAATTATAATTGAAGAACAAATAATGCATTTCGTAAAACATTACTTCAAAGACTTATATTTATTTTACTGAAAATGGTTTTGGCGCGCTTGCGACGCCCATATGCCAGCCTATTGCTCTCTGTCTGTTGTGCGACGGAGACGGCGCGCGGCGGCGTGGCGATGGCAGGCGGGGCGGTTCGTTGAGTGAGATAGAAATATTGCAGGATCATAGGAGAAAGCGAGACGTTAGATACACGTGCGACGTTACCGGCATGCTTCTAGTGTTTGTTAATTTACTATTATCCTGTGCGCGGCGAAGAGATTCTGATTTATTGTTTTAAATGTGGGATCTTTTGTTTTAATTAAGGAATAGTATTAAACAAATAGTTTTTGTTGTTGTTGAATATATCAAGTATTTTAGTATGAAACCAGAACAATTACCACTTGATATAGAAAATCAAGATGATATTCCCGTGTATTGTTCGGAAAGTGAATCTGAAACGGAAGAACCATCTATTAAAAAGAAGAGGAGTGTAGGTAAAACCTGGGTATTGGTATCGAGATACGAAAATGTTCAAGAAGCAGAAAAAGCAGTATATGATGAGAAAGTATGGTCAATGAGGAAGACTTGCAGAACAGAAGAAGGTATAAAAAATACTACCGCTGTAACCAAGTCAAAGCTCGTGGCTCAGTGTGCATCACAACTTTATTTACTTTTTGAAGCCACTTCTGATGCTGTTATTATTTATCGCTTAGACGCTGATCATGATCACGAGAGTATTAGTAGTCAAAGAAAATATGGTATTTGTCAAGATACAAAAGAAGAAATAAACAAGTTATTCTCATTGCATTTAAAACCGAAGGCTATATTACACCGTTTAAGTCAGACACCGGGTATCACAGTACCTACGATAAAGCAACTGAACAACTACTTGTCCGATCGCCGCCGCGCAGTTTACGGACCTTCTGTTATCAGTCTGGGGGAACTGGAGAAATGGCTAATTGATCATTCTGCGATACCTGAAGATGAAAATGAACCGTATGTTATCTTCTACTACGTATATGAGTGTGGGTCTCCCGTTTTTCGTTTTGGTGTCAGTACAAAGTCTTTGCTAAAATTGACAACAGAGGCAACCAACATACACGCAGACGCTACGTATAAGATTGTGTGGCAAGGATTCCCCGTGTTAGTGGTGGGAACTACTGATAAAACAAAAAAAAATATCCTTTTTGTTTGGCCATTTCTAGCTCAGATCGCAAAGAAGATTTTGAAATGTTATTTGAACAGCTTAAACATAGCGCTTACACTGTATTCGCATGTAATGCAGCCGAAGGTTTTAATTTGTGATGCAGCCAAGAGTATTTAAAATGCGTTTACGGAAGTATTTGGAGTTGAGACTACAGTCAGAATGTGCTGGGCTCACGCTAAAAAGAATATTCAGAAACAAGTAGTTAAACTAGTAGACAAACGACTGCAGAAAGATCTTCTACAAGGCATCGACATTTTACATTCTGTCACAACACCGCTTTAGCAGCTTTTTTGAACAAATATAAAAGTCAAAAGGCTTTTATTACATACTTCAAGGAAGAATGGGTAATACAAAACCCGAATTGGTACCTAGGCGCTTCGGACGGATCTCCATCTACGAATAATGCACTCGAGGCTTTCAATAGGAGCATAAAAGATAGCCACACCCTTAGAGAACGAATTCCACTGTCCCGGTTTCGTGCTGTTACTCTTGACATGGTCAAGCAGTGGTCCGAAAATTATAAAGTGGACTCGTTTTCAAGCACACCTTTGATAGAACTATCTGATTGGACATCAGCATACCAATGGGCGAAATTGAACAAAAAAGTGAAAACCATATCAACAACAGCGATACAAAAATCTTATCTAGTCGAAGGTTCAGCAACCAATAATGTTCCAAACGGGCAAAGTTGGGAGACATTCGATGAATTCCAGAAATTTGCCTTTACTCAGTGGACAGTTGTCTTGCCTTCCCAAAATAGTGACTGGGTAAAGGGTCAATGTAACTGCCCCGAGTTTTTTAAAAATTATAAATGTAAACATGTTACTGGACTTGCGATCAGGCTGAAATACATAACACCTCCAGTAGAAGCCAAAAACATAGCCATCGGGCAAAAACGAAAACGTGGGCGTCCTACAAAGGCAAAGTGCGCTTTATTGGTGCAATAATTTAAAGAAGTACTGCAGAGATTGAGTGGACTGATAATGTGAACATTGTAGGAGTAAAGACTTTGTTTAACATTTTGAATTATTATGGTTCGTACTGATTCGTTTTAAAAAAAACATTTTTAGTAAGCATTACATTTTACAATGTGTTCATTTTTTATTAATAAAGCTACATTGGACATTAATTGGTGTTTGATTCAAATACATTTTGCAGTGCATTATCTGAAGTAAAACTAAAAAAATAAATGCTTGTTTTTAAAATTAGGTGTATTACTATTTTTACAAATTTGCAAGAGTTGTTAAATAGATGCTCGTTATGACATATTTTAATGAACATATTTTGGTGCACATTCAGTATATTTGGTGGAACACAGGCAAAATTAGGTAAATGAAATGGGAATAAATTGAAGTACTTTTAAATACCATCCTTTATATTTTGATAATAAATAAATATTGTTTTTATTTCGATCTGAGCATAAATAATCAATAAATTTCTAATTATTTTGCTGAAAATATATTATATAATTCTATTACAAAAACTGTTTTCTTTAGAACTCACCTTTATAAAATCTTCTAATACCGAGTAAATAGCTTTAAGGGGGAGCGCGCACTACGATAAAAAATCGTGGCGAAAAAATATCGCAAATCTGTGAACCACAGAAATACACTACAATCCGCGCATTGCGAAAATAAATCGTTTGCGATTTAAAATTGCAAATGCGAAATTGTATGTGTATTCTGTACCTTACGAAGCGGTACCGAGGCCCGCGCATTGCGGATAAAATCGCAAGTGCAGCGGTCATTCGATTGACGATGTCAGACGCATACGAATCGGAATCGCCTGTGGCCACGCCACCTGCCGCCATTAGCGATGATGGCAACGATAACATTGATGTAGACAGATTAATCAGTGCGGTGGCAAAAAGACCCCAAATATGGAATAAACTATACCCGCTGTATGTGGATCGTAATTTAAAAATCAAATCATGGGATGAAATATCTGATGAAATAGTGGATGATTGGAGCCAACTGTCTAATAAACAAAAAAAAGCAATAGGTGAGTATTTTTTATTTATTATTATTAAATTTGTCAAATCAAACAAACATTCGTTCAACTTGTGCGCGAGAATTTTCGATTTTTACGTGTTTTTCTGTGGAAAGTGAGCCAAGTATTGATAGAAATTCATAATTTACTTTATTTTCGTTAAATTTCAACTAATATTCAACGTCAAAAGTGTAAATTATCTGGTGAAAATTACGAAACAAAACTAGTTACCGGATTTCTTCCCGTACGTAAGTAATTTGATATTTCAGAATTATAGTGGCATATTGTAACGATATACAGTTAAAAATGAGTTCGTGAATACATGGCTAGTAATCTAGAAACATTTCTTATTGGAATCTTATTGGAATATTCTTGATGTTTGTTTACAAAAATACAAATTACGTAAATCAAAATGTCTGCACCGCGTACTATGAAGTTTGAGCTTAAATATTGCGGCAGTCGATTTTTGATCTCGTAAAATAACATCATCACTAGATTACTTGTCTTTTTATGACCTTAATTCCAAAATTTTGTGTAAATTGATCCAACATTTGTGTCAGAAATCAACATAATAAAACAACAAAATAGCTTTCAGCAAGTACTCTCGTATCTATCCAAAATGTTTATATTTCGGTTTGTTATAAGAATATTGTTTACATTCTAATACATAGTGACATAATTAAAGAACCCATAACAGTTTCAAGTGTGTGAATAGCTGCTTTGTGAGCGGAGAGATAAGGTTTTTTGTGCTGCGGGTCATATTACGCTTGCGATAAGCGGGCGCCCGCGATACGCGACGGAGTATGACGTAAACATGACATTGTGCAATTCGAGTAGCGAGAGGTTAATATATTTTGACATTATTTCATAAAATCTTATTATGGTGATTCCGATCGCACACTAGCGACTCCATTAGAAATAAATAATTTACATAATATCATCAGCATATTAATGATCTGCTTAAACCCGGTACCTTTGGGTATGCAGACGACAGCACTGTTGCTGAGAGATACGTGTCCGACGCACGAGCTGGTGGGTCGCAGATCCGGTCTCTCCGGGAGGCAATGGTTGACCGCTTGAACGTGTCCTTACAGGCAGTCTCTGAATGGGGCGATGCCAATCTGGTCAAGTTCAATGCTGCTAAGACCCAAGCGTGTCTATTTTCCGCCAAAAGGAGCCAATTCCACCCAGCTCCATCTTTCCGAGGTTTAACCGTGCCGATAACCGACCAACTTGAGCTTCTTGGGGTTACATTAACATCTACTCTCAATTTTGGCCCTTACATAGAGGCAAAAGCCCAAGTGGCTGCAAAGAAGTTGGGGATTCTGGCAAAGGTGAGACGATACTTCACGCCGGAACAGCTGCTCAAACTCTATCAAGCGCAAGTTCGATCGTGTATGGAGTACTGCTCTCATCTTTGGGATGGATCTGCCAGATACCAACTTGATGCCCTTGAGTCAATTGAGAAACGAGCCAAGAGGATCATCGTCAATGAGAGGCTTGTCGCGACGAAGCTCCAAAGTCTGGAACATCGACGACGAGTTGCTAGCCTGTCGGTTTTCTACCGGTTGCATTTTGGGGAATGTGCGTCGGAATTGCATAATTTAATTCCGCCAAGCCCGTTCCATCATCGGACCACAAGACGAACGGCGATGCGCCACCGGTACACGGTGGATATCCCACCCATACGCACAAAACGTTTTGGTAACACATTCATAATGCGTACACCTAAGGAGTGGAATTCCCTGCCGGAGTCTGTGTTTCCTGATAGCTACAACCTGGGAGTCTTTAAATCAAGAGTGAATAGGTTATTTCTAGGCAAGCGTGCTCCATCTTCGACCACATCATCACTTACCATCAGGTGAGATAGTGGTCAAACGCGTGCCTATGTTTAGTAAAAAAAAAAAAAAAAACAATGAACAAGGGCAATAAACGAAGTTGTTCAGTATTTTGCGAATATAAAAGAGTGAAATATATTTTTTTAATATACATATAAGTTAGGTACACAATCAAATAAAAGCGGTAGGTTGTAAACATGCATCGTGCAAAAAGTGGCCACTTTTGGTACGATGCATGTTTATAACCTACCGCTTACGAGTATAACTGACTGTGTACCTTAAATATTAAAAAATATATATTTTACCCTTTCATATTCGCAAAATATTTAAAAAGTTCGCTTACTGCCCACTACCGGCGCTAGTGTGCGATCGGAATCACCTTAAGCCGAATACTGTACTACAGTTGTTCTGTTACTATACCTAAATAGATTAAACTTTTAGCACTAAAACTTCGTGCACGATCCCCCTGAGGGGTCAGGTGAAGGGGGGAGCGAGGAAGCACGAGTTTTTTCTATCCTTTGACTGCATCCAAAGAGGATATCGTGTGCCGGCGCAGCGTGCTCGTACCCTTCCCCGCTAACCTCATGCCCCGCCGAGATCACTCCCCTTAAGCCGCCTCATATACTACGGTGGACCGCGCACGAGATTGCAGCATTTCAGCTCATCCAATATTTTATTTGTATATTTATTTCTTTTATTTATCTATTTTTAAGAAGTCTGTTAAATTTTATCGTATTGCCATGACACTGCACCTCTAGAACTAGTGAAATAGTTTGCGAGATATTCTCGATTACGAATACTGTTCATAGTAGATCGGTGCCTTGTATGTGATATATTTTGCAAAGTTGACTGAAATAACAAGTCTCTGGATCTTAATCCATCACGTTTACGTACATAGTTATGTAGAATGCAGCAGGTTTTTATAATAACGTCACAAGTTTTAGGATTGACATCCAGTGCCCGATGCAAAATTCTCCATATTTGTTAATATTCCGAAAGTGCATTCTACCCTCATTCTTGCTCTTGATAGGCGATAATTAAAAACCTTTTCTGATAATGTCAAATTTCGCCGCGGGTAAGGTCTCATGATGTGCTCTGAGAGTGCAAATGCCTCATCACCAACAAACAAACAACAAAGTACAATAAAGTATATATAAATAAATAAACACATAAGGAAATTCATTTCCGTTATCGTCATTGACCACGTTCAAGCCTTTTGCCAAAATTTGAATTTTGGAACACAGTTGAATCACTGCTGCTTCCATATCCACCAATATCAATTGCAATGAAGGAGTAATTTGCATCAGCCATAGCCATTAGAACAATAGAATGATAGTGCTTGTAATTGAAGTATTCTGAACCTTTTCTGTTTGGCTTTTCACATCTTACGTGTTTGCCATCTATGGCACCCAAACAATGTGGGAAATTTGTTCGTCTTTGAAATAATTTGGCTATTTCTAACCACATATCTTTAGTAGGTTCGGGCATATATGTTGGTTGGAGACACGACCAAAGCAAACTACACACTTCTTCTACTATTTCACGAATTGTCGACGCACCAATAAGATACTCATAATACAATGAGTTGTAGCTGTTTCCATCAGGAAACAGCTACAACTCATTGTATTATGCCAAGTACCTGAAATCAAATATAATAGTGTATAATTTTTCTACTTTTCTACACACTATGGACACAAACCTTCACTCACCCTCACACATCATTTCTCTCTCTCTCTCTCTCTCACACACACACACACACACACACACACACACACACACACACACACACACACACTTATTCTCTCACACACGGACTTACACTCTCTCTCACACATACCTACAGTCTCTCTCACACACACATATGCTCTCCCACACACGCACACACCTCCCCTCTCCCTCTCCCACACGGACACTCCTCTTGCATAACTATTTTATTTTTCTTTCTTTTCACAGGCCTAAAAATACAGAAAAAGTGGCGCAATTTAAGAGATACCTTTAAAAGAGAGCTTTCATTACAGAAAAAAATAAATCAGGTCAGGCGGCTCGCAAAAAGAAGAAATATTTGTATTTCGACGCACTATCTTTTTTAGCCACTACTACAATTCAACGCGAATCTAGTGGGAATATTACAATGGAAGACGATTCTACTCAATCGGAGGCCGATGCAGGTGCTGATATCGCCTTAGCTAACCGACGACTTGCCACTACATTGAGAAAAAAAACAAATGCTCCTGAGAACACCGACTGCGAAGAGGAATTATTAAATATTTTACAAAATCAGAACAGAACATACGATGAAGATATGAGCTTCTCTGAAATGATAATACCAATGTTGAAAAATCTTAACATTGATCAAAAACATTACGCAAAAGTAGAAATATTGAACATTCTTAATAAAGCTCGATATTTTGCTCCTCCACCTATGCAACCTACTACTCAGCCATTGTTACCTATCTCACAAATAAACTATCTTCCATCGCAAGCAGAATTTTCACAACCTCGGCCACAAACAACAAGAGACTCAGCTCAGTCTTCTAAAACTATAATTGCACCACCATCACAATTTTACAGTGTATCTGTCAACAGTTTACAATGTATCTGTCGGATTCTAATACATCGGAATCGGAAGAGTTGTATGACCTAGGAGGATATTATGATTCACACGCTTAAATGAGTAAAATTGACATGGTTAACTTGCTTTTGTAAAATTATTGGACACTAAGTAAATTGATTGATACAAAACGTTTTCATTTACTTACCTTAGAGCCACCGACAGCCTCTCTTCAGGAGATATAGCATTTCGCCATGACGTGTTGCTGTACTGAAGAAAAGGGCCAACGATATGTAGGATTAATTTAAGATTTGATTACTATAAGTGTTTCTAAACGATATCACTAAATTATATTTCTGAACGAGTGAACGGAACGAGTGAAAGGAAATGTGTAAAAGGAAGATGGCGAGAGGGGGAACCTAAGAAAAAGACGTGTTTGGTGGTAAAGGTGTTTTTTACTTGAATATAAGTTGTTTGATGAAGATTTGGCGTTTCCCTGGATATCCCACACTACAAATTTGGGGGCTCGTCCGGGATAGTGTTTCATTCGGGATCCCCGGGAAAACCAAAGAAGACGTGCGTTTCGCGGCAAGGTGAACCGCGACGCGATCCACGTGGCAAGTACCTACCGTTACGAAGAAGATTGAACAAGAAGAAGCAAACTAAGATGAGTGACGATAAGAATTCGACGACACCATCATTGAATTTTGCCGATATTATACCAAAATTCAATGGCACTGATAGAACATATTCATCAGCAAAGTGGACGCAGGACGTGGAAGACAACGCCGAAATATTCGGTTGGTCGGCGCAACAGAAACTCATACTGGCAAGGCGATCACTAACCGGCACAGCGGAGTTGTGGTTAAAATCAGAAAAACCCTTCAAGTCATACGAGGACCTACGGGCGGCACTGTTGAAAGAATTTCCTGAGACAATCAACAGTAAAGAGATGCACGAATTCATGGCGGCTCGTAAGAAAAGAAGTAATGAAACATGTTACGAGTATTTGCTTACGATGAAGGAGTTAGGCAAACGTGCTAAGTTTCCAGATTACGTGGCTATACAGTATATTGTTGATGGCATACACGACTACGAAACGAACAAGATGATCCTGTACGGCGCGACTACGTACCCAGCACTGAAAGAGAAAATAATGTTGTACGAGACAATAAAGAACAAAAGTAAGAAACGCTACGATGGTACGAATTCAACGAAACAGTCCGAGCTGAAAACAAAGAGTCATCCAGAAAAATCATCACGTCGATGTTACAAGTGTGGTGAAGTCGACCATATCGCAAGCACGTGCACGAAAGGTGTAAAATGTTTCCGGTGCAACTCATTTGGTCATATTGGAACTGAGTGTAAAGCGCCAAATTCAAACGCAAGCATGAAGCCGCAAGATAAGCATAAAGATGGCGGCGAAAGTTCCCGAAAATCGATGTGCACGAAGATTTTGACGGAAGAGGGCGCCTCTGATGCGGATCGGGAAAAACATGGCGGATGCGATGAAGATGAACGACAACGGAGCGATCGAATGACAGGAATAGATGAACGTCGGTCAACGTCAAACTCGTGTACGTCAGTGTCAGACTCCTGTCAAAGATGTCAGTCGGAAACGGTGTTGAATGTAAACAAAGACATTGTGAGCAATAAATCAGTTAAGAACATTAAGATTGGTGATAAAGAAGTTAATAGTTTAATAGATTCTGGTAGTGACTTAAATTTAATATCTTCGAATTTGTTTTTCGAGTTGGATGTGACGGCTCACGAAAAGGTAAAGGTGTTATTATCTGGTATTGGTGCGACGAACGTTTGCTTATTTGGAAAGTTTAATATAACGATTACGGTCGATGGATATTGCCTCGACGTGTGCTTTTTCATTGTCCCAAAAGAGGTAATGCCATATAATATCATCTTAGGTCAACCATTTTTAGCCAATGTTACAGCTGTAATTGATAAGGGTTCAGTCAGCATTGTGCCTCATGATAATGATGTTCTACCGCAGTGTATGCTAGTTGAGGTTCCAAAACCTGTGTGTTTTGTTTCTGACCCACAGATACGAAAAACAGCACAGAAATTAGTTGATGGTTATCAACCCAAACAAACTAAGGAGGCGCCGATAACTATGAGGATCATATTAAAGGATGAAATCCCCATAGCACAACGGCCTAGAAGGTTGTCCCTTGTTGAGCAAAAGGAGTAGAGAGGCAGGTAAGTGAGTGGCTAACAGATGGTATTGTTAGAACTAGTTTTTCAGAATATGCAAGTCCACTAGTGTTGGTTAAAAAGAAGGATGGTTCAACAAGAGTATGTGTGGATTACAGATTAATTAACCGAAAGATGGTCAAGGATGAATTTCCACTTCCGGTTATCGAAGATCATATTGACAAGTTATCAGAGGCCAAAGTTTTCAGCAAATTGGATCTGAAAGATGCATTCTTTCACTTAAGAATAGATGAAGATTCTGTAAAATATACCTCGTTTGTCACACATCATGGCCAGTTTGAATTTCTCAGAGCACTATTTGGATTATCAATTTGTCCGAAATATTTCACAAGATTTATAACAATTATCTTTAGAGACCTCATTGCCAAAGGTCACATTCTAATATTTATTGATGATGCCATTATTCCAGCAAACAACTATCAAGAAGCAGTTGAAAGACTACGTGAAGCACTAGAGGTAGCATCAGACTACGGACTCGAGATTAACTGGAAGAAGAGTGAAATATTGACAACAAAGGTTGAGTATTTGGGTCACATTGTGCAAGGTGGTGAAGTGAGACCTGCTACAGGAAAAACAGAAGCAGTTCTGAAGTACCCGGAGCCCAAAACGGTGAAACAACTACAAAGCTTCATGGGGCTCGCATCATATTTCAGGAAGTACATACCAAATTTTGCCCAAATAGCCAGTCCATTGACGAATTTGCTAAAGAAGGATCGAAGTTTTACATTTGAAGAGGAACAGAGGCATTCTTTTAACATTTTAAAAACAAAATTAGGAAGTGGTCCAGTGCTTATTATATTCAACCCAAAACGACCTACAGAATTACACACAGATGCATCCAGTTTGGCTTTTGCAGCAGTATTAATGCAGCGATGTGAAGATGGTGGATTACATCCCGTGTATTATATGAGCCGGAAGACAAGTGACGCAGAAAGGAAATATTCTAGCTATGAGCTTGAGGCTCTCGCTATCATAGAAGGAGTAAAGAAGTTTCGCCATCTTAATAAGGCTGATGGAGTGGTCGCCTATATTAAAAACTCACACAAAAATAAAACAAGAGAAGTAAAATTGGCTCATGCGTCTTGCTTGGAGATTCACATTACGCCTGACCTTATCGTTATTGCGATTTATCGATCCCCCTCAACCGCGAATGCAGAGCAATTTATTCACTCCTTAAACTATCACTTAACTACCCTTGCATCAACTAAAAACTTAATAATCACTGGAGACATAAATATTAATCTGATAAACAATCAAAATGAGCAATCGCAGGAACGTACAAACAGACTTAACTATCTCAATATGTTAGCAATGCATGGTCTACTCCCTGGTCACTCGCTTCCCACGAGAGACAAAACCTGTCTTGACCATTTCATATTAAAACTAAAACCTGGCAACCAAACTGCAACAATAGCAATTATTCATACGACCATTACTGACCACTTCATGACTTTTTTAAAAATCTCAAACCATACTAATTTATCAAGATGCTCAAAAAGGAAAACAGTTTTTAATTCGGAGAAGGGGCTTGAACTCCTCAAAGCCAGTAAACTATCGGATCTATTAAAAATAAATAACCCTAACACTGTTACTAATTTCCTAGTCGAAATACTACAAAATTGTGTCACACTTAGTACAGTTACTCTAAATATACCTTTGAAAAATAGAACCCTAAAACCATGGATGACAATTGGCTTATTACGCTGTATTCTGAATAGAAATCGTATGCAAAAGAGACTTAGACTTGACCCATACAACGAGGTGCTAAAAATCACATACAAAAGGTATCGTAATTACTGTTATACAATTATTAGAAAACAGAAACGTAAACATGACAGAGATCAGCTTTCTAAAGCGCACAGAAATCCTAAAAAAATATGGAATATTATTAACAACATAACGCAGCGCAAACCTAAAAAAACTAGTAATTTGGATTTGCTAGAGGTACTCACTACCCCACAAAACGCTGTTGACAAAGTTAACGACTACTTCTGTACCATAGGCAAACTTCTTGCTGAAAACATCGTAACTTCTCAGTCCTCAGCAGCAAATAATTTCAACCCTGACTTATACTCTACAGACAGTCCTTTGGCCTCATCTTTTGTTCTTCTCCACACAGACCCCGACGAAGTTCGAGCCACTTTAATGAGTTTGAAATCGGATAGTGCTCCCGGTTGGGACAAAATACAAGTCAACTTTTTAAAAACTGCCCACGAACAAATTGTGCCAATCATAACCCACTTAATTAACTTATGCTTCGAGCAAGGAATTTTCCCGGACGCTTTAAAAATAGCCCTTATAACACCTGTGTACAAGTCTGGAGACAAATTTGACCCGTCTAACTATAGACCAATTTCGGTTCTACCGTCTATTTCAAAAATCCTTGAGAGACTTATAAACTCACGCCTAATTAAATTCCTCTCGAAATATAAAATACTGTCGCCTTCTCAGTTTGGGTTTAGAAAAGGGAAGTCTACTGAGGATGCAGTTCTGGCACTTACTTCTGCTCTGGTAGATGGTGTGGACGGTGGAGCCAAGTGTCTAGCTGTTTTTCTTGACCTCAAAAAGGCCTTTGACACTGTATCTGTCCCCTTACTTTTACATAGATTAGAACGCATCGGCATAAGGGGAAGCGCTCTTGAACTTTTTAAATCCTACCTCAACAACCGCAAACAAACAGTTGAAATTGGGGAGTACACCAGCTCCGAGTCAACCGTCACCTTCGGAGTCGGCCAGGGCAGTGTCCTTGGACCGACCTTATTCCTTATCTACATTAATAACCTCTGCAACATGAAGATTGACGGCGGACTCATTTTCTCATACGCTGACGACACTGCCATTTTCTTCACTGCTAAGACTTGGGCTATTGTTGGTAGTTTGGCAGAGCGTGGCCTTGCGAAAATAGCAGCCTGGCTAGATCATAGTCTCCTCACACTAAATGCCTCCAAATCCAATTACATCTGCTTTACTAAGTATAATAACTCGCAACCGTCTCATGATTTCCAAATAAAAATCCACAACTGTCCCAACCCTCCCACCACCGACTGTTTTTGTTCAAAAATTGACAGGTTACAGCAAACTAAATATCTAGGTGTTATGATAGACCAGCGCCTGTCCTGGCACATGCACACCGAACTTATTATGAAAAGAGTTAGGAAACTGATATGGACTTTTAAAACTCTGCGGCATGCGGCTTCAAAGCAATTACTAAGGCAAGTTTACATATCACTGGCCCAGTCTATTCTTACGTACTGTCTACCTTGCTGGGGAGGGACGACAAAGATAAAGTTTTTGGATCTAGAGAGGGCGCAGAGAACCTTACTTAAGGTCATGTTCTTTAAACCCTATAGATGCCCCACCCACAGCCTTTACCTATTATCTGATCTTTTGTCCGTAAGGAAGCTCTATTTGCTTCAAGTTATAATTAAAAAACATACATCACTCCCGTATGACCCCTCTAAGCCTAAAAGCAGAAGGAGCTACTTAGTCGCTCCAACTGTTAAGGTTAAATCTGCTTTCGCTAAAAGGCAATACTCAAGACAATCATCTTACCTATACAACCTGCTGAACAAGGAATTACATATATATTCCATGAAACTGCGGGACTGTAAGAATGTTGTTATCGATTGGCTTAAAACTAAAACCTATAACGATGTTGAGTCTATTGTCTCCACTTTGCAGTAACCAAGTCAGTTACATTTGGGTAGTTGAGCACATGATTAGTGAATGGAGACTTATTTCGCTTTTTTCGATCCCAAGACATTGTCGCAGGGCTATCCAACAACCGATAACCTACAGTTGGACCTACGCTTCCACCTACCTATACTAGCATCGACTTTCGGCTTCACCCGCATAGGCCTCGATCCCATGGTTGTGTCGGATTGGAAGTATCTTTTTGACCTAACTCAGGATACAATTTACCAAAGTCTCAAAAGCGTGAAAGCTGAACTATACTATAGTACAAGAAAATAAATAAACAGACACACCTTCGTTAGTAGTGCTGAATATGACGTAATAAATTAGGGTAAATCAACTTAAGCATTGCTTATATTTATTTTAACTCACGCACCACACAACCACACTATTCACACTCACACTCATACTTACTCACACACTCACACTCATACTTACTCACACACTCACACTCATACTTACTCACACACTCACACTTACACGCTCGATCTGGGCCTTTTCTTCAGAGCCGTTTGTATTTTTAAATTACCCTTTATCTTTTAGTCTTGCATGTTTACATTGTCTACATTTCAATTGCATATAAATGTAAAGTGGAAGTGCGGAGTCTCCTAATACAAGCAATCCCTTGCTTAAAAGGTGATCTCCAATAATATGTGTCGAAATGCCTATTGTAATCGAAATAAAGATTTTTATTATTTTATTTTATTTTTTATTATTTGTATGGTTTTTTTTTTTTTTTTACTAATAATAGGCACGCGCTTGACCACCATCTCACCTGATGGTAAGCGATGATGTGGTCGAAGATGGAGCACGCCTGCCTAGAAGCAACCTATTCACTCTTGACTTAAAGACTCCCAGGTTGTAGCTATCGGGAAACACAGACTCCGGCAGGGAATTCCACTCCTTAGCTGTACGCATTATGAATGTGTTCCCAAAACGTTTTGTGCGTGTGGGTGGGATGTCCACCATGTACCGGTGGCGCATCGCCGTTCGTCTTGTGGTCCGATGATGGAACGGGCTTGGCGGAATTAAATTATGCAATTCCGTCGCACATTCCCCAAAATGCAACCGGTAGAAAACCGACAGGCTAGCAACTCGTCGTCGATGCTCAAGACTTTGGAGCTTCGTCACGACGAGCCTCTCATTGCCAATGATCCTCTTGGCTCGTTTCTCAATTGACTCAAGGGCATCAAGCTGGTATCTCGCAGATCCGTCCCAAAGATGAGAGCAGTATTCCATACACGATCGAACTTGCGCTTGATAGAGTTTGAGCAGCTGTTCTGGCGTGAAGTACCGTCTCACCTTTGATAGGATCCCCAACTTCTTTGCAGCCACTTGAGCTTTTGCCTCTATGTAAGGGCCAAAATTGAGAGTAGATGTTAATGTAACCCCAAGAAGCTCAAGTTGGTCGGTTATCGGCACGGTTGCACCTCGGAAAGATGGAGCTGGGTGGAATTGGCTTCTTTTGGCGGAAAATAGACACGCTTGGGTCTTAGCAGCATTGAACTTGACCAGATTGGCATCGCCCCATTCAGAGACAGCCTGTAAGGACACATTCACGCGCTCAACCATAGCCTCCCGAAGAGACCGGATCTGCGACCCACCAGCTCGTGCGTCGGACACGTATCTCTCAGCAACAGTGCTGTCGTCTGCATACCCAAAGGTACCGGGTTTAAGAAGATCATTAATATGCAGCAAGAACAGTGTTGCCGAAAGCACCGACCCCTGAGGAACCCCGGCATTAATATCCAGCAGTCCAGACGAGCAGCCATCTATGACCACTCGGATAGACCGATCCCTCAGGAAATCTGCAATCCAATCACACAAACCGGCGGGCAGACCGAAGGAAGGAAGCTTACTAATAAGGCTATCGTGCCAGACCCTGTCGAAAGCCTTCGAGATGTCAAGGGAGACCGCTAGTGCCTCCCCGTGCTTTTCTATGGCTTCACTCCAGATGTGAATGGCATACGCTAGAAGATCCCCAGTTGACTGATTTCGGCGGAACCCGTATTGTCGGTCACTAAGGATATCATTTCCTTCTAGGTACGCCAGGAGCTTATGATTTAGCACGCGTTCCATAGTCTTACAGAGTATGGACGTTACCGAGATGGGTCTATAATTCGACGGGTCAGCTCGACTACCCTTCTTGGGCACGGGTTGCACGTTAGCTTGCTTCCAAGCCTTCGACACCTTTCCAGTCTCAAACGAAAGGCGAAATAGGCGTGTCAAGATCGGAGACAACTCAGGCGCACAAGTTTTCAGAACAATTGCCGGTATCCCGTCGGGGCCACTAGCTTTGTTCACGTCTAGGTTACGCAGCACCCTACGGACGTCCTTCTGATGAATGCGAATGTTCGACATGCTCGACTCGCATCCACCAGGAGAAGCAGGGAGCCTCGCGCCACCGGGATCCAGACGCGAAGATTGCGCAAACAAGGAAGCAAACAAGTTCGCTTTCTCCTCAGCGGAGTGGGCCAGCGTCCCGTCGGGTCTCAGCAGTGGTGGTAGTGAGGGGCGGCAGAAGTTCGATTCGACCGACTTAGCCAGGGACCAAAAAGCCTTACTACCTGCTGGGTATGAAGCAAGTTTGTTCCCTATTCGGCTGATGTGGTCAAACCGTATGGTATTCCATTTAAAATCGTAACAGACTGCCAAGCATTTCAGATGACATTACAAAAGAAAGATTTGTCAACCAGAGTAGCCAGATGGGCTTTGTTATTGCAAGAATTTGATTTTCAGGTGGAACACAGATCTGATGCGAGAATGAAACATGTTGATGTACTGAGCCGCAACCCATACATAGGTGTGACCACTAATAGCTTACATGATCAAATAAAGAAGGCGCAAGACCAAGATGAAGGATTGAAGGCTATCATGGAAGTACTGGATGATAAACCATACCTTGATTACTATTTGGAAGGTGGTCTACTGTATAAGGGGTTGGAGAGAAGACTAGTAGTACCTAAGGGCATGGAGATGGAAGTTATAAAAAGAGTACACTCGAATGGACATTTTTCTAAGAAGAAGATGACAGAACTTATCAGTAAAGATTATTACATTAAAGATTTGTCGAAGAAACTGGAAGATTTTATAATTACATACATTCCATGTATACTAGGCAGCCGTAAAGAAGGTAAGCAGGAAGGATTTCTGCATTTATTAGAGAAAGAGGATACACCCCTGCATACTATTCACATTGATCATCTGGGACCAATGACAGAAACAAAGAAGCTGTACAATCATCTGCTTACAATGGTAGATGCATTCACCAAGTTTGTGTGGATATTTCCAACCAAGAGTACCACTAGCAAGGAGACCATTGAGAAGATAAGAATCCATCAGCAACACTTTGGGAATCCCACTAGAATAATAAGCGACCGAGGAACAGCATTTACCAGTCAAGAATTTCAACAATATTGTGAAGAAGAAGGAATAAAACATGTGAAAATCACCACAGGCGTGCCTAGGGGAAATGGGCAAATAGAAAGAATACACCGGACCATGATTTCAGTTCTTACAAAGTTGTGCATAGAGGACCCTACCCAATGGTACAAACACATAAGTCGTGTACAGAGAGCATTGAACAGCACTTGGCAAAGAAGTATCAATTGTACCCCATATGAACTACTGGTTGGAACAAAGATGAAAACTAAAGAAGAAATTGAAATCTATGACTTACTTATGCAAGAAGGAAGAGACAACTTTATAGAAGATAGAGAAGAAAGACGACAGAAGGCAAAGAAGCATATTTTGGAAGTACAAAAGGAAAACATACGAACATTTAACAAGAAGCGCAAGCAAAGTTCAAAGTATCAGGAAGGGGATCTAGTTGCCATCAAGCGCACCCAATTTGGCTCAGGCATGAAGCTAAAACCTAAGTACCTTGGGCCATACACCATTACAAAGGTGAAAGGAAATGACCGTTATGATGTGCAGAAGATGGACCTCACTTCAGAAGAACCAGGTAAGACATCTACGGTGGCTGACTTTATAAAGAAGTGGCCCAATGACGACTGAACCTTTCAATTTTTGTTTGTAATCTTAACCTGTAGATCGGTTTTATATTTGTGAACTGGGGCTACTATTTATCTACTCATAGTCTGTATTCCAATAACTTTTTAATTTTTGTGTGCTAAAGCTAAAGTATAAGTTGGTATTCTAATGTTTGCATATTTAAGCTATTTGCTGTGAAGTATGTACTCTATTATTTCTAAAGATTGAATTGAAACTTAAAGATAACTTTATCATTTCTGAGGCCAGAAATATGTGTAGAATGGCCGAGCCTGTAGGATTAATTTAAGATTTGATTACTATAAGTGTTTCTAAACGATATCACTAAATTATATTTCTGAACGAGTGAACGGAACGAGTGAAAGGAAATGTGTAAAAGGAAGATGGCGAGAGGGGGAACCTAAGAAAAAGACGTGTTTGGTGGTAAAGGTGTTTTTTACTTGAATATAAGTTGTTTGATGAAGATTTGGCGTTTCCCTGGATATCCCACACTACAGATATGTAAAAGGTTATCAAAACTTTGAATAGTCATCCGAAAATAACCAAAAAACTTTTTTTCATACACTCGCAGATCGTTATACCGTACGTAAAAAAATCCCTTCAAAGGTCTTAACGCTGTCAAAGGATGGACCCAGTAACGTTTAGTTTTTATCCTCTTCTTCTTCAAATTTCTTTTACGTAAAAGTAAGTAGTATACAATGGTTATTTTCTTTTGTAAGTCCATGATGCTATGTACCTATAGGTGCACTCCCGTCTTTCGTGGTGGCACAGTACCTATTGACTGTCTCCTCAGTCCGCTATTTCGCAGGCGACAATAAATCGTAGTGCGTGTATGAAATATTGTAGTTTGCGATTTTATTTCGCATTAAAAAAATCGCAACGATTTTTTATCGCGGTGCGCGCTTAGCCTATGTACTCCGACCAAGAATGTACTTATAGTACACCTAGGTACTCTTAATAATTGTGACAGTGTACCAAACGAATCTCCAGTTGCCAAATATTTTAATGCTCTTTCAGTTTTGTTCGAGCAGGAATAGCATTACGCATTGTTGTATTTTGCCTTTGTATAGAAGAATCAATTTTATCTAATAAATAATAAAACTGGGTTCTGTTCACACGAAACAAGTTCTTAAAGTCATCTTCATTTTCTATTTTTAATTCTACAAAAAGATTGTTAGACGCTCCGAGAACTCCTCTTCTTGCTATCCATTTTTTTTATCCAAAACCTCTTTTTACGATTTCTCAATATTTCTTGTCTCAGAAGAGCAGCAACGATTAACACACCTTGACTTACTGCACTCATGTTGGCAAATTAAGAGAAAACCAATTGAATGCAAGAATCGCCTAAGAAAGAAGATCGGCAGTGTCAGTGTCGCTTTATTTGACAAACGAGCCTAAACTAAATTATATGCATTTTATAGATCAAGTAGTGTAGTTCATTTTCTTGTTTAAAGATTTTTTTTTATTTTGTGGGAAAAAGGAAAAAAAATATAAATAAATATTTTGTTATATCAGAAGTAAAAGTAGCAATAATTAAACGCAAAACCGCGGTATTGAAGTAATCATTGCCATTTTCAGTAGAATATATGATCAAACGAACTTCTTGAGTGAAGTTCGATCGATATAATATGAGTGGTTTCATTTGAAGATATAAATAAACAGGTAGTCCTTTAACCTACTAGGCAACACTCGCACGCTTTTAAAAGTTATTTGTAATTAGATTAACAAATCGATATGATAATCGATTTAAGTATCGACTCGTCTACCCCTCACTATGACGGTGACAGTGACCTCATTCTTTTAGAGTTGCGACTTGAGTTCAAGTTCTCTCGTGTTATAGTAAAAATGAACTGGGTTATGGGTGGGTAGGGTATTTATATCTTCAAATGAAACCACTCATATTATATCGATCGAACTTCACTTAAGAAGTTCGTTTGATCATATATAATATTTCGTGGTTTCATTTTCGATATAAATAAACAGGTAGATGTTTAGAGACTGTTATATTTTTACTTATTTTTATAAGGGAAAATGTCTGTACTCTGTGTGCAGTGCACAGACCCAGTAAAACAACTAGTTTTTTAGTATTTTTTTCTAAATTAAGCTGAGCATGTGGAACCCATTCCGAAATATGATTCAATAATATTTGAGGATCCCAAGTAGTTGAGTATTTTGGTAAAGAAGGTCTCAATTTGAATATCCCTTTTAGAAGACGTTTGACGCCCTCGTCTATGGCTAAACTGTTTCCTATGAGCAAGGATAAGGCTGAACGGTGGCTATTAATAGTGCCATAAGATGCACCCTTCTCATACTGTTCAGTTAAAAAAGTGACTATGTGAGGGATGGAGCTCTCGAATACATTACAGTTATTTTCCTTACAGTACAGCCACCACAACTTGTAACACACGCTGTATTGCTTTAGTGTGCCTTCTGCCAGTGAGGCGAGCATCAAGTCCAGGGCGGCTGGCGGCGTACCACGGCGGAAGAACGCGAGCCTGAGAGCAGCGCTGCCCCCAGGGAAAGAGTCTGGTGGAACGGGTGTTGTTGTCTGAAATGGGACAACAGTAATTTTGGGTGCGGTTCCAAGACAACAATTTCTCCTATCGATAAATCTACTAACATAGGATACCATGCCTGTTTTGGCCACATTGGGAAAACTAAGATGCCAGTAGCTTTATCCTGTATAATTTTTTGTATGCAGTTTATTATCATAGAGAATGGTGGGAAAGCATAAAATAATTATTGGTTCCAATTTAACGTAAATGCGTCAACAGCTATTGCATCTGGGTCCTGTTTCCAGGACACGTATTCGTGACACTTTGCATTGGTGCGGGAAGCGAATAAGTCAATCTCTGGTTGGCCTAATCGCTTGACAATACACTTAAATGCAGGTTCTGATAACTCCCATTCGACGTCGGGGTTCACCCTGCGTGACTCTTCGTCGGCCTCGACATTGTCTTTGGTATTTATATACGAAGCGAATAACCACAGCTTTCGCGTCTCGCACCATTGCCAAATATCACGAGCAAGCGCGCTTAAGTGTGGGAATTGTATACCACCCATTCGGTTTATGTAACTTATTGCAGTAGTGTTATCCACACGAAGTAGTATAGCGCGGCCAGTTAGGTCCCGAGCAAAACATTTTACAGCAAAAAACACAGCTAATAGTTCTAAATAATTAATGTGGAAACTAATTTCACTTTCCTTCCAAGCACCATTGACACGTAACCCGTCACTAAATGCTCCCCAGCCTGTGCGTGACGCATCAGTATAAATTTCCAGAGCGTAGCTTTGGGGCTTTATTGGATTATTTACGTTGTAAATATTTTGAGACCACCAGTTCAAGTCGTTTAAGATGTTATGGGGAAGTTTAACTTTTGCATCAAATGTACCATGTTGTTGTAGAAGCAAATATTTATATCTTTTGTTAAACTGAGAAAATCGATCGACATGGGACATCACTGTGTTGCCCGCCGAATGGGGCACAGCACTAACTTTTTCACTTTGACAGTTGCTTCGCGCGCGAGTCGTTTTGTATTTAAGTTGTGAATGTTTTAAAATTTGATTAAACTGTGAATAAAGTCAATTCGTTTTAACAAATTTCAGAAGTGGCATTCATTTCATGCTTACATAGTGGAGTACGCTCGTAAAAAGTTATAAAAACTGATTTTGTACATAGAACAAAGTGCCGATTGAAAGTGAAAATTTTCTAGTTTTCTCCCAATAATAACTTAACAAATGGATGTGTGATTAGTGTAAATAGCTAAAATATATACTAAATCCGCCCCTAAGACTACCCACTGACCCAATTTCTAGTTCAGGATTTACGTGTTTCATAAGTTTGAAAACATTACTTTGTGGGAAACACGTCGCGACATGTTGACACAGGAATCATCGACGCCACACCGTTCCTCGTTGGTGCCTGCCAGTTGGTGAGCTATATCCTGTATCCTGAATCTCATGTCTATTTAATAGTGCTTACATTGGCCTTATTGTGTTTTGTTAGTGGAACATTTGAAATTAAGTTCAAAGGAATTACTTAACATAAATGTCAATTGATGAGTGAACATAGACTGATATTTTTATTGTGAACTATTTTATAATCTGGTTGAGTGCTAATTTAGATAGACTTTAACCTTACATTTTACTGTGCATGGTACTAATTACCAAGAACAACAAATATTCTGACATAAACTTTTATAATAATTGTCAGGATTTACAAGTTAATTCTATTTTTAATTTTCAATTTGGACTCATCTCACTGAAACATTTGTTTGTATTTTATTGAACTGTGAATTGTTGTACCTTGTGTATATTTTGTTACTTTAATTCCATTTTGTGTGTTTAATATGGGTCGACATAAGTATAAGAGACGCTCTAGGAGTATTTCAAGTTCTTCCTCCTCTGATAGTGACAAGAAGAAAATTAGAAAAGATTAAAAACATAAGAAGAGGCGAATAGAAGCTCTTGAGGGCTTGATCAGGGAGCTGCGGAAGTCAAAGAATTATGGTAGATCTCAATCTCCATCAGCCCGATCGCCGAGCTCAGTCGTTGAAGTGGTATCAAAGGAAGCTTCAAGTAATAATGTTACTGTGCAGCCTATAGTTCGCTATGTTGGTCGTAGTGATTTTATATCTGAGTTCAACCCACAAACTACATCAGTACCAGTAGAACATTGGATACGTAATTTAGAAAATACGGCAAAAATGCATGGATGGGATGAACGGACATTAATTTGTAACTGTACTTCTAAGCTGGCTGGATATGCAAAGGGGTGGTATGAACAACAAGCATCCTACGAAATAAGCTGGAGTGAGTGGAAGGATAAGTTGATAAAGGCATTTCCATTCACCAAAAATAAATTGTCTCAAATTAGAGACCTTGTGAATCGAATCAGACTCCCAAGTGAAGACCCAATATCATTTTATTATAGTAAATTGGGGTTAGGAATGTCATGCCAGCTAAGCGACGACATTATCACCGAAGCTGTAATTGGTACACTGGGTGACAAACTAATGGAAGTTGGTGCGAAGTCTGCTGGATGTCATGACACAAATTCGCTACTGCGTTATTTGGCTAGCATTAATACTTCAAATAATGAAGAACTAGAAAAGTCAGGATCCACACAAAAAAAGGAAGGACACAGCCAGAACTTGAAATGCTATTCTTGTGGGAAACAAGGCCACAAGGCAAATAGATGCCGCATGAATAAAGAAAATAGAAAAATAAACAAAAATAAGGAATTAAAGAAATGCTCATTTTGTGATCGTTCTGGCCACATAGAATCAGAGTGTTATAGGAAAAAGAACTCAAATAAGCATTGTACTTTTTGTAAAATGAATGGACATACTCTCGAAGAATGTAGAAAGCAATCTAAGACTGGATCACAAAACAGGGTAGTCTGAAAAGTTCAAACTGTTGGTTGTGATTCTTCAGACAGAAAATACTTTAAAGATGTACTGGTTAACGGGACTACTGCAAAAGCATATTTAGATTTTGGAAGCTTGTGTAACACTATGAGACAGAGCTTCTGTAAGAGACTTAATCTGCAAATGACACCTAATGACACAATCGTTATTAAAGGTTATGGAGATGCAATGGTCACACCAATGGGGTCAGTATTAGCATTCCTCATTATTGATGGTGTAGAAAAACAAAACCAATTTTATGTTGTACCTGATCATGTTCAAGAAGTTGA
Organism: Lacanobia oleracea; assembly: GCA_950371165.1. NCBI lineage: Eukaryota > Metazoa > Arthropoda > Insecta > Lepidoptera > Noctuidae > Lacanobia > Lacanobia oleracea. Next base: position 14,742,308 of record OX493386.1, read on the forward strand.
CGTGCTCATTGGACAGACATTCACAGAATCGCCGGACTTGGTTATTATTAAAACTCCAACTGAATTAAATATTTATGAAAATGAGATAGCGTTTCAGGTGACCGAATTATGCGAGTCGCTTAAAAAGGTTTGCTTGTATCCGGAAACCGGTGTTCAACTTACTCCTGGAATAAATAAAGTTCTAGTACGACTAGATCCTGTTGTTACTGGTACAATAAATATAAAACACAATGAACAGAGAAAACCATTGAATGAGATTGATGTGTTGAGTGATAATGTATCTGCAACTGATGGTCATTTAGTAATTAAAGTAATTAACAAGACAAGCACATTTATAGCATTACAGGAAAAAGAATGCATTGCAAGAGCTGAAGTGACTGAACGTAATCTGGAAGTAATTGACGAACTCAAGATTGGAAAACAATTGACTGAAAAGGAAAGGGCTAGTCTAACCGACTTATTGAACAGATATAACCACTGTTTCTCTGGAAACGGAATGGAATTGGGAAACTGCAGTGTGGAAATGAGTATCAAATTAACGGAAGAAAAGATAATAAATTACAAACCCTACAGGATGTCATTTCATGAGAGGGATATTGTCAGAGATATTATAGGAGAACTTTTAAGAGCCAGAATCATTGAAATTTCCAAATCTCCTTATGCTAGTCCAGTCATACTAGTAAAAAAAAGGGATGGTGGTCACCGTTTATGCGTTGACTACAGAGCACTTAATAAAATCACCGAGAAGGAACGGTATCCTTTGCCAGTCATACAGGATTTGCTGGACAGACTTGTGGATCAGTCTGTATTCTGCTGTTTAGATTTGGCGAATGGGTATCACCAGATTAGAATTGCGGAAAAGTCTAGACCACTGACAGGATTTGTTACGACTGATGGGCACTATCAGTATAGAATGATGAGTTTTGGCCTATGTAACGCTCCAGCAGTATTTCAGAGGGCAATGAATGAAATACTAGAGCCAGTCATTCATTCTTGTGCAGAAGTATACATTGACGATGTCATAGTATGGGGTAAGGATAATGAAGAATGTTTGACTAATTTGGAGAAGGTGCTTGAGTTGATCGAACAGTCAGGTGTAAAATTGAAAAAGAATAAATGTACCTTTCTTACTGAGTGTGTGGAGTATTTAGGGCATGAAATATCAAGCGGTGAGATTCGACCATCATCTCACAAAATAACTGCTGTGACCAACTTCAAGACTCCTACCAATATTCACGAGTTGCGTCAGTTTCTTGGTCTTGCGAGTTATTTTCGCAAGTTCATTCAAGGATTCGCAACCATTGCACGACCACTTACGATGCTCACCAAGAAGACGGCTGACTGGCATTGGGGGCCAGATCAGGAACATGCTGCACAAAAGTTAAAGGATATACTTACCTCAGACCCAGTTCTCGCCATTTATCACCCTGGAAGAGAAACCCAAGTTCACACAGATGCATCAAAAGTGGGCCTTGGTGCTATATTGCTTCAACGTCAATCTAAAGGAGAAATGAAGGTTGTGGCATATGCAAGCAGGCAGACCACAGCTACTGAAGAAAAATATCACAGCTTCGAGCTAGAGGCTTTGGCTGTTGTGTTTGCTATTCAACGGTATAGAGTATATCTTTCAGGCATTAAGTTTCGTATTGTAACGGACTGTTCTGCTTTACGCCAGGCTTGGCTGAAAAGAGATATATCTCCGCGCATTGCTCGCTGGTGGCTCGACCTACAGGAGTACGACTTCGAAGTCGATCATAGACCGGGTTGTACTATGGCGCACGTAGACGCCCTTAGCCGTAATCCTCTTTTAGTACAACACATAGAAGAGAAGGATTTGATAGATGCGCTGCAAGAAGGAGATGAAGAAATTCAAAAATTAATTTTAAACTTGAAACTAGAACAAGATGCTAATAAGAAGAAGAAAAATGGACTGGCTAAGGATTATAAGATTGTGAATGGGAAATTGTGTCGATTAGTGAACAGTGATTATAAGCCAGTGTTACCCAGAAGCGCGAGGTTTCATATTCTAAAAATATATCATGATGAACATGGACATCTAGGTTCAGAAAAATGCTTGGAAGCTATTCAAGCAAAGTATTGGTTCCCTAAGATGAGAAAATGTGTTGACAAATATGTGGCTAGTTGCATTGGGTGCCAGTTCACAAAGAAACCGACAGGGAAGCAACCGGGATTACTACATCCAATTCCAAGAATAGCAGTTCCATTCCACACCCTGCATGTGGATCACTTGGGTCCATTCTGCAAGAGCAATGGTAAATCTTATGTCTTCGCAATTATAGATGGTTTCACCAAATTTGTATGGCTGGAAGCAGTGGCTAGTGCTAATGCCAAGGGAGCGGTAGCGACATTAAATAAATTTAGTAGCGTTTTTGGTTACCCTGTGAGAATAATAAGTGATAGGGGAACCGCATTTACATGCCGAGAATTTGAGGACTATTGCAACAATAAGGGTATAAAGCACATACTGAATGCTGTGGCCTCACCAAAAGCAAATGGCCAAGTTGAAAGGCTAAACCGCACTATCTTAAATTCGCTTACTGCACATATGGGTGAGGAGCAGAAAGGTTGGGATGCATACTTGTCCAAAGTTCAGCTAGGAATTAACTCAACGGTTAGTCAAGGGACAGATAAATCTCCTCTGGAGTTACTCTGCTCTTTGAGACCCCGATTAGCAAAGGATATAGTAGGGGGAGTCCTAGTGGACAGTGTAGATGCACTTAGAAAAGAAGCTGCTCAAGTAATAGACAAGAAAGCTCATAAAATGAAGACTCGATATGATCGCACCCGACGTCTGGGAGCGCCTGTTAGAGTTGGCCAGTTAGTAATGGTAGAGCGAAAAATTTTGCGTCCTGGTCTTTCAAGTGGGAAGTTAGTTCCCAAGTATGCGGGACCCTACAAAGTAACCGCTATTTTACCCAACGATCGTTATGAAGTGACCTCAGTGGTAAAGGGGAAGCGGGTTTATAAAAATATTATTGCCCGAGACAAAATTAAAATATGGCGCTCTAGATTCGAAAGCTCCTCATCAGCTGAGGAATAGAAGTTTGATGTTCTTTCTTACGAATTAATATAAAAAAAAAAAAAAAAAAAAAACAAATGCTTGCCTTCGGGGCCTACATAGTGGTTATTCAGCGCTTGTTTACGGAGCCTATTAAACACTTGCCTTCGGGGCCTACATAGTGGTTATTCAGCGCTTGCTTACGGAGCCTATTAAACACTTGCCTTCGAGGCCTACATAGTGGTTATTCAGCGCTTGCTTACGGAGCCTATTAAACACTTGCCTTCGGGGCCTACATAGTGGTTATTCAGCGCTTGCTTAGGAGCCTATTACGCACTTGCCTCTGGGGCCTGTATAGTGTGTGACAGCGCTTGCTTATAGTCTTATAACACTTGCCTTCGGGGCCTTCATAGTGTTTGTTAAGTGTCTGCTTTCAGTCTCTTAGCACTTAAACCCTTATCCACACTTGCCTACGGGGCCTACACAGTGTGTACCCATTTCCAAGTGGTATCTAATTACCAGTGTTGACGACACTTGCCTATGGGGCCTACGCAGTGTCTCGTGTAGTACCTGCTTTCGGAGCCTTGTACTACTATTTACTCCTCAATACTCACACTTGCTTCCGGAGCCTTAATGTGTGATAATATCTCCAACTGATGAGGGTGTGTGGCGATTTTCAAGAACACCAGCGTACGGGCCTGAATGCAGGAGGTCTTCCACATCGTGTCGTTCATTATCTCCTTCGGGGGGCCGAAGGATTTCAGGAAGGCCGAACTGTTAAACTGAGAAAATCGATCGACATGGGACATCACTGTGTTGCCCGCCAAATGGGGCACAGCACTAACTTTTTCACTTTGACAGTTGCTTCGCGCGCGAGTCGTTTTGTATTTAAGTTGTGAATGTTTTAAAATTTGATTAAACTGTGAATAAAGTCAATTCGTTTTTACACTTTCTAATATCTTTGTATACAACCAACCGTAACGCACCGCTGGGCATGATGCTACGAGTACTCCTATCAGTTGGGAGAAATTTCTAATTGAAACTGTGGGTAATTTCGAATACTTTTGTACTAAACAGGCTATCTTGTTGCGTTTGTCTACAGGTAACGATAAGGTCATATCAATGGTGTTATAAATGAATCCTAAAAATTTGCAAGATCGTTGAGGTTGCAAATTGCTTTTTACGTAATTTATAACAAACCCCAAACATTCTAGTAATGATACTGTTTGTTTTACATTACGAAGACATTCTTCGTAACTGCGTCCTAAACAAAGCAGATCGTCTAAATAAGACACCGATAGAAACCCGCGACTACGTAAATAACTTACAACCTCTCTGACAATCTTAGTAAAACACCTAGGGGCTATGGCAAGTCTATAGGGTAATGCGTTAAACTCGTAAGTTATCGTTTCGTTTGAGTTTTGCGCGATATAGTGGAAACGAAGGTATTTACGAAATTGCTTAGCAATAGGAATGAGTAGATATGCTTCCTTCATATCTACGGTCGCCATGTACCAGTTAGGTTGTACTAATTTGCAGGCAGTTCTACTATCCTCCATTTTAAAATGAGTTTTAGGTATAAATCGATTTAAAGATTTTAAATTCAAAATAAATCTTTTACCACCGTTAGACTTAGGAGCTAAGAATGTACTAGAAATAAACTGATCTGAACTGGTCTCAACCGGTGAAATAGCACCTAATTCAGTTAAATCCTCGATAGCTAATGACATATTACGCTGTTCCTTCAATGACCACGTAATTCTAGGGATACGAGTTTGAAATGGCTCACATATAAATGGGATAGGTATTCCGTTCATGATCCAATTAAGAATACTGGTATTATTAGTAACATGGGTCCAACAATTGTAAAAATGTTGTACCCTACCTGCATGTACCTGTGTTACTGGCGTGCAGGGGCACGTGACCGGTTCTGGCTCGCCTTGGTTAGCGACGTCGCTGTCGCCGTCGCCGCTGCTGATCGACGTGCTGACGTGGGGAATCTCCTCTGACCCCCTCGCCCCCCCCTGTTCGTTGGGTAACGAGAAGGTCCGGCCCAGTTTCCCTGGAACTGATGGCGCGCAGACATTGTGTTTTGGGACTGAGCGTTGGTAATTGATTTACCTGGCAGTGTACCAGTCTTCTTAATCTGTAAACCCTGTTTTTCGATGGTTTTTGACGCTTTTATTTTGTCCGGTAAAGTGGAACCGAACAACGTCTCATCTCGCTCGCTGTCCTGTATGACATTGAGGAAAGGCTTCGCTAGCCCGGGTGTTATCATCTTTATCCGAGCCTGGGTTTCGGAGTTATGTAGATCACATAAAATGCGACAGCCATCACTGAGAGTTTTGATCGCTTCGATCTTGTTATCGCTGGTTATTAATGACGTCATCGCCTTGCTAATAGCAGTAATGCCTGCACCCAATTTTTGTTGCGACGACTCAACTTTTTTGTCACGTAATCTTACCATTTCCGGAACCGCGGCTGAGATTTCTATGTTTAATTTTGGCGCTTGGAGTAATGTACAATTACTGGGTATAAGATACTGTTTTAATATTTTGTCTCTCATTTCTTTAACCATTCCCTTTTTGAGCAATGGTAACCATAATTGTGTTAGGTTGTTGTGTATTTCCAGGCCCCATATAGGTCCTTCATCAGTGGCCTCGCCAAGAGCGGACAGGATCTCTGGATCCAATGGGGGTTCGGAAAGCTCCGCCGGCGGCAAAGGCGCCGGTGGTAACGACTTCAAATCATCCTGCTGAGTCGAAACGGACTCCAGCAAAATGTCAGGCGGAGGGGCAACGGGATCAGGTATAACGACTGTGTCTTCAAGACCAGGTTGCGGCTCAGTTTCTATGGGTGGTTGTGATAAGTCCCACATCACCGTTTCATCTCCTAAAAGGAAAAAATAAGAAACGTAACTCAACTAAACCTTATGTGGGTAGGAGGTACGGCAAATGTAACAGTTCTAAATTTGAATCTATTACTAATTTATTTATAACGCCTCGTTCGCTTATGGAATCTATGGCCGGTCGAAGATTTGCCGCGTTCAAGATTGAATCTATGGCAAATTACCAGTATCAAGACTGTCGCTTTGACCAGTACTTGTACGGTAAATAGAAGTAGCGGAGATGCATAGTAACTAACCTTGTTGATTATCGTCCTCCGAACATGAGTAAGAATCTTCTTGACGCCGACGTTTGTGACGGTATTTATCCCGTAACTTTTCCATCTTCTTCACATAATAATCTAGTCGTTCTTCATAGGACCTTTTGGGCATCGTGAACGTAAACAGTTAACGTTTTAAAATTAGAACGACTAAAAAACAATTAAAGGTAGCAGCGCGTGCACTCGTTGCCTCGCACGAAAAAGAATGAGGTCACTGTCACCGTCATAGTGAGGGGTAGACGAGTCGATACTTAAATCGATTATCATATCGATTTGTTAATCTAATTACAAATAACTTTTAAAAGCGTGCGAGTGTTGCCTAGTAGGTTAAAGGACTACCTGTTTATTTATATCGAAAATGAAACCACGAAATATTATCATACTTATTAGTAGAATATGAATATTGGCTGGATGGTTAAAAACTAACCATAGTTTTATAATAACATTATAAACACATTTTTCTTTTTATATTTGTAGACATTAATGCAATTGCAATATTCCAATATTCACTATAAACTGTATTCTTAAGTAATAAAAAAAAACATAACATAATTGAAAAGTTTTTACAGTTTGTACCTGGCAACATTATGCAGTTGGCATTTCTAACTGAACTGTCATCTTGTGATCTGTCACAGTCGTCATCCGTTTCCTTGCGATCTGTTTGGCGTCTGTTGTTTGTTTATTTTCCAACTCAATAGTGTTTACTTGCATTGTTTATTCCGCGTTCAGTTGAGCTTTCGAGTTCCTGCGTGTTGAGTACTTGTGATAGTGAACACTTTTTTTGAGACAGGACTCTATTTGTTATTATAAACATGTCTCGTTCTAACGTTCGGTGTGTTAACTGCGAACTTCGGTTGACGAGACCGCGTCATCGTCTTTCAAATGAAATCGAAGACCTTCTTAATATAATAAGATTATGGACTTATCCAAGGGAGGTGAGTAAAAATATTCTGGTTATTTTTAAAATAATGTCTATGGTTACTGAAGATTTATAATACTTGATAAGGCAGTATTGGTTTTGCACCACTTTCGACTCCCTCAAAGCTCATATAACTAAATGCAAGTGGAAAAAAATTATAAACAAGTCATACTACTTTGTAATCTGTTATATTGAAAGGCCATGAATTATCATCAATTTTTCCAAGGCTAGATTTTCTCTATTAAACTAATTATTTACTTAACATTCTTAAATCTTTTAATTGTTTATTCTATAAGATGCTTTGTATGACTTCCACTGCGTATAACATGTATGTTTTCTTTTTGATATTTCGCTGTCATTATAACTGGACACTACTGTAATTAAAAATACCTTAATGAGTAACAGAGAGACAGTGATGTGTTCAACCAAGTATTTGGTTGTCCAGTCTATTCTGAGTGTTACAGAGGCTAACAGTTTTTTATTATTATGTTACTTACAGACAACTGATGCTGACTTTGTATGCCAGGCTTGTTGGGAATTAGCTAGTCATGCAATTAATCAAGTTGCACCTGAAAGACAAGTTGGACATCAAAATATTTGCGTTGGATGTGGCCGCTTCATTCTAAGAAGCCGAAGTCGTTTAGTACTGAGAGAAAACAGTACTGATGAAGAACAACAATTTGCTACAATCATTTCACAGTGGATACAGCACCGTCAAGTAAATATATTTTTTGTCATTACAAAAATATTTTCTTATTATTTCTGTTGTTTTAGATATTGATTGTATTAATTATTTTTTAAGCTTAATTCTACTGATGAAGCATGTGGGCCATTTTGGCTACGTGCTCAAAGAATATTGCGTCGCAGCACTAACACCCAAAACGTTCAAGTTAACAGTGGAGCTTCAGACGATATGGCTATATCCCCGCTCCAAAGTCCACAACATGAGGAAATTGGAGATTGCTGTATTAATTGTGACATACAGCTGCTTTCTGCAGAAAATAGGCATTATATGTCTTCAGAAAGTGAACATTTTATAAGAGTTATAAAGCTGTGGACATAGGTACCCTAGAAACGTAAGTTACAGGCTATTTTAATCATATTTTTTACTGTTTTAGTAAGTTAATGTCGAAAATGAGAAATAAATTGTAAATAATTTCTTTTTAGATTGTGGAGACCGATTATGTGTGCCACACCTGTTGGGAGCTTGCAAACCACCAGGTTATATCTGAAATTCCAGAAGAAAACACAGTGCAACAATCTGGAAATCAGGAAATACCACAGCAGCAATACATTACACTGCAAAACATTAGACGAGCTGCTGACACTAGCAGGCACTGCTTGTTTCCTGATTGCAGGAATCCTGAGCGATACCATATTCCAGACGCAGTACGTAGACGCGTGCTGAGTGACTGCAACTTTTATATACCTAGAGGAGCAAGGATATGCGGTTACCACATGGGTAGAAACACATTTGGTGAACTATACACATCTGAAAACACACTAGACCATTTTAATTGTGTTCAAATTGAAGATATAATTTTCATACTATCAGAACCTGTAAGCGTTTTTAATTTTGAAGACATTCAGAGTCTGCCAGAATATTTGGCACATTATTTTCTGGGAATTTCCTTATCCCAACATCAACAAATTATGAACGAAACAAGAGGACTTTGTGAAATGCACAGAGGAAGTTTTGCATTAACTGCATTATTATACAAATTAAGAACGGGAGACTCGGGTGACAGGCTATCGAGCTTATTTCAAACGCCAAGGCGCACTGTGGAAACCCTGATGAACAAGGCTAGCCCCTGATGGCAAGGGACATATTAGCTCAGGAGTATGTGCCTCAACATTTGGGTCTGAATCATATAAGCCGGGGTCATTAGTAAAAACTCATATATCGCAAATGGTTTATATGGGAAACCTGATTTCCCACTGGAAAGTCAAAATGCAATTGTTATCTGTGATGGCACCTATGTTTATGCCCAAAAAAGCTCGAATTATTTATTTCAAAAAGAGACTTATTCTCTCCATAAGTATCGAAATCTTATAAAGCCATTCATGATTGTATGTTGCAATGGATACATCTTGGATGTTACAGGGCCATATCCTGCCACTACTAACGACGTGTCGATAATGATGGATTTGTTAAATAAAGACAGTTTTTTTATTTTTTTTAGAGAAGACGATGTTTTCATTCTCGATAGAGGCTTTAGGGATAGTGTAGACGCTATACATCAGCGTGGCTTCCTCGCCCATTCACCTGGTCAATTTCAGTTATCCACACTAGAAGGGAACAGGTCTCGCTGTGTGACAATAAATAGATGGGTAGTGGACGCCGTTAATGGCAGGATCAAAAGAGACTTTAAAATATTCAGGCATGAATATTTTAATCGTGCATTCTTACATGATGAAGGACTTTTCCATTGTTCTTTCCATGTTTGTGGATCCAAGTAATGCAGAACAAATAGTCAATATTATCAATGAAAGGCTTTTTGCAGACAACACCTTAGCAGAAATAGTACAAGAAGAGAATCTCAACAGAAGAAACTCTATGTTTATAACTATAACCAGTACTAATATTGTGTTCCCTAACCTGTCTATGGAAGAATTGGTCCTCTTTGCTTGTGGCACTTATCAAATTCGACAAGCTAGGTCATACATAGGTGAACAATTGCGTTTTCATGGCTTTTACACAATAGAAGTTTGCAGAGAGGACCATGTCAATTTAAGTAGATTAGGGGAATAAGTTCTTATTTGATTCGAGCAAAAGTAAAGTCCAGGCATGTGTCACGAAAATCTTATTATGTGTTTATATCGATAGATCGGCAACAAGTGGGTAGGAATGCCATCACCGGATATTGCTGCAATTGTATTGTTGGTTTGCGCACAGTGGGATGTTGCTCTCACGTAATGAGCATAGTATGGTACCTGGGCTACGCGCGTCACCAGGGTAATATTACTCCACCTGCACAGTTCCTTGACCAAGTTTTACTCAGACTAGATACATAGGTAATTGTAAAATAATAAATACGTACCTACCTATTAAATGATTGTGAAAAAAATATTTGTTTCATTTTATCAAATAACATACCTTACCTAACTAACTTATTGCTGAACCTAGTTTTACATTGCTAGGGATATCTATACCAATATATAAAGCTGAAGAGTTTGTTTATTTGTTTGTTTGCTTGAACGCGCTAATCTCAGGAGCTACTGGGCCGATTTGAAAAATTCTTTCAGTTTTATATAGCCCATTTATCGAGTAAGGCTATATGTAATCACGCTAAGACCAATAGGAGCAGAGCAGTAATGAATATTGTGACGCAGACGAAGTTGCGCCGGTCAACTAGTAGGATGTAATATGTATGAGTGCCTTGCTTTAGGAGAAGCCTAGGTATATTAGGTAAAGGTATAATATATAGAGATGGCAAACAACTATAGCTACGGTTCGCCTGATGATCCAGCAAAATCCAAAGGCATAACCTGTTGGTGTAGGTAACAACCTCCTTTCACGTAAATCCTATACGTTTCGCCTCAAAGGAAAAGCGTAACTATACTTACTATAGTATTATCATACTTAAAACATGTAGATACGAGGGGGCGTTTTTAAGTTCGCGGAATGGAGGGCAAGGAGTGAAAATAAAAATACTAAATTATTTTTCTTTTTCAATATATTCACCTGCTACCCTAATACATTTTTCAGATCTTTCAATTAGCTTATATATTTTCTCAGCCGATTGTGACACTTTAAACTTCTTGGGTGGTGGTGTACCTTTTTTGTGCCACTGCATAGAGTCCTGTTTTGACTCAGGCTCATAATGATTTACCCAAGTTTCATCTCCAGTAACAATTCGACTCAATAGTCCATCCTTATCTTCGTTACAGAGGTTCAAAAACGTGCGAGAACACTCCACGCGGCGTTGTTTCTGAGGCGGCGTGAGCATTCTTGGCACCCATCTTGCACTGACCTTTGTCATGCCAAGATGATCGTGTAGAATTTTGAAAATTGTTGTATCCGATACTCCAACCATTTCTGCAAGCTGTTTCTTCTTTAGTCTGGCATCTCGACCCATACTTGCGTTGTTTGACACCTATACCTTTAGAACGGCTATAAAAGAGTACTGCCTAACACAATAAGCATTAGTTAAACCCTTTAATACAGATCAAACCTAGATAGAGGAGTTATTCGACACTTTTAGTATCATGTGTTAGTAAACTCTCGACGAACTCTCTTTTATAACTTATGCCTGCAGTTATAGTCAATATCACACCTTAAGTGGTATAAAACCCTCTATTGCAATAACTATACAACAATAAGCGTTAACAGGAGTCAGCGAACTCTGTTATAAAGACTTGGGTGTCACAGACAGGTTAAAGCTATAACGTCTTAAGTATACTTGCTGCCACTAGCACCATAATAACTCTCAAAGCTGTTTTACATCGTCCATTACAGTTTTAGTGCCGCAATTGGGCCTGAAACTTGCTTGTTAACTCCTCTAAACTGCCTTCAGTTATAACTGAGATAATTATAACTCTGTTATATTACTTAAAGCCATAAAAAAGCATGTAACTGACACCAAAATGTTAGTTGGGGTGGTGTTGACCTTTGACAATTTTGGGCCCACTAGTTTAGTTCCTCTAAGACACCTTGTGGTAGTGGGTAGGTCTTTGATGGCAGGACTGGCAGCGAGTTTACGAACATTAGTAACTGTCGATGATTGAGCCGACCCCGTGGGACAACAAAACTGGCAAAATTTAGAAGTCCCACTATTTTCAGCAACTCCTTCAAAGTTAACTGCTCTTGTTCGAGAGCCTGATTTATCTTTGTAATTATGCCCTGAATCTTTTCTTTTGGTAGGATTTTTTGATTTTCCCATGGTTTCCATAGTATTTCTAAATAAATTATACTCTTTTGTGGAGAAACAACAGATATTTCGAAATTTATTTTCCACCCCAGTTTTTGTAATATTTGTACTGTTATTTTGACATGCTCGCGAAGCGTGTGAACATTCTGGTGTACTAGCAAATAATCGTCCAGGTATACCAGGATCCTCATGTTCCATTTTTGGTCGTTATTAACACTAACCTCACTTTTGTTAAAACCTCTAATTGTGTTAAAGCAATTTTTGGTACTGAACGAAATCCTTGAGTTTTATATTTAGTGTTGTGTTTAAGATGAAACGAATACAGAGTTGGAGTGCACAAAAAAAACAGAAGCAGTGAAAAAGAGGATAAAGCGGGATAGTCATATTTTTTAAATTCAGTTATTAATAGTTCGATTGACACAAATACAAGTGGATGTGCTAATATTCGCTTGGGTTCTGTTGATTCAATAATAACGAAAAATGAAAAAGAATCAACACCAAGCCAAAATATAAATACTCCTAATAATTGTGGCCAAGACCGAGTCGAGAGAGAGGGTTCTGTAGAACCCTCATATGAGGAAGATCAAGCAAATCATTTTTTATTCAATTCCACTTAGTGATTCAGAAGACGAAGAAGAGGAAGAAAAATGTGAATATGAAAAAGTTACTACACTAACAGAAAAAATAAAATACTGGAGTATAGAAAATAATACAACCCAAACTGCTCTAAGACAATTGCTGTTGATTTGAAATGAAAATTATGTTAGTACCACATTGTTGCTTCCGAAAGACCCACGAACAATTTTAAGAACTCCAAAAGAAATTACTGTCAAAAATATCGAAGGAGGACAATATTGGCATCAAGGTATAAGTGGTCCTTTATCTAAATTTCTGAAGAATATGACACCTATTCCCAATATCAATCAAGTAAGCTTTAATTTTGATGGTCTACCAATCTATACAAGTGCTAAAAAGGAGTTTTGGCCAATACTGGCTAATGTGGAAGGGAATATATTCATAATTGGTATCTACTACGGAACAGGCAAACCGAAAAAAATAGAAGAATATTTACACGATTTTCGAAATCGTTACTTCATGATGGAATCGATATAAACGGGAAAAATGTTTCTGTGAAAATCAGATGTGTCGTTTGCGATTCACCAGCAAGGGCATTCATTAAAGGTAAATTTAAAGATTTGATACTTACCTACTTACATCAACCTTTAATGAAAAATGAGTTTGGTGCACGAGTTACAGTGCAGTAGAGTCATGAGGGGCGGCAAGTGTGCGCACTTAAGGTTTGAAGAGTCATGTAATAAAATATGTGAAATTGAATGAAATCTAACAAGATTTATTAGTTACCTACAAAAAATAATAATTAAAAAATTAAAGACAGTCCAAATGCGTACACTTACCGAAGTATAGGGGTAACTGTGCGCAGTAGTGCGGGTAAGTGTACGCAACAAAAAACATACAAAAATTTGAGTCAGACTCATACAATAAAAAAAGAAATTTCATTTAAATCAATTTTATTCAAGTGCGGAATTTCATTGAAATCAGCAAACTCACAAATTAACTTTCGGAGGCTCACCATAGTCATACCATAAAAAGATTATCATTTCGTTTTACATACTCTTAAATTTCATCTTCTTTTGTCTTTGATAATATCGCGTACACAGAACATGTAACGCCGTCTCTGGCATCCGCATCGCACCGTTTACAAGTAAACATTTTGGAAAGTTTGAGAAACGTTTTTATTTTAATTTATTTATTCCTAATAAATAAAATTTGCTGTCTACCGACGTACTGATTATAGCTGTTCCTTTGTAACAACTTCTTTCTTTTTTGATCTTGAAGCATTTTTTATAATATATAATAATAATAATAAATCCGCAAGGCAGTTTTGTGGCGAACTGTTGGGCACTAGCGACCCCACGGACCTGATCTCCAGGGAGAATTCTTGTTCCTCATCTCTGGCTCGCCTTTATTGGTTGGCCGGAGTGAACACTGACGAGGAACAGAGCTCCCACCTCTTTCTAGCCTTAATCGGCCGGTCTGAGTGGAGATTCGCAAGAGCAAACGTGCTCGGGAGAAGGACGTATAATCCAGTAAGGTGCTGGTAGGGATCTTGACCGTACTTCCGGGATTGTCCTGATAGCCGTGGTATACCTCTCCACTCCTCTAGCACCTCAGGATATGTTGCCCCCTTGGCGCTACGTCACTTTGTGCTAGCGACCCTTTTCGGGGGGCCCATTTATTGAGTGTGCAAGTCACCCCCTGCTATTTTTAAGCCGTTTTAATAGTCAAATGGTCAGGCAGGGGCCAATAGTTCTTCCATAGTAGTAGTTATTAGTCCACTAAACCAGCCAAACCCATAGCGTTTCATCTTTTGTTTCCATATTTTGCAATAGTTTTGCTCCAACCGGGGATTGTCCTTGGGTATACTTTCACAGTGCATACAGGGATAATCGTCGGTTGGTGTCCCATTCCATTTGAAATGTCTAAAGAGGCCTCTGCGAGTTGGCATCGGCCCCTCGTACGCCTACCAAAGGACCGGTTCTCTAGGGACCCGAGAATGTCAAAAACATAAAAATAATAATAATAATAATATTCCACACAACTATCACACAACGCCATCTAGTCCCAAGCTAAGCAGAGCTTGTGTTATGTGTAAACACTCTGAAACAACGAATTGCATAATAGATACAAAGCCAAAGCGATTCAGGGTAGATGTGCGCATGCGCAAACTTACTCCAAATGCGATTGCGCACACTTGTCCCAAACCACCAAAATGAAATTCAATCAAAACTGAGCATTATTACGTAATCATCACCACCAAAAAAATAACCAAGGCTTATACGAGTATTAGATATTATGTATTTTTCGATGGTATATAGAATAATTTCAAAACATGGATATGTTAAGAAAGAATTAATCCCTAATTTGAAGCAAAAATCGTAATTATTTAAGTTAACAAAATGGCGCGCCAGCGGACAGCGACACGCATGCATTAAGTATGGCGCTGCGTGCAGCACTGAGAAGGGGGATTATTTATAGTTCTTACATACAAACTGTTTTCGAGATACTTCGAGTGCGCACACTTATTAGCTGCGCAAACTTACCTCACGTGACTTACAAACGTGGACCTATTTTTTTTCAGAATCTGTTTGAGTTTATTGGTGTTGAGTAAATGTTTCAATGTGTAACATACTACATACTTTTTTCAGGTGTATGCAATTTTAACGGAAAGCATGGCTGTTTAAAGTGTACAACGGAAGGAGAATACTCGCATATATCGCATACTGTAGTCTTCTCTAAAAAGAAAGATTCTCCAAGAACAGATGAAAATTTCAGGGCAAAAACTTACGGAGGTCATCACAAAGTAGATTCTCCTTTACTGCAATTGCCAATTGATATGGTCGAAGATTTCCCAGTTGCAGATTCTTTACATCTCATAGATCTGGGCATTATGAAGAGGCTACTGACTGGGTGGAGAGACGGAAATTTCGGAACATATGTAACTAAGCTGTGTGCGCAATAAACACTTTTCTTTATTTTTTTTTGATAATGTTGAACATAGAAAAAATAACTCTGTCGAGTCCTGGAATGGGAGATTAAATAAAAATATTCAGCCAAACCCAAATATAGCAACATTATTAGATAAATTGCAAAGGGACTCAAACAACTACTTTGAGATCATAAAAAAGGATTCATCAGCAAAAAAAAACGTCACTTTTAATGCCACCAAAACAGACGCGTGTCTTTTTACCGCAAAAAGGCGTCGTTTTGACCAAACTCCTACTTTTCGGGGTACATCTGTTCCTGTGACTGATTGGCTCGAGCTCCTAGGCATGGAGTTGACATTCAGTCTCAACTTCGGCGCAATCACCGAGTCCAAAGCCCAAACTGCGGCCAAAAAGATGAGCATCCGGGCATCCTAAATAGCGATACTTCAGGCCTGGACAACTTTTAACCCTATACTAAGCACAAGTCCGATCCTGCATGGAGTATTGTAGACACCTTTGGGATGGCTCAGCTAAGTATCAGCCTGCCGCGCTTGAATCGGTGGAACGCAGAGCTAAGAGGATGATTGGTGACGTAAAACTGGCGTATGCTAAGCTTAGCTTGGCTCAACGCTGTAAGGTTGCCTGCTTGTCGGTCTTCTACAGATTGTACTTCGGTGAGTGTGCCCAAGAACTCTACGACCTCATCCCACCGGCCCCCTTCTACCACCGGACATCCAGACGCACTGCATCTTACTATCCTTACCTTGTTAATGGACATCCGGCGACTGAGTCAGTATTGAACTGACGATACAAGCGAGAACTTCGAAAGCGATCTTCAACCAGGGCTCGGAAATCGGTTGAAATTCTTAACCGGTTACGGTCATTGACCCCAAACCGAAATCGATTTAGGTTAAGGTTTGCACTTTACCGGTTTTTGCGGGAAACCGGTTTTTCATGAATTTTGGTTTTGAAAGTGAAAATTAACAGGTTAAAACCAAATTTGAACACCCCCCGCCCCCGCCACTCTCACAAGCACGGTCAAGACGTTGCGAATGTTGCGATGTCATTTAGTTACAAAATAGTCGCATCAAGTCAATTCAAGTCACATGCAAGTTCGCAACGTCGCCAAATTTTGTAACTTTGTGCAGTTGATACAAGGACTGTAAATAGGCAAAGAAGGATGAATAACAGAGGTGAGTTTTATTTGAATTAATAATGTTGACTTCATTTTAACTAGCTTTCGTCATTTCTTTACTTAATTTACTTATTCTTTTCAGGATTAAAGCGAAGCAACTCACCATTTCCCTTAGACTCAGAAGATGATGATTTGGAGCGCCCTTCATCTCCGTCTTTGTTAAAACCAAACATGAGTACGTCGAAAAAAAAGAATGTTAAAGTAGAAGTGTCCAAACAAGAAAATAAAATGTTTGTCTTGTTCAGAACATTCAAAAGTAGAAGTAGGCCAAAGGAAAGACCATTTTGCAGACCTAATTAAAGTGGAATTAAAGCATATCTCACCGTGTATGCGTACAAGATGTTACGTAAAAATATTAAACTTTTTGAACACTGTAAAAGGTTATCATACAGACCAAATTGAAGTGACTGATACTGAAAAAAATGATCATTAAGGTTTTTTTTGTATAATTTCTGTACTTAACCAGTAAACAATGCCACGACTCCTAATTTTATGCTTAATATAAATCACACTGAACATAGTATTTTACAAGATTTTTTTATAACAAAAATAAAATAATCAATAAATTATTCCGCAAGTACCCATAATAATTAATGTTGATGTTATTCAGAGGGCTAGGAGTTCTAAATTGCAGGTCTAGGTTTAGTTCACAAATTACAACTTTTTTCATTTGTATTACATGTAGGTACATACACAAATTTTAACTTTTAGAGATGAAAAAAAAACTTTTATTGAATTTGAATTACCAACGATTCATAATCAAGAAATTAATAATAATAATGTTTTGGAACTCACACTCGGCTATCTGACCCCCCCAAAAAAAAGATATATACAGGGTGGATATGAGATTTCCTTTGAAATATCTACTGTTTCTGAACATAGAAGTGAACAACTTTTCCAAGAAAGTAAAAATCTATTCCGAAAAACATGTTGGACCTCCTGTACTAATTTTGATCAGCTGATGATAATTTTATATGGTAATGCCATTTTTTTTGGGAATAGACTATTACTTTCTTGGAAAAAGTTGTTCATTTGTATGGGCAGAAGCAGTATTTCAAAGGAAATCTCTTAGGTCGTATCCACCCTGTACAAATTAATAGAAAAAAATACGAACATATTCCTAAAGTAAGGGGTATTAATTCAAGATCACTACGTAAAATATTGTATCATTCTGGTTTTTATGTAGGTACTGATAGTGCCCTTCAAACTTCTATTTTACTCGAATAAGGGTTTTATAAAGGTAATCTAATAGGGTAGTTGACAACTGTTTAAAAAGTATACAACATTTGTTTTAGTATATGCGAAACCCGAAATACGTGTCTAGTATTTTTACGTAAAGAATCTATGTACAAAATTTCAAAACTGTATCACGAAAAACACAATGTTATAAGCTTGTTCTGTTACAAGCAGTCGTTGAACTTAACTTTAAATTATTTTCTTCGCTTGATAGTACTGAACTTTATTGATATAAGTTAAGAAAAAAATACATGCATATTCCCTATTTAAATAACAAGTTAAAAATAGTTGACACCCCTTCATACTACATTAAAATATTACTCCAATGAAAATAAGTGATTATTTCTGACTACTAAAACATCATCAATTATTAAGTCATTCAATGACGTACGTAAATTGTTAAGGGCAAATTTTAAAGACGAAAAGAGCCTCTCAACACTAACACTTGTCGGTGGTGTCGCCAAAACTACTTTTGCTGGGTTGTATAAATATAGATCCGTCATTTTTTTCTGCTCCCAATAGTTTAAAATGCTGCTTTTCGATGGTAATACTGGTTCTTGTAAAAAAGCAACTAACTTAAAATTAATTTCTCTTTCTAATGATTGTTAATTATGTTGATCTATATTTATATCTCTGTTGGTAACAAAGTGTTGGCGAAGGTAGCTGTCAAAATTTATATTTTCATTAAATGAATCAAGTTCTGCAGAAGTTCCTGGAACAACGCTATCGTTTAATACCTGGACTGGAAGGTTCTAAAGTCGCTTCTGCAGTCGTTCTTCTTTTCAAGTTAGTTAACCTTTTATATGTTTCAACTAACACAGCCCTTGCGCAGTTTTGTTGTGTAGTCGTAAGTGTAGCATTTACTCTCGGGTCGAGGTAAATAGCTGCGAGAAAGTATTCATTGCTGAAAAGCGCTTCTTGAGGACTTCTTGAACAGGACAGCAAACGCCGTGCAAAAGGGCTATGTAGTTGTTCGACTTCGAGACGACACTTCATCCAAGCAATGTAGAAATCGCCAAAAGTTAGTTGTTCCTTTTGCATTTTTTTTTTATAAAATCCTGCACGGCTGTAACACATTTAAATAATTTTCAATAGAATCCCAAATGACTTCTGGTTCCGAATCTAAGTTAGCGATGCAAAAATCTTTTAGTTTATGCAGTCTTTCTAGCATATCTGCGGTAGAATCCCATCGAATGGGAGTATCAATCACTGCATTTTGCAGTTTTAGTAATTTTAAACGCATTGCCATATTTGGCGTACGTAAAGTACGTACCTTTGAAAGCTGTGTCTTCAATTAAGCTAAATGGACGTCCATGATCTGTTACAAGTCTTGTACAGCACTGCATTACACTTTTGGTGGCGTTAGAGGTTTGCGGCCGGCATATTTTCTTTAGCTGCCAAAGAACAATGGCGAAATCTTAGCTGAATTTAATTTGAGTGTCTTAAAGTGACTTACATATGAATGTTAGTCTATAATTTTTCTACTTTTTTTCAAACTATCACATTAGTTAGTTAAAGTCGGATATAAAAGATAGTTTTAAATTAAATGTTAATTGATTTTTCGTTGTCGACTTGACGTTTAGTGTTGACATTTTATATTTATTCTGCCAAATGACAGTAAGTACAGCATCATTGCATTAAAATCAGTTTTAGTTTATTATTGTAATTAAACAGAGTAAATTGATTAACAATACTGTTTAATTCTAAGTGGGGTTTTCCTTGCAGGGAGGTTTTTTACCTCCCTGCAATATTGCAGTGCAAAAATAAATGAATTACTTTCAATTACTGACTAGCTAAAAGACTATTATCCAAATCTAAAAAAAAACTTGAGAGGTGTCAAGGGACACCCGGATGGAACGAAGTTCCTACGCCGCATGGCTTACAACTATAGCAAAAAGTGTCGTTACAACTTTTGGTCTTAATGTGTCGTTACAACTTTTGGTCTTAATTTTTTCCGTCTAGCCCCCTTTCTCAACGCGCGAATTGTAATAAAACTAGAAACATAACTGTGTTTTACGACTTTATCCTTTTCCCTAAGATGGTATCGTATCGTTGGCAACTAATGACCCACTGTTTCTCATCTCAATCAGTCCCTATTGAGATGAGAAATTCTATTCCATTCCACTCCATTCCATTCCATTCGCACAGCTTACAATAGCTTACTATAGCAAAAAGTGTCGTGACAACTTTTCGTAAGAATTTTTTCCGTCTAGCCCCCTTTCACAACGCGCGATAAGGAACTTCGTTCCAAAAATAGAACTTGTTTGGCAACTGTTCATACTCATGACACATACACACATACACAATGGGACGCTCGCGCTTTGTTTGTTTTTCTCTCGATTTTTTTCCGTTTCCTTTTAGTTTCACTTGACCCGGACTGCTTATGGACTTTGATATTCCCTTGTGTGACCCTGTGCGTGTTTATGGACTCCGAGATTTTCCCTGTGTGACATTGTGCTTTTTCTTTACTGGACACCGATCTTGCCTAATTGTTTGGATTAGCTAACTAGTTGTTTGCTAAATACCGCTAAGATGGAAGCTCGTCGTGGCAAAGCGACACGAATTCTGTGTATCAACTGCAATATATGCCTGAATACACTGCGCCGATATCGTCCCTTGGAACTTGATACTAGAGTGACTACATTACTGTGTAGCTGGGTACATCCCCGAATCGTAAGTAGCTACTCTTGATTATGTATCTTATTATTAATATACATATTAGTTTACATGATAGATACCACAACACATAATTATATTTTGTTCACATTGTCGATGTTGACTTTAACACTATAAAGTGGTTATTTTTTCTATTACAAGACATATAATTATATAGGTTCTGTATTTACTAGAATGCAATTGCAGATAACAATATTTTCAATTGGTTTCAGATTACTGAAGATGACTATTTTTGTGAAGCATGCAGAGATCTTGCAATGTTTAGTGTCAATCATGAGTTGCAGCAAGATGTTTCCAGCAATGATAACCAACAAGCTGGATCAAGTCGCCAAGGCCACTCTAATGTGTGTGTTTTATCTTCTTCGTAGACAGAGTGACAGAATTCTGAGAGTTAACCCTTCTGAACTACAGCAGTCTATGATAAATATTCTGGAGAGCAGATTAGCACCACGAAAGTATACTACTAAATTACATTCTACACAAACTGTTAAAAGATTTAAGCATTAATAAAATATGTGACATTTGTAGGGTAACAGTCTTGGGTTTCACATTTTCTATACCAGCTACTGCATAAGAGCTTAAAATGAGTGACCTACTAATTTCTTTTTTTGCAGATTACTGAATCTGATCGTGTGTGCCATCCTTGTTGGTTACGCACTCAAAGAGAAGCACGGCGTGGTAATGTTACTGATAACACTCGATCTCTGCCCAGTAGTTCCCACCCTGCTCAAGAGGAATCTCAAGAGGATGATCAGCCTTCTGGATCTAATTCATCGGAACCAAGTCCTAATCGTCAAGTAAATGTGCAGAGCATCATTTTACCAGACTACAGACGAGCAGCTAATGCTAACCATCATTGCGTGTATCCAAACTGCACCAGTACCACACTGCATGGTATATCAGATAGATTACGTGCAACTATTTTAAGTTCTCATAAATATTACTTACCAAACCTAGCTCGAATTTGCTCAGAACATTTAATGAGTAATTCATGGGAGACACTATTCCATTCTGAAAACAGTATGGATGCATTCACTGCTCAGCAGGTACAGCATGTATTTTCATTTGTTAATGCATTCCAACCAACGCTAGACTTTGAAAATGTGCAAGAAATGGATGATTCCATTTTCGAATATTGGATAGGCCTAACAAAAGACAAGTTCCACACATTATTTCAAGAAGTGTCCCGCCTTGGTCAAATAATAAGAGGAAGTTTAGCATTATTATTAAAAATGAGAACTGGTGACTCCGATGAGAGAATTGCCACATTGGTTAAAGTTCCACAGCGAACCTTGGAGTCGTTAATGGACAAAGTTAGAGAAGTCTTCCTTCAAGAATTTGTACCGGAGTATCTGGGCATAAACCAATTAAGGCGGGAACAGTTACTGGAACATAATTTGTTAATACCAAATGGACTTTATGGGAATGGTAACAATGCCATTGTAATATGTGATGGCACGTATATCTATATACATAAGAGTTCGAACTATATGTTCCAAAAACAAAGTTATTCTCTACATAAGTACAGGAACTTACTAAAACCGTTTATGATTGTTGCATGCGATGTATATTTTGTTGATTGTTTTGGCCCATATAAAGCAACTACATCAGATGCTGAAATTATGTCTGGCCTATTTTGTTCTAGGAGTTCTTTAAGATCATATTTCAGAGAAGGTGATGTGTTTATTCTGGACAGGGGTTTTGACTGTATAAGTTTACTAGAGGGATGTGGGTATAGAACATGTATGCCAGAATCACTTTTAGAAGGTGAACACCAATTGACTACAGCTCAAGCAAACAGGAGCCGCTGTGTCACTATTTGCCGATAGGCTGTGAATGGCCACTTTAAACGAGATTTTAAACTTTTAGGCAAGGATACTGTCATCGGTCTACCACACATGATGCAAACATTTCAAATAGCGGCAGCACTTTTGAACAAGTTTGGTGTTCGCTTTCAAAATAATGAGTATGCAAATGAAATACTTCAAATAATTAGAGAAAGAATTAATTTACCAAACAACCTGGCAAATATGATTGACGCCTTAAACATGAATAGGAGAACCTCACAATTTAAAAGTATCACTGCTGATCGCAATAATGTTTTATACTTCCCGACCCTTGAATATAGAGATTTAATTCTCTTCGCCCTGGGAACGTACCAAATAAGACAAGCTCGCTCATATTATGGCGAGCATGTACGTTTCCACGGTGGGTACAGAATTTAAGTATCCAGTGAACACATTGATTTATCTGAATATAATCTTAGAGGCAGTGGCATGACAACACTAATAAGAGGAAAAATAAAGTCACGTCACGTAACAAGGAAGCAATATTATGTTTATATTTTAATAGAAAATGAAATTCCTGGCCGGACAGGAATCAGTGAGTACTGCTGTAATTGCTTAGTTGGTAGGCGCACAGTAGGATGATGCGCTCGTGTAATGACGCTAGTCTGGTATTTAGGATGGGCCAGACATCAGCAAAATATTACAGCGCCTGCAGAATTTCTGGATGAAATCATAATAAGAGAAGATGAGGAAGAATAAATGTAAATGCAAAAAACAAGTTGTTTATTGGTTCTTATCAACTCTCTCAATATATTCCACGCACACTCTAGGATTTTATTCCTAAATACGTATCAACTTATTCATCTGAAAGTAAGCAAGTTGTTCGCGACGGAGCATTTTGCTTGATATAACTCGCATAAACAGCCTTATGTACCTATAGTCGTAAGCTTATATATTTTAAAGTTAGGAGCTTATATACTCAAATAGTCATAGAAATATTCGCGGAGAAGCATTTAGCATTGTGTAACTCGCATGGATAGTACCCATGCAGTCATGTCATGTCATGTAGTCGTAGGCCTATGTACTGAACTTAGAAGCTTATGTACTTGCATAGTGTTAGTGGTAGCTATGTAATCGATTAAAAAATCGTATGTTTGTCGTTTTTCCCCAAACACGTAAAAGATGTTCTGGGGAAAACTTATTTTCATAGAAAATTATAACAAATAGGTAGGGCTACATATTTCCCCAACACATTCCCGATAGCACCCAGAGGGCGTTTTCTGATTGGCTGATGGAAATCAACCAAATCGAAGGTACATAAAAAATAGACATTTCACACTCAAAGTGGTTGAAGAAAACCACCATGTACACGCACCTCCAGTGCTAAGTCTTTAGGGCATCTGGGAATTTAGGTCTTAAACCATAGGCACTGGAAACCTGGCACTCAGCCCTATCCTAGCCCTATCCTGTGTGTGTGTATCCTGTGTAGCCCTGTCCCTGTCAGGCAAGGCATAAAGCCGCAAAATAGATAAAAAGGAAAACACAGATTTTTATCCCCTTCCGGGTTCCTGACCTATAGTACTTCCACCCTTGGAGGGGTGGCTTGATAAGTTGTGTATCTGGATAGAGGGATGATGCACCTACCCGAATATAGATAGTTTCATAGCCCATGGGGCACAGTTTTCTGGGAAATCAACCCTAAATAGTAAATAAGTTCAAAACTTGTAACAGTTTCGACAGTTAAATGCAACAAGCCCACACAGTGGGCAGGGTTGAAGGGTTGGTTTCCACCCCGTTCGACGGGGAATTTCGGGGGATTTGCATAGAGGTGCATCAACCCCTATCCAGACCTAGATATAGCCGGAAATGTAGTAGAACCATAGTTAAATTTAACAGCTAAAATAAACTGAAGCAGTTAGTGGTTTTTGGGCCTCGTTACGGTAAGGTAACTTCGTACCTTAGTAAATTGTCAAAAATAGATACTCGTAGTCACCGGCAGAAGAAATATAGAATCTATAAATAGAATCACAGTACTCGCAAATTTACCCTTAAACCATTAGCTGCAGTGTTGTCAAAATTCCTGCCTATTATTTAACCCTGGTAAGCATTCACCCTGCACCCCAATCTACCCAGAAGACAGCAAGTACTTGGCAAGATAGAAGAACGTTGTACGTCAGGTGCGGAGAACCTCAGTTTCGGTACAGGACGTCAGCGCGGCTGGACGCAGTCGGTCGGTCACAGTTCACTTCGGAAGAGCAAAAGAAGGATAGACCTACCCCATCACACCCCCGTTCCAGTCGATCACGCCCGTCCGGTACACAAGTATTTGGGTAAGGCCGCAGATTTTGCCACTTTTTGAAGAAAATTTTTTCTTAAATTTTGATTGTTACAAAACACAACATAGTAGGTAGATTGTAATGAAGGTATTTTTATTAGGTTATGTATGTCTTAAATTCTTATACCATATTGTTAAAATGAATTAAATTGTAGGTACATTATAAAAAATACATTAAGTCAAATTCGCCAGGACCCTCAAATTTAACGAAAAACATGTTGTCTTTTTGACACTTAGCACTATAAAACTTATATTTTTTCTAATGAACATTTAATTAATTGTGACTATCTGAAATGTGTTAAAGTTATGCTGCTACATCGTGCTTTTCGTATCCTTAAAAACGCGTTTTTTTATAGATTTATTACAATTCAAACCTACGCTCAAAATTTTTGCTTCTATGTTACCACTTTGTATGTTACCAAAATTTTCCCTTAAAAAGCATTGAAAAAACAGTTTGGTAGTGTTTTGTAATTGCACTGGCAACACCAAGTATTCAGGGAGCGCATTAAAAAAAAGACGCCATGTTGTGTGCCCATATAGAAAAAGTACTCTGTGTTGTCGTCTCTGGAATCCGTCAAAGGTGCACGTGTGTGTTTCGGCAGCGAATTTTATCTGTGAATTTTGGCGATTTCAAAGATAAATAACACTTTTAATTGTGCACATCTAATATTGTATTATGTACGAGTGAGTAATAAGTGCGTGGTGATGTGTATGTGTTTAAAATTCACGTCGATGTCGAATTATGCCTATTTATAACCTTGAAAAAACGCGCTTTAGCGTTACTTCTATGTAGCTTCTATATTACGAGTAACGTTGATTGTATGTTACGTAACGTTTTACAGATATAAAGGTTTGTTCATATCGTAATTTATTATATATATATACTTTTTTGTTGACATACCGTCCTTGTAAAAATAAATATCTACTTTTTTTTTCTAAGTTGTGACCGTGTAGAGGGTTAAAATTTCCATTATAGCCCGCTGATTTAAGGGACGCGGGGGGTGGGAGGAGGGGGAAGAAGGAGGTTTGCCCCCTGCACCCCTCCCATCCCCCGGAGCCCCATGGTTATGGAGATATCCATGGTTAAAGTTTTGAGGTTAGAATAGAATTTGAGTTAGAAAAATATGTAAAATTGAGAATCGCTTAGCAGGAGGAGGGAGTGGGGAGGAGCCCCCTGTGCCCTAGCACCACTCCCATGTAAAGGCGACGCACTGTTCTTGAGAAAAAATAATTATAGTAACCTAACCTCAAAACGTTATAGCCGCTCAACATTGCAGTCGCGGGAGGCCCAGTCGACGGAGCCCCGCTTCGCAGGGCTCCTACTTCTGAGTGGTTTATAAAAAAATAACCACGAACTAACTAACCTAACCTGTCCGAGTCGGGGTGCGCCCAAGTCCAGAGCTCGCTTCGCTCGCTCTTGCGTCCAAGTTCTCCTATTGGCAGTAGTAGTAGTCAGTGGAGATTTATTGGGAATTTTATTTATGGATTTTTTGTTATTGACAGCTGAGAGATAGCATGGCGTCGCTTCACGTTACGTTCCACATAGTGTAAAAAAAAATCGTTATTTTTTATGTAAAAAAGTCAATGTAATTGCATAATACAACAACAACTATTGTGCACATTTCTTACACACCAAAAGTTTGTGAATATGTAAAAATAAAATAATATTTATGAAAAAAAACATGACATATAATTTCATAAAAAATACTTCTAACGTCAACGGAACGTAAATGGTCAACTTTGACGTCTACCATGACAATTCATCTAACCTAAAAATTTGCAAATGGCGCACTATTTTCCAATTTTTATTGAAACTTTAAGGAATTTTATCTCGTAAATTGTGACTCCCCGAATCTTGAAACTTTGTAAAAAGCTTTCTATTTGTGAGTACTATCTACAAAAAAAAAAAATACGAACTTCCAAAGTAGCGGGCTATAATGGCAATTTTATCCGGTCAGTGTTATTTCAGGAATTTGGACATTTGTGGAAACTGAAAAAGAAAGGTTTTATAACCATATATTTTGTGCAACTCAGTGGAAAAATAAAATAAACACCAAAAAGGAAAACACGACTTCAGAAAGAATAAACTTTAATCTTATATGAGAAACGGTCGATTCCATTTCTTGCTAAAAATTAAATTAAATTTAAATGTTTACCACGTAATTTTTTAGCTGATGTTTTAAAAATTACTGTATGAATGCATTAGAGCCCTTTACCCAAACTGACTGAGTACTTTACATATACTTTTCTGATTAACGATAAAACATTGCCACAGATGCCGCCGATGACTGCAGCTGAAAAGCAAAAAAAATATCGCAATAAGTTGAAAAACAGAAACCCGCAAAAGTATAAAGGAATACAAAAGAAGGCCAAAGAAAGATCTGCACGTTACTACGAGAGAAAAAAAATACCTATACTGAAGAGCAAAAGCAAGAATTACGGGAAAAATGGAAGGAAGATCGGAAAAAAGTAAAAGATACAAAAATGCCATCACAAAATGAACCGGCTGCGGCACAAACTTCAAAACCAAAGCAAGATAATAACCGATTAAATTTCCGTAATATGCAACGCCGAATGGAATACAAGCTTAAACAAGAAACTGCACAATTGAGATTACAGTTAAACACATTGACTAAAAGTTTCAAAGGTCTTCAGAAAAAAATGATGAGACAACAAAACAAAATAGACAAGATGCAGACCGATTATGAAAATTTATTAGCTAGATTAGCCGTGGCAGTGGAAACAGAGGACACATATACACGAGCATTAGAAGAGAAAACACCGAGGAGAAGTAACAGAGTTCATAAATAATAACATACCTAATATTGGAACTCCAAAAAAAGAAGAAGTTAGGAAAAAACTACTTGAACACGGTGTACTAACGAATTCATTAAAATTACAATTCCAAACCGCTAACAATACTGAAAAAAATGTTTTGAAAAAATTCTGGATAACAATATTGTCAAAAAATACAAACTAAAAACCAGGATAAGAACCTCTTTGGGATTCAATAGTAATATCAAAAACTACCATCAGCAGAAGACCAAAACCACTGCATTGCAAAAGAGAATTCAATGGTTTTTAACAGAGATGATGTTAGCCGTGCCACTGCAGGCAAAAAAGAATATCGAACACTTAAAAAAGTTACACGTCAGAAAAGATATTTATTTGCTAGACAAAATTAACGTACTACATAGAAAGTTTATCGCAGAAGAGTCCCAAATAAGTTTCAGTACGTTCAAAAAGTACCGTCCCTTTTAGGTACTTTCTCCGAAAATCAAAGATTGCGAGAGTTGCGCGTGCAAAAAGCATTCTAATATGCAATTCTTGGTTGATGAACTGAAAGCACATAATAAAATTAAAACTGACAATCTTACATAATGAGGTAACAACATATTTAGTATGTGATTTTTATTCCAAAGATTGCATGTACGACAACTGTAATGCGTGTTCAGATATAAAATTACAAGTTAATAACGAAGAACTGTCGGATAAAGCAAGCTGGTTTAATTGGGTTTTAAAAGATCACGAATATGAAAAGGAAGGGGAAAAGAAGAAAATTAAAAAGATGATTAAAATTAAGAAAGAGGGTACTTTACAAGACTTACTTGAGATATTTAGTGCGGAAATGAAACAATTTAAAATGCATGTTTTTAATTTTTATCATCAATATAAAAAATACAAAGATTGCATTAATAATTTAAAAACTGATGAAGCATGTATCCATATAGATTTCTCTGATAATTTCACCTGCAAATACCATAAAGAAATACAAGCAATGCATTTCATAAAAGAACAGATTACCCTACATACGGGAGTTATTTATATTAAAGTAGAGAATAAACCTATTTCTTTCTGTTCTACGGGTTGACGTTTGACGTCTGTGTCGGAGCGGTCCTGTCGTAATCAATTTGAAAAATAAATGTAAACAACTCGTTTTTTTGCATAATTGTTATTTATTGGTACACATTGTGAGAAGTTACGTGACATTTGTTGGAGTGGACATTAAATAGTGAGTTTAAAGGACGTATTGCTACCGAAAACATTACAGTGATTTGGCAACAATTAAAGTCAGTACCCTCTAATTTCCGCTAAATGTGGAAAATGTCAGGCTCACTATCACAGGGTTTGTGTTGGCATCCCGTCAAAGACAGCACCACATGTGAACTGGCGCTGTCCCGAATGCACAAAAGGTCTCGCCCGGGATAACAGGGCTGAGACCCCAGTTAGAGGCGCATCGGAGAGCTCCGCGAAAAAGCCAGGAATCGTGGAGCAAGTATGTACACCGAAGAACCTCGCGATCAGCTCCAAATCTGTTAGCCCAGTTAGATATGCCACCCCTCCGTCGAGCAACACCCCAACCAACAAAAAGTGGTTTTTAAACTATCTCCAGGAGATCATTTCCCTAGGACTATATGAGACTTGTATCCGCATATAAGTACGGAAAAGGGCCCACTTTATAAGTAAACTTTTACTTATATCGTGTTTATAATAGACCGCTTCAATGCCGTTTACGCCTATATTGCTCCTGTAATAGAATTACGTCAATGCAATTAGTCCTGCAAATGCCAATATAAGTAAATTATAGGAAAATTTGAGATGAATACGCGCCTTGCAATGCTTCTTTAAGCTCACATTTAGTGAACAGTCGAATTGTGTTCTGTCGGTCCAGGAATTGTTTAAACTGTTTGAATAAGGGTAAGTATAGTATTTATGTAAATATTACTTAAGTTTAATTTAATCATAATATGTCAACCATAGTAGAAAATCTAAAAGCTTATTGTTGTTATATTTGTAGGGGAATTAGAATTTTCTGAAAATTCTATCATGGTTTTAGTTAAAATTTTAAAGCGCTTCTTGTAATTTACTTATTTACATTTTGTTTACGAGTACGTGGCGCCACCAAGCGGACACCACGGGCAACAGCATCACGGGCAACGGCGACGTGGAACCAAACACGGCGGGGGGCACCGCGTCCTCCCCCCTCACTTTTTCAACGGCTATATAAACCGCTTCACCCGGGCGGCCGGGACTTACTATATATCCAAAACCATTGTAATATACTATTTTCATTAAATCTAAGTTCTTCATCATCAAGTCTTTCCGTAACAACTAACATTCTCATCACGACGACTGACCATTCCTGCACATATTTTGGTCCTTCGAGCCGGAGCTACGACTTCTACGAAACTCCAAAGATGAAGCGTCGTCGCAAGAAAAGCACCATCTGCAACGAAGAGGATTCGAGAAGATCACCGTCTGCAGTTAACGGTCAGGTCATTCAATCTATTCCTTCCCATTTCATTTCCGTGCTGAGTTTGTGCTAACATTGTGTTATTTCTCGAGATTTCGGTTTTCGCAACGAGTGTGTATCTACCAACAACGGTCACGACACGGTGTCGGTATCACGACATTCTAAATTTTAAATAAGTACTTGATTTTCGTCTCTCGCAGCCACCATAATGACAAAAAAGAGGCATTCGATCGTAGACACAGAAAGTAATGAAGATATTATTCGTGATTTAGTAAAAAAACGCGGCTCCTTGAAAGGCAAATTTACGTTGTTCTCAAAATTTGTTCAATTACTAGAAGGTTCTAATCCAACAGAAATTCAGAAAACAGAATTACAGGAGCGCTTAAAAAGGTTAGAAGTGTTATTTGATCAGTTTTGTAGCACTCAAGATGAAATAGATTTGTACGTCGAGGGTAGTCAGATAGATAAAGAATTGCAAGAAAGGGAATGTTTCGAAAATCAATATTATGCTATTGTGGCCAAATCTAAGTGTATTTTAAAAGAAAATTCGACAGTTCAAAGCGATAATAATAATTGTAAAGCACACGCACACGGTATTAAACTACCCACAATTACTTTGCCGAACTTCGATGGTTCTTATGATCAATGGCTTGAGTTCCGAGATACATTTTTATCAATCGTTCACAATAGTAATACTCTAGACAATATTCAGAAATTTCACTATTTGCGTTCAGTTCTATCAGGTAATGCACTACAGGTTATTAAAGCTTTGGAATTTTCCGCACAAAATTACATCGTTGCTTGGGATTTATTGGAGAATAGATACAACAACAGCCGTTTGCTAGTTCATAATCACGTTAAGGCGCTATTTACTGTCCAGGCAATAAATAAAGAGTCAGCTTCTCAAATACGCAAACTTATGGATGCTATTTCGCGTAATCTTCGCGCATTAAAAACATTAGACGAACCTACCGACACATGGGATACCTTAATTATCTATATCATCGTCACAAAGTTAGATTCGTCGACCGAGCGCGTGGGAACTTTTCAAAGGTACCCTCACAAGCACGTTACCCAATAGAAAAACATCGTTGTCTGACTTAATGACTTTTCTTAAGGACCGCGCGGATTTTCTAGAAACGGTTAAACCTTCTCATAGTAAACAAATGGATAGTAGTCAAAATAATCACACGAAAAATTCGCCGTCAGTAAAAACGCATAGTCATGTTTCAACTCAGAAAGATGGAAAGAAATCGGCTAATCATACAAAATCGCCACGTTACAAGTGCAATATGTGCAGCTTAAATCATCCTATTTATTCGTGCGATAGGTTCCTTCTTTTATCAGCTAAAGATAAATTAAAGTTAATCGACGAAAAGAATCTTTGCCGTAACTGTTTACGTGCCGGTCACGCATTAGCTGAGTGTTGGTTTGGGCCGTGCAAGCACTGTAATAAAAAGCACAATACGTTAATACACAGTGAATTCGTTGACGCGAACGAATCGTCTACTGTTGCACACACAGCACAAATAGTGGCTCAGCCAGAGTCCAGGACGGAAATCACACACACAAATATAATTACTTCAACCGCATCTCATACGTCTCACACACCTCGTAAAGTCTGTGGTAATATTGATACGCGCTATTTCTATGATCAAGTATTACTATCGACAGCATTAGTTGAGATTGCGAATGTAGAAAATAAATATCACACTACCCGCGCTCTTCTCGATAACGGGAGCCAGCATTGTTTTGTAACCGAAATCTTTGCAAAACTCTCAACATTCCAACGATACAGTCCACTATACAAGTCATTGGGGTAGGCAACTCCGTGACACAATCCACGCAATTATGTGAAATAAAAATACGATCCAAAGCAAGCTCATACAATACACACATTAATTGCTTAGTTTTGTCTCAAATCACAGCACAACTGCCATCATTGGGCATCGATCATAACATCGAAATTCCAAATAACATACAACTTGCTGATCCTGACTTTCATTCAAGTAAAGAAATTGAGTTATTAATAGGTGCCGACAAGTTTTGGGATTTGCTAAATGAAGGTCTAATACGTTTGCCTAAAGGTCCTTATTTGCAAAACACAAAGCTCGGCTGGGTTATCTCGGGTTCAGTCCAAAAACAAATAAAACGAAGTTTCAATAATACTCGAACACAGTGTAATTTTACGCAAGCATTGGATGCAGAACTTAAACGCTTCTGGGAACTCGAAGAAATTACCTGTAATAAACCAAATTTGACAAAGGAAGAAATCGCATGCGAAAATTTATTTAAAGACACCACTTTGCGTGACGATAAGGGTCGTTTTTCGGTGCGTATTCCGCTTAGGGAATCAGCTGACGAGCTGCGCGATACGTTTTCATTGGCCGAGAACCGGTTCTTGGCACTCGAACGCAAACTAATCCGAAGCGCGCCGAGTTATAGGGAAATGTATTGCAACTTTATGAAAGAATACTTAGGTTTAGGACACATGAGCCGTATCACTGAATATTCGCCGCCTTACTATTTCATGCCCCATCATGGTGTGTATAGAGAACACAGTACAACCACAAAACTAAGAGTAGTGTTCGATGCGAGTGCTAAATCTACGTCGGGCAAGTCTTTAAATGATATACAGTTTATCGGTCCGACCTTACAAAATGACCTATTCGCTATTTTATTACGGTTTCGGCAATTTAAATACGTCGCATGTGCAGACATTGAGAAAATGTATCGTCAGATATTAGTTCAGCCAGATCAAAGACAATTACAATTAATTCTTTGGAGGGAGAAGCCGTCTGAACCCCTTGGCATATATCAACTTAACACCGTCACCTATGGAACGGCATCCGCGCCTTATTTGAGTATTCGGTGCATCAAACAACTCGCGTTGGAATGCGACGATGACGTCATTGCACAAGTAATTAGTGACGACTTTTATGTCGATGATTTGATAACGGGAAATCAGGATTATCAAAAATTATTAGAAATATGTAGTGACGTTTCTAAGGTTTTAGAATCGGCTTGTTTTCCGTTGAGAAAGTGGATCTTTAATGCAAAACCTTCGCAAGCGCAACTTGAGTCTACGTTTAAAGAACTATCGCTAGGAGACTCGTGCCACACCAAAACGTTGGGAATGGGGTGGTTAAATTCTTCGGACGAACTGTATTTTAACACTCAATTTGAGCAGGCTGTAACTCATGCTAGTAAACGTAGTATTCTTTCCACTATAGCGCAAATATACGATCCTTTGGGTCTACTCGCCCCAACGATAGTCATTGCAAAGATCATACTTCAAAAACTGTGGTTTGCTAAGATAGGTTGGGATGACCCAGTTCCTAAGCCGATTTTATTGGAATGGCAGAACTTTGTCGATGAACTGCAACATTTAAAATATTTACGCATACCTCGTTACGTAATAGGAAATAACGCGCACACAGTCGAATTACACATCTTTTGTGATTCATCGAAGGATGCATTCGGAGCATGTGGGTATATGCGTAGCTATACAAATACAATGATAACCACGCGTTTGTTATGTGCGAAGAGCAAAGTGGCACCGGTGAAACCGGTTTCCATTCCGCGCTTAGAATTGTGCGGAGCGGTGGTAGGCGCGAGACTTTACAAAAAGATAATTAGTTCGTTACGATTAACTTTTAATAATGTATATTTCTGGTCAGATTCTACCGTGGTACTAGGATGGCTTAAGACGCCACCGAGTCAATTAAAACCATTCGTGCAAAACCGTGTTGTGGAAGTGAACGAACTAACGGGTGATAAGGCCTGGCTTCACGTTAGTGGTAAACAAAACCCAGCTGACTTACTATCGCGCGGAATGCAATTGGATGTGTTAAACGCGTCTGATCTGTGGTGGCACGGACCTCCATTCTTACAAGTTCATGGAATGGACGGTAAACATAATAACAATCAAAACATTAATTACGATGAATTACCAGAATTAAAACCCACAAAAGTCGCATTAGTGAATCAAACGACACCGAGATTTTTTCCTTTCGAAAGGTTTTCCAATTTTAATCGTATGCTACGTGTGGTAGCCTACATAATACGTTTTGCGAATAATTGTCGACATAAGATAAAATCACAGCGCTTCATAGATAACCTGTCGGTTGATGAATTAAACATGTCAACAAGAATTTTAACGCGTATTGCGCAGCAAGAGTCTTTTTCAACTATTTATGATAACTTAAAAAGTAAACAATCTTTAAAGTGTCCTCGTAATATTTCTAACTTGAACATATTTTTAGACGAGCACAATATAATCAGAGTAGGGGGTAGATTAGAAAAGTCTGAATCATTCTCATTTGATAAAAAACATCCTATGTTGTTATGCGGTCGTCATAGATTCACGCGTCTTTTATTCGAATTTAAACACAGGGAATTATTACACTCGGGGCCCCAATTGTTACTCGCTACGATAAGAGAACCTTGGTGGCCACTCAGAGGGCGGAACTTAGCGAAACAAGTAGTGCATACCTGTGTGAAATGTGTTCGTATGACAGCCAAACCATTAAATATTCAAATGGGTAATTTACCACACGAAAGATTGGTACCCGGGTATCCATTCATGAACTGCGGGGTCGACTATGCGGGACCATTGTTTATTTTGAATCGTTCCGGAAGGGGGGCAAAGTTAATAAAATGCTACATATGTTTGTTCGTGTGTTTTACAACGCGTGCAGTGCATTTAGAGTTGGTCACTAATCTCACGACTGAAGCATACTTACTAGCGTTAAAGCATTTATTTCTAGACGAGGTAAACCTTTGCAAATCTATTCAGATAACGGTACAACATTTATAGGGGCCCTAAAGGAATTTGCTAAATTTCTAGTAGACAAAGAGAGTGACATTCGGGATTATGCTGCGAATAACCTAATTAAATTCACTTTCATTCCGCCGTATTCGCCTCATTTTGGTGGTTTGTGGGAGGCAGGCATCAAGTCTTGCAAATTCCATTTAACTCGCGTAGTAGGAAATGCACATTTGACTTACGAGGAATTAAGTACTGTGTTGGCACAAATCGAGGCTGTCCTTAACTCCCGACCCATGTTTCCTTTGTCGTCCGACTCCTGTGACTTTCTCCCTCTGACTCCCGCTCACTTCCTGATTGGCCGACCGCTCACTGCACCCGCCAGTCAAGACTTCACCACAACAGCTACGCAGCGTCTTCGTCGACACGACCGGGTGGAGCAAATGCGTCAGAACTTCTGGAATCGATGGTCTAAGGAATATGTCTCTGAACTCCAGAAAAGAACGAAATGGCAGACCAACCAGGATACTATCGTTCCTAACACACTCGTGCTCGTGAAGGAAGACAACTTACCTCCCCTTAAGTGGCGCCTAGGCCGGGTGCTGCAGACATTCCCAGGCAAGGATGGCATAGCTCGCGTTGCAAGCATAATGACAGCGACGGGCACAATCAAGCGGTCATTTTCGAAGATATGCCCACTTCCGCTTCCTGATGAAGATAACCTCGCGACATCTGCTTCGTTGGAACCGGGTGCTTCCAAGGCCGGAGGCATGTTTACGAGTACGTGGCGCCACCAAGCGGACACCACGGGCAACAGCATCACGGGCAACGGCGACGTGGAACCGAACACGGCGGGGGGCACCGCGTCCTCCCCCCTCACTTTTTCAACGGCTATATAAACCGCTTCACCCGGGCGGCCGGGACTTACTATATATCCAAAACCATTGTAATATACTATTTTCATTAAATCTAAGTTCTTCATCATCAAGTCTTTCCGTAACAACTAACATTCTCATCACGACGACTGACCATTCCTGCACACATTTTAATATTTAATATTTTATTATGAAAATATCATGAACAGTTACCATTTTTTGGGTGAGCATTGCCAAGTGTGACTTAGAGCCAATATAAGTAATATTGGTTCTATATTGGCGAGTGTTAAAACCGAAGAAGATT
The DNA here is from genome assembly GCA_950371165.1 of Lacanobia oleracea. NCBI lineage: Eukaryota > Metazoa > Arthropoda > Insecta > Lepidoptera > Noctuidae > Lacanobia > Lacanobia oleracea. The sequence continues at coordinate 14,778,218 of OX493386.1, forward strand.
CGCCATATTGTTACCAATTAGGGTTCCACATTGCCCAGATAAAAACAAACTCTATTGATATTCATAGATTAGCATGATATAAGAATATTGTAAAGGTGTGTCCAAACATAAAGCGGCATTCGAGCGCGGCTGCCGCGCGCGGCTTGCCGCGCTATGATTGGACGATTGCCGCGCGCGGCAGCCGCGAGCTACCTGCCGCGCGCGACGATCGCCGCGAACGGTGTTAGTGTTGGTTCGCCAGTGGTTGTGTGTGGACGGACGTATTTTATCAAATAAAATGGATAATGAAACAGCAATTCGTCTTATTGAAATTTATGGCTCCCATAGTCCATTATGGGACACTAGACGTAAAGAATATCACAATAATAATGTGAGAGAAGATCTATGGGATGAAATAGCAAAAACATTCGTACAACCAAAAGCAGCTTTAAAATTGAAAATGAAAAGTCTTTTGAGTTCTTATAGAAGGGAGAGAAACAGAGAAAAAACAAGTAATGTCACCGGTTGTGGTAAGTTTAATCTTATTACATTTTATAACAGTAGGTACTTATTAATAAATCTCTGGCTGTTTTCCTTTTTTACTATACTAATTCTTAATTATCTCTAAACGCGTGGACCGAGTTACATGATTCAAACTGATAAAATGGTTTTAGACCTAGACCTTTTATTTGACACCATAATCGTTAAGATATCTCAACAAACAAAAAATCTAATTTTCAAGTTACCCTCGCGATTATCCAACATGTATGAAATGCGTAATTCAATTCTTTAATAAGACACAAAATCAGCTTATGTTTTAGTTGTTATAATGTTCTTTTTTCTGTTGCAGGTAGAAACAAGGCCTATAAATCTAAATGGTTTGCTTATGAAGCATTTAGTTTTTTACATGACAGGAATAACCCTATTGATGCAGTGGTAAGTACCTATTTCTTTTATATTTTTATTAGACTATAGCTTTCCGCCAGCGGCTTCGCCCGCGTGGTCTGGTTGTTTTTTATAAATTATAACCTAATGTTACTCAGTGAAGATGTAGCTTTGTAATAGTAAAAAAAAAATCAAAATCGGTCCAGTAGTTTTTGAGTTAAATCGTAACAAACAAAAAAGTCTTTCCTCTTTTTAATATTACTTTAGATGTAACGGCCATATTATACATACAGCCCGCATACTGCAAAATCTATGAGATCAAATAATGCTAAGGGGCTGTTTATTAATTTTGGCCATTTTTAACCTAAGGTTATGCAATTATTTAATATCTTTCTTGCCAATCAATTGATCCGTTTGTCATAAAATATCTTGACAAAAAAATACGAATATCAGAAGGAGTGGTAATAAATTGATTTGGAGTAAAGGTAGCTGTTTCAATCGTCGAATCATTTGTTTTTTTTAATAAAGAGTCTCTGGGAAGAAAGTTATGCAAGTGAACAGTAGCTAGAACTATGGTTTTGGCTGATTTTGGGCTTAAAATCATTGTACTTCTCAATACTCTAAATTTTGCCGACATGATTCCAAAAGCATTTTCTACTACTCGGCGTGCTCTTGATAGTCTATAGTTGAAAATCCTTTCTTTTGACCCTTTTGGATGAATTCCTGCAAATGGTGTCATCAAATGTGTGCTTAATGCAAAAGCTTGATCTCCTAATATTACATATGGTATTTTAGTTATGTAGGGTATTTGTAAAATTTCTGGCGCTGGTACATTAAGTTGATTATTTTCTACCTTTCGATACAATTCGGAATGTTTATAAACTCCTCCATCTGAAATTCGACCTTGGCTTCCTATGTTAACATACATAAAATTGTAGTTTGCGTCTACTAATGCTAATAGCACGATACTAAAGAACTTTTTATAATTAAAATATTCAGTGCCGCTACGAAAAGGAGCTTGAATAGTTATGTGTTTTCCATCTAACGCCCCAATAGTGTGCGGAAAATTCCATTTTTCCTCGAAGTCTTTAGATACTGCTTTCCAATCTTGCTCTGACACTGGTAGCTGAAAAAAAAATTAATAACGTTTTATTTATTTTGTTTCAGGATTGTGGCTCACCCTCAGAGCCGGGTAATACAGAACAAGCTATTCCGGTACAAGGCATTTCAGAACAAGGCACTTCAGAACCAGGAACTTCGGAACCAGGAACTTCGGAACAAGGCACTCGAGACCAAGATACAAATACCAAGAAGCCAAGAAAAGAAATGCCCGCTAACAAGAGGACATATCAAGAGTCAGAGTATGATGCTGAAAATCAAATGATAGAAGAAGCATTAGAAGTAATGCGAAAACAAAATGACAGTAGTAATGATCCTTACGTTGCTTTTGGCATGCACATAGCAGCCGAACTAAGAAAATATGATGCCACTATGTTTACGAGAGTCAAACATTCAATAAGTACTATACTATACGAAGCTGATATGGAGCTCCTCAATCAATCATCAACACAAGAATATAACGCTGAAAACAGACGAGGATATTTCACTTCACAGTTTACCGATCTTGACTCATCATCTTCTAGTAACATGGGTACTGGCCTTACACAATTGATTCACGATTTAGACACGGATGTAGATTAATATTGTGAATTAGTTGAGAACAACTGTGATTGACGTATGATGATTGTGTTGTATTTAATTACTACTTAATTATGAAAATAAATAAATAAAAAATATAAATTAAAAATCTGTAGTTTAAAATATTTCACCAAATAATAAAAATAATATAAGTAATAAAGTTCATAATAATTTACCTGTACCATGTCCTTAAGAGCTCTCACTATGGCATCGCACACTTCTGGAATTATTGTTGATATTGTTTGCTTTGATACGTGAAACGTGTATTGTAGGCTGGAATAGGAGTCTCCTGTAGCCAAATAACGTAACGTTATTGCAAGTCTCTCCTTCGACGTTATTGCCGTTCGCCAGTGAGTATCCATTTTTTTAATAAATGGTTCTACCAATGTATGTATGTGTTCGAATTCTTCCAAAGATAATCTTAAAAACTGTGGCGTTCGGTAGTTGATTTCGTAATAGATCCCTTCCAGATTCTTTGTCCTTTGTTGAAAGAGTGGTCGCATCCAACACTGCCTTTTTTTAATACACTTTCTTTTATTCCTTCTTCTACGTAATTTACGAATAATAAGCACAGCAACAACACACGCGGCCGCTTTCATTGTAGTTTGAATACGAAATAAAGAGCGCGGCGTGTCTCGGACATGCCGCGCATCACTGCCACGCAGAAGGTTTAAACTAGGCGCGCGGCAAATTTGTGTCCCGCGAATGCCGCGCGTAGCTGCCGCGCACCTTGCACGCCGTGTTTGGACACACCTTAAGGGTTTGTTGTGCGTGCTAGGTTAAACATTCGTTTTAACATTGTTTTTATTTAATTTAATGGTTATGTTATAATTAATATCTAATTATTATAATTATTCAGGTTGACAACGATCGAAATAAAAGTATGGTGATATTCCTGGATATCGATCGATTTTTAGCAAAAACTGATTTCCGATCTAAAGAACTTAAAATGGCCTTGGAGTGTTACACATTTCTTGTTATCGGAGACATGTCCCGGTTGTCACGGCATGGTTTCTACTAACACTAGAGATATTCATTTTACCAAGAATCGAGACGACATCAAATCATTGCTGAATCAAGATTGGTTTTGGTGTGATAATTGTTCTACCTACGCAGTTTATGATCACTACCCGAGAGATGAGTGTGAAATTTGTAATTAGTACCTAACTGAATATGTACAACGTAACACAATATTTAATATTACCTACTTTTATGTGAGTAAAAGTGAAACTAGCATAATATTCAGTATAAGTTGAAAAGATTTCAAGTATCTGATATCTGAGCAATAATAAAAAAAAATCTTAAGGATAAATTAAAAGCGTGCGCGCGGTAATTCCCCGTTTTGTGTCGTAGATAGCTACGACACAATACATGGAATTACCGCGCGCACGCGTTTAATTTGGTGTTAGGTTAGGTTAGAGCGAGCGAGCAGTATGAATGAATCTGTTGAACAGTGAGGACGTAGTCTCGTGCTTAGTTGAAATTTTAGTAAATATTTTTTTTATTATAGGTATTAAGTTTTATTTATTTCAGTAGTTTCAATTCAAGTTTTGTTATTAGTGTTCAGTACCAAAAAGGAAAAACGGAATACTTATGTGATCACCTCGGTGCCTGTCCGTCTCGTCTGTCACAGCCGTTTTTCTCAGAGGATAGGTATTTTGCGTTGACAAATGAAATTTGGAATAGTTGTAGTAAATGGTGACCCAAAATCGGAACCGAACTTTAAAAATGTATTTTTTTCTTTGGGAGCTTGTTTCAGGAAGTCAAGTCGAGAAGCTAATAAAAGTTTTTTTTAGGTCATTGTGAGGTTAATCTAACTAATCAACACCATGTTCATTTTCAGATTTTTACGATCAAAATGCCGTTTAAAGTAGTACAGACAATGGAAAGAGGTAGACTGAGGTTGACGTCTGTACCCGATCAATGGGAAAATAATGGTAATTTGTTCTGGCCCAAAAATAAACAAGAAAAACTAAGAAGACAAGAAAACTGTTATCCAGACCCAACTTGGACAGCTATCAATTGTATAGTAAAACGGAGAAATTTAAGAACTTTTAAAGACGCAGAATCTGAAATAGACGCCATGTGTGATAGGTCCGACACCGAGACGGGTAATGAGCGTTTTCGAACAAAACAGCTATCTCCAACTATCAAGTCTTTTAATCAGATGGCACAGGAGTCAGTAGAGGTAAGTTTTACAGTAGTAAATTATTTACAGTTTATTCAGGAAAGTACTAGCTTTCCGCCCCGCTGCTTTGCCGGCACTAAACCTCGATGACCGCCGTTGAATTTGAGTTATTACACCTTTGTAATAATGTTTTAATGCAGAATTTACATAATTATTTTTCAGAATAATGACCAAGAAACCAGTGCTGCTACTATGCCTCAACAAGAAACCGTAACCCTAGACGAAAGTTATGTTGCAGCCCTAAATATATGTAGTTCAAAATCAGGAACCAAACTCTTTCCCAGAAGAAATCAACCTAGGCGCTGAAAACATAGATAATCAAAGCATTTTGATCTTGAATCAAGATATACAAATACAGCAAATACAAGCGGATGTGCAGACTATTAAACAGGATGTTAAAACAATTCTTAACACGTTGTATGCTTTACGACCCACCGGTGGGCCTACCGTAGTATACCATTCGGGCCAAGTCATAATCAGGAAATCGGTAATTTTCATCAACTTGAGATTTTCATTCTAAAGTTTATAAAATGCGGTAATTGGTACAGAAAATAAAAATGAGCGACTTTTACCGTCTAGTTTTTAAAATATTGTAAAAGGCTCACGGGTGGGTCCCGTGGCCTTTTTTAAAGGATTATGTTTTTTCCGTTAGCGGGGGCCGCAGGGGTCACGATACGGCTCACGTCGCGCGAGCGCGGGGTGGGGGCGTAGTGATTTATTCCGGCGGATCAATATCGCGCGCTGCGTGGACAAGTGAGGATCTGTTACGCTTTTTCCGCCAAACATGAATGATTTTGAAGATTTTGAGTTAACGCAAGAGGAGTTAAACCAGTTAGATAACATCGAGATAAATCTTCTGAACCATAGTTTCCAAATAGATTCTGATGTAGACGTAGTTCAACCAACGAAAAGAAGATGCCGCCGAATTGTATTTTCAGAGAGTGAACATAGCGACAATGAAATCTCAAGGGTTATTGCCGATACTATTGGTAAGTAATTTAACTTTTTATTTAAACCAGCTTTTGCCCACGGCTTTGCCTACTTTATATTCGTTTGACATGCACAATCGCGTTTCTTCTGCTCTCATGGGAATTTAGTCCTGAATTATTTTAATAGTTCATAGATGCCACACAGGTGACAGATTTAACAGGTTTAGGAAACTGCCCAACCCCCCCCCCCCCCAGTATAATATGAGCAGATGCGCGTTAATCACTAGTTTTATTAGAAAGGGGTAAGTCTGAACGTCGTCGGTCTGTTACAGGCCTCTATAGTTTAGTGAAGGGAAGCTAAGTGTATCCAACTCACACTTGACCGATTATTTAATTATTGTTTATATGATTGATAGGAGTATATATTAGTTGTATTTTTATTGTTCAGGTAACACATCGCCGTCGGGCACCTGGTCAAAGCCTAAAGGTAATCAACGTAAAGTAATACCTTTTACTGAACATCCTGGCCTTCCCACTAACCTATGCTTAAGCATGCGCAGCAAATCGCCAGATGATTTCTTCCAACTAATGGTTCCTGATAGTCTTTTTCAAGTTATTGCTGATCAAACTAACCAATTTGCAATTAACAAAATTGCTAGTTCAGAAGAAAATTCACGCTTTACAAGGCTACGCAAATGGGTTCCCACAGATCTTGGAGAAATAAAAAAGTTTTTTGGTTTAATCCTGTTTATGGGTATCACAAAGCTTCCTAGGTTGGCGGAATATTGGTCAACGAATGATATCGTAGGTCATCCGTTTCCACGCACAATAATGCCACGGAATCGGTTCGAATTGATATTGCGAATGCTTCATTTTTCACAAAACGATGAGACAAACAAAGAAGACCGCCTTCATCGTATTCGTTACCTTTTGCAAGTATTGAATGAACAATTCCAGATGCATTATACACCCGGCGAAGACCTATGTATAGACGAAAGTGTTGTCCCGTTTCGTGGCAGGATTATATTTCGACAGTACAACAAACAAAAACGCCACAAATATGGAATTAAAGAATTTAAGTTGTGCTGTGTGCCTGGATATACTTATAAATTAAGTATTTACGCAGGAAAAAACAATGAAACCACAAATACCACTCCATTTAATGTTGTCATGGATTTGCTAAGCGGCCTTTTAAATAAAGGCCACACTCTTTATACCGATAACTGGTATACAAGCCTTGAATTAGCAAGGGCTTTGCTAGATAACGAAACCCATTTGGTGGGTACAATCCGAAAGAATAGGAGGCACCTGCCCAAGAAAGTCGTGACTACTAAACTGAAGAAGGGAGAATTTATTGCCAGAGAAAGTCGAGATGGTATTACTGCCATGAAATGGAAGGACAAACGAGAGGTGTTGGTTTTGTCAACCAAACACTTAGAACGATTTGGAAAGATAAAAAAGCGTCAGGGCAATGTGGTCATGAAACCGCAGATTATAATTGACTACAACAAAGCCAAAGGAGCAGTCGACTTATCAGATCAGATGGCAGCATACTCGTCCCCGTTGCGAAAATCTGTAAAGTGGTACAAGAAGCTGGCTGTAGATTTATTACTAAATACTGCGATGGTAAATGCTTTGACTCTGTACAAGTCAGTGACTAAAAAAAACATACAAATGGTAGATTTCCGAAGGTTTATAATGATGAATCTTTGCGAAGTCCAACAAAATGATGTGCCTGTACAGAGACCGAAGAGAATGAAACACTCCTTGGAAAGAAAAGAGGGTTTGGCTAGAAAAGTCAGAAGAACATGTCGCCAATGTTATGCAGATAACGTACCAATCATGGGTAGCAAACAGGCTAAATCAAAGTCGAAAAAAGTATCCACTTATTGCCAAAGCTGTCCAACTAAACCATTCCTTTGTTTACCTTGTTTTAACAAGATTCACCAATAATTTTGATATTTTTTTTTTATATTTCATAAGAGGACTGATTATTTAATAATGTGATATTAAAAAGAAGTGCCATAGTTGTGATTATTCAAATTCATAAATTATTTTGATTATATTATAGAAGTTTGTCAAGTAATGAATAAATAATGTCACCGATTTTTACTTGGTAATGTAGAAAATGTTACGTTGTTTTGTATTTTTAATAAATATTTTAAAAGTATTTTATAGTTTAATTACAGCTATTAAATCGAAATAATATTTTCTATCGTATCTTTAGGAATAACCCTAGCATCATTGCAATAACCTTGATTAAAACTACAAGTTTTTGTTGGATTTGAAAACCACGCCGTCCGGTTCGGATACAGGGCCACGCGGCTCACTTCCATATGCGTTTTGTTTGATAGCTGTAATCTGTGGCTCGTAGGAACCGTTTATGTTGGACCTTTCACGCGGCTCACGGGTGACCCCCATGGCTCGAATGGTTCAGTAAGATAAGGCTCACCGGTGAGCCCTGTGGCCTGAATGGAAATACTCGATTTTTCATTTGGCGTTCAACGTGTTAATAATCAAAGTGCTCTGTTTGAACTTCAGAACAAATTAATATTAAAACATTCTGAGTTTCAGACGCAATTTGAAGAGTTCATAAGACTGTCTTCAAAATCGCCGATTCAAAGACAGGATGACGACCCAATCAAAATAATAAAAAGTTTAAAAGATTTCGATACTTTTGAAAAAAACCTTTCAGATGCAGTATTAAAAGAGGAATATCGAAAAAAAATGCGTGGGTTATGTAACAGAGGATCTGGAAAGGGCACTTCGAATGCATACTACCTGATAGATCATTTATTTGACAGAGAGTTTTTGAAAGGTTGTTCATGGACAGGATCGTCAAAGGACAGTGACACCGTAAAAATTTGTTTCAAAGCTTACCAAAAAACGATAATTTTTTTCTTTGATGTCGTTAAGGAATCAGACGAAAGATTTACAAAAGCTGATTGCGAAAAATTTTTTAAAATTGTATTAAAAAATGCTCGCCAACGCTGTGAGAGCAATAAAAGGACATCTGCTTCAAGACAAAGGATTAAGGGCAAAAAAATAAAGAAAGATACCATTGCAACATCTTCTGTACCCACCATAACTGCAGAACAGCCAGGTCCAGCAAATATAATTCCAGCTCCTGAATCCTCATCGGAACAACATCAGAGAGGGGTTGCGAATGCGGAGGTGATTAACCAATCACGTGATTCTGTTGCTGTGCAGCCGAATAATTAATTACCTACCTTGCTGTCATTTGTTTTTTTATTAGTTTTTGATCTTACCCATAACCCTCCTTTGGGATTGGGTCCTTGTTTGTGGTTTCTTTGACCATGGGCTTTAAAGTGCTAAAATACTTTTGAAATGATAACTAGTTTTAAGCAATTATTATGTTGCTGTCACGTCGTCGTTAATTTGATAACCATGTGTGTTACTTATATGTTATTATCTATTTTTAAAATGTTTACTAGTTTTTAGAGCGCGTTTCCACAAAAGCGGAGTAACGCAGCGTTTCCATACATTTGATAGATGTAACGTTGCTCGAGCTGTGCGAGCACCGAGCAGGCTGTCAAATGTTGGTATGAAACTACCTTTTTGAAACTATATTTTTGAAATCTTTATTAGGTATTATGGTTACCAATCATGACAGTAGTATACTTAAAAAATGACAATCTCAAAAACCAAATATATAGACCTCCGTCTATATGTATATTTGAACGAGGTATCTATAATAGATACCTCATTAACCGAGACTGATAAAAATATAATGAATGTAAGCTAAAGTACAAATTAGTTCCGCCTACTTTTAAAATGTTATTGTACCGAACTCTGTTGATTTAATGATTAATAAAAATAAATGTAAAATTACAATCTTAGTCTTTTTATTTATACTAAAGTTGCCATTATTATAAACTATAAAGTATGTAATAATGGCACCAAATATAAATTTGTATTTAAAAACACACTGACAAGTTTACACTTAATGTCTGCAACTTTATACACATTTTTGAACTTATTAAGTTCCTGGCAATCACATTTACAAATGTTTAAAAATGATGACCTTATTGGTTCTTCAAAGGCATTTTGGGTATTTCTGATATGATAGCCATGTATTTCTATTTCTTGCTTTTGTTTGTCATAATTTACCGATATAAACTCAACCACGTGATTTGATTTAGTTAGAAACCATTTATCTTGTTTCTTTGCTGACAATATAAACGTCCCCATTTTTAAAACCAAACCAGATTTGCCGCATGTTCCTATCTTTATTAGTTTCTTGTTTTCTTTAAGTCTCTCTATATCCACTGAAGACATTTCATTTATTCTTCTAGCGACTTGTTGAAGTGCTTTGTTTCCTTGCCTAACCATTTTTTTGATGGAGCAGAGTTTATTCTCAAAGCAATAGGCATTAAAATTTTGGAGAATTCCAAATTTTCTTACCTCTTCAACCAAATGTAAGAGGTTATGTATATTACTAGTAATATAGTCTTTTCCATAAATGGACTTAAATTTTTCAACAAAATATGTTAACATTTCTTCAGCGACACGAAGTAACTGGAAATAACTCTCATTGGAGCAAATTGTGATAGCACAATATAAGTGCATGAAATGATTATAAGATTCAGTCCTTTGGACTTCTTTAAGTATTATAAAACTGAGATAGTAAAAAAAACAACGATACTCAGATCCTTTCCAATGAGCTAGAACATCAACCGATCTTACTGATCTGTGTATCTCTTTAGGCATTTTACAATTTCTCAAAAAATTGTTAACCTTCTCTATATTCTGAGCATTCCATTTCGTAAAATATGTTCCGAAATTTCCGTCCCTCCAACCAATTAGAAGCCTCTTCATTAAGCCAAGATCTATTAAATGCAGTGAGTCCGAAACAGGAAAATCTTCAATCATATCGATGTTTAACTTTAATAACGGTGAATCTTTCTTGTGATGTTGTCCATACTTTTTTGAACGAAACTCGTCATTGTTTCTTTTAAGACAGTGAGATCCAGTAAATGCCACTGTATTCGATTTATGAGAATATTCACCGACGACAGTGCATTTTAGACACCCATGTTTGCTATTAAAATTGGAAACACCTGAAATATAACAGTATCAGTTAGGTATAAACTTATTTTGATGTATGTGTAATGTAATGCTTAAATCTGAATGCCTGCCTGGGAACGACCGAACCTCTTTTCAACTTATAACGTGCGAAAATGAAGATGATGATGTTACCTATGCGTCGTTAACATTCCGATCTGATCTGAAGTAATTGTTGTTAGTTACAATGGCTAAATCTTTGTAATATACATCATTCTGATGTGGGGGGGGGGGGGGCAAGCAATAAAAAGTACCCATGAACTCAAAAATAAATCATGTACCTTTTATCATTGCCCTGGCTGGTGAATCACAAATGAAAGCTCTTAGTTTTACATGCACTACTTTTTCACCATTTAAATCAGTAGCATTATTTAGTATTAATCCCTCTTCAAGTTGCTTCATTTCTGTCACTAAAGGCCCTAAAAAAGCATCAAGATCTGATGGTTTTCCATCTCCACCATAGATTCCTGTTGAAAAGAAAAATTCATATTTTATTGTCATAAAAAAGTTAAGGTTATAAGACAGTGTACTTACTTAACTGGCACAAAATTCAAATAGGTAAACAGTAAAAAAAAACATACATATTATACTACTTGGTCATGAAGCTGGTAACTTTAGGTATATTATTAATGTTTAATTTATTTTTACTTACCCACAACAAACGGTGCCAAATTTGGTATTTCGAAGATGGTACATAATATAGGCCAAAATTGGTATCGCGAACTGCCGAAGACTGGTAATCCATCAATATTAATATTCAGAGAAACCTCATTTGGTAGACAGGAAACATTTTCAAAAATTCTATTCAAACATTTGATCAGACCATTGTGCCAATAGTGCCCTGGGGGCGAAATAGTAATGTATAGGTTTTCTTTATTTGTATCTAGTAGTGTTCGTGCATCTTTAGGCAAAACATCGTTTATTCTCACATTTATAACTTCAAGTAAAGAGTTTAATGCAGCATGAGAAATATTGAAGTTTAAAGCCCAGTTTTTAATAGAATAACGCAGTTCTAAATTTTTGTTGTAATCTGAAAGTTCTGCCTCATTATCGCTTTCAGAATCGCTCAATGATTTTTTATTACAGATTTCGTAGTCCGAACCTCTTCCATCTAAAGTAGTACTACAGTTATCTTGTCCGGAACCCTCACCAGAATTCGCGTTGCGCTCTTTACCAGTTAAATTTAATACATTAGTGCTCACTGCGGTTAACATATCTAGGTAGTTTTTTTTTACTTTTCTTTTATAAGAACCACTTTTTTTTAACCGCTTCCACTTATTTAAATCCATTATCAATATCGTAGACAAAAACAGTTGCAATCTTAATGGCTGATGTCAAATCCTATAATAGAATTTGCGAAACTATATAAAGCGTGTTTTAGCCTATATTGGTCGTTTCAAGCAAAAGTGACCTTATAAGAGTTTTGACCAGGATTGTTTGAGATTACTTAGACTATAACACTACTATGGAATGCCTATATAAGTGTATAATGGCATGCGATAAATCTATCTAGAGAACATTTTATCCTACTGCGTGCTGTTATAATCTTAGTGATTTTATTATCTTTGAAACGCGGATATAAAATACACTTCTAAGGTAATGTAAAACCAGACAAGAAATATAAATGCTTTTCAGTAGTTTAACTTAAATATACTTATATTGGCCATAAAATATTAGCTTATATGAGGTTATAAGTTTAAATAACAAGAGTGATTGCGCCTCAGGTATATATGTTCCTGGTAGATGCTCCTCGAGGAGTCTTAAGATTTAAATGCTCCTAAGATGTTATCTTAAAGGCGCATATAAGTCTGAGTTACCGGATTAATTACTCCTGAGTGCAATTAGTTTTGTTCCTAGCTTTTATAGGAGTCTTAATCCAGTAGTGGCCACGAAATATGATCCTATATACCGATATAAGTTCAAATTATAGGATTAATCGTACTGAAGTAAAAACGGCATTTACTAATGCTGTTAAAAGTGCAATAGCAAATACCAAAACCATCATCGGAGCTATATAAGTCCACATAGCATTATAGAATCGCATTCCAGGACTACTTTGCTGGTTGGGACTGCAGCCGATGTCACTTCGCAGATTGTTCCTCTTGATTTGAACCCGATTATGGAGGAATTGCGAGCGATGCGCGCTGAGGTACAGGCTTTCAGGAAGGAGATGGAGCTGGAGATGATGGGGCTCAAAGCCTCTATGGGTGCCTGCAACAAGCGCATTGATGGGTTAGAGGCACGGTTGGACGCTTTGGAAAAGCGAGCCCCGTCCGGTCCAGACTCTGTGGCGGTCGACGGGATCGTCGAGGATTTAAGGCGGGAGCTAAACGACAGGGACTTTTCTTTTTGTCTTTTGGCCAATGACGTTGAGATCTCAAACGTACCGGAGGTAGCGGTTGATAACCCGAGCCTCATCGTGCAGGTCATCAGCACGAAGCTGGGGGTCACCCTCGAGGAGCGCGACATAGTCAGTGCTGAGCGGGTCGGCGGCAGGCAGCTCAACGCGACTAGTTTGACGGGAGCAACAGAGTCTCGCCCGCGCACTATTGTCGTGCGGCTGGCGCGACGTGATCTGCGCGACAAGCTACTTGCGAGCGCGCGGGTTCGGCGTGGGGCGACGACGGCCGACCTCGACATGCCTGGCCCGGCCTGTCTGGTTTTATATAAACGAGCGCCTCACGAAGACAAACCGCCAGTTGTTTCGGAAGGCACGGGACGCTGCTGGCCTCTGCGGCTGGAGGTTCGTGTGGACCAAACGCGGCCGCATTCTCGCCAGAAGGAAGCCAGAAGACTCAACCCACAGAATTCGCTCCGAAGAAGACATCACTCGCGTGTTTGGATCTGTCAATGATACAGTCTAATTATTACTTGGTGCTAATTTTATCTTTACATTTTTATGTGTTTGTGTTGATTTTTGTTACTGGGGAAGATATGCGTCGCTGCTATTTGCATTGCGCGTGTAACCATAGATCGACGTCAGGTGAGTATAGAAAGGTTTTAACTGTATATCTATATATTTGCATACTTATCCTATTTATACTACACAATATTGTTTCATTATACATACTTATCCTATTTATACTACATAATATGTTTTCATTATACATACTTATCCTATTTAAACTACATAATATTGTTTTATTATACATATTTACACTACATAATATTATTTCTCTAACTAAAATAAATATATTTTTTACTAAAGAAATCGCCAAAATATTTACAATCATTCTTAACTATTATAATGACATCCTGTTCTTGAATCAATTTGGCCCATTATATCACACTGCTGAACGTAGTGCCAACCTCCATTTCTACATATACTACTCTGTCAAGAAAGTACCGGGAAAAGATCAATAATACACAAAATGTCTGTTATTCATCCAAATTTATTTTATCACCTTCAAAGTATGCTCCTTTAGAAACGATACACTTGCGCCAACGAATAATCCATTTATCAAAACATTTTTTAAACGCTGCTTCCGGAATTGAGTTCAGTTCTCGCCGCGAATTCTCCTTTATGTCTTCTATCGATTGAAAACGGGTGCCACGAAGTGGTAATTTGAGTTTAGGAAAAAGAAAAAAGTCAGCAGGAGCCATATCTGGTGAATATGGTGGGTGCTGAATGGTATTTGTTGAGTGTTTGGTTAAAAATTCGTTCACAATGATAGCCTTGTGCGAAGGCGCATTGTCGTGGTGCAAAATCCAAGAATTTTCTTTCCACAAATCTGGCCTTTTTCGTCGAATTTGCTCTCTTTTTATTTTTTTTAACTAATAATAGGCACGCGCTTGACCACCATCTCACCTGATGGTAAGCGATGATGTGGTCGAAGATGGAGCACGCCTGCCTAGAAGCAACCTATTCACTCTTGACTTAAAGACTCCCAGGTTGTAGCTATCGGGAAACACAGACTCCGGCAGGGAATTCCACTCCTTAGCTGTACGCATTATGAATGTGTTCCCAAAACGTTTTGTGCGTGTGGGTGGGATGTCCACCATGTACCGGTGGCGCATCGCCGTTCGTCTTGTGGTCCGATGATGGAACGGGCTTGGCGGAATTAAATTATGCAATTCCGTCGCACATTCCCCAAAATGCAACCGGTAGAAAACCGACAGGCTAGCAACTCGTCGTCGATGCTCAAGACTTTGGAGCTTCGTCGCGACGAGCCTCTCATTGCCAATGATCCTCTTGGCTCGTTTCTCAATTGACTCAAGGGCATCAAGCTGGTATCTCGCAGATCCGTCCCAAAGATGAGAGCAGTATTCCATACACGATCGAACTTGCGCTTGATAGAGTTTGAGCAGCTGTTCCGGCGTGAAGTACCGTCTCACCTTTGATAGGATCCCCAACTTCTTTGCAGCCACTTGAGCTTTTGTCTCTATGTAAGGGCCAAAATTGAGAGTAGATGTTAATGTAACCGAAGCCGAAACCGTAAGCGGAAAATAGACACGCTTGGGTCTTAGCAGCATTGAACTTGACCAGATTGGCATCGCCCCATTCAGAGACAGCCTGTAAGGACACATTCAAGCGCTCAACCATAGCCTCCCGAAGAGACCGGATCTGCGACCCACCAGCTCGTGCGTCGGACACGTATCTCTCAGCAACAGTGCTGTCGTCTGCATACCCAAAGGTACCGGGTTTAAGAAGATCATTAATATGCAGCAAGAACAGTGTTGCCGAAAGCACCGACCCCTGAGGAACCCCGGCATTAATATCCAGCAGTCCAGACGAGCAGCCATCTATGACGACTCGGATAGACCGATCCCTCAGGAAATCTGCAATCCAATCACACAAACCGGCGGGCAGACCGAAGGAAGGAAGCTTACTAATAAGGCTATCGTGCCAGACCCTGTCGAAAGCCTTCGAGATGTCAAGGGAGACCGCTAGTGCCTCCCCGTGCTTTTCTATGGCTTCACTCCAGATGTGAATGGCATACGCTAGAAGATCCCCAGTTGACCGATTTCGGCGGAACCCGTATTGTCGGTCACTAAGGATATCATTTCCTTCTAGGTACGCCAGGAGCTTATGATTCAGCACGCGTTCCATAGTCTTACAGAGTATGGACGTTACCGAGATGGGTCTATAATTCGACGGGTCAGCTCGACTACCCTTCTTGGGCACGGGTTGCACGTTAGCTTGCTTCCAAGCCTTCGGCACCTTTCCAGTCTCAAACGAAAGGCGAAATAGGCGTGTCAAGATCGGAGACAACTCTCTCTCGCTCTCTTAAACGCCGCATAACGCTCAAATAATATTCTTTATTTACCGTTAGACCTTCTGAGGAGCTCGTGGCTAGATAATAACAGCCGCACGGGTCGATCTTCAAGGTTAAGCAACGCTTGCCAAGGTTGGTCTGTGGATGGGTGGCCATCTTAACATAGCGAGTTTCCTCCGTGCCTCGGAAAGCACGTTAAGCCGTTGGTCCCGGCTGTCATTTGTAGATCTTTGGCAGTCGTTACGGATAGTCAGAAGCCAGTAAAATCTGACTCCAGTCTTGCCATGCAGTACCGTGTTACCCAGTTAATGTTGTGGAGGTCTGGTAGGCAGCCGCTCCTCGTAAAATACTGGTATTCAGCTAAATCCGGCTTGACTGGAAGCCGACCCCAATATAGTTGGGAAAAGGCTAGGCAGATGATGATGATTTACCGTTAGACCTTCCGGTAAGAATTCAGAGTGCACAACACCGCGATAGTCAAAGAAAACAGTCAACATGACTTTGACTATTGATCGACTTTGCCGTAGTTTTTTCGGTTTCGGTTCAGTTGGAAGGCGCCACTCCGAAGCTTGTTGACTAGTTTGCATGTCAAACTCGTGAACCCACGTCTCGTCAACAGTAACAATGCTTTTCATGAATGTTGGGTCCGAACTGACTCGTTCTAGCATGTCCTCAGCGACTTTCATGCGATTGGGTTTTTGGAGAAAATTCAGATCTTTTGGGACTAGCCGAGCAGCAACATGTTTCATACCCAAATGATTAGTTAAAATGGTACGGATCGACTCGTGAGATACAGAAAGTTCGGCGGCTATCTCTCTCAGAGTTGAATGGGGATTTTCAGTCACTATTTCCTTCACTTTTGCGATGTTAACTTCAGTTGCAGACGTTGACGGCCTACCAGAGCGAGGCAAATCTTCCATCACATCTCGACCGCTTTTGAACGCTTTGAACCACTCATAAGCACGAGTTTTTGATAAAGTCGATTCACCGTAAGCCTTCTGTAACATTTTCAGTGACTCCGAACACGAAATTCCATTGGCGATGCAAAATTAAGACAAACTCTTTGTTCGATATTTTTGTCCATTATGAAATTCGCAATACACACTATATATGATATTACTAAAACCAGCACTGTATTTAATATAAATAACAGATGCAACTCAAACTCCGCGCCAAAATGGAAAACAGTTGTGCCAATCTAACAACTACAAAAAAACAAAAATTTGAATTTGGAACCATAAACAAATCATCCATTCCCGATACTTTTTTGACTGAATGTACATATTATACATACATAGCACACGTAGACACACATATTTAAATAACAAAGATGGCAAATACAAATGACTCCTAGTAAATGTCTCAAGTTTGGTCTACTGAATGCAGGTTCTCTGGGAACTAATCATGATGAGTTTTTGATGGCCATGAGCAACCACGCTGTGGACATCATGGCTATCAATGAAACATGGCTTCGAGGGGGGGAGGAGGATCGGGCACCTAGTGTACCAGGTTATAGGCTTAAGCATATACCGCGACCGGTATCTGTAAGGGGTGGGCGTGGTGGAGGGGTTGGTTTTTATATAAGGAATGGCATAGCAGCACGAATAAAGGTTCACCCCAACCATCCTGATGTTGAACAACTTTGGTTGGGCCTTACAGTAAATAAAAAAAAATTACTCATTGGTACTGCATACCGCCCACCATGGTTGGACTTAGAGCTCTTTCTTGAGGGCCTAACTGCCAGTATCAGTGGCCTAGCCCCTTTCGATAATTTAATACTACTAGGTGACCTTAACGTCAACATGCTAGATGTGGGCAGCTCAAAAACGAAACAGCTTATGGAATTTTTCAGCTATCTGAATGTTCAACAGTTAGTCCAGACACCTACACACTTTGTGGGTGACAGCAGCTCACTTATTGATTTAATTTGCTCAGACGCCACTATCCGTAATGTAGTAGTACATCACAATAGCGATCTTGGTCATCACTCCTTCATCTCTTGTGAGACTATATTTAGGAAACATAAGCTTAAGCCAAGACTAGTTGTGTATCGCCCGCTCAGAGACATATTGGAGGGTCATTTTGACACTGACCTAAGAATGATACCATGGTCGAGTGTTGGAGCCATGAACGATGTAAATCTAATGGTTCAGACATTCAACACGTTTATTATTCAGCTCTTCGATCTTCATACCCCTATTAAGAAAAAGACGTTTAAAAATCGCCCTACACCTTGGATAACTGACAATATTCGTCTTATGTTCAAACTTAGGGATGAAGCTAGGGAGGCGTCTCGTAAATCAAGAGAGAGAGCATATTATCTGGACCTCAAGCGTTAAGCCGCCATGGCACTCAGTGCTGAAAAAAGGGCATATTTTACTAAAAGTATCAATGACCAAATTAAGGACCCAAAGCTGCTGTGGCGTAATTTAAAATCAGATGTGCTTCCAGACCATAAGGAAAGACTGCTGCCCGGTCATTTTGATAATCCAGAAAATATTAATGCATCATTTCTGGATGTCCCAGGTAGTAGTCTTCCAAATGTTGCACAACTGTCTTACTTTGACTCTTGCAAACACAGCCCTGCCAAATTCTCCCTTTCGACAACCAATCAGGAGTCAGTATTAAAAATTATTAGGAGTTTAGGGTCTAATGCACAGGGTGTGGACGGGATAAGTCTTGACATGATATGTCTAACATTGCCTCAAACACTGCAAGCTATCACAGACATTATAAACCAGTCTATCCTTACAAGCACATTCCCTGAAATCTGGCGATGCGCGGTTGTGCGCCCTATTCCTGAAAATAACAACCCGGTTAACACAAAGGATTTGAGGCCAATTAGTATTCTCCCCTGTCTATCAAAGATCCTGGAACGTGTAATATACTTGCAGGTTATTGAATACTTGGAAAATAATGCCATTCTCCCGGACCTTCAGTCTGGTTTTAGAAGGGGAAGGGGTACTGCGATAGCCCTGGCTGACGTTGTGGGGAATATCCTTGAGGCACGTGACAGGGGTGAGGGAACAATTCTAACCCTGCTGGATTTTTCCCAGGCTTTTGACTCTCTTAATACTAGTTTGCTGCTGTCAAATTTAGCTTACTACGGCTTTGATAGTAGCGCTGTTGAGTGGTTTCGGAGTTATTTGGCTGGAAGATCACAATACGTTGAAATCCGCAGAGAGGATGGATCCACTTTGTTGTCTTCCCCCCTCCACGTGTCACGAGGAGTGCCACAGGGATCGATTTTGGGCCCTTTATTGTACATATTATACAGTGCTGATATCATAAAATCATTTTTGAACTGCAAGTACCACATGTATGCTGATGATATCCAGCTGTATGTCTCATTTAAGGCTCAGGACACATTTTTGGCAGTGAAGAAGATGAATGAAGACTTGCAAAGAGTGGTCTCGTGGTCAGAGGAAAACTCTCTGGTTCTGAACCCTCTCAAGTCAAAATTCATAGTGCTGGGCACTAAGAAGCAGATCTCTGCAATAATATCAGCCAAACCGGAAATAGTAATCAAGGGAGAGATTATTGACAGAGTGGAGTATGCATGCAACCTTGGGCTGCTTAT
Source organism: Lacanobia oleracea (assembly GCA_950371165.1). Classification (NCBI taxonomy): domain Eukaryota; kingdom Metazoa; phylum Arthropoda; class Insecta; order Lepidoptera; family Noctuidae; genus Lacanobia; species Lacanobia oleracea. Next base: position 14,797,778 of record OX493386.1, read on the forward strand.
GGATCCGGAGTTGCACTTCGAAGCACCCCGGCCCGGCCCCCGCCGAGCACACGAGATACCGCACACCGGCACACCGCGCTCCAAGGCGCGCGCGACGTTGCCGCTTTGTTACCTAGCGGTATCTAAGGTCAGTGTCATTTTTTTACAAAGGGTGGTTGCGTTTTATTCGGGTTTGCAAGCTATTTAGTTTGTTTGAAAAAAATATTTTCTCATTTATGGCGCTTTTTGTTTTTGTACCGTATCGAATTAATACTGAACACGTATAGTATACGTAGTTTAATTTAATGCCCCTCTGTCGTATCAACTCTGTATAACCAATGTTCTCAGAAATTGTTTTTATAGGCTGAAGGTCTTATATGGGATTCGTCAATACCTGAATCTACCAGTACGGAAACAACTTGTTGATAGTCTTATACTTTCTAAATTAAACTACTGCGACATTGTGTATGGGCCATGCCTACTCAGTAAAACAGAAAGACTGATTCAACGAATTCAAACTGCTTGTGTGCGTTTCTGTGTTACTGTACCACGTAGGAGCCACGTAACTCCTTACATAAATCAGATTGGGTTGCTAAAGATGGCAGCCAGGAGGAAACTTCATTTAGCCAACTTAATGTTTGGTATAACTACGTCCATGAAACCTTACTACTTATATGAGAAGCTAACTTGGAAACAAAGCTATCTAAAAAATAAACTTCGATCCATGTTTAGTCCGCTGACTGTGCCAATACACAAAACTGCTTCTTTCAGGGGGTGCTTCAGATTTGCAGCCACGCATTGTTGGAATGACCTCCCGCCACCAATGAGACACCTGAAAACATTGCAGTGTTTCAAGTACCAACTCAAGAAGTTACTCAAGCTTCAACAACTGTCATCCTGAGTGATCTTTTTTCGTATATGCCTCACTGAACTGTACCTCGAGGTCACGGCCATCAGGCTCAGGCTGGATATCTCCAACGGTGCGGGCTATATTTTAGATCCCGGTTTCCACTTTCCTCTTCTTTGTTCCTTTCTTTGTTCGGTTCCACTTTCTCTATGATTGGTATTTAACTCACGCCTGTAAAAATTTAAGAAATTTTATTTATATGATCTGACATATACCTATGTAATACAATAACTACATTGACTAATTTTAAATTTTTATACATTTATTTAATGACTGATTTTTATACATTTATTAATAGCGATCTTCTCCTTTTGCTTGGTTTGGGTACTCATTCTAGTGTGTTTATCATCTAGGAACATAGCTATTTACGCCACACTCACTTATTACACACCAAAATGAATCACAAATAACACTATCCAACACAATCTAACAACGCATTAAAAATCTCTCACTTTAAACACATTTTACTAAGTGATAACAGAAACATTACCGAATATTACGTGTATTGCGCAGGTCAAGAACTTCATTGCATAATAATTGTAATGTCAGGACGCATTCCTTTGTCTGTCAGCCATATTGTGGGCGTGCGCATTGCATGGACTTTAGTTTTTGTTGTCTTTGGTGCGCACAGATAACATTGCTAATCTTTTACTTTTTTATTACTTTTAAGAGTTGTACGCACCTTTACTAATCAGCCACATTCACATTGTTGCCATTATTTATTATATTTTACCCTTAAGTATTTACTTTTTCTGTTTACTTATCACGTTTAAATTACTTTTATGCCGCTCCGATCGACGTCATGCTTAACGCCGGCTGTCGCTGAAAACCAGCGCTGTGGCTCTGTCTCGCACACGAGCCCCAGCATTATGCTGAGCGATGGCCGTTTTGCGTGAATATGACGCATATCTTCCCAATTTTTTTATAATTAAGTATTAGTTAATTTCTATTTTATTTTTTTGGTATGCGTCATGCTTGGCGCAAATAAACGCTTTTTCTTTCTTTCTTCTATTTCCGCCGATAACCAACACAATCCAGAGGCAATATGGGCCCACCTAGATCCCGTTTTACAACACATAAAGAGTAACTATCCAAACATCTTTACCATTCACTTTTTCTTTGACGGCCCAACGACCCAGTACAAACAGAAAAAGAATTTTTACTTATTCAGTGAAAAAGTCTATGAATATGGGTTTAGTTACTGTACTTGGTCCTTTTTTGAGGCCGCCCATGGAAAAGGTGCGGCTGATGGGATCGGAGGGGTCATCAAACGAACACTAGATGCCAAAATTGCCCAGGGAAAAGACATCCCAAATGCAGAAATAACATTTGATATTTTGAAATCCGAGGCTACAAGTTCAAATTGTTTTATATTTCTTCTCTTAACATCAAGCCTTTACACACAAAGCTTAATCCTTTGCCTCGAACAATGAAAATACATCAGTTGATAACAATGGAAAAGCTAAAACTCAAATACAGAGATCTCATCTGTTTCTGTGGTGATCCTAGAGGCAGCTGTGAATGTTATTCACCTGAATCACATAGTTTTTTGCCTAAAAATAGTGAAAATTAAGTTAAAATATCAAAGAAAAGCAAGAAAACTAGGCGAAGGCGGATGAGTTCATCAACCGAAGCTTCGGTGTTTTTTTCTGATATTTCAATAAATTCAGATTTGAACGACGATGATAACAATACAATGACTGAACTTGACGAAAAAACTGGTGTTCTCAGGCCAATGATTGAGCCAAATAAGAAAGTGACTCTGCTATCCACAATAATTTTAAAAAAACCTAATGCTGGAAATAAACAAGACAGGAAAAGAAAAATAATTTGTGAAAATGAAGATATAATGCCTAAAAGATTTAACGAAACTTCGGAACATGTTACTGAGGAAGACGATGTGACAATTTTGTCACAAGTAAGGAAGAACCCGCAAAATACTGCAAGTTATGATTTAAGAGAGAGCATTATATTTGGAAAAGAAGTACCAAATAAAGGAAATAAGAAGTGGTGACAGCAACAAAATTAAGACTGATTATAGAAAAATAGACGAGGGTTCACCCTTGTTTGGTCGAACAATGTTTCGTCGAAAATCACTTCGGCGAATTTTAGTTGCAATAAAGTCATTTCGTAGAATTATTCATTTGACCGAATAATTCATTAGTAAATTTTTATTTAGCATATTTATTTATTTGAACTAATTTCATTTGAACAAATTTCATTTCACCGAATTTTCAAATGCACTAATTTTATTTAAACTAATGTTTCACTAGACTAATAATGATTTAGTCGAAAGATCGTATCGAATATTTAGTTCATTAATAATTCGTTTCTTTTCATCGTCTATAAACTAACATTGTTCCTTCACCTATCGAATTAACGCGCGCGCCGTACTTCTAACGCCATCTAGTAGATGTAAGTGGAACAATATTGAGATTTACAATAATCGTAAATATGAAGGTATTACCAAGAAAAATGCATCATGCAGTGTTCCTGATGTCACATCGGACCACACACGGCGGTACATGGCCATGTACGCCCCACCGCGATCGTCATCGTAGCCGCAGCTGCGGCCGCCACTCACTCGCCGACGTCTTCAACGCGCGCACGCATATCGGTCATCTTTACCTTGCAATCAGTACCTACAATACAGTCTATTTAACTATCGAAGTAGTTTTATTCAATAGCCAAGACCACCAGCAGCACACCTGGAGCTTGACACTCAAACATTGGTCCTTCGAGAAAAGAAGATCGCCGTCTTGTTGCTGTGTACGCGTGACTCGCCATTCTGTGGACTTTGGACTGGCCGCCCATTCCGCGAGCTTGCTACGAGCTACGACGTAGAGGATACTATACATCAAGGACAGTCTACCCAGAGGGAATTATTCTGAGTGAGTCCGTTCCATTACCTATCCTTAATTTCCTGTCTTTTTACTATCTTCTTCCAGGAATTTATGATAGTGCTATACGGATCAGCACACATTCATCTGCCTAGCCTTTTCCCAACTATATTGGGGTCGGCTTCCAGTCAAGCTGGATTCAGTTGAATACCAGTATTTTACGCGAAGCGGCTGCCTACCAGACCTCCACAACCCATTAACTGGGTAACACGGTACTTCATGGCAATACTGGAGTCAGATTTACTGGCTTCTGACAATCCGTAACGACTGCCAAAGATCTACAAATGACAGCCGGGACCAACGGCTTAACGTGCTTTCCGAGGCACGGAGGAAACTCGTTATGTTAAGATGGTCACCCATCCACAGACCAAACTTGGCAAGCGTTGCTTAACCTTGAAGATCGACTCGTGCGGCTGTTATTATCTAGCCACGAGCTCCTCATCGTTTCGGTTCAGCATACATTGATCTCTTCATAATAGCTTTAAACTAGTAATATTACAGATTAAATCATCAATCCATACGTCATTTCGCTCAATAACTTTTATTTATTAACTTGGTTCAAATCCTTTGTTCGCTTATCGCACGCATGGATGTTTTAGCGCGTAAACAAACTCATTAGTGCTTCTTAGAATTTTTACATATTGAACCGGTTTGCACACCGGGCTTATCTACAACATCAGCTGATTTACCATTAACTGCGCTAGTTATTTACGCATTATTTTATAACTTAGATTACATTTTATTTGGTTCTTTGTCTATGTTTGCACTTCGGCCATTTTGCTTTGTCTTAACTGCCAGACTACCGACACATTATGTCTGAAGCAAAAATAAAGGAACTGATAGAGAGGCGTGGTGGCTTTAAAGCTAAGCTTACGCATTTTAGCAATTTTTTACGAATTTTACCTAGCACCGGCTTAGACAGTTTCCAAGCCGCAGAATTAAAAAGCCGTCTTAGTTTAATGGACACTTTATACAAGGAATTCGACGTGTTACAGACGGATTTGGAGCTGTTGTCGGAGGAAGCGGACGACATGTATGCCGAGAGGGAGCAGTTCGAGACGCAGTACCATGCGTTGGTGGCCCGCGCGAGGACCAACCTCGCCCCCGCGCGCGCCCCCTCGCCTGCGCTCGTGTCTGCCACCTCCATCGAAGACCTCCCACATCGCGGCTCTGGCTGCAAACACGACTTTGTTCGGCTTCCCAAGATAGACTTGCCTCACTTCGACGGGGACTATCAGCACTGGCTTGAATTCCGAGATACGTATCTTTCCCTTATTCATAACAATAACAGCATACAAGAAATCAACAAATTTCACTATCTACGTGCAGCCTTAACCGGCAACGCGTCCTTAATGATAAAAAGCATTGATTTCATAGCGGATAACTATGATACTGCTTGGCAGTTGCTGTCAGAAAGGTACAACAGTGAAAGATTACTCATTAATAATCACGTGCAGGCATTATTTAATCTTGAACAAATTCAACATGAATCGAGTAGCTCATTACGAAACGTGATCGATGTCACAAATAAAAATCTCCGTGCTTTGTCAACGTTAGGACAGCTTACTGAGCATGGGGGTCTAGGGGAAACTCTTATAACACACATCATGTCAGAAAAACTTGACAGGGTCACACGTAGACAGTGGGAAGAGTATAAAAATAATTTAGACACTTTTCCACATTTAAAAGATTATCTAAAATTTTTATCCAACAGAGCAGATTTACTTGAATCCTTAAATTACAATAATAATAATAAAAACACAACAAATACTAAAAACACTAACGAAAACAACAAAACTAAAAACTTTCTTTCAACTACTAAAACTAAACAAATCAATTCAGATAATGTGACATGTCCTATGTGTTCTCAGAATCACTTTTTATTTAGTTGTCAGCCTTTCAGAAAACTTGATGTCGAGGCACGCATCAAAAAAGCTTCAGAAAGCAATATTTGTTTGAACTGCCTTCGGCCTGGTCATACAGTAAAGCGTTGCAGTCTATCGCATTGCAAATATTGCAAAGTCAAACATAATACCCTCTTACATAGGGAATCAACGGCTGAAAAACCAACAGGGGAAAACATTGCATTGTCAACAAACGTCGTATTACCCTATTCAGACAATAATCAGGTTCATATTTTGCTATCCACAGCCTTGGCAAAGGTGAAAGATGCCAACGGAGAGCTACATACAGCCAGAATCCTGTTGGACAACGGCAGCACCTCCAACTTCATCACCCAAGGCTTCTGTGGGAAGCTTGGTCTGGAAAAACACAGCACTACCTCCACCGTCTCAGGTATAAACGGTCAAGTTTCTAATACCTCAGAAACCTGCAGTCTTCATTTGCAGTCTTGTAATGGTGGTTATCAGGCGAGAGTAAGCTGTTTCGTTTTACCTAAGATCACACAATCGTTGCCTGGTTCATACGTGGATAAAAGGTACATTACCATCCCGCCAGGTATTCAATTAGCAGATCCTTCATTTAATATACCTACTGCTATTGATATCCTTGTAGTCGCTGAGGTATTTTGGGACGTCTTAGGTTCCGATACCATTCAGTTAGGCAATAATCAACCTAGATTGCAGTCATCCAAACTAGGTTGGCTTATTTCAGGCCGCACCAGTAAGCCTCGTACACAACCTTCTGTTTGTCATTTTCTTTCACAAGAGGAGTCTGATCAGCTGACTCGTTTCTGGGAACTTGATACTGTGTCGTCTGCTAGCTGTTTCTCTTCAGAAGAACAAGCTTGTGAAAAGCTCTTTCAAGAGACCACACGTCGGGATACGCATGGTCAATTCGTTGTCACCATACCATTGAAGGACTCGCCTGAGTGCATAGGTGACTCTTATGCAATTGCGAAGCGTCGTTTCCTTTCCCTAGAGCGTAGATTTGAGCAAGAATACATAGACCTTTATCACATGACACAAACAAATCAATCAGAACCAAAAACAAATCAATCAGAACTTAACTACTTTTTGCCCCATCACGGCGTTGTTCGCGAGTCTAGTTCTACCACAAAACTTCGCGTAGTTTTCGACGCTTCGGCCTCCAGCACCTCGGGCAAGTCCTTCAATGACATTCAGATGGTAGGTCCAACTGTACAAGAGGACTTGCTATCCATACTCTTAAGATACAGACAACACAAGTTTGTTGTAACGGGTGACATTGAAAAAATGTATAGAGCCATTTTAGTTGAGCCATCTCAGCGCCCCTTACAACAAATTATTTTCAGATTCAATTCTTCAGATCCAATAAAAACGTATGCACTGAACACAGTGACGTACGGTACAGCATCAGCCCCATATCTGGCCACAAAATGCCTAGTGTCTCTAGCAGATCAATGTTCAGACCCAGAGGTTAGTCAATCCATCAGACGCGATTTTTATGTCGACGATTATTTAAGTGGCGGCGATTCTATTGAGTCAGTCATAAAATTATGTCAAGGGGTTATTAATAAACTCGAATCCGCCAAGTTTCACCTTAGAAAGTGGCAATCAAATAGTCCAAAGATATTAGAAGCAGTCACTAATATCAACACAGAAAATCGTGACAAAAAATTAAATCTTAATGACACTCCTAGCAAAACGCTTGGGCTATACTGGGACTGTAAAACAGACAGACTATTTTTTTCAATAGATTTAAAACAAATTTCAAAAATTACTAAGCGTAATATTTTGTCTTTAATAAGTCAGGTGTTTGACCCTCTTGGCCTCGTCGGGCCATGCGTGGTTCAGGCCAAACTAATGTTACAGCAGCTTTGGATACTTAAATGTAACTGGGATGATGAAATACCAACAGAAATAAAATCACAATTCCTTGAGTTCATACAGACACTTCCAGCGCTTAACTTAGTTCATATTCCCCGTTGGGTATCCTGTAGCGATGCTTTTTCAGTAGAGTTGCATACGTTCACGGATGCTTCTGAACGGGCGTATGGAACGTGTATTTACGTTAGAACGGTAGCGGTCGACGGAACAGTTTGCGTTCGCCTTTTAGCTTCGAAGAACAGGGTTGCCCCAATAAAGCCCACAACCATACCAAGGTTGGAGTTGTGTGGTGCTTTACTGGGTACAAGACTTTTTCTGAAGGTACGTAAATCACTCACTCTAGAGTTCAATCACTGTTACTTTTGGTGTGATTCGACGATCGTGCTGGGATGGCTGTCTACATTACCAAGTCGACTTGATCAATTCGTTCGCAATAGAGTGAGTGAAATCCAGGAAGCTACGACCGGACAGACGTGGAGCTATGTGCCTTCCAAGAGCAACCCCGCTGATCTCACTTCTCGGGGGGTGAAGGCTGATTGCATCAGCTCGTCCACTCTTTGGTGGTCGGGTCCTGATTTTCTCAATGAAAGAAAAATACAATTTCCCGTTACACCAAACACACAAATTCACTCTTTACCTGAAATGTCTTTACACACAACTGCTGACACACATAAACAAAATAATACTAACATAATTTTAAATTTAACTCATAAAAAATCATCGTTTACATCATTAATCAGAATAATAGCATATATACAAAGATTTATCTTTAATTGCAAAAAACAGAATAACAAAAAAACATCCTACATAACATTATCAGAATTACAATCATCTAAGAATCTTATATTACAGATTTCTCAGCAGGAAATGTTCCCTGAGGAATATACATGTCTCAAAACTAATCAGGCCTTACATAAAAGGAATCGATTAATAAGTCTTTCTCCTTTCATTGATTCAGACAATTTAATACGCGTAGGAGGACGTCTTAATAACTCCAACTACAGTTACGATGTAATGCATCCTATTTTATTATGTAGCATACATCATTTGACAAAAATTATCTTCGAAAAAGAGCACAAAGCGCTATTTCATGCAGGGCCTCAATTACTTTTAGCACACATTAGACTCACCTATTGGCCTTTAGCAGGCAGGAACTTAGCTAAGCACGTAGTGCGTAACTGTGTTCGCTGCAATCGCTTCAAAGCTCAGCCTATTCAGGTCATCATGGGCAACCTACCAACTGACAGGACTCATCTCGAGTACCCATTTTTGAACACAGGGGTTGATTATGCCGGGCCAGTGCTGATAGCCAACCGGAGGGGTAGAGGGTCTAAGTTGACTAAGTCTTACATTTGTGTTTTTGTGTGCTTTGCAGTCAAAGCCGTGCATCTGGAGCTGGTTTCCGACCTCACCAAGGAAGCTTTCCTAGCGGCTTTCAGCCGTTTTATTAGTCGTCGGGGCAAGCCTCAACGCGTATACTCCGACAACGGCACTACATTTGTGGGAGCTTTCAATGAGCTTTCACGCTTCTTAAAGGTTTCATCCAGCGATATAGAGTCAGATCTTGCAAACAAAGGCATAGAATTTAAATTTATACCCGCTTACAGCCCACATTTCGGTGGGATTTGGGAAAGTGCAGTAAAATCCACCAAATATTTATTGCGTAGAGTCATGAGCCTAACTCATTTAACTTATGAAGAGCTCTCAACATGTCTGATTCAGATAGAGGCTATTTTAAATTCCAGACCTTTAACGCCTCTATCCTCTGATCCATCTGACCTTTCTTATCTTTCTCCTTCACATTTCCTCATCGGACGACCACTCACGTCATTCCCTCGTCCTCAAATCGCCGACGTCAACATCCAGCGGTTACAGCGCTTCGAGCGAGTAGAAAAGCTACGGCAACATTTTTGGCAGCGCTTTTCTAATGAGTATGTGTCTCTCCTGCAGCAGAAAACCAAATGGCAGACAGCTGGGCAAGACCTGAAAACAGGCGCTATGGTCTTAATGAGAGATGCGAATCTTCCTCCTCTTCTGCTGCTAGGCAGAGTGACTGCAGTGAAGACTGGCTCTGACGGACACTGTCGAGTCGCCGAGATCCTGACAAAGAAAGGCACCATTACACGCGCATACAACAACATATGCCCTCTTCCGGTCTCTTCAACATCATCTTGAAGCATTCTCTTCAACCGGGGGAATATGTTCCTGACGTCACATCGGACCACACACGGCGGTACATGGCCATGTACGCCCCACCGCGATCGTCATCGTAGCCGCAGCTGCGGCCGCCACTCACTCGCCGACGTCTTCAACGCGCGCACGCATATCGGTCATCTTTACCTTGCAATCAGTACCTACAATACAGTCTATTTAACTATCGAAGTAGTTTTATTCAATAGCCAAGACCACCAGCAGCACACCTGGAGCTTGACACTCAAACATGCAGGTTGTCATTGTCATGCACTAGAACGATTTGTGTCTCATCATAAGTCATAACTAAGTAAACATTGTTTATTTATTTTTTTAATTGTTTAGTCGAGGTAATTAAAATTGTTTCGAAATGTGCAGCATATTCCTTAGCAAGAGAGGTGGTATGAAGCTAAATACAGATGGGTTTTCGTTCAACAAAAATAAAGAAAGTGGTGAATAAATACTATTGGTCCTGTGAACAACGAAACAAGGATAAGTGTTCATCGCGTGCTATAACTATACGAGACACAGATAATGATCAACATACAGTGTTAAGCCACGGCGAACATAATCACGAACCCAGTGCATGTAAATTACATTGTAAATTAGTACTTAATTAATTAATACGTGAATTAAAAGAAGAATCACTTAAGAACAACCGTTTAAAACCATGTCAGATTTTGCAAACAGTCTTAAAAAGTACAGATTCAGATATTGCGTCACAGTTACCAACGACCAGTGCGTTAAAGCAAATAATTTACAGAGAAAAGCGTAAAAATAAGCCTGTGTTTGTTGAACCAAAAGATATATATTTTGATATTAACAATGATTATCTTAAATTAGAAAAAGGAAACTTAGTAATTAAGGATGAAATATTTAATGATAATAAGAGAGTAATTCTTTTATCAACAAAGAAATTGATGACTCAATTAGGACAAAGCATGATGTGGTATATGGATGGTACCTTTAAGTCTGTACCAGAATTATTTTTACAATTGTATACAATTCATTCTAGGATATTGAGTGCATATAGGTCCACCGTGCCGTTAGTATTTGTGTTGTGCACTAATAAGGACAAAACAACGTACAATAAAATATTCGACTTAATAAATGAGTATTTTTGTGAAAACGATATTGTTATAAACGTGAAATATTGTATGATGGACTTCGAAATTACTGCAATTCAATGTGCACGACAAAATTTGGAAAATATTATGGTTAAATGCTGTTCATTCCATTTTGGACAAATTATTTATAGGAAGATTCAATCAAGTGGCCTAGCAAAACTGTACGGAACGGATTACAGCTTCAGCATGGAAATTAAGTGTCTCGTGGCTTTGTCTTTCCTACCATATTCAACAATACCACAGTACTTCAAAGTTTGGGAAGAGAATTGCTCAGAAAAAGTGCATTAATTGCCAAATGGTTTGCGGAAAATTATGTCGTAGGAAAGAATGGTAAACCCCCCCAGTTTCCACCTAGCTTATGGAGTTGTCATGATTTGAACCATTTAAAATTGCCACGCACACAAAATAATGTGGAAGCGTGGCACCACAGGTTAAATAGTATAGTCGATAAAAGAAGCCCCGGATTTTATGAACTGTCTACTATACTGCTTGCCGAAATGAATATAGTTGAAGGAAAAATACAGTGTATTTTAAATGGAGAACCTAGTGCAAAGCAGAAGAAGATTTGTACTAAAAAAAATGACAATATTGAGACCATATTGCGCAATTTTGAAATGTATACAGAACTGGATTTACTAAAAGCAATTGCAAGTAATTTAAGATTACTTTAACTGTTTTCTTGTTCAAAATAAATAACTTTCAAATATTTACAATGTATTTTTTTCTGCATTACTTTACACCAATTTAATATTCGATAAAATACATGTGTGTGTGTTTGCCTTTTGATCATTAGCACAAATGTTGTTATAGCAAATAAATATTCGACGAACTGAAAATTCTGTCAAACGATATTATACTAAGTGATGATTTTCTTAAACGTTGTTCGATTTAGTAATATTGTATCAAACGTTGTTCGACCAAACAAGGGTGAACCATAGACGAGAACAAGGAAAACAAAAAAGAAGAGATCAAAAATACTTTGAAAAAAGAGAAATTTGTAAAACAAGAAAAACTCAAAATTGATATTGAATGTATAAAGAAAGATGAAAGCAAGGCTATTCTTAATGTCATCGATGAAGAAGAGGCTGATGAAAATAAAGGCAATGATACAATTGAGACTGAATATAAGAAACAATATGAAAGCATGAGAGGACAAAATAATACTGGTGAAGATCTAGAAGACGCAGTTAAATATAAAGAAATGGAAAAAACAGATTTATATGAAATAAAAAAATCTGAGTATTTAAAGTAGAAAGTGACAAGGAATCGAATATAAATGAAGAAGAAGATAAGACAAAGAGAATTGAGAGTGAAGAAAATACGCAGAACTTTATTTTAAATGTAAATGATAGTGTTATAGTAAGATATTTCCAAAGAAAAACGTGGAAATATTTTATAGGATTTGTTGAGAATATAGAATTTAAGAACGGAGAAAATTATTACAAGATAAAATTTTTGAAAACCGTCAAGACCGCAGATTCCGTGAAGTTTGTAGTCCAAAAAAAATTAGATATTGATATAGTGACTAATATTTCTATCGTCAAAAAGGTAAATTTAATTCAACGGGCGGAAACATCTAAAGAATATTACTTGAGTACCGATTTCGATATGGTTTATTTTAATTGAATATTATAAATATCTGTAGATGTAAGAAAGGTTTTGTTATTGCAGTGATCTTTTAAGTACCAAGGTTAGAATTTCTTTTTTGGGGTGCGAAATCATCAAATTAATCCTCCCTTGAACCCTTGATAGTTTTTTTACATGTTATTTCATTTTGCGTCAAGATTTTTTATTCCTGCAATTTAACAAAATAATTACCTACCTACTCGTAATAATTAATTATCTAAAGGCCTAATGACTATTTTGTTTATCAACAAGTTTTATGAAACATTTCGTGTCAATCTAATTAGATTTAATTAATTTAATAGTTTCTAATATTAATTCGTTTCCTAGAAACATACCATTTTATTTAAAATTAAGAAGTTAATGTGTGTTATTTTTATTTTTTGTTATTTCACGATCTCATAGTGTAGCTTATTTTCTATGTTTAAAATATTTTAATGAATGTTATTTAGTTTTTTTGTTTTTTTTCTATGACATTAATATTTTTGTTACTTTACTTATTTCGTTGTATTAATTTCCTGATAATATTCTTTTATTTGGTAAACTTAGCCATATATCACGATTGTGTAATAATTTTAAACGGTTGACAGTTTTAAACATGTTTCAGTCTCATCCTCGTGCATTTAACTTATTTTTTTCTATCACTGAACTTCACACACTTGGTGAACTGTACAGTTCGTTTTGCTTAAATGCGTCGAAACCTCCTCCTTTTTGAAGTCGGCTAAAAATAGCGCGTTATGCAATTGGCCTTATAAATATTATGTGTTACTTTCGCGTTACTTCTATGTTGCCGTAACGTACAAGTGTCTATGTTGCTCTGTGTGACAAAATCTACGGCCTTACCCATTTATAAAATCCTAGAATACTATTATAATCCTATTGCTTCAATACCTACCTAAAACAATGACGGCGACTGGCAGCCTCAGACCTGTTATAAGTACATACCAATTGTATACCTGAGATAAGGCCTACCAAAGAGTATTAACCTCTGGGAACCAAGAATACCTTGTACATAACTGGGTAAGGAAAATACTAATGCAACAAATATTGCCCTTTTACTTCCTCAAATTGACAATACCATAGACGTAACGTACAAAAGTTCTTGTACAGACTAATTCAGCATTTGACGCCGAGTTTAACAATATATTTTTCATTTGAAGACGCTAGAATTCAATCGCAGCTAAATTAATGTATGGGAGTCTGCCATTGTTCTTTATATTGTGAATTTCCTCGTATTTTGCTCTATGTTGAGAATAAAAATGTCGTAATAAGTTTGCACCATGGTTTCCCTAAAAACATAAACACTATATAAATAATGCACATATACCTAAAAGGTATAATTATTATTTTAATGTTTTTTCACTTCCAATTACGCGATTGTCAATTAATATGAAATTTATCTGTATTGGATTGAAGTAGCATTAAAAGAAAAATAACAATAAGTATTTTCGTTTCGTTTATGACTGGCCACCTACCTACCTAGGCCCAAGAAATCAAAAGGTTAGAATGCAATACAAAATGTACCACGCGTCACATCCCTACCGATACGAATAGGTCGGATTGGTAGGTACGAGGGTGCGTTTTTAAGTTCGCGGAATGGGAGGGTAGATGATAAAAATAGGTCATTATCGAGGTGGCCACGACTTCAGCCACTCAATATTAGTATAAATACCAGGTTTTGTCTTAATTGGGTCTTGCCTTGGCTGGGGGCCTTAGAATCATTTAAGGTCACCACAGGCTAGTCCGGTTAAGCAGCAGCCACCCTTCTAGAGGTGAACTGCGAGTGGCCCTATCCTAAAAAAAAAAAAAAAAAAATATTGGGTCATTAGTCTTTGAACTATCGTCAAGCAAACAACTCAATCGGGAAGAAAGTGTGCATTATGGAAAAAATCGAGTACCGTGCCGTAATAAAGTTCCCTACCAAGCAAGGAAAGTCAGTTCAAAACATACTGGAAGAGATGGAATCCGTTTACAGGGACTCTTGCCCGGGTAAAACCATGGTTTACAAGTGGCATTGTCTTTTTAAACAAGGCAGGACCTCACTTGAAGACGACCTGCGGCCCGGACGGGCGATCGAGGTGTCTACTCCGGAAATCATTAAAAATGTGGAAAAATTAATATTGGAAGATGCCAGACTAAAGAAGAAACAGCTTGCAGAAATGGTTGGAGTATCGGATACAACAATTTTCAAAATTCTACACGATCATCTTGGCATGACAAAGGTCAGTGCAAGATGGGTGCCAAGAATGCTCACGCCGCCTCAGAAACAACGCCGCGTGGAGTGTTCTCGCACGTTTTTGAAACTCTGTAACGAAGATAAGGATGGACTATTGAGTCAAATTGTTACTGGAGATGAAACTTGGGTTCATCATTATGAGCCTGAGTCAAAACAGGACTCTATGCAGTGGCACAAAAAAGGTACACCACCACCCAAGAAGTTTAAACTGTCACAATCGGCTGGGAAAATCATGGCAACAGTGTTTTGGGATTCGGAAGGGATTCTGTTGACCGAATATAGAGATAAAGGCGTTTCTATAACCGGAGAATACTATGCTTCTATCCTCGAGAGGTTGAAAGAAAGTATTAAAGAAAAAAGGAGGGGAAAATTTACCAAAGGTGTCCTTCTTCTTCACGACAACGCGCCTGTTCACAAGAGCCGTGTTGCGTTGGCTGCCCTGCATAAGGTGGGCTTCGATATTTTAGACCATCCACCCTACAGCCCAGACCTGGCTCCCAGTGATTATTACCTCTTTCTAAATCTGAAAAAAGAACTTCATGGAAAGAAATTTTCAACTGATGAAGAAGTGAAGAACGCGGTTTCAGCTTATTTTTCGGACAAAGACAAAACATTTTTTTATGAAGGTATACATAAGCTAATTGAAAGATCTGAAAAATGTATTAGGGTAGCAGGTGAATATATTGAAAAAGAAAAATAATTTAGTATTTTTATTTTCAGTCCTTGCCCTCCATTCCGCGAACTTAAAAACGCCCCCTCGTATGTGACGGATTTTGTGTAACATCCTAGCCTTCCGATTTCAATTCTTTTCTGTCGGTTCGGTTCGAAGTCGGTAGGTCCGTGGCCAGTCAAAAAAGTACGTTAGTACTTTGTTATGTGACTGTTCGTTTACCATAGCTGTGTTTATATACTTAGTAAAACAAATAGGTACCAAGCAATCATGATATTAATATTTATAAAAAATAGAATGGAGAAAATCACTTACTTTGATAGTTGCATTACAGCCCTCCATTAGACACTTGGATTTTTTGTTTTCTTCGGCGTACGTAAACATGGAATAGATTCTATTCACTTTTTTCTCCCCATAATAAATAGGTACCTACTTAGCTATCACATTCACCACAATAATACAAATAGTTATATCACCGCTGTGAGTATACAAATTGCCCAAACCAAACGCAATGAACGAGGAGTGAGTAGCGACTGGCGTAGGTTTGCTCGACGCTTTGTTTGCGGGCGCGCAAAAAACTAAGCAAGTCGAAACATGAATCTACCCGCACCATTTAAGTTCTCCGGTTGTATTTGACGTCCTCAGATCAAAATTTTTTTTCCCTGATGTTTTCTGGGGTACTAAATTTACTAATGTCACCATAACTTGTTGGAAGTGTTAAAAAAGTAGACGAAAAATATTTACGACTTACGGAATTAACCGGTTAATTTGGGTGTCAAAACCGTTTGTGCTTATGTAACCGGTAACCTTTATAATTTGGGTTACATATGAACAGTTCACTTGTTTAACTGGTTAATGAAGGAACGATATATTTACCGGTATTTCATCGAAATTAACCGCTCTTTTTAAACCGGTTCAGAGCCCTGTCTTCAACTGCGAATTATATTCGTACTTAGTCCGAGATAACTAATGTAGTACTTGCCTTTCCACACTCTCTATACGCGAATTTAAAAGCAAAAGCAGAAAACAAAATCTCCACCTAGCAACACTAAACGTCACTGTCAATTGTTTTTTCGCGCTCGCACGCGATTGTGTATTTTTGTGAAAATATATCTTGAAATTATAAATTAATAGTGTAATATTGTGATCATGCCTAAAAGAAAGGCTGAGGAATCGGAAGACAAGGAGATTAAGAGAATTAGAAGATTGGAAAAGAGACTCAAGAGGTATAAAGACAAGTTGCGTCAGCCGGAGGATTGTAAGTACCTACCTACCTATTTTGAATTCACCAATTTTTACCATCGAAGCTTGGTTGATACACCAATTTCGTTTTTAAGCAATAATATGTAGCTATTGCGTTGCAATCGGCAAAGTACCTGTTTAATTATTGTAGGCATAATCGCGTTGCGACTATGCGAACTCCCCGTTGGGTGAGCGATAGATCGTCAAGTATCCTCGTGTTACGACGATGCTTCTTTCCGTTGGGAAGGTGTAAATACCGTCTTGGTATATAATATGCTCTACTCTTTCGCGTAATCCCGTTGGGATAAGTTTGCATAACGATCTATGTTGTTCAAAGTCAGCAAATTAAGTTGGAATTTTGGTTCAAAATCTAACAATAGTTTATTCCATTGTTCACAAAGCTCTAAAAGTCAGGGGAGATATTGATGCATTGTCATATATACCTACCATCAAACTTATAGGTTGTTAACCTAATGTTTTTTCTTTATTTTATCATGTATGAATGTATTTTTAGCCCAAGACTCTAATGAGAATATTGAGAACAACATAGAGAGCATGGAGAATGTTGAGATCATAGACAGCATTGAACAGGAATCCCTTGAAGAACCTGAATTGTCACAGGAATTTTTAGAGGCACTCGGGGAGCCTAAGGAGACTGAAAAAAGATTTGGCACTCCCGTCAATATCAACATTCTACAACGATTTGAAAACATATTGATAGAAGGAATGAAAACAGAAGAAAAAGAAAAGATGTTGAAAGGCCTTTGTTTTCCTGAAAATGGAAAATTAATGCAAGCACCGAAGCTTAACATAGAGCTTACAGGTTTATTGACGTCTGCAATGAAATTGAGGGACAAGATGCTTGAAGAGAGACAAGAGGATACAGGCTATGTTATTGCCACTATATGTCATACAATTGACATGATGACAAAACCAAACTTTGATAATTTGACAATTGTCAAGAATTTAAGTGATGCCACAAGACTGCTCTGTAATTTACATTATAAATATACAGATATTAGAAGAAAGCTGATCAGTCCCTTATTGGACAAGAATCTTGACTTTAACCTCAAAGATAACAAGAGGTCTGAGTGGCTTTACAGTAAGCTAGATGATGCTGTGAAATCAGTGTCAGCTATGAAGAAAGCAAGCTCAATTTTAGCTCCTCCTAAGAAGACAAAAAACTGGCAACCACCTCCTCGCCAGCTAAGTCACTTTCATCGAGGGAAAGTAGTAGCTCGAGGAGGATACCAACATCATCTTCGGTACCAGCCACGACCCCCTCCACGACAAAGCCAACAGCAGGGCCGTCATCCAGCCCCTGCTCCATCAAGTTCACGGGGCATGACCAGAGGCCGATCCCGCTACCCGTAGAGGTAAAATTTGCAGGCAGACTGCAGTATTTTTATTTAATTTGGGAAACATTTACTCAGGATCCTGTAATATTGCAGTGGATAAGAGGTTACCATATCCCTCTTACACATACTCCTAGACAAGACTATTCACCAAGCAATAATAATTTTAATTCAACCGAGAAGTTAATTCTTTCCAAAGAAATTAATAAGCTTCTTGAGTTAGGAGCAATATCGTCTTGCTCCCCAGTTTGTGGTCAATTTCTCTCAAGTATTTTTACTGTACCTAAAAATGATGGTACTCACAGGTTCATACTTAACCTAAAAGCGTTTAACAAGTTCGTAGAGACTTCTCATTTTAAATTAGAAGATGTCAGGACTGTGTGTAAACTTCTATTAAAGGGGGACTATATGACTACAATAGATATGAAAAATGCCTATTTCCTAGTGCCGGTTCAAGTAAATCACAGACATTTTTTAAGATTCATGTTTTTTGGTAAATTATATCAGTTTAATTGTCTACCATTTGGTCTTGCATCAGCGCCATTTGTTTTTACGAAATTGCTTAAGCCTGTTGTAGAACATCTGAGAAACAAGGGTGTACGTATTGTACTGTACTTAGATGATGCAATCTGTCTTGGATCTTCATATGAGGAATGTCTCAAAAATACTAATTATGTCACAAGTTTACTTGAGAAATTAGGTTTTGTTATTAATAGCACAAAGAGTTGCCTGAAACCTTCTAGAGTGAGAGATTATTTAGGGTTTAATCTTAATTCTCAAGATTTGACAATTAGTCCTACTGATAAGAAAAAAGAAAGATTAACTGTTTTAATTCAGCAGTTCTTGAAAAGAGACAGCTGTACAATTAGAGAGTTTGCAAAACTATTAGGAAATTTAGTTTCTGTTTGTATGGCAGTTGCATATGGTTTTGTGTACACAAAAACCTTAGAAAGAGAAAAAATTTTATCCCTTGAAGCTTGTGGAGGCAACTATGACAATAATATAATAATCAGTAAAGAAGTTAAACAGGATTTACTATGGTGGAAAAGAAATATAGTCGCTGGTTATAGTAGGATAAAGCAATATAATTTTGAATTGGAAATATTTTCGGATGCGTCAGGCACTGGGTGGGGTGCATTTTGCAATGGCCAGAGTGCTAGAGGTCAATGGTCTGATGAAGAACTAAATTTTCATATCAATTATCGTGAATTATTAGCTGCATTTTTTGCACTAAAATGTTTTGCCCAAGACTTAACAAATTGTGAAATCCTGCTTCGAATTGATAACACCACAGCAATTTCTTATGTTAACAGACTAGGTGGAGTTCAGTATCCCCTATTAAATGGTTTGGCAAGACAGATTTGGCAGTGGTGTGAAGCTAGAAAGTTATGGATATTCGCTTCATATATAAAATCAAAGGAAAATATTAATGCTGATTTTGAGTCCCGAGTAGTTAATATAGATACAGAGTGGCAATTATCAACGGACGCTTTCAATATTATAATTACGAAACTAGGGATGCCTGAAATAGATATTTTTGCATCGCGTGTGAATGCTAAATGTGATAAATATATATCTTGGCATAGGGATCCATCTGCTTGGAATGTTGATGCATTTACTGTTAATTGGTCAAAGTTTTTCTTTTACGCATTCCCGCCTTTTTGTTTACTTTTAAAAGTAGTCCAAAAAATTAGGACAGATAGAGCAACTGGTATTGTAGTTTTCCCAATGTGGCCATCTCAGCCTTGGTACCCGTTGTTGATGTCTATGGTAGCGTCAGAAATAGTTTCCATGAACCCTTCAGAAAATCTTTTAACTGCTTTCAGGAAACCTCACCCACTAAACAAGCAGCTTTTCCTGGGGGCGTGCGTCTTATCAGGGACGCACTTAAACGAAGAAGTATATCAGAAGACGCAATAGATATAATGATGGCATCCCTATCCTCAAATACTATAAAGCAATATAATAGCTGCTTAAAGCAGTGGTGGAGTTATACCAAAGATAATGACATAAATATTTTCAGTGCATCCATACCTATCATAATTTCCTATCTAACACTGGTTTTTCAAAGAGGTGGTTCTTACCAAACCTTAAATGGTCATCGGTCATCACTTTCTCTTATTATCGGAAATCACGTAGGTACAGATGATAGAATAAAGCGATGGTTTAAGGGAGTGTATAAATTACGACCTTTGACACCCAAATATAGCAGTGTGTGGGACCCTTCGAGTGTTTTATCATATGTTTGTCACTGGTACCCATTGAACGACTTAAGCTTAGAAAAGATCACCAAAAAGACTGTAATGCTATTAGTACTGGCTACTGGCCAAAGGGTTCAGACTATAAATTCCATTAGATTAAACAATATTAACTTAACATCTACTGGTGTCGAAATAATTTTTACAGATATTCTAAAAACATCAGCTCCTGATAGGCATCAACCTAAAATAATTTTACCTTATTTCACTGCACAACCCGAAATTTGTCCCGTTAAAACACTTACACAGTATATAGAAGTAACTAGAGGATTGAGAATTAATGATAATTCATGTGATTATTTGTTTATTACGTTTAAAAGACCGCACCATCGTGCTTCTTGTCAGTCAATCAGCAGATGGCTGAAGCAAGTTATGTCAGACAGTGGTATAGATATCACTCGTTTTTCCGCGCACTCAACGCGCCATGCTGCTACTTCATGTGCCTATAGGGAAGGTCTCTCGGTAGACAGTATCATTAAAGCAGTAGGTTGGTCTCCAAGGTCATCGTCCTTTGCTACTCATTATAACAGACCACTATATAATGAACCTAACCAAGTCTTGTTTGCTAGAGCGGTACTCAATAATTCAAACTGATTTTATTTTAGTTATAAGTTTAATTGTAAGGCAGAAGTTGCCCTTATGTTGAGAAAAATAAATGTTTTGTGATTTTAAGTGTTATGTTCTTCTCTGAACATCTACATTAGTTATCTCGGACTAAGTACGAATATAATGATAGGATTAAACGAACTTACCTGAAGTGAAGTTCAATACTGATTATATGAAGTACTTAGTCCGAGATAGAACATCCCGCCCTCCCTCAATTAATTTAATTTTCCGTTATTAAATTAATTTTCCCTCTTTGGGGGCTCTGAAATATTGACAGTGACGTTTAGTGTTGCTAGGTGGAGATTTTGTTTTCTGCTTTTGCTTTTAAATTCGCGTATAGAGAGTGTGGAAAGGCAAGTACTACATTAGTTATCTCGGACTAAGTACTTCATATAATCAGGATTGAACTTCACTTCAGGTAAGTTCGTTTAATCCTATCATTATAATGAAGTGAAGTGTTCAGTAGTGCGATTGTGTGTTATAATTAGTGTTTTAAAGTGGCAATTACTGTTATAAAATAAAATGTAATTTTTGGTCAATTAATCGGCTGTTTTTTTGGCACGAACCCCAAGCTCGTAGCAATATACTATATTATTTATATCTAAATCAATTTGCTACGTTCATGCTTCGTTACTTTCCGTCTTATTACAAAACAATGGTTAAGAATTGGTAAAAAATAATTATAATTTATTTGAAAAAAAAAACAGTTACAATTACCCCCAAAAAAAAACTTACTGCATGGCAATTATTATATCGACGGGAGAAAGCGAAAATCTCGTAACTTGCATTTTGGGCTAAATCACTTTTTACCATATTCTTGTATAAAAAAAATACCGCTTCGAATGGTCTGGGTCTCGTTTTCCTACGATTAATTTTTTTATCGATACGACCTTGGATTTTTGCCTAGTTTGCACTGCACTTATAAAAATTTGTTGTAACTAGGGTAAAATATGCATTTTTTTTAAAATAAAATAGATACTACTTTGTTCATCTGTCACAGAGACTGGTTGGAATAAGATACGACATTTCGGCCGCCCTCAATCTTACGCTGTCAGAGATACGACATTTCTTTCGCCCAATAATTTTATGTTTTCAGAGATACGACAATTCGACTCCATGAACATTTTTTGTCATTTTAAAGATACAACAATTTGTTCCATACTGTTACATACATTTTGAAATAGTCACTACATTGCAAACATATTTTTTTTTTGCTAATATTATACTTAGTCTAAAACAATAGTTTGGTTTTATATGAAGAGATCAGTTACACCAATCTAGCTCCCCCCGCCCCTATATCATACCAATACGTGCACTCTTGATAAGCCGTTCCAGTCGCACCTCAGTTGATGCGCGAGCGTTGAGTTGCGAAAACGTGTTTGTCCCTGTGATAAATAAAGTGTGTTTTGTGTTATAAAACAACTGTAGGAGCTCGGGTGAGTTATATAGTCATAATAATTATTAAGCTATTTATTTTTAATTGTAGGTATATTGTTTTCATGGTTATTATCGTTTTTAAACCGTTATGAAGCTTCACTGTTTATGTAGGTAGGCATTTTGACATCAGCTTTTTTATTGTACCTAAGTATTAAAACTAACTTATTTCATGGTAAACATGAACAGAATGCAGTTGTTGTTGTTAAGAAAAGAAATCAATATTATTATTTTTGTAGGTACTTCAAATGTCTGTCTAGGGTTTAAATGTTAAAACAGAAAGTTAACAGGATACTAATTAAGTGATGTTATTTTAATTCTTAGGTGTCTTCATGGAGCAGTCGTTTGATCCTTTGGCTCTTGAGTATCCTGATTAACTTCTAAAATTATTTTTTTACAGCACGCAATAAAAACGAGATTCAAATAGCTACCTACATACTTCGAAGGATATACTTGCATTATTTTAATAATAAAAACAAGGTAAGTAAAACCATATATGTACCATTCTACTCACGTGGATGTTGGCTATCACGCAAAATCATAACCCTCTTTATTCAATGTCAGTTTAAAAGTAGCCTGTTACTTCATGATAACGTAGCTTTATATTGGTGGAAAAATGGTTAAAATCAATCCAGTAGTGTCGGAGCCTATTCAATGCAAACAAACAAATGTACTAGATTATTGGTTTGGTGGATGTGATTGCTGGACTGGAATTGAATGGTTAAGTATTTAAGGAACCAGTAATATTTTATTATATTTCATATTTTTATTACTTGATTTTAGATGGCAAAACGTCAGCGATGGAAGGAAGAGTTGATATCAACATTATTAACTGATGAAGACCAACCAAAAAAGAAACCTAAGATTGAGATTTTGGAAGATATTGTGTATAAAGATGGAATTAAACTACGATCAACATCGTACCGTAAGACAAACACAGAACACTCGTCTCTTCCAACTACTCCCAACAGTGCTAAACCAGTCCAAGTAAGTGTCAATGATCTTACTCCCACCTTTCGCAAGCCGAAATCATACATGTCTGAAACAAAGCGAATTATTGAAAATATGTCGGAAGTGCATAGTCCACAGCAGAAAGACCAAAAAAGTGATGACTCTATTCAAACAGACTTGGAAACGCTTTCAAATATCAGTATATCTGATCTTATTCAGAATACTGGTCATGCATCTTATAATTGTCTTGTCACTATTGATTCTGACGTAAGTCTAGAATTATATGCTGAAGATTGTCCTGAAAATAAAGACTGCTTACCTTATACACTTATGAAGGCCCCTTGCACTGTTGAAGGTTCTCACGAAAATAAAGACTGCTTACCTTACACACTTATGAAGGCCCCTTGCACTGTTGAAGATTCTCACGAAAATAAAGACTGCTAACCTTACATGCGTATTAAGTCCCCTTGCACTGCGGAAGATCCCCCTGAAAATAAAAACTGCTTATCTAACACATTTATGAAACCCCATTGTTCTGCTAAAGATTCTTCTGAAAATAAATATTGCTTAACTTACACGCGTATGAAGTCCCCTTGCACTGCTGAAGATCCCTCTGAAAATAATAAATATATTACCGCTGATTATGAAGTCCAGGTCTCAAATCCAATTCCAATCGATACAAATATTCAAACCAACAACAGCACAAAATCTCAAGAATCAAGCAAAAGAAATTGCAGAAGGAAATTAAGTTTTGATAAATCTTACCTTGATTTTTTTTTTGAAGAAGATGCTGACACGTTGCTGCTTAATTAGGCATTTCCGTCGGAAGATTCAAGCTGCGCGTTCGATAGTGATGAAACATCTGATGATTCACTATCAAGAAAGGCGGTAAAAACAAAAAATAAAAAAAAACGAGGCACGAGGAAGAATATAAGCGACAAGAAAAATGTAACAGATGTAATCCTCCTAACAAAGGCTAAACTAAAAAAAGATATTATTAAAGAGAATAACATAAAAAAATCTCTTGGTCAAACTTATATAAATAAAAAAAGGGACGGAAGTTCAACCGAAGTCTATGAAACCTAATCCCTGTAACGATGTGAAATGCAATCGAAACTGTGGAGATATTCCAGAAATAAGACGTCAAGAATTATTTAATTTTTATTGGAAACTAGGTAGCTGTCAACGACAAAAAGATTGGATAGCTAAATGTGCAATTAAAAAAAATACTGCGAATAAAGGCGAATCATCAAGAAGAAAATTTACATTTGAATATTATATAAATGAAGGGGAGGGAAGGAGACAAATATGTCAAAAATTTCTATTGAACACGCTGGATATTACTCAAAGATTTTTAGGGTATACTTTAAACAACGCAAATGAAGGGTTTGCAAAACTAGATGAAAGAGGAAAATGTGGTGGTACAAACAAAACATCAGAAGATACTGTAAACCATAAAAAAAATTATATCATCTTTACCTTTAGTACCATCACATTACTGCAGGAAGGATTCTAACAAGCTGTATTTGCCAGATGATTTCAAAAATATGTCTAATTTATATCGGATTTATGAAACAAACTGTATTGAAGAAAACGTGAAACAAATGTCCTTGAAAGTTTTCTCGAATTGGTTAAAAGATAATTACAATATTGGAATTCATGTTCCAAAGAAAGATAAATGTATATTTTGTATGACACAAACATTTGATGTCAAAAATTATGACGAGATGACTAAATATAATAGCCACATACAAGAAAAAGAAGAATCCTATAAAAGGTTTAAATATCACCAAAACCTTAATGATATTGATCCCACTATAATATTCGCAAGTTTTGACATGCAAAAAGTCCTGAATACACCACACGGTGACAGCATGGCATTGAACTACTCTAGAAAAATAGCTGTGTATAATCTTACAATTTACGAAAGTAATACACAGATAGGATTCTGTAATGTATGGACTGAAGTCGATGCCCGTCGTGGGGCTAATGAGATTTCCACCTGTTTATTAAAGTTGTTTATACCTTCAAGAAGTAGACAAGCGAGGAAATGTGATGACTGTGCTTTTGTACTGTGACTCATGTTATGGACAAAATAAAAACAAAACTATGTTAAGTATGCTGAGATATTTTATGTCCATGGCTATTAATGTAGAGGTTATACAAATAAATTACCTTATTCCAGGACATAAATATATGCCGGTCGACAGCATGCATTCTGTAATAGAGCATGCTGTCAAGAACACGACCGTATGAGCTCCTTCCCAATGGTCAACTATTATAGAAATGGCACGCAAAAAGCCATCCCCATATCGCGTGTCCAGTCTAGAAGGCAGTGACTTTATTGGGTTCGAAGAAATTCAGAGCAAAACATTTAAGAAGAATCAAAAAATACAAATATCAAAATTATGTATTGCAACATTTAAAAAAACAAACCCGGACACCATGTTTATAAAAAATTCTATGCTCCCAGATGCCGAAACAACTTCAGTTTCTCTATGTAGTTTAGACAATGCGCAACTAAAACTGTTTTTGTATTCAAATAAGCTCCCTGTTTCAATCCAAAAGTATAAAGATCTTAAAAAGCTGGTGGACAAACAGATTATTCCCAAACGCTTCGCAGACGAATATTTGAAACTAAAACACGACAAGAAGGTTAAAGATACTTTGCTGGTAACTGATGAAGAGGAAGAGGGTTTTGATTAAGAAATAATTTGCTTAAGTTGAGAATTTAATAGTTTTAAGTAATTTTCTTTGTTAAGTGGCTTCTAAAAGTGCAATATTTTCCTGTATTATGTGACTGTAACAGTAGCGTTACAGAATTAATGATTTCACTATTGACACTCGTAGTTTGACTTTAGAATATTGTAAAGCTATCGATAAAATAGGTATTAATAGTTTTACAACTAGTTTGTTCTAGTTTTATTATATTTCCCGTTTTGAAGCCTGTAGGTTCTTTTTTATAGTCGGTTGATTATAAAAACATTTTACAAAATTTAATAAAAATACTTAGTTCAAGATATAGCATTTCATTTATAAAACATCTGTCGCCCTTTTTGTACTTAAAACAAAACTTTGATGCAATTTAATAAAATGACCGACATACAGCTAAATGAAACATGTATCGAAGATTTCATATTAAGATACAGCAAATCCGTAGCTCAAAAAAACATGTCTATCTATGTTGTCCATACATTTCATCTCACAGATACAACATTTTTGCTGCCTGAAATTGAAACAAGAATTGGCGTAACTTGCGAAAAATCAATGATACACAAACTTTACGAAATTAAGACAAAGCCTATCTGATAGGCTTTCAATTAATATAAATACATACCAATTTTCAACTTGTATTCTCAATAAATATATGAGTTGTGAATTTTTAAAATAGCTTTTTGTCTCTGGTTGGGTTTTTCAAGTTACGACAATTTCGCTATCTTCCATCGATATATAACCATTTACCAAATAATACTCAAGATTTGCCATTGCCGTTGTTAAAACGGGTATTGTTTAGTATGTTACTAGAAAAAATTAGTAGTGTTCAAGAACATTTAGAGGATAAGTCGTTAATAATATAATTTTATTCATTATTAATCACAATTTCAATCCTTATTTATTAAATATTAGAAATTCATATTTTATTCTCTAATCCATATTTATTATGCTTTGTTTATTTTTTAGAAGAAACAAAGCTTAATAATTATTAGTTTCAGATAAGAAACAAAATGGCATTCTTTCATTTGTTCATTCAGGCTCTACTTGAAACAACGTTCCGTTTCACTAAATATTGATTTTACAATAACACTTAAAATGCTTAAATAATTATTTATCAATAAAAAAGTATGTCATAAATTATTCTTTGTTTGTGTTATAATATAATGAACAAGCACAACTTGTATTTTGACGAACTTTTTATAATCAAGTTGTCATATTTTTATTATATTTTATTTATTATATTATTATTTGTTGTTATAGCGGCAATAAAAATGCACAATCTGTGAAAATTACGGTTCTTGAGGTACAGGCCGTTGACAGACAGACGGACGGACGAACGGACATTTTATTCTGCATCCACACACGTATGGCTGAATGCTATAGTTTATGGGCCATTATAAGGCGCTTGTTTCTTAACCAAATAATTAAGCAAATATGTGCCTCACAACTTTACATAAAAGACCCTCCAATGCGGAAGTAAGTAGCTATCACAAGTAAAATTAGTTAAGAAAACATTTAATTGACCAGTTAAAATGCTACCATTGGTAAGAGAAACAATTGTTATTGTTCACAGGAACCGAGCATATCTCTTATATTTTTATTTAAACTGCATGTACAATAGTGGTACACAAGCGGACTTAATGCAACAAGACATGCTCTACCAGTCAGTCAACCTTTGGGTGAAGAGAAACACATTGATAAAGATTACAGTAAAAAATCTTACAGTTAATAAACAATAGTAAATTTAATTTCATTTTAAAACTGTAATGTACTGTACCCCTAAGTTCAGCTGATGTGAATTACTGTGTTGAAGTTAGTGCCTTCCCCATTAAGTAACCAAAGGTTTAGTTTTAGATCATAATTATTAAAATGCTAGTAAAATATCCTGATATGTGAAATTATTATTTTCAAGTACTTATTGCTCCAGATATTGAAAAAAGAGGACCAATTTAAAATACACACTGATTAAAGTAACATTTTTTTTTACTAAAAATGAGTTTCAATAAACAGCCTTCTCCTAATATTTCCCTAACAGAAGTTGGAATATATCTTTGTACTGATGGTTCACTTGATGAAGATTGCTCTATGTTGTCTTCCTCGCCAGGAAACAGGTCTTCTCTCATATCTATGGCAATATTAAGAAATATTATCTTCTACTAACAAAGTTAAACATAAGATCCGTACAAAGAACGAAGACTCGCATTTACATACGCCCATGCCGATACCCCTAGTTTTTAGAAAATAGAGTTATTACAGAATCACACTCACCTTGGAGTGCCCCTGTACACCTAGTCCCCAAGAAAATGGACGCCTTAGGTGAACAGAAGTTTCGGATGTTTATAGACTATAGGCGTCTCAACGAGATAACAATAGACGACAAATACCCACTACCAAACATCACGGACTTATTTGATAGACTAAGAAAAGCATCTTATTTCACTACGATATACCTAACTAGTGATTATCACCAATTAGAGGAAGAAAAAAAGGACCAACCGAAAACTACATTTACAACACAGTCATGACATTACGATTTTGCTCGTATGCCCTTTGGTTTAAAGACAGCCCCAGCTACTTTCCAACGAGCAATGGATAATGTACTCCGTGGACTTCAAGGCATACATTGTCTTGTTTACTTAGACGATATTATTGTATATTCAAACAGCCTTCAGGAACACATAGATAAAATTAAAAAAATATTCGATAGACTTAGAGAAACGAACCTCAAAATAACTCTTGACAAATGTGAATTTCTTAAGAAAGAATATAATATTTCGGACACACAATAACAAAAGACGGTCTTAAACCAAATAACGACAAAATTAAAGCTGTGTTAAATAAAATTCCCTTTGAATAGAACACCAACAGAAATCAAAAGTTTTCTAGGTTTAGTAGGATATTACCGTAAATTCATTAAAGATTTTTCTAAAATAACGCAACCCATGACAAACTGCCTTAAAAAATAAAACAAAGTCACTATAACTCAAGAGTTTGTAAAACGCATTTGAAAACTCAAGAGTTACTTACCACTGCACCCTTATTTACAATTCCCAGATTTTGACAAACCATTTCTCTTAACAACTGATGCATCTAACTTTGCAATAGGAGCAGTCCTATCTCAAGGCTACAAACCGATAGCTTTTGCGAAATGAAAACGAATGCCGAAACGGCATCGTGAAGAGTTCTACTCGTTAAAAGTTCAGCACGTTACATTGCTATAGAAAAAGAACTATTAGCCGTTGTCTGGGCAAGCAAACATTTCAGACCCTATTTATACGGTAAAAAGTTTACGATACTAAGCGATCATAGACCATTGTATGGTTAAATTCTATTAATGAACCAGGAAATCGACTCACAAGATGGAGACTTAGACTCTGAATACGATTACGAAATTAAATAGGTACAAACCCGGTAAACAGAACGCAGATGCATTGTCTAGAATCAAAGTAAATGCCTTAGACAATGTCTCAATGTTAGTCAATACCGTAACTGACTATTGTCAGCTTCTCTGATGAAGAAGACAATATTGGAATTTTGTCCAGTACCTCTAAAAACAGACCTAAGTCACCCTATTCAGTACCATCAATAGGAAGCGAAACGGTCACAGCCTCTCAAAGAGCAGACTCTTTTTCTTTGGTAACTGTCCATTCGGAAGACGATACAGATTCATCCGATATATTAACCCTGGGCATGCCTGGTAGGGTCTATCAGACCCACCCTTCAACTGAAACCGTTGTATTTCATTAAAATATGATGTTTCTGCGTCACCACTCTCAGTAGCTGAACATCATCAACCAACCGACGCCTAATGGCCACTATTTTAGTACGGAGTCAGCTGAGATGGTGAAAAAACACAAAAAACCCGAGCGCCGCGCGCCGGTGTCAAATTAATTCAGAGGTTATACCTTACACCTCTGTCTACACCCGTTGATGATAGTGACAAGAACTGATTTTTATAGCATTATCTATAGTCTTTGTCTTGTGCCTCCCATTTTCTAAAGTTTAGTTGAGATTTCTTTTCTTACACATACATTCAGTCAAAAAAGTATCGGGAATGGATGATTTGTTTATGGTTCCAAATTCAAATTTTTGTTTTTTTTTGTAGTTGTTAGATTGGCACAACTGTTTTCCATTTTGGCGCGGAATTTGAGTTGCATCTGTTATTTATATTAAATACGGTGCTGGTTTTAGTAATATCATATATAGTGTGTATTGCGAATTTCATAATGGACAAAAATATCGAACAAAGAGTTTGTCTTAAATTTTGTTACAGAAGGCTTACGGTGAATCGACTTTATCAAAAACTCGTGCTTATGAGTGGTTCAAAGCGTTCAAAAGCGGTCGAGATGTGATGGAAGATTTGCCTCGCTCTGGTAGGCCGTCAACGTCTGCAACTGAAGTTAACATCGCAAAAGTGAAGGAAATAGTGACTGAAAATCCCCATTCAACTTCTGAGAGAGATAGCCGCCGAACTTTCTGTATCTCACGAGTCGATCCGTACCATTTTAACTAATCATTTGGGTATGAAACATGTTGCTGCTCGGCTAGCCCCTAAAAGATCTGAATTTTCTCCAAAAACTCAATCGCATGAAAGTCGCTGAGGACATGCTAGAACGAGTCAGTTCGGACCCAACATTCATGAAACGCATTGTTACTGGTGACGAGACGTGGGTTTACGAGTTTGACATGCAAACTAGTCAACAAGCTTCGGAGTGGCGCCTTCCAACTGAACCGAAACCGAAAAAACCACGCCAAAGTCGATCAAAAGTCAAAGTCATGTTGACTGTTTTTTTTTACTATCGCGGTGTTGTGCACTCTGAATTCTTACCGGAAGGTCTAACGGTAAATAAAGAATATTATTTGAGCGTTATGTTGCGTTTAAGAGAGCAAATTCGACGAGATTCGAAAAAGGCCAGATTTGTGGAAAGAAAATTCTTGGATTTTGCACCACGACAATGCGCCTTCGCACAAGGCTATCATTGTGAACGAATTTTTAACCAAACACTCAACAAATACCATCCAGCAACCACCATATTCACCAGATATGGCTCCTGCTGACTGTTTTCTTTTTCCTAAACTCAAATTACAACTTCGTGGCACCCGTTTTCAATCGATAGAAGACATAAAGGAGAATTCGCGGCGAGAACTGAACTCAATTCCGGAAGCAGCGTTTAAAAAATGTTTTGATGAATGGATTATTCGTTGGCGCAAGTGTATCGTTTCTAAAGGAGCATACTTTGAAGGTGATAAAATAAATTTGGAAGAATAACAGACATTTTGTGTATTATTGATCTTTTCCCGGTACTTTCTTGACAGAGTAGTACTTAACTCATTTTGGGTTTACCTCAATTGAACCTACGGTCGACGATATTTTGTCTATGGAGTTTTGTACACTAGCTAGTAGTAAGTATAAAAAGGCCTGTTTTTTGCTAAAAACATAACATTTATAATGATTTTTTAATTTATTTAGTTGATATGGTGGATTTGTTTTCTTCATTTTTCTCTCTACCATATACCCCTAGTATATATGAAAGTATGTTTAGATACACTAGTTACCACAACTAGTACGAAAAATAGTTACTTTAAAGTCGGGTCTGGTGGGTACCAGGCATACCGCGTAACATTTTGCCACCAGGCATACCGAAGGTTAAAGGAAGCCATAGATACGAAATCCAATCAGATTCTCGTACACACTTGGCATAAAAATGAGTTTAACTTATCTAGAGACAAACAAAAGATGTTCGAAGTACACATGCCAATAGATAATACTGAATTAATAAAAGATTTTTTAAGGAATGTATCCGTCCTAAAATAAAATATTACATCTACTTTGAAGATGAACGTCACCGTAAAGAATTTTCAAATATAATAACAACCTTATTTAAAAAGGATGCAATCTATGAATCTATGCATCTATGAATGTACTGAAAGAGTCATTTACGTTGAAGACGACAACGAACAGCGGGAAATAGTTTTAAAATATCATGTTGGAATAACATGCCATCGTGGCATCAAAGAAACCGTAGCCCATCTAAAAAGGACTTACTATTGGAACAATTTACAACATACCGTAGCCTGTATCGAACTTTGTTAGCAGATGAAATACGACAGCAAGCCAATAAAACCGAACTACAATTAACTCAAACTCAAAACACTTTCAAGAAATATTCATAGACATATTCTCAATAGAAGGAACCTACTTCCTGACAATCATAGACGCACTCAGTAAACTAGGCCAAGCATATGAAAGACCTAGTAGATCAACACCCGAAACTCAAAAATTAGTGCAGATCCAGGTTCTGAATTTAATGATAACTTATTAAAAGAAATGTTAACATTCTATGAGATAGATTTACACATAGGTACGCCTCATAATCCAAACTCTATGAGAATAGTAGAAAGATTCCATTCTACCATTGTCGAAATTTACCGACTTGCAAAGTATGAAAGAAAGATAACCGACGCCGCATCTGTCATGATGTATGTTATAATGACATACAACCAGTCTATTCATTTAGCTACTGGTTTAACACTATTTGAAGTAGTCTTACTGATGCTTCAAGTACCTTTGTAGTAGTTTTTAATAAGAGTTACACCCAACAGTTAGTAAAGGACCATTTTAAACCCTACTAAATACCGTCGTGATCCGTTACTTCGCCTGTGCCACATATCTTCGCCTAATTTCAAATAAGTTGAAGTTGCCATTTCTATTTTAGGCTTGGCTTCGCGTAAAGTTACTAAATGATAACTATTTTTCATCTATGGCAAGATTTTGAGGAATACTTGTGGCTAACTTCACGTTATTGGCGACCAGTGCAATTTTTTCTCAAGAGAAAAGACGTGTTTTATTTTGTCTGCGATTTAACTTCAGTTTTAGGCAGTGATACAGAACAGGTAAGGTTAAATTTATTATTAAATTATAATCTACTACTAATATTCTTTCATATGACACTAGAATTTTTTATCTAATTTACGTTTAAACGTGGTAATTCAATAAAATGTTATTATGGTGATAGCGGCAGCCATCTTGTTGCCAAACTTCGCCTGCCCCTAGGGTTGTCAATTTCAACATTGTAATAATATTTATTTATAATATTCTTTTTTTATTGCCATTTGCATTTTATTATTAACTACAAGCTTTTATTTAGTTTCACCTGTCCCGCTGTGTGTCTGTCTGTAATCTTGCAAGTTAAATTTGACCCACTTTATGTTGTCCGATTGAGCTGAAATTGTGCATGCATGTGCAAGACAGATAATAACTATGACTGAATTACCAACGTTCGAAACAACGAAATTCAAAATATTTGATTCGTCTTAGTGTTGCCCAAAATCGGTCTTGGTCTTGTTCTTGCATTTTGGCAAGGCCAAGACTAAGATGGACCCTGTAAGATTTGAGCAAGAATAAGACCGAATTTGCAGTCATGGAAATTACGTCAAAGTCAAACATGGGTTTAATTGAATATTTATGGTAACGGTTAGGTTAGGTTAGTCAGGTAACTGTAGCACAAGACTTGCAAGATTTTTGCAGGAAGACCAAAAGACCGGAAGACCGATTTTGGGCAACATTAATTCGTCTTGACAATTATTTTGATCCTACATATTATACCCAGGTTATTTAACATCATAAACATACTAAAATATCAGTTATAAAGGCTTGTTCAGTTGTTTAGATAGGTAGTGTGAGAGCTTATCTAGATCATAAAACTGGTTACAGAACTATCGATGGACAATGCCAAAAATCAAGGTACCAGCGACGAAACCCAAGAAAAGGGAATATACTGTGAAACATTCAAAAAATATGATAGAATTGGCAGTAGAAGCATTAAGAAAGAAAACGATGTCTTCATACGAAGCAGAAAGAACTTTTGGGATACCTCGTCGAACTTTATTGGACAAGCTACATAATAAACACCCTAAAAGTCCAGGATACCCAACTCGGCTAACTGATGAGGAGGAAGATAATATAAAAAGAGTGTTAATTGCAGCCGCCGAATATGGCAGTCCTTTGACCCTTCTGGATTTGCGAATTGTTGTACATAGGTGATGTTCAAAATAATATTGTATCTAGAAATATACTTGAGTTGAGTATGCATAAACGTTTGTAAAGCCTAGGAATAAAAAAATCACTTGATAATTTTAGTTTTACACATTTTATTCTCAATTTCCCCTACTACTATTTAACTCCTACTAATTTAACTGTTTTATTTTTAGATTTTTGGAGGTCAATGGAAGACTTTCCATTTTTAATAACAAGTTACCCGGAAAGAAGTGGGCATACACTTTTTTAAAACGAAATAAATCAGACTTAACCTACAGTGATCCAAAATATAAAAAGAAGCCGTGCAGAAAAATCCCCTGTAGAAATGGAGGAATATTTCAAAAATCTAAAGCTGTCACTGGAAGGAATCTCTTATGAGAACATTTTAAATTACGACGAGACAAATTTAACCGATAATCCTGGGGCTCAAAAATGTTTGTTCAGAAGAGGAGTCAAGTACCCCGAAAGGGTGTTAAATTATACGAAGGGGGCTATATCTATAATGTTCGCAATAACTGCAGGAGGAGAATGTCTTGCACCATACGTTGTGTATAAAGCTGAGCACTTATACACACAATGGACACTGAACGGACCTAAAGGATCCAGATTCAACCGTTCTAAATCGGGATGGTTCGATAGTGTTCTGTTCGAAGATTGGTTTGAAAGTATTATTTTACCCTGGGCTAAAACAAAAACTGGATCGAAGGTTTTAATTGGAGATAACCTGGCCTCCCACATAAATCACAAAATTGTGACATATTGTTAAGAAAATGATATACGTTTCGTATTTTTACCCCCAAATTCATCCCATTTGACTCAACCCTTGGATGTGTGCTATTTTGGCCCATTAAAAAAACTATGGAGAGAAATTTTATTACGTTACAAGATAAAAAACCCAAGGGAAGCAACAATTCACAAGGGACATTTCCCAGATCTACTCAAAAAATTAATGGACCAACTTAACGAAAAAACACACAACATAATCAGTGCATTCAAAAGTACTGGCATTGCACCATTTAACCCGGATAAAGTAATAAGTAAACTACCAGGCTCAAATCACAAGGTGATGCCATATACTATTGACAATGCACTATTAGACTGGCTGAAGGAGACACGCAGTCCAGATCCAAATAAAAAAATACGAAACAAGAAACTAAATGTCCCACCGGGAAAATCGGTCTCTTCAAGCGATTTTAAGGATGTATCAACTCAACCAAAGAAAGGAAAAGCAATAAAAAATATTAATAGACTAGAAGAAAATGATCCAGAAATTCAGCCAAATTCTGCCTTATTACTGCAGTTGAAGTCATCGCTGATGCCAAAGGCTCCCGATAGCTTGAATAACTTGTGTATCAGGAGTATCAATGCTTACATGCAAAATACTGAGGAATCCTCCTCACAACTATCAACTGTTCATTACTTGAGTAAAATTTCAAGGAACGACCAAGCAAATATGACATTTATTAACAAAATACCAGAATGCCTACAAACCAAAAAAACGAAAATTGTAATTACCTCTGATGTCACTATCAAAGCAGGATCGTCTCAAAAAAACCTGCAAAGTAAGCAAGGAAATACAAATCTTAAAATGAAAGGGGTCAGAATATCACGGTCTGCCTTGCACATGGAATTACTCCCAATAAAAAAAGAAATGGTAGCTAATAAAAGAAAAGCCCTAGAAGAAATTACACAAGAAATAAAAGAAGACGTGGCATGTATGAAGAGAAAAATAATAAGTAAGGAAACTAGAAAAAAAAAGTTGCAGAAGACGTACAAACCTATCAAACAAAGAAAGAAGAGATCCGATAGTGAATCCAGCATTGAAATGTCTGTAGCTGAAACGGACGATTCAGAATATGAAACTATGGACGAATTCATCAGACACTACCAACAAGAAGAACAAGAAAACGTAGAACCATCAATAAGTTACGGAATGTCTGACATTGAATATTTCACAGAGAATGGTAATAAATTTAAAACAGATTCCTGGATTTTGGCTAAATTTGCTACAAAAAAGAGCGTAAAGCATTTCGTAGGCAAAGTAATATCGATGAAAGATGACGTGCCTGAGGTCAAATTTGTGAGGAAAGTGAAGGAATCAAAATTTAAAAGAGGATCAGTGTTAACTTATCCTACAATAGATGATATTTGGACTATGAAGCATTTAGATGATATTGTTAGGGTATAGGGTATTGGCCTGAGCCAAACATTTCTCGAAGGGGTCATATCATATTTAATATTGATTTAAGTAATTACAACATCCAATAATAATTAAGTCTATTTTAAATAAAGTGTTTTTTGTTTTTGTATTTTTGACTGACGTGTTTTGAGACTGATTTAATGTCTAAGTATTAATGTAAGTTAAATGTTGTTGCTGTTTACTTTTTTGATAAAATTTTATTTTCTTATTAAGCTAGAAACTTGAAGTCTATGATTGGCCTAGTCTAGTCTGATTTTATATCTAAAATTTACTTTTGATGTACCTACCTATATGTGAACTTAAGGATTATGAGCCAAATATTGTTACCTAGTTCCTATGTTTCCGAATTAATTAAACATTTATATGTTTAATCCGACTATTTAGTTATAAGGTAATTATTACCTGAAACTAGTTGCATTTATGTCTGCATTGATCTCTAAAAAAGCAGTGACGTAACTAAGTAGATTAAAGGATACAAATAATTTAAGCAAATGTTTTCGCTGAGTTTTTATCATAAATATTTTTGGCACTCTAATAAATAATTATCAAGCTCTATTTTTCTTTTTTTGTAGAAACTGTTACCCTTTTATTTTACAGTAATATAAATTAACAAAAAAAATTGGCAGCCCTATCAGCAATACATCAAATGTATGGAACTAACTTCAGACTGTAGCCTAACTTCGCCTACAAAAGATTATTTTTTTTAAATCGACTTTATGGTGCTTTATTTAAAATTTATAGTCGTCTGTCACTTCCTAAAATACTTACACTAGATGTAGTAAGTAGACTTTGAAATGAAATTTAATATTTGACGCTATAACATGATGTAGGCGAAGTTAGAGAAACGTACCAATACTTCGCCTATCACATTTAAGACCAATTTTTAGGCAGATAACCAGTGAATTTGGAAGAATAATTACATAATATCGATAGATGGAGGTATAAAAAATCGTTTTTTAGACATCGCGATTTGAAATACTTTTAAATCTGGAGGAGATGTTAAAAAAACTGTCAAAACCCAGGCGAAGTAACGGGTCATGACTCTATACAATTTTTTAACTAATAAAATGCAACATCTAATTCTGAACAATCACAACATCATATTTGTGTTTGGTATAGGTGTCGTCTAGTATCAAAACCCGTCAGATCCATTTATATCAAAAAATAAAAAAGTGTGCTCTGTGGTTTATTTTTTCTTAAATCTATGGTTCCCATTAACAAGTTAGTATCAAATCCGGCTACATCCCTAGTAAATTGAGGTTAAAAACTGCATTTAGAATCAAATCCCGCCAGATCCTTGCACAATAAGGTTCATTCGCCGCCAGATCCAAATAGACCAATTAGAACACAGGATTTTGACGGAGAACTGTCATGGCGTCGTCGGCGTCAGTATGGCCGCCCGTTCAATTTATATGGATGTTGTGCTGTGTTTTTTTGTGAATAATATTGGAAATAATGTGTGATTTACCTAAAAAAATAGAAAAGGTTCCGCCTAATCAGGCAAGGAAGCGAGGTGTAGACAGAGAAAACTGGAAAAGAGAAATAAAACGTCGAGATTTGTAAGTTAAAATTTCATTGAAATGGCTATACAGGTTGCTACAGTTTTGAATCAAAATGTAGGTACCTTGGTATCTAAGTTTAATTTTTACGAGTCAATGGCAATAAAATTAAATTCATTTGTAAGATTACGTTATTTAGGTTAGTTTTTCATATTAAAATAACTTTTTTTTTTTTAGGTATGCTCCTAAATCCTTTCCGCAACCTCCACAGTGCAATCATAAAAAAAGTACAACTTTTCATTGCTCGACAATAAAGACGCTATTTAAAGAAATAGAAGATAATAATGACAATTTAGAAGAACATGAGGAACTTCAATGTGTCTCTCTGGAAGAAAGCGAAAATTTTATATAATAATATCTTTTCTGCTTATTCACTTGCGTATATCTTTTTTCTGCCAGTCTTGGCGATTTGTGCCTTTATGTGTTGTGTTCATTAATAAAAAAAATATTTGATTAATAGACAAGTAGTTTTATTTACTACAGCTTAATTAATATTTTCTAATTATCACTCATTTATTTCCGTTTTTTATATACTCAAACCAGAGTCACTAATGCCACTCTTTTAATACATCCTGTATGTTAGGTAAGTGAATGTCAAAATCCGCTACATCCAATGAGCTGAGTAACAAAATCCGTCAGATCCATAATTCAATATCAATATCCGCTACATCCATTTTTTTACCTATAATTTAGTTGTATAATTTAAAACCTAAAAATAATTTAACTTAGACTAGTCGGAAATTCGAACGAAGTAATTTTACTTAAAATGTATAAAATGGTTCGTCATTTGTAACTGTAATAGAGAAAAAAAGTCATTTATTGTAAAATTGACTTTTTTGGATCTGACGGGTTTTGATACTAGACGACAAGACATTCTCTCTCATGGAAAAACACAGTCTTCCACATGGTCCTGAAAGAGATGAAATCACAGCGCGGATAACTCCATGACAGGTCTGTTATATACCTCTATCTTTATGTATGACCATGTTCAAATTACACTTACAGTTGCCCTGCAATAAACTGATTGATGTGATAATAGGGTGATGATCATCAATTACTATATGGGAAGAAAATGCATCATCGCTGCGCCTGCCAAATTCCCTATGTGCATTTTTTCGTTTTTTCACTAAACATAATCTCCGTTTCGTTCTGTATGTGCTGATAAAATCATTTTTGTGATATTCCATTTAGAAAGATACATGACATGTCATGTCATGTCATGTGTATTTTGGCCGTTTAGAAAAAATCGTATGTGCAGAAATGCACATAAAGGATTTGCGTTGCGTCTTCAGTCACCCACAACTGTGCGCGCCGAGAGGGCGCGTTGTGGTGTAAACAACATTATAAAAATAGTTTTGTGTTAAAACTAAATAAAAGTGGTAAGTACGTATTGAATTTACTTAAATTGTGTTGTTTTTTATATAATACCGTAAGTCATTCGTCAGTATCTTGTCAATTTAAGTTCCTAAACAATATTTTAACATTTCAAAAGCGCGCGAAACAAGCGCCTCGCTCGCCGCCGCCGGCGCCATTTTAATCTTATAGTGTCGTGTGTTTGCCCCCCGCGCGTCAACGTCGGCCGTCACTGTGCATCGAAGGAGACTGCAGTAAATAGTTGTTCAGTTAGTGATTTATCAAGTTATACGTTACTGATTTGTGATTTTCAACAAAAAAATTAAGATTTTGATGATGATTTGGACTACGAACTATCGCAATTAGATTTATATATGAATGTAACACATTATCGAATAGTGATACTTCACAAGTATTTGACGTTGATCTCGATGATACAGTAGCAATCGCACGGACCAAAAATCATCATCGATGGCAGATTTTATCTGAAAGTGAAGATGATCAGATTCCCATATTACCGACCTCACGAAATACAGAAGTATGGTTCAATCCGTTGGGTAAGCTACCAAGCATTATTCCATATACTGAATATTCTGGGCTTAAGCCATTTTCATTGCGATCCAGCATGAGTTCAGCTAAACCAGCACAATTTTATTCATTGTTAGTACCTGATAATATATTTAAGTATATAGCCGAAGAAACAAATCGCTTTGCTTTACAAAACTTGAACTAAGTGTAACAAAATCATACCGAATGCAGAAATGGATGCCTACAGATTGCAATGAAATTAAACGCTTCTTTGGCGTTTTGATTTGGATGGGGATAGTGAAACTACCCCAACTATCTTTGTACTGGAGCACTAACAAATGTTTTGAACAACAATTTTGTTAAGTCCATTATGAGCCGAAATCGATTTGAACTCATATTGAGGATGTTGCACTTGGCCAATAACAAAATAAATCACAATAAGGACGAACGATTGTTTAAAGTTAGACATTTATTAGACATGCTGAATGCTAATTTTAAATGTTATTATACACCTAATCAAGAAATGTGTGTTGACGAAATTCTAATCCTATTTCGTGGCCGCG
Organism: Lacanobia oleracea; assembly: GCA_950371165.1. Taxonomy (NCBI): domain Eukaryota; kingdom Metazoa; phylum Arthropoda; class Insecta; order Lepidoptera; family Noctuidae; genus Lacanobia; species Lacanobia oleracea. The sequence goes on from OX493386.1 coordinate 14,837,979, forward strand.
TTATTTTTAGGCAATACAATAAAAATAAGCGACACAAATATGGAATAGAACTTTTCAAGCTGTGCTCAAACCCAGGATACACTATAAAAGTGCAAGTTTATGCTGGCAAAAACTATGATAGTGTGAATACTACACCGACTAATGTTGTCCTTGCCTTATGTGACGATTATCTAAATAAAGGACATACGGTTTGCACAGATAATTGGTATACCAGTTTGGATCTGGCACAAAAACTATTAGCAGGACCAACTCACCTCATAGGCACACTTAGAAAAAATAGACGAGGTTAACCTCAAACAGTTGTCCAAACCAAACTGAAGACAGGAGAATTCTCAGCTCAAGATAATGACGACGGAATAACAATTATGAAGTGGAAGGACAAGCGGGATGTATTGCTGCTGTCTACTAAGCACTCCGTAAGTTTCAGAAGAATAACTAAAAAAGGAAAAGAAAAAAAAAACCGAAGATTGTGCTAGATTATATTCATGCGAAATCAGCAGTTGATCTGTCAGACCAAATGTCCTCTTACACGACCCCACTTCGGAAGACAACGAAATGGCCCAAGAGATTGGCGATGGAGCTACGAGTATTACTGAATACAGTGATTGTAAATTCATATATTTTATATAAATTAACAACCAAGAAGAAGCTCTGTCGTCCAGTTTAGAACCGCGTTGGTTGAATACCTCGCGAATACAGGAGTCCCGGAAACTAGTGCTTCCGCTAGACCTAAGCGAATAAAGCATGAATTGAAGAAAAGGCAAGGGTTGGCCTCTGCCTGTCGTAAATATTGTGTAACTGTTTCAATTTAGACCATAGATATGTTTGAGTTAAACGTGTTTGAACATGATGATTGATGTAGATTTGATTTAAATATGAATAAAAGCAATTAAAACATTTACCCATACGTTTCATTTGAAAAAAACTAACTATTTTACTTATCACTCTTTTGTTTTCGAAACTTCTACTTACAAACTTAATATTTCTCAAAATGTAAGTAAAAGTATCGATGCCATCACTATAGTTATAATTTATCAGGCCTTGTCAACCATACTACATACAGTTTAACATGAAAAACGTGGCTGACGACGAAAAATCGCCACATATGGCTGACACGGTTCAATTGGTTTGGAAAATGTCAGCCATATGTGGCTGACGAGGCATTATATGTGTTAAGAGAGGATTCGAAATTATTCGAGGGAAACTTTAATGAAGATAATCACTACTCGGATGAAAAGACAGGAGAATTAATATTAGAAAAAAATACTACGGTTTACAGAAATGAACACTTCTATGGTACGTCTGAAAATGAGATTTCGCTTAGTGATGAGAAAATAAATAAAAAACAAAGGAAGTTTAATAAGTTGAAAAGGGTATGTGGCAAAAAATATACAGGCAGAAAAAGTGTGACGAAACGGGTTTGAAAGCAAGTTATGAACTTGTACCGAGACCTAGAAAATATCTTAAAGAAAAGCCATGTGCACATTCTTGTATTTCCAAATCTGACAGACGCTATTTATGTGGATTGATATCGAAACCAAAACGGAAAGCTGTTTTTGATTTTTTTTTGGGGGCTTAACTACATGGGATGAGAAAAAAGCTTATTTAAAAACACTTGTTCGACTGCGTCCGGTATTAAGAAGACGTAAAACTACGAGTAACTCGGAAGATGCATCTCAAAGACAACTGGCATATGACTACTATTTTACAGATGATCAGAATGTAACTGTGGAGGTATGTAAAAGCTTTTTTGTCAGCACCAAAGTCAAAGTCAAAAACGTTTATTTCAATTAGGCCATTAAACAGCACATTTGAACGTCATCATTACATTTAAAATAACATAGTGACTCTACCGTCCTTTCGGAAGGGTAGATTCTTATAGAGAAGAACGGACAAGAAACTCCATAGTTACTCTTTTCAAATCAATGTTTTACATGTGCTGTGGTATACAAAACTTCTGGTAATATATGTAAGGACCATGAACCTAGAGTATGCAGAGGTAGACTCATTTTTTTTAAATAAGTACATGGTACTCACATTTCTACATAAGTACATGGTACACACATATTTACAAATATTGGAACCATTAATTAGCAGAGTGTGAGTGAACAGAAAAATAAAAACCCAAAAATGAAACAGTAGGTACAAAAGTAAATACATAAACCAACCAGTTTGATCTTGTCTCCACCAATGATTGTCCTATGGAGCAGGACCAGCATGTTTCCAAGCATTCTTATCGTGAATGTAATCTTCTAATTTGTAATGTGCTTGTTATATGTCACAAGGTATTTTATTTTAACATTTAACACAGTACCCCATTAAAGATGTGTTTACTTTAGCTAATCTATAAAATGGTTGATCTAATTTATTTTTATTTCTAGTATTAATATTATGTCTATAACTAACTTTACTAAAAAGATGACGATTTTTCCGTACATACATAACATTTTCATATATGAATTGGCAAGTGACTGTCATAATATTAATCTTTTTAAAAAGTTGCCTTAAAGAATCGCGACGACGCAGATTATAAAGGGCTCTGACAGCTCTCTTTTGTAAAATAAATATGGATTTAATGTCATATGAGATGTTATATGAGGTCCCCATTGTAATTTCTCGTCTAAAGTGATTCCCAGGAAAACCGTGTGATTAATAAACTCCAGTTTTTCTTCATTCAATATGATGTCACATTCGCTACTTCTAACATTTGGTAAAGTAAATCTAATACATTTGTTTTTTTTTTCATTTAATACCAAGTTGTTTGCCGTAAACCAATGTTGGACCTGAAGAATAGAGTTATTGACGACGTCAAGATTTTGTGACCGTCGCTCTATTTAAATATCAATGATGTGTCATCCGCGAATAACATCATCTTTGGGTGATTTTGAAATAATTGGGGCAAATCATTTATGTAAACTAGAAAAAGAAATGAACCCAATATTGAGCCTTGCGGAACGCCCATTGTCATTTCAGACCCTAGTGAGTTTACACCGTTTACCTGAACTTTAACCTGTCTGTTCGTCAAGTATGACCTAAGTAACTCAAAGGCTGTATTTCTAATCCCATAGTGCTCAAGTTTCAACAAAAGTTAACGCAATCGAACGCTTTCGAGAGATCACAGAATATTCCAATGGCGTCTTGCGATTCTTCCCAGGCGGTAAAGATATTCTTTATGAGGGTAACAGCGGTTGTAAGCAGTTGTACAACGCCCTTTGGTGAAACCGTATTCTTGTTCATGAAAGATGGAGTTTTCAAGCATTAACTTTTCAAACACCTTACTGAGGACTGGCAGAATTGACACAGGCCTATAATTATTGGGTTCTTGACTATCACCCGATTTGAACAACGGAACTACTTTACTGTGTTTCATAAGATCCGAAAATACTCCTCGGTCTACACTAGTGTTAAATTTGACAGCTAAGTAGGGGGCAATAGTTTCAATAACAGATCTACAGACTTTGCCAGACATTCCCCAAAGATCTTCTGTTGATTTAATTTTAAGATCTTCGCTGTGATCTGATGGCAACTTATTTACAATTTCTTTATATAAGTAATCCCAATTACAAAATATAACACTAGGCTAGGAATATTGTTACTAACAAACGGTATGGACAAAGTCTGAAATAAATTTATTATTATTTCATATATTTATTCTTTACACATATAATTTTACATTTTTAAATATTTCATTAAAAAAAAACAGATTAAAAAAAACATTTAAAAATATAAAAAATAGTAGCCCACCGGTATCGGGAACAGGGTCCAAGCTACCGGTGGTCAGGGCTTCTGAGAGAGGAACCTCCTAACGATGCGCGCCGTGTCCAGGAGTACTGCTTTCTGGATCAAGCCCTTGATCCAGCTGCCCAACGAGAGCCTCTTGAGATGTTGGTCGAGGCTCTTGGCAATAATGCCATTGGCCGTCACGATTATCGGCACAATAACTGCTGTGTTCACATCCCACATGTCGACAACCTCGCGAGCCAAGTCAAGATACTTCGTTTGTTTATCTTTCTCTGACTTCACGAGGTTCTCGTCATGAGGGACTGCTATATCAACAATCATTGCGCGACGCTCTGGTCGGTCTATCACCACTATATCAGGCTTATTGGCAACAATAGTCCTGTCAGTGATGATAGACCGATCCCAATACAATGTGCAACTACCATTTTCGAGAACTGGGTCGGGCACATACCTATAGTACGGTACTTCCGATTCCACAAGATTGTATTTAAGAGCAAGTTGCTGGTGGATAATCCTGGCTACAAGGTTGTGCCTGTGCAAATAGTCTCCGTTAGCCAGACTAGAACAACCGGAAATAATGTGGCGAATGGATTCCCCGGGCCGGTGACATGCCCGACATATGTCAACCGTACCGTCCTTCACAATGTATTTCCGGTAGTTATTAGTCATCATAACTTCGTCCATAATTGCACAAACAAAACCTTCGGTTTCCCCGAAGCCAGGCTACGGACGCTAAGAAGTCTACATCGGGCCCATGTAGGACCCGATAAAAGCGTCCGTGAAGCTCCTTGCTCTGCCATACCTCCCTGCGGTCGTTAGTATCTAATACCACAGGCTTGCGCCAGTTCTCGTTAGCCAAGGAGAGCGCGGTAAGGCCTTTGTCCACCGCTACCACATCTCGATGCATACCCACGTCGGCCTCTAGGAAGTATTCCCTAAGGCTGCATACCTCGCGGTTGTGCAGGGTCTTAGCATTTAAGAAGCCACGACCCCCGCACTTCCGCGGGATATACAGCCTCATCACCGATGACCGTGGGTGATGCATCCGATTTGCGGTAAGCAGTGAACGTACCCTCCTATCCAGGGCGTCAAGTTCCGTCTGAGTCCATTTGAGTATGCCGAAAGAATACATCAAAACCGGCATGACCCAACCGTTGAAGGCGCGCACCTTGTTTCCGCCTGATAAAAGACTGTTAAGTACTTTGTTCAGGCGGCCAAAGAAGCGCTCCTTCAACGATTGTTTCATGTCAGCAGCACTGATGCCTAACGCTTCCGACATACCCAAATACTTGTAAGTTTCGGTTGAGGAGAGGGACCTAAGGTGTATGGAATCCGAGAGTTGGGTTCCCACGGATTCCATAATCTCCCCTCGCTTTACATGCATGACCGCACATTTGTCCAATCCAAATTCCATCCTGATGGCGCTACTGAAGGTTTCTGTTACCTTTAGTAGCTTCATCAGTTGCAAGTTGTTAGGAGCAAAGAGTTTCAAGTCATCCATGTAAAGGAGGTGCGATATGACCTGATCACCTCTTCTCAACCGGTAGCCTTGGCCCGAACCCTCCAGCAATGTACTGAGAGGGTTGAGAGCCAGACAAAACCACAGTGGACTCAGACTGTCACCCTGAAATATGCCACGCTCGATCCTTATCGGTTCGCTGTTCGCCTGGATCTGTCGACATCCTGGATAGTGAAGAACCGTCCTCCACTGCCCCATACACGACTTCAGGAAGGTGCGTAGGACTGCATCAACTTTGTACAGCTCCAGCACCCTCATGAGCCATGTATGTGGCACTGAGTCATAGGCCTTCTTATAATCTATCCAGCATGTCGACAAATCCCTTCGGGAACGACGAACCTGTTGGCTAATGGCAATGTCGATGAGGAGCAGCTCCTTAGTACCGCGGGACCTGTTCCTACATCCATTCTGAGAGGCAGACATAATTGAATTACTATCAACATGATGGTTAATCTTTCCTCTCAAAATGGATGTAAAAACTTTATAGACCGTCGGTAAACACGTGATCGGTCTATAATTTTTAGGTTCCGCAGTACTTCCTGATTTATGGAGCAGGTGGGTTAATCCAGTAGTTAGGAACTGGGGCAGCGACCCTGACTCTAAGGCAGACTGGAATTGAGATGCCAAACGAGCATGCGATCTTTGAAACCATTTAATCCAGAAGTTGTGCAGCCCGTCCGGTCCTGGAGATTTCCAATTAGGCAACGGGCGAACTGCACGAGCTACATCTTGGGGGCTGATGGTAATTGCCCCCATTTCTGGAATCGGATCGCACGCACGTACGACCTCCCGAGTCCAATCACCCTCGGTGTGACTGACAGGCACCGACCAGATGCTGCGCCAGAATGAACTCATGGCATCATCATCCGGTAGGCACGTATCAGTCACGCCTTGGTCCGGTCGCTCCCAAGCCCTATAAACCCACCTTTCATTTCTTTGGAATGTGCGATTCTGAGTATATCGCTCCACTCGCCGCTTGTACCGACGTATACGGTTTGCCCATGCATAGATTTTCTGCTTCAGGAAGTCAATACGCTCTGTGACGCGGGTGAGATAATCCCGAGGATGAATGTCAGTCCCCGAGAACGCCCGCCTCACAAAGCGCATCACTCTGCGTCGAGTGTTGCCCTCCCTGAAACAGATAAGTTTGCCGATGAGTGCTCTAGCCTCACCGATACGACGCTCGATCCTGCTCTGCCAAGCTGGTACAGCTGGTCGTGTAACTCTGTCACTGCTAGGAAATTTGACATGAGCTACACGACATGCCGCTGCAGCCGCACAGTACAAGATCGAGTGGGTATCGGCAAGGTCTTCGCTGCTATCAAAATAACTTGCTAGTTGCGAATCTAGAGCACACACCAGCGCCCTATTTTTATTATGCATGGGCAAACGAGGTAGCCGAGGCCTAAGCTCTGGCGGTGTGGAGCGATACTTTCGGAAAGCATCCTCCAAAGCGCTCCTCAATCGCTCATTGCATTGGGTACTCACGGATATAGCCCCGTCGTCATCATCCTCACCAACAAGGTTGGGTCGCGGTGAAACACTGAGTTGTATTTGCACCGCGGCCGGTGGCGACGCAGGTGAGACGCGGCCGCTCCGTGATTCCAGACGCAGTCTATCAAGTACGGCGTCATCCAACATACGGTTACGCTGGATGACCCGCACCTGATCCGACAATCGTTGGGCTGAAACGTTGACAGCTGGCTCAAGTACCTGAAACAGAGAGAGCATCCGACCACGGTACGCAGTCAGGTTAGTTCCCCCCTCTGTAGCCCCGAAGTATGAGCGTATCACATTCTCGTTTATCGATTGCGACCATTTCATACGCTGCACACTTCCACCGGTAGCGGGGACCCTGTCAGAGGCCGGTGGGCCTCGAAGTCCTAAGCTGGCCGGTGGTCGGCCTCGTCCGCGCCGACGCGCAGGTGGTGGTGTCGTCGGCGGCGAGAAGTATTCGTCGCTCGAACTCGACGCAACTGCAGCTACCAGAATCCCTGGACTCGCGGCTGGCGCAGGTCCCGGCGGCTGCGAGGCGGAGCTGAGCGACGAACCCGAAGATGTTGGTCGTGCGTTTTGTTTTTGAGCTCGGCTTCTTGTCAGCATTTCATATTTTGTTGTCGGTCCAAAAAGCGGTAATTGTTGTTGTTCTTGATTTTATTGTTGTGTTCCTGGTTTTTTTTTTGTTGTACTGATTATATTTGCCATTTTAACGGTAATGATTTAATAAATTATATTGAAAATAGCGGATTCAGAAAAAAATTATGACGTTCGAGTTGACAGCCGAGCCACAGATTATTATTATTATTATACAATTGGCAGTAGACTCTGTCACTCGCGTTAATTCCATAAATACATTTGACCGATTAAACGATTTAAAAAGACTCAACCACCTGATACTATTCGATTTTGTCTCTAACAAGTTAATATTAAAGTCGCCACATATAATTATCGATTTACTAGTAGTACTGACTTTTTTTAACACATCTTCCATTACAGAATCAAACACAGATAGATTCTGGTAACTCGGAGGTCTGTAAACGCATACCACAACATGCCTATCTAGCTTAACATAAAAGCGATACACAGTCAGAATGGATTAAAAAAACTTTAATAAAGTCGGTGTTTTGTGTTGGTGTTTTTTTCTTTGTTCCGAAGTTATTTTGTACCTTGTAGTGTTTTGTTTTTAGAAGTCGGTTGTATTTTTGTAAAAACGTTTTTTATTTTTCAGTTTTTAGTGTACCTAGGTACCTGCGTACCCATTAACAGCGTACCGGCGCACACAAGGCCGGATTACTTATTTACGATGTCAAAAATATAATTTTACAATGTGCACAAAAATAGTTGGTTTAGCTTCTCCAATAAACGAACAATAGATTTACAAAACAATAAAGCCCACGGAAGCAACACAAAAGGCTGTGCGAGCGCCCTTTGTATCCCTTTTTTCAAACGGTACAAATGTGAGTCAAATGCGTCCGAAACCGTCATAAGTAACCACGCTTGTGTCGCGCTGCAGTGCGTATTAATTTTGTGTTTTAAAATGGAGAGTGAAGCATCAGGTATGTTCCTTTAGTTCTTATTGTTTAATTGTCAATTACTTTAAGTATTGAGCAGTAATATAATTTTGCATCAAACACTAATTTTATTCAAAAATATTTAGATTCACATGAGTTTGCATTAATTTGAAAAAAGTTCCGCATAGTTCCATAACATTTTGTTATTTCTCATAAACTATGACCCATGAAGATGTAAAAAAAGCAAAAATGCCGTCCCCTTATTTGTCCCTTTGTTAAATCTGACTCTTTGCTTTCAGGTAGTCGTGTTGAGACCGTTTCACAGCAGAGGAAGATCTATAGAAATGAACTATTTATATTGTTAAGAGATGAACGTTTTTTTGGTTTTTCGTCATTCAAGTGTAATGAACGATTATTACAATACATAATGGACAAGTGTAACATAGTTGATCCGTCTGAAACTTTGATAAAACAATTAAAAGATGTCGTAAAAGTGTTTGTGACAAAACTTTTAGGCAAATGGCGTGAATGTAAATATATGTTTGACCGTTTTAACAACAACCACGCCAGTTGGCTCAGTGAAGAGTTCAAACTCCCGAAGATGGAATCAAGACCACAACCTACTTCTTCAGAGAAGAGGAGAGGTAGGCCCAAAAAATTGTTTGCAGAATGCGCTGATCGCAGCAAAAAAAGAAAACTTAAGCCTCTCGTCTCACGATTTACGACTGAAAAACTAGGTTTAGCGACTGAAGCCAGTCTGGTAAGAGCAGGTAAAAGAAAAGCAGCTCAAGTTCTTAAACTTGCAATAACTTCAACACCAAAGCGTTTAAAAAAAATGGAAAAGGCACACACGTGTTCTGTAAATATTGTGCCGTATACTGCTGAAGAAGCAATAGGTCTCATAGTGGATCTTAATTTAACCAAAGCGGAATATAAGACGATGCGTGTAGGTGCTAAGAAAAGAGGTGCTGATATATATCCCTCTTACCATGTGATTGCAGACGTAAAACTAAAATGTTATCCGTTGAATTTGAGTAACTGAGAATGAAGCTGTGGTGCCGTTACAAGATCTTTTGGATCACACCATACAGAGACTAGCACAAGTACAGTCAGAAGTAATTGTATCAAACATGGACGACAATATCGACACTTTGGAAGTCTATTATAAGTGGGGCCTAGATGGGAGTGGTGGTCACAGTATATACAAGCAAAACTTTACAAACAATTGTGCCTCTGGAAGTATCGGAAATGAGAGAAATGAAAAAAAAAAATTATTGGAAAAACATGACTCCATCTTCCATCAGATTCTGTCGACCAATTTCTTTTAAATTAAAAAAAGAAAACGACCATAACACTAAAGAGGAGTACAATGAGATCGAGAAGCAAATAAGGCAGTTACAGCTTACAAATATTATTTTAGGAGGCAGAATGATACATTTTAAACATATGCCCATTTGCACAATGCTGGATGGCAAAACGGTTAATGTCTTAACAGAAACTAAAAGTACACAAGCTTGTAACGTGTGTAAAGCCACGCCAACGCATATGAACGACTTAGAAAATATCAAACAAAGAGTATGTAACGAAGATACTTATAAATTTGGGATTTCCGTATTACATGCTCATCTTCGTTGCTTTGAATATTTATTACATATTTCTTATAAATTGGAGTTGAAACAATGGCAGGCTAGAGGCAAAGAATCTCAGGAAAAAGTGAAAGAGCGAAAAAATAAAATCTGCCAGGATTTTTATAAAGAAATGGGACTTGTTGTTGACCAACCAAAACAAGGAGGAGGCAACAGTAATGACGGGAACACAGCCCGAAATTTTTTTAAAAACCCAGAGCTTGTTTCTCAAATAACAGGTGTGTCCAAAGAATTGATCGAAAGATTTTCAAACATTTTGTGTGTTGTTTCCTCCGGACATTACATAGACGAAGAGAAATTTAAAACTTATTGCTTCACCACAGCTGAAATGGCGATAGATTTATATGGATGGTACAAAATGAGTGCAAGTGTACACAAACTTTTAATTCATGGTTCTGACATAATTAAATCTCTGCCTTTGCCCGTAGGTCAATTGTCAGAAGATGTGATTGAAGCGAGTCATAAAAATTATAAAAAAATATCACTCCCGGAAAATGTCCAGAATATTTACTAATACGGACATTCTCCACTGGATGCTTATATGTTCGGATCCTGATGTGACTATTCACAGGCCAAACCCAAGAAACGAGGAGAAAAATTTAATGATATTGTTGTAAGAATGCTACGAACCCCTACATATCTATGTAGCGAAGAAATAGATGATAAAGACAGTGAAGACTCCGATGATGATGTGGACGATCAAGATTAGTATGTAGCATAGAATATAATTTAGGGATATTTGATTTGTATTAAGAACAAAAAATAAAGATTTTGCACTGATTTTTTTATTATTATTATCATCTCAAAACTATACTTACCTATAACTATATAGTTTTATAATAACTATGATACCTTCTAATAGTTATTATAAAACATAATTACCAAGTTAGATCGTAAAAAAGTTACATTTTATTTTTGGTAATCTGGCCTTGTGTGCGGCGCATTGTTATGTTAAGAACTGGTGTAAACACTATAAAAACATGCGATTTCAGCAATCTCGATCCCTTTGCTATCATTTATTGAAGAGTTCCGTTGCCTACCTCCGAAGTTCTTTCAGATCTTCACCAAATTGAAACGGGACCAGTCCAGGAAAATACTCTTTCAAACAAAAATTGAATAATCTAAATCGGCTGACAATTGGCTAAAGTATCGCTGAACAAACATTTTTCATGGGATCTCATCATCAGATCCTAATCCTTCCAACATCAGCTCAGCAACATGAGATCATGATTACCGGGCACAAATATCTGAATTGCGTTAGAAAGTTCATGAAAAATATTGTATGTGCCTGTAAAATTTGAGGGTTGCCCTCGATTTTCGTGGGATCCCATCATCAAATTCAGACATGGTGACAATGGTACCAATCGAGAAGTATACCCTTTCAGTTGAAACAAAAAATTTCAAATCAGTTCATAAATGACGGAGTAATGAGGTAACAAACATTAAAAAAAAAATACAACCGAATTTCTCCTCCTCCTTTTTTTGAAGCCGGTTAAAAAACTGCAGGATAACACAGTAGAAGGACAAGATTTAATAATAATAATTTTATCGGGTCCTACATGGGCCCGATGTAGACTTCTTAGCGTCCGTAGCCTGGCTTCGTTTTGGTGACCTCTTCGGGGAAACCGAAGGTTTTGTCTGTGCAATTATGGACGAAGTTATGATGACTAATAAGTACCGGAAATACATTGTGAAGGACGGTACGGTTGACATATGTCGGGCATGTCACCGGCCCGGGGAATCCATCCGTCACATTATTTCCGGTTGTTCTAGTCTGGCTAACGAAGACTATAGCATAGGCACAACCTTGTAGCCAGGATTATCCACCAGCAACTTGCTCATAAATACAATCTTGTGGAATCGGAAGTACCGTACTATAGGTATGTGCCCGACCCAGTTCTCGAAAGTGGTAGTTGCACATTGTATTGGGATCGGTCTATCATCACTGACAGGACTATTGTTGGCAATAAGCCTGATATAGTGGTGATAGACCGACTAGAGCGTCGCGCAATGATTGTTGATATAGCAGTCCCTCATGACGAGAACCTCGTAAAGTCAGAGAAAGATAAACAAACGAAGTATCTTGACTTGGCTCGCGAGGTTGTCGACATGTGGGATGTGAACACAGCAGTTATTGTGCCGATAATCGTGACGGCCAATGGCATTATTGCCAAGAGCCTCGACCAACATCTCAAGCGGCTCTCGTTGGGCAGCTGGATCAAGGGCTTGATCCAGAAAGCAGTACTCCTGGACACGGCGCGCATCGTTAGGAGGATCCTCTCTCAGAAGCCCTGACCACCGGTAGCTTGGACCCTGTTCCCGATACCGGTGGGTTACTATTTTTTATATTTTTAAATGTTTTTTGTATTTTTATAGAAATATTTAAAAATGTATTGAGTATGTATATATAAATGAATAAATGGAATAATAATAACAATCTTTTATTTCGACCAACAGTGGATCATATACAAAAAAATTCAAAATTTTAAAATAAATCAAAATAAGAACACAAAAACACATACAATATTAAAAAGACAAAACATATTACATATCTCGATTGCCTAGTATGTGAACCATACAGCAATGGAAAACAAACAAAAAACGAAACATGAAAAACGGCAGTTTATAATAAAACCTCTTCCAAAAGTTATTAAATCAACTACTGTCAAAGAACGGCTAAATTTTATTAATAAAGTACCAAGTCACTACTGTCACTCTCTCTAGCAGTAACAGAGTTTACATAGAATGCACTTTGGAATCGAAATCTCATATATTTAGAGTTTACACTGAGTCGTGTGGAGGTAACGGTTAACCGTGTATTGGACGTAAAATCTTTAATAAAATATTGGAAGAGGAAAATATTTCCATTTTTAAGCGGAGTATGCACAGCTAAAAAAGAAGGCAATATCTCAGAGGAGCAGTTCGCCGTGCACATTGAAAAGAAGAAAAAAGCCTACAACGCTCATATTAAAGCTCGCAATATGAGCTCACCCGAGGTGCTTGTCCTGACTGTCGATGCCCAATCTGTTCTCCTTTGTGCAAAGATGCTATTGTCAGTTCAATACTATAAACAAAAACTTCAGGTTCATAACCAGTCTATTTATATTAACAACAATAAAGATGTGCACCTGTATGTATGGCATGAGGGAGATGGAGGTGTTACGGCTAACGAATTTACAATCTGCTTGAAACATTTTATCGAGACACAATTAAACTATAAAAAAAAATATAATTATATCAGATGACTGTTCATAACAAAAACATTTTTACAAAAAAATTAAAACCGACTTCCAAAAACAAAACACTACAAAGTAAAAATAACTATAATTTCGGAAGTCGATGTTTTTGGTTCGGTTTTATTTTTTTGTAAAAAAGTCTTTTTTATTTATCACTTTATAGTGTTACACAGGTACTACCACTAAAAAGTGAAACCACAAACACAGCATGCCGGCGTGATTTTATGTTATGAACTGGTGTAAACAATCGATTTCAGAAATCCCGATCCATTTGCCATCATTGATTGAAGAGTTCCGTTGCCAACCTTCGGAGTTCTTCATCAGATCTACACCAAATTTAAACGGGACCAGTCCGAGAAAATACTCTTCCAAACAAAAAAGAATCATCCAAATCGGTTAACAATTGGGGAAAATATCGCTGAACAAACATTTTTCATGGGATCCCATCATCAGATCCTGACTTATACCTTCCATCATCAGCTCAGCAACATGAGATGATGATTACCAAGCACAAATATCTGAATTGCGTTAGAAAGTTTATAGAAAACATTGTATATGCTTATAAAATTTGAAGGTTTCCCTCGATTTTCATGGGATCCCATCATCAGATTCTGACTTGGTGACAATGGGACCACCTCAGGAGTATAGGCTTTTGAACAAAAAAAAAGATACATACAGCCGAACATAGAACCTCCTCCTTTTTGAAGAAGTCGGTTAAAAATAGGTCAGTTAGAAATAAAGTTCTGTCATCAGATTTACTATAATTATTAAAGGCGACTAGACTGGAGATTTTAAAGATCATTTTAGAAAAGGGGCATACAATGATGCAATTGGATACTGTCCACTCAACTTTAGAGAAAAAGTTTCGTCCCCCTATCTACACATCAACTGATTATATTAGTCGCATGAGGGAAGCACGAACTAAGCAACCGTACCACGTTCAACATGTTGATTTTACTTTTTTTAAGAATTATGAGGATGACATTTGCATTGATTCCATTCGTCCAGGTAAAAAAGACACACGAGCTCTTTTGTATAAAGATGGCAGTATCTTCTACAAGATACGTCATCCCGCTAAATGGAAAATCCTACCTCAGCGACTTCGTGCCAACAACCCATCATCTGTTGTTAGTCTACTTTACAACGAGCCCCGTAAAATTGATAAAACCAAATATGATAGTCTCCAGTCTTTAAAACCTTTTATGCATCGCAACTATCATGCATTCTACATAATAGATGTCTGAGGTCGTCGGAAAACTAGAGATTAGAGATGCCGATGCACTCCACCAGCTTCTACGACAAATCTTTTACGGTGCAAGCGTTGCGGTTATGGAATGCTTTGCCCGTATCAGTAAGACGTGCTCAATCTTTGTTCATTTTTAAAACAACGGTCAAAAATCACTACCTTTCTGTTTGATCGTTTTCACTTGGTTCCTATGCTTTTTATTTATTTGTTACATAATTATAATTGTATATATTTATCTATTATGTATTTATTTATATAAATCGTACACCTAAGACTACCTGCAGTACTGTCTTTCTGTTATCTTTGAAATCCATCCAAAGGTTGTCTTGAAAAGATCGCTTTTAGCGATAAGACCGCCCATTGTGTCACCCTATGTAATGTTTTCTTCATCTATCTTTTCTGTAACTTATATGGTGTACATAGTAAAGAGTATTCTATTCTATGACAACCTTCATTACAAGGAGTAAGTAACTGTCTACCTCAATTTAGGAATAAGGTTTATTTTGTTTAACAATTTTCATAGAAGCATTTGATTTGTTTTCTAAAGATATTTTTAATATAATGCTGTGATAATGATGGCAATAAGTGTGGTCTTAAATATTAACTAAAAGTTAAGTAAGTATGAAAAGTTAACACTGATCTCATAATATTGAATACAATAATTGTGAATTATTCTATATAAGTATACTAAATGTAAGTTTCTAATAGTTCCTACTCATTTCATTGTATTTTTTTACTTATGATAACGTAAAGATCACATAATGTTAACCTAAAAATTGTCATAAGTGTCACATTGCCAAAACTTTTAAGTGTAATAATGCACATCCATCATTATTTCATACGATTGTAAACCAGTTATGTGCATTTTGTCCATGTTTTGGTATCAATAATTTTGCCGAGTTTTTATTTATTTTTTTAACAATTTATGTAAACACATTTAATAAAAAGATAAGAAGAAAGAAACAGAAAAATAGGTACAAATGATGCTTATTTCTATAGAAAGCTCTTCCTACCTGCGAAAGGATTTTTTTTTTCATTTTCAATTAAATAAAATGTTTTTTATTGTTTCCCAAAACCTTACAAAAATCACTTATGGAACTTGGCAGGCGCAACGACGACATACTAAAAACTGGTTTGCCATGTTAGTCATTATAACAGATGTATTATTATTATTTTTAGGTACTCTTAGAGATCGAGTTTTTTATGCGAGCGGGGTATCTGCTAGAAGAAACGTGCAGCGTGCAACCAATCCTAACATAAATAGTAGCAATGTTTGTGTTCATGTTATAACCATTTTATAGAAACATTTAATGATTTCAAGAATAACACAATTCCAAAACGAAAATTATATGCAAACTTTAACAAAATAATACCACTATTTCTAGAAGTTTATCTAGAAATCACTAATGACAGAGTCCCTCACAACTCAACTCCAGAATAATTTGGTCACCAACCTCTTAAAGACCCTATCTCCCTCCCATCCCACAATCCCTTCCATACCAGACTACATCTTACAAGTTGCTCCTTACCCTATTGCTACCTTCTTGATATTTTTCGGTATTTTTGTAATTATGGATGTATACAACCGGGAAAACCTCTCTTATGCCTCAGATGATGAGGAAGCATACTCTGAACCTATGCCAGATATCTCCAAACACCCAATCCTGTCTACGAGAATCAGGATGCGGCAGAAGTCCTGAGGCAGCTGAAAGGCCTCCAAGGAGAGGAGGGGGGGACCCCCATCACTCCTCCTCGAGACCCAGGCTACCCTAAAGATTCTGGTCTGAAGCCTGAAACCTCCACCACCTTGCGCTGCAACCCTCTAAATTGTCATGACATGACCCCTTTTCAACTTCTTGCCGATACAATCAAAGAGGAAGAAGACCCCATGTCCGACGAACTCCTGAAACTGGTCTCTGAAGCCAGCAATACAAACCGAGCTGATAGAGGCCTATTGGTCAATAAATTTAGAGTGTTTGCAAGGATGGCAACATTAGACTGGACAATCATCAAGCGAAAAATCCTGGAGGCCTGTCTTCAGGGTTATAATACACTTCTTCATTCTTTAATCGGCATGAATTCCGTTTATCAACTTCAGCATGCTAAGGCATTAAATTCAACTGTTGGAACACTAGGGGCACTGGTGGACCAATTTAAGTTGCATACAAGTGTTATGAAGAGGCAGACTGATATGGATAAGACCTTCCAGGAGGATTTAACAAGGCAGCTGAACAGCTTCTCTAGAGGTGTAGCAGAGTTATCTGAGAAAATAGAATCCAAATCTCTGGAAATGTCCAGACCCTGTCCCAGAAAATCCCCATCATCATCTGCATCTCCCACTGCTGACTCAGTGAGCTCTCACCAGTCACCCATGCCGGGGAAGATAAGCATAATTCCTCATTCCATATTCAAGTCGGAGTTTCTTCCTGTATCCTTTGGGGTCAACGAAGAGGTGACGGTTCTACCAAACACCAATAGAGCAAAACCTTTAGCTACCCTTGCCTGCTTAAAGATCTCGACACAGGGGCTGGTAAGTATTCTGAATCAGGATCTTAACTTGCTACTTTCCAAAATGTTAATTAATCCATCATTTATAACAGCATTTAACGAAAAGACAGACAGAGGAGAAAAAATAACTCTCCTTTCCAAAACGTTTGGGTCCATCCCAGATCGGCACGACCAACGGGTTCACCAACCAGGAGGCTTCAACTGAGAACAGACCACATATCCCAGACCACAACTTCAGAGACCAACAAAATTACTATTATAAACACAGCTATTAAAAAACCAGTACCCTGGTGGAATGCAAAATGTAGTGATGCTGTCGCAAAATCAAACGGTGCATTAAAGTATTATTTTTCTCATTCAAAACTGGATAAAAATAAAAAATAAATGTTGCAAAAAAGAAAAGAATTCTTTATAGCATAAATCAAAACATGGATATAGCAATGGCTAATATCAATAAGGTTTTGTCTCAATTATACAGCTATTACCGCATTTTATACCGCAACATTTATTACTGAATGGTCCCGAAAGAGATGTAATTTCAAGAAGAATATCTAGACGCGGCGGCCTAAAGCACTTAAGTCAAATTTTGCTCAAAATTGTAAAAAGTCACAGCACCCATGTTTTTGTATTATCCGTTGACTGGATAAGCACTTAAGTCACCGTCACTTCATTCAGTCGCAATAGTCGACTACCATACTAAACTTAAGACGTATCAACAAATCAAGCGGCGACATAAACCACTTAAGTTGTTAAGTTTCTTTTCCCGGCATGACAACTCTTATACCGACTGACTTAAGTAACTTGGTAACAGTGATCCGTTTTTGGTGTCGATAATATTTTCAAGTATCTACCCTCACTTAACTCTATTTTTTTGAAGTGCTTGATAAACTGTAGACGAACATTGTGGCTGAAGTAAACTTAACTCCCTCATTAGTGCTTTGGTGTGACGATGACGGTCGTAGTGGTGTTGTGCATTAACTGTATATATAATGGATTCAAGAGCCAGAAAGTTGGTAAATCTCGCCTTAAATAATGAGGCTAGTGGTAAGTTTTGAATATTCTCCCTCTATTTTTATGCAATATGCAAAACAAATGTATACTTTTTGTTGACACAATTACAACCCATAACTACAAAAAAATTACATTTCACTTTTTTACAGGTGATGAAGACCCATACACTAATCCGCAACCAAGTACATCAAAAACCAATTACTCCTGATAAAGCTGCTATTGACTATTCTAGTGACGATTCTATTGCTGATCCTACCTACTCTCCAGATAGTCCTAGTTTGCTTACACAACATAACGATGAGATGGACACCACTGTTTATGATGCTTCAGTAGATGTACAGATTGCACCACAAAATGAAATACCTGAAAGTATTGAAGATACGTCATTACAACAACAAAACAAACCTGTGCCCTGTAGAAGAAGAAAGAAAGATAACAAAATTTAGGCCAATCCTATTTGACAGCTTCTGGAAAAACTATCGGCAAACGTCAAATGAAGGAACTACCTAATTGTCGAAATAAGGGAAGGTTCATATCTTCATATCTGACGGAATATGCGTCGCGTATTATCGGTCGCGTAACGCCAAAACAGACAAATGTATAGAAAAACACTTGACCGTTCACACTCAACCGATGATACGTTAGTGCGTCGAGCGTACAGCGTCTATTCCGTTTCCGTCAACGCATTGTCGGTCGACGTAAGAGCGGCAACGTCGCGCGCGCCACGCGCTTTTTGTATTTTGATTGATGCATTCAGTCTAGGCGTAACATCAGCAGAGATCGTTTGTGTAAAGGCCGTTCCAAGTTTTTTTTAAATGTTTGATACAGAACGATTTATCACGGAAGTGCATAATAGAATATGTCTATGGAACATAAAATAAAAATCTTATAGCGATCGACAAGCCTAGAGACGGGCTTGGGAGGAAATTGGAGAAATATTAATAGTTGAGTGGGAGACATATGATACAAAAAAGAAAAATAAATCACGTAAGTTAAAGTTTATTTTATTATTAGCTCCTTTATTCATATTCTTTACTTACTTAAACATTTTTAAATATTTTTATACAATGTATAGATAAAAAAAAAGTTTTAAAAATATAAAAATAGTAGCCCACCGATATCGGGAACAGGATCCTAGCTACCGGTGGTCAGGGCTCCAGAGAAAGGAACCTCCTGACAATGCGAGCCGTGTCCAGAAGTACCGCTTTCTGAATCAAGCCCTTGATCCAGCTGCCCAACGGGAGCCTCCTAAGGTGTTGGTCGAGGCTCGTGACTTTAAGCCATTGGCCGACACGACTATCGGTACAATGATTGCGGAGTCCACTTCCCACATGTCAACAACCTCGCGAGCCAAGTCAATATCGTCAGTGCGCTTGCCAAATCTGATATGTGTTTTTTACCAAGTTGACAAGGAAGTTAATAATCTGTTTTATGAATGATTCATTGATTGAATTCATAATTTCAAAATGCCGTATGAACTGAGATACAAGTGAAAATTATAAAATGTGCTGTTAATGTACTTGACTTTTCAGGATATCTCGTAACAAGAAAATACTATTTGATTTGTTTGTCTTTCTCGGCTTTCACGAGGTTCTCGTCATGCGGGACGGTTATGTCTACAATCATTGCACGCCTCACAATTCGGTCCACCACCACTATATCAGGCTTATTGGCAACAATAGTCCTGTCAGTGATGATGGACCGATCCCAGTACAATGTGATATTGCCATTATCGAGAACTGGGTCAGGCGCATACCTATAGTATGGCACCGCCGACTCCACAAGAGAGTATTTCAGAGCAAGTTGCTGATGGATAATCCTGGCTACAAGGTTGTGCCTATGCAAGTATTCTCCGTTAGCTAGACGAGAACAACCAGAGACAATGTGGCGAATTGATTCTCCCGGACGGTGACATGCGCGACATATGTCGACCGTGCCGTCTTTCACAATAAATCTCCGGTAGTTATTCGTCATGATAACTTCGTCCATAATTGCACAAACAAAACCTTCGGTTTCTCCAAAAAGATCACCGAAACGCAGCCAGGCTACCGACGCTAGTTGGTCTTTTTTTTTTTGGGACAGGCCCGCCACACATTCCCAACCACTGCAACTCCTGAAAGCCAGACTCAACAGTGGCGACCACCAGAAAAACACCGAGCCAATGAAACCCGACGAGTCCCGGAGAAACGATTCAACTGTCTTGGATCCTGCAACGAAATTAATCAGAAAAGTGCAGCGGAGGAGTAGGAAAAAAAAAATATATAATTTCCACTTCCCTCTGTATCAAGCAGGAGACAGAATAGAACTAGGCCAATAGGCACCAAGGGATAAATACAACTGGGTTAAGCCCAGTTGCCAAGCACCACGGATTATATCTTACCACTTAAACCAATGGGTCCTAAATTGTGAGCTACTTTTGATTCCAGTAATAGCTATGGCAAAATCGCTTGAACGCACGGATATTTGTTCTGGTTTCAACAAGGTCCGTATAGTAAACTACCCCAGATGTAACCTTAATACTATCTAACATAATATTGCGTTCAGTTTGCCAAAGACTACACATAAGATGTGATGTGCGGTTTGTTCGTATTCATGGTCAGCTGTAGAACATTGACATAAAGGCGAGGCCACAAGCTTAAAGGAAAATAATTTACTCTTAAAATTGCCATGACCTGTGAGAAATTGGGCAACACAGTGATCCACCTCCAGCCATGTCCTGTCCAGCCGCTTACGAACAGATGGAAAAAACTGGTGGAGGTGACGGCCTTTGATGGAATTTTCCCACCTACATTGCCACTCAGATAAAAGTTCCTCCCAGACATCAGTCTGGGGTTTTAGTAATCTAGAGATCTTAGCACGGCCGCGTTGCGGTAAGAACTCTGGGTCCGTAATCTTTCTAGCGTAGTAGTACATTGCAGCACGCCGCTGCACTTCTAGATCGACTGGGAGAACACCCGCCAGCACTGGTAAGGCTTCAGTACTAACCGTCCTATACGCCTTACATAAAGATGCGATTCCACCAGTGTGCAGAACTGTGCGGCACTGCAATGCACATTGTGCGACACAAATGTTTATTCTGGTCGACTCACTAAAGCAAACAATAACAAATTGTGCGCGAACATTCTAGAAATGTTCGCGCAGATCTGTATACTATTGTGCGCGCACACATGCAGGCAGTGGACTCGCGTCGACGTGTACAAACCTGTTGTGCGCGAACTCAGTCTTGCTTCCGCTACCGGAGTGAAAACATTGATTTGTGCGCGTACATTCTTAATTAACCAAGCTAAATATGGATTGGACGAATGATAAAATTATTAATTTTATTCAAGCTATTGAAACTTATCCTGTATTATGGGATTCTAGTCACAGTGATTATAAAAATAAAAACAAAAAACACGACGCCACTCAAGAGTTGGCGCAAAGTTTCAATTGTGACTCGACTGAGGTAATGAGAAAATGGAAGATTATTTTGGCTCAATACCGAAGAGAAAAGAAGAAAATCGCGGACTCAAAATCTTCAGGTTCTGGGATTTTAGATATATATAAGCCGAAATGGTTTGCTTATGCATATTTGAATTTTTTTCATGGAAGGGATGAGCCGAACGTCAGCTTGAACTCACACGACGAAATAAATGAACAGGTAGGTACGTTTTAAATGTTTATTTTCTTACCTCTAATATTATTACTTAGATACCTATACTATTTACGCCAGTGTTTCTTGCCATGGCACCATTCCGATGTCAGTTTGGAAATAATGTGCAAATTCTTCTCTTATGTTTTTCGCATCGCCAGGGGGTCTTCTTCCAACATGTCTTAAAGGCAGTAAGTTTGCCATGCCTGCATCACGCCGCCAACTTCCATCGATAGTGCAATGAGTAATTTGGTTCTCAGTATCAAAACAGCCAGCAGAAGTATAAAGTTGTGAAGACGATTTTTGTGTTATCAAAAAATTATGCAAGTAACAACATGTCAGTGTTATCAATTGTGTCTTTTCTGGAGATAACAGAATAGGTTTCCTGAGTACGCGAAATACACCGGACATAATGCCGAATACGTTTTCCACAATACGTCTCGCTCTGCTCAACCGATAATTAAATATTCTCTCTTTTGATCTTTTGTCATGTTGACCGGGATATGGTTTCATTAAATTTATATCTAACGCAAAAGCATCATCTGCCACAATGACATGTGGAATTGGTTTGTTCCTTCCGTGTAACGGGTAAGGTTCAGGCAAATTTAATTTTCCTTGCTGAAGATTAGCATAGAAACCAGTATTTTTGAAAACACCACCATCCGATATTCTTCCTTTACAACCGACATCTACGTACGTAAACTTATAATTTGCATCAACCAGTGCTAAAAGCACAATGCTGAAATCACCTTTGTAATTGAAAAAGTCGCTTCCAGTATTACTTGGAGCTTGAATAACAACGTGTTTGCCATCCATAGCCCCAATGCAATGAGGGAAATTCCAAAGATGGTCAAATTGGCGCTCTAAGATCATCCATTCTTCTAAAGTGTTAGGCATCTGTAAAAGGAAATTTTATTACTATTTCAGGTATCACAAGATATTATTATCCAGAATGACACAGTAAATGAAGATCAAGAGTCTCTTCATGAAAGGCCAGTCGAAAAGTTTAAGGCTCCGAAGAACTCGCTTAAACGCCGTATTGTCGATGAAGACCCGAGAATCGCCCAAGCTTTGTCCATTATGAATAACGTAAACAAGCAGATGGAAGCAAAAAAACCTGATGACGAAGACATTTTTGCTGCAGCCGTCGCAACGAAATTAAGGAAAATTAGAGATGAGCGAACCAAGATTTTAGTACAAAGGGATATAGATAATTTATTGTATGACGCTATTATTGGTACTGGAAAATATGTTACAACTCCAATGCCTTCACCGTATTCAGATTCGTCAAATTGTCAGAGTCAAGGACCGGCTTCAAGTTTTCAGGTCCGCGATAATGATTATTCAGATCTTTTACGTCAGAATGATGGCGAAACAATATCTTGGCATGAAATGTAATGCAATAAAAGTGACTAAAATAAAATGAGGAGCTGGGGAACAAAAGCGGACTTGTCCACTGTACTCGAATTTTTTATTTTTATTTTTTTGCACTCTTTTAGCTCATATCTATCGAACCCCGGAGTATTGTGTATCAAAAGCGGTCCGATCTTAGAGAAAAAAATTGTTAAAAATGATGATTTCGTTCAAAAGCGGACTTGTCCTGTTAGAAATTTATTAAAATTCTAAGGGATTTTTTCTCCAATCAAAACCGGACAAAAACGTAAGGAGAATTGCCGTTAGTACGAAAAATGTCAAACAAAACCGGACAAGTCTAAAAAAAATCATTGTTTTTTTGTTATGATATCCCTAAATCAGTTGTGGCAACACTGCTAAATTAAAAAAAAGATAATCAGCTGTGTGACGGTCATTGCTTTCGTAATTTTGAGAAGAATTTTCCTAGAAAACCGACAAAATTATGGACGGAATCGAAGAAATAGTGGCCAATATAAATGACGGCTCACGTAAACGAAAAAAAACAGGACGGCAAGCGCAAAACAACAGGGAATCGAAGTGAGTGTAAAATTATACCTACCGGTGCGTGTTTGTTATTATTCTAACCTATGATGAATTTAAAATTGCTATTATTTTGTTTTAGGTACGCAGATAAAGACCCCCTTGCTTTGAATTTCGTGTCTGCGTGTGAACATAACAAGGGAAAATTTAAGTGCCAGACTTTGACATTAAACGAAATTGTTTACAACCGCAAACTACTATATGAAAAAATTGGCAAAAAATTACAGGATATTTACTTGTCACGGCTCATATCACCATGCCCCATAGAAAGAGAAAGATCGAGAGAGGAATCTCGCAAACCGCAGAGGAATAAGTACTTTGTGACATACTTTCTCTTCCGTGATTCAAAAAGGTTAGTAAAAGTATGCAAATCTTTTTTTTTGGCTGCTCTTGGGCTCAGTAAGCACAGGGTAAACTTAATTGCGAGCAAATTATATGAAGGCAAAACGCCACTTGACGGCAGAGGAGGAGACAGGAAAAGTTTCAAAAGTATTGATAAAAAGGAATCTGTAAGAAAATTTCTCGGTGGTTTGCCAGCAAAGGAGTCACATTACAATCGAAATAAATCAAAAAGAGTGTACCTGTCATACGAGCTAAACGTAAAAAAGTTGTGGGAGTTGTACAATAATTCAGCGACTGATGATTTGAAAGTCTCACAAACGATGTTCCGAAATGTTTTTGAGAACGATTTTAATATTGGGTTTGCGTCACCATCTTCCGACATATGTAGTACCTGCGAACTGCTGAAAAATAGGCAGAAGACTGAAAATAATCCTGAAGAACTTCAATCATTGAAACTTCAACTCCGAGTTCATAAAGCTAGAGCCAAAGCGTTCTTTTCCCTTACCAAAGAAAAACCTGAAAATTCTATGACAATATGTTTTGATCTCCAACAAATTCAATCCCTTCCTAAAACGCCAATCCAGGAATGTTTTTATTTACGACAAGTTGGACTTTATTCTTTCTGCATTACTGATATGCCTACAAAGGAGCCACATTTCTTCATATGGACAGAAAACCAAGCTAAAAAAGGCGCCACCGAAATTGCGTCTGCCCTTTTAACATACCTGATGTTTACTGATTTTTCTGAAGTGGAAGTTTTACGCCTTTTTTCGGACGGGTGTGGAGGTCAAAATAAAAATGCACATGTCGTCCACACTTTGATTTTCTGGTTGAAAAACTACGCCCCTCAAAATGTCGCCAAAATCGTACTAACCTTTCCTGTACGCGGTCACAGCTTCTTGCCGGCGGATCGAGTGTTCGGGAGGGTCGAAAAGGATTTGCGGAAGATGCCTTTCATTTTGGATCCAAAAAAATATCATGAGGTTTACGCAAAGCATGGCAAAGTTCATATTTTAGCTGAAAACTGGAACCTTTACAACGTCAAAAACCTTGAAGACTATTACAAGAAAGTGGAAAGTATTCGTGATGCAAAGAGAATAATAATAGAAAGAAAGTCAACCATCATCCAAACAGAAACTCCTAGTCAATCTCAACAATCAACACGAAGAAGTCAGGGCCGTAGTCGTGGCAGAGCACGTGGCCGAGGCACTGCAAACATACGAAGAGATCCTACTGCACGTTTAAATCACGTAAACTTTGGTGTGAAAGTCTTAAACACCTATTATGGAGATGAATCATCAGAAAATGCTGTATCATTGTTAAAAATGACAAAAAACCATCCGAGTTTACTACAAAGATTTTCAATGGTTAATGAACTAAAACCAAACAAGAAAAAAGATGTTGAAACACTCTTAAAGAAACAATTCGGAGATAATTGGATGGATAATCAAGAGCTTGATTGGTTTAAAAACAATATATTCCATACCTCACCAGTGGCAATTGCTGAAACAAGTCAAATAAATGACGAAGACGACGACCACAGTGACGATTGTGACTGTTGCGAACCAGATGTGGGAGAGTTCATATAATTTTTAAATAAAAAAATACAATAATAGAATCTAGTTTTCTTTCATAACCGGACATGTCCATAACTCTTTCAATCATAACCGGAGTTGTCCACCTTTTGTAATCAAAACTGGACTTGTCCATTACAAAAAAAATAAAAAAAAATTGAAAACGCATAGTTTTATGACCAACAAGCAGGCTATTAGTTATGTTGTATTAAATACTAATTATACTGAAATGCACAAAATTACAGCCCATATGCATATACCTATTTCAGTTTTTTTTGCTCTAGTGTAAAATTTGATTAATTGGACAAGTCCGCTTTTGTTCCCCAGCTCCTCAAATGGTATATTATTTTTATTTTCTTACCTTAATATTTTCTTTCAACACGCTTATCAACGCCTTACAAGTCTCAGGTACAATCCGAGCAATAAGCTCTTTTGAAACTTTAAATAAGAACATTAAACTTGCAAAAGAATCTCCAGTAGCAAGATATCTTAAGGTGATTGCAAGCCTTATTGAAACAGGGACACATTTTCTGTAGTTGGTATCTTGCTTAGCAATAAAAGGACTAGTTACATTAACCAGCAACTCAAAATCTTCGCAAGATATACGTGTGAAGTTTTTAAATCCACTCAATGGATCTATTTTTATTTCTTCTAGAAATTTATTCGTTTCTTCATTCCGTCGCTGTAGTAACGGCCTCACCCAACATCGCGGTTTCTTCCTTCGTTTCTTTTTAAGGAGACTACATAGTAAAACACATGCTGCAGCACAAAGCACTACGTTTTCCTGCCCGTTCATATTAACTACTGAACTGTCGGCAGAAACTCTGCTCAGTGAACATGTTCTCAGTGTGCTGAACTGTGCGCTTACAAAAGTTACGCACAGCCTTACCAGTGGAGACGGAAGCCAAATGCGACACCAGCTTAGTACCTGCACTGTTGGAGTTATGCACAAAATGTTTGCAAGCAAATGTGCTGCACACTATTTTGGTGGAATCGCACCTTAAGAATATCAAAGCCAAACGCTGGCTTTGAAGCAATTTACGTCGTACCGCACCTATGGTGGCCCTATCGGCCCAGACAGGTGCCCCGTAGCACATACAACCCAAGTAGGTAGCCCCATAAATAGTTTTTAAGGTTTGAAAAGATAGACCCCAAGTAGCTTTGGATATTCTCGTCAAGGCGTAGAAGTTCTGTTTTGCTTTCTCACCTACTGTTTTTATATGATCAATAAATGAAAAGTTATTTTCTAATAGCATACCGAGATAGCACACGGATTCTTTTCTTTTAACGGGTACGTTATTAAATTTAATACTAGGCCAGGATTTAAGGTTTCCTTTTAAAATAAGTTGATAGGTTTTATGCGGTGCAAAGGTCAGACGGTTTCGGTCGCCACACTGAGATATTAATCGTAGGCATGTGTCAGCCAAATTCTCAAGGCCAGCACGAGTACTTGCCTGAATGAGAAGCAAGCCATCGTCCGCGTAACCGGTTAATGAGCAGCCGCATGGGAGCGGAAGCGCGAGGAAATCATCGTAGCCAAGATTCCAAACATATGGACCGATAACTGAGCCCTGAGGATATCCCATGGTTAGAGACTTAGTAATGGAATGATGTCCTAGTTTGAGTTTCACGGAGCCGTTTAAAAAGTAAGAAAGAATCAGATTATAGATGTTTTTGTAACAACCACGGTTTTTCATTTTAAGTAGTAGCATCGGCCACCATTCGTTATCAAAAGCACCAGAAATGTCGAGAAAGATTCCAACCACATATTTATGTTCCGATAAGTTAATAATTTTACGAACAGAGAGCACCGCGTCGACGGTGGATTTACCAATAGTGAAACCAAATTGATTACTATGAAATTTAGGTCCATTCGGTAGTAAGCGCGGAACGATTAGTCGCTCTAAGAGTTTTCCCAAAGATGGAAGTAGGGTTATGGGCCGGTAGGACTTAGGGTCATCCGGGGGCTTATCGCCACTCTTCGGAATAATGCGTATAAAGCCTTGTCGCCATATTCGAGGAAAAATACCTTCCGCAATGCATCGGTTATATACTGATAAGATCGCGTCTCCCGCTGTCTTACACGTTTCTATAATCATTCTATTAGATATTTTATCTTCACCGGATGATTTGTTGAGAAGTAGTCTCTTGACAACGTTTCTGAATTCGTCAGTGGATGGAAGATCTGACTCCGGTGACTCAGGTGGCACCGTGGCCCACGCTCAGAGGTGCGATTGTGTAAGGCAATCGTAGTCATTTGATATTTCAAAACGTACGGTATAATCTGTCAAACGGCTAATTCTAATTGTGTACGGAGTTCATTTATCGATAACGATTGGGTCGTTAATTTTAAACGATGAGTGAATGATGTACAAGTTTTTGACACATAATTCGAATTGCGTATGTTTTTTGAGCTCATTGCTAATGTCAAATGATTGCGGTGACTTGTGACTCATGACAATCGTGAATTATAGTGCTCGTAATTAATTGTTTTATTATTTTCTTTGAAAAAAAAAGGGTAAGTAATCGAAACTATCGACTGAAAAAGGTTGGTGGGTTGGTTGGAAGTGAGTCCAACCAAATGTCGTAGTGAATAATGTATAGTGTTTAGTGTTAAATGGAAATAAAATAAAGTGAGTCACAAAAGTTCTTTTTCAGCACAATTTATTGTTAATCCGCGTGATTTTTTAGAATAAAATGGCGCACGCCTACATGATGGGCATGATCGAACGGGAGCGTCGCATGAGACGCTCGCAGATGAGGAGGCAAGACCTGCTGAGATCATCTATGCCCTGGGACATGCCGGATGGCGAGTTCATCAAGAACTACAGGCTGTCGTTGCCGTTATTTCAACAGCTTGTTGATGAACTCGCACCGTTCATGCCCCAAAGGCTGAGATCTACAGGGATCTCTGCTGAGCTCAAAGTAAGTCTCCCTTTTTTGCAAATGTGAGTAAAGCGAATTCGACCGTTTTTTAATGTTACTTTTAATATTATAGATCATGGCTGCCTTAGATTTTTACGCCGGGGGCAGCTATCAAACACGGGTTGGAAAAGATTTTAATTTAGGGCTCTGCCAGACTGCTGTCCACAAGTGTGTGGCTGAGGTCACAGATGCCCTAAATAATCCAGCGATTATCGAGGAGGTAGGCCTCGTATGGAGGTGCCAGCCATGACTCGCATGTGTGGAATAGGAGCGCTTTGGAGGCTCACATGCGAAGTCTGACTGAAGCCAATGAAGTGTGCTGGCTATTAGGTAATACATGGAATAATATTCACCTTTTATATTCTAAGGCTGATTTTCCACCATGTGCTATGCCTTTATCGTACAGCATATCTAAGTAACTTATTTTTACCTTAAAGGGGATTCTGGATACGCCCAGCGGGAGTGGCTGATGACTCCAATTCTGCGAGCAGCTCCGGATTCCCCAGAAGCACACTACACGGATCTCCACTGCAGCACCCGCAACACTGTAGAGCGATGCATTGGAGTGTTGAAGGCAAGGTGGCGCTGTCTCCTAGCGCACCGAACTCTGCACTATGACCCCATCAAAGCTGGGAAAATTGTCAATGCGTGTATCGTATTGCACAACATGTGCAATCGTGCACGCATTGAAGTTCCCACACTGGACGAGTACGACTTAAGAAGGGACGGCAGAAGACAACCAGTGCAGCCAGTCCATGTTGGAGATGGGCTCACTTTGCGACGAGGGTTGGTGGAAAGATTGTGGAGGGACCGGCACCGCCGTAGATAAGCGCTTGCTGACGCTTATCTATATACAGAGTTGATACGACAGAGGGGCATTAAATTAAACTACGTATACTATACGTGTTCAGTATTAATTCGATACGGTACAAAAACAAAAAGCGCCATAAATGAGAAAATATTTTTTTCAAACAAACTAAATAGCTTGCAAATCCGAATAAAACGCAACCACCTTTTGTAAAAAAAAGACACTGACCTTAGATACCGCTAGGTAACAAAGCGGCAACGTCGCGCGCGCGCCGGAGCGCGGTGTGCGGTATCTCGTGTGCTCGGCGGGGGCCGGGCTGGGGTGGCGGCCGGCGACTTAGGCCTCCGCTCGCACTGGCTTTTATGTTAGGTAACGTTTCGAAGTACGCGCACAAAAACAAACACACAAAATTTTAAAATTTTCGATGTGTCCTCCATTCACATTGATGCACAAATTATACCGACGGAGAATATTGTTATTTATTTTTCTAATTAGATCACTGTCCGTCGCTAAGCACTTTAATTTGTGAAATGCTAAAATAATCCTATTTTTTAACTCATCAATTGTATTTACCTCTGAGGCATACACTTCACCCTTAATGTACCCCCACAAAAAGAAATCCATGGGAGTGAGGTCCGGAGATACTAATACTAAATAATAATAATCCCAAGTTACGTGTCCTATCACCATAAAAAACCGTCAATCACAAAAAATAAAACACTAATACTAAATAATAATAATCCCAAGTTACGTGTCCTCTCACAATAACAAAATAAAATCACAATTGTTTGCGCGCGAATTCCACAAACCCTAGGTTCCGAAACGACAGCGTCGGCGTCACTGAGCAGGCCCCACTTACCGATCGCAAAAAAACAAGGATGCAACTAACTGACCTAGTTCTGTTTCTTTCAAAGCGCTACGTTCGTCGCTTTAGTAGTGAAAGTGCAAGTGTGTGTGTATTGGTTGCTTCCTTGTTTGCATTGCCAATTTTTAGTGAATGTCCTTCGACATGCGTCAGAGCGGCAACAACGCATCGTAGATTCATCGTTGTAAGGTGCATGACCTATGCTTAGACGATATTCAGCTGTTAGAAAAGATACATCGTGTTCAAACCGTGCAAAAACTTTAAAAATCATTTGCGACTAAACTACTGCTCCTAATTAATTTATTTTTGGTACAGAGCTTGAAAATGGTACCTAGTATAGGCAGTTTCAAGGAAAGCCCCTCTGTCGTATCAACGTTGTATATAAAATCCTTTGTCCTGAATGACTGACTGACGGATCAACGCACAGCCTAAACCGCTGATCGTATAGACTTAAAACTTGGAGGGTATGTTCTTTGTATGACGTAGGCATCCGATAAGAAAGGATTTTCCGAAATTCTACCCCAAAGGGGGTTAAACAGGGGTTGGAAATTTGTATTTTATTCCTTCACGTGTAAGCGGGCACGCCCTTTATGTCTGTAGGTATATTTAAGTTTGATTTAAATTGTTTGTATGCTTGAGTTTGTCTGTTTGTGATAGCATAATGGAGTGTGCTATTTAGTTTTAGGCTTTACGTGTTACTTATATCATATTATTTTTCTTTATAAGAATACTTTGCATACTATTGACAGATGTGTTGCTGGGGAGTTTGTTGCGCCACTTCTTCTTCCCAGCTAAAACACTAGGAAGTGGTGACGGGCGGGCGTTTTGGGGGGACTGTCTTACTGTAAAATTGGACGTTCAAAAATTGCTGGCTCCCAGCCTAATTTGAATAAATGCCTATTGAAGTTGATTTTGAAAAATAAAAACCATTATGTAATAATGAATATCTTTTTTATTTTTCCATATATTATTTCCATTTCAATCACAAATTGTACTACTTATATAAGCAGTGTGCACATCCTTCCTTAATATGGTGTACAATGTATGTATACAGACATATTATTTCAAAGGAACATTTCTTCATTTTTATTTACTTCCTAACATACTAAATTAATAAATAAATCACAGATTTCTTATTCTTAGCAGTCTTTCTCAACACTGCTTCGCATAACCTTATATAAGACTACTATACTGATGGAACATTTATTTACTTCCTATCATACTAAATTAATAAATAAATCACAGATTTCTTATTCTTAGCAGTCTTTCTCAACACTGCTTCGCATAACCTTATATAAGACTACTATACTGATGGAACATTTATTTACTTCCTAACATACTAAATTAATAAATAAATCACAGATTTCTTATTCTTAGCAGTCTTTCTCAACACTGCTTCGCATAACCTTATATAAGACTACTATACTGATGGAACATTTATATACTTACTAACGTACTAAATTTTTGAATAAATCACAGATTTGGTTTCTAGTATTAGCACAATTTTGCTCAACACAGTTTCATATAGCATCTATAATATATAAACATTTACTTAGTTACTACAATAATAAAATCAAGCACATGTCTCTTAGGCCCATATTAAAAAAAAAAATTAGGGAAATCGTCTTTCCATGAGTTGCAGTGCCCGTTCCGCAATTTCCACAAGACGACGAAGCGACGACGCCCGTTCTCTGTCAATTGCAAGGCGCTGCTCCTCATATCGCCTTGCCCACAAAGGTGGGTCATCGTAACGATTCCTTCGGTCTGAAATTAATACATATAAATTCATGATTCATTTGTCTCAGCAATGGAGTCTATAAATAGGCTCATTTACATGTAAAACAATATAATATTTGTACACACATGGTCGTCTTGCGTTTCTTTCCTGAGCATTTCGCCCCCGCCTTGGTCCAACATCAACCGAGTCTTCGGAATCATCAGGCAGTGCCTGAGGTTGTGAGTGAGGTGGCAAATGAGGCGGTGATTGAGCCGGAGCCTCAGGCGGTGATTGAGGCGGTGATCCCTGTGGTTGCAGCTGAAAATGAAAAACTTTGTTACCTTCTAAAATAAAATAATAATTATCCTATTTTGTCATCCTTATTGTTTGTTACTTACAATAGAAATAGAGTCAGCCTGAGAAGTTTCTCTTTGAGGCTGGGCCGACTGTGGGTTGATAGGCTGGGCTGGAGTATTTTGCAGCTGAAATATTTAATGTTGTTACTAAATAAATCATCACAAAATATGAGCACACACATAGATTTGACCAAAACTGTTGCGCTCCCAAATATACACATGGCAAAGACAATGTTCCAGTACATTTACTCACACACTCCTTTCATGAGAAAGTATCTGTGCAGCTAATATTTGACATTTTATTCCTATAAGCAATTATTAGGTCCTTTTTTTTACTAACATAAGGTACAGGAATCTCCACCTGTGGGTTACCGGCAAAAGAGACCTCTCCTAATAAGTGTAAAATGCGGGTCTCTGTTAATGTAAGGGGCTTTTTGGCTGGCCCCCCACCAGTTCCACGGGCATATTGTCTTACCTCCGTGTCCCTTTTCTGGGCCCTATATTTGATTTCATGCCAATACTGAAAAACATAAAGAAAAAGAATGTGAGTGGTGAATTGTTCACAATTTTATTCAACTTTAAATAGCAAACGCCTCATTACTTACGGTTTTCCACCCCTGTGCCGTTTTTGTGGCCCCATCTCCAAAACAATTCAAAACTGCCGCAGTAGACCGCCAAAATTCGTCAACCCGCTGGCTGGCCAAAGCGCCTCCCAAAACCCGACCTCGCGCCAACTCTGGGTTAGCTTCTAGGAGGCCTAATAAAACCTCCACTTGTGCAGGGGATACCACTCGTACCCTCGGCACTAAAATAAGTCGTTGTTATGTTATGAATGAGAATGAAGATACTAGTCAATTTTGTGGTTGTTATTAAGGTGGATGCTCCAGGGTAGCCCGCGAAATTCAAATATTTTCATGTTTTTTGCAATTTGCCGGTCAGTGTGAAGCTGTATGTGGACCAAATACGGTCCGCGACCGTAACGCGTATTTATCTAAAGAATTATAACCAGTTTAATCATCAATATAGCCCTCCAAGTTCATGTAGCTCGACAGAATGATTATTTCTGAAATATTCATTCATTCAAATTGCAAAAAACATAAAAATATTTGAATTTCGCGGGCTACCCTGGAGCATTCACCTTAACTCTTCTGGGAAAGATATATTAGGTATACGGCAAAGTTTACTTACGTTTAGTATGCTTTAACACAACTTTAAAAAAAAACAGAGTATGGTATTCTGTGTTACTAGTGTATATTTTCTACGAACAACAACATCACAGACTACAAAGATGACAGATTGAATGTCAATCTTCGTCTTGTCACTTGTCTTCTTGACAGGCACAGAATATAAAATGCATGTAATTATAGCCCACTAACGCTACATCATAGTGTCGAGTAGCAGAAAACTTATGGCGCCACCTGGGGCCGAATAGCCGAAGCTCTCTTTCATTCTTTCCTTTGCGTTTGGTTACTTGAGTTGCAACATTTGCGTAGACAAATTTTCCATTATAATTCAATGTTTATAACAACCAAAGAGTTATTTTTAAGATGTAATAACAAAAAATAGCGGCTTTTTTTAATGTTAATTATTAAAATAATCCTAAAAAAATAAAGATTTTCTGAATATTTTGCATAATTAAACGCAATCTTATGATACGTTTGTTTACGATCCAATACGATCGTTCACTCATTGGATGGACAGTTTTACACAATTCGAATTTTTTATTTACGATTAATGACTATCGTATTCATTATTCATCATGAACTAAAGTTAGACAATCGCACCTCTGATCTGTTGATGGTATTCATTATCATTTACTGATGAATCGTCTGGTATAAGGGAATCAAGCAGAGCATCAGTTGTTTCTACAAAGCCGGTTGTATGTTTAATGTTTACTTTAATGTTTGGAACGTACGCAAGGTCGACAGATCTATTATCTTTGAACTCGTAGTACAAAGGAGACCACGGACCCTCCCTAATCAACAATTTTCCGCAATAAATTACCCTTAGATTTTTCAACAGAAGCTCTGTAGCGTGACTTGGCAACTCTAAAAGTACTTAAAGCAAGATTAAGGAGGTCCCCGGTAACCTTACGTTTTTTTAGCTTGTTAAGCTGTCTACGAGCTCTACGAAAGCTTTTACGATGTTCAACAAGGTAGTCCACCATTGTACACTTAGTTCGCAATAAAAGTTTTGACTTTGACTTTGTCACTCCACCAATCACATCTACGAATATTGGTCATGGATGCGCGACCAATAGCAATGTCAGCACAGTAAGTGAAGGCGTCCGACATTATCTCAGCACTTTCCTCAGCTGACAATCCATCGCGAGTGAAGTCTTTGACATGACCAGAAAAAAGTGAGCCGAAGAATTCCCAATTCGCGCCCTTACTTTTATATCTAAAATTTCCAATTAAGTGTGACGAACCTTGAGTAAACATAGGAACAAATTCGAACACGATCAGGCGATGATCACTACAAGACGCGTCACGAAGGACACGCCACCTATCCAAGCGTACGTCTGCACTAGTTACGTCAGGCCCATGTAGGGCCCGGAAAAAGCGTCCGTGAAGCTCCTTACTCTGCCATACCGCCCTGCGATCGTTAGTGTCAAGCACCGCAGGTTTGCGCCAGTTCTCATTTGCCAAGGAGAGCGGGGTGA
The DNA here is from genome assembly GCA_950371165.1 of Lacanobia oleracea. Lineage (NCBI taxonomy): Eukaryota > Metazoa > Arthropoda > Insecta > Lepidoptera > Noctuidae > Lacanobia > Lacanobia oleracea. The sequence continues at coordinate 14,872,730 of OX493386.1, forward strand.
GTCCCTTGTCCACCACCACTACAGCTCGATGCATACCCACGTCGACAGCTAGGAAATATTCCCTAAGACTGCATATCTCGCGATTGTGGAGAATCTTAGAATTTAAAAAGCCTCGACCTCCACACTTTCGCGGGATATACAGTCTCATTACCGACGACCGTGGATGATGCATTCGATATGCAGTAAGCAGAGTGCGGACCCGCCTATCCAGGGCGTCAAGTTCCGTTTGAGTCCATTTGAGAACGCCGAAACAGTACAACAATACCGGCATGACCCAACGGTTGAAGACGCGCACCTTGTTTCCGCCTGTTAGAAGGCTATTAAAAACCTTCTTCAGACGGCCAAAGAAGCGCTCCTTCAACGATTGCTTCATGTCAGTAACATTGATACCTAACTCTTCCGACATACCTAAATAATTGTAAGTTTCAGTTGGAGAGAGGGATCTCAGGTTTATGGAATCCGAGAGTTGAGTTCCCACGGATTCTATAATCTCTCCACGCTTTACATGCATGACCGCACATTTGTCCACACCAAACTCCATCCTGATGGCGTTACTGAATGTTTCAGTTACCTTCAGTAGCTCCATCAGTTGCAGATTAGTGGGGGCAAAGAGTTTCAGATCATCCATGTAAAGGAGTTGAGATATAACCTGACCACATCTCTTCAACCGATAGCCTAGCCCTGAATTCTCCAGCAGTGTGCTAAGAAGATTCAAGGCTAGACAAAACCAAAGTGGACTCAAAATATCGCCCTGAAATATACCCCGCTCGATCCTAACCGGTTCGCTATTCCTCTGGATATTTCGACATCCTGGATAGCGAAGGACTGTCCTCCATTGCCCCATACATGACATCAGGAAGGTGTGTAGCGTTGCATCAACTTTATACAATTCTAGCACCCTCATGAGCCATGTATGAGGCACCGAGTCATAGGCCTTCTTATAGTCTGCCGAACCTGTTGGCTAATGGCCATATCAATAAGGAGTGGCTCTTTAGTACAGCGGGACCCATTCCTACATCCATTCTGAGAGGCAGACATGATGTTGTTGTTGTTAATATGACTATTAAATCTTTGCCCTCAAAATGGATGTACATTCAGTCAAAAAAGTATCGGGAATGGATGATTTGTTTATGGTTCCAAATTCAAATTTTTGTTTTTTTGTAGTTGTTAGATTGGCACAACTGTTTTCCATTTTGGCGCGGAGTTTGAGTTGCATCTGTTATTTGTATTAAATACAGTGCTGGTTTTAGTAATATCATAATTATATAGTGTGTATTGCGAATTTCATAATGGACAAAAATATCGAACAAAGAGTTTGTCTTAAATTTTGCATCGCCAATGGAATTTCGTGTTCGGAGTCACTGAAAATGTTACAGAAGGCTACGGTGAATCGACTTTATCAAAAACTCGTGCTTATGAGTGGTTCAAAGCGTTCAAAAGCGGTCGAGATGTGATGGAAGATTTGCCTCGCTCTGGTAGGCCGTCAACGTCTGCAACTGAAGTTAACATCGCAAAAGTGAAGGAAATAGTGACTGAAAATCCCCATTCAACTCTGAGAGAGATAGCCGCCGAACTTTCTGTATCTCACGAGTCGATCCGTACCATTTTAACTAATCATTTGGGTATGAAACATGTTGCTGCTCGGCTAGTCCCAAAAGAACTTAAGTTTCAAAAAACCAAAAATGGACACTTGTCACACATGCGACCTGTTTAAAATGAAATTAAATATTGCTACGGACGAGAGCACAAAATTGGCCTTTGAAAAAGTGCGCGACTCTCATCTGCTAGTCGCTGATATGGCGTACAAAGAGAAGTGTGATAAAAATATCACAAGTTCAAATAACAGAATCAAATGCCTGACTTTTGACCTACAGCTAGGGTTCCCAGATCAAAATATCAAAAATCCGGAGAAAATTCCTGACATTCCATGAAATTTCCGGACAGTCTTGTTAATTTTTTATTAAAATCGTTAAGCATCGTGCAAGTAAATAAACTAACCAAATCGATTGCCAAATCGTTCGAATTTTGAAACGCGCGCGGTGAAATGGTAAGGGGTGAGGGGGCAGCGCCTCTCTGTCGCCTGCGTTCGCCCGCGCACAGGATACACCCGCGCACCGTGTGCTTTTGCTTTGAGTTTGTTTGTTTTGATTTAGTCTAGCGTTTGTCTTTGCAGCGATTAGAAGTGATTTTGAAGTTCGTACGTACTCGTACGTATTGCGGATTCATAGTGTATATGTGTCGAAGATTACGACAATGGCATCAGGTAGTGGTAGAAAACGACAATGTACGTTTACTGAAGTGATGAAAACCAAATATTCTTTTTTGAAAGAAGGAAAAGAACCGACTGAAGCTTATTGCATGATTTGTGACTGTAGTTTATCTATAAAACATAAAGGAATAACGATATTGAAACTCATGTCAATAGTAATAAGCACAAGACTAAACTTACGACCGTTAATACTAATAGAAAAGTCACTGACAGTTTTGCATCGTCGTCTTCATCAGGGAGTTAACAAAAACAGTCTGCTGCTGAAGGTACGCTCGCTTTTCATACTGATAAGCACCACCAATCCTATAATTCAATGGAATGTACTGGGCGACTGATGAAAGTAATATTTCCTGACTCTAATATTGCGAGCGAGATGACTTGCTCAAGAACCAAAACTGAAGCAATCATCAATGGTGTGATAAGTCCATGGGTTGTTAAAAATCTGACTATTTCTTTGAAACATATTTGCTATCTCGGAGTTTCTACAGACGCAAGCAATCATGGCTCAGAAAAGATTTTCCCAATAATGATTCAGTATTTTGATAACGAAAATGGAGGAATTCAAACAAAGTTATTGGATATTCATAGTACCCGGAATGAAGCTTCCGAAACTATTGCTGAAATTATTATGACAACATTACAAAAATATGATTTATCGGAAAAATGCATCTCATTCACTGCCGACAACGCGAATGTAAATTTTGGTGGCATAAATCGCCCGTTATCGGGAAGAAACGTGCTCACAAACCTGAGACATCAATTAAATAAAGATATTATTGGAGTTGGTTGCCCGGCTCATGTACTACACAATAGCGTGCAGCATGGAACAGAAGTACTGAAAATTGATGTTGAAGTATTGGTGATGAAACTCTTCAATTTCTTTTCTGTTTATACTGTTAGAACAGAAGCACTGAAAACCATTTGCGACTACATTGAAGTTAACTATGAGAAGTTACTGTCACACAGCAAGACTAGGTGGCTGTGCCTTTTTCCGGCAGTTGAGAGAATTCTCAACAGCTTCTGAAAACGTATTTTCTAACTACTCCACAAGTGCCAACTGTCCTCGTAAATTTTTTTGAAAATGAATTGTGCGAATCTTATTTGTTTTTCGTGCATAGCTTAATGGCCATCTTTCAACCAAAAATTTTAGAAATTGAAAAGGAAAAAAATTCTATCATGGACATCGCAAAGATTTTGCAAACACTTATCGACACCCTGAATGCAAGAGAAGATGCGAAATTCGTTCCACTTAAAGTTAGAGATTTGATCTCTAATTGTAGCAGCCAGGAGAAGAAAGATGAGTTTTTGAATGACATCCAAAAATCTTATAAATGTTGTCGGGAGTATTTAAACAAATGGCGGCAGCCTTTAATGGACTTGGAAATTTTTGAATGGATGATAATAAAAAAGACAATACTATTGATTATAACTATATTATTCCATCAATACAGTTTCTCATTGGAAAAGGGGTAAATTTGGATGATAGCAAATTGTACCGGACGGGCGTGATCGACTGGAACGGGGTTGTGATGGGGTAGGTCTATCCTTTTTCTTCTCCTCCGAAGTGAACTGTGACCGACCGACGGCGTCCAGCCGCGCTGACGTCCTGTACCGGAAACTAAGGCTCTCCGCACCACACGTACAACGTTCTTCTATCTTGCCAAGTACTTGCTGTCTTCGGGGTAGATTGGGGTGCAGGGTGAATGCTTACCAGGGTTAAATAATAGGCAGGAATTTGACAACACTGCAGCTAATGGTTTAAGGGCAAAGTCGCGAGTACTGTGATTCTATTTATAGATTCTAGGGTTTCTTCTGCCGGTGACTACGAATTAGCTATTTTTTACCATTTACTAAGGTACGAGGTTACTTTACCGTAACGAGGCCCAAAAAACACTAACTGCTTCAGTTTATTTTAACTGCAAATTTTGACTATGGTTCTATAACATTTTCGGCTATATCTAGGTCTATTCTAGGTCTGGATAGGGGTTGATGCACCTCTATTCAAATCCCCCGAAATTCCCCGTCGAACGGGGTGGAAACCAACCCTTCAACCCTGCCCACTAGTGGGCTTGTTGCATTTAACTATCGAAGATGTTACAAGTTTTGAACTTGTTTACTATTTAGGGTTGATTTCCCGGAAAACTATGCCCCATGGGCTATGAAACTATCTATATTCGGGTAGGTGCATCATCCCTCTATCCAGCTACAAAACTTACCAAGCCACCCCTCCAAGGGTGGAGGTACTATAGGTCAGGAACCCGGAAAAGGATAAAAATCTGTGTTTACCTTTTAGTCTATTTTGCGGCTTTATGCCTTGCCTGACCATAAAGATGTGTACATATCTGGATAGGGCTGAGTGCCAGGTTTCCAGTGCCTATGGTTTAAGACCTAAATTCCTAGATGCCCTAAAGACTTAGCACTGAAGGTGCATGTACATGGTGGTTTTCTTCAACCACCCTACTATGTTTGAATGTGAAATGACTATTTTTCATGTACCTTCGATTAGGCTGATTTCCATCAGCCAATCAGAACACGACCTCAGGGTGCTATCGGGAATGTGTAAGGCCTCGTTTCTGGAGACGCGTGGCTTCGAGCGTCGCGTGCGGAGGCGCGACCCGCACTAAATTCAAACTTACGGCGTTGTATGAGAGCGTTTACGGAGAGGCGTTTTTACACGCGTTTGTTTGAAATGTAGCATTATTTGCGGATGACGACGCCGCGTCGCACGGGGCGTCGGACGCAGCGCCGCACGCGGCGTTGGTCGCAGCGTCGGTCGCAGCGTCGTGCGCAGCGCCAGTTTTCTTGAGTCCTGGGCAGTCTTGTTCGAATAGTAACAACGAACAAACGTGTAAATACGTGTAAACGTGTAAATGTGTGTGTAAATGCCGCGTCCACCGCCGCGTCCACCGCCGCGTCCACCGCCGCGTCCGCAGCTACACTTCACGCGACGCGCCATGACCCTCGGCTCCATGAACGAATTCGTACTTAATCATATGTTTGTTTTTGTGCGTGTGAAGACGCGGACCGCTGCACGCGCCGTCTCTTTGTGAACGCAAAAAACGTCCAACGCAACGCTAGACGCCACACTGCACGCGACGCGCGAAGCCACGCGTCTCCGTAAACGAGGCCTAAGGGAAATGTGTAGCCCTACCTATTCATCATAATTTTCTTTGAAAATATATTTCCCCAGAACATCTTTTACGTGTTTGGGGAAAACGACAAACATACGATTTTAAATCGATTACATAGCTTACAAACTATCACTATGCAAGTACATACATTCAGTCAAAAAAGTATCGGGAATGGATGATTTGTTTATGGTTCCAAATTAATTTTTTTGTTTTTTTGTGGTTGTTAGATTGGCACAACTGTTTTCCATTTTGGCGCGGAGTTTTGAGTTGCATCTGTTATTTATATTAAATACAGTGCTGGTTTTAGTAATATCAAATATAGTGTGTATTGCGAATTTCATAATGGACAAAAATATCGAACAAAGAGTTTGTCTTAAATTTTGCATCGCCAATGAAATTTCGTGTTCGGAGTCACTGAAAATGTTACAGAAGGCTTACGGTGAATCGACTTTATCAAAAACTCGTGCTTATGAGTGGTTCAAAGCGTTCAAAAGCGGTCGAGATGTGATGGAAGATTTGCCTCGCTCTGGTAGGCCGTCAACGTCTGCAACTGAAGTTAACATCGCAAAAGTGAAGGAAATAGTGACTGAAAATCCCCATTCAACTCTGAGAGAGATAGCCGCCGAACTTTCTGTATCTCACGAGTCGATCCGTACCATTTTAACTAATCATTTGCGTATGAAACATGTTGCTGCTCGGCTAGTCCCAAAAGATCTGAATTCTGAAGGCTGATTGTGAACGAATTTTTAACCAAACACTCAACAAATACCATCCAGCAACCACCATATTCACCAGATATGGCTCCTGCTGACTTTTTTCTTTTTCCTAAACTCAAATTACCACTTCGTGGCACCCGTTTTCAATCGATAGAAGACATAAAGGAGAATTCGCGGCGAGAACTGAACTCAATTCCGAAAGCAGCGTTTAAAAAATGTTTTGATGAATGGATTATTCGTTGGCGCAAGTGTATCGTTTCTAAAGGAGCATACTTTGAAGGTGATAAAATAAATTTGGATGAATAACAGACATTTTGTGTATTATTGATCTTTTCCCGGTACTTTCTTGACAGAGTAGTAAGCTTCTAAATTCAGTACATAGGCCTAAGACTATAGGTACATAGGTACTATCTATGCGAGTTACACAATGTTAAATGCGTCTCCGCGAACATTTCTATTACTATTTAAGTATATAAGCTCCTAACTTAAAAAACATATGAGCTTACGAATATAAGTACATAAGGCTGTTTATGCGAGTTATATAAATCAAAATGCTCCGTCGCGAACACAAATTGTTTGATGAAATCACAGTTTTGAATAGTATGATCAAGCAACAAAGTCAAGATTTTTTTGAGATGAATGCCAATAACCAATGGACCATTATTCTGAAGGCAGCTGGACCAGGAAAAGTTACGGAATTAAGTAAGATATGCTCTTATATATTTGCGATGCAGGCACAAAATGCCAATCAAATTCAAATTCAAATTCAAATTCAATTTATTCAAAAAAAAAAACTTTTACAATAAAATGTGTATAAATAGCCACAAAAAGATAATAAAGTAAAAATCTTATATAAAGGTAAATTAGTGCCTAACTTAAAACTAGTGTATGGCTAACAATAATTTGACGTATAAGATATTTAACTTGGAACTTATAATGTATATAGCGACCTGCCCGATCTAGGTTTATTTAAACCTGTGTTTCAGGCCAATGTTGAAAGGGTCTCTTCCTTAATGGGAACCCAATGGTCAAAGGAAAGAAACAGGCTTTCTGTAGTCTGTCAAGTCGATTCTCTTAACTCAATATAATTTAAAAAATATGACTTGCGAAGTGTTCTACAAAACTATTATTAAAGATTCAGAAATGTTGAACAATATTTCTGGGAGCATTAAATATCAGAAGTAATGTAGTAGATTTAGAATAAAAATAATTAATAAATTATTTGGTTTTTTTAATTTTTTATTTCACTCTTCACTTATTTGTAGAAATTCCGGACGGTTTAAGATTCCCTCCGCATTCCGGACAAAGACCTATATTTCCGGACTTGTCCGGAAAATTCCAGACGTATGGCAACACTACTATGTCACCGGCCCGGGGAATCCATCCGCCACATTATTTCCGGTTGTTCTAGTCTGGCTAACGGAGACTATTTGCACAGGCACAACCTTGTAGCCAGGATTATCCACCAGCAACTTGCTCTTAAAGACAATCTTGTGGAATCGGAAGTACCGTACTATAGGTATGTGCCCGACCCAGTTCTCGAAAGTGGTAGTTGCACATTGTATTGGGATCGGTCTATCATCACTGACAGGACTATTGTTGCCAATAAGCCTGATATAGTGGTGATAGACCGACTAGAGCGTCGCGCAATGATTGTTGATATAGCAGTCCCTCATGACGAGAATCTCGTGAAGTCAGAGAAAGATAAACAAACGAAGTATCTTGACTTGGCTCGCGAGGTTGTCGACATTGTGGGATGTGAACACAGCAGTTATTGTGCCGATAATCGTGACGGCCAATGGCATTATTGCCAAGAGCCTCGACCAACATCTCAAGAGGCTCTCGTTGGGCAGCTGGATCAAGGGCTTGATCCAGAAAGCAGTACTCCTGGACACGGCGCGCATCGTTAGGAGGTTCCTCTCTCAGAAGCCCTGACCACCGGTAGCTTCCCGATACCGGTGGGTTACTATTTTTTATATTTTTGAATGTTTTTTGTATTTTTATAGAAATATTTAAAAATGTAATTTGTATGTATATGTATATAAATAAATAAATGGAATAATAATAATAATAATAAACCATTTATTTCAGATAACATAAGTAATCCATATTTGTTAGCAAAATTACAAACTTAAAAAAAAAACTTAAAAAACTAATGTTAGTAACAAAAAATAACATAAAAATAAAAACTACAAACTAATATTAACGGAGTGGCAGGTCCAGGTGGACTCACCGATGATGGTAGCAAATTACTATACGACTGCGTGCAGCCGTATCCAGCGAGTCAGCATCGGAGAGTCCCACCGGTCTGCCAGCGCTCGCAGGATGGTGTTGGGACTGCCGCGCGTGCGGCGCATGATGGAAGCGCACCGTTTGCGCATGATGGCCGCATAGCCGTCTGTGTCTGCCGCCGCAAACATAACGGAGGCGCTGCAGTGGCGCGGCAGCCCCATCAGCACCCGGAACGCGTTATTGTATTGAACGCGCAGATCGCTGCATGTCCGCTGCGTATAGTTAACCCACAGGCTGCAGGTGTAAAAGTACTGACAGTACGCTTTAAAAAGCGCAACTTTGACAGTCCCCGCGCACCGTGAAAACCTGCGGGCCAACATGTTGCATCGAACAGACAGCGCTCTGCGCTCCCTTTCAATATCTACACTATCCTTAAGGTCATAAAAGACAACTTTGGACCTTCAACCTTACTATTCATGACAACGCAACTGGAACGGCAACGCACCACATGTGGCATGAGGGTATTTCGGGTCGCGGTGCTAATCAAATAGCCTCTTGTTTGTTTGCATATTTACGAGAACTACCGGAAGAAATCTAAGAAGTGATATTGTACTCTGACACTTGTGGAGGACAACACAAGAACACTCACGTGGCTGCAATGTTCACGTACTTGTTGACTGTACAACCTTCAATGAAGTTAGTACATCACAAGTTTATGATACCTGGTCATACACATATGGAGGTTGACTTAGACCATGCAATTATTGAGTTGGTGTTGGGCTTATCTCTATCTTAATAGAGAGTGTAAAGTTGGCAAATAGCTTCAGAGTCCACCTCTTAAGGCCTACCAATTTATGAAGAGGTCCACTCGTAGCTAATTAAGTCTACGCCTCCAACTCTGAAGGTTAATAAATGTCCGCTTCTTAAGGCCTTCAACGGTCCATCCATCATATGAGTCTACGTTCAACAGGTCAAACATTGACCTGGCCTCTTAAGGCCTTTAACTGCTCTAACGGTCCACCCATCTCACATGGATCTACGTTCAGCAGTTCGGTTTACACTTACTGCATGTAAGCTATATATACCCGACAGTCATGGTTCGCTTCACAAGCCTTCACGATTCACCCTCTTAAAGGTGTCATGCATGCATTAAAGGGTTCAATATACGAGCATAACTCATAAGTTTACGAACTCATTTTAAAGTATTTTCAATTCCGTAACTGAAGATGTCAATTCCGTACTTACGTAATTATTGGTATCATTAATCAATCAAAATTGTCAACTAATAAAAAAGCATTATACGTACACATTTATAATGTGGCAACACTAAACGATATAACTACATCGAAACTGTACAAACAGGGTATTCCCCGCAGTTTGTTTTTATTGTTTGTTAAATCTTGCAAAAAATAGTTCTAAGACGTACAGAACAGAGTTCAAATATATCAACTTGGCGAGTCGGCAGGGCCGGGGAGTCCCTGTCGAAAAGTCCCTACGACCACGGGGAACTACTATGCTCTTCACTTTCTTAACTAAAAAGAAATTGTAGTTTCATTGCTCAATTGTCGGTTGTTCAGTTCACATCGCTCTCGACACAGTTGACACTTGTTCGAATACTTAATTAAAAGTTGGTGGTAAATGCGCGCAAATATTAACAATTTGTCGCAGTTGTATCTTTATCGTGGGTGACTTTGAGTGTGTGGATTATCTCTTGAAAGATGTAAGTACTTAAACCAAAGCCTTAATCAGTCTATTTAGTATTAAAAGGGCATTAAAAACCCCGTGGAGCATGCATAGTTCGTACAAAATAATTTGTAAATCAAACACTTTCTTAGGATGTATTTATTACGATTAGATTATAGAATATCTAGGTTCCCAATTATACAATTAATTAAGAACACTGATTAAAACATAAAATAGGTACCTACCTATAAGAAATATAAGTTACCTATCAAAAATTTGAAATTCCTCATAGCTTATCTCTAAATCGGGAATGAATGAACTAAGCATGCTCTGTCGCCTGTCGCCTATTATAGAAGATAAAAACGTTAAGTGTTTACATTTGTTATGACTTGGCAACTATATTTATCCAATATAATTATTATTAATCTAACTCCCTTTTATTTTGTTCAGGTCTTCTTCAAATAAGACTGTATACAAAGAGTTTTTGAACAAACGCACACAAAGCTCTATCTGGGAACATTTCTTGAGAGCTGATAATGGGCAGAGTGTTGAATGTAAGCATTGCAAAAAAAAATTGAAAACTCCTGGTGGCGCGCAACTGGAGCGTTACACACTCACATGCGTGCCAAGCATATCGGAGAGATGCCGCAAGAGCAGAATTCGCAAAGGCCGAGTACATCAACGTCTAATAGTGTTCAAATTCAAACACGAAAGCGTACGAATGAACCTTCACAAAAGAAAATTAAACTCACTGATTATTTTTCAAATATGGAGGTTCGAGTGGCCAGAATGGCTGCATTAGATGGGATACCATTGAGAACATTTTTAACGCGCCTTCCTTCAGGAGACGCGCTGGAAGGGAAATAAGTCACGTGACATCGGGCAGGGGTACCGGCTAGTGTACACCGGATCACCAACGGGCAGGGGCGGAGTGGCCGTGGTGCTGTCTAAGGACCTCCAGGATGGACTCCTTGAAGTAGACCGATGCAGCGACCGGTTGATGCGAGTTAGGGTGCTGATCGAAGGGTCGGTAACGAACCTAATCAGCGCCTATGCTCCTCAAACTGGTTGCTGTGAGTCTGAAAAGGAGGCCTTCTGGGATGAGTTCGAGGACGTACTACGCGCTATTCCGAATTCCGAAGGTGTTTTGGTTGGGGGGGATCTCAACGGTCACGTAGGTCAGTTTGCTGGAGAGTACGGACGTGTTCACGGTGGTTTTGGATATGGCCAGCTAAATGCAGAGGGAGTCAGTATACTCAGCACCTGCGCTTTGTCTGACCTAGCCATCGCGAACACGTTCTTTCAGAAGAAGCCCCAGCATCTTATTACGTACCGTAGTGGTGCCTACTCAACCCAAATAGATTAATGAAATAAATGAAGTTACTATGGATGCTCCAAACATAACCGGTCGTAACAAAAGGAAACGCGACCAAGAATACCTACTCGATTTGAATGATTTCAAAAATGAAATATCTGGTGTAATCAAAGACCTTAAAAAGGAACAAAATTTATTCTACTCCAACATGGAATCGACGCTGTTAGAAATAAAAAACCAGTACAGCAAACTTCAAGACTCTGTAGACTTCACTGCTAAAAAATACGACGAAATGCTAAATAAAATGAAACAATATGAAGTAGAGAAAAAGGAAAATCGAGACTACATAAGGAAACTGGAAGACAGGGTAGATCAACTTGAAAAGCAATCGAAAATTGCAACTGTAGAAATAAAAAACGTCCCTAGGATTGAGAATGAATCAAAATTGGATCTTATTAATGTAATCACAAATGTTGGTACCGTTCTGGACACCACAGTTGCGGAATCGGATATTAAGGACGTATACAGGATTAACTCTAACAACTCTATGAATAACACCATCATAGTAGACTTCACTACGGTCTCAGTTAAATCTAAATAATTGCAATCAGTTAGGAATTTTAATAAAAAAAAAACAAAACCTGTAAGTTGAATACAACACATCTGCGAGTCTCCGGCCCAAAAGTACCCGTTTACATATCTGATAATCTCCCCGCAAAAGCGCGGAAGCTGTTCTTCTTAGCGAGAGACTTCGCCTCCCAACATAAATATAAACATTGTTGGTCAGCGTACGGTAAAGTCTATTTACGCAAGGAAGACGGCGCTCAACGCATCACGGTGAACTCGGAAAGCGATTTGGCTAAAGTAATTGAAAAATGACTATCTTGTCCATGTTCCATCTCATTAAAGTCCTGCATGTATTTTTATGATTATATTGGAATGTATATTGATGTTTGTCAGTTATTTTTTTTCTTTCAAATTTATTTTAGAATGTTATTTAATGTTTTTCAGTTATTTTTTTCTATTTTTAAAACACCCACGTATACAAGCAAACAATTACACATAAACCACTTCACACACAATTACACACTTTTTTCACTCCACCTTCGTGAACTCCATTATACAGAATATAAACAAGAAAAGCATTTTAACGTTGTTGTCTTTTTGAATCGCAGGAGACATTCTGTGGTAAGTGACTGGTCATGTCAGGTCTCTCTGATTCGTACAGCTATGCACATTATATTCGGCCTCTATCATTTCAATCGTACTATTCGATAACTGTAATTTAATAAACAATGAAATTGACACCATTTCAGTAGCTGACTCTACTACATGTGATCTGGCCGATTGCCGACAACTCATCCCGAATAACGGAAAACGTCTCAAAATTATGACTCAGAACATAAGAAGTATAAATTGCAACATGACAGGTTTTAATGTCTTACTAGCCCAATCGCAAACGTCGTGGGACCTAATAATTCTCACAGAATGCTGGTTACAGCATACCTCTAATCTTCCGGTATTAAATGGCTATAACTGTTACTCAACTAACAAAAACCAAACACAAAACGAGGGTGTAGTTGTTTACACAAAAAATGATATACATGTTAGTGTTGTCGAACCTGACTTTCATGACGCAAATTGTTTAATCATAGAAATTAATAATGACACCGCTGTTTTAGCAATTTATCGCCCACCATCTTATAATAATATATCAAATTTCCTACAATCACTCAATGACATATTATTAAAATGTTCTTCTTGTAGGAACGTTATTCTCACTGGTGACATAAATATAGATATCAGTTCTTCTAATCATGATCGAAATGCATCACCTTACCTCGATCTGACATCGTTTCACGGCTTACTACCTGCTCACATTATTCCAACGCACGGAAAAACATGTCTAGATCACGTTATTCTTAAAACGAAATTGCCGGCAAATGTTTTCATTGCTCAAACAACCCTCACTGATCACTATACTGTCATCCTTGCGTTAAATTTATGTTTTCCTAGACATTTGAAACACACGATCTCTCGGATAGACTCAGATGGATTACTTAATGACTTAAATAAAGCAAATTTTCAAACAGTTCTCGAGTCATATGATGCAAATGTAGCAGCTGATCAACTGGTTTACATTCTTCAAACTGTAGTAGAGTCAAACACTAAAACAATTACCGTCTCCAAGCGGAAAACAATTATTAAACCCTGGATAACCCCAGGTCTCTTGAGATGTATAAAAAACAGAGACAATCTAAATAAAAAAGCAAAAAGACATCCTGAAAATTTAATACTAAAGACAACATACACAAGGTATAGAAACTATTGTAACAAAATTTTAAAAAAAGTTAAAAGGGAATTTGAAAGAGATGAAGTAAAAAAGGCGGGAAAGGACAACCGCCGCCTCTGGAAGGTAATAAATAAAGTCTCCAATAGATCGAGGCCCAAAACATCACCTACTGAGTTAATAAGCCCGCAGGATCTACCAGTTCATTCGCTAAATAAAATCAACCACTTTTTTGCCAATATTGGCTCAACCTTAGCTAGTAAAATAACCGCCCAACAGCATGGTCATGATTACCCCCCTACTAGTACCCACAAACCTACCCTTTCCCATTCTATGGTTATCCTGCCCACTGATGAGGAAGAAGTTGGTGCAATTATTTCCTCTCTCAAGCGCGACTGTGCCGTGGGCTGTGACAACATCTCTTCAAACCTTCTTATTGCACATAAGAATCTTCTAGTACCCTCTATTACTCATGTTTGCAACTTGGCGATGGAATCTGGTACCTTTCCACTTGCGTTTAAAAAGGCACTTATCCATCCCATTCACAAGAGTGGGGACCGACACTGTGTTAATAAATATAGACCAATTGCAATTCTGCCTGCCTTATCAAAAATTCTGGAACGGCTATTGAACAACAGAGTGGTGAAATATCTAGAATCAAATAATCTGTTGTCCCAGAATCAGTTCGGTTTTCGTGCAAATAAATCTACGGCCATGGCGGTGCACGAGCTGACAAACTTTATTGTGTCTAACATTGACAATAAAAAGAAGTCCTTGGCCATTTTTTTGGACCTAGCGAAGGCTTTTGACTCAGTGTCGGTTCCAATCTTGCTACGCAAGCTTGAAAACCTCGGTATCCGTGGAAATCAGCTATCACTCTTCAAAGATTACCTAACTGACCGCTCGCAATTTGTTAAAATTGATAACCACTCTAGTGATACTCTTCCCGTAGCTTTTGGCGTTCCTCAGGGAAGCATTCTTGGGCCCACATTATTTTTAGTGTATATTGACGACCTCTGCAATCTCTCTCTTCAAAATGGCCGTATTATTACCTTTGCGGATGACACTGTACTGCTTTTCAGTGCGGCCTCATGGGAAGAGGTATATAACTATGCTCAAGTAGGGTTTAACACTGTAAATGGTTGGCTGAAAACTAACTTACTCACCTTAAATTCCAGCAAAACTAAGTACATAGCCTTTACTTTAAGGAATAGCCCTCAGTCGTCTCTTCAACCATTTTCCATTATCGCTCACACCTGTTCATTCTCTGTTAACGGTGATTGTTCTTATCCCAAATTACAGAAAGTTGACAATATAAAGTACTTGGGAGTGACCTTGGATTCTAAACTAAGCTTTGCCGCACATATAAATTGTCTCACTAGCAGAATACGGAAATTTATCTTTGTGGTCAAAAACCTTCGATCTATCCTTAATTCCAAGCAATTACTCTCTGTTTATTATGCCTTATGCCAATCGCTCCTGACATATTGCATCACCTCATGGGGTGGAACGTTTAAAACTAACCTTTTACCACTTGAAAGGGCTCAAAGGGCAGTCCTTAAAGTTGCACTATTCCTTCCTTTCCGACACCCCACTGTAGAAGTTTATAAGTCCTCTAAAGTCCTCTCCATTCGGCAGCTTTTTATTCTCCATGTTGCTTTAAAGCAACGTTCCCTTATCCCTTTTGTAAATACCCATCATAATTCTGACATGCGAAGCAGAAGTAGGAATGTATAGCCTAAATTAGTAAAAACCAAATTTGCTCGAAATTTCTTTTCATTTCTTGGCCCATTTCTATACAACAAACTAAATATTTTACTCTCAATTCATACCCTAAATAAAACAACTTTTAAACGAAAAATAACTGACTGGCTTATCACTTTAGATTATACAAAAATTTAAGATCTTTTCAAAACCTTAATCTAACAAATTGCAACGCACACACAATTCCTCCACACCACACACTCATTCCACATCACACACACACACACACTCACCCCAAACACCACTCACATTACTAACATCCTCCCTTGCATGTTTCCTTATCAAATAATTTTAGTTCACTGTTTATAATTTTTGTTTTGTAAATATAATTTTATGAACAATGTTACAGATAGAGATTTTTAATTGAATACTTTGTGCGAATCTTTTTGTCTCCAGTACAAACATTGTAATGTGTAAAAGTTGTTAAGGGGGCCTGGTGACCTAACATACAGGTTTTCTAAAAAACCTAGTTTAGGCACCAGTCTTCCACAAATTATATAGTATGAATTTGTGTCTGAAGACTCTGTGATGACGTTTCTTGTAATTTGTGGTAAGAAAATAAATAAATTATTATTATTACCTGCTGGTGAGACGGTGCCACATTGGCAAGGTTACCAACTGCAAAGTCATCCCAGGTGAAAGCCTAACGGCTCAACACCGCCTCCTTGTCCTGGACTTTGCGGTTGTACCGAAAAAGAAAGTGACCGAAAAACGCAAACCCCGCACAAAGTGGTGGTTGCTTGATGGTCCTAGGCAGTCGGACTTCATCGCGGAGCTCGAGCATCTCGAGATCAGTGCTCCGCATGAGTCCGCTCAAGAGATCTGGAGTAGGATCCATTCAGCAATCACCGATGCGGGTAAGCGCGTCCTTGGCACTTCTCGTGGTGGCCGCAACATAGAAAAGGAGACGTGGTGGTGGGATGACGGGGTGCAGGAGGCGACTCGGAAGAAGAAGGTTTTATTTAAACAGTGGCAAGGGTCCAACTCTCCGGATGACAGAGAGGCATATGGAGCGGCTAAGCGCGCTTGCGAAAAAGCTGTAGCCAGAGCCCGCAGCAAAAGTCTGGCGCCCTTGTACGACAAGCTGGAAACTGCGGAGGGGCAAAAGCTTATTTTTAAGCTGGCGCGGGCCCGGGAGAAAGCTGCACGGGACATTATGGACAAATGCCTCTGTGTAAGGGACGCCCAGGGTAAGCTGCTCTACGATGCCCCCTCTGTTAAGGAGAGATGGTGTACATACTTCGCGGAGCTGTCTAGCAAACAGCATCCCCATAACCTTCCTCCCGAACCGCCTCCTAACCTTGGACTTATTTCCCCTATTTCCCCCGACGAAACCCGCATTGCTCTTCGCCACATGAAGAACCGGAAAGCGGTCGGGCCTGACAATGTGCCAATTGAGGTGTGGAAGGCGATGGGCCCACATGGCGTGGACCTTCTGACGGATCTTTTTAACCGCATCCTGATCACCAAGGAAATGCCGAACCAGTGGCGATTTAGCCTGATTATCCCTGTATACAAAGGCAAAGGTAGCGTACAGGATTGTAGTAGCTACCGCGGTATCAAGATCATGTGCCACACCATGAAGCTCTTCGAGCGCATCATTGACACACGGCTCCGTAGCGAGTGTACTGTCTCTGAGTGTCAATATGGCTTCCGGGCGGATAACAGCACCATGGACGCAGTATTCGCCTTACGGAATCTGGCTGAGGCTTACAGAGAGAGAAGGAGAGCTTTGCATATGGCCTTTTTAGACCTGCAGAAGGCCTTCGACTGTATACCTCGGCAGTCCATCTGGTGGGCACTGCGCTTCAAAGGCGTTCCCGAGGCCTATATTGACATTATCAGAGACATGTACCGCGATTCCGTGTCCTCTGTCCAGACCGCTGTTGGCGAATCGAATGGCTTCCCAATATCTGTTGGCGTTCACCAAGGCTCGGCTCTTAGCCCGTTCTTGTTTAACGTAGTGCTCGATGTAGTTACGGCAAACATCCAAGATAAGCCCCCATGGCTAATGATGTATGCCGATGACATCGCCCTCGTTAATCAGAACAAAGCCCATCTTGAGCGCAAAGCCAACATTTGGAAGGACACGCTTGAAAACGGTGGTCTGAGACTAAATGTGGCGAAGACTGAGTACATGTCCTGTGGCGGCACGGATTCAAATAGGTTCATCCGAATAGGTTCGGACCTGATCAGAAAGTCCGATACGTTCAGGTACCTTGGATCCGTGCTGCACGAGTCTGGCAACGTGGACGACGATGCCCAAGCACGTATAGGCACGGCTTGGGCGAAGTGGCGCGAGGTAACGGGCGTTGTATGCGACCGCAAAATGCCTCCTAAGCTCAAGGGGCAGATATATAAATGCATCATATGGCCTGTCCTACTGTACGGCGCTGAATGTTGGCCAGCACTAAGCAGACACACCCAGGAGCTTCGCGTCACGGAGATGAAGATGCTGAGGTGGATGAGTGGCGTAACGCGATCCGATCGCATACGCAACTCTTTCATCAGAGGTAGTCTTGGTGTCCGTGACGTGGGGGAAAAACTGCAAGAGTGTCGTCTGCGATGGTATGGCCACATCATGCGCCGCCCTATGGAGTACGTTGGTCGGGGATGCATGAATATGGCTGTTCTTGGGGCTAGGTCCCGTGGTCGCCCTCGCAAGCGCTGGTTGGACGTCGTTAAGTCCGACATGAGAGCCAATGGCCTAACTGAGAAGGATGTTCAAGATCGGGCAAAGTGGAGGAAGCTAAGTAGGAAGGCGGACCCTGGCAATAGCCGGGATTAACGCCAGGTAGAAGAAGAAGAAGTCCATTGAGAACATTTTGTACTTCAGAAGATCTGAGATATCTTTTAAAAAACTCTGGCTACGATGTGTCGAAATCTTCTACGAATATAACGCAGATAATTCTAGAACAGAGTGATAACACAAAAAACAAATTGAAAAATCAATTGAAAATTATGAAGTCTGAAAATAAAAGATTTACAATCACGTTTGATGAGTGGACGTCTACCCGTAATAAAAGGTACATGAATATAAATATCCACAATAAATACTTTAATATGGCCAAATATAAAAATTTGGGACTTGTACGGATACAGGGATCAATGCCAGCTGAAGTAGGCACTCAATTATTACAGCAGCATTTGAGTGACTTCGGTTTAAGTCTGGAAGACGATATAATTGCTTTCACAACAGATGGAGCAAGTGTAATAATGGTCAAAATGGGTAGAAATTTTGACGGCCACCACCATTTGTGTTTGGCTCCTGGGATACAACTAGCAGTCTTGGATGTTTTATATAAAACCGTATAACAGCTCTAACGGTGACTTCCCTGTCGTATTAATATTCGAATTCAATCCTAATTGAACTTTAGGTAAGTACACCTCCCAATTATTTTGGTCATCACCGACATAAGCTACGAGTGCATCAAGTATTGTGCGATTATATCTCTCAATTTGGCCGTTAGCCCTGGGGCTCGCCACGGCGTTCATTCCATGTTTTATTTGTCGCTCAGTACAATACTTCTTGAACTTGTGACAATCAAAGGTTTTTCCTCGGTCACTAATAATTCTGTTTGGCAAACCAAACGTTTTTATAAACAGATCTAGAGTCTTAAGGACATTAGCGCAACTAGTATCTCGCACTGCCTCGATCCATATAAACTTAGTAAATGAATCTATGATAGCGAAAATATACATCTTCCCAGAAGGACTCTTGCAAAAAGGACCAAGGTGGTCGACATGCACAGTATGAAATGGCACTGGTACCTTTTCGATTGGATGCAATAAACCAACAAGACCCGTAGGCTTCTTAGCGTATTGACATGAAATACAGCTGCGTACGTGTATTTTTGAATAGAACGACGCATGTTACCAAACCAATACTTACTCTTAATTGCATCGTAAGTTTTATTAAAATTGACATGACCATTACTATCATGGAAAGTCTGTACAAGAGACCAACGGCATTGTTTTGGGACCTTGAGATTATTATTATTAATCTTTCTAAACAGAACTCCCTTTTCAACTACGTAGTCCGCAGCCAAACCTTTCGAGTTACCGTCATGGCCGTAGCTAGGGGGGGGCATTGTGGGGCAATGCCCTACCTTGAAACCACAATGCCCTACCTTAAAAATATCTAAAACTAAGATAAATTATTATAATTAAATTGTTTGTTCATAGTATGAGAAAAAAAATGTAGCGATAGGTATCTAAGTTTGCAACAAAATTTATAATGTGATGGTAAGACTCTTGTATTGGTTCAAACTAAAGCCGATGAAACGGAACGCACCAATGACAAATGTCATGATGACATTTTGCTGAATAAAAACAAAACGTCAAAACAAAAACAACCTCAAATGGATATTGTTTATATTTTATTGAATTTCAGGTGTTTTATCAGTGAATGCAAAAAAAAGTGTTACATTCTTTTTTCTGTGTATAGATGGCATTCGAAGCGCCATCTCATGAAGCGATGGGTTTATACAAAGAATTAGAATAGGGCTATAGTTATTATTCTAAGGGTTTATAGGCCTTTTCATCACAATTAAGCGTTATACGCCCATGACATTTTAGCCACCTTTCCAATTGTTTACAATTGTCAACAGTTGAAGATTCAACTGAATTATGTCCCTTTCACGTAGGAGTCTGAAAGGGACACCGTCTTATCTAAGAGCGAGAAGGCAAGATCTGGATCGTGATCCAGATTGAGCGTGTACTGGGCGCCAATATCTGTGTGATGCAGAGGGAATCCCCGTACCATAGACTGCAATATGGGCTATATTGCAATCTATGGTACGGGGAATCCCCTTTTAAACCTGACCTAAAGATTGATTATGATTGTTTGTAGTTTGGTTAAGTGAAGTGTACGGTGAAGAGTGCTTTAGACAAAAATCGATACAATTGTTATTTGTATTGCTATAAATTGAAGATTCATTTATTTCGCGATGGATATACGGGCTTTCTTTGGAAAAAAACGAAGACTTGAGGAGCAAATTGACCACGAAAAACCTAACTGTTCAAAACAGGTGGAAGCACCAAATACAATCGCTACTCCTAGTTCCGTAGCAACAGGTAACGTTAGCTATGGTATTCCGTCTGATATTGCACAAATCGGAGAACCAATAGAACAAGTTGTTTTAGACACATATCCAAAACAACACAACAGGGCCTTTGTTTCCGATTGGTTCAAGCGTTATAAATGGTTGCAGTATTCTGTCGAGAAAGATGCTGCTTTTTGCTATCCATGCCAGCAATTTTTACCTCATGGAAGCAAACAGACTTCGTACACTTCCACAGGATTTAGAAACTGGAAAAATGCCACTGATTCTAAAACTGGTTTTCCAAAACATGAAAAATCAATTTCTCATATTCAAGCTATGTCGATGTGGCAGGAGAAATTACAAAGAATATCTGCATCTAGCAGTGTTGAAACGTTAATAAATCAAAAAGTATTAGAAAAATATAGGTATTATGTAAAGTCTGTCATGGAAGTAATACAATTTCTAATTGTCAACGAATTAGCTTTGCGTGGAAATTATATTTTGGAAGAAGAAAAAGAACAAGGATTATTTCAGAATTTATTTGAATACACATGTATGAAAGATCCAAATTTGAACGAGGTTCTCACTCATATACCACAAAACGCAACATATCGTTCACCCGAAATTCAAAATCAAATAATTCAAGCAATGGTTCAAGCGGTACGAAGTTCCATTGTCAAAGATATTAATGAATCTGACGTGAAATGGTTTACTCTAATGGAAGATGGGACGAGAGATAAAAATAACCGCGAAAATATTGCATTAGCAATACGCTACGTCAAGGATGGTGTCGTCAATGAGTCGTTGCTGATGGTTAAGACTACTGAAAATCTTGATGCAGCCACTTTCACGGAATTAACGTTAAATACTCTCACGGAAAATAACATTGACCCCTCTTGTATGCTTAGCCAATGCTATGATGGCGCAAGTGTAATGAGTGGGAAAGTTTCAGGAGTTGCGACTAGAATAGAAAATAAATTGGGCCGAAAAATTCCTTACGTCCACTGCTATAACCATCGCTTGCACTTAATAGTCATCAGGACTATCTCAGAAATGACTTTTATTCGTTTATTTTTTGACCAATGCATCATGTTACATGAATTCTTTCATCATGGCAAAATAGCTGCCTTATATGATGGAAAAAGGATTGGCCGACTCCTCGAACAACGCTGGTCTGGACATTTAGCAGTTACAAAAGTTGTATACGATAATTATTCATCGATTTTGCAGACTTTGAAAGAAATTAAAAATGGCAGATTCAACGGTGATGACGTCGCCAAGAGTATAGGTATTAAAAAAGTCATGCTTGATCTGGAATTCCGAATAGCCATGGTTGTGGCCAAAAAAATCTTATCCACGCTACAACCTGCAGACGCAGCTTTGCAAGCCCGAAGCGCAGGATTAAAAGATGCCATAACAATCATAAAGTGTGTCAAAGATGAAATTATTAAATTAAGATCAAATCAAATGTATAATCAAATTCTGGAAGAAGCTAAGTCTTTAACAAGCAATGACTGCGGCGAATCTGAAAATAGGACACAGACCTCGAAGAGGCAAGTAAAAAAACCAAATCGGATGGATGACTATTTGACGTACACCCCCTGTTCCTCCGCCAGACAAAATATAGATGAGAACGACGAGCCATTTAAGTCTGAGTATTTCGAAACGTTGGACATTTTAATTGCTGAATTACAAAGAAGGTTTTCGGACAACGATGATTTAATTAATTCGATTGCAAGTCTTGATGAGTTGGATGTAGATAAAATGGTTCCACTGAAAAATTTGGGTAAGTTTAAAAAAAAAAATAATTCAAAAAAATTGTCATGTTCAATTTACAATTTTAACTAATTTTTCAGGTCTGAAAGTTCCATCAAGAGAAGAGGCTAGTGTGGTTAAAGCTTACTTGAGTCGTAACGAGGATATAATGGAAAATACATTGCAAGTTTTGTACAGGCAACGAGAGGCGTTCAAAGATACATATGAACTTTTTGCGTCTGTGGCGACCATAGGATGTAGCACTGCAGTGTGTGAATCTACGTTTTCAACTTTAACTGCAATCAATAGGCCTCAAAGGCTGTCAATGGGTCACGAGAGAATGGCTGGTATGGTATTTCTGGCCTTTGAAAAAAAAAGAACAAAATCAGTTGATCTGAACGAAGTTCTTCGCATTTTTAATAACATGGCGAATCGTAGAATTCAGCTGTTTTAAATGTTTTTTATTATTATGTTAGTTAATTATTATAATAAGTACGCAAAAACAATGTGATCTTAATGATATTTTTGGTCGTTTCTATTTACTCGTATCACCCCACCCAATAATTAATTATTACCTCACTCTCACTCAGACGTGGATCTCTACATCCAAATCTGGAAGTTCAACCATCTTATTCACTTGTTCTTCATCATTGAGGATTTAATAGTTCTTAGATCCATGCTCATGCACTGTCACAGTAATTATTTGTCTACGAATAACTATTCACATGATGGTGATATACATGGTGATTGATTTAGGAGCCCGTGTTTCGACGGCAGATCAATTATGATAATTTTTTTACTTCCGCCCTACCTGTAACTAATGCTGCCCTACCTCAAATTCGACCCTAGCTACGGCCCTGGTTACCGTTCGCTAATTCATCAGCTAACTGACTAATAACCGCGCTTATGGAGTCGTCATCGTGTTACAAACTTTCGATAAGATCCGTTTCTACGCAACGTAATACACTGCCAACGGGATTTCGACTCAACGCGTCTACGTGACTCATCGACTTCCCGGCGCGATATTCAACATCAAAGTTAAAGCCTTGAACCTACAACCACCACCTCGCGATGCGTGGATTTAAATCTCGCTTCGACCAAGTCCAGCGTAGAGCGTTACAGTCCGTGACTATTATGAACTTAACACCGCTTACATACACCCTGCCTACCCTAGTTCTGATAATAGATCTAATATTATTTTATCAATAAACAAAACAACATAAAAAACATAAATCAGCTCCACCTATCGAGTGCCGGTGTTATCATTAAGATCGATACAGTTTACTGCACTAGCGCCACCTCGCCTTTGCCACGGCAAACCCACAAACTATTTATCTCTGAATGTTTTGTATGTGTGCTCCGTGGAAACTCGTGGTCATGCGTATTTTTATGTGTGTGTGTGTTCCTATAGCTACGTGGGCTTTGCTGACACACAATGACAAAAATCACGCACACACCTGCATGAAAAGTCAGTGGCTTGTTCTAGTTATTCTTAAAACTAACACGAAAAATAACGATCCTTGCCGAACATTTCCGACGAAAGTTTGCTATGCAATGCGAATATTTTAAGAAGTAACATTGTTTCATTGAATTTTATATATTTAGATGGCCATCATTTTTTTGTCGTATTAATTTTCCTTTTTAATACGTAATTTCAATATTCAATAGTAGCCATATTGTTTGATGTGTTTTGTGATGGAACAGTGTTTGAGACTTACGCTATCAGATATTTAGGATTTTAACATTGTGATTAGAGTGAAAAATGGATAATATTGTCTGTTAAAGTTGTTCAGATGGTGTGTGTATTGATAAAATAAAATATGACGCGTTTTCAAAACTATCTTTTAGTGAAAAAAAGGTCGTCCTACACCGGATTTGCAATTAATACAAACTCACGGTAAAGTCGATCGTAAATTCAAAACAAAACAATATGATTCATAACATTGGCTGACAGGTTGCATACACAGTAATCGGTTATTTTGTTTCGTTTGTCTACTATTTTCGAATAATAAAACCGTCTGGAACGACATCGGTTACGCTGATATTCATAATTTTCCTACCGCCGCGAGAAATCTGAAAAACACTTAGAATCTTCCCTTAAATATCACACCTTTGTAAAAAATCGTATAGAGACGCGTTTAAACTCTCAGATACAAATCGACATCAATAGACATAACGCGAAAGTCGATCGGAACCGAAATATTTTTCAGCGACTTATTGACATTGTTTGCTTTTTGGGGAAACAAGAGCTCGCTTTTCGTGGACATGACGAATCTGCTTCGTCAGTGAATAAGGGCAATTATTTAGAAATGGTCGACGTGCTCGCGAAATACGACGGAGTGTTGGAAAATCATTTACAAAATTGCACTAGCTCATTTACGGGTTTATCAAATCATATTCAAAATGACCTGATCTCTAGTGTAGCGTCTGTAATGATCGAAACAATAAAACTACAAATCGCTTCCACTGATTTTGTAGCTGTGATGGTCGATGAAACACCAGACGTAAGTGGCAAAGAGCAACTAGTACTGGTTTTAAGATATTTTCATAAGTCAGAAGTTTTTGATCGATTTATAAAATATATTGACGTAAGTTCCAACCGTACCGCGAAAAATTTAAGTGCCATCATACTGCAGACTTTATCAGAATTTAACTGTTTGTCGAAATTAGTAGCTCAGACATATGACGGTGCAGCTGTCCTGTCATCTGAACGGAACGGCGTTCAGTCGCTGGTTCGCCAGCAATGTCCTCTTGCTGAATACGTTTGGTGTTCCGCCCATGTCCTTAATTTGGTACTTTCCAAATCGTGCGAACGTATCCCGGAAACTAAACGTTTTTTCAATCTCATAAAAACATTAGCCAATTTCTTTAATAATAGTACCAAAAGGCAAAACCACTATAATAAAATGGCTGATATGAAAAAATTGCCTCGCGTTGCTGACACTCGATGGACTTACAATTCGCGTACTGTAAATGTAATTTTCAATTCTTATTTACATTTAATTGATTTATTTGAGGATATGGCTGAAAACGAAGACTCTTGGGATGGTGAGACATTAAGTCAAGTTTCGTATTTGTTACACAATTTAAAAGACTTTCAATTCCAGTTTTTACTTCATGTGTTTAACGAAATATTCGCAGAAACTGATGTGCTTTACGAAATTATGCAAAAAAAGACATCAGATGTGACTTATTGCATTAAAAAAATTAGGGACTTTGAATCGTTTTTGGAATCATTCAGATCTAGGTTTGAATTAATTTTTGAAGGCGTAAAAATAATCACAGGGCCGCCAAAACAAAAACGTAATGTTGTGGACGCGAAAACCAATTTTAAGCGGATTTTTATTGAAATTATAGACAATATATCCATCGAATGTCGCGACCGATATAAAAATCTGAAAGAGTTAAAAATGTTTGGACTACTTTCATGCGAAAATTTCAATAAATATAATGACAATTTTCCGGTTGAATTAGTATCGCAATTCGTAAATGTTTATAAATTATACGACTTTAACTTAGACGCCTTATCAATGAGCTCAAATGTGTTTATAAATGTGCCGAATTCAAACCCGTAGTATTTACAAAATTATAGAACATTTTTACGAAAATAACATTAATACAGTTTTTCCCGAAGTACTGCGTTTGGCAAAATTAATTGTTTTGTTACCGTTCCCGCGAGCAGTGCTTCAACCGAAAGGTCATTCTCGTCGCTAAAACATATACACACCTACTTAGGATATACACAAGGCCAGCAACGACTTACAGATCTTTCCACGATTTCAATAGAAAAAAACCTTCTTACGGAAATAAAACGCCTTCCCAACTTTTACGATTCCATATTGCAGATATTCTTACAGAAAGATAGGCGTGTAGATTTAATATACAAATAAAACAATCCTATATACTTAGTATACTCACACCACCATCGTTTCAATGATTTAATTTAAATTTTGCAAATCACACAAACATCACAAAACATCAAACAAACGCGCCGAAAGGCCACTTCGAATATTCGTAAATTGATATGTCTATAAAATCAGTCAATCTATGGATATTTGAGTTGGCATTTGGCTATTACCTACTTCATCAATCGACAAGACGACGAACCAAAACCAACGTGTAGTATTTTTGGTGAGTACAATTTTCTGCCTACCCTGTCTTAAATCTGTGTGCACGCCGCTGAAGTAGGTGCCAGTATTGAAATCGAAGTTATCAATGCAGCAGATAATGAAATACTAACTCCAGAACAACTGCTGTCAGAAAGTGCAACAGTTAACATCCCTGATGCATCACCTTTGCCTCTAAAAACAAGTAAGTAACCTTGCTATTCCTTCTTTATTGCCTTCTATGTATTTTTTTTTCATAAATGTTTTTTTTTATTAAATTAATATTGTACCTACGAGGGTGCGTTTTTAAGTTCGCGGAATGGGAGGGTAGATGATAAAAATAGGTCATTATCGAGGTGGCCACGACTTCAGCCACTCAATATTAGTATAAATACCAGGTTTTGTCTTAATTGGGTCATTTGACTCGGCCCATCAATACCGCCGCGGACGTTGACCTACTTGCCAATGACGTCACTGCTTGCGTGCAAAGCGCCTTAGAGGAGGCGACTACCACCAAGCCTACGGAGGGGAGAGGGCTACAGCCGCCCCTACCGCCCAGGCTGCGCGCAATGGTCGCCGAGAAGAGGCGCCTGCGGAAGCAGTGGCAGCAATCCCGCTGCCCTACACAAAAAGCGTCACTCAACCGTCTCGCGGAGAGGGTAAAGGCCGAGTTGCGAGCTCAGGCCGCCGCGAGCTGGGAGGAGCGCATTGACGCCGCAGTGGGCGACTGGCCGTCCGTGCACCAGCTGTGCCGCCAAATTACACATTCCCCAGCTCCGGTGCGCCCTCTACAAGACAGCGACGGGGCGCTCAAATACGTTGCAGAGGAAAGGGCGGAGGTCTTCGCCGCCCACCTGGAGTGTCAGTTCTGCCCGAACCCGACCGCCGAGCACGCACATGTCGCGGCAGTCGAGCAACACCTTGGGGACTACTTTGCCACGCCGATAGCTCCCGATGAGGACGCCATCTTCTTCTCGCCGGGCGCAGTTAGACGCGCCCTACAACGCACGAAGCCACGAAAGGCCCCAGGTGCCGACGGTATCACCAACACAGCGCTGCGCCACCTGCCGCACCGTATGGTCGCGGCCTTGGCGCGCCTGTTTACGGGGATACTGCGCACCGGGGCCTTCCCTACACAATGGAAGGAAGGGCGCGTCATCATGCTGCCCAAGGCCGGGAAGAACATCCTGAAGCCGGCGAGCTATCGGCCCATCACTCTGCTGCCCACCATCTCCAAGGTGTTCGAGTCACTCCTGCTGCGACATCTCCAGCAGCACATCGTCCCACGACCCGAACAATTCGGATTTCGGGCAGACCACAGTACGACGCTCCAACTGTCGAGGGTACTGCACCTGCTGTCTTCGACGATGAACAAGAAGGAATACGCGGTAGCAGTATTCCTCGACATGCAGAAGGCCTTCGACCGAGTTTGGCATGAGGGGCTAGTCTACAAACTAGCCACCTCCCCCGCGCCCCGTCGCATTGTCAAAGTGGTCCAATCTTTCCTCTCTAACAGGAGTTTCCGAGTGGTGGTCGACGGCGCGCTGTCCACCCCCCGCCCCGTCCGGGCGGGCGTGCCGCAAGGCAGCTGCGTGTCGCCGGCGTGTTACTCACGTTACACCGACGACATCCCCACCACCTCTCTCGCTACGCTCGCGCTGTTCGCTGATGACGCCGCGTACATTGCAACATCTCTGAACACTAGCCACGCGGCGTCTAAGATGCAGCGCGCGCTAGACGAACTTCCCGCCTGGCTCGCCAAGTGGCGACTGTCGGTTAACGTGGGTAAGACGCAAGCGATAGCCACAGGCTCAGCGCGCCTCCCACCGCCCCTGAAGCTGCAAGGAGTCGACGTCGAGTGGTCCCCCCAGGCGAAGTACCTCGGTGTGACCATCGACCGTCGGCTCACGATGGGGCCGCACGTCCGCCGGGTCGCCGCCCAGGCGAAGGTCGCCCGCGCACAACTCCGTCCGGTGCTCTCGTCCCAGCTGCCGGCGCGCGTCAAGTTGGGTGTGTACAAGACGTACATACGCCCGATTCTTACGTACGCCGCCCCCGCTTGGTTCGCCCTCACATGTGAGGGGAATCGCGCGAAGCTCCGCGCGCAACAAAACCTTGCGCTGCGGACCATAGTGCATGCCCCTTACATGGTGAGGAATGATGTCATCCAGCGGGACCTCGGGATTGAGGGCCTGGATGAGTTTGTACAGCGCTTCGCGAAAGGCATGTTCGCGCGCGCCGACGCATCCGCTTGGCCCCACGTCAAGCAAATTGCGCCCTGGCGCGCGCGCCCGTCTGACGCGAAGCGCCTCCCCCGCGACCTGGTCGGGGACGTAGACGGCCCCGTCGCACCTCACCGGACTGACGCCGAGTAGGCCGCTTCCCGCTACACGCGGCCTACTCAAACAGTGACACTGTACACATCACTCGCATCCCGGCGCGCGACCTGTGCTAAGTTAATATAGGCAGGTTGCGTTCCGAAACTCACACACTCACCACTAGACAGGCGCTAGTACTCACGCACCGAATATGTTTCCTAGGTTAATATAGGCTTATTCGGTGCATTAGCACTGGGCGGCAGTACTCACAACACAAGGCCGCCCACACACACACTCGGCTCTGCAGTCCGGGCCGCAATCGGCTAGATCTGAAAACCGGTGCGGACGAGAGCCACTCATTCCTTGCTGCAGGTGCGTCACCAAAGTCGACACCTTCGTCGCTGGTCGTTCTCGCTGGGCCTCCCCCAGGTCACTGGGGGTCTCACTCGGCGGGGACTGACCGCCGAAGGTGCCGTGAAGAAGCGACAAACAGTCGCGACGCGCCTGTAGTAAAACACTTCAGCGACCCTATCACAGGCGTGCGACTGTTTGCTAAGAAAATAGCGGCAGGCGCACGCCAAACTTTTTATGGCATTTTTTGTTGCCGACCTAAAGACCGGCCCGTAGTAACGGGCTGAGGAGTGACCACCGCGGTCAGGGGGCTTCGCCCCGACACCGCCTGCCGCGCCCCCGTGAGGGGACGCAGCGACATCCACCAGTGTGATTGGGTCATTAGTCTTTGAACTATCGTCAAGCAAACACCTCAATCGGGAAGAAAGTGTGCATTATGGAAAAAATCGAGTACCGTGCCGTAATAAAGTTCCTTACCAAGCAAGCAAAGTCAGTTCAAAACATACTGGAAGAGATGGAATCCGTTTACGGACTCTTGCCCGGGTAAAACCATGGTTTACAAGTGGCATTGTCTTTTAAACAAGGCAGGACCTCACTTGAAGACGACCCGCGGCCCGGACGGGCGATCGAGGTGACTACTCCGGAAATCATTAAAAATGTCGAAAAAATAATATTGGAAGATGCCAGACTAAAGAAGAAACAGCTTGCAGAAATGGTTGGAGTATCGGATACAGCAATTTTCAAAATTCTACACGATCATCTTGGCATGACAAAGGTCAGTGCAAGATGGGTGCCAAGAATGCTCACGCCGCCTCAGAAGCAACGCCGCGTGGAGTGTTCTCGCACGTTTTTGGACCTCTGTAACGAAGATAAGGATGGACTATTGAGTCGAATTGTTACTGGAGATGAAACTTGGGTTCATCATTATGAGCCTGAGTCAAAACAGGACTCTATGCAGTGGCACAAAAAAGGTACATCACCACCCAAGAAGAGTGTCACAATCGGCTGGGAAAATCATAGCAACAGTGTTTTGGGATTCGGAAGGGATTCTGTTGACCTATTATAAAGATAAAGGCGTTTCTATAACCGGAGAATACTATGCTTCTATCCTCGAGAGGTTGAAAGAAAGTATTAAAGAAAAAAGGAGGGGAAAATTGTCCAAAGGTGTCCTTCTTCTTCACGACAACGCGCCTGTTCACAAGAGCCGTGTTGCGTTGGCTGCCCTGCATAAGGTGGGCTTCGATATTTTAGACCATCCACCCTACAGCCCAGACCTGGCTCCCAGTGATTATTACCTCTTTCCAAATCGGAAAAAAGACCTTCGTGGAAAGAAATTTTCAACTGATGAAGAAGTGAAGGACGCGGTTTCAGCTTATTTTTCGGACAAAGACAAAACATTTTTTTGTGAAGGTATACATAAGCTAATTGAAAGATCTAAAAATTGTATTAGGGTAGCAGGTGAATATATTGAAAAAGAAAAATAATTTAGTATTTTTATTTTCACTTCTGGCCCTCCATTCCGCGAACTTAAAAACGCCCCCTCGTAGATAGGCGTACAGGATTGTAATTTTTCTTTTCCATTTAAGCAAACAAGAGGAAAATAGACTTCAGCCCCCAGGCTGCAACTTCGGGGGGCTTTGTACAAGATTCCAAACATTTATATGGAATGGCCTTTATGTCCTAGTCCCTGCAAAGCAAAGGTAAAATCACTTCACTATTTCTTAAACAGTGTTCCAGTTTCTACTATACATATATTACATGTTTTTTATTTTGGCTAATATCTGCCCGGATCTGTTAATAGCTCTGTTTTATGTCTTTTTTACTAACTCTGTTATTGTAAGCTGATGATCTGCCAAAGAAATAAATTAAAAAGCCCCTTTTGGCTACTATGTACTAATCCACTACAAAGAAGTTGCCTCCTTGACATAGGCCTCCACCAAGAAGCTCCAGTGTGTGCTGGCTGGTGTGTGAGTGCAGTGTGGAACCACCCAAATTAATCTCTTTCTTATGAAATCTAATCTGAACTTTTTTATTTTCAGCCAAAAAATTTAAACATAAGGATGATGGACGGCTCCAACTCAATTTGGCAATGGCCAAATATTATGATAAAAAGGCTGAGAAATTAGATTTGGAAATTAAATTTCTTAAATTAGAATTAGCTAATAAGGAAAATAATTGCAATAATACATGTTAATTATTATTGTTATAATAAGCACTATTAGATTTTACTTGTTTTTCTTGTGCCATATAGGGTAAGTTTCTTGTAGTTAGGTATTGTAAAAGTTTATTAATTTCTATTGTTATAATAAGTACTGTATTAAGCTAGGTTCATATTGCTGTGTCGGGGTGTGTCGGGGCGCGCCAGAACGCAATCGCTTACGTTCATTTACTATGCATAAATTCACATTAGTAGGTTGTGTTGTGTTGTGGCGCGTTCTGTCGCAGTAAAATGGCTCGACGCTCGATCGCGCCGGAGAGGTGGTGGCCACAGTGTGGCGCGACAGATCCCCCAAATGATAGATTCACATTAGTGTGGCGGCCACACTAATGTGAATCTATTTAAAAAATTATGAAGGCAACAAGTGGCGAGAACGATTTTATCTGCCATGTAAGGCTGTACTTGTAAAGGTCCCTGAAACACTGAATCTTGCCCTTAATATTCCAAAAGCATTTTCAACAGTACGACGTGCACGTGACAAACGATAGTTAAAAATTTTATTAGCATCGTTGTTTACTAGCTTAACTTTACTGTAGGGTTTTAGTAAATATGTTTTTAATGGAAATGCTGCGTCAGCGACGATAGTATACGGTAAAGGCTCTGTATTCTGACATAACGGTTCGTTCTGTGGAACATTTAGTTCTTGTCGCGCAAACATTTGACCTAGTAACGATTTTTCATATATACCACCATCACTGTTCCTACCGTATGCTCCTACATCGATCATAATAAACTTGTAACGAGCATCAACGAGAGCCAGTAGTACAATAGAATGTTCTTGTTTGTAATTGTAGAAGGTAGAACCTGCATTTATTGGGCAAATTATGTTTATATGTTTCCCGTCCAATGGTCCTAGACAATTAGGAAAATGCCAACATTCTTTAAATTCTTTTGCAATATCTCTCCATGCTTGTTCAGTTGGTTGCGGCATTATAATGGGTGTCATAATATTCCAGATTGCATCGCAAACTTCTTCAACTATTGCCTTTACTGTAGATAGTCCCATGCGATAATTGAACGCCATTGAACGAAATGAATTTCCTATCGCCAAAAATCTGTAATTAAATAATTTTAAAACTTCTTAAATATTATTGTTTCAGTTGATAGTTGCAAGGAGGAGTGGACTAAATTAAGAAATTCTTTCGCCAGTGTACTTAAACGCAGGCGAAATAAAAAAAGTGGTCAAGCCGCTATGACAGTCACACCTTGGAAATATGAAGACCAAATGAGTTTTTTGTGCCCGTTTATGGAATCTCGAAACACGACTACAAATATAGTATCTCCGCCTGGATCAAGATCGGCAGTGGAAAGTCCTCCAGCTAGCCCGTATCATAGAAGCGAATCTCAATGCTCGACCAGGAGTTCCACATCAACTCGCCAGAATACTGGCAAGGCTGGCATGCAGGAGATTTATGAGCTTATGAAATCATCAAATGATCTCAGAATTCAAAAACAAAACGCAAGACGGGAGGTAGAAATGGATGAAAATGATCTATTCTTTTTGAGTATGAGTAAAGCGGTAAAAAGTCTTTCGATCCTTGAACAAACTAAAATCAAACTCGATTTGCACTCTGCAGTATCTCAAGCACAAATCCGCAAATTAGAAAAACAACAGACAAATACAGTTTTACAAACTCCAATCAACATAACATCCTACAAGATTATTCCACCACAGCAAACTAAGTCCCAGTTCCAGGTTTCACCACCATATCAAGAATGTCAACAGTCTCTTCGTTCATCCACTCATTCATCTATCGATTACCATCCAACTGCATTAACATCGAATACAATATCTATGCCATCCACATCGTCATCTCACACATCACAACCACAGCAAATAGGTCCATTGGCGGATCAAAATCTTGTGACATACTACAGTTCAGTTGATTATAGTGATTGTGAGTGATAAATTAATAAATTGTTTGCAATGTATGTTGTGATTTAAGTATAAAAAATAACCTAATTGTAATGTGATTGTTGATTAAGTAGGTACTACTATTACAATACATACCTTAAACATACCGCAAGTCTTTCCTTTGTTCCTATAGGGCGGCGGAACTGAGTGTGTATTTTTTTGATATCCATTTCAATTAAAGTGTGTACTTGCTCAAACTGTATTTTAGTAAATCGGAAATATCGTTGGAATCTTTTGTCATCACTTTCTAATTCTCGAACAAGACAGTGAAATGCGCCTCTAGTCTCTCTTAATCTATTTACGGGATGAACCCAATATCTCCTTTTCCTTTTCTTTTTTTTTAGAAGAGTCATCAATAGAAAAAATTGAATATCTTCATCGAAGTCACTGTCGTCAGACGATTCCATTTTAAAACACGTATTCACTCTACAACTCTTAAAATGAGAATGATCTAAAAATGCGACATATTGCGCCACAAGACAACACATTAGTATGAACACTCCGCGACACAACAGACGGCGACCCGACACACCCCGACACAGCAATATGAACGTGCCTTTAGATTTTACTTGGTGCCATATACAATGTGATAGGGGTGAGATTTCTAACCCGTTAAGGCTGAGTACTACATCTAATTTTATCGACAAAAAAAATAATATGGGGGGTTGAACCCCCTCCCCCTAAAAATTATGGCTATTTTAATATTTTTTTTAATGTACTACGGCGCGCTTGATACTTTATGTGATATCAAAGGTTGTATGCGTCGTAGAAACAAAAAAAGAACGACAAACGGTAGCTAATAACCTTGGCTAACTAATTCATTACTTTTTTCATATGTTTGATAATGTTTTGGTGAGAAAAAAAAAATCATTTCTGAATTATTTTGACCGAAAACATCGCTATTTTTCAATATTTTCACGCATTACTCAAAACTATGTCCCATAAAATTATTAATAATTTGCGCTCACTTAAAAGTATTTGAGTTATTCTTTCTAACGATACCAAAAACATCACCATAACATTACAAATTCAAGTATTAAGAACCATTAACCATATCATAACAAAAGCAGGTAACAAAACGAGGTATGCGAGCGGGTAAGAAAACTTACAACGTAATGTAACAGACAAGGATAGAAGATGACACCACATCTCACAGCATGTGGTGTCATCTTCTATCCTTGTCTGTTACATTACGTTGTAAGTGTGCGAGAGGGTAAAAAAACGTACAATGTAATGTAACAGACAAGGAAAAAAGATAAATACACCACGTGCGGTAAAGCGGTTCTTGTCACCATTGTCGGGTACTATTAGTCGTTACAAATCTGTGACTGCTAACACACCTTGTTAAATTTCTTCTCGCGCTTTTCGTGGACAAGTTTCGCTATGGCTAATCGTCGTAAATGACGAATATGTTGCGGATATTCATTTCGTATATGGTTTTTGCAATGGCAATGCCAGTGCAGCAGTGCGCGAGTACCGTAGAAGGTTTCCAAACCGACCCACACCGAGTTATCATACGTTTATTGATATTCACGCAAGATTGGCAAATTATGGTATAAGAAGACCAGCTTCAGAACGTGTTCGCGATCTACCAGTGGCAGCGGAAGAGGACGTGTTAGATCTCATACATAGAGATCCTAGATTAAGTTTGAGACGCCTTTCAAGGATGACGGGCCAGGGGTACTGGACTATTTCAAAAATATTACACCGAGAAGGATTACATCCTTTCCACTTCCGGAGAGCACAGGAAATAACAGGCCAAGATAATTACGCGCGGTGTGTTTTTTCCTCTTGGATAAATCGCAGAGTGCGTCGCAATCCCGATTTCCTTGCTAAGATTATGTGGACAGACGAAGCAAAATTCACAAGGCGAGGAATTACAAATTTTAGAAACCAACATTTATGGATGGCTGAAAATCCTCATGCTGTACGAACATCGAAATTCCAACACGAGTTTTCAATAAATGTATGGGCTGCCATGATTGACGATATTTTAATAGGGCCCATTGAATTGCCAGATAGATTAAATGGGCTTAGATTTCTGCATTTTCTGCAAAATTAATTTAACGAAGAACTCATGAGTTTGCCACTAAGCTATCGGCGCCACATGTGGCTACAATTAGACGGTGCTCCTGCTCATTTTGCCTTGAGTGTTCGCCAATATCTAAACGAAGTCTTCCCGAGATGGATTGGACGCGGCGGAACAGTTGCTTGGCCTCCACGTTCGCCCGATTTGACGCCTTGTGACTATCATCTTTGGGGATGGTTGAAGCAAAAAGTTTATTTCGTCGAGGTAAACACGAGAGAAGAGCTCCGGGAAAGAATTAGGATCGCCGCCGACGAACTTCGATCTGATCCCGCGGTATTAAGACGAACCACGCGACAAATGTGATAAAGTCATCAAAACCTCTCCGATATCGACCCTTATTCATCTCAACATCTTTATTAATCACTAAAAATCCATACTTGTTCTTCCAACAAGCTCTGCACATTTATAGGAAAGTATCCCACAACATGTCTGTATTAACATGATCATCATACGCATGTTTTAGGTTCATGTCATCTTGCTTAAAGAGTATAATGAAGTTTGCATTATCCCGTACCAGCTGTTTAGGTATTTTGCTGTATGTTTGACATAGATAAAAACAATCTAGTCCCTTGTGTCTACCCATTGAGAAGTGCAAACGTATAGGTTCTTGATCTTCCATCGATACATCATCAAAAATTATGATACTATTACTCTGAGTCTCTTCCGGTGAGGCTACCTCACTTTTATCTGAGAAAGTGTAGAAATTCACCTCCGACAGCTGGCTAAGTACTTTGCTTAAAAATATGTATTTCGATTGATTTAGCGATTTGGAGTATAAGTAGACATTTTCAAATATCAGACCATTTCGTTCAAGCAGTAAGGTGAGTAAAAGATTAGTTTTACCACAACCAGATGGACCGCATACTAGACATCTGATACTATTGGGTAGGAGTACACCATGTCTGTAGTGTATATTATCACTATTGTATTTTGAATTTATACCCCAACCTTTAACTGATAAACACGTGGGTTGCTTCTGAAACTTCATTTTGATAAGCGATTTAATTGTATGCTCATGCTTTATATATCTTAATTTAGTAGTGACCAGCAGAGGTAGCAGCTAGTCTTCTTTTAATTAAAATGATTGTACAAAAGAAATATAAGGTTAGTCTTCATGAACCACTTATAAAAGGTGGCTGTGGTTTAGTTAACACACTTATCAATAACCTACCTTTCGAGTTACACGTACCCGGCTACAATTATTGCGGGCCCGGAACAAAATTGTAAAAACGCTTAAAGAGAGGTGATGTTGGTATTAATCCTTTGAACGAAGCCTGTAAATTACATGACATTGCATACAGTCAAAACTCATCCTTAGACAGTCGACACACAGCTGATTTGGAATTAGCGTTAGCGGCGAAGAAACGTTGGCTAGAATCAAATAGTTTACCTGAACGATTAGTAACGCTTGGTGTAAATAAAATAATGAAACAGAAAGAGAAAAGAGGTTTAGGAATGCCTCTCACAAAGGTTATAACAACTGCACGTAAAGCGATGAAAAAACACCAACAACATGGTAATGATAATGGGAGCGGTAAGGGTGTAAAGGTAAAAAAAAATATCCATCAGTAAATTGATGAGCACAGCTATCAAAGCTGCTAAAAGAAGCATCAAGGATAACAAAAGGAATGTGAAAAAGTCGAGGGTTATTCCTCTACCGAAAAGTGGTGGTTTTCTACCATTGATACCGATACTGGGGGCGTTGGCGGCTGCCGGATCTTTAGCTGGTGGTGTCACAACTGCTGCTAGAAATATTTATGAAATGGTTAAAAAGAAAGATTTATCGAAAAATACAGTAGGTACCCGTAGCTGTAGGAAGGGGTATGTATATGGCGCCTTACAAAAAAGGTATGGGCCTCTATCTGACACCGTACCAAAAAAACTAAACATAGCCCTACCGAATCGTGCCCTCCTCGACTATGAGCTCGTAAAATTTGTTAAGCGGCTGAACATTCCTCATTTCCGGGGTATAGTCATGCGAGATGCTCTAAACAAGCGAAAATCAAGACCATGGAGGTATGAAACGGGGATCGTTAATTTGGACGATTCACAGGGGCCAGGAACACACTGGGTAGCATATGTGAAGAAAGATCAAAATTGTGAATACTTTGACAGTTATGGAAATTTGAGACCACCACGGGAGTTTCTCAAATACATGACAAATGGTGATGATGTCATCAAAATCAGTTAAAACTATAACAATATACAAAAAGATAAGACATATAATTGTGGTCATTTATGTTTACGTTTTCTGGTAAATGCTTCCAATCATAACTTTAGAGTGAAGTAAAATATATATTTAAATATATACAACGTTGATACGACAGAGGGGCTTTCCTTTAAACTGCCTATACTAGGTACCATTTTCAAGCTCTGTACCAAAAATAAATTAATTAGGAGCAGTAGTTTAGTCGCAAATGATTTTTAAAGTTTTTGCACGGTTTGAACACGATGTACCTTTTCTAACGGCTGATTATCGTCTAAGCATAGGTCATGCACCTTACAACGATAAATCTACGATGCGTTGTTGCCGCTCTGACGCATGTCGAAGGACATTCACAAAAAATTGGCAATGCAAACAAGGAAGCAATCAATACACACACACTTGCACTTTCACTACGAAAGCGACTAACATAAAGCGAGCGAAAGAAATAGAGATAGGTCAGTTTGTTGCATCCTTGTTTTTTGCGATCGGTAAGTCCCTCAGTGCGCCGACGCTTGTTTTTCGGAACGTACGGTTTGTGGAATTCGCGCGCAAACAATTGTAATTTTATTTTGTTATTGTGAGAGGACACGTAACTTGGGATTATTATTATTTAGTATTAGTGTTTTTTTTTTGTGATTGACTGTTTTTTATGGTGATAGGACACGTAACTTGGGATTATTATTATTTAGTATTAGTATCTCCGGACCTCACTCCCATGGATTTCTTTTTGTGGGGGTACATTAAGGGTGAAGTGTATGCCTCAGAGGTAAATACAATTGATGAGTTAAAAAATAGGATTATTTTAGCATTTCACAAATTAAAGTGCTTCGCATACGCATACGCAACTCGCAGAGGTAGTCTTGGTGTCCGTGACGTGGGGGAAAAACTGCAAGAGTGTCGTCTGCGATGGTATGGCCACATCATGCGCCGCCCTATGGAGTACGTTGGTCGGGGATGCATGAATATGGCTGTTCTTGGGGCTAGGTCCCGTGGTCCCTCGCAAGCGCTGGTTGGACGTCGTTAAGTCCGACATGAGAGCCAATGGCCTAACTGAGGAGGATGTTCAAGATCGGGCAAAGTGGAGGAAGCTAAGTAGGAAGGCGGACCCTGGCAATAGCCGGGATTAACGCCAGGTAGAAGAAGACAAATTAAAGTGCTTAGCGACGGACAGTAATCTAATTAGAAAAATAAATAACAATATTCTCCGTCGGTATAATTTGTGCATCAATGTGAATGGAGGACACATCGAAAATTTAAAAATTTAGTGTGTTTTTGTGCGCGTACTTCGAAACATTACCTAACATAAAAGCCAGTGCGAGCGGAGGCCTAAGTCGCCGGCGGCCACCCCGGCCCGGCCCCCGCCGAGCACACGAGATACCGCACACCGCGCTCCGGCGCGCGCGCGACGTTGCCGCTTTGTTACCT
Source organism: Lacanobia oleracea (assembly GCA_950371165.1). Lineage (NCBI taxonomy): Eukaryota > Metazoa > Arthropoda > Insecta > Lepidoptera > Noctuidae > Lacanobia > Lacanobia oleracea. Next base: position 14,911,558 of record OX493386.1, read on the forward strand.
AGCGGTATCTAAGGTCAGTGTCATTTTTTTACACAGGGTGGTTGCGTTTTATTCGGATTTGCAAGCTATTTAGTTTGTTTGAAAAAAATATTTTCTCTTTTATGGCGCTTTTTGTTTTTGTACCGTATCGAATTAATACAGTAGCACGAATATTTGCGAAAAGTTATTCGTATCGAAATCGAGTAACGTTTGTATGAGAATTGTACAGCGCCCCTATCGGGCGTAAAAGGAAACAAATCATGGCAGCACGAATGATTTTAGCACGCTCTCGTAATCGAAATCGAAACGACATGGTAAACGAAACTCGAAACTTATAAACAATTGTGAGATTTTTGATAGCACGAACATTGTTTTGACGTACGGTAATGTAAACTCTCGAAGGCTGGCTAACGAGTATGCTCGAAACATTATTCACTTGAAAATAGTCGGTGAGAAAGGTTTCGAAAAGTGTAAAAATAAAGTTTTAACCGTGTTTATGTTTTGTTCAGAGTTAGTTTTGTGAATAAGAGTGTTTTAAAATTATTTTTAAGTTATTGGAACAATTATTAATACCTCCAAAATAATTTAAAATGCAAAGACCGCCACTGTATGAACGTACTACCATATATTATTTTTTGGCGGCAAATTTACTAGAAAATTATGGATATCAATCACGAGAAACAAGGTAAGTACTTATCATATTTTATTTATTTGCGTACCTATAGAATTAATGTGTTTGAAAAAGATTTGAGTTGCTTATATGTTTTTTTTTTTATCATTATAGAGAAATTACGCGCAGAGCAAAACTTAGGAATAGAATTAACCGACTGGACATAAAAAAAACCGAATTTAAAAATAGATATCGCCTAAATAAAGAAGCTTTTATGTTCCTCTGTGAGCAACTTCAACAAAAAACATCATTAACATCGAGTTCTAGAATTAGTCTAGAACTTAAGGTACCCACTTTGATGCTACATAAATAAGTATACCTATTCAATATCTTCTACTTGTATTTCAGTATTGAAATGGAAGTGGATACCTAACTAAAACTTATTTAGTATTTAATATCACAAAATAGGTATCTATAAAGCTAATAGTAAATTGTTACATCCTAAAAATCAAATAAGTAAATATTTTATGTTACAGGTTCTTTGTGCATTATCTTTTTATGCCACTGGATCATATCCGCGAATAGTGGGAATGGCTAAATATTTGGGCCAAACAACAGTGAGCAAATGTGTGAAGGAAGTCACTGATGCTCTTGTAACTCCAGCAATCCTTAACACCTTCATAAGATTCCCAAGTACTCGAGCTGATAGAGACCTAATAAAAAGCAAGTTAGTATGAACATTGCAATATCTATTAGGGAAAATGTATCTAAGTATATTTTGTAGAAATGTTTAAAACATAATGTTATAGTATACTATTGTAACATTAATTTCTAATACTACCATATGATTGTCTATTAAAAATATATTTATTTTTGTCTTACAGCTTTTTTGCGAAGTACGGTTTCCCTGGAGTTATAGGATGCATTGACGGATGCCATTTCCATATTTTTACACCCAGTAAAGAAATTGAACATTTATTTTATTGTAGAAAACATTTTCATTCACTAAATGTACAAATGGTAAGCATAAAATTTAGTTTTTGTAACTAGGTATGTGACTGTACACAACTAATTACATAATAGCATTATGTATTCTACCACTTTACTATGGTATATCAGTGTAGGTACCTACTAATGGTTTACTCTTTATTTTAGATATGTGATAGTGACTGCCGAATTTTAAATGTGAATGCAAAATATGGAGGAGCCACCCACGACGCTTTCATATGGGAAAATAGCCTAGCTAATAACTACATGCAGGAGTTACATCGAAATAATGAACATGTATGGTTATTAGGTTAGTAACAATCAAGGAAATTCATCCATCTATATAAATAAATAAAAATGATTTGCCGAATGTATGTAATTCTAATCAAATGTAGACGCATAATTTTCAAACGACTATACTAATACTAAATTGGATAATTCTTTGTTTGTTGTATTCGTTTTAGTCAGAACACGTTTTTTACTAAAGTAAAATAATAGAAAAATCGGGTAAATAAATATGGGGACACAAAGTTCGCTAGGTCAGCTAGTTTACCTTACCTATGATAAAAACAATTTGGGAATTAAAGTTTTGAATATTTACAGGTGATTCCGGCTATCCACAACGCCCCGTTAATGACACCAATTCCGGATGCTGCTGAGGGGACTCCAGCATACAAATACACAGCAGTCCATGGAAAGACGAGGGTGCCTATTGAAAATACTTTTGGCCGATTAAAAAACCGATGGCGTTGCTTATGCAAAGATCGCACACTCCACTATGGACCCGAGAAATGTGCAAAAATCATTACTGCGTGCAGTGTGTTGCATAATTTAGCCCTAAAATTTAAAGTACCTGAACCGGAACCAGCAGAACTCCAAAACCTGACTTTATCTTTTTCTGACCATTTTTTTCAGGAAAATGGAGGAGATGACTTAATTAGGGGAAGGGCGATAAGGAATATTTTAGTAGATAGAATAAATAGATTACACACATAACTTTACTTTTTAATTAATAATGTTAAAAAATAGAATATTTATATTAATTAAAAAATAACCTTAATCTAAGACTTTTTTTTCCATAAACCTTACAAAAACTTCCATAGCCTCTCTCATAAAGTCCAACCATTTAGCCTGTAATCGCAATTCATCATCTCTCTGTCTCACCCTTTCTTGCATCTCTAATTCTCTAACTCTCAATTCCTCTGTCCTAATCCGCAACCTCTCTTTCTCTAATTCTTCATAGGCCCTATCACGCTCTCTAGCATACTCCCTTGCCTTTCTATCTGCTTCTAAAAACATTTTTCCTAATTCTAAATAGTTTGCCTTTTTTTTGTGGTGGTGGTTTCCACGTCTCTTCTACTGGTAGTTGAGGAGATGGAGGATGAGCCTCAGTTTATGGGATAGCAGGGGTTTCATTTGGTGGACTCGGTGGTGGAGGAGAAGCCACTGTTGGCAGACTACTTGTGCCCGGAATATTCCCTGTAAAACATTTATTAATGTTGATTAGACTAGTCCTTTTTCTTATTAGCAGAATCTTGAGTTCTCATAGAAACATTTACTATATAATGTGATATTTATGTGTATATTGGGTTTTATGTATAAATAATCTTTTTTTCAAGATTTGACATTGAACAATAATTATGATGCTTTTATGTAATTTAGGTATGCATAAACATACACAGCAAATATTTGTAACCACAAGACACTAAACATATTTATATTAACTGATTAATTATTATAAAAGTAAGATTCATATTTACCTATTTCATAATCATCCACATGTGCATCAGGAACTCTCATCTCTGATGGTTGAGAATTTTCAGCCGCTTCCTGAAATAAAAAAATATTTAATTACTAGGTAATAAAAAAAAAACAATTTTAAAAGTAAGTAGGTAAGTAGCTAACCCGTTGAAACCCTGCTTCTTCCACCACCATGCCAGTAGCTGCTTGCACTACAATTATCTGCATGACTCGGTTTTCTAAATCGGTCAAGGTTAATTGGAGTGCTGGCCCTCCACCAGTGCCACTAACGGCCCTATTAATTTTGGCACACTTCTTCTTGCAATTATTTTTGTAATCACTCCACACCTTGAATTAAACAACAATAATTTAAGCAGGAATTTCAAACAAACTTACTTACCTAACACAAAGATATTGGATAAGTACTTAAAGCAGAGACTTAAGAGTGACTTTATTCAAGTGCCCCAACAACAAAAAAAATTAGCGTCACTTGAGTTAACATACCTTGCGCCATTTCTCCTCAGACCTAGATTCGCCTGTGCCTTCACTATTTAATTTATTTGTTAGTTCCTTCCATTTCATTTGTATGGAAATTCCGACCTCGTGGGCCGCCTGAAGGTTTAGACAAATCTCCATTTCTGGAACAGAAATAGCATTGCACTTTAAAATACTTCACACTAAAGTTTATGCCACTCAAACTTATTAAAACTGTTTACTCACGCTTCCATGAATTCAACCATCATTTCATATTGCGTCTGACTAGTTCTCATAATTATTTATTCACTTAAAAGCACTTAAGGTGAATGCTCCAGGTCAGCCCGCGAAATTCAAATATTTTTATGTTTTTTGCAATTTGCCGGTCAGTGTGAAGCTGTATGTGGACCAAATGCGATCTGCGACCGTAACGCGTATTTATCTAAAGAATTATAACTATTTTAATCATCAATATAGCCCTCTAAGTTCATGTAGTTCGAAATAATGATTATTTCTGAAATATTCATTCTTTTGAACTGAGTTGGTAATTGAGGGAACTACTACAAAATCTTCTGCTTTCATTAACAATGCCCCCACTCACCTGTTTCATGACATCCGCTATGAATTGAATGGTGTAGAGATTGACAGAACAAAGAATTGCGGTATTACTACCGCAATGAAGGGAGTGCTATCCTATGGAGAAGAGGAGTCTAAAAGTTTGGAAAATAGCGGTTGGAATGTTAATGGTTTTAAAGAGTTCGAAGGTGACTTCTGTTTCACTATTCCACTTCGACACTTGTTGGGGTTCGCTGAGGATTATAATAAAGTAATAGTTAATGCGAAACATGAACTGATATTGAACCGAAGCTCGTCAAATTTAAACTGCGCAATTCTCAAAGATTCAACAAAAAAGATTGAGATTGTCATAACTCGTATAGCATGGCGTATGCCTATTGTTAAGGTATCTGATAAAGAAAAACTACGCTTGTTGAAGTATGTGGAGAATAATATCTCTATCCCCATTGCATTCCGCTCGTGGGATCTTTATGAGTATCCAGTGTTACCAACATCCCAGAAACATATTTGGACCGTGAAAACGACTACACAATTGGAGAAACCTCGCTACGTCATTATTGGATTCCAACATTCACGCAATAATGATGCAATCAAAGATAAGAGCATCTTTGATCACTCCAACTTTTATAATGCTCGTTTATATCTCAATTCTCAATACTATCCGTATGACTCATTCTCTAATGACATTGAAAAGGGAGTATTTTCACTTTTGTATGAAGCATTCATCAATTTTAAAAAATCGTACTATAGTTTGAAGAGCTCCAACGTACAAATAAATCCATCTCATTTCAAAACGAAAGCTCCTTTGATTGTTATCGATTGTTCCAGACAATCTGATACACTTCATTCGGGTGTTGGTGGTGCTATAGATATCAAAGTAGAGCTAGAGTTTAAAAAACCTGTAGCGAGTGATACCACCGCTTATTGTCTAATTATAAATGACTCTCTCTTCGAGTACAGTATTCTTACAAAAACTGTTCGAAAAATAACCTCATAAACTCTATCAGAGACGTTGAGAAAGTAGTTAATCATTAGCACTTGAAGTAGAAACATGTATCCATTTATGCAGTCATCATCATATACTCCATCGATTCCACTCATGTATTTTGAACTTTGCAAGAATACGTATCAAGTACGCAACTCCAAGATTCCATATATTAAAACATTTTTGAAGCCAACGAATCAAATTAATGGATTACTGGAAGTATGTATTAATATTGCTGATCAGATAACATTGACTAAAGACGAATGGAACATGACATTTATGGAAAACGTCTCTGAAATATCAGAATTCTTCACATCTGGTATAATTCCTTCACCAAAGAAGCAGGAACAAGAACAGCAAGTGATCAATTATATAAACCTGTCTGAACATGTCGAAGAAAGAAAAAATTTCATCATAATTAATCTAGGTTCGAAATCGATGACCATCGGTGGTGAAGAGTGGTGGTGTCTGAATCATTTGCTGAATTGTCTTGATTCACGTTTACAACACTTAGTAAGGGTAAAGGGTTACTATGAGAACCGTATGAATTTCTTCAGAAAACGATTCAAGCTTGCTCAAGTGAAATCATTGTCTGAAGCCTATGCAATTGTAGATAATGTATATGATGAAATTTCAGTTGTGGATCAAGAAATCAAATGTTTTGTAATAGATTATTTATTCTACTCATGCTTTTTATAAAATAATAAATGTATTGCAGATGATTGACCGCATATTTTTTATTTCTCTTATCACCTTACTAACCACCAAAAAGGAAATAATCATAATATAAATTCAGTTAGCTCCTAGTCTTCAGTTGTCTTAGTCGTCATCACTACTTGTTCTGTGATTATAGTGTATCATGAGAATGTACGAGTGTCCGTTTTGTAATACGAAAGTTGGTAGTAATCAATTAATTACCCATTCGAGAACGAAGCGTCACAAGTTACTATGTAAACAATATGGAGGAGATTATTTTACGTATGTTGTGAATTCAGCGTTCAAGTGTAGAATCATAACTTACCGCATCAATGGAGCATCAACTACATTAAACCCAGAAATTTACTTAGCCGGAGCCGCATCTAATGTTCAAAAATTGCTTAGAATGGAAGTGAAATCAAACAAACATATTAAGGTAAACATAGAACTCTTCTGCACGTATATTATAGCAAAAGGAGAGAATGAAGTGATTCGAGACTTGAAATCATTCAACACTAAAAACATACACTTACAACAATCATCAGATTTAGCTAATTACTATAACGAGTGCTGCGTTAAAATTCTGAAGAAATGTGAAGAGTTTCAAGAAAGAGACAGCGGATGGGCATGAGAGAAGATTGAATTTTTAGAAATCAACATCAACAAGTACGCTCCGTTAAAGGCCACCTCTCACATACCGCTTCCGGATTGGATACAACGTAAACATGCATGTGTGAATGTAAAGAACACGGATAATACCTGCTTTTTCTGGGCTGTAGCAAGCGCTCTTTATCCGGCTGACTCCCACAGGGATCGTTTAACATCATACCCACACTACGAGACAGTCTTTAAAAAGCAGGAATTAGTTTACCAGTATCGATTCAAGGAATCAAGCGTTTCGAAGTGTTGAATCATATCAATATCAATGTGTATTCATATTCATATTCATTTATTGCATTTCATGTTGTTTACAGGTTGTTACATTATGGTAGTTCCAAACAATGAACCCTGCTAGGGCACAGCAATGTATAGGCGACAGGTTTTAATTAATTTAACATGCTATCAATATTCATTATTCACATAATTTGTTGATATAAAATAATTAAAAAAAAAAAAATTATTATACATTATGTCATTCTTATAAACTAAATAAGTGTATGGTATTAAATCCAAAAATATCGTGCCCATGTATACAGAGTTGATACAACAGAGGGGCATTAAATTAAACTACGTATACTATACGTGTTCAGTATTAATTCGATACGGTACAAAAACAAAAAGCGCCATAAATGAGAAAATATTTTTTTCAAACAAACTAAATAGCTTGCAAATCCGAAAAAAACGCAACCACCCTTTGTAAAAAAATGACACTGACCTTAGATACCGCTAGGTAACAAAGCGGCAACGTCGCGCGCGCGCCGGAGCGCGGTGTGCGGTATCTCGTGTGCTCGGTGGGGGCCGGGCCGGGGTGGCGGCCGGCGACTTAGGCCTACGCTCGCACTGGCTTTTATGTTAGGTAACGTTTCGAAGTACGCGCACAAAAACAAACACACTAAATTTTTAAATTTTCGATGTGTCCTCCATTCACATTGATGCACAAATTATACCGACGGAGAATATTGTTATTTATTTTTCTAATTAGATCACTGTCCGTCGCTAAGCACTTTAATTTGTGAAATGCTAAAATAATCCTATTTTTTAACTCATCAATTGTATTTACCTCTGAGGCATAGGTACACTTCACCCTTAATGTAACCCCACAAAAAGAAATCCATGGGAGTGAGGTCCGGAGATACTAATACTAAATAATAATAATCCCAAGTTACGTGTCCTATCACCATAAAAAACAGTCAATCACAAAAAAAAAACACTAATACTAAATAATAATAATCCCAAGTTACGTGTCCTCTCACAATAACAAAATAAAATTACAATTGTTTGCGCGCGAATTCCACAAACCGTACGTTCCGAAAAACAAGCGTCGGCGCACTGAGGCCCCACTTACCGATCGCAAAAAACAAGGATGCAACAAACTGACCTATCTCTATTTCTTTCGCTCGCTTTATGTTAGTCGCTTTCGTAGTGAAAGTGCAAGTGTGTGTGTATTGATTGCTTCCTTGTTTGCATTGCCAATTTTTAGTGAATGTCCTTCGACATGCGTCAGAGCGGCAACAACGCATCGTAGATTTATCGTTGTAAGGTGCATGACCTACGCTTAGACGATAATCAGCTGTTAGAAAAGATACATCGTGTTCAAACCGTGCAAAAACTTTAAAAATCATTTGCGATTAAACTACTGCTCCTAATTAATTTATTTTTGGTACAGAGCTTGAAAATGGTACCTAGTATAGGCAGTTTAAAGGAAAGCCCCTCTGTCGTATCAACGTTGTATATCTAAGGCTAAAACCAACGATCGCCACGTTAATCTCTTATTTTATGAAGATGTTAAACATAGCGGTAAAGTCCATTATTGTTGGATAAAAAATATGTCTCGTCTAATACGCTCTCAAATGACATATCATAAAAATAAAATCTTTTTCTGTGATGGTTGCTTGCAATATTTCACTAGTGAGTCTAAACTTGAACATCATAGAGTGCTAGGATGTGAAAAGGCTTTAATAGAACTACCTACTCCCGATGATAAATATTTGAATTTTAAAAATATTAGTCATCAACTTTCTGTACCTTTTGTTATCTATGCAGATTTTGAATCAATTTTAACCCCCCTCAAAATAGAGGAAATTAAAAACTCTTATTATAGTCATGAGCACATTCCATGCGCTTTCGCGTACTACATACACTGTAACTATGATAATGCATTATGTAAATTTATTACATATCGTGGTGAAGACTGCGTTAAAAAGTTTGTTGACTTTATTTATTCGGATGCTCGTTATATTACTGATAATTACTCAAATAAAATATCATATGATGATAAAGAAAACTTAATAATGAATAAAACATCCACGCAGTGTCATATTTGTGAGCAACCATTGTTATCATCAGATCAAAAGGTAATCGATCATTGTCATCTCACAGGAAAAATTAGAGGTGTAGTACATCAGCAATGTAATTTAAAATATTCTCTACCCAATTACATAGCCATATTTTTTCATAATTTAGCGATAGCATAATTGAGCGGATACGATAGCCACTTATTCATTAAGGAGCTAGCCTCAAGAGATGGCATGCGTATTGAGTGTATACCACAGCAAAAGGAAAAGTACATTTCATTTAGTCAAAAGTTACATTTTGAAGATAACGATGATGGCAGCACTCGAAAAGAAATAACTATACGTTTCGTTGATTCGTTTAAAATGTCCGCTAGTTTAGATAGTTTGGTGAAAAATCTCCCACGAGACCAATTTCATATACTCGTAGCAAACTCCATACACACAGGGGTCTAGTTACGCTGGACTTCCGGTGGTCCAGAACCCCCAATAAATAGTTACTCATGCCCTAGTTACGATGTTGTGTGTAGTAAAAAAATGGGTTCAAATTATGTGGCTAATATATGACCGTTGTCCGTTTGTATCCTTTGAGAGTCCAGGAGGTGGTCAAAACAAAACAATCTTCTGATTTTTGTTGCTACATTTTCTAATATTATTCTTACAGGTAGTCAACAAAGATGGGATCGAGTAAACCACTATCTAACAGAGAACTCCTTCTGGAAAACGATTCTGAAAGTGATTCCGACGACGATTTTAGTAATTTTTTGCATTCCCCTTCAAATACTTATTTAGAATTTCTGATAATGACGTGATTGAGCGCAGATTAGAACGGCTATTTGAGGGCAATTTGGAGAACGAAAACGAAACAGAAAATTCAATGATACCGGAGGTAAATAATGCGGTAGAAATATGTGGTGCTGGTGACGTGTCACAAAATGATAGGGTTGCACTGGGCATGGTTCTGCTGGTGTGCCTGAGAATAATGAAACTGACACGCTCATTACTGAATAAGACTTACACAAGACCAGAAAGAAAATATCAGGACTGGAAAAGACAGAAGAATTTTCATTTTGTGCCTCAATTTACATCCCAATTTGGTCCAAAAATTGCATATTCACATAAAAGTCAACCTATTGATTTCTTTAGTAATATTTTTCTCGACGAACTCATAAATAAAATTGTAATCGAGACAAATCTTTACGCAATTCAAAAAAATAGCAAGAACTATCAGCCAACTACTCAACAAGAGATAAAAGCTTTTCTGGGTGTGATGATAATGATGGGTTTACTTACACCCATTGCCAGACTATGAGCTGTACTGGTCCACAGATCGCTTTTATAATAACCCAGATATTTTATCAGCATTTAATTTGAATAGGTTCAAGAAAATATTTGAGAATTTACACGTAAACGACAACACAACAGCAGCACCCCGTAACTCCGCAAACTTTGATAAATTGCATAAGCTGAGGCCGCTTATAGATAAGCTTAATGTTATATTTCGTCACGAAGCTGAAGAAAGTGGTATTTATTCTGTGGACGAGTGCATGGTGAAATTCAAGGGCCGAAGCACCATGAAGCAATATAGCCTCTAAAGCCTATAAAACGAGGCTACAAAGTATGGGCTCGTTGCGATGCTCGCACTGGCTACCTGTATTGCTTCGAGGTTTATACTGGAAAAGCTGAAACTGCAGAAGAAGCTGGATTAGGCTACAGCGTCGTAACGAATTTGTGCAAAACTGTGCCACGTGACTCGTTAGTAGTGTTTGACAACTTCTTCACAAGTTGCAAATTGATGACGTTTTATATCAAAATCATATTTATTCTATTGGGACTGTGCGAAAGACTAGAAAAGGTTTACCTCAATTTATGAAGGAAAAACCTACAAAAACAAAAAAGAAAAACTCGATAAACACGAATTTTGCGCACACGCTGGTCTGTGCGCCAAATTCGTGTTTTTCGTAACCTATAGTGGCCATAAAATGGCTAGACACGAAAGAAGTTACCGTATTGTCTTCGGCACACAAGCAATCGGAGGTTACAATGGTCAAGCGCACACAAAAGGATGGTACGCGTAAAGAAGTTTTCTGCCCAAAAGCCATAGCTGACTACACATTACATATGGGTGGGGTCGATCATTTTGACCATTTTCGTTCCTCCTATCCAACAGGAAGAAAATCAAAGCATGTACAACGTGATTTTTCACAGATATTTCAGGCTGCGACTTGCGAGGTCTCTTATCGGAGACTTCACTTGTAAAAAACAAAGACCGATTGTTTTCAAGAACAAAAAAGGCGGAAACTTTGGTGTTCCGGATGAAATTAGACTCCAAAACGTGGGTGTCCACTTTCCTGAATTACAAGATACATACACAAGCTGCAAGTTTTGCTGTACTGCGAAGCGATCAAACATGAAATGTTCATACTGCGGTGTAACATTATGTAAAAAAATGTTTCAAAAAATTCCACATGGCTGAAAACCAGGAAAATTAATAAATTTCTAGTTTTTAATTAATTGTTTTATTTACATTCGTAATACACAATAGTCATATACATATTTGCCACTTTCTGACCTTTGACCTTTGGTCCTTACCAGACAATGGCAAAATGTTGACCACCTAAAAAAAAAAAATAAGAAACTATGTATTTTTGGATATTTTTGTATATAAGGCTTATTTAGGACACATCGAACCGGATTTCACCAAAAAACATAGTATCTCAGTCTATACAGCTCGCATCCGATTAAGGGTTAAAAACTCAAAGAACAAGAAGAAGACCGGACGATGATATCGTTCCTGATAGTGGTAGTATATTCCCAGAGTCGAAAAGAATCACTGTTTTAAAGGAAGTCCTGGTGAAGTCCAGTAATGTATTATGTGCAATGTGCAAACATATTATTATAAAAAAAAAAAAAAACAAAATAGAATGCAGTAGCTGTCACCAATCGTTTCATTCACGATGTATTCCAGAACACCATAAAAGTAACATCCCTGATGATGCTGATATGTTGCTGTTTTTATGTTATAAAATTAATGATTCTGACGATGATACGAATTATGATTGCGAAGAATTATATTTAAATGTTCAAAAGGCTCGAAGATATCTCAACTTTTAAGTATTTTTATTAAAATAAGACATTAATTAAAAATAACTGCTAGGTGGGCTTTAACTGTTCATTATGTATGACAATTACTATGTTTGCTGGGCAATTACTGTGATTTTAGAGGCATGTTTTTTGTTGATTTTTTATTATTTTATTTCCAAAGATATAAAAATAAATGACTGATTTTCCTATAAAGAATATGGTATAGTTACATAAAACAACTATTTTACTTGATTTTACTATCAATAAACATAATAATAAGAAAAAACGACTATCAAACCCTTAACCGGGCAATAACTATATTGGTTACCCTATATCCTTTCAGATAAAACAAGAATTTTTCAAATCGGTTCATAAATGACGGTGTTATGAGGTAACAAACATAAAAACATACAACTAGTGTTGAGTAGGAAATACAAGAGGCAGTACATTTGTCCCGTACATGACGTCAAAATGTAAGAGCGGCTCGGCACTCTAAAGTGTACTACCTCAAATTTTGTGTCGCGGAATTTTGTGTCGCGGCAGTCGTGAATGTCACTCAACGTAAGAGTAAGAGAGACAGGAAGCTAGACACGTGCTACACATTCTTCAATGTACCGATGGCCGAAACAAGACCGCAAACATACCCTGCGTTCCGTTTTGCGTCAAAAGCGATTATATCGCGAGTTCGACCAAAGGATCATGACCATCAACGGTACTGGTTTTTCTCATGCACCAAGATAAAAATTATTATTATTTTCTTATTTTTGAAGTCATTCTGCATTTAGAATGCCAATTTTGTATAGGGGTTTATTTTGTAAACTTAATAATTTATGAAATTGTTTTGATAAAATGAATTACCTACTGCCGGCTATTCTTACGTTAAAGTGTTGCCATAATCAATAAAAGTAAATATATTGACAACTCTAATCGATTTTTTTTGTATACGATTACAAATTAATATAAATGTAAAGTCATTGGAAAGGTAAATCGCGGGGTTTTTATAAATAATAAAGCGAGATGATACTACTGTGGTGTGAAATAATTAGTATTTCACACACACAGTAGTCTTATTATTTTGCTTTCAAAACTTTTTAAAGCAATTTCACTTTGTTGACTAACGATACATATGAATGATTGCATAGATTTTTTTTTAACTATCTTGCTTCGGTTTGATATAAATCGAACCTTTTTAATAAATTAATGATTATAGAACTAAATCAGTCACTTAAAATAATTAAGTGTCGAGTGTATTTATTCGAGTAATCGATTTTCATTTAAAATCTAAAGTGGCAACATTGGTGTTGGTGTCTCAATTAAATTGAATTGTCATTGTCAAAAAGTCCAATGTCAATTGCGCGTGGTGTATGCTAAGTTTGTTCATTGCGATTTAAGTATTACAGTTTTTTTGTGTTGATCGAGTCCTACTCCAGAGGCGGCTCGCCCTAAGGAGCGCTGGTGCAGTGAACTCCCTCCCATAAATAATTATAATAAAATTATACTCCATAATTTCATTAATAATATTACTATTTAAAATCTATCGTAAAGAACTACTGTAAATACCCGTCATCCCATACACCATCATGTCATAGGTAACGCGCGAAGCGGAGCGCTCACGATTGCGCTCCAATGAAACAAGATTCAGTACATTGCCTAATACGAAATCCAACAGGAGTGAAAGAGAAATTTCGCCTTAGTCCTGCGCGTGAAACAAAAGATTTTCTATAAAAAAATTGCCAACTTTGGAGCGCCGCTCACGCGACGTTGCCGGTTATTTTACCGCTCGCGCGCGCCCGCCCGCATGTGGCACGACAGCGATTGCGCGCGACGTTGCCACTCTGATATAAACAAACACTATTTAGTCAACTTAGATGCGTGCGCGCGAATGTAATTCGGGATTTTTTTAACTAATAATCGCTTAAAACGTGTTGTAATAGACTGTACTTATCAGTTATTACTAGTGAGTGTTAAAATGGACAATTATAATGTGGAGTTCATTAAAAACTGTGAAAAAAACATTACAAATTCGGCTTGAATTGAAGGCAAAGGGACCGCCACGGCCTGAACTTAACCTTACGCAAAAATGTACGACAAAAACGAAAACATATACGCGTGTGTTTAAATCCGAACAATAAGGTACAGGCGCCGTATAAGGCCCACCTCCTATCATGGCCCACTTAAAAAATACTTAAGTTTCGGTGGCCAGAACAATTTAAAATTTCGCGGGAATCTTGTGAATGCGTTCCTAGACGAAAGGCAAACGTCATCACGCCAATCACGCGCGGCCATTTTGAACACTATTGTCAGTTGTCAGTGACGCGTCAAGGCAGTGCACGTGTTATAACCTTACTCACGTAAGTATATTTATTTTTTTACAACAAAATACAGTAATATCGCGTTACACCTTGATAAATCTTAGTACTAACAGTGTTAAGATTAAATCAAAGTAAGTTTTAATATTCTAATGGTGTCACTTAATTTTTAACATGATTTTTACTGCCATAAGGCAAAGTTCCATAAGATAGCCCACTACATGACCCCCAAATAAGGCCCGGGCCTTCTTTGGACTATCGAATATTACATTTGTAAATTGCAATAAAAATAATATTTTGAAGTTTACATATAAGTACATACATTTCTATCTATGTCTAATCCTTTTATTAAATTTGCTTATGACAAGAAAATTTCTTTGAAAACTTTTCAATTTTTGTTATTGTTAACGTAGTTTTTCTTCCATAGGCTGGTATTCAACAAAATGGCGCCAACTGGGAAAAAACCTCGAGGCCAGTGGTCAGAATGTCAGCTAAAAAATGCCATAAAGGCAGTAAAGAGACGTGAAATGTCACAACGAGCAGCTGCTGAAGCATTTTGTATCCCAAGGCGTACATTGCGAAACCACTTAATATCCGGAAAAACAGAAAAGGTAACTGGTAGACCACCTATTCTGAATAAAAAACATGAACAGGACTTAGCAAAACGGATAATAAGACTTGCTCACGTAGGTATGCCGCTGACCCCCAAACTTGTTCGGAAACAAGCGTACGAGTTCTGTAGAGCAAATGGCATATCAAACATGTTCAGTGAAAAAACAAATATTGCAGGGAAGAAATGGCTGAAAGGTTTCCTCAAACGCAATTCGGAGATATCACTTCGTAAAGCTCAGTTTATGAATCCCGGCAGAGCACAAAAACTTAATAAGCACATCGTTCAAAAACACTTTGAAGCTGTCAAAAAAATATATAGCGAGTTGGATATATCAAATCATCCAGAACGTCTATATAATATGGATGAGAAGGGTTGTAGATTGAACCTTCATCATCAGCAGAAAGTTTTTGCTGAAAAAGGTTCAAAAAGAGTGCATTTTATAGCTAATGAACATGCAGAAAATGTGACAATCGCGATGTGTGTGAATGCAACGGGAAATGCAGTGCCTCCAATGATCTTATTCAAGGGCAAAAGATTAAAACCAGAATTTTGTGACAATTTTCCTGCTGGAAGCTTAGTAAAGATGGCACCCAAGGGAAGTATGACGACCGAACTTTTCGTGGACTTCATCGAACATCTGGGTCAGTATAAGTCTCCAGGAAAATGCTTATTAATTTTTGATGGCGCTTCTTGTCATTTGGATGCCAGGATCGTAGATGCAGCAGATGAACACGACATCATATTATACTGTTTGCCCTCAAACACAACGCACGAGTTACAACCCCTTGATAAGTCAGTTAATAAATCGTACGAGCATCATTGGGATGAGGAGCTATTATTGTACGCATATCAATATCCAGATCGCAAACTTACAAAACAGCGCTTCAGTAAGATTTTTACCAAAGTATGGCCCAGGTGCATGACCCAAGAAAATATAATTAACGGATTCAGAGCCACCGGACTCTACCCTTATGATCCCAATGCAATTCCTCAAGAAGCTTACGCGCCTTCAGCGCTTACACAATTACCTGGTATACAACATCAAAACGACTCTCAAATGCAACAAGCTACTGATTTCGGAGATTTAGTGGTCTCCCCACGACGACACAATAACTTTGAGATAGATCATGTCACATACAATGAAGATAACTTGCGAGATTTGTCACCATCGATTTTATCCCAGTTTCAAGATGATCTCCCAGAAAATGAACTTGCAGAAAGAAATATATTAGATATTCCAAAGTGTTCAACTACTACTCGTGGAAAGTTAGTTGACTATAGTTCCTCGTCCGAATCTACCATTGAGGATTCTCAACATCAAGAACAGCATCGTAGACAGCCCCTTTTGAGCATTCCGTACGACAGGAATTCTCAGTTTTTATCACCTATTCCTTCCACCTCCGGTATAAATAGTATGCACCCTCAACGACTGTTAGATTTTTCTACGTCAGACGTGTCCGATCAAGAAGATTTTGATCAAAATATATTGAATTTCACCCATGCACAATATCCTGGAAGAAATATTAACATTTATACGTCGTCATCTGAGTCGGAAGAAGAAAATATCAACCCACAGTCGAGAGAAAAATACAGTTCATTTGCTAAACGTGATCAGGAAAGATCTGAGGATTCTGATGATAACGTACCACTTTCTAAAATTAAAGAAACTTCAGGCACTTCAGGCGCTAAGACACCATTTCATAAACAAATTCCTACGCCAAATTTCGCAACAATAAAGAATAAACCAAGGCGTAAAGCTTTAAATTATATCGGGCAAAAGGTTACCAAAGACTTATTTGACGCTGCCAAAGAAAAAGGCTTACAAAAACAAAAGAAAAAATCAATTCCTGTAAAAGGACAGCTAAAACAAAAAAAAACGAACGGTAAATCTACAGAAAAAAAAAATGCTAAAAAACAGAAAAAAGTGGAGACTGAAACTGCTGAAAATGAAGTGTGGTTTTGTCAAGCTTGTGAGATGGACAGGGTTGCCGATATGCGTCAATGTAAAGTGTGTTTGGCGTGGTACCATGAGGATTGCGTAGGTTTGACAAAAGAAGACACCGATATTTTCTTATGCCCAATGTGTAACTAAAAAGTCTGAGCAATATAATTGGTCTTGGAAGAGTCCTCTCTTCTACCTGCAATTATAAGGTTCAGACTTTTTTATTGTTGATTATGTTATTAGTTTAAGAGAAAATGAAAAATATTGTTAGTGAAAACTTACTGTTGATTACGGTTCTGTTTTTGTTTTAGATTTTTTATTTTTGTATAAGTTTTTAAGCTAAGTATACGAACAGTATACCTTTTTATTAAAAATAGTTTTCAATATACCTAATATGGCCCACAATTGAAAATAAATGACCTATTAGAGGATATTATAAGTATTATTTAGTTACGAACAAAGAAGATGGATCTCAAAATATACGCCATTATTAGTTTAAGTGTTGATTTTTTGTTTTAAGGCCATTCCAAGTTTCTATAGACATAAGAAGGCCCAATGTCATTTTTTTTACTGATTAATTAATCTAAAACACTTAATATTAAATAAAACTGCATATTGAATTCAGTTTGTGAAAAAATAATTTTGCTGGTCTTAATATTACATAGATATTCCTTAATTCATAACGGGCTTTCTTGGGCTACTATGTTCCTAAGATGGCCCATTCACTATGTTTTAAAAAAACGATTTTTCTCTGTTGTGATGGTACAAAAAGAACTTGTATTTATTTAAAATGTGTCATTAATAAACATGTTATATGTTTTTCCTAATCTCTTTTTTTTTACAGTTTTACAGTGATTTTTACAGTGATTTAAAATTAAGTGGGCCATACACGGCGCCTGTACCTTATGTGAAAACACCGTGGTTATGTGGTTGTGATGTGAGTAACAAACTATTTTGTTTTCCGTGTCTTTTGTTTGAAGCGGGCACGGCCGGCGGAGGTGAGACTGCTTGGACCGAAACGGGGGTTGAAGACCTAGCTCATCTTTCAATGAAGATAAAAAAACATTCACAATCTCGGTATCATTTGTTGAATGAACTGCAATTAGCGTCTATCGGACGACAAGACATTCGTAAAGCACTAGATTCCGCGTACCGAAAGCCCATACCTGAGTTCAATGACCGTGTCGACGAAAACAGGCATATTTTACGAAGATTAATAGATTGTGTAGTATTTTGTGGTGCATTTCAAATTGCTTTAAGGGGGCACGATGAGTCTTCGGAACCCCTGAATCCCGGAATATATAGAGGTTTGGTAGATTTTGTTGCCGAGATTGATTTAGCCATGAAGCAGCATTTAACCAGCAGCTCCATTTTTAAAGGTACTTCAAAATCAATTCAAAACGACATTTTAGACGCGATCTACGAGGTTTGCCTAAGTGAAATACAACAACAAATTAAAAAAGCCAACTTTGTTGCCATTCAGGCAGATGAGACTACAGATTGTTCTACAATTCAACAGTTAGTGTTCATTGTGAGGTATGTTCATGATGGTAAAATATATGAGAGATTTATAAAATTTTTGCAACCTAAAGGGCACACGGCGGACATATTAGCGGCGGAGATACTGAATGAGCTGGATTCGTTAAATATCGATAAAAATAAATTAATTGGACAATGTTACGACGGAGCTTCAGTTATGAGTGGAAATTCAAATGGTGTGCAGAAAATTGTAAAAGATATATATATACCCATATGCATATTATGTGCACTGTTATGCACACCAACTCAATCTAATATTAGAAAGAGGGGCATCAATTAATAATGCTGTAAGAAGTTTTTTTTGTAACCTGCACGCGTTTCCGTCGTTTTTTACGCGTTCGCCGAAACGATCGGAATTCCTAAAAGAAATCGTCAACCGCAGGATACCAGCCGCTCCACAGACTAGATGGAATTATAATACACGGACCGTGATAGTTATTAACGATAACTTAGAGCCCCTGAAAGAGTGCATGCAAGCTATCATGGATTCGCCAAACAGTGATTCGAACACATTCAACCAAGCTCAATCACTCCTTTCATATTTAAATAATGACGACTTCCTGTATTGGCTTAATTTCTTCGCAACACTGATGCCTCATTGTGAAATGCTGTTTAAATTTTTCAGACCCGATCTATTGACTCGATAAAAATTACTAACGAAGTCGCCAAATTTGAAAAAACAGTAAGCGAGTTGCGTAACGCAGTGCCGCCGCCTTCGCCCGCGAAAAAACGCCGGCCGAATAATGTCAGTCATTCGGCAATGCGTAAAGAAATATGTGACGTAGTAAGAATGCAAATAAAAGACAGATTTGTGTATACTGATCATCTATTGGCGTCAAAACTATTTTTTACTGGCAATTTTGAGAACTACAACCAAAACTTTCCGGAAGAAGAATTCAAAAAAGTGGTTAAAACATACGATTTTTTGGAAAGCTCAAAACTCAAAAACGAGCTAATGGTTATTTACAGCAGGGAAGATTTCCATAACGCGGATGGCGCAATAGCTTTACTGCAACACTTTATAGAGTTCAACCTAGAGTCAGTTTTTGCTGAAAGTATTAAATTATTAAAATTAATTTGTACAATACCGATGACCTCGGTCGAAAGTGAGCGCTGTTTTTCCACCTTAAATAAAGTGAAAACTTTTACGCGTAATATCATGACACAGGACCGTTTAAATGCGTTGTGCATGATATCAATAGAAAAACGGCTGATTAATCAGATATCTGATTTTCACAAAAAGTTATAGATATTTTTGCACACCAAAAAGACAGACGTATGCATTTTCTATATAAGTAATTTTGTTTAAAATAAATTAAATTGTATTGCTAATGCTATGTATTTTAATTGTTTTAACCTTTTGTACCACATTTACTGCAAATAAATTAGGAACTTTAACTTTGACTTTTCAAGTGAACACCCATACAATTTTGTCACGAGCCGCCTCTGTCCTACTCTCCACAGTAATTCTGTTATTCATTGTAACTATTTGTTTATTTCTTGTTTTCAATCACTATCGCTAACTTTAATGTGAAATTGTGAATCTTACGCCAGGACGTTTTTACGCCAGGAAGTTTTCACTTTGTTTGAAGTTTGTGTGTGATTCGTATTTTGTTGTACTGTACTGTACTGTACTACTTAGCGACTACTGAAAATGTCGACCACTTCGCGTGAGGTACCTACCGACAACAAGAACAATCGACCGGCGAAACCGGTGTATCAACTGTTTTTTTGCAATCCTAAGAAACCAACGCAGGTATTCTTTGGAACAAGCTACTACTCAAATGATCAATGTGTTACAGTCATGGATAACTCCTACGTGGTTATATCGTCGTTGTACTCAGGTAAGCACATTCTATTAACGTTTTCATACCTATCAGTCTATTTCTTGATTTCTCAGACAGTTTAAACCTACCCAGTCATTCTCTCGTTTTTATGTTTTAATTTTTGCTTTTTAAATCACATATTAAAAACTATAGACAAATGATAGCATAAAATCAATGTCACAATGCTGAAATTGGAAGCACTCCGTGCTGTAAGCACAAAATATAATTTTGTTGTGCGGCCCATTCAGTTAGACTTGAAGTCGGTGATTGTGACATTCCTTTGCCCATTCTATTATACTATATTCTAATGACCTTTTTTATATTTAATTTCAAATATATTTTTTTGATTGCAGCTGTCTCCAGGAAGTATAATTTGCTCCGAGTGTTTTGGACTGCTTCAAAATCGAATTAACACAATGAGCGAAGGAAGTGCTATGCCTTTGCTTGCTCTTGGACATAGAAGAATCTGCTTTCCTTGTGGAAATTCTATCTTACGAGCACCAAGAACATACCCTGTGCGACATGATCGACAAGAAAGAAACATTTTAATGAGACTGGTTCCACTGCACTTGGTAAATATTTATTAGTATCTTATTGAAAATATGGAGTGTCTAATACAGAATCTGTCTACTTGGGCTAACAGAAAAAATATTTAAGCACCTTATTTTTTTTAGGTTTCCAGAATGGAACGTGTATGTGCTGCATGTTGGAGATCAGCTATGAGAGAAGTACAGAGGCAACAGCAGCATGATTCAAATCGTCCTACTGTAGCACATGCTGTGTCAAGTGATGATTTCAATATTCCTGAGCCACCTCCTCTTCCATCTTCAAGACCAATAGCAGTTCAATTAGCGGCACCAAAAATCACATCATCTTTATATAGACGTGCTGCAAACACATCTGGCCACTGCATATTCGTTAATTGTTTTGAAAATGAACGTCTACTTGTACCATGTGCTATAAAAGATTTATTATTGTATCATTATAAATTCTATGTACCATCTGGTGCACGTGTTTGTCGTCACCACTTGGATCACGGTTCTTGGAATGAATTAACCTCCCAATTGAGGGATTTTACTGGTAGTCAATTTGATAATATTATGACTATGATGCAGCGAGCAGCTAATAACAGATTTGATTTTTCAAATATTAGGATGATGCCTCCATATTTATGTCATTATTGGCTTGGATTCAATGCTGACCAGTTTTATGATTTACTTAACAGTATCCCAAATCTAGCAGAACAGGTACCAAATGCTTCTATAGCCTTGTGCATATATTTAGTTAAGGTAAGAACTGGTGACAGTAATGAAAGGTTGGCTACTCTTTTTAATAAACCTCGAACCACTTTAGAACGGTGGATGTCAAAAGCAAGAAATTGTTTAATGAGTGATTTTGTCCCCTTGCACTTAGGATTTAATCATCTTACTGTACAAGATGTTGCTTCTCGAAATAAGATTATACCAGAAGGACTGTTTAGTAACCCTGATTTGCCACCAGATGTTAAACCTGCAATAGTTATATGTGATGCTACCTATGTTTTTGTGCAAAGTAGTTCAAATTATTTGTTTCAGAAACAAACCTACAGTTTACAAAAACTAGACAACCTAGTTAAACCATTTTTGATTGTGTGTTGCGATGGCCACATTTTGGAATGTCTTGGTCCATACAAAGCCACTCTTAATGATGCTACAATCACAAGTTTAAACTTAAATAATGAGGGATCTTGTATAAGATCATTTTTTAGAAGAGGTGATATATTTTCTTCTTGATAGAGGATTTCGAGATGTTATAAATGAACTCCAAGAACACGGTTTTGTCACCCACATGCCAGAGTCTCTCTTCGAAAATGAACACCAATTAACAACCCAGCAGGCAAATCGGTCTCGTCTAGTAACCATGTGTCGCTGGGTTGTAGAAATAGTCAATGGTAGGATAAAAAGAGACTATAGACTATTCCGTCATGTATTCAATAATAAAGCTGCTATGCACCTCAGTGATGATTTTAGGATTTGTTGTGCCTTATTAAATAAGTTTCATGTTGCCATAGATGACCCACCGGAGGCTTTGGAATATGTTACAATAGCTAAAAGTAGACTTTTTCTAGTAAACCATCTGGCAACATATGTAGAGCAAGAAAATCTTAACAGAAGGAGAGCTAGCTTCCAAACAATTGATGGCAATCATCCTCATTTGGATAGATTCCCACGACTCACAATTACTGACCTTAAGCGGTTTGCTCTAGGTACATATAAATTAAAACAGGCCAGATCTTACTTCGGGGAACATGTTCGTCAGTCTGGAATATATTCAGTGGAAGTGAATACTGAAATTGATGAGGATATTCCTCTGATTTTAGGCCTAAATAATTATTTGTTGAGAGGTAGGATTAAATCCAGGCATGTGAACAGTCGCACATATTACACGTATTTATTAATAAGCAGAGACGATGCTGTAACAAATACATTACAGGCCATAGTAGGTTATTGTTGCAACTGCCTTGTTGGTAAGCGAACTGTTGGCTGCTGTGCTCACATAATGACAGTGGTGTGGTTTTTGAGTTGGGCTCGATACAATGATATCACTGCTCCAGCATCTTATTTAGATGATTTTTTTAATGAAAATGATGAATGAAGTCATTCGCTGTTCCTATATGAATAGGTAGGGGAGACCGGGTATGGTTGACTATAGGGGCAGGTAGACTAAGCAATAATAACTCGCCACTATCGCGTGTTTTTCATCAACCAATCACGAGCGACGATGCCTCTCCAGGCCCCACTAACTTGTGCAAAGTGAGCCACTCCAGTCGCACGGCGTTCGTGAGTGGGATCACATGTTGTGTTTTTGGTCCCGGTAAGTAATTTTTTTCGTTCGTACTTTTTTGTTATTGTGCCTATGGATCTGTTAGAAACATTATTGTTGTTGTGCAAAAAGTAAATATGATAGTTTTATTCTATATTACACAGTATTGCTTCCATGTTAGTGCTAGAGTTTGCACGTGATACACCGGTAAAATTCAAAATGGCGTCAGGGGTTGGTTGACAAATTTTGTTCGGGGTAGGTAGACTACCTAGTCAACCAACCCCTTTAAAATAAATATAAATTTTACTTATTTTTGATCTTACTTACTAGATTTGTGCGGGCAGGTTAATGTGCACATCAATGCAAACACTATATGGTCTTCTCTCACATACTAAATTACAGTAATTGTATTTTTACAGAAAATGAGGACGTACAAAAGAAAATCTGAAAGGGGTGATGTACCAAAAGATATTTTAGAAAGAGCTTGCCATGAAGTTATTTTCGATAATAACAGCATAAACGCCTCATCAAAGAAATATCAAATTCCATACAAAACGTTGCATCGTTATGTAACTAAACTTAAACAAAAGCTAGAAAGTAATCCGAACTCTACGAGAGCTGATTTGACCCTGGACACGGTGGGGTACATAAAATATAGGCAGATATTTAGCGATGACGAAGAAAATAATCTGGAAGCTTATTTGAAGACGGCTGCTGACATATATTATGGATTAACACCGTATGAGACACGCAAGTTTGCTTTCGAATACGCAAAAAGGAATAATAAAACTATGCCTGAATCTTGGAATACAAAACAAATGGCTGGCGAAGATTGGCTTGGTAATTTTTTAAAACGTCACCCTTCGTTATCAATAAGATCACCTCAAGCTACAAGCCTGTCCAGAGCTACGTCGTTCAACCAAAAAAACGTAAGCGAGTTCTTCCTTAACTTGAAAACAGTTTATAAACGATTAAATCTAAGCCCAGGTGATATTTGGAATGTTGATGAGACAGGACTTACAACAGTTCATGTGCCTAATAGAGTCATAGCTCGCCGGGGTATTAAAAACTTGGGAAAAATTACTTCGGCTGAAAGAGGCACTTTAGTGACAGTTGCAGTAGCAGTTTCAGCTCTCGGCAACATGGTTCCTCCATTTTTTGTATTCCCAAGAGTACACTTCAAGGACCATTTTATTAATGCGGGTCCTGTAGGTTCAGAAGGTGACGCTAACCCATCTGGGTGGATGAAAGAAGAAAATTTCATAAAATACGCAAAGCATTTTGTGAAACACGTTAAACCCAGTAAAGAAAAGCCTATTCTTCTGCTCTTGGACAACCACGACTCACATTTATCTATCGAAGTGATTGATTATTTCAAAAACAATGGGGTTACAGTTTTGTCATTCCCCCCTCATTGTAGCCACAAACTACAACCTCTCGACAGAAGCGTTTACGGCCCTCTCAAAAAATATTTCAATAGAGCCAGCGACAACTGGCTAGCTAGTCACCCTGGAAAAACCATCACAATTTACGATATTCCGGAATTGTTAAAAACATCTCTGCCAATGGCGGCTACCATCGACAATATACAGTCTGGATTCAGAGTCACCGGAATTTCACCGCTTAATGAAAACATATTTCCTGAGTCTGAATTTAGTGGAGCCTTTGTGACTGATAGACCATTACCAGAGGCACAAGATGACGCTAGATCCTCGACCGCTGGCTGTGCGGTAGCAGGTCCATCGAATTCGCAAAATAATGCAGACATTGGAAGTACGGTTGCTGTTCCATCAACCTCCCAAACAAATTCATGGATTACTTCACCTCAAATTATAGAACTTCAATCAAATTCAGGTGAAGGTTCTGTTAATCTGATGCCTCCTGTATTGCCCGAAAGATCAAGGTCATCTAGTACCGTTTGCGAATCACCTTCTATTCTTGATGAAGAACACGTACAAGAAGAACTAGAAATAGAAAACATACATCAGTCAGGCATTGATGCACGTCCATTTGAAACACCACCTCCACTTGGATTTAATGAAGATATACTTCCACATATCGAACCACACTCAAGTGTAACACCACCTCCACCTGAACTTAATCAAAGTTTACATTTACCTGAAGAGATTAGACCTTTTCCGAAAGCAGCACCTCGATTGGGAAATAGAATGAACATACGAAAACGTAAAAGTACCATATATACAGACACTCCTGAGAAAGAAAATCTTCTTGAAAACAAATTGAAGCAAATACGGAAGAATACTATAAAAAAGATGAAAAAAGAAAAAACTACCCCCAAAACAAAAGGAAAAAACAAGGGAACAGGCAAAGGCAAAGGAAAGGGGAAGGGAAAGAAAACTAAGAATAACGATGATCTTTTAGATACAAGCGACGACGATGACGCAATTTGTCTGGAATGCACCGAACTCTATTCAGCCAGTGAACCTGGTGAAGAGTGGATTCAGTGCATTACATGTAAGTTATGGGCTCATTCTAGATGTGCAAAAGGCAATTTACTAATGTACGAATGTAAGAATTGTGATACAGATTTAGATGACTGATATGACGGTCTGATTTTAGGTAGTTCTTTACTAAAACTAGATAACATGTGACTGGTTGTGTTCATAGTTAGATTTAGTTTTAGAAAGGAAAACTTTTGTTTTGATAAAAGATTAAAGTGGTTTATAATAATCAAAGATGATAATATTTTGTTAGGAGATATACTTAAAAACTTGACTGATTGATTGTTATATTTTCAATAAGTTAATTTAATAAAAATAAGTTTTCTGTTGTAATAGTTTATAATATTAAATACTCACAAATTTATGTATGTTGATAATATTTTCATAAAAGCAATTTGTTGATCTTTGATTAGCGATTTATTAACATAATTAAAGTTATAATTAAGGTTGAAACACAAAGTACAAAAATTAATCTTACTTATTATTAAGTTTTATTCTATAGTTTAAAAAGAGACTGTTTACCTTTATTAAAGTTCTTTATTAACCGAGAATGAACCAAAAATTTAAGTTTGTTTATAATTAAATAAAAAGTTTCTATCATTTAATACATTTTAATGTTTTATTTTGTACTATAATCTTCTTTATTTACACTAATTACTGCCTAGGTCAACCTACCCCATGTTTATGGCCAACTTACCCCGAACATGGGGTAGGTTGACCAAGCGTCAGGGGTTTAGAAAATTGACTAAATAAGTATTATAATGATAAATATACAGGTTATAGATTACTATTTTAGGTGCCTGAATATTTCTTCTATCTGTATCAACTGTTGCTTTCGTTATATTAAGTTGAACATCAGAGTTAGACGAGCTTGAGTCAAAAGTTAGTCAACCATCCCCGGTCTCCCCTACCTACCTACTTACTGTAAGGGTTAGATATACTATGATTGATTATATACCTACCTACATGTTTAAAGTGCTACCAGTGTCACTGAATCAAATTAAAGATCTCTTTGAATTCTATTGTTTTTTTTTTACAGCTCTCCTTTTTTTTTATTTGTAACTGTTTTAACAGGAAATATAAAGGCAAGGTACTGATTTATTTAAGTCTCTATCCCATCAGATATGCTAATTAATCTGCTCTCCAAACTACGACCTTACTTACCTCTATACACGACGGATATTTCTATTTTGAGGTTATGTTACGTTTTCTAAAAAAACTTGGAAATGCGGGTTTTGATTCCATAATGGCAATTGTAGATGGTTATTTGGTTAATTTATAAACCATCTAAAACAACTTTGGAATTGACGCAACTCTGTACCGTGGTCCATATTGTCGTGGTCATTCTCCTTTAATAGTCACAAAATATAAGGACTATTGAGTACATTTTGTGACGTTGCGCGTTGGTCAGATTCGCGATATAATCGCTCTTGACGCAAAACGGAACGCGGGGCGAGACGTAATGATATATTTTATTCACTCTAAAGCTAAAGCTTGTACTTCGTTGAGGCGCAAAGTGAAACGTACGCGCACTATTTTATTTAAATTTTGAATGCAGTTAAACAGTGACCAGTTCAAAAGTTTTGTTAAAATTATCGTTTTTGCTTCTGAAGTTAATTATTTATTTTAGAGAAGTGACAAATATTCATGTAAGTATACATAATATATAATATGCTTGTTCTAGTTTGTGTTTTTAGTTTGGGTGTGGTTTATTATGTTTATATTACTTTGAATTATACTTTTGTTTTATTTGAATAATACCTGTTGACATAATTATGGGTAAAAGTATATAAATAAGCAAAAAATTGCTATGACGGATTGTCGATTATTGGACGGACCGCCAGTGGTGATTCGTTGGTGGTTAGTACCTACGGACCTAACGTTGGGTTAAATTCCCAACAATTAAATACCTTTGTATTTTTCTAGTAAATCCAATTCATGTTTTTAAATGTTGTGTTATATGATATTTTTTCTTTTTGTTTTATGCATGCGTAGTATGTCGGGTGACAGAAAATCATCTAAAGCTTGGCAGTATTTCACGGATTTATCAGATAATAAAGCAAAATGCAATTTTTGTCAGAAATAATTCTCTTATAAAGGTGGTGGTGCTTATAATTTAATAAGGCATACTAAAAGTAAGCATCCACAAGTGTTTGTTGCTATACGTGAATGTCTGTTGCTTGAAGTATAGCTTCTGCAACAGAAATCCAGCACCCTTCAACTTCCACTGCTTCAATTGCTCGAGACCTGGAGATATCTACAGCTTCTACATCTACTGCTTCAACTGCTTTTGTAACAGAAAAACCTGATTCCTTACCAGTCACCGCTGCAACCTTTAAAGCTCCAGTCACTAACACAAAATTAACACAATACTTCTGTAAGCCACTTTCTGCAAAAAAAAATGATCAACTAAACAAAATGTTGGTCAAAGTATTCACAAAAAATTATTTAGCTTTTCATCTAGTCGAATCACCAGAGTTTAAGGAATTTCTGAAAGAATTGAATCCAGCATACCATTTACCGAGTCGCAAGACATTGTCCAATGCACTCATGACAAATCTTTATAATATAACCAAAGAATATGTTAAGTCAGAACTCAACCAGGCTGAGTATGTTTGCATAACAACTGATGGGTGGACCTCTAGTCCCAACGACAGTTATATAGCCGTAACTGTCCATTTCTTTAATCATCAAGCACATCTGAAAACATTTTTATTAAAATGCATCCAGTTTTCCGGAGCGACACACTGCGGAAAACTTAGCCACGAATTACGGATGTATGGGAGATAACAGAAAAGATTGTGGCAGCTACAAGCGATAACGCTTTCAATATCAAAGCTGCTATACGTCCCAACAATTGGAGAAATGTAGCTTGTTTTGCCCTTACCCTTAACCTCATTGTCCAGACATCTCTCAAAGAAATTAAAAACATCACAATTAAAATTAAACATATTGTAGAAGTATTTAAAAGAAGTCCCCTTGCATCAGAGAGGCTCAAAAATATGCAGAAGAAGCTGAATGAACCTCAATTAAAATTAAAACAAGACGTTTCTACACGTTGGAATTCGACGTGTGAGATGTTCGAAAGGGTGCTAAAAATTAAAAATAGTGTCATGTCTACGATAGCAATAGACTATCCAGAAACTGAGAACATGACACCCGAAGACATTGAGGTCCTAGATTCGGCAATACAAATTCTTAGCCTCTTCAAGGACGTTACTGAGGAGATGAGCTCTGAAAAAAATGTAACCATTTCAGAGGTACAATGATATTGCAAATATTTCTTGTATTTTTAGTTATTATCCCATTTTTGTAGTGAATACATATTTTTTTTATTACTTTCAGGTGATACTAATATCAAATGCACTTAAGAAGAACTGCCTTAAATTTTTGTCTGCATCACATCCAGACTGTGTTTTGCGAATGGCTCAAGTGCTGTTAAACGAAATTGCCACAAGATTCTCAGGTATTGAAGAAAATAATATTTTTGCCGAGAGCACAATTTTAGATCCTAGGTTTAAAAAATACGGATTTGAAAATAAGTACGCTTGTGACAGAGCGTGTACTAATTTAAAAGCCATGGCTGGGCGAATCGAAATCCAAAGCGCTCACACAGAGCTTGCAGAGCCGCCTTCTTCGTCACCGCCCCATAAGCGCAAACGAAGCATATGGGACGAATTTGATGAGCAAGTCGGAATAATAATGAAAAACACCAATCCAACTGCAGGAGGTATTATCGAAGTTGACAAATATCTTGAAGAACCCCCCTACTACCAAGGTCCCAAGATCCTGCCAAGTGGTGGTATTCTAAAAAAGACGCCTATCCAAGGCTTTATAAATTATTTTTGAGACGGCTTTGCATTGTGGCTACATCTGTGCCTTCGGAGCGTACTTTTTCCAAAGCGGGCCAAGTTCTTACAGAGCGAAGAAACAGGCTTAGTGGCAAAATATTATTCTTAAATTGTAATCTATATTTTTTTTTCTGTACATATCCTATATTTTTATCTATTACATATTTTAAAATGATTTGTTTTTTTTTTAACTACAAAAACCCTATTTTATCAGATTAATCGATTCTTCTTACTTTACACAATACATTATTATGCCATGTCAACAAAATCAAACAGTGTAATAACACATTGGTAATAAGTATGACAAACTAACACAGTAACATCAAATGTCATATTCGTATTAGTTTCTTCAAATGTATCGCCGAGTTTCAACACGAAGCACGCCTCGCCTTATTTGAAGTGGGACATTGTACCGGCTCAGTACAAAAAAGAGGCTACTCTTACAAACTAATTTTCAAGTCGTGTCCTACCCAACACTACATACAACCGTATTGAGAACCTCCACTTTTTTTTTAAGTCGGTTAAAAAGATTCTTCAGGAGAATGTTAAGCGGGAAAATAGTAAAAAAAATACAATGTTTTACCGAAAGAAATGAAAATAAAACCTTTCAGTAAAATAAGCAAAAAATTAAGAATGATGGACAAAAAGCGCAGCTCAAGAAAAAATTGTGAGAATTTGAAAACGTGCAAAGTCAAAGTCAAAAACGTTTATTTCAATTAGGCCATTAAACGGCACTTTTGAACGTCATCATTACATTTAAAATAACATCGACGCCTTACGGCCGAAAAGGGATAAGCGACATTTTTTGAGAAATTCAGTTATATACATACTTAGAATCGCCTTTTTTCTGCGTCGATTGGTCTAGGTAACGTTTGCCTACGTAAACTTTTTGTCGGTTACGCGGTAGGAAAAATATAGACTTCTGTCAATTTATTTCGTTGTTAACGACTTCAATTTTTGTAAAATTATTTTTTTGGTGTTTGATCTACGAATTATTTAAGAATAAAGAAGTTACACCTTTTGGACTTTTTGTAATATTTTAATGATTGTACGTTAAACTATTTTGGCTGGAAGTAAAAAATCAGAAATATGTATTTAGTTTGTTATGCCTGTTCGTGTTTAAAACATAATTAGTCGTTTATTCCGTTTTGGCCGCATTTTGCAGACTCTGTTTGGTCTGTAGTCTTTTTTTCCTCGTTAAAAATAAATAAAAAAATGGAGGTTACTACATATTTACCCGCACACAAATATGTAATAAAAGTTAGTTTATCTTTTTTTTCCCTCCCGATATTTATACAACTTTGGCGGTTAGATAAAAAGCTAGACCAAAATCTTATCATTATCCCAATTCATACTCTACGCGTTATGGCGCTTATCGAATTAAAAATAATTTAAATTGGCAGTTGTCGGTATTGTTTTCTGAAAACTACGAGCGCAAGCGGCAGCGGAACAAATTTTAGTCTCCAGGTGACCACGGGGCAAGCACCACGTGCGCACGCTAGCCGTTTCGGCGCGATAAATTTAGTATTACTTATTATAACCCTTTACCGCATACTGTACCAAATTTGATACACTACGAGTTTTCACAGATAAATAATTTTTGGGTCTCCTATACCACGTGTTGATGACTGATATCTAGACATTGGTTGTATCCGAACATGAAAAAGAAATAAGCAGATTTATACCTTGTCTGTGGTATGTTATTTCTGTCACCGAATATTTCAAACCGCCAATTCAAACAGTGAGTGCGGTTTGTGGATTGTAAAAGCCGATTTTGGCTACTTTTTCCTCTAGCTAAAATTATTTTTGTTATTTGCGAGTGAATAAAATGGATCCCAAGAAGTTTTACGGAAAAACATGTAAGTAATATCAAATACTTCTTGACGAAAAACGGACTAGAACTTTGTATCTGAAATGATACTCTATGCAGTTAAGTATGCATACGTTTTTCAAATATGATACTTCATGCATTAGAGTTTGTGCCAGTGCTCGGTCAGATATGAGACTACATGCAATAAGTACATCGTACAGGGATTTAATTTTTTAATAATAATTGATAGTGAGAAAGTAGAACAAGCGAACGTGTTTGTAGAAGTTTTACATCATGGGTTCATCTAATGTTATAAAAAATATGTTTTTTTGCTTGTTCTTATTTACTGGTGCTATAAACGTTTGGGGCTTATGAAGGTATTTAGGTTTTATTTATTTTCAGGGACTCGACACGTGATATTCCTTTAGATAGCGATGATGAAGACCTGACCGATGATGAAGATTATTTTTTACCGCCCAAAGGCGTAATCATCGAAGAAACAGATTCGGAGTACGATTTTTCGGATAAAAGTGAAGATGAAGGGAGTATTACTCAAGATCCATTGGAGGCAGTATATCTCGAAGACGATTTTAAATATGAAAGTTTGGAAAGTGCGGAAACCATAGAATCGTCAACATCAACGGGTATAACGGACAAAAACAGAAAAACAACGGGACAAACAAAAAAAAAGGCAAAAAAGGATAAATTGACTTGGACCAACAACACAATTACTTATAACAGCGAGGATGTTGCATTTATGGGTTGTACCTGATAATATAATGGGCCTGGAGACGCCAATAGCTTTTTTCAAGTATCTGTTTCCAACTAGTGTTATTCATCTCATACATGAACAGAGCAATCTATACGCAGAGCAGTTGCAACCAGATAAAGCAAATTCTATAACTAGTGACGATATATCAAAATTTATAGGAGTTGTCATGTACATGTCAGTTGTACATTTGCCATCTACGCGACACTACTGGAGTGAAGGAACATATATCGAAAAAGTAGCTTCTCTCCTTACTTGTAACAAGTTTGAAGAAATCAAACGGTTTTTGCACTTTTTTGATAAAACCAAAGAACTTCCTAAAACTGACCCAAATTGCGATCGACTGCAGAAATTAAGACCGCTTCTGG
Organism: Lacanobia oleracea; assembly: GCA_950371165.1. NCBI lineage: Eukaryota > Metazoa > Arthropoda > Insecta > Lepidoptera > Noctuidae > Lacanobia > Lacanobia oleracea. The sequence continues at coordinate 14,943,931 of OX493386.1, forward strand.
ACATTCTGAGAGCACAATTATTAACTATCCCTAAAGAAGAGTACCTAGCAATAGATGAGCAAATGATACCCACAAAAGCCAAAACATCTGGTTTTCGACAATATAATGCAAAGAAACCTCACAAATGGGGTTATATTAACTATGTTTTGAGTGGCGCTTCGGGATTCAGCTACGACTTCGACATCTTTACAGGACAACACAAAACCGATGTGCCACCTAATTGTCCAAATTTTGGAGCAACTGGCAATGTGGTCATAAGATTGCTAAACACAGTGTCACAAAATTTAAACCACAAACTGTTTATCGACAATTTTTATACCAGTCTTCCGCTCATGGCACATCTTCATGGCGTTGGAATTCTACCATTAGGTACAATTCAATTAAATAGAGCCAAAGACATTGATTTGCCAAACAAAAAGGCATTGCTGAAATGTGAGAGAGGTCACTGCATTGAAAAATCCACGGAAATAGATGGAGTTCAACTAAGCGTGACTACATGGGTTGACAATAAAGTCGTAAGTTTATGTTCTTCCTATGTTGGAAAGGAACCTATGGCTCCCGTAAAACGATTTTCAAAGAAACAAAAGCGAATAATTGAAGTACCTCGACCAAAATCGGTAGAAATATACAATAAATATATGGGCGGGGTGGATTTATTAGACGCAATGTTAGGTTTTTACAGGATAAAAATAAAAAGCAAGAAATGGTACCATCGAATATTCTTCCACTTAGTCGATATGACGTGTGTGAATAGCTGGCTTTTGTGGCGTCGCCGCAACAAACAAAAATCTAATAACGAAGTGTATATGTCGTTGTTAGATTTTAAACTGTATATAGCTGATGTTTTGATGCGGGAAACGGGAGGAGTGTTTACTCCATCTACCCGAGGCCGAGGGCGGCCTGCTCTAGAACATGATCTAGAACATATAAGAAAAAGGAAACGACGTATTGAACTGCCTCCGCAAGAAGTGGTATACGACGGGATTGGACATTGGCCCAACTGGGGCGAAAAACGGCAGAGATGCAAAAAATGTTCACGCCTATCTTACATTTACTGTAGTAAATGCGAATGTTTTTTTTGTTTAAACAAAGATCGTAATTGTTTTAAGGATTTTCATATGGTTTTGCATTAAATATTGACATAAAATGTGAATCTTATTCATTCAATAAAATTAATACTTAATAAAATATATATATATAGATATACGAAAATGTTTACCCTAACTGCATGTTGTACCATAAATGATGTCGTATATTCCGTTACCTGGACTGCATGTTGTATCAAATGTGAGATTTTGTGTTTCGAAGCAATTATTTCGGTTTCTAATGTCCGAAAAAATAAATAAAAAAATACTGGGATACCTATTATGCCATAGAACCATGTAAATTAATTTGAACCAAATCTAAAATTCCATGCGGTAAAGGGATAAGGTAAGTTAAATTTCATGCTGAAAAAGGACATAGATTTATTTATTTCTTGTTTACAAATAGATTACATAACTAAAATTTCAAAGATATTGATTAATTGTGACTTATATTTCAGATTAACAACATGACTGCAAGAAAACGGGCGATGAATATAATTGACAAAGCTCTGCACAGTTCTGACATAACATTTCCGACACCAAGAGAATTTTGGTATACCAGAACCTGCTCAGGTAAGATACTTCTCAAAATTATCGTAATTATTTATGTTTAGGTATAAAAGTAGTAGTAGGTAGGTAACTTATCTATTTTATAGGTATAGGCACTAATATTATAAACTAGTTCCATTTTGCATAGTGCAATATTTGAATCTACTGATCCAATTTAAAAAGTGTTGCACCGCAAAATAGTTACGTACCATAATTTTGTGTGATTAGGTAGGTACTTAGAATAGCGCGGGCTGAGCCGCGTGCGATGTTAGGTATTATTTTAATGTGATAGTGTTTATACGCGAGCGTGTAGGTATAAGTTATTGACATGTTCATTACAAGTAGATTATGTACCTACTTACTATTTGATGTTGTTGGTCTAGTGTTCACAAGCGTGACTTCTGCACGTGAGGTCCAGGTTTCAATCCCGGGTCGGGCAAAGTGTTATTATGTTTTTCCACTAGTAATTTCTTAGTAGCAGCAGAGCCTGGAACTGTGCCTGGTAGGTGGCAATAGGCTCGCTTCCTAATATCTACTTGGGACGTAATTGGTGAAACGTTAGTGAACTGCACACCTTTGTCTAACATTTCAGTGATTAAAGCGTGACATTATGTTTTGTACAAGATTATTATGTACCTACTTACTACGTACTCGTACCGTAGGTATAGGAGATTACTCAGTTCCGAAAGAATGTACCTACACATTAAGTAGGACAGTTTAGGTAGATACCGTCGGGTCTAATGTTGGTCCCTCTTACTGCTTCTAAATAAGGATTAGCAACGTATGATTTTATTGGTAACAGTTACCACCAATAAGCGTACCTACTATTTGTTTGTCTATGTTTATTAATGAAATTATTTTATTTGTAGGCCAATGTACCTAAGACCACTCGATTATGTTCCGGTTGAAAACGTTGAGCCTGTTAAACAGTCGCTCAGTTGTTGCCAGAACCGTGTATTGCTGAAATTGAAAGATCAATATCACCATCAACGAGTTCTGGGCCGGACCCCAAAGTAAATAACAGTGGTATATCGAATCCTAAAAAGAAACGTAAAGCCAAACTAAACTAGCAATATTTTGTTTATTATTTATCTGATGAAGAAGATTTTACAACTATTTTTGGAGGTGAAACTGATTCTGATACATACAAGCCTGCTTCAGATTCATCAGACTCATCCGATTCTAATAATTCGCACAAAACAAGTAAAGGAAAAAGAAAGAAAAATAATGAAAAAGATGCTGGGAATACGGTATCGTCAACAGATGCACCAGGGCCTAATATAGTAGGAGAGAATGCAACAAAGCAGCAGCGCAAGAATATTAAGAAAGTGAGACAAAAACTAAAGCAATCTGGACAAGCATATGTGAAGCATGATGGATCTGAGGTATCTTCTAAAGAAATCCAACCAAACCCATGCATAGGTAAAAAGTGCGGTAATGATTGTGGTTCTGTGTCAGATGAGAAACGAAAAAGTATACACACCTATTTTTGGAATTTATCCGTGCAACGCCGTAAAGATTGGCTTGTATCTATGACCCAGAAAACAGTTGTGAAACGAAAGAGAGTTCAAAATTTTGATAAACGAAGCTTTACTTACAAATATACAATAACTGAAGGTGAAGGACAGCGAGCAGTTTGTCTGCAATTTTTAGCAGCTACTTTGGATGTTGGCCATAAATTTATCCAATACACCGTTCAAAATTCTACACCCGGACTAGCTAAAGAAGATAAGCGTGGTAAGTGTGACCCGCCTAACAAAACTAAGGATTCAACCATTCTGTCTGTTACTAACTTTATAAAAGGCTTACCTGCTGTGCCATCCCATTAATGTCGCAAGGACACTAGCCGTGTTTACCTTCTAACTAAAATGAAAAATTTGGCAAATCTATACAAAATTTACAAAAACAGTTATACAGAGAGAGGAATTGACATAGTAAGCGAAAGAGTGTTTCGCTCCATATTCAATGAAAAATTCAATATTGGTTTCCATGTCCCTAAAAAAGACAAATGTTTGAAATGTCTGAAATTTGAAAGAAATAAAGATAATCCTGAATTAGAAGAAGAAAAGAAGCAACATGAATTACAAAAAACAGAAAGTTACAACAGATTTAAAGCTCATCAGAATATACATAAAAGTGATCCTTCTACTTTATGTGCTAGTTTCGACGTTCAAAAGGTAGAGGAAAAGGTGGTAATGTGGCCCCTACAGATATCTTGGCCCCCTTAAATATTTTTAACTTAGAATAACGCCATCTAGTACACAGTGCATGAAATACGTAGCTCTTTTGACAGCTATCGAATATAACCAACAAAATCCGTGAGATGGTGTTACGTGCGTTTGTTATTTGAACAAGTCGCTACACGCACCGATCAAACTTTTGAAACCGCTCTGCATTTTATTCTTTTTTTTTGGAAATACTATCAAGAGAGAACGCTTTAGAAGCAATCGAGAAAGAGATGGGCATTGACGGTTTCGGAAAAAATGAAATAAAAAATAAAATACGAAGTCTTCGATCTACTTACAATTTAGAAAAGTTAAAAATCGAGAAATCTCAAAAATCAGGCGCTGGAGCCACAGAAATATATAAACCTTCATTGAAATGGTTTTACATGCTACAAGAAGTAATGGTCAAAGTTGCGGATGTGAAAAGAAAACCACAGGAATTAGTAAGTAACGTGTTTATAATTATATTTTATTATTACTAATATTTTTTCACAATACACAAATTTAAAAAGAAACTATTACTTTCTGAATAAATATAACCGTCTGTACCTGACAGACGGTTATATTTATTCAGAAAATAATAGAAATTTCTTTTTAAATTTAAAAATGTAAATGGCAACACGTTGAATATTTATTTATTTATTTATTAAGTATTCAAGGAAGGAATTTATTTAAAAATAATTAATTATACATTATTTATACAAAACTTCTGTTGCATATGCGTGTAACGTAATTTGTTTTGTGCAGTGAAATTGTGTTTAAATAATTTACCTGTACCTATATCACCGTGTGTCTCAGTTTAGTAAGGTGAAGGAACGGAACAGTATATATTTTAAGTAATCATAATATCTTGCCATGCTACCCTCCCTTGGGCTACTTCCCATTTGGTAAACTTCCCATTTCGTAAACCTCAAACTGTACCTACTAAAAAGTTGCGTTTGGTAAACATTTCGTTACTTCATACATTTAATCCCATTTGGTAAACTTTGTTAGTATTGTTATTTTTGTACGGTACAGTCAGTGTCAAATTAGTATTAAATTAGAGATGTATATATTTTTAAATGCTTCAGTCTTGAGATAGTATCTCGACCATCAAAAAGAATGGCTGATCAAGAAGAAGTAAAAAAAACGTATTAAAGTCTGTAAAAATACCACGATGCTACTAAAAATACCACGTGCTTTTCCCGCAAAAGAAGCACCGAGCGGGTTCTCAGGTAGGGATTTATTGTCCTTACCATCGTTTTAAACAAAAGGTGTGAATGAGATAGACATAAACCGGTCTATTACCGGGTTTAACTTATCAGTTCACTCGTTTTATGCATAGTGCAAGGTCGTTGCAATGTCGGGTGAGGGATCTTCTAGTGGTGCAGTGAATTTAAAAATTATTAATAGTACACGAGGCGGTGAAATTTTATTACGCGCTGGGCATCAATATTATAAACAGAAAAATAATAAGGACTCAAGTTGGTGGCGCTGTGTTAATAGAAAAGATGGATGTTCAGCAAGTGTAAATTTGAATTCAAATCGAAGCCATGTATTAAGAGAAAATGCTCACTGCAGTTCTTGTATTCCGAATTCTGAAAAAAATGAAGTGAAAGTAGCCATCGAAAAATGTAAACAAACTATATGTGAAGATCTGAAGCCGATTCCAGCTACATACAGGAAATGTACTAAAAAGCTGAAAGATAATGGTTATGAAATTATTAAAGAATTACCAAATTTTGACAAAGTTAAAAGCAGTTTGTATAGACACAGAAATAGACAACTAGGAATCACAAAATCTCAGCACTCTAACTCTACAGAAATCGTGATTCCTGACCGTTTTAAAGACAATTTATTGTTTGATGAGATTGACGGTGAAAATAGAATGATTGTGTTTGGTTCAAAGAGTGCAATTGCACATTTAAATGACGTCCGTCACTACTTTGCGGACGGAACGTTCAAATGTTGTGCAAAGCCGTTTCTTCAACTATACGTTGTACACGGAGACATAGGAAGTACAGAAACTGGGACAAATATTGTACCATTTTTTTATGCAGTGTTGACAAACAAAGAAGAAACTACATATGAAATACTGTTTTACAAACTAAAATTTCATTTACCAAAGTGGACAGCCGATATTATTACCTTGGATTTCGAAAAAGCTCCAATAAATGCAATTAAAAAGACATTTCCAAACATAATTGTTAAGGGGTGTTTTGTTCACTTTGGCAGAGCGCTATTAAGAAAGGCAAAATCTCTTGGCTTATTACAACATGAAGAATCTCACTATCACGTCAAACTATGTATGGCTCTGGCACATTTACCAAAAGAAGACATAAACGATGGATGGCTATACGTTATGAGTCAAAGGTAAATTAATTTTGCAGTATTGAAATGAACGCGTTTAGTTCTGGATATTTCTTCTACCGCCATTTTCTACAGCCATTTTTATGCGTTAGAAACTAGGTAATATATGGTTTTTCGTATCATAATCTTCAACGAATTAATTCTGTTACAGTTTTGAAGAAAAAGCTATAACTGAATTCAATGATTACTTTGTGGATCAGTGGTTGGAAAATGAAGATATGATGAATATTTGGTGCTGCTACGCACAAAGACACCGCACTACAAACCTCATGGAATCTTGGAATTGGAGTTTCAATAGTGAAATTGGAAAAAGGCCATCAATTCTTTTATTTTTCGAAACGATATCAGGCAATATTAAACATTATGAAAATCTTCTGAAAAGGTACATATTTTTGTTTCAATGACCTGTATTTTTAGGCGACACATATGATAAAAATTATACATTATTACTTTAATTAATCATAACAATTTTTTACAGCTTTTATAATAATGGAGAAAGTATATCAAAACGAAGAAAAAAATCTATCCAAAATGATATACGAATTAACAATATTCTCGGCGATTACAAAAGTGGAAAAATATCATTGGAAAATTGTTTGAACGAATTATCAATAATTGCTTGTATCACTTTATAATTTATTTATTGATTTTTAACTTTGTAGTGTAGGTAGTAAATTTTTTATGTTAATATTCCAAATCTGTGATTATATTTTATAGTTGATTTTGTGTGTAATTTTTAATGTTAATGTACCAAATCTGTGATTATTATTTGTTTTTATATTTAAAAGTTGATTTTGCATGTATTTTTTATGTTATTGTACCAAATCTGTGATTATTATTTGTTTTTATATTTAAAAGTTGATTTTGCATGTATTTTTTATGTTATTGTACCAAATCTGTGATTATTATTTGTTTTTATATTTAAAAGTTGATTTTGCATGTATTTTTTATGTTATTGTACCAAATCTGTGACTGTTTATTTTTATATTTTATAAGTAGTTGATTTCGTATGTATTTTTTTATGTTAATGTACATTAACATAAAAAGATAGTACCAAATCTGTGATTATTGTTTTTTTATATAAGTTGATTTCGCATCTAGATTGACTTATGTTATTAAAAAAATAAAACTTGTCATCGAAATAGTCAAATCGAACTGTGATTTTTCTTAAATTTTTTGAAAGTTATTTGTACACCCCACTTTTTATTTCTGTTTTTAAATATCAATATGTGTAAATGGCATACGTACACATAATCCGACTATTGTACCTGTGATTAAAAATATTTAACAAAATAAATGACAATGTTATCATTAGTTTCGTTTTTCTTTTTTTACTTGACTGTACCCATTTCATCTGAAAGTTTACCAAATGGGATATAACACAAAAAAATATTGAAATGTTTTCGAAATGGGACTAAATGTATGAAATGTATAATGTTTACCAAACGCAACTTTTTAGTAGGTACAGTTTGAGGTTTACGAAATGGGAAGTTTACCAAATGGGAAGTAGCCCTCCCTTGTGTGACAAAATATTCCTTATAAGTATTTCTTACGTCTTCCCCGGTTTGCAAAATAACAGAATAATGTAAATTCCCTCGTGCCTCTGTTGTGTCCCCTTCATCATATGTACCTGGAGGCATATATGTTGCTTCAACATTTCTTAGCCAGTTATGTAGTGCACACGTAGTTCGAATCAACCGTTCCGCCACTTCAACAGAACATGCTATCATGTTTTCGTAAATGCGAAATTTACTTCTTAAAATCCCGAACGTACTTTCAACTATTCGCCGTGCTCTGGAGAGGCGATAATTAAATATTTTTTCAGCATAAGTTAAGTTCCTTGGCAAACGTGAATAGGGCTTTAGTAAATATGATTTTAAAGGAAAAGCATCATCTCCTATTATGAATCCATTGTCAGGTAATACATTTTCTTCTAGAGCATTATACAGGAAAAGTTTTTAACCACTGCGTAATTTTTTTTTGGTGGCTCAGTATAAGTAATAGAACACATTTCCATTTTTAGTTTACAACTTTTTTTTTTCACATTTTACTATCTTGTCCCAATTTGAAATAAGCAAAACATAGACATAATTTAACAGTAATAATATGAATGAGCATCAATGAAAACGCGCTCTGCCCTAGCGCAAGAGACGGGAGTGCGGGTAAAAGGGGGCGGGGCATGCAGCGCCGCGCCGGCGTTTAAAAAACAAGTGACATACAGTACGTCACTTGTGCTTGCGTAGGTTGCATCTTCGCGCCCTTTGCCTCTGCGCGCGTGTGCCGCGTACTCGCGTCGCGTAGTCAAATAGTCGCTATGTCTAACTTTACTCATCGCGAGTACTACGAAATGGTGCGAGTGTATCTATTAAGCCACGAAAATTTACGAGCAGCACGAAGAAGGTATGAGAGGGAGAGTGTGCCTCGTATGCGAGCCCAGGGTATCCGTAATCCCACGGTACCTAATGAAAGGACAATTTTAGCGGCTAACCAAAGGCTGCTTGATCACGGCCAGTTCAGAACCCCTAGCCACGCACAAGGGTCTGGCAGACCTCGATTGGCCGTCGAAATCGAAGACACCATTTTTGAGTTTTTTGAGAGCAATCCGAGAGCCAGTACCTACGACGCGGAACGTCGTTTCGGTGTAAGCCAACACGCTGTATGGAAGCTGCTAAATACAGCCGGACTCCGTCCATACCACTTCCAGCCGGTGCAACAACTCCATGACCCAGACCCAGCACCACGTCGAGCTTTTTGTGAGTGGCTTTTAAGCCACCGTGAAATAAATATCTTGTGGACGGATGAAGCCCTATTTACACGTGTGGGATTGTACAATGTCCACAATGAGCATTGGTGGTCATTTAATAATCCTCATTTAGTAAGAAAGACGCATCACCAAATACGTTTTAGCGCAAACGTATGGGCGGGGATTATTCATAATAAAATAATAGGTCCCATTTTTATCGACGGCGCTTTGACCGGGACACGTTATCTAGAAATGCTGGCCACCACCATCGATGATTTAATAGATGAAGTCCCACTGCCATACATTAATAATTATTACTATCATCACGACGGCGCTCCACCACATTACGCCATAGCGGTGCGAAATTTTCTAAATGAAAAATACGGGGAAAATTGGATCGGTCGGCGTGGCCCCGTACCATGGCCGGCAAGATCCCCAGACCTCACTCCCTGTGACTTTTTTCTCTGGGGAGAAGTGAAACGCCGGGTGTACGTGGAAGAGGCTCAGAGCCTAGATGATTTAAAAGAAAAAATAATTAACGCATTCAATCAAGTGAAAAGTGAAACCAGTGTCCTAAACAAACTAAATGCAAACTTATTTAAACGTGCACGTTTATGCCTGGAACAAGGAGGAGGTCACTTCGAACAATACCTTAAATACTGTGATTAACAAAATGTAGTGGTAAGATATTATAAACAATCTTAGTGTGTTATGATCTTTTTGATTAGACATTATTGTAAGATAGTTGATTCTATTTTTTTAAATACGCCATAATGCAGTTGTTTCAATCTAAATTGTACCTATCATGTGTAAGTATCATACCTAGATGTTTTAATTTGAATGTAGGTACTAAAACCTATTGCTTATTTATGATTTATTTTCTGCATTTTGATTGTCCTAAGCCCATTAAAGTATGAAGGAAAAATTGGAATTACGTTTACAGATAATTTTACACAGTCGAAACTAAACTTTAAAAGTAGCGCGAAACTGCGGTCGTAAGTATTGCTTCGGCGCGGCTCTCGTCGCGCATCGAGCGAGCGAGCGAACCGACCGAGATGTACTTACCTACAACCGCTAGCGACCGCGTCGGGCAACTGATCGGGGCGCGCGGCATGAGTTCATCGACCGGTTGACGGACTAGCAAGCGACGACGCGACGTCCATAAAATGAGTTTCTAAGTGAACAATTCTCGTAAGCGATATTTTATTTTTTACTATTAACACATATAAAAATTAAAAATACGTGTTTATTAAAATTTATTCTAGTTTATCATGTCAAAATTTGCGCACTGCTTAAAAATTTTTCCTGTAGAGAGCACTGCTTCGAAATATGCCTCCATCTGATGCTGAACCGTTGCAACCAACATTTATGTACGTAAAATTGTAGTCATGATCAACTAATGCAAAAAGCACGATGCTATTTTTCTTTTTAAAATTAAAGTACAGTGAGCCGCAATGTTGAGGCGCCATAATATCTACGTGCTTTCCATCTATAGCACCACAGCAATTCGGAAAATTCCATCTCTTCTCAAATCCGTTCTGAATTACTTTCCACTCTTCCAATGTTGTAGGAGTCTGAAACATCAAAAATAACGTGCATAATATTTACTTTTCATTATTTTTTCAGGGTTTGCAACAAATAGATGAAGAAATACAAAATACTGTTACTTCCAATAACACAGGTATGGGACCTGTTTCACAAAGAACACAAACGAAAAGAAACATAACAACACAGAGCTCTGCTTCTTGGGAAAAGAAACGTCGAACAAAATTTGATGTTATGAATAAAACAATGTCAAATATTAGAGATATTTTGGCCAGCGATCAAACAGATGAAACTGATAGTGATGAATGTGTTGCTTTTGGAACATATGTGGGGTTGCAACTAAAAAAACTATCTTCTGAAAACCGTATATACACTCAATCTAGTATTCAAAATATCTTTCTGACGCATTACTAAGTGAAATACGGAAAACATCCAGAAGCAGAACTCGTCTAAGTGCTGAGACATCAACAACAATTACAGACAGCGATTATTCTGTGAGTGACGTTTATTTAGCAGAATCTCCTATGGTTGGTGAAAATGATCCAATATTAACTGAAAGTGTTAATAATGATGATGCAATTGTAATCACTATTCCTGAACAAAACAATGATGATCAATCCGATGTCTCACAAAGTGATATTTTAACGCAAGCTATTAATCAAACTATACCTGAGTGCGCTTTAAATGAGTATGAAGAATAATGAACCATTCACGAGCTGTTATTTAGTCCCTGTATTAATTTTTCGTAAAATGATCACAACAAATGTTTAGTATTTTTGAAATAAAAGCATTATCTATATTAAATATTGTTTATTTTATGACTTACCTTTATAGAAGTCTTTAGTTTTTCATAAATGGCATCACATACTTCCGGAATGAGTTTAGATATTGCGGATTTTGATACACGGAAAAACTTCTCCAGAAAAGTATAACTGCAGCCAGTTGTTAAATACGTTATAGTAATTTGCAATTTCAGTGAAGGAGGAAGAGCCAGCCTCATATTGGTATCTTTTTTAGTAATGAGTCCACTGACTTTACTCAAAAGTAATTCGAAAGTCTCGGGTGACATTCGAAAACTAGTTTTAAATTCCTTCTGATCTTCAGCTCTAATTTCTTCCAATACATTTAAACTTTCATTTCTTCGTGCTATCCAGTTACGCATCCATAAATTTTTGCTTCGTAATCGTATTAATTCGTCTTCTAGCATATTTAATAATTCTCGTAATATTACATTTTTAACAAATGATTTTAAAAGAATTTTCGTTCGTCGAGACATTTTGACGCGATTCAACTCATAAAGCTACCGTGCGAATAGCATGCACATGTAGCTCTTGACCACTACTGCTTGCGCAAGTTATTATTTGCTCCAGTTATATGCACCATGTTTAAGTACAAGCGAGTAACTCGAACAAATAGCTTGCGCATATTACTCACGCGTGTAACCCGCATCTTTACTTGCTCCAGCTACATGCACCGTGTACAAGCGCCCTTACAAACACAAAAACAAAACAAAAAGCATCATTAACCCTTAACTTGGCAAGTGTACCAAAGTGAATTTCGGCATGTGACCTATAGTGCACGGGTCTATTTATAGAGAATACAAACAAAATATATTAAATGTCACTGTGTTCCAATAATTTTAGCTATAGCTTATTTCATAAACATTCATCTGTCAACGTCATGGTTTTTGTAAAACGTCAATTTCAAACATTATCCGCCAAAATGTTGAAACGTCAACAACGGAACTCGCGCCTTAAGGTAAATTAACTTATATTTTTTATTTAGTTGTTTAACTTGGTGTATTTCATGACAGTTTTACAGTCAGTTGCAGAAAGCTGTCCTTAAAATCGACATTAGTTAATGAGTCATGATCGCTAATTAGTTCATTAGATTTAAAGGCGTTGCACAAAACTATTACGGGTTCCTAAAATGATCCTTTAACTAAAGACCATTTAAAGACGACATTAAATAGTATTGCAAGTTAAAAACACATGTTGAATGAAGTGATTGAATGGTTGCGTTTAGTTACTGCGTTCTCTCATGTCAACACGAATGCGTTTGCAAAAATAAAACGTGAGTAAACGTCAAATTCTTAACCTCCTAATGTCAGTCATTTTTCAAATAAACTGACGGCGATACCTACATGCGTGTTGTGTTTTCTGTTTATTTACGTGAATTAACAAATTAAACATGTCACAATCACAACAGCAACCGCGAAAACGAGGGGCAAACTATACACAAGAAGAAAAATCATTATTAATAGATCTTGTCATGCAGTGAGTATTAAACTACCATGTGTATTATTTATTATTTTGTGTTACTGCTTTACTTTAAACTATTCACCTAAAACATTATCATCTTACAGATCTAAGGATATTATAGAGTGCAAAAGAACGGGGGGCAAGTTTATTGAGAGAAAGAGGGAAGCATGGAATGCCATTACTACAAAATTTAATAGTAGTTGTACTAGTGGCCCAAGAGATACGGATCAATTAAAGTCTTTATATGACAATATGAAACAAAAATCTCGCAAAGATGTTGGAGAAAGTAATGTAAGTAGTCTATAATTATCTAGATGGTCATAGTGCTAAATGCAGGTTACAATGGGCACGCTATCGAGATTGGAATTAAAGTTCAATTTCTTATTTTTGCAGAAATTAGCATACATCAATGCTGAACAAAACCAAATGGTGACACAGGACGATGTTGCATGTGCAATAAGGAATATAAAAGAAGACAAGGTAATAATCTACTTCGCATTATTCATGAATGACCATTTTCTATAATATCACGCTGTTTTCCTTCACAAGAAAAATGGAATGATACAACTTGTTTTCCATAATATATTGTTTTATTGTTTTTTAGATTGAAATGAACAAGACCGGTGGTGGTTTTTGGAAGCCAAAAATGACTGACAATGATGCAAAAGTCTTGGCTATTATACAGGACCAGGTGGAACCATTGTGCAATCCATACGATAGTGCATCAGGTTTCTTTAAAGGTATACAAGTCTCAGTACTGTTCATGTTTTTTCTTTTCATCAAAAAAAAAAAATATTAATTTTTTTTTGCTTCTTCTGTTACTTATAATTAAACTCATTTTATAGATACTGATGTCATTACTGCTGCTAATATTAATGGTATTATACCAATACCGGCTTATGCCTCTACATCATGTCCACCGACACAGGAGATTATAGTAATAGGTAGGTGTGTGTACAGTACTACAGTTTCAAAACTAATGCAAAATAACAATATTTTAAAATATTTTTGTACTAGAACAATATTTGATATCAGGATGCTTTTATTTTGTTTCAGCTGAAGAACGGCAAGCTTCTGACAGTTTGACAGCAGAAATAAATTCTACTCCAAAAATAGCAGCTACTCCAAAGCATCACAATTTTTCGAGTAAGAAAAAAGGTAAATAAAAAGTGATAATTATGTAACTTATTTTTTTGTGTGGTATATAGATAAAAAGGTAAAAAGAAAAAAGGTAAAGGTGCCCATCTCTCGTATAAGAGGTTGTAGGTTCAAATCCGGGCAAGTATCAATGTGACTTTTTCAAATCATATGTATTTTTTTTTAGATATCACTGACATCCTGTGCCTCGGAAAGCACGTAAAGTCTGGTTGTCATTTGTATATCTTTGACAGTCATTACGTGCAGTTAGAAGCCAGATAGTCTCGACAATCAATCTGAAAAAGGGGTATAGTGTTTCCCAGAAATTGGGTTGTGGAAGTGTGATGGCAGTTGCTCCATGGAAACCGCTGACATTCAGCTGCATCCCGTCAGACTGGACCCCACATAATTGGGAAAACGGCTAGGCTATAGATAGATAGTATGTAGATAAATCTTTATGTACTTAGATATTTGTTGTTTCAGCATTCAAGCAAAGAAAAATTTTAAAACCTGCATCAGCTGAAGCATTGAAGAAATTATATTTCAAGAAAAAATGCCAGAATGCAGATTTGGAAAGAAAGAAGTTGATGTTAGAAATTTTGCACATGAAAAAAGAACATGCTTTGAAAATGGAAATTTTGAAAAATAAAGAAAAAAGTTGAATTAATAATGTTTATTGGTTTATTCCCAACTGCTCTACCAAGATTTTTATTTTAACAGTACCTTGAATATCTTATTGTTTAAGAATATTTAGGAATAATAGAATATTTTATTAACTATTTCTATTTAGAGTGTGTTTAATAATAAATGAAACAATAACATATTAATTTTTTATATAAAATAATAAATTTAATTAAGAGAAAACACTATTTACAATTGCTGTTCGGACAGATGTCTGAACAGACTGTAAACTGGCATTTAAGAAATGTTCATCATCTCCATCAGTAACTATTTCTAAATCATTAGGAGGTTCCACCTCATCAAGTTCTATACAGATATTATGTAACACCACACATGCAACTATAACTTGCAGAACTGTTGATGTTTTGTTGAGTGTGATACCTTTTTCAAGGCATGGGCATCTACGTTTTAGCACACCAAAGCATCTTTCTATTGTATTGCGGGTTGCAATGTGGCTTTTGTTGTATGCTTCTTCTGAATTGTTTTGAGGACGCAGAAAGGGTGTCAGCAAATAATTTTTATTAAAATAACCGCTGTCTCCCAATAAACAGTATGGGCCATATTTCCCTCTTTCAAAATCTGCACATATGTGTGAGTTATTAAAAATTGTTGAGTCATGGACTGACCCAGGCCAACGTGCTATGAGGTCTCTTATTTTAAGAGTGGAGTCACAAACAGCTTGCACGTTAATGGAAAAGAATCCCTTCCTACAACGATACAGTTCAGGTAATGACCCCCCTCTGCTAACTATTTTGACATGGGTGCAATCAAGGGCTCCTGCCACCCGTGGAAAGCCATCAATTTGGAAAAATCCTTCAGCAACTTTACGTAGCTCATTCCTGTCCGTTGGCATCTTGATATTTACAGAGCTTAGACTTGCCAGCTTGCGGGTTACTTTTTGTACTATTCGACATATTGTAGACTTGTGCACATTAACTAAATCGCCTAACACTTGCTGGAAAGATCCTGTAGCAAAGAACCTCAAACAAATTAATAACTGTGTGAGGCCATCAATGGCTTTATTTCTTCGAGTTTCAGGTTCTAAATTGAGTATCTCGCAAATGCGTAAAGCAACCTCTTTCGAAATCCTGTATCTCACACGAAAATCTTCTCCGTCATATTTTTCAAATAAATTTATCCTATCTGGAATTACACGACGTCGTCGTGGAATATATTGGGGTCGGTCGGCGAACGTTGTGGCGAGTGGACGTGTGTCATCTGTCGTTTGGAAATTGTGTCGCTAAAATCTGTGATTGGTCAAGTTACTCATTTCACAATTCCTTGTCACTCTTTAACTGTTCTAATCCGGACTTGACGCCCACTAGGCGGTCCTTGAAAGAGATAAATAGTTTTTTGACACTGCCGTCTCAAAATTCGTTTCGAAAAGTAATTTGGATTGGTGAGTTTCGAACCCACGAACTCTCACGGTGGGGCATTCCAAGCCGCGCGCTTGACCGCCGCGCCACCGAGCAAGATACAGTGAGCGACGAAATAACAGTGTGCTACGCGAGTCTGACGTCATCGAGGCCCGCTACGGTGGTGACTGCGTGCTACGGGCGAGCTACGAGAGCAGCTACGATTTTGTATCGGCT